>CAWUFW010000131.1:110000-1497500 GCA_963921515.1 Calotriton arnoldi
ACCCGACCCGGGCCCGGCAGCGAAGGGGAAGCCCCCCCAGCCCCGCGGAGCCCCGTCCCGGGCACCCTGCCATGCGGCAGGCCTGAAGACAGAGCCCGGGGTGGGGAGGCCGCCCTCCCCAGGGCCCTCAGGGGCCCCGGCTGGAGCTTCTGAACCCAGCCAAGCAGGGGGAGGCTCCCCGGGCACTACGGAACCCCGTCTCGGGCCTTTGGCAGAGCGGCAGGCCAGGGGACGGGGCCCAGGGCTGGAGCACCCGACCTGGGGCCCGGCAGGGCCCCTGGACCCAGCCAGGGCTCCCAGTCCCAGAGGCGCAGGGGAAGCCTCCCCAGGCCCGCAGGGCCCCATCCCGGGCACCCTGCCACGCGGCAGGCCTGAGGACGGAGCCCAGGGTGGGGAGGCCGCCCTCCCCAGGGCCCTCAGGGGCCCCGGCCGGAGCTTCTGAAGCTAGCCAAGCAGGGGGAGGCCCCCTGGGCACTATGGAACCCCGTCCCAGGATCCTGGCGGAGAGGCAGACTGGGAGACAGAGCCCAGGGTGGGAGTGCCCTCCATGGGGCCCGGCAGGGCCCCTGGACGCTGTCGGGGCTCCCGTGCCCAGAGGCACAGGGTGGAGCCTCCCCGGGACCACAGGACCCCATCCCGGGCACCCTGCAACACGGCAGGCCCAAGGAGGGAGCCTCGGGTGGGGAGGGCGCCCTCCCCAGGGCCCTTGGGGGGGCCCCTTCAGAGCTCTTGTACCCAGCCAAGCAGGGGCAGGCTCCCCGGGCCCAGCGGAACCCTGTCTCGGGCCCCCAGCAGAACGGCAGGCCAGGAGACTGAGCCTGGGGCCCCTGGACCCCATCCGGGGTCCCGGGCACAGGTTAGGCCTCCCCGGGCCCGCAGGCCCCCATCACGGGCACCACATCACACGTTGGGCCGAGGGATGGAGCCCCAGGCTGGGGGGGGAGTCCTGGCCCATCCGGCTGCCGGCTGAGGACCCCTAGGCTGAGAGGGGTTTTGGAGTACCCTGTCCTTATTAATCCGGAGGAAGGGTACCCCCCTTTCTGGTAACCCATGCGCATCGCGAGATTGAGGGGACCCAAGGCGCAGACACGCCCGACCTCCTGGAGCCCTGGCTGGGATCGGGGAGGCAAACGAGCCCTCATCGGGACTTCCAGGGCAGCCCGGCCATCTGGTCGCCCCATTGGAAAGCATTGCGTGCGACCAGATGGCCGAGGGGAAAGGCGCGACCAGATGGCCGGGCCTGAAGGACACCAATCTGCCCGCCTCGAGTCTTTGCGGGAGGGCACCCGCCTGCCCTTTGGAGGGCTCGGGGGTTCTGCGTCCCGGGAGCTTGGAGACCCCAGCTGGGCCTCGGGCCCGGGGCTGCGGATGGGGGTCCCTGATGGACATCCGACCCGGGGTCCCCAGGTAACTTGACAGGCGGGCGAAGCAGGAGGGAGGCCTGCCCGGGCCCGACGGACCCCCGTACTGGGACCATGGCGGAGCAGGGGGATGGAGCCCAGTCCCCTGGGCCCGGGCGGAGGTCCCGGGCCAGCACGCGCAGGGGAGGCCTCCCCAAGGCCCACGTCCTGTACGCCCTGCCACGCGGCAGGCCCGAGGACAGAGCCCGGGGTGGGGAGGGCACCCTCCACCCCAGTGCCACCAAGGGCCCCTGCCAGAGCTCCTGAACCCAAGCCGAGCTGGGGAACACCCGATGGGCCCCGGGCCCATGGCGGAGCGGAGGACAGAGCCCAGTGTAGGAGCACCCGGCCAGAGCTCTCGGGCCTGGACGCCCAAAGGAGGACCGCCCGGGCCCGATGGAGCCCGTCCCAGGCACTTTGCCACGTGGTGGGCTGGAGGACGGAGCCCTGGAAGGGGGGGGTTTGCCTGGCCCTAGCCCATCTGGTCGCCGGCTGAGAGCCCCCAGCCCGCGAGGGGTTCCGGCGTACCCTGTCCCTAGTAATCCGGAGGAAGGGTACCCCCTTTTCTGGTAACCTGTGCACACCGTGAGACTGAGGGGACCCAAGGCACGAACGCGCCCGATCTCCTGGAGCCCTGGCTGGGATCAGGGAGGCAAACAAGCCCTCATCGGGACTTCCAGGGCATCCCGGCCATCTGGTCGCCCCATTGGAAAGCATTGCGCGTGACCAGATGGCCAAGGGGAAAGATGCGACCAGATGGCCAGGCCCGAAGGACGCCAATCTGCCCGCCCCGAGCCTTTGCGGGAGGGCTCCCGCCTGCCCTTTGGAGGGCTCAGGGGCTCTGCGTCCCGGGGGCTCGGAGACCCCGGCTGGGCCTTGGGCCCGGGGCTGTGGACGGGGGTCCCCGACGGACTTCCGATCCGGGATCCCCCAGACAACTTGACAGGCGGGCGAAGCAGGAGGGAGGCCTGCCCGGGCCCGACGGATCCCCGTCCTGGGACCATGGCGGAGCAGGGGGATGGAGCCCGGTCCTCTGGGCCCTGCTGGAGGTCCCGGGCCGGCAGGGGAGGCCTCCCCAAGGCCCGATTCCCGGGCGCCCTGCCACGCGGCAGGCCAGAGGACGTAGCCCGGGGTGGGGAGGGCACCCTCCACCCTAGGGCCACTAAGGGCCCCTGCCAGAGCTCCTTAACTCAAGCCGAGCTGGGGAACGCCCGACGGGCCCCGGGCCAATGGCAGAGCGGAGGACGGAGCCCAGTGTAGGGAGCGCCTGGCCAGAGCTCTCGGGCCCAGACGCCCAAGGGAGCACCGCCCGGGCCCGATGGAGCCCATCCCGGGCACTTTGCCACGTGGCGGGCCGGAGGACGGAGCCCCAACAGGGGGGGGTTTGCCCGGCCCTAGCCCATCTGGTCACCGGGTGAGAGCCCCTAGCCCGCGAGGGTTATGGCGTACCCTGTCCCTAGTAATCCGGAGGAAGGGTACCCCCTTTTCTGGTAACCTGTGCGCACCGCGAGACTGAGGGGACCCAAGGCGCGGATGCGCCCAACCTCCTGGAGCCCTGGCTGGGATCAGGGAGGCAAACGAGCCCTCATCGGGACTTCCAGGGCAGCCCGGCCATCTGGTCGCCCCATTGGAAAGCATTGCATGCAACCAGATGGCCGAGAGGAAAGGCGCGACCAGATGGCCGGGCCCAAAGGACGCCCATCAGCCCTCCCTGCGCCTTAAAGGAAGGGCTCCCACCTGCTCTTGGAGGGCTTGGGGGCTCTGCTTCCCGGGGGCTCATCAGAGCCCTTGGCTGGGTCTCAGGCATGGGGCCCCCGATGGAACTCTGACCCGGGGCCCGCAGGCACCTTGACACGCAGGCAAAGCGGGGGAGGCCTGTCTTGGCCCGATGGACCCCCGTGACGGGCACCCGGACCCTCGGCTGGCCACAGGACATGGGCTTCCACACCCCAGGGCCTGCCGGAGCCCAGGCCCCGGAACTGGTCCCCGCTTCTGAACCCAGCCAGGCCGGGGAGGGGGGGACCCTCCCCAGGCACCAGGGACCCCCGTCCCAGGCAGACAGACCCTCAGCAGGCCACAGGATGGGGGCTCCCGCACCCCAGGCCCTGCCTGAAGCCCATGCCCGAGGCCCGGTCCCTGCTTCTCAACCCAGCCAGGCCGGGGGGATCTGGGGGCCTGCCCGGGCACAAGGGACCCCAGTCCCGGGCATACGGACCCTCGGCTGGCCGCAGGACGTGGGCTTCTGCACCCCGGGGCCCACCGGAGCCCAGGCCTCGGGCCCTGCTTCTATGGAGGCGGGTGGTGGAGCGGAGCAGAGTTCCACTGAGTTTATTCATAACTCCGTGGAACTCCGCGTAGTGGCACTACGACAGCTCCGCCCAGGGTTAGTAATGGCAAGGTTAGTAGAACTAAGGGGCATATTAGCAAGGGCACTATCGCCGCTTTAGCGGCACTTTTTGCCGCTAAAGCGGCGATATTTATATCGCCCTATCAGCAAACTGTCTCTAACAGCAATTAGAGACAGTTTGCGGGCATTAGCGCCCGTTTTTACCGCTTTGCATGTCAGCGATATTTATCGCTAATGACATGCAAAGTGGGCGTTCCTGACGAACAAACCTGGGAAACACTCGCTAACAGGCCTATCGCCTATTAGCAAGGTGGCCATGGCCCCAGTTAGCGACGTGAAAAGTCGCGCTAACCGGGGTCATCGCCATTTATTTAACACCTGCAATTAGCAGGTGTTAGCCATACCTAACATGGGGGTGGATTATGCTGATACGACCACAGGGTCGTATCTGCAAGGTGTTCTCCCTTCTCCATGCAACATCGCTGGTTTTTCAGCGATGTTGGCCTATTTCCCGCTATCGCTGGAATATTTATCGCCATAGCGCTAATCGTTGCTAATACAGCGTTAGCGTGGCGATATATTCCAGCGATAGCCGGCGATAAAAAAATCACGCTAAGCAGAGTTAGCGATACTATTCTAACTATTCATCTACTTTCCTTAATGGCATAGTGCAATTGATACTGTAGAACTAATGTATGTTAAGGTAGATATTTGAACATTGACATTTTAAATTCTCACATATCATACCTGTTAGAAATGGGGGTCTCCAGTTGGCAATGGTTTGCACCTTTGTCCAAATAGAGACCCTACCTTCTAGTCAGGATAAGGGGGATACAATACTGAAATAACCCCTGCTCACCCCTTGGTAGCTTGACACGAGCACTCAGGCTTATCTCAGAGGCAGTGTGTAAAGCATTTGCACATAACCAAAAGTAATTCAGTGAAAACACTGCAAAAGGACACCACACCACTTTTAGAAAAATAACTAATATTAATCTGTGTCAAACAAGAACAAAACGATAAAACAACAACATAAAATAATCAAAAATAGGCACTTTGCAAGTATGACTTTGAAATGCAGTTCCTTAAAGCCAGTAGCTCCGTCCGGGGCTACCGCTGTGACGAAAGCAACAGAATCCAACAGTTCCGGCTGACCATGTCAGTGTGGACTGGCATTAGTGTCAGCAGACTCGTAAACAGTACCTTTGGTTCCGGCTGACCGCGTTGGTGCGGGCCGGTCATGGCAACCGTCGCAGTTGTGATGTGAAATGTAGCAGTGCGGCATGCGGTGTCCTCAAGTTGCGGTGCAGGCAGTGGATCGATGACAGTCGTCCAGCGGCGTCAGTGAGACCAGGGCTGTGGTGCGGAGTGAAGCGGTGCTCGTGGCGGTGCTGACAGGTCATGGTGCAAGCAACAGTGCTGGTTGATGGGAGCTGGCATCGGTTGGCACAGACTGCGGTGTGGGATGGGGCGGTACGTCGTGTAACTTACAAGCGGGACCCCCAAACCACGGTGCAGACACGGGTGTTGCAGGCAGCGTCGTCGTCAGTGAGACCAGGGCGGCAGAGTGAAGCGAGGCAGTTCGGAGTGCGGTGCCCATAGGTTGCGATGCAAGCAGTGGGTCGGTGGCGGCAGTGGCGGTCATCGTCGTCGGTGAGACCAGGGTTGCGGTGCGAAGTGCTGCGTTGCCCTTTACGGTGCCTTCAGGAAAAAGAAGCCCGCAGCGGTGTTGTGATGGTGTCGGCTGCTTTCCCCCTCTGTGGCAACTGAAATCCACGGTTTCAAAGGCTGCACCCAGAGGTAAGTGAAGTCTTTGCTGCCCCTGAGACTTTGTGAACAGGAGGCAAGCTCTATTTCAAGCCCTTGGAGATACTCAGCGACAAGTTAAGAAATTTCAGTCCAGTCCTTTCACTGCCCAAGACAGAAGCTGCAAATCAGGCCAACCCAACAAAGCAACTACTCAGCAATGGGGCAGTACTCCTCCTAGCAGTTCTTCCAGCTCTTCTTCTTGGCAGGTTCCTTGATTCCAGAGAGTTCTAAAGTTCTGGGGTCTGGGCCTCAATATTTACACTGCATTTCTCTTTGTTGTCTTGGGCAGAGAGTGTCTGTGCTTAGTCCAAACCAGTTTGGTCCTCTCTGGCTCAGCTTCCCAGCAGGAGGTGAAGACAGCATTGTCCAAGGCAGACCAGGCCCATTCAGGTGCAAGGAAATCTCCTCCCACTACTCTAAATGCAGCCCAGGACTATTCAGCCCAGCCCTGACTAATCCAGGAAAGGCAGGACACACCTAGACCCCCCCAGTGGCTGTCTGAAGAGAATGCACATCCCCAGCCCCTGTCACTCAAAAGCCAGATGGTCAATCCACAACCCAGCAGAGGCACACAGGATGGCTAAGCAAGAAAATACCTACTTTCTAAAAGTGGTATTTTCAAACTCAGAACATAAAAATCATATTTACTGAAAGATGCATTTTTACATTCCGAGTTCAGGCATACTAAACTCCATTTCTGCATCTTGTCCAAATGGGAAGATACAATGTTACAGAGTGTCCCCCATTCTATCCTATGGAACAGATATCCTTTCAACAGTGAAAAAACGAATTACACTGTAGTTCACCATCAAGACATGCCACACACACCAGGGCATGTCCTACCTTTCACATGCACTGCAACCTGCCCATAGGGGTACCTTGGGCCTACCTTATGTGTGACTCACATGTAATGAAAGGGAAGGTTAGGGCTTGCCAAGTGGGTGCACTTGCCAAGTCGACATGGCAGTAAAAACTGAACGCAGACACTGCAGTGGCAGGTCCGAGAACCCTTTGAAAGGCTGCTTGTGTGGGTGACACAATCAGTGCTGCAAGCCCACTAGCAGCATTTGATTAACAGGCCCTGGAACTCTCAGTGCACTTTACTAGGGACTTACCAGCAAATCAAATATGCCAATCATGGAAACACCGACCCATAGTACAATTTACAATAGGAGCACTTGCACTCTAACACTGAACAGCAGTGAGAAAGTGTGCAAAAACAGAGTCAAAACCAGGAGGTCAGAAAGCAAAAGGACAGGGGAAACACGACAAAAGATGCCAGGTCTACCAATACAAAACAGCTGTAAGAAGGCATGGATCAAAACATCCTTCTTTGTAATCAACACTTGGGTTGAAATCCATCAAGGCAACTGAAATCACTCTAACAAATATCATATGGGTACTATTCTCCTTCCTCAATGAAGTCAAGCACACTGTCTGGCCCCTGGAGGCTGAAAACACTGCTTTTGTTACTGGGGACCAATATTGCAGCACTGCTGCAAAACCAGCCCCCAGTAACAAAACAGGCCCCCACCCTTTCAGCCTCCCAGAGAAACACCAGAGGCCCGGTATGGCCAGTCCGGCCCTGTGCACAGGCATGTAGAGAGTCCTGGGCATATGTACATAGATATTCAAATTAACTTCCAACTTGAAAGCATTGTAGACACTAAGATCAAAATAACTACCTGCACAACCTATGTCTAATACTGAAAAAGTGCACTTACTCTGATAGATGGAACCAAAACAGAGATGTTGGTGCTAGCACCTGAAAGAAAATTAATTCTACTGACCAGTGAAAAATCAAAAATACATTTGTGACACAAATTTCACCTTTACACCCAAGATAAGTGACATAGCCAAGGATTCTAACTTTCCTCTATCCAAGCTCTAGAAAATCTTCACATTCCTTCAAAACTCATTGAAACCAACTATTTCAAGGTGTTTACCAGACCCCTGGTAATGGCACAATGCTGTCTATACTGAGCTCTACAAAAACCGTCACCAACAATTATTGATTGGTCAGATCGAGACAAACAGAATGTGTCTGCACTTGTCAATAATATACCTACATTAAAAGCATTTAGGGACTGATATACAACTCGGCGAACAGGGCACTCCGTCACAACGGTGACGGATATCCCATCCACTGAAATATAAATCCCATTAAATCCTCTGGGATTTATATTTCAGCAGACGGGATATCCGTCACTGTTGGGACAGAGTAACCCATCAGCCAGGTTCTAAATCAGGCCCTAAACTAACAACTGACTGGTGGAATCAAGAATCAAATTTGAGGTACACTGATTGTTAAAGAGATTACCCACAACATCCCAGCCAGAATTATAGGGTGGTCCAGCTTAAATATGATCCACCAATGAGGGTTTAATCAGCATAAACCACATCCCTGAGAGTTGTTACACCCCATTGCCCTTGTGCTCAGAAAATCCCTTTTCTTCTCTCCTCCCTTACTAAAGAAATTTGGGGTCCCTGTCTGCAATTTTCCTGCCATCCTCCTGCCGACCTCACCTGCAGACTATGAGTTCATTGGTGGCTCGACATTACATACTAAGGTCAGCGAAGATCAGGTCTTGGGTGTTTTCTCAGTGGAGCATGCTGACATTCTCCTGCTGCTTGAAGGAAAGACACAGGACAAGCTCCGCAAAGTGTATTTAAGTCCATAATTGTTTTTTTCTAAGAATCTGTCCTTTTATTTACTTTAGCACAGACCTTGGCATGATGATTCTTCTCTGGGAGTGGCTTATTATTTACATTACCCTTTCTGACGGGTTTTTTCCAGTCCAACATGGAGTTTTTCCTTCTTTTGTGCAATAGTAAATCCTATTTATTCTTGTCTAAGCAGATTTGTTCCAGAGGACAGATGCTCCACAATGCATTTGGATGTCAATTGTTTGATGTGTTCATCACCCCAGTGATTCTGATTGCTGTCACTAATTTTGCTTCAAGATGTTTTCCAGGATTCTTCGGAGATAATCTTATCTCCCAGATCCTGCTCTACCATGTTCCAGGATTGTTCAGTTATCACTCTTCTATTCCACCGATCTTTTTGAGCTTTTTTGTTCCTTTGTGGCTCTTTCCCCCATGTTTTGTGACCCATTCTTGGCGACACCTGCTGGCATATAAAATATTAAGGGATGAGCAGCACTGTCTCTACAGGAGAAAGAGACACATTCTTATGAAACTCCAGACTTATAAAGAAGGAGCATCATGTTAGGAGTTATGAGTATTCTTATGCTGCACTAAAGAGTAGTAGGGGAAAGGATGAAGAGTAAAAGGAAACACACACGAGTACGGGAAACAAGTGGTGAAAGCAATAACACAAGCAAGACAACCTAAAAACACATACCCTCGTCCGAAGTGCAACAAGTAGAAGAAAAACATACGCCAGAAGAAAGCATAAGGTTTGGAAGGATGCTCCCCAAAAAAGGAAGCCAACTTGGTCCATGCTCTGGGGATGGGGGAAAGCACACAATCAGAAAGTTAATCATAAGTGAAGCCAGCACATGCTGACCAAACAGGAGTCAGCAAATGAGAATGATAATGAAGCTTCACAGTGAGTTAAGGCATGTCACCCTTTCACAAGGAGCCCATCCATACACAAAATAGTTTCCTTCGGTGCCAGGGACTTCTATGGTAAAGTGTGCTTTTTGAGACCCAAAAATATTTTTGCCCTTAGCCAATGTTTTTTTTTTGATGAGTGCGCGATAATAGCGTTTTCTAAAAACCACGACAAAACAAAACAAACAGCTGGGGGACAACACTAGGCCTATTGGCTATGCCAGTGTTTGTTTCTAGCTGAGATCATTTCAAGATGGACTAAACAAAATTCACTAGTTTCACATTTCTGTGAATAATGTTAATTTACCATTGGTAGCTATATTGGTATTGATAAGGATTCACTGGGTCTATGAAGCTATACTTGTGCATACTAGACAACACCTGGGCTCAAATCCTGCATTAGGCAGTTGAGACTGTACTAGTGCGTTTGAGTCCATAGATGAGTACAAGAGATCTTTCCTGAAATTTCAAGGACGTATTTGAGCACATATGCCCCATATAGTGTATTTCAGTTCCCTTCTGATCAGCTTGTCTAATGAAACAGCTCACCCAAGTGCTACCATCAAGTTACAAACAACTGCAAATGTTTTTTAAGAGAGAGAGCTGACCATACTTAAGGAAAATGCTACAAATTCTTCTATTTATTAATGCATCAATGAAAACTTCGTTTATGTCATTTTAATGCAGCTTAACTATGTGTATGTTCACTCTCATTGCACTTCTCATAAATCAAAGCTGCACTCAACAAAAATTGAAACCTGGTGCGAGCATCTTCAAAGACAAATGCACCTACAAAGTAGCCCATCTTTTATTGATGATCTTTCCCACTCGTTTTCTGGACCTTATAATTCAAAAAAAATTTTAGAAGTCTCAAAGCTATTCAGCATGAATTGTACAAATAACATTTAGAGGCTAGTGCTAATTTGACAGTGCATAGTTGCTACTACACCGGTTCTTATGGGACTGCACTGGACTTTTGAACCTTTACCTGACCACATGAATCTATATATGTGCACATTATTTGCACTAGGCATATCGTATTATAGATAAGATTTTAATCTTAGTATGCTGCACTTGGCATATGAGACTATATCTGTGCTTAAGATGCAATATGATATTGATGGTGGTGGCTGGGCATATGACTTATTGTGAAACATATGACTGTTGTGCCAGCACATACAATATTTGTGCCTGGAGGTACAATTATTGTGCATGGATGAATTATGCTAGTGTTTGGGCATGTGAACCTATAATGGGGATGTAAATGGGCGAATGATTTTTCTATCTGCATATATGATGATGGTACTCACCCTTTGATAGTTGTGGGTCTGGCCCATCACGGATACACCTCAGTGTGTCCCCAACTCCCTGGCTGATAAATGGTTAGTAACTAAAATTGTCTTTTATTCTCTGCTAGTAGCTTTCTTGTTATTTTATTAAGGTTAGGGTTGTATTTTTTCACGTCACCCCTTCTTTGACTGTCATCACTGTCAAAGGTACACCACTCTTCCGGTTCACAGATCATGTCATATGTTTTCCGGTCCAGGAAAGACATGGCTTGGCAGTTCGGGCTGGACTGTTCCCATGAGGCACAGGGTCAGACTGATTTGCATATGGCCATGTCTGAACTGGGGTGGCGGAGTGAGCTAAAGAATGATGATGGATTAAACCCAGATCAGTTGACTGGGGGTGAGTGCTTGCAATGTTCAACACTCCGTCCATCATTCCCTTTGGTTTTGCTATGTTCGCCCTAAGTTGGCAGGGTATGCCCAGACGTGGGTCCCTTGCTCACTTTGTCACTGGATTCAAGATAGCCTGGCTGATGACGGCTGTAAGCCAGAAACCGGTCCCAGGATGCTTGTTTCCGGTCCAGGGAAGACATGGCTTGGCAGTTCGGGCTGGACTGTTCCCATGAGGCACAGGGTCAGACTGATTTGCATATGGCCATGTCTGAACTGGGGTGGCGGAGTGAGCTAAAGAATGATGATGGATTAAACCCAGATCAGTTGACTGGGGGTGAGTGCTTGCAACGTTCAACACTCCGTCCATCATTCCCTTTGGTTTTGCTATGTTCGCCCTAAGTTGGCAGGGTATGCCCAGACGTGGGTCCCTTGCTCACTTTGTCACTGGATTCAAGATAGCCTGGCTGATGTCGGCTGTAAGCCAGAAACTGGTCCCAGGATGCTTGTTTCCGGTCCGGGGAAGACATGGCTTGGCAGTTCGGGCTGGACTGTTCCCATGAGGCACAGGGTCAGACTGATTTGCATATGGCCATGTCTGAACTGGGGGGGCGGAGTGAGCTAATGAATGATGATGGATTAAACCCAGATCAGTTGACTGGGGGTGAGTGCTTGCAATGTTCAACACTCCGTCCATCATTCCCTTTGGTTTTGCTATGTTTGCCCTAAGTTGGCAGGGTATGCCCAGACGTGGGTCCCTTGCTCACTTTGTCACTGGATTCAAGATAGCCTGGCTGATGATGGCTGTAAGCCAGAAACCGGTCCCAGGATGCTTGTTTCTGGTCCAGGGAAGACATGGCTTGGCAGTTCGGGCTGGACTGTTCCCATGAGGCACAGGGTCAGACTGATTTGCATATGGCCATGTCTGAACTGGGGTGGCGGAGTGAGCTAAAGAATGATGATGGATTAAACCCAGATCAGTTGACTGGGGGTGAGTGCTTGCAATGTTCAACACTCCGTCCATCATTCCCTTTGGTTTTGCTATGTTCGCCCTAAGTTGGCAGGGTATGCCCAGACGTGGGTCCCTTGCTCACTTTGTCACTGGATTCAAGATAGCCTGGCTGATGACGGCTGTAAGCCAGAAACCGGTCCCAGGATGCTTGTTTCCGGTCCAGGGAAGACATGGCTTGGCAGTTCGGGCTGGACTGTTCCCATGAGGCACAGGGTCAGACTGATTTGCATATGGCCATGTCTGAACTGGGGTGGCGGAGTGAGCTAAAGAATGATGATGGATTAAACCCAGATCAGTTGACTGGGGGTGAGTGCTTGCAATGTTCAACACTCCGTCCATCATTCCCTTTGGTTTTGCTATGTTTGCCCTAAGTTGGCAGGGTATGCCCAGACGTGGGTCCCTTGCTCACTTTGTCACTGAATTCAAGATAGCCTGGCTGATGACGGCTGCAAGCCAGAAACCGGTCCCAGGATGCTTGTTTCCGGTCCAGGGAAGACATGGCTTGGCAGTTCGGGCTGGACTGTTCCCATGAGGCACAGGGTCAGACTGATTTGCATATGGCCATGTCTGAACTGGGGTGGCGGAGTGAGCTAAAGAATGATGATGGATTAAACCCAGATCAGTTGACTGGGGGTGAGTGCTTGCAATGTTCAACACTCCGTCCATCATTCCCTTTAGTTTTGATATGTCTTCCTAGACCTGTGAAACTGTACCTCACACGCAACGGTGCCCTGGCATACAGTCCTACGCTAGGCACATGAGAACCACACTTCATTTCATTTCCTATTTGTAAAGTGCGAGCATATCACCTCCTTAAGGGTTTCAAGGCTCTGGGGGCCGTCGGGGAGATTAAGTGAGCTATTGCCCAGAGTCACATGAGCTGAGCTGCTGCCGGCTATCGAACCGTGAGCCCCGCGCTCCGGAGTCAGCCGCTCTGGCCACTGCGCCACACCTCCTGCAGATACTCTAGAACTCCTAGGGCAGGGCAATAGTACAATTGAAGAAAAAAAACCTAGGCAGTCAAAAACGGTCACTCAAATTAGCAACTCATATAAAACAGAAAGACATGATGGAGAGAACTCAGTGTGAACACATAGTAGCTATATTAAAACATATGTACATTTTATTTGGTTTGTTTTAAAAAGGACTTTTTCCGAAAATATTCAGACAATACATAACAACAATGCAACATAGTGTCGACAAATCGTATAAATCATATAGAACACAATTTAATCAGGGAAGGGTTAGAAAACATCAATACATTTATATAAATCTAAAGTCAAAAGTGGTGGCTATGAGATGGATCTTCTCAACGTGCGTTTCGGCACTCAAAGCGCCTTCATCAGGATGGCCACGACCTTATCCTACAGAACAGATAAAAACTAAATAAAACACAATTCTTAAAAGGACCTTAAAAAGCCACACTGAGTTCCATGATAAAGTGATTTGGTTCTTTTACCGTGTATTGCCAAAATCCCAATAATAAGTAGCTAAACCGCTTAACAAGTACTGTGATAGAGTAATGCTGTGATGCTAAAGCAAAAAAAGAAAGAAAGGCAGACAAATTGAGAAGATGTAAGAGCGAGAAAACGAGCAACACAGACAAGGAAGAAAAGAAAAGAAAAAGGAGGGGAAGAAGGGCAGAAAAAGAGACACAGGGCTAAAGGGAAAAGAAAAAGGAGATAATGAAAAGGAAAAAAAAGGAAAAGAAAGAGAAATTGCGATAGAAAGAAGAAAAACATAACAAAAAAACAAACAGAATAAAAGAAAATGAGGAAAGGAAAAAAGGAGGAAAAAGGCAAGAAGGGGGAAGAATAGGGAGTATTGGGATAAAACGATACTAGGATATATACAGCACTGTATCCAGTACATATCGCTGTCTATTAAAGATTAGGACTGAAGATAAGTCTTACTTTAAATGTATGGAGCAGCAGATATGTATCCATATAGATAGCGTCTGCTCGGCACGCAGCGATTTGAAACCTGTGTTTGTTTTTAGAAAATAAACCATTAGCCAAAATGTAAATAATATATGGGACTCTAAACCTACACGATGAAGAGGAGGAATAAATCCAAATACTGCTCACTTTATATGTGTATCTCTTATTGTTATTCATTGATGACAAGGAATGTTCGTGTTGCTCAGTATTGATTTAAAGGTGTCTCTACGTAGGTATTCATACGAGTGTGGCGTGGGGGACTGATAAATGACCACACTGTTTAGTTTATGGTATTATCTGAATGACTCTGAAAGATAAAAGTAAATTAATTTAAGAATTGTGTCACAAACAAGGCTAATGCAGTAATTTAGAGTATCGATCCAAAGTAATAGCCCACAAGTGGCGGAATTACCTGCAGTCAGCCTGATATATGTAAAAGGATGAGGAATCACGTCTTTAAGCAAAATTATGATCCATGTTTAAAATCAGGAAATGGAGAGCAAAGTCAGGCAGTGAATCGTTGGATTGCCCGCATGGCTCTAAGAGATAAAGTTGATATAAGTAAGTGCGCGATTTAAGGGGACAGATTGAATTATATAATGTTTCATTAGAGAGTTAGAAGAAGTTCTGAACATACGCAAGGTAACCTTACCTCTGGTAGTTGTTTAAAATCAAGGATTGAAGACCAAAGTCAGGCAGTGAGTCGCAGAATGGCCTGCATAGCTCTATGAGGCAAAGTTCATATCAATAAGTGCGCGGTATAAAGAGACAGGTTAAAATGTGTTGTGTTTCATAAGGAGATTAATAGGAGTTAGGCGCGCCCGCAGGATAACCTTACCTTTGGCTGAATTGATAAATCAAATATCGTGGATGGACGCCATGCCAAACGATACCCAACTGTCCTACTCGGCAATTTAAATGCTGTTGATGTATCACGTGGTCCCCGATCCCGTGTACGCACGACAATAGAACATAAAGACAGACTCGAGAGCTCTCATAGTCAGTAGTTTAAGAGCAACTCGTGTATAAAGGTGGTATCGGTTAATTTGTAATCTATTAGTGGTTGAAAACAAAACTTAAATGTGGCAGTAAACTTACATATGAAGCCTGTAAAGAAACACCGGCGTAACACGTGATTCCTGATTACGTGTACGCCCGACGGTGGGACTGAATGACATGTTACAGAGCTCTAACACTAAGTAGTCCTTAGAGATGCATATATTAAAGCTGAAATCCATCACATTGTAGTCACTAGTGTATTAAGAACTACACTAGATAAAAACAGTGTGATCAAAAGTTATTAAATAGTATAGCGTTCTCCCACGGTAACTCACTGTTTAATCCCTGTCTGTATGTATTGAGGGAAAATATCCCATACACCTCTCTCTTTCTTCGGATCTCTTCGCTTCTATTCACATCTGAGTTGTTAATCTTTTCCAGAATGTGCCATTTAATGTCATTAATATTATGCTGATGCTCTTTAAAATGTTTCACCAAAGGAGCATTTGGTTTGTGAGTTTTAATCGCAGAGCGGTGTTCTGTAAGACGGGTGGCAACAGCTCTTGATGTCTCCCCGACATACCCTAGTTCACACGGGCATATAATTAAGTAAATTACATTGTGGGTTTTGCAGTTGCTCATTACTTTTGAATTAATGGAGAACCCATTGTGTATCAAAGTGTGTCCTTCTATGACATTATCACATGCTTTACAATTTGGGTGACAACACTTAAAAGTGCCTCTGACTGGTGAATTACCATCAATCGATTTTTGTACCAGCGGTGAGCTAGAATTGAAGCGTGATCGAACTACAATATCTTTAATGTTCCTGTTTCGTCTATGGGCATATAGCGGTTTCTTGAGTTTGAGTGATTGGTCGGGATCACTGTTCAATATATGCCAGTTGGCATTGATTATTTGTTTTACTTCATCGTTCATGGTGGAATGTTTCGTAATACATACTAGTTGATCAGACTTTTTAGGGCTCTTGGATTTTAATAGATAGTCCCTATCATAAAATCTGGCTCTTTTAAAAGCATCTCGCACAAGTCAGTGGGGGTAGCCTCTCGCTATAAATTTCGCCTTCAATGTTGCTGCTTGAGAGTCAAAGTCAGTTAGATTGCTACAATTCCGGCGACGTCGCAAGAACTGCCCGAACGGAATGCATTGTTTCTGTGTCCTGGGGTGGTAGCTTTCAAAATGTAGGAGTGTATTTCTGGCGGTGGGTTTAATGAAGAGATCTACTTCTAAGAGATCTGTTTGTTGCCTAATCAAAATATCAAGAAATTCCACCTGTTGTTTGCTCGTGTGTGCCGTGAATTTTAAATTGGCATCTGTAACGTTAAGCCATTGTAAAAATTCCTCAAGATTTTCTTCGATGTCAGACCAAATGAAAAAAAATTCGTCGATGTATCTCGACCACTGTTGTACTGATTCAAAAAAGGGAGCTATTTCGTTGTAAATGAATTTCAGTTCAAATTGCGACATATAAATATTCGCTACTGACGCTGCTACCGCGGCTCCCATACTGACACCTCTGATTTGTTTAAACACATCATTGCCAAACTCGAAAGTATTTTCCGTCAGGACGATAGTAAGACAATCCAGAACAAAGGATTTAGGACAAGGAATCTTATACGTGTCTATAAACCAAGATACCGCTTGTATTGCTTCTGTCTGGGGGATATTGCTGCATAGTGAATCTATGTCTAGAGTCACTAGGGTTTCTAGGTTTGGATTAAACGGTAGATTTTCTACTTTGTTGATTATCTCGCCTGTGTCTTTAATGTGTGATGGAGTTTGAGACACATAGGGGCGTGGCCATTGATCAACGTATCTTGATAAAGGTTCAGTCACTGAACCAATTGTGGATACGATAGGAAGGAAGGGTGGATTTGAAAGGTGTTTATGAATTTTAGGTAATCCATATATACATGGCATTTTTCTTTTAGAGCTGTTAAGATATTCATATTCCTTTTTGTTTATATCTCCTCTGTGTAAGGCTGCAGTAGATAGTTGGTTAATTTTAGAGCTCACTCTATTAGCAGGGTCACTTGTTACTTTAATGTAGAACTGTTGGTCATTCAGGAGGGTAAGCATTTTTGTTCATAAGAGATGGTATCTAGGACAACAATGCCTCCCCCTTTATCGCAACTTTTGATAGTGACTGTCTTATTCTGTGTTAGGGAAGTGAGACTAGCAAATTCTTCCTTTTGTAAATTGTATTTAGGTTTGGGGATAAAGTGAGTGGCTTGGTCAAGACGTTTAAGCACAACCTGTTCAAAGATAGCTACTTCTGGGCCTATTTGGTCCAAAGAGGGAGTGAAAGTCGATTGAACTGCTAGCGAAGTGTTAGTCACTACTGCTAGCGGTGTGTTAGATTCATTTGAAAAATATTTCTTCAATCTGATTTTACGGAAGAATGATAGTATGTCTGTGTATAATTCAAATTTGTTGGTATTACAATGTGGGACATAAGATAGCCCCTTAGATAGTAAACTGAGACAAGCTGGATCTAACACTTCAGAAGACAAGTTAAAGATAGGAATGGTATCATCTATCTCCAATATTGTCTGTTTCTGGTTTCCAACATATGTTGATTGTTTACTTGGGCATATTGATTTTGATGTTGATAATTCCCTCTCATTTGAGGTTGATAGTTCCCTCTCGTTTGAGGCTGGAAATGAACTCGTTGTCGCCCTCTGTGTGGCCCTCGCTGGGCTAAAAAAGGCTGATATTTTGGGTTATAGGGGCGACTAGGCCTTGTTGGTTCATGAAACTGGTTATTGGTTTCTCCTTCTGAATCAGAAGTATCTGAAAAGGTTCTTACTTGTTGTGCTCTTGGGGTATACTCATTAGTTTGATAACTTTGTTGCTAATAATTTTCACTCAAGTATGGATACGTTTTTTCTGCTGAGTAGTAGCGTAAATCATTTTTAAGTTTATCTGTTTTTTGTTTAATTACGTAGTCTGAGAAGGAGGATAGCTCTTTATCGGCCTCTTCTAGTTTTTTCTTGGCTTCTTCTAATGTGTTTGTTTTTCTGATTTGTTCTTCTAGTTCTAAGAGTTCATTTTTAAAAGATGCAAGTAGTTCTTTAGCTGTTTCTATGATAAGTATCATTAGATCGCGTGAGCATCTATTAGCTATCATGCTCCACTTCTCAAGAAATTTCCAAAATTCTACAAATAAACCCGTAATGTTACGTACTCGTTAACCTTGCGGTATAACACCCGCTTTGAGGTATTCTAACATAAAATCCCCTTGGGTCTCTATTCTTTTAATTTTCTTTTTAAGATTTAGCAGTTTGATAGAATCATCATTGTTATGGACAGAGGTGTTTGAGATGTTACTAAATGAGTTGCTTGTTCCTACCAAGAGGGCATATTCTTCGTCCAAAAACCCAAACGTTTTGAGTTGTTCCATGATCAAAATAAACAATGAATAAATGATGAATACGTCGATATGCAATATGGGGAGCTAATAGTAATAAAAAAAGAAGAAGAAGAAAAAAGAAAGAATACAAAAGAAAAGGGAGAAGGAAGAAAGAGGGAAGTGGGGTTTAAAAACAGATAACGGGTAGGTTGCAATACACTTAGTAAAAGTACGACACAGATAATACACTAGATAGACAAAACAAAACAGTCCCGCACAGACAAGATGTGGGTCAAACAATGCAAATATATATAGGACCCCCTGCAGATACTCTAGAACTCCTAGGGCAGGGCAATAGTACAATTGAAGACAAAAACATTAGGCAGTCAAAAACGGTCACTCAAATTAGCAACTCATAGAAAACAGAAAGACATGATAGAGAGAACTCAGTGTGAACACATAGTAGCTATATGAAAACATAGGTAAATTTTATTTGGTTTGTTTTAAAATGGACTTTTTCCAAAGATATTCAGACAATACATAACAACAATACAACATAGTGTCGACAAATCGTATAAATCATATATAACACAATTTAATCAGGGAAGGGTTAGACAAACATCAATACATTTATACAAATCTAAAGTCAAAAGTGGGGGCCATGAGATGGATCTTCTCAACGAGCGTTTCGGCACTCAAAGCGCCTTCATCAGGAGGGCCACGACCTTATCCTTGATCATGGAACAACTCAAAACGTTTGGGTTTTCGGACGAAGAATTTGCCCTCTTGGTAGGAACAGGCAACACCTTTAGTAATATCTCAAACACCTCTGTCCATAACAATGATGATTCTATCAAACTGCTAAATCTTAAAAAGAAAATTAAAAGAATAGAGACCCACGGGGATTTTATGTTAGAATACCTCAAAGCGGGTGTTATACCGCAAGGTTTACGAGTACGTAACATACCGGGTTTATTTGTAGAATTTCAGAAATTTCTTGAGAAGTGGAGCATGATAGCTAATAGATGCTCACGCGATCTAATGATACTTATCATAGAAACAGCTAAAGAACTACTTGCATCTTTAAAAAATGAAATCTTAGAACTAGAAGAACAAATCAGAAAAACAAACACATTAGAAGAAGCCAAGAAAAAACTAGAAGAGGCCAATAAAGAGCTATCCTCCTTCTCAGACTACCTAATTAAACAAAAAACAGATAAACTTAAAAAAGATTTACGCTACTACTCAGCAGAAAAAACTTATCCATACTTGAGTGAAAATTATTACCAACAAAGTTATCAAACTAATGAGTATACCCCAAGAGCACAACAAGTAAGAACCTTTTCAGATACTTCTGATTCAGAAGGAGAAACCAATAACCAGTTTCATGAACCAACAAGGCCTAGTCGCCCCTATAACCCAAAATATCAGCCTTTTTTAGCCCAGCGAGGGCCACACAGAGGGCGACAACGAGTTCATTTCCAGCCTCAAACGAGAGGGAACTATCAACCTCAAATGAGAGGGAATTATCAACATCAAAATCAATATGCCCAAGTAGACAATCAACATATGTTGGAAACCAGAAACAGACAATATTGGAGATAGATGATACCATTCCTATCTTTAACTTGTCTTCTGAAGTGTTAGATCCAGCTTGTCTCAGTTTACTATCTAAGGGGCTATCTTATGTCCCACATTGTAATACCAACAAATTTGAATTATACACAGACATACTATCATTCTTCTGTAAAATCAGATTGAAAAAATATTTTTCAAATGAATCTAACACACCGCTAGCAGTAGTGACTAGCACTTCGCTAGCAGTTCAATCGACTTTCACTCCCTCTTTGGACCAAATAGGCCCAGAAGTAGCTATCTTTGAACAGGTTGTGCTTAAACGTCTTGACCAAGCCACTCGCTTTATCCCCAAACCTAAATACAATTTACAAAAGGAAGAATTTGCTAGTCTCACTTCCCTAACACAGAATAAGACAGTCACTATCAAAAGTTGCGATAAAGGGGGAGGCATTGTTGTCCTAGATACCATCTCTTATGAACAAAAAATGCTTACCCTCCTGAATGACCAACAGTTCTACATTAAAGTAACAAGTGACCCTACTAATAGAGTGAGCTCTAAAATTAACCAACTATCTACTGCAGCCTTACACAGAGGAGATATAAACAAAAAGGAATATGAATATCTTAACAGCTCTAAAAGAAAATGCCATGTATATATGGATTACCTAAAATTCATAAACACCTTTCAGATCCACCCTTCGTCCTATCGTATCCACAATTGGTTCAGTGACTGAACCTTTATCAAGATACGTTGATCAATGGCTACGCACCTATGTGTCTCAAACTCCATCACACATTAAAGACACAGGCGAGATAATCAACAAAGTAGAAAATCTACAGTTTAATCCAAACCAAGAAACCCTAGTGACTCTAGACATAGAGTCACTATACAGCAATATCCCCCAGACAGAAGCAATACAAGCGGTATCTTGGTTTATAGACACCTATAAGATTCCTTGTCCTAAATCCTTTGTTCTGGATTGTCTTACTATCGTCCTGACGGAAAATACTTTCGAGTTTGGCAATGATCTGTTTAAACAAATCAGAGGTGTCAGTATGGGAGCCACGGTAGCACCGTCAGTAGCGAATATTTATATGTCGCAATTTGAACTGAAATTCATTTACAACGAAATAGCTCCCTTTTTTGAATCAGTACAACAGTGGTCGAGATACATCGATGACATTTTTTTCATTTGGTCTGACATCCAAGAAAATCTTGAGGAATTTTTACAATGGCTTAACGTTACAGATGCCAATTTAAAATTCACGGCACACACGAGTAAACAACAGGTGGAATTTCTTGATATTTTGATTAGGCAACAAACAGATCACTTAGAAGTAGATCTCTTCATTAAACCCACCGCCAGAAATACACTCCTACATTTTGAAAGCTACCACCCCAGGACACAGAAACAAAGCATTCCGTTCGGGCAGTTCTTGCGACTTCGCCGGAATTGTAGCAATCTAACTGACTTTGACTCTCAAGCAGCAACAATGAAGGCGAAATTTATAGCGAGAGGCTACCCCCACTGACTTGCGCGGGATGCTTTTAAAAGAGCCAGATTTTATGATAGGGACTATCTATTAAAATCCAAGAGCCCTAAAAAGTCTGATCAACTAGTATGTATTACGAAACATTCCACCATGAACGAACAAGTAAAAAAAATAATCAATGCCAACTGGCATATATTGAACAGTGATCCCGACCAATCACTCAAACTCAAGAAACCGCTATATGCCCATAGACGAAACAGGAACATTAAAGATACTGTAGTTCGATCACGCTTCAATTCTAGCTCACCGCTGGTACAAAAATCGATTAATGGTATTTCACCAGTCAGAGGCACTTTTAAGTGTTGTCACCCAAATTGTAAAGCATGTGATAATGTCATAGAAGGACACACTTTGATACACAATGGGTTCTCCATTAATTCAAAAGTAATGAGCAACTGCAAAACCCACAATGTAATTTACTTAATTATATGCCCGTGTGAACTAGGGTATGTCGGGGAGACATCAAGAGCTGTTGCCACCCGTCTTACAGAACACCGCTCTGCGATTAGAACCCACAAACAAAATGCTCCTTTGGTGAAACATTTTAAAGAGCATCAGCATAATATTATTGACATTAAATGGCACATTCTGGAAAAGATTAACAACTCAGATGTGAATAGAAGCGAAGAGATCCGAAGAAAGAGAGAGGTGTATGGGATATTTTCTCTCAATACATACAGACAAGGATTAAACAGTGAGTTACCGTGGGAGAACGCTATACTATTTAATAACTTTTGATCACACTGTTTTTATCTAGTGTAGTTCTTAATACACTAGTGACTACAATGTGATGGATTTCAGCTTTAATATATGCATCTCTAAGGACTACTTAGTGTTAGAGCTCTGTAACATGTTATTCAGTCCCACCGTCGGGCGTACACGTAATCAGGAATCACGTGTTACGCCGGTGTTTCTTTACAGGCTTCATATGTAAGTTTACTGCCACATTTAAGTTTTGTTTTCAACCACTAATAGATTACAAATTAACCGATACCACCTTTATACACGAGTTGCTCTTAAACTACTGACTATCAGAGCTCTTGAGTCTGTCTTTATGTTCTATTGTCGTGCGTACACGGGATCGGGGACCACGTGATACATCGACGGCATTTAAATTGCTGAGTAGGACAGTTGGGTATCGTTTGGCATGGCGTCCATCCACGATATTTGATTTATCAATTCAGCCCAAGGTAAGGTTATCCTGCGGGCGCGCCTAACTCCTATTAATCTCCTTATGAAACAAAACACATTTTAACCTGTCTCTTTATACCGCGCACTTATTGATATGAACTTTGCCTCATAGAGCTATGCGGGCCATTCTGCGACTCACTGCCTGACTTTGGTCTTCAATCCTTGATTTTAAACAACTACCAGAGGTAAGGTTACCTTGCGTTTGTTCAGAACTTCTTCTAACTCTCTAATGAAACATTATATAATTCAATCTGTCCCCTTGAATCGCGCACTTACTTATATCAACTTTATCTCTTAGAGCCATGCGGGCAATTCAACGATTCACTGCCTGACTTTGCTCTCCATTTCCTGATTTTAAACATGGATCGTGATTTTGCTTAAAGACGTGATTCCTCATCCTTTTACATATATCAGGCTGACTGCAGGTAATTCCGCCACTTGTGGGCTATTACTTTGGATCGATACTCTAAATTACTGCATTAGCCTTGTTTGGGACACAATTCTTAAATTAATTTACTTTTATCTTTCAGAGTCATTCAGATAATGCCATAAACTAAACAGTGTGGTCATTTATCAGTCCCCCACGCCACACTCGTATGAATACCGACGTAGAGACACCTTTAAATCAATACTGAGCAACACGAACATTCCTTGTCATCAATGAATAACAATAAGAGATACACATATAAAGTGAGCTGTATTTGGATTTATTCCTCCTCTTCATCGTGTAGGTTTAGAGTCCCATATATTATTTACATTTTGGCTAATGGTTTATTTTCTAAAAACAAACACAGGTTTAAAATCGCTGTGTGCCGAGCATACGCTATCTATATGGATACATATCTGCTGTTCCATACATTTAAAGTAAGACTTATCTTCAGTCCTAGTGTTTAATAGACAGCGATCCGTACTGGATACAGTGCTGTATATATCCTAGTATCGTTTTATCCCAATACTCCCTATTCTTCCCCCTTCTTGCCTTTTTCCTCCTTTTTTCCTTTCCTCATTTTCTTTTATTCTGTTTGTTTTTTTGTTATGTTTTTCTTCTTTCTATCGCGATTTCTCTTTCTTTTCCTTTTTTTTCCTTTTCATTATCTCCTTTTTCTTTTCCCTTTAGCCCTGTGTCTCTTTTTCTGCCCTTCTTCCCCTCCCCTCCTTTTTCTTTTCTTTTCTTCCTTGTCTGTGTTGCTCGTTTTCTCGCTCTTTCATCGTCTCACTTTTTCTGCCTTTCTTTCTTTTTTTGCTTTAGCATCACAGCTTTACTCTATCACAGTACTTGTTAAGACAATCTTGATTTATTATTTTTCACACTGGGTGCAAGTAGAATTGCGGTTTAGCTACTTATTATTGGGATTTTGGCAATACACGGTAAAAGAACCAAATCACTTTATCATGGAACTCAGTGTGGCTTTTTAAGGTCCTTTTAAGAATTGTGTTTTATTTCGTTTTTATCTGTTCTGTAGGATAAAGTCGTGGCCCTCCTGATGAAGGCGCTTTGAGTGCCGAAACGCGCGTTGAGAAGATCCATCTGATAGCCACCACTTTTGACTTCAGATTTATATAAATGTATTGATGTTTGTCTAACCCTTCCCTGATTAAATTGTGTTCTATATGATTTATACGATTTGTCGACACTATGTTGTATTGTTGTTATGTATTGTCTGAATATTTTCGGAAAAAGTCCTTTTTAAAACAAACCAAATAAAATTTACATATGTTTTAATATAGCTACTATGTGTTCACACTGAGTTCTCTCTATCATGTCTTTCTGTTTTATATGAGTTGCTAATTTGAGTGACCGTTTTTGACTGCCTAGGGTTTTTGTCTTCAATTGTACTATTGCCCTGCCCTAGGAGTTCTAGAGTATCTGCAGAGGGTCCTATATATATTTGCACTGCGCCACACCTCTCCTTCTGCTTCATTCAATCAAACAGCATTTGTAAAGTGCTACAAAGTGTATAAAAAGGCACCTGGACTATGATGACAGTAACTGGATGCTCATTTCTTTTTCTTTTAATATATATTTAGAGTGAACTCCCCCAAGGGCACTGGAGAGCTTTACATGCGCTTTACATGAGCTCCAGTTACATTACACAAGTTCAGATTTATTTATTTCTTTTTATGCACTGGGAGATTAAGGGCTAGATGTACAACGCATTTTACCGGTCGCAAACGGCCCATCTGCCCGTTTGTGACCTGTAAAATGCATTTTCAAAAGTACCAACCCTATTATGCGGGTCGCTAACCTATCACCGGCTCGCAAATATGGTTTGCAAGTCACTATTAGGAAGGGGCGTGCTAAGGGCATCCCTTCCCAATAGCGAGTCGCACTGGTATGTAGGAATTGTTTGCGACTGTGAATGCAGTTACAAAACATTCACAGTTTACCACCAATTTCTAATTGGTGGTAAGGCATTCGCAAATGTGAATGGGGGCATCAACATTTTTCAGAGTAGGCAGTGGTCCCGCGGACCACTGCCTGCTCTGAAAAAATGAAAAGAAAACTTTTCGTTTTTTAATTTTGAAAAGCATCCTGTTTTCATTTAAGGAAAACAGGTTGCATTTAAAAAAAATTGCTTTATTTAAAAAGCAGTCACAGACATGGTGGTCTGCTGACCACAGCATGCCACCATCCCTGTGAGTGCTGTCCATTGTCAATGGCTCGCAAATTGCAATCTGGCTCATGAATATTAATGAGGCAGGTCCCTTGAGACCCATTTGGGAATCGCATCATGTGTCTCAGACACTGTTGTACATCAGGTTTTGCAACTCGCACATTGCGACTTCCTAAAAATAGCAATTTGCGAGTCGCAAACCCTGATGATCGTACATCTGGCACCAAGTTATTTATCCAGAATCACAGATAGTTGAACCGACGCCAGGACTAAAAAATGGTTCCCCAACCAATATCAACAGTTCTGGCCATAGGATCACATCCTCTCCCCTAGTTCTTTGTGCCAGGGTATTTGAAGGTTTAAATGTGCTTATGATGACTGTACCTGGATATATGATGGAAGCTGTGACCTTTTATGACTGCATTCATATCAAATCATGGCTTCGCTACCTGCTAACCAGATTAGCACCATAGTTAATACATTTGCCTTCTATCAATTTTATTACTTTTTTATGCAGCTTTTTTTTAATGTCAGCCCCTTCCTGTGATGCTGCCAGGGTCAGTGATCTGTGATGTCAATGAATGGGAAAAATGATTTAAAACAAATTATGTCACTCCTGCTACCCGTTGCATTTTGATGAACTCCTATCCCTTAAACAATTAAGAAGAATGGAAATAGTGAAGAAAAGTTGCTTTTTTACAGTTTTTTTTTAAGTTTACCTTAATTTTGCTGTAGTTTTATAAAACACCCCTTTTCGGTCACTTGAGAGCACTATTGTATTCTAATTACATTTATATGGCACTTCATACCGCATTGTGGCTTGCTGAAGCACATTATCTGGTGGGCTGAATTCTACACTGCAGGGAGAGGGGAGTTGTACTTTTTGTGAGCCTATGTGGGAAGCATTTTATGTCATGCATGAGTAACCACAGTGGTGCTATTATGGAGTGTTGTCAGTCGCAACGCTTGGTAGATATGTGAGAGACAGAGCACCATCAGTTCATACTAGCTAGCTAATATGATTTACTCTGCAGGCCCCATATTTATTTTTGTGTGATTATTAAAGATTTGAGCTATGGACCGCATCTACGTTATAAGTTGTGTGGATCAGAGATGAGAGTGTTAGATCAGAGAGAGGATGGAGAACACCTATATGGTCTGTATAGCAAACTTTTCTATGTTAATACTCCTTTACTGTGCCCGGTTTATTAAGGAATGACTGGGGCTTTAAGTGGGCAGGGTCCCTCCCAGTCTAAGGCCTGGTAGTAATTAATAATTCATAGTGAAGCTGGTCGCTTTCAGGCCCTATATTCATGCCCTTAATTTTACAGGCAAAAACACTGATCCAATTGCTGAACAATAACTGTAGATCATGTTAAAATAATCTGTGTCAGAGATATAGCTCCTGTTTATTTTTCATTTTACTTAATCTTACTTTCCCTAATAGTGTTAGCTATTTCCAGGATGTTGTGTTTCTGTATTTTTTTGTGTAGCATATTACTCTTGCATAGGGCATACTTTCAAAGGAGTCACTACTAGGTGTTTATCACAGGCCACGATTGAGAGCTCTGGAGTTGAGGCTGAAGGCTGTGTGAGTTTCTCACTGTGCCTTTCAGTGGGTCAGAATACAAGAACATACAATTATTGGCCTGTCTGCAAAGTGCACAGAGCAATGGTCCTGTATTCCAGTTGCAATTGTGATCCTGTGCAAAATGTGTAGGAAGGAGGTACACACATGTCAAAGTACTGACAAGGAGAAAGAAAAAGAAAAAGCAGTGCTTACAGGTGAGTGATTGCATTGTGTGTTTGGAGGGTGGTAAAGTGAAGGAGATGCGAGGAAATGCTCTCATTAGAGAGTGACAAGAAGGTGCTAAAGAGGTAAGATATGTAGATGGATGAGATGTGGAGAGAAAATGGTGTATATGTATAACAGAGTGAACATAACAGGAGTAATTGAGTATTTTTTCCCAGGTCCTCTGTTGCTCTTTTGCTCTTCCTCCTGTTCTGGTAATGACCTCTCCCCCCATTCACTCCTCCATTTCTCTAATGACCGTTCCTTTTGAATTTTTTTTTTTTTTTTTCTTTTTCGTCATCCCAGGCGGCTGTAATTTGCTACTGGGATGCTCCTTTCTCTCTGATGCACTTTCATTAACAGATTTTTTTAAATTTACTACTGCAAGACTGGTCTTTGGAAAGGTAAATTAAAAGTTTTTTTTTTTTTTAAAGGCTGCTGTGTCATGATGCATGTGTGTATGCGTGGTGATGCATGTAGGCCTATAGCTCAACTTTCTGCAGCTGCTTTTTTAATGTTTTTGCCAATGCTGTTCCGCACCGGCAGGCAATCATCTTTTTCCTATTTCCAAGGGGAGCAGCATCGGCAAAAGCACTGGCAAGCCAGAGGATCTGGTAATGTAATTGAAAGGTAAGCACTACCAGCTTTGCCAATGCTTGTTATTTCTCTCCTAATTAACTAGGGTGCTACAACGCCAGATACAGGGGCTGAATTTAGCTCTGCTATGTTACACATAATGTTTGCACTCATCTTCATACCCTGGGGAGCGGTCTTCATGTCAGTTGGCTCTCTGTGCCTGTCTCACCTGCTGACCTCACCGGACAGGTCCCAGGTGGCTGCTATGAAGGTCTACCGAAAGGATGAACTACTCTTTTGCACAGTTATCATAACATATCTGTGAAAGCCCAGTCAGGGCATCACCTGGGATTGGTGGCATCTCTCCCAGAAACATGCGCGGGTAGGACTTGAGGAGCCTTCATATACTATTCCTATCTAACCCACCTGCCAGTCATTATATCCCCAGCCATCCAGAGGCATATCGCAAAATTATGGAGCCCCCTGCAGAATGTGAAGAGAGGTCCCTGAGGCTCACATATCTCACAGATACACATTGAATTTGTGCTGAATGCATCTCCCTTGAAAGGCTAGGAGGTCCCTGAACAGTCTGCCGCAGATGCTTGCATTATGCCCACTGCTAGATACTTTACTTTCATTTTGAATGGCTGAGTTAACATATCATATAGGCGTCCTCCCTCTGTCCCCCACACTTTTGCTGATTATTATAGAATTATTTCAACACAAGGCACCCATCTGCACTGATACTCAACTCCCTTTTATGAATGGATACGTAAAATTTGTAGAAGCTGTAATTTAACTGCAACTTTTTATCTCCAGTTAAAAGCTGCATGGTGAAAATGATGGTTTGCTGAATACTGTATTGCAAATTATGGTAGCTTTTCTGTCGGGTACTCCTAATTCATTTTTTTATCACATAGTTTGAAATATTTGATAATTGCAAGTTGATCGTCAGGGGTAGTAAGCGCTATATAAAAGCAATTAGAATATAATATGTGTAAGCAATGTTCCCATTTTGTCGGGGACATCATGAGCCTGTCCTGGACTTCCCTTTCATAACCATTGCAATCTGGTCCATCGGCTCAATAGGTTCAGCTGAATTAAAATCCCAGAATGCAATACACTGTTGAAAGGCCGGGCCTTGCAACCGGGTGCCGGCAGTGACAAAGCCATCCGGTAGGGCCACCTATTGTTGCTGCAGGCATCATTGGGCTCGGCCATGTTCCACTTTGGCTTTAGAATCTTCATTTTTTTGCGTGACGTCACAATTTTTCTTATTCCAATGTGTGCTGGAACAAGTGAAGAGTAAAGGCCGGAGAAGTGATGTTTAGTTTTGAATTAGAGGGTTTGGTTGAATTGACACCATACATCAACAGCGACATTACTTTGGCCCTTCTTCCCTGACGCCCCTAAATCAAAAAGACAATGCTACGTACTATATATCTGTACTTGTTCTATCCTGTCTCCTTACTTCAGTACTGTTGTACCAGTAAGCACTAGGCCTGTGCATATATTCTTTATTTATTTTTTAAACTGTCGACCTACTGTAAGTCTCACAACATACGAAGTATAGACGAATTCTGTAAAATTAGAAGCAAGCGCGGGAGACACAGGTGCTATCACTTGATGTTTGAAAAGGTATTGTCATCGCGATGAGAAATCATCCTTCAGGGTATGAAGCCGTCCGATGCTCACTGCCGTCGAGTCATTAACTTGATTGGCCGCTGATTCGGCGCTGGGCGCTCATTAATGGCTGCTTGTGTTTCATCTGAGCGGTCCCTGCTTGGCGCACGTCGATAAATGAGTGCGCATTCATGGGGACATTTCTGGACACTTGCGCAGGCAATTAACTTGTTTGGCACTAATGACATATTGAAGGCTGGATGGGGCACCCCTGGAGAGCTCCAAGGGGCAGCCACCTCAGCCGAAGGTGTACAGCTATGAAAGGACTCAAAAGCCACAATTGAGGGGTTTTGTGCTTCGCAAGACGGCGGCGGCGAGAGTAGTTTTAATGACAAACCGAGCACAGTCCCACAGAAACAAACTGAAGATGCAGCTTGCAAATTAAGAAAACACAAGATCGACATGAGAATGAGGGGAAGACAAAGATGTCGTCTGTGGAGTCCATTTTAGTTAACATCTGAGTGCAGGCAGGTGGCCTGACAGAGGGCTGGCGCGGTTGTATTTGTTTCCAGTAGAAAGCCCTTCAGAGGGCCCCCCTTCCAAGCATTCAGAATGAAGGCGTCCAGTGAATCAGGTGTGCAGGGGGTGAGGCCACGTCCTCCTCGGCCAGCCTCAGTAATTACCAGGCAGCACTGTCACTAATGAGTCGGTAACAGGATACCCGGGCTCTTGGCCCAGGTTGGAGTGCCCAGGCCTCCTCACCAGACAGGCGAGATTAGAACCGACAAGTAATTAAACCCAAGAGGTTTTTTTTCTATTACTTTTTCTCTAAAAGTAAACAGACAAGGAGATAGCCGTTTGGCACTAATTCAATTGACCACAGCTGATACAGAACAAACACAACAACATTAGCTACTGATATCTTTTCAATGCAACTTCACAAGCGCTCCACTGCAGCTGCCCAGAGGGCTGGAGACTGCCAGGCAGGTCTTTGTAGACAAATGTCTCAGGTGAGCCTTTCTCTGCTTTCCTTCTGTCTAGAATTTGGTGAGTATGCAAAAGTGTGCGCTTTCACTTTTTCTTCTTCTAATCATGTTTCAAAATTACACTTTCTTTTGGTTTTTACTTCCTAAGACAATAGGACAATTTCTTAGCAAATTATTTTCCTGAATTCGCTAGATTCCTTTATTACATTTTTGATCACTTCATACCCCTTGAAAGTTGACGCTGCTGAAACATTAGGGTCTGAACATAAATTCATTCATTCGATCAAACCTCAGGTAAAGATGGAAACAGCCCTGTAAAGTGACACAATATTGGTGTTGGGAAAAGTTTTTTCTTTTTTTCAATTTTCTGAAGTTTTTTCCTTTCCATTTTTTCCTTCACGTCCTGCCTGTTTCCCTTCTATACTAATCATACAATCCACTCACAAACAAGCATTGCCAATGCCAATAGGTGTGGTTTATGAATGAAAGTACCTTTTGTTTCATTGATGAGTTTATGCACAGAATACGTCATCATACATGCACTATGTTACTCATCTTTGCACTAATTTATCCATTCATTCATCCACTGACTCATTCTTTCATTCACCCTCGAAAACACAACTACAATAAAACACAATTGCACACTTAACAACATTTGAAAGATACAAGTAGAAAAAAGAAAACATGCTGCCATCTAAACACAGCAGATACATGCTGGCAATGACAAAATTAAACAGACGATGGTCGCCTTTAAGAGGTATTGTACATTGTCAAATATGGTTTTTAAAGTTCCAGCGTGTGTGCTACATTCAGAGCTAACATGTTGGCCCTCTTGAAACGGTAAAATAATAATACACTATGGATAACTATCATCATGTGCAGGACCTTCACTAACCATAAATACTCTACCCTTTTTGTTTCTGCTCAACAAGCGGACTTTATTCACCATGTTAGTATTTTTTTCCTAAAAGATTGCCACCTTTAAATGCATAAATCAGTTTATGTTGCAAAAAAATCTCACAATGCCAAGCCTTATGAAAAAAAAGCTAGGTGATAAGAATAAGTGTAGAGAATGTCGGGCTAGTGAGGGTCCTGAACATGATGATAATTGACCCAGATCCCTCACCCCACTATCCTTAATAGGATTCATCCCCAGCCCATTGGATTGACACTATGGAAAACAGCATTCAGTAATGTTTGTCTGGTTTAGAGCAAGTGGCCACATTGAATGCAGCGCGCAGCAGATGAAACGAGCAGTATGCAAGTGACCCATTAGCGCTGCAAAGAGAGCTGTAGTATTCTCTTATGAAAAGTGAAAATAAAAAGAGGAGAAGTAAAGAAATGAAAGGGAAACTATAAAAAGTGAAAATTAAAAACTAAAGGACTGGCCAGCCAGCTCTGATGCCGGGCCACAATCGTGATCTGTGACCAGAAACTGCCGTCATTCACAATGCAGAAGAGCCGATGACTAGTGTGGACTGAACCATTACCCCATGCAATCAGCAGTCATGGACGGATATAGAGTATGAATTACACTCAAACTAACCAATGGTAGAATAAGGCTGACCAAAAGACCCTTTATGTATCTACAACTGATATATATATATTATCTACTGGCGGTCGCCAGTAGATAGTTATAGTTAGGACCTATTTTCCATAGGAAATCCGCGACATTCTATTTGAAATAACTCTTGCGTCGGTTGACGAATCTTCGCGAAATTTTCAAACTTTATGGCCCGCTCCGGTCCGCTCCTACCCTGAAAGTCTCAGGGTGATTCGTCAAGCAGGGGCCGAGAAAAAAAAGGGGTCCCAAAACGTGTTTTCCCCATTCATTTTCCCATAGGAAACTTTAGACACGGCTACAGCCCGAACTGCTGAACGGAATTACACCAAATTTGGCAAAGAGGTAGTTCTTGGTTCAGAAAGAACCCTTTTTGTTAAATGGTGTAAATCCGTTCAGTAGTTGCGGAGAAATTAAAAAAATAAGAGTCAAAAAATCAATTTCCCATAGGAAACTTTATGCAAGGCTACAGCCCGAACTGCTGAACGGAATTACACCAAATTTGGCAAAGAGGTAGTTCTTGGTTCAAAAAGAACCCTTTTTGTTAAATGATGTAAATCCGTTCAGTAGTTGCTGAGAAAATCAAAAGTAAAAACACATATATATCTGGGCGGAGCCTAACCACACATGTCATCGTGAGATCTGATTGGCTGTCAGCACTTCATCCTGGAATTGCTGGCAGCCATCTTGGGACCAATATAAATGATAGTACCCCAGTGAAATGCATTGTAGTGAATCGAAGATTTTGAGGGTTACCAAAAGGAGAACTATAAAGGGTGATAACAGACTTTAGTTACATTAGAATTCATTTGTTGATGGTACCATACTAATTTCAGGAATTGTGGTGTGTTCTAAGGTGATTTTACCCTGTGAAAAACCTTCTGCTGGGATATCATGAATCATGTTTGAGAGAAAACTATTTTCACATGCTTGTCCCATACAGTTTTGGAAGGTGCCCCAGAAGCTAAAATGAGAGCATATTTTCTGTAAATTCACATTATCTTTCTCAGTCATGTGAGAATGAAGTCTGACATTCTCAGTAAAACATGTACATCCAACAAGGGCAGAGACTGTCAGTTGATTCCTTTGTGTTCTACTGCAGCTTCCCAGAGTGTTCTAAAGAACAACTAGAGTGCTAACAGCCTTACTTATGACAAAAGTATGGCACACCTGAAGCCATCTTGATTGGAATAAACTGGTAACACTTAAAACATTTAATTTAAAAAGGAACAAAATGATGGGGTTCATCTTGTCATAGAAATTATGGTTAGTGCTCTGGAAAGAAAAATTAGGACATGTTTCAAGTGTGATCTCAAATATCTTCCTGTTATATTTCAACAGGAGCAGCCTGTCAGTTGATGCCTTTGTGTTCTACTGCAGCTTCCCAGAGTGTTCTAAAGAACAACTAGAGCGCTAACAGTCTTACTTATTGTAAATAGGTGAGGGGAGAGGGTTGGCCTACTTGCGGTGGTGACAGGAAACACCGGCACACAGATTACTACTTCGGCCGTTAGGTCACCTGCGACCTTGGCCCCTTTTATTATATACCCTCGGACCGAGCCCGGTCTCGAGGGGTGTTGTGCGCGTGAGTGTCATCACGTACAAGCCGGGTGACACTCTACATCCCTCCTTTCCTTTAGCCATAGCTAGTCTATCAGTTAGAGGTGAAAGAGAGTGGAGATGAAAAAGAAAAAGAAAGACAAAAGTGAGAAAAGACATCTTGCAGTGGAGGTGCCACCTGCTCACAGAATCTCTGGCTGGCCCACCCGGCACTCTCTTGCCGGCATCGTTACTTGGCACACATAGTCCCTCAGCTTCTGGCTGAGTGCGGGGTTGGGTCTCAACTGATATCGTTGGCCGCGAGATGGCATTTCCTCAGGGCTCGAGGGAGCGCTACTTCGACGACCCACTGCATCAGTACCCCCTGCTGGACTGGACTGGCTTGTCTCGTGGTCTTCGTCTGACCCTTTTGCAGGTATCGGCGCTGGACTCTCTCGGCCATTGGGGACAGTTGTTGTAGAGAAGTCAGGCAAATCTTCTTCTGCCCCAGACGCCGCCTGGTCTGTTTGTGGGCTGTCGGAGATCTCCTTGAACCACGAGATGTTCCTCACCACAATGTGCCTTCCACGCTGCGCGGTGACCATGGTTCCATTGATCTGAACGACGACCCACTCCTCAGGTTCGTAGGGCGTGCGAAACTTCCAGCCAGGGTGGCGATTCTTTAGAACCACTCGTGCTCCGACTCGGATAGAGGGTATCTTGGCTCCGCGGCTGAGGGTGGCTTTGTCGTTGGTTTGTTTGCGCTTCTGTTGAGCTCGTTCCGGGTCAAAACCTGGCGGTGTCCAGTTAGGGTCTTCTGGGATGATGTCCCTGGGCGGCCGCTTAAGAAGGAGGGCTGCAGGGGCACACCCCGTCGTTGAATGAGGCGTCTGCCAGTAGGCGAATAGGAATTGGTGGAGACAAGTCTCTAGGTCTTGATGCCTGTCCACCCCTATGCGTAGTGCTCTGTTTAAAGTCCGCATAAACCGCTCGACCTCGCCATTGGCTTGAGGCCACTGCGGTGTGATCCGTCGATGTCGGATGGCCCGTTTCTTTAGAAAATCTTGAAATTCCTGACCCTGGAAGGGCGGTCCGTTGTCGGACTTCATTTCCTCCGGCAGACCAAACATTGCGAAGGTCTTCTCGAGTACTGGCTGCACGTGTGTAAATGTGGTGGTTGGCACGAGCTCGACCACAGGAAACTTGGTGCATGAGTCAATAACTACTAGGGTGTGACGTCCGTCCGGGAAACTGCCAAAATCGATGTTCACCTTGGTCCATGGCGTGTCACATGGTCCTTCCGTGATGACCGGTGCAGGAGCTGGGTCCGCTCCTGTGATGGTGCAGGGGTGACAGGTCCTTACCTCTTCATCGACCATACTGTCCATCCCCGGGAACCACACTTTGGTTCGGAGCCGGGCCTTCGTCTTTGCCACACCTTGGTGCCCTTGGTGTGCTAGGGTTACCAGCCGGCGGTGCAGCTCCCTTGGTACCACGATCCTCTGACCTCTGAGTACCAACCCGGATCCTCCAATGCTCAGCTCATGCTTGACTCGCCATATTTGTCTCCTGGCATTCTGCTCTTCCTCTGTGAGTCCCGCCACCCCGTCTAAGAATCGGTGCCATCTTCCTGTCGTCAGGGCTTCTTTGACTCGTTGGAGGGTGGAGTCCGACTCTGTAGCCTTGCTCATTTCTTCTTTGGTGATGGCCAGTGGACAGGCACTGTCTTCGATCATTTGCACAACAGCTTCCATGTTTGAGCTGTCATCCTGGGCCTGTCCATCCTCCGCCTGCAGTGGATGCCTCGACAGGAAGTCAGCGGGGTTGTCTGCCCCAGGGCGATACAGTAATTGGAAAGAGTATGCCTGCAACTGCACTGCCCACCGCTCGATCCTCGGAGGTGCCAGCCTGTTGGACCCACTGAACAGGGGTATAAGGGGCTTGTGGTCTGTTATGACCGTGAAGGGGTGGCCACACAGGTAAAGATGAAAATGCTGGCATGCCCAACGGATGGCTAGGGCTTCGCGCTCTATCTGTGCATACCTCGTTTCTGTGGGCGAGAGTGCACGACTTGCGTATGCTACTGGTAGGTACGATCCTGGTCGGTCTTCCTGTAACAGCACTGCGCCTAGCCCCACCGGGCTCGCATCGACAACCACTTCTGTGTTTCGCTTCGGGTGGAAATAAGCCATAGTAGTTTGGTCGAGCAGGGCCTTTTTGATGCCTTGAAACGCTGCCTCTTCTCGATGGGTCCAGACCCATGGTGTCCCGGTTTTTGTTAGCTGCCTCAAAGGTTCAGAAATTGTGGCTAGGTTTGGTAGAAAACGGCCGCAGTAAGTTGCCATTCCTAGGAAGCTCCTTATGGCAGTCGGGTTTTGAGGCACAGGTGCATTTCTTATAGCTACCGCTTTCCTGGGATCTACTCGAAGCCCTTCTCTGGAGAATACATAACCGAAAAAGTCTATGGATCCTTGGTAGAAAGCACATTTCTTCCGGTGCAGGGTGAGGCCACAGTCCGCTAACCTTTGCAGTGTGTCTCTCAGCCGAGTGTGATGTTCTTCGAGGCTCTGAGAGTAAATCAAAATGTCGTCACTGAGATTGATGACTCCGACCAGGCCAGACAGGGTTTCTTGGACTGCGTTTTGAAATACTTCAGCCGCAGATGACACCCCAAAGCTGAGTCGTGTGTATCTTCTCAGACCCACGTGCGTTGAAAATGTGGTTATGTACCTGCTTTCTGGAGCCAACTCGAGTTGATGATATCCGGAGTTCAGGTCAAGTTTTGAAAACCATTGGGCTCCATTCAAATCCGCCACGATGTCGTCCATCGTCGGGGTCACGTGCCGCTCCCTGCGGATAGCTAGGTTGGGGAGCCTCATGTCTACACATAGGCGAATGGCGCCCGGTTGTTTTGGCTTTGGCGCCACCACCAGCGGGGACACCCAGGGAGTGGGTCCCGACACTTTCTCGATCACTCCCATGTTCTCGAGGCTCTGAAGTTCTTGTTCCACCACCGGGCGGAGGTGTATCGGTATCCGCCGGTGTCGAAGAGCACGCGGCTGGACGCTTTTGTCGATGTGCAGTTTGACTTGGTAGTCTTTTAGTTTGCCTAGCCCTGTGAATAGCTGCGGGAATTCTTTCAGCATGTCTTCGGCATGGTGTTCATGTACTTGTTTGGCGAAGAACACGAGTTCCAGGTCCTCCGCCGTGTGGCAGCTTAGCAGCGTGCCCTTTTCCCCTTCTGTGACGTGGAATGTTGTCATCACTGTGTGAGAGTCACTCGAGACTTCTACCTCTACCATTCCCCTCAGCGGTATGGGTTCGGTGCCTCCATACGTGAAGATCCTAGCCTTGCTTGGAACCAGAGGTGGCTTGGGCCTCAGTCGGTCGTATTGCTCAGAGTCCATAACGTTCACCGAGGCTCCTGTGTCGATGAGGGCCTGTACAGGGTGTCCGTTGACATTGACATGACACAGTGGGGGTGGGCGACCTTTCCTGCCCGATCGGCCAGCGAATGAAACAACGAAAATGTCGTCTTCGTCTTCATAGTATGCCGCACTAGCAATACCGGCTGCAACGTCAGACTCCTCCTGATCCTCCAGAGTGAGATTCCTGAGACTCCCTTGGCGCCCTCTAGTTGCGCCGCCACGTGCCCTTCCTCCTCGTCTGCGACAGACACTGGCATAGTGATTTGCCCTGCCGCATTTCGCACACACCTGTCCTCTCGCTGGGCACCTGTCTTTTTCCCTGTGGTCGAATCCACAGTAACCACACTTGCTGCTGGGCCTGTTTCCCGTGCCCCGTCTTTGATTCCCCCACGGCCGCCGTTGAATGGTCTCTATGGCCTCCTCTTTCACTTGCACCTGCTTCGGCGTAGCAGCTGCTGACGTGTTCCTTATCCGAACAGCCTCCATTTCTTCGGCACGCTTGTCGGACAACTCATGGGATCGAGCCAGTATTAAGATCTCATCCAGCGAGATTCCCGGCTGTCGCAAAATCAGGCGCCTCAGTGCAACAGACTTGCATCCTGCGATCAGCTGCGCTCTTATTTCGTCATTGTGGTCTATTCCTGTGCACGTGACTGCAAGTTTCCGGAGTCTGGCATAATACATGTCTACCGTTTCTGCCTCAGTTTGTCGTGCCTGCCGTAACTTGAATCGCTCATAATCCGGGTTCATCTGGGGATCGAAGTACCTGTTTAGAGCTACAATCGCGGCTTCATAGTCTTCAGCATCGCCGGTATTGGGCAGTGTCTCAAACAGGTCGTATAACTCCTCCCCTCCAAAATGCATGAGCAAAGAGCGCTTCACTTTCCCATCGTTCTCGCGGGTTCCGGTGAAGTAGTGATTTAGGCGTCCCACCCAGCGCTTCCATCGCGGTGCCGCTGTGGCTGGGTCTGTTAGCTGGCTAAACGGTGGCAGTGGCGTCACTGAGGCATGCGAATGGGGAGTTGTGTGTGCTGGTCCTTGTTCTGCCGGGTCGTCCCCCATGTTACTTCTTTATTGATGCCAGCACCCACTGTTATGTCAGATCCTGCGCTATTAAGAGCCCCTTTTTTTTTCTCTCTCTGCGCACTGTCTCTCTCTTTTGCTAGTGCAGTTCGACCTGTGTTTCCTGTGCGTGTGGCCTGGCCTGACCTGCGCAGCTGTGTGTACAGGGTGAACCCAAAACAGTCTCTCACCCCTAGTCTGCGTCTCTCCCGCTGATGGTGTGCTCCTCTACCCCTCTGAAATCAGCCTCCTTAGTCCTCCAGGCAGCCTGTTGGCGCTGTGCAGTGACCGTGTCCTAGCACCCACTGACCTGCGAGGTGCTGCAAGGTTGTGCACGTGTCTTTAGGGTCAGCTTATTAGACCTACGCTGTGGGCTTTCTCTGTCTGATCTGGGGCGCTCAGCTAGCAGCAGAAACCACTCACTTTTTTTTTCTTTTATTTCTCTCAGTCTTCGCGCTGAAGCAGCTCCTCCTATCTGGCGCGCTGAGTACTGCCGCTGTCTTGGCGTCCTCTCGTGACCTCCGCCGGGCTGTTCACAGCTGATACACTGTGGTGATTTCAGCTGCGCTCGCTGTGTTCTTCCGGCGGGAGCGTGGCCTGTGGGAAGCTGCGCCGTCCTCCTCAGGTGAAATCTGACGCCGCTTTTTTTTTTTAATTCTTCGCGCTCTCTCTCATTTACTAGCTGGTGAGCTGCGCGCTGGCGGTGTCGCAAAGCGAGGGTCCGTATACACGCCCTCCGTCGCCAGTGTAAATAGGTGAGGGGAGAGGGTTGGCCTACTTGCGGTGGTGACAGGAAACACCGGCACACAGATTACTACTTCGGCCGTTAGGTCACGTGCGACCTTGGCCCCTTTTATTATATACCCTCGGACCGAGCCCGGTCTCGAGGGGTGTTGTGCGCGTGAGTGTCATCACGTACAAGCCGGGTGACACTATACACTTATGACAAAAGTATGGCACACCTGAAGCCATCTTGATTGGAATAAACTGGTAACACTTAAAACATTTAATTTAAAAAGGAACAAAATGATGGGGTTCATTTTGTCATAGAAATTATGGTTAGTGCTGTAGAAAGAAAAATTAGGACATGTTTCAAGTGTGATCTCAAATATCTTCCTGTTATATTTCAACAGGAGCAGCCTGTCAGTTGATGCCTTTGTGTTCTACTGCAGCTTCCCAGAGTGTTCTAAAGAACAACTAGAGCGCTAACAGTCTTACTTATGACAAAAGTATGGCACACCTGAAGCCATCTTGATTGGAATAAACTGGTAACACTTAAAACATTTAATTTAAAAAGGAACAAAATGAGGGGGTTCATTTTGCCATAGAAATTATGGTTAGTGCTGTAGAAAGAAAAATTAGGACATGTTTTAAGTGAGATCTCAAATATCTTCCTGTTATATTTCAACAGGAGCAGCCTGTCAGTTGATGCCTTTGTGTTCTACTGCAGCTTCCCAGAGTGTTCTAAAGAACAACTAGAGTGCTAACAGCCTTAGTTATGACAAAAGTATGGCACACCTGAAGCCATCTTGATTGGAATAAACTGGTAACACTTAAAACATTTAATTTAAAAAGGAACAAAATGAGGGGTTCATTTTGCCATAGAAATTATGGTTAGTGCTGCAAAAGAAAATTTAGTGCATGTTTTAAGTGAGATCTCAAATCCTCTTCTATTTCATTAGAAAATTCTGACATGCAGACTGAAACAATCACTTTCAATACCAGCAGTAGACTTCCAGTTAACTCCTTGGTGAGCAGTAGCTTTACTACAGTGATCTAATGAACAACTAGAGTAATAACATTCTGAATTTATGGCAAATGTGTGACATATCTGAATGCCTTCTTGATGGAATCAAAGTAAAAAACTGAAAGCATTTCCTACTGAGGAGACTGCAGTAAATGAGGAAATTAGGAAACTTCATAACAAAGAAGTCTTCCAAGATGGCCACCAGTGAAAAAAGAGCCCAAATGTAGCACAAATATTACCCAGATGTAGCCCACATATAGCCCAATGACAAAAGTGTGCAAAACACTTTTTATTTTTAGTTTTTTTGCAGTTTTATGTAGTGCAGACTGGTCAGGTATTGGAGCGTTGCATCTTAAAACATGACCCCCTACACTACAAAAACACCACTGCACTACCCTAAACCCTAAAACACTACCCCAGCACGACCCCCTACACTACACAAGCACCACTGCACTATCCTAAACCCTAAAACACTACCCCCAGCATGACCCCCTACACTACACAAACACCACTGCACTACCCTAAACCCTAAAACACTACCCCAACACCACTGCACTAACCTAAATCCTAAAACACTACCCCCAGCACGACCCCCTACACTACCCAAACACCACTGCACTACCCTAAAACATGACCCCCTACACTACACAAACACCACTGCACTAAACCCTAAAACACTACCCCCAGCACGACCCCCTACACTACACAAGCACCACTGCACTACCCTAAACCCTAAAACACTGCCCCCAGCACGACCCCCTACACTACACAAACACCACTGCACTACCTTAAACCCGAAAACACTACCCCCAGCACGACCCCCTACACTGCCCGAACACCACTGCACTGCCCTAAACCCTGAAACACATACCCTAGCACGACCCCCTACACTGCCCGAACACCACTGCACTGCCCTAAACCCTGAAACACCACCCCCTTCACGACCCCCTACACTGCCCGAACACCACTGCACTGCCCTAAACCCTGAAACACCACCCCCTGCATGACCCCTGCACTGCCCGAACACCACTGCACTGCCCTAAACCCTGAAACACTACCCCCAGCAAGACCTCCTACACTGCCCGAACACCACTGCACTGCCCTAAACCCTGAAACATCACCCCCAGCAAGACCCCCTACACTGCCCGAACACCACTGCCCTAAACCCTGAAACACCACCCCCTGCACGACCCCCTACACTGCCCGAACACTACTGCACTGCCCTAAACCCTGAAACACCATCCCCAGCACGACCCCCTACACTGCACGAACACCACTGCACTGCCCTAAACCCTGAAACACTACCTCCAGCAAGACCCCTACACTGCCCAAACACCACTGCACTGCCCTAAACCCTGAAACACCACCCCCAGCAAGACCCCCTACACTGCCCGAACACCACTGCCCTAAACCCTGAAACACCACCCCCAGCAAGACCCCCTACACTGCCCGAACACCACTGCACTGCCCTAAACCCTGAAACACCAGCCCCAGCACGACCCCTACACTGCCCGAACACCACTGCACTGCCCTAAACCCTGAAACACCACCCCCTGCACGACCCCCTACACTGCCCGAACACCACTGCACTGCCCTAAACCCTGAAACACCACCCCCAGCACGACCCCCTACACTGCCCGAACACCACTGCACTGCCCTAAACCCTGAAACACCACCCCCTGCACGATCCCCTACACTGCCCGAACACTACTGCACTGCCCTAAACCCTGAAACACCACCCCCAGCACGACCCCCTACACTGCACGAACACCACTGCACTGCCCTAAACCCCGAAACACTACCCCCAGCAAGACCCCCTACACTGCCCGAACACCACTGCCCTAAACCCTGAAACACCACCCCCAGCAAGACCCCCTACACTGCCCGTACACCACTGCACTGCCCTAAACCCTGAAACACCACCCCCAGCATGACCCCCTACACTGCCCGAACACCACTGCACTGCCCTAAACCCTGAAACACCACCCCCAGCACGACCCCTACACTGCCCGAACACCACTGCACTGCCCTAAACCATGAAACACCAGCCCCAGCACGACCCCCTACACTGCCCGAACACCACTGCACTGCCCTAAACCCTGAAACACCACCCCCAGCACGACCCCCTACACTGCCCGAACACCACTGCACTGCCCTAAACCCTGAAACACCAGCCCCAGCACAACCCCGTACACTGCCCGAACACCACTGCACTGCCCTAAAGCCTGAAACACCAGCCCCAGCACGACCGCCTACACTGCCCAAAAACCACTGCACTGCCCTAAACCCTGAAACACCAGCCCCAGCAAGACCCCCTACACTGCCCGTACACCACTGCACTGCCCTAAACCCTGAAACACCACCCCCAGCAAGACCCCCTACACTGCCCGAACACCACTGCACTAAAGCCTGAAACACCACCCCCAGCAAGACCACCTACACTGGCCGAACACCACTGCACTGCCCTAAACCCTGAAACACCACCCCCTGCACGACCCCCTATACTGCCCAAACACCACTGCACTGCCCTAAACCCTGAAACACCACCCCTGCATGACCCCCTACACTGCCCGAACAACACTGCACTGCCCTAAACCCTGAAACACCACCCCTCAGCACGACACCCTACACTGCCCGAACACCACTGCACTGCCCTAAACCCTGAAACACCAGCCCCAGCACGACCGCCTACACTGCCCGAAAACCACTGCACTGCCATAAACCCTGAAACACCAGCCCCAGCAAGACCCCCTACACTGCCCGAACACCACTGCACTGCCCTAAACCCTGAAACACCACCCCCAGCAAGACCCACTACACTGCCCGAACACCACTGCACTAAAGCCTGAAATACCACCCCCAGCAAGACCACCTACACTGGCCGAACACCACTGCACTGCCCTAAACCCTGAAACACCACCCCCTGCACGACCCCCTACACTGCCCAAACACCACTGCACTGCCCTAAACCCTGAAACACCACCCCCTGCACGACCCCCTACACTGCCCGAACAACACTGCACTGCCCTAAACCCTGAAACACCACCCCTCAGCACGACACCCTACACTGCCCGAACACCACTGCACTGCCCTAAACCCTGAAACACCACCCCCAGCATGACCCCCTACACTGCCCGAACACCACTGCACTGCCCTAAACCCTGAAACACCACCCCCTGCACGACCTCCTACACTGCCGGAACACCACTGCACTGCCCTAAACCCTGAAACACCACCCCAGCACGACCCCCTACACTGCCCGAACACCACTGCACTGCCCTAAACCCTGAAACATCAACCCCAGCAAGACCCCCTACACTGCCTGAACACCACTGCCCTAAACCCTGAAACACCACCCCCTACACTGCACGAACACCACTGCACTGCCCTAAACCCTGAAACACCACCTCCAGCAAAACCCCCTACACTGCCTGAACACCATTGCTCTGCCCTAAATCCTGAAACACTAGCCCCAGCATGACCCCCTACACTGCCCAAACACCACAGCACTGCCCTAAACCCTGAAACACCACCCCCAGCACGACCCCCTACACTGCCCGAACACCACTGCACTGCCCTAAACCCTGAAACACCAGCCCCAGCAAGACCCCCTACACTGCCCGAACACCACTGCACTGCCCTAGACTCTGAAACACCACCCCCAGCACGACCCCCTACACTGCCCAAACACCACTGCACTGCCCTAAACCCTGAAACACCACCCCCTGCACGACCTCCTACACTGCCGGAACACCACTGCACTGCCCTAAACCCTGAAACACCACCCCCAGCACGACCCCCTACACTGCCCGAACACCACTGCACTGCCCTAAACCCTGAAACACCACCCCCAGCACGACCCCCTACACTGCCCGAACACCACTGCACTGCCCTAAACCCTGAAACACCACCCCCTGCACGACCTCCTACACTGCCGGAAGACCACTGCACTGCCCTAAACCCTGAAACACCACCCCCAGCACGACCCCCTACACTGCCCGAACACCACTGCACTGCCCTAAACCCTGAAACATCAACCCCAGCAAGACCCCCTACACTGCCTGAACACCACTGCCCTAAACCCTGAAACACCACCCCCTACACTGCACGAACACCACTGCACTGCCCTAAACCCTGAAACACCACCTCCAGCAAAACCCCCTACACTGCCTGAACACCATTGCTCTGCCCTAAATCCTGAAACACTAGCCCCAGCATGACCACCTACACTGCCCAAACACCACTGCACTGCCCTAAACCCTAAAACACCACCCCCAGCATTACCCCCTATACTGCCCAAACACCACTGTACTGCCCTAAACCCTAGAACACTACCCCCAGCACGACCCCCTACACTACCCGAACACCACTGCACTACCCTAAACCCTAAAATACTACCCCCAGCACAACCCCCTACACTACCCGAACACAACTGCACTGCCCTAAACCCTCACACACTCCCCCAGCACGACCCCCTACACTACCCGAACACCACTGCACTGCCCTAAACCCTAAAACACTCCCCCAGCACGACCCCCTACACTACCCGAACACCACTGCACTGCCCTAAACCCTAAAACACTCCCCGAGCACGACCCCCTACACTACCCAAACACCACTGCACTGCCCTAAACCCTAAAACACTACCCCCCACATGACCCCCTACACTACCCAAACACCAATGCACTACCCTAATCCCTAAAACACTACCCCCCGCATGACCCCCTACACTACCGTAAACCCTAAAACACTACCCCCGCATGACTCCCTACACTACCCAAAGACCACTGCACTACCCTAAATCCTAAAACACGACCTCCTACACTACACAAACACCACTGCACTACCCTAAACCCTAAAACACTACCCCCTACACTACACAAACACCACTGCACTACCCTAAACCCTAAAACACTACCCCCAGCAGTACCCCCTACACTACCCAAACACCACTGCACTACCCTAAATCACTACCCCCAGCACGACCCCTACACTACCCAAACACCACTGCACTACCCTAAACCCTAAAACACTACCCCCAGCACGACCCCCTACACTACCCAAACACCACTGCACTACCCTAAACCCTAAAACACTCCCCCAGCACGACTCCCTACACTACCCAAACACCACTGCACTACCCTAAACCCTAAAACACTACCCCCAGCACGACCCTCTTCACTACCTAAACACAACTGCACAATTTGTTACAGGCGTTGCAACGCAGGCCTGTGGTGCTTACTGGAAGTACCTAGTGGGCTAGTTGGGCCCCAGGGACCCTCAGGATTCAAGGTGACCTAATCCCTCAACTTAAAACGCACCACGGGGCGCGTTTGCACAGTGGTGAAGGGAGGGGCGGGGCCGCAGGTGACATGTGCGCAAACACGCCCTGTGGTGCGTTTTAGGTTGGGGAATTAATTCCTTTGAATCCTGAGGGACCCTGGGGGCCAACTAGCCCACCAGGTACCTTCAGTAAGCACAACAGAGTTGCGTTGCAGAGAGGTGAAAAAGGTGCGTGGCCTCGGAACGCCTCTCTGCAACTCAGCTCTGTGGTCCTAACTGTAGGTACCTGGGGGGCTAGTTGGGCCCCAGGGACCCTCAGAATTCAAGGGGACTTAATCCCGCAACTTAAAACGCGCCACGGGGTGCGTTTGCACACATGTCACCTCAGGCCCCCCTCCCTTCACCACTGTGCAAACGCGCCCTGTAGCGCGTTTTAAGAGGTAGTTTTAATCCCCCTGCCCTATTATGTACTAGGGACTTGCAGAGGAGGTCATGCTAATCACAGGGGTACCCCAACGCATAGTGTTCCCTAGTGTATGTAGGTGTTTTCACTGTATTCTAAGTGTCTTTTAGCATAGCACTGGCTCTGGTTAGTCAGAGTCAGTTACCACCAGTACCCATCTGAAAAAGTTGTGGGCACAGGATGATTTTGCAACAAGGCCTCTTTCTGCTCCTCTGTTGGTTCTTTCTGCACATCTTTTGCTTCTTTCTGTGCGTTTTTCTTCTTTCTTCACATGACCTACCTCTGTAGGCATAGTTAGAAACTAGCATTTAAAAAAACCTTTGAAATTCACTTAAAAAATCATAGGTTTCAGGCACGTTATAGTTAGAAATTAGCATTTAAAAAACCTTTGAAATTCACTGAAAAAACCATAGGTTTCAGACACGTTATAGTTAGAAATTAGCATTTAAAAAACCTTTGAAATTCACTGAAAAAACTATAGGTTTTAGGGACAGTTATAGTTAGTTGGACATTTCACTCGTACAAAACCCGTGAAATTCCCCCGTTATAGTTAGTTCAGCTAACTATAACTCGCGCCCCGCAATGCACTGCTGATGACGTCACATATTACATCACTCATGACATGGTCAGTGACATCACTGATGACATCACTGATGACATCTCAAATGACATCACTGATGACATCATCCATGGGATAATTTCATGCATCTTCTCACACCCTAATATAACTTTTGATACACCCACTCTAAATTACAGACTGCCATTCTCAAAACCATAGACACTCCAACACCAAAAACTACATACCCACTCACTGATTCTTAGGTCTACACACACATCCACTCACTCACCCGTACAGTCACTCATACTTAGTCACTCAGTACAGGACTATCATATGCACTCATACACCTATATAAACACTCACACACCGCCACTCATCCATAGAGGTACTCACACACCTAGTCAGTCATGCAAAAAACTTAATCACACACCCATTTACTCACCTATACAGTTATACACACACCAGCTCACTTACTCATACAAATACTAGCACATTCTTACACTCTTATACAATCACTGATACAAGTACACACTCATCCATACAGCCACTCTCACAATCACACACTCACACTTATAGCCATTTATATACTCCAACACACATATATACTGCCTTTCACATATGTAGTTACTCACACATGTACCACTGAGATATACATTCAATCACTAACACACCCATACACACACTCACCCACCCATACAGTCCATCACAGATGCACTCTTGAAACCATGCACCCAGTGAATCACCAACTCACACATCTATGCACAGAGTCACACACACCCCACCCACACAAACACTCAGGCACCCATACAGATACTCAGACAATCAATCAATAACCCATGTAGACACTCATGTAGCTATTCAGAAAGCCATGCAGCCGCTTACAAACCAACAGACAGACGGATACAGACATTCACACAGTTTAGTCACTAACCCATGCATTCAGTAAGATACATTTAATCACTCACTTGTAGAGTCAGTCACTCACGTACTAAATCATCCATTCAGACACTTATACACCCACTCATTCTTCAAAACGCCTTTCCCTATATATATTAAACATATTTAAACTTTACAGAAACACACAGTCACTGGATGATGTCATCAGTGATGTCATCAGTGATGTCACTGACCATGTCATGAGTGATGTAATATGTGACGTCATCAGCAGTGCATTGCGGGGGCGCGAGTTCTAGTTAGCTGAACTAACTATAACGGGGGAATTTCTATGGTTTTGTACGAGTGGAATGTCCAACTAACTATAACTGTCCCTAAAACCTATGGTTTTTTCAGTGAATATATATATATATATATATATATATATATGGATGTTTGTATTTTTAAAATATTTTTTCAATTAAAAGATCCTGGAAGGCACCTAAGCCTGCCAGTCCTTCCAAAGAGACTGTAGCAAGAATTGTTACAGTGGAAATCTTTGACCTCTAGGGTTTGTCAGAGGGCTTAACCGCAGAGAAAGGGAACCCCCTCTAAGAGGTAAGTGAGGTCAGGGAGAAAGAGAGGAATTAGTAATAAGAACAACTGAGCAAAGAACACTCCCCTTTGACCTATTATTTTACACAAAATATTATATCTAGTATGGGTATATACAAGAACACATGACAAAGCTACACAATTATAAAATACAAATCTAGTTATTTATTTTTGCTTTTATCTTTTACTTGTTATTCATAGTAACTTTTTTTCCATGATCAATATATCATTTGAAACAACATACAATGACATTTTTTTAAAATAAGTTTTTCCTTTTTATACAAACATTATTCTTATTTTTTTTTTAAAAACAGTACAAAAATTCTGGCCCCTGTTAAATAATCAACACTATACCAATGGCAACCACACTCATTCATTCAACACAAACGTGCACAATCATTCAAAACACATATACACATCTGGGTGTAAAGGGAAAACAAAGATGTAAAAAGTCTCCAAAACAGAATTAGATGACCATATACAGCAAGGTCTGGGCAAATGAGGTCGACACGAGTTTCGGTGGGGTGAAAACACAATGTGAACCACCTTCTTCAGGACCTTTCCCAAATAGTATAGGTTTTCACACAAACAACTGAAAGGGGGGACCTAGGGGCCAATAAACAAATTGTTTTTTAATGATCCATACAGTATGACATTTATATTTAAACATTTGATTGGACCGACTCATTACAAGAAGGAAAGAAGATAAAGAGATTAAAGAGATAAGCCACATACCCAGTGATGGTGCTATTATTTTCTCCAGACTCAATTGACAATCGTATAAAGACAGAAATCTATTAGACCTCTCTTACTTACTGAGAGAGGTTCCTAGTCGTATGAGAGAAAACAACACAAAGTTATCCTTAATCCCACAATGTGTTGTGCAAGTAGTAAGGGAGGAGTGATTCCAAGGCTAGTGAGGATATACACGGATTCAATCGTGCTGTACATGCATAATTCCTTATTCAGTGCCTAGTATTAACAAGGCAACTCAAGACTCAACTTACAGGTTTCCTTTGAGATTAATCAAATCCAAACGCAAAGAGGATGCACAATTATGAATAGGACTTGGGGCGGCTTAACCAACACCAAAATCCTCTCTACAAACGTGATCAGTGAGATTTGATTTAACAAAATACTTATCTGTAGGCTTTAATGCAGTCATAAAAACGCCATTAAAAGCTTATTGCCCTTAACATATGCTTTTCGCAATCATTATGTCAGGCCTTCTTACTTTATTTTAACTTTTCATTATAAACAATCAGGTCTATAAGCTTTATCATTGGTTTGTCATCATTACCACTGTGTTGTTCAGGCCCACTGTGTTGTTCACAAGCTTTCACCACAAGGCACCCATCAGGTGTACTGTAATGAAATTACAAGTACGTAAAAACAATATAAAATCCATACGAGTAGAGCCTAATAACGATTACCATAGTGTAAAACTTCTATCCTCATTGTATGTTCGAGTGGGTCACTAAATCCATTTTTTACTACGGTAATCTGTTTAATACCAACCCATCCCTAAAAGCCCATTCCTTTTAACCCATGCTTTTCCCAATCATTAGATCAGGCCCACTGCCTTTGTCATAATGTTGCATAATAAATAGGTCAAACCTATGGAATTTACTATGACTTTTCCCAACAAGCCAGTAAGGCTATAGCTTTTGCCATTGGCTTTACACCTTAAGCAACACAGACCTATTCAATGGAACATAAAATAACAACCATCATGCGTACAGTTATAAAATTACAGATATGTAGAAAGATATAGTTTGAAAAACATGGTCACTAATGAGTTGGTAACTGGATACCTGGGCTCTTGGCCCAAGTTGGAGTGTTCTGATCACCTCACCAGACAAGCAAGATTAGAACAATAAGCAATTAAATCCAAGAAGTCATGTTTAGGTCTCGCTTAGGCAGCGCATGCACTGTCTCTTCGAGACATGCTGTATCCACTCTCTGGGCTTACAGCCCTCCCATTGCTTTTGATTCGTTTCTTTGCGTGTCCTTCCCAAAAGCTTGCTTCTATGTGGGTAATCTGTGTTTTTGTCCCTCCTTCTTGTATCTTGCTCCCTCTCACAGAGCAGTGGCCTATTACTTGTATCCTTTCACTTTTGTCTATTCAGTTTGTGTATGCACACTATTTTTTTTGTTTCTTTCAGCCTGTGTTTTGGGAAGGTCCCCTTTTGTTTCTTTGTAGTGTTGATGCTCCTAGCTCCATTTCAGTAACCAGCCCGGTAAATCTTGCCTTATCTCATCACATTTGCTGTTTTCCAAGGGGGCCTGTTTTGTCCACCCACCCCATCCCTGCTTGCCTCCTCCGTTGTCATCCGCTCTTTCCATCTCCTTCCCTCTGAGTCCCGCTTTAGCTTTCCGGACCCTCATTACAACTGCTTCCAATGGAGAGCTACACGCACACCTGAGACCACCAATCATCACACAGAGGCACAATGCATTAACAATAATTATCGCAACCATATATGCAAACCCAAAACTTTGCAGCTATGTATTTTATAAAATGAACCGTTAGTGCACCATCTTGCGGCTAAACCCATGTGTACCAAAAGTTAATGTTCAGTAGTAAGAAAAGCAGATGTACGAGCAGTCTACTTCATCCTCTTCATGCTGTGTCATGTGATTCAAATTCGCTGATGGGTTGCACAGAGACGATGCTGCAAGAGGTGATTGATTTACAGACATTGATTCGCACTTTTATGTCGAACCGCATCAGCAATGCTCCACAAACCAGCTACCACTTCTATCATATGTTCTGATGGCTCTGCCATGACAATATACAGAACCCTGCTGCCTTTCAATTAGATGTATATGTAAATAAACTTGTATGCACAACTTGTGTACCTACTGAATGGAGGCTAAAATAGGATCCCTTCTCCTACTGAAAGAACCAAGCCTCTGTGTGCTGTCCTAAAATGGCTTAGCAAAACCATGTACTATAGCTCGCTGAACACATGCCAAAGAGAGCCTATGTAATCTGCAGTAATGGTTTCCAATGCCATTAATGCTTCAGCTGGCTAACATCAACAAAAAAACATTTGCAAAGCCAATAAGTCTACTGAGGCAGGCAAAACATCCAACATACATCACTTACTCAGAAAAACACAAATGATCTACACTTACTATCCACACAACTACTGTAGAATGGAGAAAACAAAAATAGAAACTTTCACAAAGACAATGCCTACTGGCTTTGCCAATCCCTGTTTCTATTACTTTTCTCTAAAAGTAAACAGACAAGAAGATAGCCATTTGGCACTAATTAAAATTGTCTCAAAGAAAGGAGATCGGCCCCACCACTCCAAGAGACAGGGTACCTTATACAGTTGGTATATCATAAAACAAATTCTCTTGGAGAGATCGACTCATTCAAACATCTCACACTGTGCTATTTACATATTCACACATTTCATAATAACAATCTAAGATAGGACCCAAAAGTCAATTATAAAGATCTGTTTAATAATGCAATCAATAAAAAGACAAATATCCAATCATATAAACTACAAATTGTTTAAAACATTCTAAAAACAATATTAATTCTAAAATTTATCACAAAGGCGTTAATAAGAGAGACAGTAATCAAGACATACACATTTGTCATTGAGGTTTTGTTAATTCGAATGAATCAATAAAACATAAGCATGTAAACATTGTAACACATATACTTCATAGTTCCTCGAATTTAACAAGACAAACAGGAGGGGCGTTGATGCGTTTCGGTGGAGAAATATTGTAGAACCACCTTCTTCAGGACAACAATAATACTAATATCCCTCTAAATGATAAAACAGTGTTCGCCTTATTTTTCTGGTCCTCCCAAGGGGATTCGGGCCACAAGCTTAATCCTACTTAGGTTCACGTTGTATTTATGTAATTATTACCAGGGCTAAAGTGCTCCACCTTAGTACTTAGGCGTTTTATTCCTGTTTATATCCCAACTCTAATGGACAAGTTATATAGTAGGTTCAGGATAATACAAGAAATCTATATCATAAGCTCATAGTCCTACTTCCAGGACGTGGTAGTGGGGACTAAACAGCCCTCCAGTAGATTTTATCTTTTTGACAATGATGTCCACCACATCTATGGTACTTTCATCAAAGACGGCGTTTTAAAAAACCTCCATAGTGTCAGCGTCCCACGTCCTGCTACGTTGAAAATGTTAAGAGAAAAAACATTTGCAAAGCCAATAAGTGTACTGAGGTAAGCAAAACATCCAACATACATCACTTACTCAACAAAACATTAAAAATTATTTTATTAACACAAACACAAACGATCTACACTTACTATCCACATAACCAGGGCTTTAAGTGGGCCAGGTCTCACCGGTGCTGAGCACCGGCAGTTTTTTAAAGGGGGCCTCAAAACAGGTCTCTATCGGGCTCTGTTTCGTGCCCTGGAACAGGTGGTCCGTTTTTTTCTAGACTGCAGTGACAGCAGGCACATCGATGTGCGCGTGCTCACACTGCTCACTTCTCACTAGTGGAGAAGTTATGGCATGAAGTCATGCCAGGTGAGCATGTAGGGGAAGGGACATCCTTTAAAGAGAGTCATTTTCTCTCTGGATTTCCCTTCTCTTTTTGAAACTCAGGAGCAGCAACATTGTCGTGGTATAATCAGGGCTTTAAGTGGAAGCTTTTTCAATATTATATACAAGCCATAGTTGCTGCTTATTTATCTTATGCAACTAACAACCATTGACAAAGCCAATATTCCTGACTTGTTGTAGGTATGAAGTTACTTGTTGTATCCTACATCTGGATGCAATAACAAACAGAAAAATACAAGACCGGCGGCACACTATGCTAAGCGCACATATTTAGCTTACATGTTTTTAAGCCACGCCCTTAATTACATTGGCCACGCCCCTTTGAGAGACACCCCAGTTTTTTCATCCCACTTAAAGCCCTGCACACAAATACTGTAGAATAGAGAAAACAAAAATAGAAACTTTCACAAAGGCAACGCCTACTGGCTTTGCCAATCCCTGTTTCTATTACTTTTCTCTAAAAGTAAACAGACAAGAAGATAGCCATGTGGCACTAATCAAAATTGTTTAACACAAAAAGAGCTGCTCCCAGTTTGGTGACCTAAGTGCTACAGTGTTATTTCGTGAGTGCAGGCATCTCACAAAAAGTGAAAGACTGGTCTCACACACCACCTGGTGTCATGCTTCATCACTGACCAGTCCTCGCCCTCTAAAACCTTGGTTTGATAGAGGGCGGGCATACACCTGAAGACAGGGATGCACTTCTAAAGCTAAGTGGGGGCCCTTGAAAGAAAAGTGAGATTTAAAAGGCCATTACAGATATCAAACTCATTTTAATGTAACTGGCATCTGTATGGTGGTTAAAATAAATGGGCGGTGTGTTGGGGATTCTATTGTCCCCCCACCGTGATGTGAGTGGTCGACATGTTTCTGCCTGTTGGCCCAGTCGGGTCCATGGCATTCATCAGGACCTAATTTAAACAAAAACGGGCTCCACCCTTACCGTACTATGGTGGGAGGGTTCCACTGAGTGGGGTGATAAATATCACACTCCACCGATGTGCGGCTAATATATTCAAGCCCTATCAAATGGGACCTACTAGCCCCATAGGAGGGTGAGGAAAGAAGACCCCTTTGGTCAAGTGTGTTTGAAGGAATGTCTCCCGCCTCTGCACCTACGTCCGAGTTCCTCGCCTCCTCGATGGTTCAATCAAAATTGACCACAACGGACACAGAACAAATACACCAACATAACTAAATCAGTCTGCGGTATTTAGTCTATATTTTGCCACAAGCCAAAAAGTGCAATACAAGCACTCTTTTTTAGTGAAAGGACACAACTTTGGTCTGATCAAATACTCTACTAAGGAGAGACCAACATGTTGGTGGAGCCTAAGCCCCGCTCTCTTTAGCACACTGAAAGATCATATAATGTTCTGCAACGGATGTGCTGTCAAGGCAGGCTTAAAAAAACATGTATGTTAGTTTAGATCTGGCTATCCCATGCTGCTCTCAAACACACAACTGCACTCTGAAGTATAAACATAATGATGGAAACGGAAGGGGATCTGTGATGGTGCAAGAGAAAAACAAACATCGGAAATTAAATATTTATTTGAGACACAATAGCAGCATTACAGTGCCATATGTGTGGTCTCAAAAGTTCAAGTACAATCCCATCGTAAGTTTGATACTTTATGTGTGTTAGTGTGCCTTCTGTAGGCAGCCACACTGCTGCTGTCTCATGCAGCTGGGTAAACAAACAAAATAATCGCAGCTGTGTCGGGGGAAATCCCTTTTTCTGTAGAAGCACGCAACTTTGGCCCAATCAAATCATGTATGACTGTCCACCAACATGTGGGCGGAGCCAAAGCCCCTCTCTATATTACTGCTGAAAGCTTTTTGTTAGGTTGATCACATAAGGTATATAGACAACAGAACTGTCAAGCCAGACCTAAAAAATCACCCTCAGCCTCAAGAGCAATACAGAGTTTGGATAGATTAACGTTTGGATGTTTGGACCGCTATCCAAAAGACAATCCATATCACCCATTTTGCAGCAGACTTTGACTTTGACTTTCTTCTCGGCCCACTTCAAGTTATTTTCAATCGTGGTTTCTAGAAAATAAACTACTTTCTTAAAATTGAGGATGATGCACTTGAAGCTACCAAAGAAGGAGACTCACAACCCTGGTTCTCTTTTGTGTGAGTAAATATTTTGACATCATAGATCACGAGACCCTGCTCTGAGGCCATTTGGTGGTACTATGAGTCTTGGACACGATTCTGACCCATTGATGCAAATCGAACCTTTCCAACAAGGTTGCCCCATCTATCATGCTTTGTAACATCTACTCTCTCCCAACATTCATCAGCAGTCACACCTTATGCTACCTCTACTGAGTTTCCATGCAGGTCAAATTCATCATCAGAAACCAGGAGGACAAATACTAAGCCCTGAAACCAGAGTGTGTTTTTTAGACGTGAATAGCTACATGCTCCATCAGACTCAACGGCTTCAAAACACAACCACTGGATACCAGGTCCAAATTAACTACTAGATTCATTGGACCTTCACTTTAGGAGCGACTGTCACCCCGTGCCTCCGAGCCTGAAACCCAGTGGAGTAACACAGGCCCCCGTGGAGCAGGGGGGCCCAAGCTCCAGGGGGCTCCCTCAGCACAGTACTCAGGCCAGAGAGCCCCTGATTGAGTCCGGAGGGGGCCCCTCCACATACCTTGCAGGGGGCCCCCTCAAGTTTCATTACGCCAGTGCTGAAGCCTAAAGGTCCCCCTTGTGTGAAATAATTAGGGCACACACGTTCTTATCAGCGAGTTCATAATTTCCATGTTTCATACAAAAAGGGACCTTAACACTACAACACTGCACATATGTCAGTGATTGCTGTTAGCATTTCATACAGGAATGTCTTTACTTTATTAATTTAACAACCATCACCCTTTGTGTTTCTTTATTGCTTTTTGAGTGAATCTGTTTAACTGTTATTTGTATTTATATATTTAGACTAGAGTTGTAAGTAAAGGGGGCGTGGCTTAGGAGCCAGGGAAGATGGCTGCTCTGGCACGGAGCTCCGGAACGACGTGAGAAGCAGAGTCTTCTCCGAGCGCCGTTTTAGCATTCCTGGACCTCTCAGACACTGGCAAGAGGAAATGAAACACAGAGCTACATATTGAGCCCCTTTTCATCATCTAGGGTGAGCGTTTTTGCCGTTTTTCAGCGCGTTTTCGATCGCGCTCGTTTCTATGCAGCCGCCATTTTGTTTTTTACAGAGGAGCTATCAGAAACGCTCTCCTCATAACTTTAACCCATATATGTTCGCCTCATGTTGCCTGCAATATTTTTACTATTTTCTTGGCTCTTTTTCTACTCTGCTCACACCATTTTGGGAAATTCTTTTTAAAATGACTCTTCATTGAAGTATTTTTTTTTTTCCTCATTTTTATATTAGAGCTCATTGTTGACCAAATTGTCAGCCATTTTATTTCTTCTTCGAATTTTCTGCACCAAGGGGAATTACTCTGCTCACCTCACAGACTTCTCACAGGAACTGCAATTAATTGTGAGTTGTGTTATGGCAAAAGCACGTTCGACTCGCAATGGTCCTAATCCTATGGACAATACTCCAGTGGCTACTTATAACCCCTTTAGTGTCTTACAAGAAAATATGGATGACTCTGAATCTGGTCAGCCTCACACAGGCAATGCGACATCCACCATACCTCGTAGTAATTCCAAACAGCCATCTAAAATTCCCTCTTCTTCGACTGCTGTTTCTACCAAACGTGTCAAAAAAGACCCACCATCACCAACTAATTCTACGACGTCACTGACTATGGAATTGCTCCTTCAAGAAATTCGTGCACTCAAACCCCATATGGAGGAAACAAATAATCGTCTCCAACACCTTGAGGACAAATGGTCCCAAATGGAGCAACAATCTTTACTTCTGACACAACGTGTTGACACTATCCAAGCTGTTACCAACCAGATTCCGCCTCTACAATTGGAAGTTTCATACCTAAAACAACAAGTTGAAAATTTAGAAAACCGCAATAGGCGTAACAACTTACGCATTTATGGTCTTGTGGAGGGAATTGAAGGGTCGGACCCTCTCTCCTTTTTTCAAACGTTTCTTCCAACTCTTTTGGATCTTCCTGATTCTCCAACATTAAACATTCAAAGAGCACATCGCTTGGGTCAACTTCCAAAAACGTCATCTTCCAGCATTAAACCAAGAGGCGTTATTCTATATTTTTTAGAATATACTGACTTGCTTAAAGTCCTCCATGCTGCAAAAAGTAAAGGGAAAATATCTTGGCAAGGAAACAATCTCTTTTTTGCTCAGGACTATGCAAAAACAACTGCTGACCGGCGGAGGAAATTTTTAGATATGAGACCGGCTCTCCGTAACCTGAATGCTCGATATGGCTTGTTCCACCCTTTCCTTATGAAAGTGACTTTTAATAATAAAACCACTACATATGAAGATCCGGCTCGTCTACAACATTTCTTAGACACTTACAGGGATGAAAACATGGATACTCATCGTTCTTCGATGTTTTGAGATTATTTTTGGACTCTTTGTTGTCTCTGTTACAAATATGTTTTTCATGTCCTTTGATGTACGTTATGATGTATTTGTTGCATTTCCTGTAATCATTTCTTCTTTCTTTTCTTTTTCTTTTTAGGTGCAGTTCAATGTGGTCCTTGAGTATGTGATCCCACCTTTTCTGAATGGATGATATCTCCCTTTTCCGTTTCGTCTTGGAGTTTTCCTGTTTGGGCGTGCTGTTTTCCTTATGTGGTTCCACCATCCCCATGTCTCCGTGTATTTTTGTGGTATGTTCTTTGTTATTTCTTCATTTCTTTCTCTTCTGTATCTATCTTATCTGTATTCCTTATACCCCCTTTTTGTTCCTGTTTCATCTTTTCTTTTTCTCTCCTTCCTTCTCTAATCTCCTGTTTCACCGCAATCGCTGGTCGTTCTTCTCTCTTTTTAACTCACTTCATCCTGTATCACATTCTTACTTCTTTCCTATTCCATATTTTTCTTTTTCCATATTTACTATTTCTATATGACACTTCCTCAAACTATTAATTTGTCATACAATGTAATTTTATTCATTCATACGTATAGCTGTTCTTATTGTAATTTCGGAATTAATGTATATATTTAGATGTCGGTAAACATCATATCTTGGAATGTTAAAGGTTTGGGTTCTCCCATTAAACGTCAATGAGTTTTATCACATATTGCAAGTTTAAAAGGCGATATTGCTTTATTGCAAGAAATTCATATAACAGATACTGAGATAACCAAATTACGGCGTCAATGGGTAGGCCATGTTTTTGCATCACCAGGTTCAGGGAAACGCAATGGTGTTGCTATTCTCTGTCATAAACGTCTGGATGTCCAGCTCAAAAGTCAAGACAATGACTCTGAAGGTAGATGGGTCGCAACATCATTACTTGTTAACAAGATTCCTTTAACCGTTTTTAACATATATGCTCCCACTAACCAAGATAAATTGTTCTGGCCCCAAATTCTTTCTTCTTTGATGCAATATACAGATGATTATTTAATTTTGGGTGGTGATTGTAACATGATTATGGACCCTTTTATAGATAGAAGATCTAACTCTAGATTTTCCCCCTCTTCTATGCACACTCAATTCACCTCCACTATCTCTCAAAGGTCTCTTGTAGATTCCTGGCGACTCTGTCATCCCACCTTACAAGAATACACTTATTATTCACCTGCCCATTCCTCTCAATCACGGATAGATTACCTTTTTATTTCCAAACCTTAACTCAACACATTTCCCACTCTGACATAGGCTCTATTTTAATCTCCGATCATGCTCCAGTTTCTCTATGTTTGGACTTGCTCCCTCCCAACAAGGGTACTAGGAGATGGAGATTCAATAACTCTCTTTTATTAGACTCTAAATTTACATCAGCCTTTCTTGATTTTGCAACCATATTTTTTGCAGAAAACGAATCTCCTCAATCATCTCCTCAACTTATTTGAGATACCTTTAAAGCCGCCTCTAGAGACTTCATTATTTCATTTGCAGCCCAAAAGCAGACAGAGCATCCTCTCATTCCATACAGTTACTTAATACACAAATTAAACAATTGGAACATTCTTATTACTTAACAAAGAACCAATCTGATTTGAATGAACTCATTAAAGCCAAACTCTCTTTCAATAAACTTTCCACCGAATCTGCGAATCTTTACTTACTTAAGTCCAGTGCTAAAATTATTACAGCGCGCAAAATAAATCCCAACCTTCTTGCCAATTATCTTAAAACTAAAAAGGAACGTACTAAAATTGAATCTATTGTAACTTCATCTAATCTTACAGTACATAAAGATGAGGATATTTTATTAGAATTCACTAACTTATACCAAAACCTTTATACTCCTGAATCTCCCCTCATCGACTGACATTTCACAATATTTATCTTCCATTCCCCCACCCTCCTCTCCAGATGTAGATTTCTCTTCCTTAGAAGCTGATATACAAACGAAAGATATTCTTAAAGCTATTCACGCACTTAAAAAAGGAAAAGCTCCCGGGCCTGATGGCTTTACAATAGAATTTTATACACATTTTTCTAACATTCTTATTCCCAAATTACATCAGTTATTTGTATACTTTATAGCATCCCAGAAATCTGAAGGTTCTTTTCAAGAAGCTTTGATTTGTCTTCTCCCTAAAGAAAATAAAGATCATACATTATGTAAGAACTATAGACCCATCTCTTTAATTAATTTGGATTATAAGTAACCCTGGGCAAAGCACTACGCTACGCTCGCGTAGTTTGCGAAGTTTGCGCTACTTCGCACTACGTAGCACAGTGCAAACACGCGTAGCGTAGTGCAGCGGTCATTTTTTGCTTGCTCGCGGTCCTCAACGTCAAGTTGGCGACCGCGAGCAAGCAAAATGACATCCCGGCGATACTTTTTCCTCGTTCGCGATCAGCAACATCAAGTTGCAGATCGCGAGCATGGAAAATAAACCTCCCGGCGAGATTCTCAACGCGGGAGGTCAGGTTTCTCATTGCGAGTGAGTCGCGTATGCTCGCGACCGCTCGCGATGAGAAACTACCAGTCCGCGTTGAAAGCTGCCGCTCGAGTAAAAATCTACTCGAGCGGCAGTAAAAGACAGCTCGCACTGTGCAAGATGCCGTTTTCCATGATTGCACATTGCGGACAAGCATCCGGCACTGTGCAATCATCGCGAACAGCGCACTACGCGGTTCGCCTAGTGCTACGCGTAGCTCGCGTAGTGCGAAGTGCACTTCGCGTAGCTTCGCGTAGCGCTACTTCGCAAACTACGCCCAGGGTTAATTATAAGATCTTTGCGAAAATTCTTGCTCTCCGTTTAGATAACATTTTACCACACTTAATTGGCAAAGAACAATGCGGATTCATTAAGGGCCGTCACCTATCCGATAACACCCGACTCTTTTTTAATGTTCTTAGTAAATCCCAATCTCTTGGGCACTCATTGGCAGCTGTTGCCCTAGATGCTGAGAAAGCCTTCGATAGGGTTAATTGGCAGTTTATTTTTTCAACCCTTGCTTGGTTTGGTTTTGGACCCAAATTTCTTTCTTATATCTCTTTACTCTATTCTTTTCCTAGGTCCTTTATTCTTGCTAATGGTCTTGTGTCTTCCTCCTTTCCTCTTTACAGAGGTGTCCGACAAGGTTGTCCGCTTTCTCCACTTTTATTTATTTTGGCATTAGAACCCTTTTTAACAAAAATTCGTTTGAATAAGGATATCTCAGGTTTTTCATATGGCGATAAACATCTAAAACTCTCAGCTTATGCTGATGACATTCTTTTATTTATTTCTAACCCTCCATCCTCTGTACCGACCTTTCTTTCAGAAGTCTCAGATTTTGCCTTAGTTTCAGGATACAAACTCAATGTCGATAAATGTGAAATCCTCCCTTTAAACAAACATTGCTTTCATGTCGACTTTTTGACTTCCTCCTTTCACTGGAGCCCAACTAAGATCAAATATTTAGGCTTATGGGTTCACACCCTCTATTAAAGATACTGTAGCATTAAATTTAAAAAATTTACAATCAACTTTGACTAATTCCATGACTCGTTGGCATCCCTTATTTTTATCTTGGTGGGGTAGATTAGATTCTATAAAAATGATGCTAGTACCAATAATTTTATTTTTCTTATCTAATCTCCCAATCAATATCCCCAAATCTTGTTATAAAAGTATTTATAATATCCTATCAAACTTTTTATGGCAAAATAAAAAGCTAGGTTGTCTTTCTCTAGACTTAAGCAACCTAAACATATGGGTGGAGTCAATTTTCCTGATTTCTCTGCTTATCATACCTCATTTTTTCTTAATCACTCCTCTTCTTTGTTATCTGAGAATAAGTTTGACCCTAACTCCCAACCTTTGTGGGTAGAAATTGAATCTTCTTTCTTTCATCCTTTCACCTTTGAAGAATTTGTATCATTATCTCATACTCCAACAAGATTGTCTCTTCCTATTCTTAAAAATACTCATAGAATCTTTCATCCTCTCATATTAGATGGCCTAGATGATCGTACCCGATTTCTACAATCCCCAATTTGGTATAATAAGCACATTAAAATTAAAAATAAATCTCTTTTTTGGAAGGATTGGCTAGATTTCGGTCTTAAATGGACTCACCAACTTTTTCATGAGGATACTTGTATTCCCTTCTCGGTAATTCAATCTCGCTTTTCTTTGCCTCTCTCCTATTATTCCAAGTATATGGCACTGACTACAGCAGCTCAAACTTCCTTTAATGCTCTCACATCTCACTCTACTCATATCAAATCTTCTCCTATTACACTCTCATTTTTAAGCACCACCTCTTCTGCGTCTCAAATTTATAAGAAATTAAGTGATACCTCTGCTACTCGTGATAAATCTAAAGTGGAATGCAACTGGGAATCTGATTTAGGTGAATCTTTTTCTACCCTAACATGGGACAAGATTTGGACTAAAATAAGGAAGTCTTCTAGAGCGGCGAATACTACTCAAACTTTATTTTTCATTTATAATAGACTTTTAATCACTCCAGATAAATTGCATCATATAGATCCCTCCACATCCCCTACCTGTTGGTCTTGCCCAGCCCCTGTAGCAGATCTTAAACATATGCTATTTACTTGCCCATCTATTCACGAATTTTGGATCAAGGTATGGAAACAAATTAACAAAACTTTTCTTACTCACATCCCTTTTTCGTTTACTCATATCTTTCTAGGTAGCGTTTCAGAGGCTGTCCTCCTCCAATACTAACATCTCCATTGTTGATTTACTTATAGCTGTTGCATTTCAACAAATTACTAGGTCATGGAAAAACGCTTCAAGTGTTTCATTTCAAGCCTGGTGGTATGGAATTTGTTACAATCACAGATTAGACAGGGCTTATGTTCACCCAATTACACTTGCTATTAAACGAGATTTATTGTGGTTACCTATTACTAATTTTCTAAATGCATCCGCTCAATCCTTGCCTCTGCATAATCCTTGCAATGAAGAAGTACCCAAACCTCCGTGATGTAATGGTTATTATCTGTTATTTAGCCTGTTAAATATTTTACTCATAATATAAGGTACTATTATAGGAATTACTGTAATTCAATTGTTGTATTTTAACTGTAAGACCAGTTATAATATCTGATATACCCTTCCCTTTCTCTCTCTGCCCCTCCCTCTTTTCCCTTTTCTGTTTTTTCTTCTTTATGGATTATTCACATTGTATTTTATTTATATACTGTATCTCATTGCTGTTATGTCTCATATTCTTACTCAATAAACTCTCTTTTAAAACTTAAAAAAAGAGTTGTAATTAAAGTGTTAAATTATGCAAATTAGCACAGGGCTTTTCTTTCTGTCTTCCAATTTTGTCCACTGTTTTTTCAAACCCTTCCTCCTACCCAGAGCCTTATCACAAACTCTACTTTCCCATGATGCTAAGGCACAATTACTTAGGTGTTTTACTCCACGATTTCTGTACTTTGCAAAATAGAATCAAAATCAGGGAAAAAAGTTGTCATTCAAAACTCTGCTGTGAGTCAACTTCCAGATGTGGTTAATGATCGGCACCTTCTACCATTACACCTACCTTATCCAGTGCCTAATTCCCTTCATGCACCAGAACACCAATTAGTAGTAGTGGGTTTAACTGTAAGCTCCCAAGTTGACTGCATGAGCTCTCTCTCTCCACAATGGCCAACACAATGTCACGTTTCCTGTCTTCTTGTTGACCAGAATGTGGCAAACTGATAGGGACCCAAAATGAGACCATATCAAATGGTAAGCCATGCCTGTTACCTACAAAAAATCCTCAGTTACCAAAGATAATACTGTCCAAAATGTGCCTTCTGTTCAACTACTACAGATGTCCCCTGCATGCTTAGATAGTATTGTATCACAAAAAGAAACATGCGTATTATTAGCCCACTTGCCAAAGCTTTGGAACTGTGTCTTCAGCATCTTCTGCTGTGAGGCACGCCAAGTGAAAGTAATTGAAAAAAAACATCTCTTTAACTGACACCAACATCTTGGCCATGGAGTTAATTTACCTTGAGGTGGTGCATGGGTCAGTGAATCAAATGCTCAACACCTACACGAGCAGTTGATCCTCACATCAAAGGTTTGAATCCCAGCAAGGCAGACTCAGGATTAAGTGCTTTAGAGGTAGATAAACTTAGTACCGCTAAAATTGGGAAACCGTAATACCTTTCTATTTAAAAATGTCATCACTCACTCGTCTATGACTATATATAGAGTGTTCTCAGAATGGGGAATAGCATTTCATTTGCAGTATAAAGGGAGAGAAAAGGTGTAGTATTTTATGTTTTTTAAGGAGTATATTTAGGAGCTTTCTGTGATTTTATGTGTGATTCGACACATGGTTTCTCACAGCAAACTAAATCAGACGGCACAGATTGGCATGTGCGCCACAATTCAGGTGGATTGGGACTAGTTGGGGGAGCAAGTGTGCCAAGGGCCCTTGTGCAAACAAGAAAACAATGGACCCTCACCCCTGGTTTCAAAGTAAACAAGCATTTGCAATGCAATAGGTCTCGCATTTACGCAAGTTTAAGCTATTGGCATTGTAAATGACAATGCCAATAGCTTAAACTTGCGTAAATGCGAAATCTATTGCATTGCAAATGTTTGTTTAACTTTAAAACTGAGCGCAACGCCGCTTCAAGGACACCGCGCTTGGCTTCTTTTTTTTTTTAACTTTAACACAGCGTGGTGTCCTTGAAGCGGGCGCCGCGCTGAGTGTTAAAGTTAAAAAATAAATAAAGCAACTGAGCGCGGTGTTCTTGACGCGGCACCGCGCTCAGTTTTAAAGTAAAAAAAAAAAATAAACAGAGCGCAGTGTCCTTGAAACGGGCACCGCGCTCACTATGAAAGTTAAAAAAAATACATAAATTAACAGAGCTCGGTGTCCCAGAAGTGGACGCCGCGCTCAACATGAAAAATGAATAAAATTAAAATTGAAAATGATCGCGATGTCCCTAAAGCGGGCGCCGCGATCATTATGCAAATTCCCCAAAAAGCAGCCGCCATTGTCCCCATCAGTGCCAATAACAAAAATAGTGCTCACCCCCTAGATAAAGCAGGCCGTGTAACCAGCCAAGTAAAAGGTCCAGTCGTTATGGGCCGTAACAAATGGAGACAAGGCGGGACTAACAAGCCCATTTACTAATCAGAAGCCACTATTTAAGTGGGACAATGACACAAAGCCAATGACAAATATGGGCGGAGAGAGGGAGATGCATCAACAACATACCCTAATACAGCATACCTCGCAGAGCAAGCAGCGCATGCGTGCTGCCGCCAGGCTCGACCTAAAAAATGTGATCAAATGCAGCCAATATTTCTGTTTATATTGAAGAAGGTGCAGGAGGTGCGGGCACAGCTGGAGATATTGATTGTGAAGATCTGAAGACTGGGCCTGATGGTGCTCCTTTGAGCGGCCCGTTATAAACGTCTGCTCTAAGGAAGACGCCGCTGGATGTGAAACGATCTCTTACATTTGTTTTAAGCTGCTGATGGAGGGCATGTTATTTTGTGGGTGGCCGAGCAGGCTTTAGAAAGCCAGTTGACTGATTCGACAGTCATGTGGCAGGTGATGAGCACAAAGCAGTCGTGTTAGGAAAGGCACGCTGAAGGAAGAGGCCCTGGGGTCGTGTTGGGGCAAGGTTGTGAGTGCAAGTTTGCTTGCTGCGTATTGCTGTGTAGTCTGACTGCCTCTTCTGCTGGGGATGGGCAGTGCTACGCAGGCTTGGAGGTTGTGTGGCACTCTAGCTGTTGTATGAACTTCGTATCATAACTAGTTACTTGTTCATAACGGGTTTGCTCCTCTCGTGACTTGTGAAGTATTTATTACACGTGCTTCACTTAGGGAGTGCAATGCATCCTTCCTGTACCATGTGGTTGTGTTTTTTCTTTGAGCCAGTTCACTCTCTGCTTCTCATGCTGGACTGTTAGTGTTTCCGTGGATAAACTTGTTTCTGTGATTGCCACTTCTGTTTGCCTGTGAGCAAACTGCTGCTGATCCAGTGGTTTAGTCCAGTGGTGCAAGGGTGAATTACACTCTTATTAGCGTTGTGTGCGCAGTAGCATTGGGGTTCTGTGAATCGCAGACTGCCTACCGTTAACTGTCTGACTAACGTGTCAGTTTAATGTTGTCAAAATGAGTGCACAGCCGTGCGGGGGAGGGAGTAGGAGGGTCTGGACTCATTTGACCCTTAGCACTGCTGCTGATGGGCCCATGTTGTATTCTCTGCAGGCGCCCTAATGAGCAGGATTGTTCTGGGACAAACAGTAGTTTTGTCTGCAGATTTAAGGAACTAGGTTAGACTGCATGAACTTATGTGGAAAGCTAGCAACTCAAACCACCTAGTTGTATGTTCCTTAGGTGATTGTTACACGTCCAAGTGAACAGGGTTGTCCAAAGTCAATCCCAGACGCCCGGATCCTTGCCATATTTTCTGACCTCCTCATAAAATAAAATGACATACAGTAAATTGAAATGTAATGCATTTACATATTTAGAGGGGATCCCTTTGGACACCCATCCAGTAAAACATTGATATAGTAGGCTGATGTTACTAGACATTGTTTGGGCAATCTGCGATTTTTAAATTAATGCTTGTTTGTACATATCTGTAAAGTTCACTGATGCACCCACTCAGTACTGCTGCACGTTCCTTGTGAATTGTTAGCTTAGCTGCTAATATGTTGGCTTTGTCGTAAGCAGGCGGGCTCGTTTTCTTTTTTATGTTCTCTGTTTGGAACTAAACCGATACGAAGCGGCTGCTTACAATAAGACGAGTAGATATTCAACCAAATCCTGATTTTGAAATGCCCATTTAAGGTATCTGAACTCCAGCATTTGTTCTGGCGGCGGATAATTTACTGCCAGGCCTCGAGTGCACAGGGTACATGTCGAAGGCTGCTCGTCCGTTCTATCCGTGGCTCTGTGATAACTGCAGCACGAGACCACACACACAGGCGGAAGGGTCTCTAGCCACTTAAGCGTGTAAACAGTCTGGCCTTTTCACAAAGTGGAAAAATATTTTTTGTGCACTGTTTCCCAATATCAGCATGTAATAATTCGGTGTGCAACTGTGTCAACATTGTTTTGCCCGGAACCAGTAGACCTGTAACCTCTTAAGGGAAGAAAACTTAAATGTGAAACGAGTTTGTTTACTGCTGGGATTTACCGAACAATTACTGCTCGAATTTGGATCGGTGCTTTCAGATAGATAGTGTGCGGAATATCTGCCCTGCTTAAAAATAATGGATGTTAGCTTGATGCAGCAGCCTCTGTTCATGTCCATGATATATAAAGTCAGCTGTGTACACAGTAGGCCTTCATTGTGCCTATTGAGTTATTCCGGATTTCTTTCACAAACGCCAGTTTGCCCCCGAACCTGGCTTCCGATATTTGCAGTAATTATTGCAATGCATGCTTTCGCTAGCAAAAAACATTCATTTGGAAGTTGAGCCCTCGGAAGGTGCGCTTATGCTTTGACGTTCAATCTAAGACGCAGCAGAACTGATGTGGTAATACCGCGCTCTGCAGCGTTGTATTCACCGAGAGCATTATTACCACAGGAAATGCCAGGCAGTTGGTAACGAACCTGTTACTTATGCTTGTTTTGGAAAAGATAGCCTAATATACATGTGAGCACAGAGTCGACCAAACCTTCAACCGCCTGATCATTTGTGTGTTCAATGACGAGTAAAAATAAGCGCGCGTGTCTCGCGCTAAAAGTTAAAAAAAAAGTGAAAGCGTTTCCCTTGCGGGAGCGAGCAGCGCCAGGAGCGATAATTGCTAACACATGCCGCCAAAGCTCGCTCCCGCAAGGGAATCGCCAAACGTGCACACGTTGCCATTGAAAGCAATGCAACGCGTGCACGTTTTTAGGGCGAAAAGTGAATAGATTCCAAAAGGTCTTTTTCCTATGAGGCGCATGCGCGCTGCGTAGGCGAGACCTAAAAAGCAGTTACAGGTGGAGTGCTGTGAGCCCCTCAGGTCCCTGGGTCCCGGTGCCACTATACCTGCTGTACTGATTATAACAATTTCTCTGATGCAGTTAGAAAAACTAAGCATGCTCTGGCAGAGACTAGCACATCTTTGTGGGAGTTACAGCATCGGCAGGAGCACTCACCTTACCTAGCACAATTATTCTTTGAGAAAGTTCACATAGGAGCACACAGTGAAACCTAGCCACAAAGATTGCATCATAACCATAGGGTCGAGAAAAGCACTTTGCTAAATTGAGGCTTTCAGCGTGTAACAACATCGTATCAAGCTTTCTATTTGAGAAAAAGTCTACACCTAAGAGAAATCCCAAGCCCTCCAGCAACATATGCTTCCTTCCTCTGGAGCACAAAAGAAGCAGCTTTGTTCTCTTTCCTCCCCAGCAGGCAGCAAGCCTTCAAAGCAGAATCCTTTCAGGGGAAATGTTGGCAGACAAATTCAATTGTCTTTAATTGAGTCTTTCCAGGAGAAAGTGCAGGTTGAAGCACTGACGAGGTTATCGGAGGTCAAATGCCTTAAATGACTCTGTGACCCTTCCGAAAATGGCCGAAGAAAAGGTGGCGATTCTCCCTGCTGTTGATGGGCTTCCGCGTTTGTTTCCCCCTTTTTGATTTAATTTAATAGCAATCAGGACAATATGGCAGCATTTCCTGAAACAAAAACGGGGGCAGAAGTTACATTTTCAGCTGCTGGAAGCAGCATGGTGTGGGGGGGTTGGACAGAGACAAGTGCGCCTCCCCATGCTCCCGCCTTACAATGGCCATCACAGTGACACCAGCTAGACACTTGAAAGCCTGTTTGTCATCACAGTGGGCAGATGCGCCCAGCAGCCTATCTAAGAAGGGAGTTTGGATATAGTAATGTCGCACATCTATTCTTCAAGAGACGCCCAACTGTATGAAAAGATGGCCACACTCAACAAGGTATGTGTAATGGTGGACGCTGCAGACCACCCTCAATATACTACCGGAACGTTGCAAGTATGTCAAGTTACAGAGGATCATGTATCCAACCATTCATGTCCACACGTCTGTCTGCCCATGGCAAGTTTACTGATGATTTTTGCTCCATGTGCTTCTAAAAGAATTAAAGAAAATCCGTTCCAAGACATTGCAGCCGATTGCGAATTGGGTCAGTCGGTTTGTACCGGACTCGAATATATGATGGACGTATTTGAGCATCCACTACACAACAGCTGTCCACACATCCATGGACCAGCATTCTACGTGTGCGAGTACACGCATGCTATGCTTCATCCCTGGTTGCTTTCTCCAAAGGCGCCCATCATGGAAGTAACCACTCTTTCTAACTTTTCTTCTTGGCGACTGGCTACTCTTGCACACTAAAATACACAACCTGTTGATATTTTGAGTAAGAGTATGGCAAATTGCTGGCAAAAATCTGAATGCATGAGTTAAATATTGACCTTGAAATAATGAATAGCTGAGATAATAATTTTGGTTTTTGGACCTTAATCTTGCAGAGTATCCAGTCATCTCAGCAGTGAGTGCTTACCCGACTCTTCTTTAATATCGATAGCGTCAATGTTGAGGTCGCATTTCACAAATAAGAAAAACATGTACAGGCCGGTTCTTGCCTAGACGAATGCACAGCACACTGCGCTGTCTGTTCTTTAAAGTCTGTCTTCTTAATTCTCACACAACACATATTAAACCCTCTAACTATAAGGTTTTTTTTTAAATTTTGGCACTGGACACTGCCAACAACAATGGGACTGGGGAACTGGCTCAGAAACTTCATCTAAGAGAAACTGAAACGAATATAGAGGCATCCACACTGACAAGGGACACCAGCACTGGCACAGTGACACTGCACCACCAAACCTATTGCAGGGAATGGAAAGTGACATGGGGCACTGACAACAACACAGGGATGCGTAAGAGGAGCTGACGCGCATACAGAGGCACCGACACTGACAAAGGACACCATCACTGGCACAGTGACACTGCAACAACAAACCTAATGCAGGAAATGGAAAGTGACATGGGGCACTGACAACAACACAGGGATGCATAAGAGGAGCTGACACAGGTACAGAGGCACCGACACTGACAAAGGACACCATCACTGGCACAGTGACACTGCAACACCAAACCTAATGCAGGAAATGGAAAGTGACATGGGGCACTGACAACAACACAGGGATGCGTAAGAGGAGCTGACACAGGTACAGAGGCACCGACACTGACAAAGGACACCATCACTGGCACAGTGACACTGCAACACCAAACCTAATGCAGGAAATGGAAAGTGACATGGGGCACTGACAACAACACAGGGATGCGTAAGAGGAGCTGACACAGGTACAGAGGCACCAACACTGACAAAGGACACCAGCACTGGCACAGTGACAATGCAACACCAAACCTAATGCAGGAAATGGGAAGTGACATGGGGCACTCACAACAACACAGGGATGCGTAAGAGGAGCTGACGTGTATACAGACGCACCGACACTGACAAAGGACACCAGCACTGGCACAGTGACACTGCAACACCAAACCTAATGCAGGAAACGGGAAGTGACATGGGGCACTCACAACAACACAGGGATGCGTAAGAGGAGCTGATGCATATACAGAGGCATCCACACTGACAAGGGACACCAGCACTGGCACAGTGGTACTGCAACACCAAACCTAATACTGGGAATAGGAAGTGACATGGGGGCACTGACAACACAGGGACGCGTAAGAGGAGCTGACACAGGTACAGAGGCACCGACACTGACAAAGGACACCAGCACTGGCACAGTGACACTGCAACACCAAACCTAATACAGGGAATGGGAAGTGACATGGGGCACTGACAACAACACAGGGATGCGTAAGAGGAGCTGACACAGGTACAGAGGCACCCACACTGGCAAAGGGCACCAGCACTGGCACAGTGACACTGCAACAACAAACCTAATGCAGGAAATGGAAAGTGACATGGGGCACTGACAACAACACAGGGATGCATAAGAGGAGCTGACACAGGTACAGAGGCACCGACACTGACAAAGGACACCATTACTGGCACAGTGACACTGCAACACCAAACCTAATGCAGGAAATGGAAAGTGACATGGGGCACTGACAACAACACAGGGATGCGTAAGAGGAGCTGACACAGGTACAGAGGCACCGACACTGACAAAGGACACCATCACTGGCACAGTGACACTGCAACACCAAACCTAATGCAGGAAATGGAAAGTGACATGGGGCACTGACAACAACACAGGGATGCGTAAGAGGAGCTGACACAGGTACAGAGGCACCGACACTGACAAAGGACAACAGCACTGGCACAGTGACAATGCAACACCAAACCTAATGCAGGGAATGGGAAGTGACATGGGGCACTGACAACAACACAGGGATGCGTAAGAGGAGCTGACGCGTATACAGAGGCACCGACACTAACAAAGGACACCAGCACTGGCACAGTGACACTGCAACACCAAACCTAATGCAGGGAATGGGAAGTGACATGGGGCACTGACAACAACACAGGGATGCATAAGAGGAGCTGACACAGGTACAGAGGCACCAACACTGACAAAGGACACCAGCACTGGCACAGTGACAATGCAACACCAAACCTAATGCAGGAAATGGGAAGTGACATGGGGCACTCACAACAACACAGGGATGCGTAAGAGGAGCTGACGTGTATACAGACGCACCGACACTGACAAAGGACACCAGCACTGGCACAGTGACACTGCAACACCAAACCTAATGCAGGAAACGGGAAGTGACATGGGGCACTCACAACAACACAGGGATGCGTAAGAGGAGCTGACGCGTATACAGAGGCATCCACACTGACAAGGGACAAAAGCACTGGCACAGTGGTACTGCAACACCAAACCTAATACTGGGAATAGGAAGTGACATGGGGGCACTGACAACACAGGGACGCGTAAGAGGAGCTGACACAGGTACAGAGGCACCGACACTGACAAAGGACACCAGCACTGGCACAGTGACACTGCAACACCAAACCTAATACAGGGAATGGGAAGTGACATGGGGCACTGACAACAACACAGGGATGCGTAAGAGGAGCTGACACAGGTACAGAGGCACCGACACTGGCAAAGGACACCAGCACTGGCACAGTGACACTGCAACACCAAACCTAATGCAGGAAATGGGAAGTGACATGGGGCACTGACAACAACACAGGGATGCGTAAGAGGAGCTGACACAGGTACAGAGGCTCCGACACTGACAAAGGACACCATCACTGGCACAGTGACACTGCAACACCAAACCTATTGCAGGGAATGGGAAGTGACATGGGGCACTCACAACAACACAGGGATGCGTAAGAGGAGCTGACGCGTATACAGAGGCACTGACAAAGGACACCATCACTGGCACAGTGACACTGCAACACCAAACCTATTGCAGGGAATGGGAAGTGACAAAGGGGCACTGACAACAACACAGGGACGCTTAAGAGGAGCTGACACAGGTACAGAGGCACTAACACTGACAAGGCACACCAGCACTGGCACAGTGGCACTGCAACACCAAACCTAATACTGGGAATAGGAAGTGACATGGGGGCACTGACAACAGAGGGACGCGTAAGAGGAGCTGATACAGGTACAGAGGCACAGACACTGACAAAGCACACCAGCACTGGCACAGTGACACTGCAACACCAAACCTAATGCAGGAAATGGGAAGTGACGTGGGGCACTCACAACAACACAGGGATGCGTAAGAGGAGCTGACACAGGTACAGAGGTACCGACACTGACAAAGGACACCAGCACTGGCACAGTGACACTGCAACACCAAACCTAATGCAGGAAATGGGAAGTGACATGGGGCACTGACAACAACACAGGGATGCGTAAGAGGAGCTGACACAGGTACAGAGGCACCGACACTGACAAAGGACACCAGCACTGGCACAGTGACACCAACACCAAACCTAATACTGGGAATAGAAAGTGACATGGGGGCACTGACAACACAGGGACGCGTAAGAGGAGCTGACACAGGTACAGAGGCACCGACACTGACAAAGGACACCAGCACTGGCACAGTGACACTGCAACACCAAACCTAATGCAGGGAATGGGAAGTGACATGGGGGCACTGACAACACAGGGATGCGTAAGAGGAGCTGATGCGTATATAGAGGCATCCACACTGACAAGGGACACCAGCACTGGCACAGTGGCACTGCAACACCTAATCTAATACTGGGTATGGGAAGTGCCATGGGGGCTCTGACAACAACACAGGGATGCAGAAGAGGAGCTGACAGGGATACAGAGGCACCAACACTGACAAAGGACACCATCACTGGCACAGTGACCCTGCAACACCAAACCTAATGCAGGGAATGGGAAGTGACATGGGGACACTGACAACACAGGGATGCGTAAGAGGAGCTGACGCGTATACAGAGGCACCGACACTGACAAAGGACACCAGCACTGGCACAGTGACAATGCAACACCAAACTTAATGCAGGAAATGGGAAGTGACATGGGGCACTGACAACAATACAGGGATGCGTAAGAGGAGCTGACGCGTATACAGAGGCATCCACACTGACAAGGGACACCAGCACTGGCACAGTGACACTGCAACACCAAACCTATTGCAGGGAATGGGAAGTGACATGGGGGCACTGACAACAACTCAGGGACGCGTAAGAGGAGCTGACACGGGTACAGAGGCACCGACACTGACAAAGGACACCAGCACTGGCACAGTGACACTGCAACACCAAACCTAATGCAGGGAATGGGAAGTGGCATGGGGGCACTGACAACACAGGGATGCGTAAAAGGAGCTGACGCGTATACAGAGGCATCCACACTGACAAGGGACACCAGCACTGGCACAGTGGCACTGCAACACCTAATCTAATACTGGGTATGGGAAGTGCCATGGGGGCACTGACAACAACACAGGGATGCGGAAGAGAAGCTGACAGGGATACAGAGGCACCAACACTGACAAAGGAACACTGCTACAGTGGTACAGCGAAAATCAGCATTGAAATGCACATTGTGGGATGAACGGAATTTGAGGAATGGCATTAGGTCATTATGTTTCGGTTAAATCAAATAACTCTTGTACTTAAATTGGAATACAAAGTTGTGCCATGCAGACTATCAGCATGGGTATACACTGCATGGGCCCTAAGCTGTCTCGGTGGCAGTGTTTTTTCTCCAGTCTGATGACCTTCCTTTTCTTCGATGGAAATGTCTGTTTTATGATACAAATGATGGGCAGGGAATGTAAAACAAGGTGTCTATAGATGAATTACTTCATTTACGATTTAAACTGTTTTAACGAGTTATGTTCAAACGTCTACATCTTGACATTCTTTGTTACTTTGTAACTATGTTATGTTGATTTCAAGAAGGAAACAATATACACGTCTTTATGTCTGCAGATATACTATGAAGTACCTTAAATAGACAGAGATATACACGCACTGGAGACACTGGTACTGGGACACTGACACAAAGAAGGCAACGCTGAGACTGACATTAGGACATTGACTTGACAACATTGGCAGTGGGATGCTCACACTGAAACAGTCACACTGGCGTGGTGAAAGAGCCGGATGTGACGGCACCGACACACTCATGCTGACACAAGGAAAAAGAGAAACAATCACTGAGACACCAACAATGGAACATTGACACAAGGACACTGTAACAGTGACACTGAAACGTGGTTACTGACACATTGACACAGGGAATCTGAAACAGACAAATGGACACTGACATTAGAATAGAACATTATCACAGCAGATTGACAAAGGAATTGGGACACAGGGACACTAACGGAGGCCAAACACTAGCAGTGGGAATAAGAGCCCGTGGGAGATGTTGCGTGACATTCCCAGTAGTATGCCTGGCACAGCTTACCAAGGGTATTTCTAGGAATGTTTGTCAATTGAGGAAAAAAAGTGAAAGCACTTTCAGACAAAAAATTACATTTCCATGAATCATTTTCATTTTCCAACTTAACCATTAGTTGCCGATTGGTATGAAAAAATCAAGCTCACTGCCAGAGATACCAGGTGCAGGATCAAGATAGAATGTGCTGCCAAGAGGTAGAAGAGAGATATAGAATGTCCACGTGCCCCTCTTACACTGCCTTCAGGAGAAAGTCCCAAATCTCACATACAATATTACATGTTATAACCAGCAGAGAACCACCATCTTTGTGGACTGAGTAGATGGCAGGCATCAAGGTGGTGAATTTGAAGCTCTGCTATCAGTACGTTTATTTCAAGACTTGATGGTGACCAGCCAAGGGTCTGTAATTTGCTCGCTCCCATAATTCACTTATGTTATTTTTAACAACAGGGTAAGGAATATTTTTTTAAGTGCTACTGCCACAGCCGCTTTCTGCTTACTTCATGCTTAAGTCTGACGTTAGCCAAGACACTCAGATTTTAATCAAATTATATGTATAATATTCGTACACAGAGTGGTACTCCGCCATCCATTGATAAGTTGTTGTGTTCTTCACATGATGTTTCCACCTACTGCAGAGTACAGCATGAGACAATGGGACAGACCATTTCAGCCACTGGCTAACATCACTGTGAGTGATGGCGTTTTTCTCTTTCACAATGAGCACAACTACACACAAAGTAGTTCCCTTGTAGGCTACTATGTAAATGTGTGCTTTTTGAGACCAAAAACATATTTTCAGGGTCCAGCAGCTTCCAAAACAATACATTTTTGCATAAACCATGACGTAACGAGCACTGACAAAGCCAAATGGCTGGCGGCTGACTCGAGGCCAATAGAAGAAGGGAGAGAGAAGATACAGATTTATATGAAGATGTAATTCAGTGGCTAAGTTATCCATAATGACAGCCCAGAAATCTATGATCTTCCCACAGCACAGCTTTCCCCCTTGACCAAAACGTGATATCTCTTGCATATTGCTATACATCCCTGAATCATCAGCTTCCTTATCTACCTAAATTGCAAGCATTCACAAATCGGCATTTAGGAAGATGTGTAAAAATTACTGTGTGTTCGCAAATACTCTTCCTATCAAATCAATTGCTTTATTTTAAGTTATTCTTTACATAGTACTTTCTTTTAGCCAAGAGACATTCAATACTGTTGAATCTATATAAAAAAAATTTGAAGATCTGCGATATGCTAAATTTAAAGTAACTGAAAGCTCCTTCTAGTGATGAGTACACATGTACATGCAGATACGTGCTGCTCTGTAGTTCCTAATATGAAGATGGCACCCCACCAGCCTTACATAAACCTCTGACCTTTATCAAAGTGCGTGACTTGATTGTGGATTTTGGCAAAAATATTTGATAAACAGGGCCCTGCAAAATGTGAACCCCCAAATTAAATTAAAGATACTATGAAAAAGCAACATATTCTCCAAAGGAGAATAGTAAAACAATTTAATTTCACAAAAATGAAGTTGGAACCCAAATTATTGTCAAATGAATAATAAATTAAGGGAAGCGATACATTTTAAATATTTTGGCAAGCAGCTGTATTAAAACGAGTTCATTCCCCTTCTTGTTTCTGCTTTTTGTTTATTGGTTAAATAGTGTTTAGTAGTGGTGTATTTTGTCACATATTTTTTTTTCTAGCAAGAAAAAATGGTTTGTTGTTTCTCTCTACAGGTTTGCATCCACAAACTGCATGGTATCTAACAAAAACACCCACCATGTACCTATAACACTACAGGAACAGTTGACCTTGACTTAAACCCTCCTTTATTTCTTTTGAATGACCCTCTCATCTTCTGACTGCCTCCTGAGTATACAGACTACTCTAAATCACGTGCCTGTCTGCCTTAATCTCTTTCTTTGCACCCATATCCCTACAACCTAAACAAATATTTATTCATTCCATTAACCAGTTGCTTCTTACATAGCCCCAACTAATGATCACACTAAATTCATGAATGTACCAAAAAGAAACTAGAGTAAATTCATTTAATGGTTTCCTTAGGAGCACAAGACTAAGGCCAATACCCAATAACCTCTGGACTAACCACTAACTTTGGGTTCCGGAGGGGGCGGAGCTTGCCTGGCCGCAAGATGGCCACTTAATACAGGCTCTCCGTGAGCAACGCCGAAATTATTCTGCAGGAATCCTACTGAGTGAATGCCGAGACGAGACAAGCGTATGCGCTTTTGCCGGTGCTGAAGTGTCGCACCTGGAAAGCTCTTCGCGGTAGGAAATGACCGCGCGCCAGCGGTAAACGACGAAGAAGTTGAAAAAGGCCGGGTATGCGGCCTAATCGCATGCGAGGCACCCCGGCTCGAGTAGCGAGTGGGCGTCACGGGACCAGCTACGCCGGTCTGGGCGGAAGCGATTTACCGCGACCCGGCTGGCGAGAGCGCCTGAAGGCTCAGTGGACGCTACCAGACGTGCGGCTAAAGACCTCGCGACCCCCCTGTGAGTGCGGCCGACGGCCCGAACAGGATCCAGTAGTGCAGGCGGCGGCCGGAGTGGCCGGCTGGACAGATCTATGACATACTGCACCGCAGGCTGGCTCCTGGAACTGGAGGCAGCGCTGCATTTGAGTCTGAGGCATTCATCGCGGAGTGATTCTACACTGCAGGCCCGAGCCGAGGAGGTATTTGCCTGAGTGGCGAAGCTGACGTGTGGGTAACAGGAGAGTGATGGAGCAGAGAAAATAAAATTTTTTAACCCCTAACAAATTTTATAAATAATTAATAAAATGTTCGTTTAAATGTATTAATCAACACTGTATGTGTGGGAAGGGTAATACGCAAGTGTATGTACTGAATAATCTATTAACGAATGTCCGTGTGTCTAATTATAACATAAAAATAAATGCGTACTAATTTAAAATAAATGCATGATTTTGTGCTTCATAGAATATAAACGTGTTGTTGCAAAAACAATAGTGATGGTAAGTAAGGAACAGCTTAAATGTTGCTTTCTGCTAGGTAATAACTAATTGGGGTACGTAGATGACGGGAGGGAAACGAAAAGGCTATTTTTCTCTATTTTAATTATGTTTTGTTTATTTCAAAATAGTGCTTCTAAAGTATAACCGAGTGGCGATGTAAAATGGCTGCCAGTTAATGAAGTGCGCAAGTGCGGGGAAACACGTGACAAGGGAGAGAAGTTGGAGAAAAGCTAACCTCGTGATGTTGCTGAGAGGCTAGGATGCGAGAAATGGTCAAGGCTGATGTGACCTAATTGAACTGATAGTGTGCCGTGGTGATCAGCAAAGAACCGTGGGAAACCAGTTTAAGAGAAAGGACAATGCCTGCAGAGTTCTCGAATGTATCGAAAGAAGTTACAAATGTACTGATCGAAGCGGATGGAAACATGTCTTGAACTGTGAGAAAGGAAATGATCCAAGGACCATTGGATCCAAGAGAACTTGATTAAAAGAATGAATAAGATGACATGCATGGACCAATGAAAGAAAAGCGTGTTATTAATGTTGCAACAATTAGTTAGCAAAGTTAGAATTAGGGTATAAGAGGGCCTACTCTTAGTGGGAGGGGTTCACAGTCAGGAGCGGAGTTGGAGAGTCGTGTTGGTGTTGGTGGCTTCCAGTGCTGGGTGGTCCTGATCGATCCATTACTGAGCGGGAGATGCTGAAAGACTGTTAGATGAGACGGGTTGCAGGTAGCTGATGCTGACGAGCTGAAGTTTCTGTTGCTGTCTTAATTTTCCAGTTGAGTATGAGAATCAGGTTATTTCTAATTCTTAAACTTAGGTTAGAAATCATTAGGCTAAATTAGGAAGGTAGGCAGGTAATTAGGGTTTTGCTTCATGACGAAAATTTCCTTTCTGCAATAAATTGATTATGCTTAATAAATATTTGAATTAATAATGAATGAATAATTGAATTAAGGTTTAAAATTCTTTCTCATGCTTTTAAAATTATATAAAATTTAAGATTCTTTAAATCAAATGACTCAATGGTTATTTTCCTAAATGATTGTGACATCAGTAATTGGTTATTGTGATTCAGCTGGTCTTAATCACTATGAACTAATTTTTACATGAATGATTCATCGACAAAACAATGAGCAGGAATATCTTAAGAAATAACTAAAAGAAAGCGATAAGTTAAGGTAATAAGATATCCCGGCTCCTTCCAGCGGTACATAAATGGTGTTTTCCATTTAGTTCTCATGCTTCTCCTAGGAATACAGAATTTCGTAAAGGTGTAAAGGAAATCCAGGTGTGTGCGTGTGTGATAGGCGATGTTTATGGGCCCCATCGTCATGTGGATGTGAGAAAATATAGTTTGCCCCTGGATGACCTATAAGTGACCTAGGAGGAGAATAGTTTTTATTGTACGCGCTGCATCAGATTTCTTGGTAGCAGAGTTATGGTTTTCTATAGATTAGTTTAGTGATTATTGTTCATTGATTATTGATTATTTTTGATGACTAACACTATATGTTGAGTCGCGTTATGTTATATGTGAGTTTTCACGCTTCTGGGATGGAGGAAGTGGAACACGTGTGGCAAGAGAAGTCACATGGAATTTGGAACATGGTCTGAATTCATTTTGGTAATAACACAGGTTGTGTTATGTTAGGGATTTTCTGTACGAAAGGTGTATAACTGAGATAGCAAATCACGTTTTCTTGTGAAACTTTGGCCTTAATTCTCAGGAGCCTAGTCTCCACATGTGTCTTATCCCCAGAGAAACGAGTAAATTGTTTGCTTGAAAGAAGGGTAAGGTAGAGGGAAGTGCTACTTTATCGGCGAGAGTAAATAATTCTGTGGTAGGGTAGAGGTAAGCGCTGCCTACTGGAAATACAGGATTCTTGTGTAAAAGGGCAAAGCTGTCACTTTTGTTTAGCGAATCAGACTATGGAATTGTTTTAATTGTTGTAACTAACGGAGAAAACAGTGAAAAGAAAATTGCCGATAAATTTTGTAAAGGAGGGGTAAAAGAGCAGGAGTGACGTAGAACAGTGCCGCGCTAGGATTGGATAGTGCGCTAGTCACGTGAACACAGAGTCAGGAGTGACGTAGAAAAGTGCTGCGCTAGGATTGGTTGGTTCGCGGACTAAGGGAATTGTTCTGATTGGTACGTCAGTGTGAGTCGCGCTGTAATTGGTTGAAGTTCCGTACACAGAACAGCGCTAGCGTAAAGAGAAAAACAAATAGAAAACATGCCGTATAACAAGTATGAAAGGGAAAGGACGTCATGGACGACAAAAATAAAGAATTTCTTTAAGAAAGACAAAAAGGTCGTGACTAGAGAGGGACAAGTAATTCCTCCGCCGAAATCCGCAGCTTCACATATGATGCTGAAATATGGATATCATACATGCATATGGTTGGAAAATTGGGCAAAGTATACGAAGAATGATGGTGCTTTAGCTTTCCCTGAGAATGGTTTGTTTAGTGTAGCGGTTTTGCGAAATTTGCGAGAAAAGATGACAAATCTAGAACCTAGACCTAGACCGACACAGTTTGAAGCGTCGACGGAATGGGAGGATGAGATGTATGAGCGAGAGAGATTCAGAGGTTTAAGGGATCATGAGTTTATGCCCGGAAGGATGTGGGGAATAAATCATGAAGATAGAATAAAACGATGGAGATGTGCTAACATGACAGGAGGTTTGTTTCCAGCTTTTACAGTTGAGGAAGGGACTAAGAAAAAACGGACTGAGAAAAAGAAACATATGGAGAGGGAGAAATATATGCATGAGAGCGAAACAGATGATGAATTGCTGGAAGATATTCTAAATAGAAATCCACCTCCGTATCAGCAGAGTTCTACAGTGGTGACACCAAATGCGCCGCTAATAGAGACTATGCGAAATAAAAGTCCGGAGAAAAGAATTGAAATAAATAGGTCACAAGATCAAATGAGAACTTCACAAAATGAAGGAATAGAAAGCGACAATGCAAGCGAATTAGCAAGGACAACCAAAGAACTAACTGAGAAGATTAGAGAATTAACGAAAAATATGGAAGCAGTTACTGTGCCTGTAACAATAGGTCCAGTAATACCAGTTTTTGAGAATCAGAAAATTGATGAACGATCTTTGGTGATTCCCATGAGTTCACAATTTCAGAGAGAAAAAGAAAGGATGGAACAAAGTGCAAGTACAAGTAATTTGGCTAGTACTTACAGACCAAGTCCACCTACAAATTTGACTGTGAATGAGTGCAATGGTAGGAAAATGCATATGGTAACAGAATCTGCAACAGAAACTCCTGAAAAGAGTGGTAATTGGGTAGAACTAAATAATACACCCATAGGTCCGACTCCTGATGAGTTAAATGAGTGGATGAAGGCATTTAAAATAAAAGAACCAGAAGAAAAACCATTAGATGTAATTAGATTAAAAATTGACATGGAAGAATTAATTCTAGGAACGATTGGTACAGAAAAGATAAAAAATTACCAGGATAATGAAATAATGTTTCTGTGCAAAAGTATTACATGGAGAGCAAAGAATTTACATGACAAACTAGAAGAAGTAGCCAGTGAAATTGGAATAGACTTTGCGAAAGTGAAAACGTTGCAGAAACCATATAGAGTAGACTTTTGTGAAAAGGATATTGAAAATTTGAACACGGCAGGAAGGCTGACACAGATAAAAGAGTTAATTGTGTTGTTGAGAAAATGGGGTGATGTGGACAGATGGAAGGTTAGATGGACGAAGAAAAATGAGAAAACTACAGACAAAGCTTCTTTGGCTTTTATGATAACTGAAAAGGAACCTGTTGCCAGAGAATATCCTATGAGAGAAACTCCAGGTGGTAGTTATGTGCATGTTCCTTGGACTAGGCAGGACATAGTCATTTACCAATGACTTTCCAAAGCTAAGAGAGAAACCAGTTGAGTGGTACCGACAAGTAGAGAGATTTGTAAAGGTTTCAAAAGTGTTGTGGATAGATTTAGATGGATTATTTGACATAGTGGTACCAACTGATTTGTGGTCAGAATGTAAGATTACAGTTGACTGGCCAACTACAGAATATCCAAGAGATCCTAAGACAGGAGCTCCAGGTCCTGATGTGATGAAGAAGTATGATAAGGTGATTACCTTTTTGAAGAATAAGATTCCTCCTAAAGAGACAGATTGGGTAAAAATCGATCGAACTACACAAGAAAGTAAGGAGTCTGTACATGCCTATTATGAGAGGTTGTTGTTGGTTTTCAAGCAGTATAGTGGATATGAGGAATTAAGTGAAAAAGATATGAGTCATTTTGTGTACAGATTTGTGTTTGGATTGAAACCAGAGATTAGTGAAATGATTAAACAGCATATGATTAATTGGCAGAATGGCACAGTCGATGTTGTGCTGAGGTATGCTAAGTATTGCAGTGATGATATTGAGAGTAGACAGCGTAAATTGAAAGAGAAGGCAATGTGGGCACAGGTGAAGGTGGCAGAAAAACAAGAAGCTCAATTGGACAATAATAATGGGAATGAAACAGGACAGAATAAAATGCGACCTAACATAGGTAAAGGGAAAGGTCAAGTGAGTCTAGAAGAAGCAAAGAAGAAATGGCCATGTCATAATTGCGGAAAATTAGGGCATTGGAGAAACGAGTGTAAGTTCCCACCTAAACCTAATCCGGAAAATCAATCATTAACTCCACAGGTGCAGAATGAGGTAGTTGTTCAACAAAGCCAGGTGCCGCAACCACCACTTCCCAACACTGTTAACCAGCAAAGATACAGTACAGAAACAGGATTCCACGGAGGAGAGCAGGTAACACAGTTGCCGCGAGCAGCTAACATTTCTCAGTATTGGTTGCGTCAGAGTGAGGATGACCCGGATGAAAGATTCTGACGGTGCCCAAGAGAGGGGAAAGAGTGCGTACTTGGCGCAACTCTAGAGGTAGATCAGTCTGGTCCCTTTGTGGATGGAGAAGTGAATGGTGCAAATGTAACATTCCTTGTCGATACTGGAGCTACCCGTTCTACTGTTAGATCAGTGGAAATTCCAAACCTTCCTCTCTCAGGTGAAAGCATCCAAGTGGTAGGAGTAGCCAATCAGCAGATTAAAACACCACTTACTGAATTAGTGGAAGTAAAAATTGGTTCTTTTAGCAAAATGCATAAATTTGTAGTGTGCGATTGTAGTCCTGTAAATCTTTTAGGTCGTGACCTCTTGTGCAAGATGAATTGCACAATTTATTGTACGCCAGATGGAATTGGATTTCAGACCTCAGATGAAGATGTCTTGTATAAAGTAACTTTGATGAATCAGGAACCTGAAATGAATGGTTTGTTTCCTGCATTTGATGCAGAAAAACTTCCAGAAGAACTAAAAATTGCAGTGAAAGAAAGTGTGTGGGATTTTACAGGAGAAGACATTGGATTGATGAAAGAAGTTGATCCCGTAAAAGTAACAGTAAAAGAAGGAACAACTTACCCGAATACGCCACAGTACAAATTAACTCCTGAAATAATTGAAGGAATAACTACTGTAATAAATAAAATGATTTAACAGGGAATTCTAAAAGAAATAATGAGCAGTCCATGTAATTCACCTATTATGGGACTGAAAAAGCCAAACGGAACATATAGAATAGTACAGGATTTGAGAAAAATCAACAAAATAGTTGTGCCTTGTTGTCCAATAGTACCAAACCCTGCAGTAATTCTATATCAAATTCCACACGAAGCTGAGTGGTACACTGTGATAGATTTGTGTCACGCATTTTTCTCTATTCCTTTGCATCCAGATAGCCAGCCATTATTTGCGTTCCGGTTCGGAGAGCGTATTTTGGCATGGTGCCGAATTCCTCAGGGGTATACAGAAAGCCCCTCAATCTTTAATCAGATTTTAAAGAAATCTCTGGAAGATTTGAAAATGCCAGAAAAGTCAGTGATGGTGCAGTATATCGATGACCTGTTGGTGGCATCGAAAACAAAAGAAGCATGTGTAAGTGATACAATTGCTTTACTGAACCATCTAGAGAAAAGAGGACATAAAGTGTCTCCTTCAAAATTGCAATTTTGCCAAAAAGAAGTTCAATATTTAGGGCATAAAATTGAGAAAGGAGTGCGAAAGATAGCGACAGAAAGAGTAAGAATGATTCAAGGAATGAGAGCACCAATGACGCAAAGAGAGGTAAGAATGTTTCTGGGAATGGTTGGATATTGCAGACAATGGATAAGTGGCTTCTCTTTGATTGCAAAACCATTACAAAAATTGACCAAGAAAGATGTAAGAGACCCTTTTGAGTTAAACAATGAAGAAATGAAATCTTTCAAAGAATTGAAAAAGAAATTGTGTGAGGCCCCTGCATTAGGCATGCCTGATTATGAGAAGGATTTTGAGTTGTACTGCAGTGAAAGAGATGGATGTGCGTTTTCAGTACTGGTACAAAAACATGGAACAATGAAAAGACCAATTGCTTATTTTTCAGCTGTTTTAGATCCTATAGCAAAAGCATTGCCCGGATGTCTGAAAGCAGTTGCTGCTACTTGTGTAAGTCTGGAACAAAGTGAAGGTATAGTGATGGGGTATCCACTGAGAGTATATGTTCCCCATTCAGTAGAAATTCTTTTGACAAGAACAAAAACACAGTACATGACACATAGTCGGCTGACTAAGTACGAAAAAGTCATCTTGAGTGCTGAAAATGTGACCATAGGTAGATGCATGAATGTGAATCCTTCAACATCATTGCCAGATGAGGAGAGTATAATTGAACAAGACGAAGTAGATCATGATTGTCTGAACGTGCTGGAATATTGCACGAAACCAAGAGCTGACATAAAAGATGAACCGTTAAAGGAATCCGATTATGTCATGTTTGTAGATGGCTCATGTTTGAGAACAAAAGAAGGAGTTTTAAGCGCAGCTTACGCAGTGTGCACAGTGGCAACTGTGATGGAAGCGTCTTGTCTGAAAGGAATAAGGTCTGCACAAGTTGCGGAACTGATTGCTTTGATTCAAGCATGTAAATTAGGAAGAAATGTACGAGTCACGATTGTGACCGATAGCCAATATGGTTTCGGCATCGTACATGATTTTGGTCAGATTTGGTCACAAAGAGGTTTCTTGACGTCTGCAGGAACACCTATCAGAAATGGAGATTTTGTTAAAAAGCTGCTTGAGGCGATACAGTTGCCTAAACAAATAGCTGTAGTGAAGTGCAAGGCGCATAAGAAAAACGAAGATTACATAGCCGTTGGCAATAATTATGCTGACGAGATAGCCAAATATTGTGCAGAAAACATGGTGTCCATGAATAAAAATAGAGAAAGGGAGCATATCTCTTCTCCTTTGCTTTTTACTAATACTGTCGAGACATGGGATGAAGTAAGACAGTTACAAGAAGCTGCAAATGATGAGGAAAAAGATTACTGGATAAAAGCAGGATGTAGAAGACAGGAAAATAATGGTGTGTGGGTATACAGAGACGAAAGACCAGTTATGCCTGATAGCATGATTGCAGACATGGCACGGATGTACCATGGACAAGCTCATATTGGGAGAGATGCAATGATCAGACTTTTTAGACAAACCTGGTATAACCCAAAATTCAGAGCCATAGCTGAAAGTCTTTGTCAAAGATGTCTTATTTGTCAGCAGTTTAACCCAGGAAGAAAGACGGTAGTGAGTCTAGGAACAATAGGACGAGAAGGAGGTCCGTTCACTAGAATGCAGTTAGACTTTATAGAAATGCCCCCTAGTAACAGACTAAAATATGTTCTAGTGGTCGTCTGTTTGTTTTCTCGTTGGGTGGAGGCATACCCCACTAGAAGGAATGATGGAACAACGGTGGCAAAACTTATGCTGCGGGAGTTCATTCCAAGGTATGGTTTTCCAGTCACGGTTGAGACAGACAGAGGAACACATTTTCAAAATGAGTTGATCCAATTGATTTGCGAAGCATTGAGTATTAAACAAAAACTACATTGTGCTTACAGACCAGAGGCTTCTGGTGTAGTGGAGCAAATTAATGGAACAATTAAGAACAGATTAGGAAAAATGTGTCAAGCTACAGGACTCAAATGGCCAGATGCACTGCCTCTTGTTCTGATGACCATCAGAAGCATCCCTGAAAAGAAAACTGGACTTAGTCCTCATGAGATGATCATGGGACGAGCAATGAGACAAGCACAAGTACCTGTCAATAAGTTATTGACTATAACTGATGATCTAGTACTGGATTATTGCAAGGGACTGTCTGATGTGGTGCGTTCTGTGTTTCATCAGGTTGGACCGGATGCAACCACTCTTGAAAGAAAACCAGCCCACGACTTGAATCCAGGAGACTGGGTCCGTATAAAAATCCACAGGAGAAGAAACTGTCTAGTTCCTCGCTGGGACGAACCACGACAGGTAATCCTAGTGACAACGACTGCAGTCAAGTGTGCAGGAGTGAAGAACTGGGTCCATGCCAGCCACACAATCAGAGTTCAAGAACCTACTGATCGACATGTGAGTCGACGTCTGGAAGTGTGGGATAAAAGCTTAACGGCTGGGACAACAAGAATAAGAGAAAGGGTGCCAGAACTTGAAGATCGACCTGAAAGTCGACATCTGGAAACCCCAACTGCAAGCACCTCTAGAGAAGAAGAGGAAGAAGAAGAAGAAAGAAATTCAGAAGTTCCAGAACTTGAAGATCGACCTGTAAGTCGACATCTGGAAACATCTGACACAAGTTCAGGATCTGATGATTCAGTTGCAAACTGTGAAGAATTCCGAAGGAGAACTTGGGGTTATAAACCAATTAGAGAAGAAAATGAGCAAGAAAATGATCTAGATGAGCAACCAAGTACAAGTTATGGTGGAAATCCTTCAGAAATAATATTAATAGATGAAGTAGGGAAAGAAGTACACAAAAAGTTAGAGAATCGAGAAGAACCCCGAGGAGCAATAGGGACAGATAGAGAAACAGAAGAGCAGGGAAATTTAGAAGCAGAAAGGGAGGAAAACACCAAATCGGAAGAACACCGAGGAGGGACAGTAATAAGGGAACACAAGAAGGAGAAGACAGATCCACGAGTAGGAGATGACGAGATCATAAGTTTCAAAATAAGAGACAATAGTGAAACAGTTGAAACAGAAACTGAAGAGAGTGGAGAAGAGGAGAAAGCAAAAACTGAATCAAGAAAAAGAAATTGGAAATCAGAAATAGAAGAAAAAGAAGGTGAAGCCAAAAGGCCAAGAAAAGGAGATAATTGGCCCAACAGCTATATAAGAAAATTGAGATATAGAATAATAAGAGCTGGAGACGAAAGTGCTGAACAAGTGAATGAAATAACAAGTCAAAAGGGACAAGAAAAACCCAGTGGAAAAAGATTACAAAAGTCCAAAAGAACAAAGAAAGTGAATGCAAAGTATAAGTTACCTGAGTGGCTGTATATCGCACTGACGGATTACAAAGAAGAAGAAAACACTCACGAGAACCAGAGACTAAGAAGTCGAATGGGAAAAGGTGAGATGCAACAAACCTGAAGTGAAGACTTATAGTGCTTCTGCCGGACATGACAATTTTACTGGATGTGACAAATCACCGGATGTGACAACGAAAGAATTCTGAAAAGAATTAAAAGAAAGTACCAAGCAAAGACTTTTTTTTTAAAGCAGAGTGGCATCTAAGTCATTTCTGAGGTGTAGTGACACAATTTTCTGAAACTTAACAAATAAATAAAAGAAAAATGGAAAATACTAGGGATAGAAGAGATAAATGTGAGTTTATAAAAAGATGGTGTAAAATGTGCTGCTTTTGTACAGGGTTATTAATGACCATATGGATAGTTTTAGCAATCACAATTCCTATTAGTTTAGCTGTAATAGAAGTGAAGAATGATACTAAACCAGAAAAAGAAACTAATATTAAAGAACCAGTTATTTTAAGAAGTAGTGCAGAATTACATAAGGATAAGTCAGTAACAGACTTTTCTAAAAATGTTTTTACAAAATTGTTGTATGAATATGTAGAGACAATGGATGTGAGAGACTGTTATGTTTGTATGCAGTTGCCTGCATCAGTGTCAGAAGGTGTGACTTATCATCACCTACCTCTAACTTATGGAATAACCTGTAGTGTAATAGCAAGTTTATTTTATAAAACAGGTAGATTAGAATCTTATTATACTGATATAGATAAGATTTTTGCAAACATTCCAGTAGTACCAGAACTTAACAAAGTAAAACCAGCAAAGGTTTTAGGAGAATTCTTTTAGAACATAGAAAATTAACCTTAGAAGAAATAGTTAGTAACAACCTTACCTGTGAGTTAAAGAAAGAAGAAAAGGTATTTTTAGAAATGGTTGAAGAAAAAAGAATGAAATTTCAAAAAGAAGCAATAAAAGAGGAAGGAACACATCTATGGACGTTTGAGGAAGGAAATCATGAAGGGAAAAAGATAAATGCAGCAATGACATTAGATTGGCCGCAAACAGGAAAGTTGTGTATTAGGAGAGATAAGACAGTCTATGACAATTACTTTGTAGGTTCCAGTATCTGCCATGACAATTATCAAATTCTGGGAGGTTGGGGATTCAAAGGTGGAAAAGATCCAATATTTCCAGGTATCTATTATATTTGTGGGAATAGAGCTTATTACAGGTTACCGGACCATTGGTATGGAACTTGCTATGTAGGCCTGGTCTTTCCAAAAATCTTTCATATGGACAGAGAAGAAAAAGGAACATACAAGATGATTAATAGCTTTACACGTAGTAGGAGGGAAAGTTTTTCAGAAATTGTAGGTGATATTTTTGGAGCATTAATACCAGCAGTGGGAATATCTTTGAATGCATTTAAAATTCGGAAGTTATCCACAGTAGTAGATCGTTTGTCTACAGATACTGCGGGAGGGTTCTTAATGGTAAATACCGAAATGGTTGCCATGAGAGCTATGGTGATGCAAAATCGGCTTGCCCTTGATATTCTTTTGGCAAAGGAGGGTGGAGTCTGTGGAATGTTGAAAGTCCAACATTGTTGCACTTACATTCCTGATAAAAGTGAAAATATACAGAAGTATATTACGAATATTACAAATTTGCACAAAGAACTAGTTCCACTGGAGGTTGAAAGTGTCTTGGGAAAACTTGGTAGAGGGTTTTCTTCAGTAGCAAATTGGTTGACCAGAATGAGTAGACTAATGATAGGGAAAGTTATAATAATAGCAACTGTAGTAATACTGTTAGCCATGGTGTTGAAAATAGTAATAACGTGTATAAAAAGAAAAGTAAGACAAAATAAGATAAAAAGAAATAACAGAATAATGAAAGAGAGAGAGAGAGAAATGGGTGAAATTGAGTTAGAGAAAATGAAAGAAAGCATGTATAAGGAGACAAGAAGACAAGATGAAAGAGAAACAGATGTGTAACTAACAAAAAGCAAAGGATGAAAGACATATACTGCCTGAAAAAGAAGTATAACTTGGGTTTTATGTGGTGATTTAAAAATCACCAAAGGGGGGAGTTGATGGAGCAGAGAAAATAAAAAATGTTAACCCCTAACAAATTTTATAAATAATTAATAAAATGTTCGTTTAAATGTATTAATCAACACTGTATGTGTGGGAAGGGTAATACGCAAGTGTATGTACTGAATAATCTATTAACGAATGTCCGTGTGTCTAATTATAACATAAAAATAAATGCGTACTAATTTAAAATAAATGCATGATTTTGTGCGTCATAGAATATAAACGTGTTGTTGCAAAAACAATAGTGATGGTAAGTAAGGAACAGCTTAAATGTTGCTTTCTGCTAGGTAATAACTAATTGGGGTACGTAGATGACGGGAGGGAAACGAAAAGGCTATTTTTCTCTATTTTAATTATGTTTTGTTTATTTCAAAATAGTGCTTCTAAAGTATAACTGAGTGGCGATGTAAAATGGCTGCCAGTTAATGAAGTGCGCAAGTGCGGGGAAACACGTGACAAGGGAGAGAAGTTGGAGAAAAGCTAACCTCGTGATGTTGCTGAGAGGCTTGATGCGAGAAATGGTCAAGGCTGATGTGACCTAATTGAACTGATAGTGTGCCGTGGTGATCAGCAAAGAACCGTGGGAAACCAGTTTAAGAGAAAGGACAATGCCTGCAGAGTTCTCGAATGTATCGAAAGAAGTTACAAATGTACTGATCGAAGCGGATGGAAACATGTCTTGAACTGTGAGAAAGGAAATGATCCAAGGACCATTGGATCCAAGAGAACTTGATTAAAAGAATGAATAAGATGACATGCATGGACCAATGAAAGAAAAGCGTGTTATTAATGTTGCAACAATTAGTTAGCAAAGTTAGAATTAGGGTATAAGAGGGCCTACTCTTAGTGGGAGGGGTTCACAGTCAGGAGCGGAGTTGGAGAGTCGTGTTGGTGTTGGTGGCTTCCAGTGCTGGGTGGTCCTGATCGATCCATTACTGAGCGGGAGATGCTGAAAGACTGTTAGATGAGACGGGTTGCAGGTAGCTGATGCTGACGAGCTGAAGTTTCTGTTGCTGTCTTAATTTTCCAGTTGAGTATGAGAATCAGGTTATTTCTAATTCTTAAACTTAGGTTAGAAATCATTAGGCTAAATTAGGAAGGTAGGCAGGTAATTAGGGTTTTGCTTCATGACGAAAATTTCCTTTCTGCAATAAATTGATTATGCTTAATAAATATTTGAATTAATAATGAATGAATAATTGAATTAAGGTTTAAAATTCTTTCTCATGCTTTTAAAATTATATAAAATTTAAGATTCTTTAAATCAAATGACTCAGTGGTTATTTTCCTAAATGATTGTGACATCAGTAATTGGTTATTGTGATTCAGCTGGTCTTAATCACTATGAACTAATTTTTTACATGAATGATTCATCGACAAAACAATGAGCAGGAATATCTTAAGAAATAACTAAAAGAAAGCGAAAAGTTAAGGTAATAAGATATCCCGGCTCCTTCCAGCGGTACATAAATGGTGTTTTCCATTTAGTTCTCATGCTTCTCCTAGGAATACAGAATTTCGTAAAGGTGTAAAGGAAATCCAGGTGTGTGCGTGTGTGATAGGCGATGTTTATGGGCCCCATCGTCATGTGGATGTGAGAAAATATAGTTTGCCCCTGGATGACCTATAAGTGACCTAGGAGGAGAATAGTTTTTATTGTACGCGCTGCATCAAGAGGAAGGACTGATACAGCGCCACAGAGCCATAGTGCACTGCCCGCATTGCTGAACGTTATGAACGCAGGAGTGGCAGCACAACTAGAGACGCGGTGAGAGGCCTAACGCAGTGTGGATTAAGCGAGGTTGCTGGGAAGGGGCAGTTTATTGACATAGTACCGTGTCAGTGGCTTTCTTATGGCACTGCAGGCTGAATGAGAGTGCAGGACACAAGATAAACGCTGTCTTCAGTCGCAACAGGAAGCAAGTGTAACACATAAAGCCAGAGAGAGGGGTGGCGTCAAGGATACTGGAAAAACATAATGGGGAAACCAGACAAAACACAGGCAAAACTGCAGTTTGAACAGCGCAAATCAGTTAGGAGCAGAGAGGAAGAGCCTGAAAAAGAGTCGGATGAGAGCGGCGACCACAGTTCAGACATAGGAAGCGACCTGCGGAAAATACTACAAGCCATGCAGCAGAGCCTGTCAACTATCGACGGGAAAATAGACTTCCTTGCATATCTCATGGACCGCATGACGGAACGGATAGACAAACATGCGGAGCGGCTCGATATGGCGAAACGCAGGATCTCAGAACTTGAGGACCAACGGGTAGACACAATGAAGGATAGAAAGAGGGCTGATGAGCTCGTGGAGGCACTACAACTAAAGACAGAAGACCTAGAGGCGCGCTCAAGGTGCAACAACTTGCGCATAGTTGGTTTGGCGGAATCCATACCCACAGGCATTATGGAAAGATTTGTGGAGACTTTGTTGACAACAGTGATGGGCAGGGACACATTTTCTGATATTTTTGTAGTGGAGCAGGCGCATCGCTCACTTGCGGCAAGGCCTCCGCCTGGGGCTCCTCCGCGCCCGCTCATAGCTTGACTTTTAAACTATCGGGACAGGGACTCAGTGCTGCGGAGGGCAAGAGAGCTGAATTCACTCAACTACGCGGGGTCGGAGATTGCGCTCTACCCAGACTTCACTATCAAAGTACAGGAAGTATGGCAAAGATTCGCTCCTGTGAAGAGGAAATTACGAGACATGAATATTGATTATGCAATGCTCTATCCGGCCCGACTGAAGGACACCATCGATGGCAAAGTAAAAATATATGTGGATCCTAACACTCTGCAGCAGGAGCTAAACCGCAAGATCAAGTCCTAACAAGGGAAGCAGTCGGCTGTGACGGCCAAGACTAAGGAGCAAAGCACCAGCGCACTTGACCAAAATGACTGATCAGGTCGTAGCATTACACTGTATAGCACTACAGTTGCCACTATGGGGAATCTGTAGAATGTTGACAGAGGAAGATCATGTATGTAGACTTTTTTGTAACATGATATATTGCTAGGCTCTACCGGTCACATGCCCGAGATATACGTATGGTCTAGTTCACAGTGCACTACAGGATGCTGGGGGGCATTGCTCTAAAGTACAGGAATGGTCATGGAAATGGGTAGTATTGTGCATGGGTGAATTATGCAGACAAATGGTTTCATTAAGTTAGCAGTGCGGCATAGCTCAGTGCGAAAAAAGCTTTGAAGGCGTATGTTTTGGGGCTCTAATGTGAGGGCAGGCAGTTTTCCCCCTGATGTGTACAACACAGCTAACAGGGAAGTTCAAAAGGGTAGGTTCACAGGGTGGTTTAAGGGTGGGTATGAACTTCGCATGTCAAAGTTTGGGGGCATGCAGTGGGAGGGAAGGGGGAGTAGAAGATGTAAGTACATGTTATATAAGTAGCCCAGCGAACTCTAGTAGTACACAATTGGCAGACAGCATAGGATTGCCGAAGTTGGGTATGGGAAACAACCTTTACTACGCATGCATTACATCGCATGCCATTAGATCGCGGTCTTTACAACGGAAGTCGTTACAACGACTTGCGCTGGAGGGCGCTATAGGACAAGGAATAGTTTAATTTACTATCCAACACCTTCCCTACTGTATGTAGGCTGGAGTTGGAATAGTAAATTTAACTACTCCTAAGTCCAGCGCCCTCCAACGAAAGTCATTGTAACGACTTGCGTGGTAAAAACCGCGATCTAATAGCATGTGATGTGAATGCATGCGTTGTATAATCATACATTCGTTGGGTATTCATCTTGAGTGACAACAGTGATAGCAGCCCAATTGATGGCACATGCAAGACTCCACTAAATTTTCTAACATGGAATGTGAGAGGACTGAACGACACACGTAAGATACGCAAAGTGGTATCATACCTGCATAGACACAATATTGACGTAGCAATGTTACAGGAGATTCATCTTACACCACGCACGGGGCTGCTGACACAGAAAAGAATGAGCGGGAATGCGTGGCTGCAGGCTTCACATCACACGCACGGGGCGTACTAATATGGGTAAAACAGGGCTCCAATATAAAATTGCAGGCTCTAGAAGTAGACCCTGGCGGTCGATATGTAGTTGCTCAATGCCATAGAGGCCCCTTTAGTGTGAGGTTGGTGTGGGTATATGGACCCAACTATGACGACCCGCAATTTTATAGTTCTCTGCATAATAGACTTGCCAAGTACGCACCTATGCCAACACTATGGGGGGGAGACTTCAATTGCATACAATCCATTGAGATAGACAGGTCGAAGGGACCCCCCAGGCAGCGATCTGCAGCAGCCAAGGCCATCAGTGCCATAGCAGATGCCGATGACCTGCACAACGTGTGGCTTTTTATCACCCACATGATAGGGAATACACTCATTACTCCTCAGTTTATGACACTCATACTCGCATAGATTACTGGTATGCATCGCGGGAACTGCTCACACACATAGTCGAATGCTGCCATCTGGCCTGTACCTTGTCAGATCATTCAAAGGGAACTGCAGATGAAACTGGATGGGCTCCTGGTGAGGACTAGGCTGTGGCGTTTCCCTCAGTACTCGCTGCTGGACGCAGTATTTAGGGAAGACATTTCTCAGGAAATCGAGCAATATTTTAACAGCAACATTGGAAGTGTCCCCAAGATGGCCACTATATGGGAGGCGTTTAAAGTAAAGTGGTCATATCTAAACATTGAGGGGTGCTTCGCTCGATCAGGGGAAGGCTGCAAACACTAGCAGCGGAAATAGCAGTATTAGAGAAGGAAATGCAGAGAGCCCCTAGGGATGAGCTGCTGGGTAAAATCAGAAGCAAGGTAGATGAATATAATGAGGATGCGATGGCCGAAGTAAATCACCTGGGCAAATACGCAACGGCTAGGGTGTATGGAGAGGGGGACAGGCCCAGCGCCACCCGGCCAGGTGTGCAAATGATGTAATGGCAATCGCTTACGAACAGGGTATACAGCTCCATGATACTGCACAAATCGCAGATAGATTTTGTGAATATTTTTCGAATCTGTACACCACGCGCCCCACAACTGCGACAGAAACGGCAGAAGACTATTTGGCATATATTAAAATGAGCTGGTTGAAAGATGCCCACAGGGAGAGATTATTGGCCCCCCTACGCCCTACTGAAATAATTGTGGCACTTAAAGATATGCCTAGCCAGAAAGCCCCTGGATCAGATGGGCTTACTGTAACATTTTACAAAGAGTACCAGGACCAATTGTTGCCACACATTGTGAACTTGTTCGAAGAAATGGCCAAAGACGGGATCATGCCCCCCACGATGAGAGAGGCACTCTTAGTCACCTTGTTAAAGGTGGGGAAACCTCCTGAGCAGTGCACATCGTATAGACCGCTGTCACTGTTAAACACAGACATGAAAATATATGCCAAAGTGTTCAATGAAGCAACGGCGGACCCCTAATTCCGCACCTCAAGCCAGTTCCAATCAGTAAATTTGCTGTGCAGCCAACCCCAACGCCAGCCGTTGCGTGTCGCGACTGTGCTCCAGATCAAGGAAATACTTTCTTGTCCAATAGGGATGCGCAGCTTTAGTAAGTCCAAAAGTCAAATAGTAATTTTAAAAGTGATTTCTTTATTTCAAATCAGTAAAATTTATCCAGCTAAGAAACTCCAGCCAACGCGTTTCATTCCCTTTCTGGGAACTTCATCAGGGCAATAGAAGAGTAACATCTAAGATGTTTCCTCCTACAGTGGCAGATGTTGGTGTTCTGTTGACATCAAAGAGCGGGGATTCCTCCATGTTTCATTAAGACTACATTTCCCACCTCCCCCAACCGGAAGTGAGGGAACTCCGTTATCATATGGCACCCTGGGAAAGAGTCTCTCCATTTCTGGCTGGTGAGCCTCAGGAATAGGCTCTTATAAGGATACATTTCGATCTTGGGAGAACACATCTATCTTGACATCAAAGAACTTTTACATTCGTTTCCATTAGAGGGGCAATTGGAAATATCGTTATCTGACGTACACAAGGACGCACACTGACTTTAGAGGAATCCCCGCTCTTTGATGTCAACAGAACACCAACATCTGCCACTGTAGGAGGAAACATCTTAGATGTTAGTCTTCTATTGCCCTGATGAAGTTCCCAGAAAAGGAATGAAACGCGTTGGCTGGAGTTTCTTAGCTGGATACATTTTACCGATTTGAAATAAAGAAATCACTTTTAAAATTACTATTTGACTTTTGGACTTACTAAAGCTGCGCACCCCTATTGGACAAGAATATATGCCAAAGTCTTAGCGAATAGGATTGCCCCCCTGCTCCCCTTGGTTGTAGCGCCTGAACAATCGGGATTCATCCCGGGCCGGTCGCTTACCAGCAACCTCAGGACTATTTTTTGTACCCTTCATCGCTTGGATCCAGCCGTCAAAGCCGCGGCGGTGGAGGTTTCTGATTACAGTGCTTCGACGGATAGGGGCCAGTGAAGTGTTCATTCAATTAGTTCAGGTATTATATGTGGACCCACTGCTTGCATATATGTTAATGGTCAGCTATCGGGCGCTATAAAAATCACTAGGGGCACAAGACAAGGGTGCCCGCTTTCCCCTCTTCTATATGCTCTAGTGGCAGAGCCTTTGGCTTGCGCCCTTAGGGAGTACCTTGGCCACAGGGGGCTGAGGTTCCCACATTACACCCTAATAATATCAGCGTATGCTGACGACACTTTGTTGTATGTGCGTAATCCTGAGCAGAATTTGTCACCTATCCTGCAAGAAGTAGTAAGATTTGGGCAGCATTCTGGCCTCAAAATAAACTGGAATAAATCCATAGCATATCCTCTAACTGAGGTTACTGTGCCGCATCAGACAGACTACCCAATAACATGGACCTCAGAGCCCATAAGATATTTGGGAGTACAAATTCACAGAGACCCAGAAGTGGTGGTCAGAGAGAATTACGGACGTGATGTCCAGAGACTTACGGAGGTGATAGACAAGTGGATCAGGTTGCCGCTGTCATTGCTGTGATGCATCGCACTTATGAAAATTATTGTCCTCCCAAGACTGCTATTCTTTTTTGTTAATATACCGATACCACTACCAAGGACATTTTTTCGTGCACTGCGAACATTAATGGTTAGGTTGGCTTGGGCAGGAAAGCAGCCGCGGGTACAATTGGAGACGCTAATTAAACCATATGCGGCAGGGGTGCTGGACGCTCCAGACTTTGACGCATATTATTGTGCAGCGCAACAGACATACGCTTTGCGATGGATACACGGCCCTAACGATATGCCGCATTTGTACATAGAAAGAGAAGAGGTGAGTCCGGCAACATTGCCGCAATATTTGATGGAGAAGGCTCAAGGGAAATACCATGTAATTGACCCCGTTGGGACCACGAGATCCCAGTTTCACAGAGCTGTCAGAATGCAGAAAACTGAATTGATCTACTCTCCGAAATTGCCCTTAGAGTGGTGTGTATGGCTACAGGCTCACAGAGATAAGGCGTTTCTCCAAGCTATGCATAAGTTGAAAATAAATAGAATGGGGGATTACTTCGCGGAGGGGGTGGTTAAAAGCTGGGATCCGGTAGATGCCACGCAACTCGAAAGATACCACTTCCATAGGGCAAGACATGCACTGCGCGATGTGCTTGGAGACACTATGCAGGAGCCACAGGAATACACAACACTAACCTACTTGTTGCAAGCATGCTCACTGCAGAGAGCAATCTCGGTACTGTATAAATTTGCAAGATCAAGCAGTAACTCCACATATCTGCAAGAATGGCGAGACGAATTGGGGGTTGACATAACAGAGGACCAATGGCGGTACTGTTGTGCCAGCACTAAAATAGGATCGCAAAATGGCAAGCACCGCCTTCTTCATTTAAAATTTCTACAGAGAGTGTATTATACGCCAGAACGGCTGCACAGGTACGGGCTGAGAGCAGATGACAGGTGCGATAGGTGTGGGTTTGCTGGGGCACATTTTACTCACCTTGCATGGGATTGCCCTGCCCTGCACAAGTATTGGGCCGAGGTTATAGGGACACTGCAAGACATGACGGAGACGCGCATACCCATGACACCGCTAGTGGTAATACTGGGGTACGTAAAGGCAGTGCCTAAGAGTGTGAGGAAATTGATGGCATTGGGGGTATTAATAGCTAAATGAAGGATGGCCATGAGATGGATGAGAGGCCCAGTTCCTACACTCGCAGAATGGTGTTCGGACCTTGCATACTGTAACACGCAGTCTGATGATTAGAACGCCCTCATACCAACACGCTGTAGACCTAAAGATATCTGGGAGCCGTATCAAGCTTACCTAGCTCGGAAAGCAGCTATAGAGACGGAGACACAAGATAGGGAGGGAATTGGATAAAAGACCTGATGCTGGAAGTCCCGGGGGGCCCGAGCAACGCAATGCTGAAGCTTGGGGCTGTTGCGGTGTACTAAAAACATCAAATGTGAAATATTTAGTTGGGGTGCGGGGCGGGAGTCCCTTGGAGGCTATAGGTTGCAAATCAGCTCATGTGTATTAAGTTAAGATGTGGTAGTTTGCGTTTCTTAAGTCTTGCAGTCACAAAGTATTGTCGCAAAAGATAGAACATATTGTTGAATGCTGAATATAAGCATATGATGAAGGGCAGTGGGCTACTGAAATGTTGTTAAACTTGAAAAAGGAAAAATAAAGTAAAAAAAAAAAAAACTTTGGGTTCCGGAGCAGGGTGCTATTCTCCATAAAGTGCTTCAACGCCTTATCAGGGTTAGCCAGTGCTTTATAAATTTAAATTATATCATTAATTTCAATGTTCATAATGTTTGCACAATTATGTTTTCATTGTATAACACTGAACATTATTGTGCAACAGAAAATATGCCTGTTAAGGAAAGTGATTTATAGTTTGAGAGACTCTAACTACTGAGGTTCAAGACACTGATATCTTGGGAGTGGTTCATTTCAAATGTTAAATGTCTGCCATTGGAGTTAAATCACAATAGTACATAAAGGTAAGTAAATTAAAAATCATGTTCTGTGTAATGTAATAAAGAAAAGTTCTTTGAATCATGATAGCTGTTTTCAGCCATTATCCCCGACAAAGACCACCATCTCTGGATAACATATACCCTTCCCCACTCAGTCCACATCTCAAGGTTCAATATGATCAGTGCTTGAAATGGCAAAAAGAAGTGTAGGTACTCACCAAACTGAGTGGGCCAGTTAAAAGCATGGTTAAGAGGTGGCCATTTAATGTTAATCCATATTATCTTGATATGCAACAACAGTGGCTAGTGATCTTTGAAAGTACTGGGGCGCACTAGCCACCTCTTGTATCCACAGGTGGCAACTTAAATATGATGCTACATTTCAATCTCTCTACCAGAATCTTTCTGACAAAACCTGCTTTAAATTCTTCTTGTGAGAAGCAATGGGTTTCTACGGTTTCACTGTGCAGGAGAAATGCATTAGACTTTTCCAAGTTGTTCAGAAATACATCGTTTTTTAAAGAAGCATTTTGAGACCTAAACCTTCCCCTAAAAAATACTAGTTTTCTTCAAGATCTAAAGTGGAATGAGCATAATTTGTTCAGGACCCTAATCTTGGGGCAGAGGCTTTTGCGACATGGCTAGAATTCACAGCGAACATAGTGGCACCCCTGAAATTACATATCCAGAAAATACGCCGCCCCTCGGCTCCTTGGTACAACGATAGACTTAGACAATTAAAACAAACTTGTCGTCACGCTGAGCGAGCTTGGAGACTAACCTCAGAGGAGCTGGATAGACCGCTATATAAAGCTAGTGTTAAGAAATATAAATGCGCATTAGTGGAAGAAAAGTCCATATACTATACTCACATAATTGAAAATTCAACATCCACAAAAGAGTTATTTAAACTGGTACAATGGCTTTCATCTTCCCAACCCCTAGCAGTACCAGAAACATCACAAACATTCTGCAATCAATTGGCTATTTCTTTCAAACAAAAATTACGGACATATACACCGGCTTTGACTCACTTCTTGAAATACCCATCATAACACCGGCAGTCAGCAGTCTTCTCGAGGATGCACCTCTGGTACCTGGTAGCAAGAATAGAGGTCTTTCAAAATTCTCTGACCTCACGCCCCTCCTTCTTGTACAATATCTTATGAGAACGCATGCGGGCTCTCCTATGGAAGCATGTCCACCCGCAATCCTCCATATGGTTGCTGACACCATAGCAGAACCCCTCTGTAAATTAATGAATAATATCATTCGATCTGGAGTCTATCCCCAAACCTGGAAACAGGCCATTATTAGACCACTTTTGAAAAAACCTAACCTAGATCCTAGGGACTGCAAAAACTACCGTCCCATCTCCCTGCTTCCTGCCCCTGCAAAAATCCTGGAGCTGCATCTTAATAAACAGCTCATGGAAACTGCAGAACATCAATCTGGCTCAATGATTCTCAGTTTGGATTTGGGAGGCATCATGGAACAGAAACAGCTTTAATATCAGGCACTGACTACATCAGGCGCACAGTGAATGAAGGACGGGGGTGGTGCTGATCCTCTTGGATCTGTCAGCAGCATTTGACACCATTTCACCTACTCTGCTGCTGGACAGACTCCGGAGTCTTGGTATCTCACATCAAGCACTAGCCCTCCTGTCCTCATTTCTGACAGGGAGATCCCAAAGGGTAAATTTAAAATCTTTTCACTCAGACTCCTATGTTCTACCCTGCGGAGTTTCGCAGGGATCATCTCTGAGCCCCACTCTTTTCCATCTGTTTTTGGCACCCCTAGCAACTGTGATCCACTCATTTGGATTGGAGGTGGTGTCATATGCAGATGATACACAGATTATGGTCACTATCCCTAAAGGGCCTTGCTCATTGTCAGAAAATATTCTTGGATGCATGACCAGAGTGGCAGAATGGATGTCGGCTAACTTTCTGAAACTTAATGGGGATAGAACCGAAGTGATGATATTTCGATCAGGGTCATCCAAGTGGAATAGTAGTTGCTGGCCTCAATCCTTGGGATGCTGCCCTACCCCGAGCGTAAAGGCTAAGAACCTTGGAGTCCTGATGGATATTGAACTTAGAGAGAGATGGAGGATTGTGCCCTCTCAATTTGTCAGCGTTGGTACAGAATACATTTCAAATATTCTTTGATGTTTTTTCCAATGTATAGTATTTATTACTATTTCCATCAAAATTTCAGAAGCAAGGATAGTGCAAAAGAAACAGCCGACACGTGTTTCGCCCTAGTGGCCCATTGGCCGAGGGCTTTTTCAAGGCTGAGAGTGTGCAGGAGTAGTGAAACGAGAAAAAAAAAATGTTTGTGGGGAAGTGAGAGAGTAGTATAGAAAACAAGGAGCGAAGGGTAGGGGAAGGGAGATGAAAGGTGGGCCGGGCATATAGGGGAAGAGAAAGAAAAAGGGGGAAGTGGAAAGACAAAAGATAAATCACATAAATAAGTTAAGTGGGGAAACGTTATGATTTAGCATTTATATACAATCTTAATAGTGAGTAAATTCAAAAAAGGAAAGCCGGAAGATTTGGAGATGGAAGGTGGGCTGGGCACATAAGGGAAGTATAGGAAAAAGGGGAAAGGGGAAAGATAGGATAAATCGCATAGTCAAGTTAAGTGAAAAGACGTTACATTATGGCATGTATATACAATCTTAATTTTAAATAAATTCAAAAGGAAAACAGGAAAATTCAAATTAATCAAGATAAATCATCTTTTGCATGTTAGGTGAAATAACCAGTCGTATTTACATAAGTCTTGAGTTGGTGTAAAGTGACCAGTACCTTATTTCACAAGTGGACCCAGAAATATGGATGTGGCATAGGGAAGAAGGCATGCCTGGTCAGAATGTTCAACAATATACAATATATGTAGACAATTCAACATGCATTATCTTATTCCGTGACGAGAGAGGAAACTCAAGGTGAGAAATACATAGACTGGGGGCATTTATTTGGGAAGCTCCATTAAATGATTACAGCAAAGTAATGAAAGAACAGTGTTGAAAATATTAAAGGAAGAGAAGATCGACCGCTTACCAGTGCTTCGTTTGTGCGGTTCATGATCCTAAAGTAAATAAGTACATATGGAGTCACTATCTTTCCCCTTTTTCCTATTCTTCCCTTATGTGCCCGGCCCACCTTTCATCTCCAAATCTTCCGGCTTTCCTTTTTTGAATTTACTCACTATTAAGATTGTATATAAATGCTATATCATAACGTTTCCCCACTTAACTTATTTATGTGATTTATCTTTTGTCTTTCCACTTCCCCTTTTTCTTTCTCTTCCCCTATATGCCCGGCCCACCTTTCATCTCCCTTCCCCTACCCTTCGCTCCTTGTTTTCTATACTACTCTCTCACATCCCCACAAAAAAAACAAAAAATCTCGTTTCGCTACTCCTGCACACTCTCAGCCAGAAAAAGCCCTCGGCCAATGGGCCACTAAGGCGAAACACGTGTCGGCTGTTTCTTTTTCACTATCCTTGCTTCTGAAATTTTGATGGAAATAGTAATAAATACTATACATTGGAAAAAACATCAAAGAATATTTGAAATTTATTCTGTACCAACGCTGACAAATTGAGAGGGCACAATCCTCCATCTCTCTCTAGACTTAACCCTATTATGGCTCTTGGGTGAAGCCATTTGTGAGGAACGTGCCACAAATAAATAAAACAGAAAATTGGGCTCTGACGACTGTAGTACATAAGCCTAGATTTATCCACCCTCTTTAGTTGGATATTGAACTTAGCTTTAATATCCAAATGAATCGCACCATCTCGACATGCTCCTGGCTCATAAGGATGTTAAAAAAAATCTTCCCTTTTATCCAACGACCAGCTCGGATACAGGTAGCACTGGCCTTGGTAATGTCCAGACTTGATAACTGTAATGCATTATACCAGGCCGCCAACAAGAGTATGCAGTACAAACTCCAGGTACTGCAGAACGCATTGGCAAGGCTCATTCTGGACATTCCCAGGAAACAATCTGCCAGGAAGGGACTGGAGTTCCTGCATTGGCTCCCAATTGAACAACGCATTAGCTTCAAATCACTCTGTTTGGTCCATAAATTGCTGCACGCTTCCTACCCGCCAAGGTTGAAGACTATGTTCAAGTGGCATTCTTCTAGCAGATCATTGCGTTCCTCGCTCCAAATGCAACTGGTTGTACCAAGAATCAAGAAGAAGAAGTGGGGGATAGAGCATTCTCGGTGGTAGCTAGCAAGCTCTGGAACTCCCTACCCCTTGCTCTCAGATCTATCCCCCTTCTGCTCCCCTTTAGAAAAGCTCTTAAAACCTGGCTTTTCACGGTCTAGCATCTAGCGGGGACTTCTGGCCCTTTCTAGGTTCCTGGGTATGGACGGCTGATCTCTAGCGCCTTGATGCCTTCGGGTGACTGCTGCGCTTTATAAATCCTTAATTCAAATCAAAGTATGAGATCCTTCTTTTGACAAAAGGAAGGAGAACAAATATCGCAGAGATCAGTTATGCTGTATGATTTTAGGAAAAAATATGTGATGCTACTTATTGGCATTGTAGGAAATTGAGTTACTGAGTGAGGGAGGTGAAACCCTTCTCACGTAGCAACAACAATTCTTGTCAGGGTGAAACACAAGCAAAAACCCCAAATTAACCCACACTTAACCTCTGGTAGGTAGGCACAAAATCAGCCAGGCTTAACTTAAAGGTAATGTGTAAAGTATCTATGCAGAACACAAACAGTAATAACATGAAAACACCACACAAGAAAACTCACACACACACACACTTCGAAAAATTGAAAAAAATTCAATAAATTATTTGTCATCAAAACAACAAAATTCCAATCAGTACAACCGGAGATATGCAATTTTGTAGATTTAAAAATAAATAGTGCCTAAATGCACAAAGCGCCAACTGTGGTAATCTGGTCACGCCAAAAGTCACAAATTCAGGCTGACCACAATGGAGCGAAGGCCAGACACAGGGACCAAGGTATGCCCACTGAATAAAGTACCTTAAATCCTGGTTACATAGCATTGAGAGATCCCTCTACCTTGCATCGCACAGCAGTGGTTCCGAGCAGCGGGCTGCGATGCAAGGTCCTACTTTGAGTATGCGTCTCGCAGGGACGATTCCGGGGAGCTGCGGGGCTGAGATGCATAGAGGATGCATCGCGCAGCGACAGTTCTAAGGAGTTACGGGGCTGTGATGTGGAGTCTTACGCTGAGGAGGCATCACACAGCCGCGATTCCGAAGAGCTGCGGGGTCCTGCGTTGGGAATGCTTTGCGTAGTGGCGGTTTCGATTCGGGCTGCGAGGAGATGCATCACGCTGTGTTGGTTCTGTCCAAAAGACCACAGCGGGCCTGGCGGAGCACCTTCCAGCCCACTTCGAAGGGTTCAGGAGTGGGGTAGCAAAATATGTGGGACAAGAAACTCAGAGTAGGCAGAGTCAAGTTGTAGGATTCAAGGTAGATGGATCCTTTTCTGTCTCTGAGGCTCTGATCGGGAGACCAGCCAACTAGCACTTGGAGTCACTCTGTTGGTCCTGGGTTCAAGATGCAGGTCCAGTCCTTCTCACTCAGGCTGCCGGGTAGCCAGGAAGCAAAGTAGCTGTCCTTCTTGCAGCAGAGCAGCACAGCTGTCCTTCTTCTGAATCTTCCACAGGTCCAGATGTGTACTGAAGAAATCAGTCTGAGGGTCCAATATTTATCCTAGGTGCCCACTTTGATGCAGGAGATGCTTCTAGAGTTCTGGCCCTACAGTGGTGTCTGGAATTTCCTGCCTCCCTGTCTTGGACCGAGCTTGTCTGGGGGCACAAAAGACTAGTGTGAAATTCTTTGTGAGTGCACGCAGAGGGGCCGATTCCGATCTCGGCCGGTAGGGCTCCGAATTGGATTCGGCTTAACCGGATCCGATTCAGAGCCCTATTTCCCGACCGATCCGTACGCGCGTCCGGACGAGCGAGTACGATGCAAAATCGCCGACCGACTCGTTCGGGTGTCCCGACCGCTCCGACCGACTCGTTCCCGGGTCGCACCGCACCGACCGACTCGCTCGGACACGACTCGCACCGCGCAATGGAGACGTTCCCCGGCCGGGTAAGTACGATGCGCGCCGCGAGCAGTCCGACCGACACGCGCCGTCCGGCTCGAAAGAGCAGTCGGAGCCGTACTTCGGGGGTCCGTGTCGGACCCCCCTGTACGCGTAGCCACGCAAGTCGCACACAGGGGGGACCCATGGGTCCCCCCTACCTGTGCGTGTACGGCGCGAGTCGCTTCGCCGCGTACCCGCTGTAGGGGGCGCCCTTGTTCGCCTCACACCCATTGAGGCAATGGGAGCCTGCGTACGCGTTGTACGACCGGCTCCCATTGACTTCAATGGGAGTCCGACCGACTCGAGTTCGATAGCATACGGACGCATCGTACTCGTTCGGTCGGGCTGCACGGGTCCGATTCGGTCGGAATTCTCTCCGGGTCCGGCTCGGTCGGAGAGATTTCCGGCCCGAATCGGAATCGGCCCCAGAGTCTTTGTGATTTGCAACTCTAGTAGGTGACAGCTCCACCCCCATATCATTTCAGAGATGGCCCATCCTGCCAACACCTTTTTCCCCTTTGTCTCACTGTCTGGGAGTAATAGACAAAGAGCAACTGCCAGTTACGCCTAGTCATGTGACCCAGGATATAGACGGCAGGCACCAAATGGTTAGGACAAGAATATGCCAACTATATAAAAGTAGCATTTTTAGAATTGTGACTTAAAATCTAACTTTAGCATTTAGGAGGGTTTTTTAAATTGCAATTCTTTAGAGACCCAACTCAAAATTTGCTATCACTTATTAAATGTACTAATGCAAACTAAGGTTATCCTATGGGAGAGGTAGGCCTTGCAGTAGTGAAAAACACATATAAGAGTTTTTCACTAAAAGGGCTTGTAAAAATTAAAAGTATGTGTCCAATTTTGTTTTTAATTGAAGTTTTACAGTAAAGTACATCTGCCACGGCAAACACAACAAGGAAACGGCGATACAGATAAATGGAGGTGAAGGTGAGGAGCACAAGTAGGGACGAAAAGAAGAACAAGCAGAGCTAAGCAATGGCATCTGATCACATATGGAGGCAAGAGACGGTAACACTGCAGTAAATTCATCCGCAGGTGCAAGTTGTAAGACATCACTTCCACAATGCTTTCGATGGGTGTTTACACAAAGCCTCTGGATCCAGGTGATTCTGACACTGTGGTTTGCTGGGCGCATGCCAGCCCATGGATCCTCAAGGTGGGCAAGCAGGCAGCAAGGTGTGTACAGATCAGGGTGCAATAAAAAGAGCTCCTCACTTGAGTAGGGGAGTAGAAGGAACTGGAGTTCTGGTGGGTTCACTGAGTGAGAAGAGATAAGCAGTGAAGGGACTCCAAATATCTACTGGGCAGGAGCCCTGGGGCATCATCTCCCAGTATGCAGTGAGTTGTTCATGGCAATAGGTTACATCCTGCACCCAACTATCCAGACAAGGTGCGGGCGGCGGCCTCAGTGCATTGCAACTCTGCATCTGGCTATTAGCAGCAGGGAAGTGCCTGACTCAGTTGGGGACATACTTGACATAGCCTAATCGGGCTATCAGCAGGATCTAGCATCATAGACATTCGTCAAGAAACTGGGTATTGCAGGGCATTCCCATGTTAGGTGGAGAAAATAAGCATTATCAGCCCCGCATTTGCAGCACATTGCATCCTCAGATAAGCCCATTCGATGCATCTGATCAATAATGCAGTACATTTTGTGGAGGAATTTAACGTGTAGCAGGCGCAGTCTACAGTTGGGAGAGCTTGGGTAAGCCTGCAGAAGTACCACCATTGCGCCATGGTAAGAGGCGGATCAAGTTCAGTCTCCCAGCTGAGGCAGGCTTTGGGAGTGCATATGGGAGATTTCTCCTGCATGCTCACATACATGCATGTAATCAGTTTGCGTGGGGATGAATTGGTTAGTATCATGTCTAGTCCATGAAGTGTGGGGGGGGCTGCGGGGAACGTATCATGTAGAGTCTGGAGAGAAGTTCGGAATCTGAAATATGTGAAGACATCAAGCGGGATGTGTTGTGGGAGAGAAAGTATGTGTTGGATCGAGAGAAATTGTTACTCCGTGTAGAGGTTGCCCATCGTACATAACCGTAATCGAGTCAGCAGGCGGCATGTTCCAATGTGTACCACTGACGGGAGATGTGGGGGACCGTTCTGGGGATATTGGTTGAATACAGGCAATTTAGGCAACCCACACCCAGATTGTGCAGATTGTGCAGGCAGCACTGTCGATTGTCGTATGAGGGAGGTGTACAGGCAGGTATAGCGCAGTATGTAGTGGGCAGGGAGCTGTGTTGTCTGACTTAATGGCTAAGTGTGGCTGAAATGGAGGTGGGTATAGCCAATATTGTGCAAAGTGCACTACGCACATAACATAACATGTGTATTTGTAAAGCGCATGTTCACCCAAGGGTATCTTGGTGCTGAATAACAGATGTTTATTGTTACCCAACTCAATGGCACTCATTTTATCGACCTGAGAAGAATGAAAGGCTGACTGGATCCGCAGGGATTTTCACCTGTGACCATGAGGTTGAACACAGGCCCCTGCATTGGATGCAATAGTCTACTAAGCCACCAGACCCGGCACAGTAATAATAAAGTTCCATGTCTGGGGCTCATATTCCACCCTGTTCAAATGGGAGAGTCAATGTCTCCTAGATGATCCACAGATGTTTACCAGCCCATGCTAATATGACATGGTGGTTGCGGAGTCTATGAAAGAAGTGAGCTGGGATGGGTATGGGAATGTTAATGAAAAGATAGAGGAACTTGGGGAGAATTAGCATTTTGCAATAGCAATTCTCCCTGACATCGATAATGCAGGTGTTTTTTTTTAGCACACAGCTTTTGAGCAGTGCCACGCTTGCCATGGTTAGCCCTCCAAATGTCTTCAATGTCTCTGCTGAACCATATTCCTAAATTGTGGACTGTCCCATCCGCCCCCTGCAGGGTATATCCTTCTCTGGTGCCCATGGTCACAGGAAAGGAGGCAGTAATTTCACCATTAATATGCAACCTAGCACATGGTGATGTGTAAAGAAGCTTTCTCCACCTGAAAAAGTGAGGGCTAAGCCCCATGTGCTGCAGCAACTGGAACAAGGATGGCCACTCCAAGGATTCAAATGCCTTGGTGGTGTCAAGTAGAGCTATTGCAGCCTTGAGATGAGGATCGATGTAGTGCAAGAGCGCAAAAATCATGCATAGATTATGCTACGTGTTACGTCCAGGTACAAACCCCGACTGTTACGGGCGGATGATGTCGGGTAACAATGGTGTTAGATGGGTTTCAAGAATTTTGTTGTAAAAAATTAATCATTGATAGCGGGCGGTAGGAGTCGTACTGATTGGGCCACTTTCCCAGTTTCAGAATGGTCACGATTACCGCTTTGTGTAATGTAGGGGGTAGGCTTCCTGCTTGAAGTTGCTTCCTCATAGACAGCCGGCAGCTGTGGGGCAAGGATCTGGGAATACTTCTTGCAGAAGGACACAGTGAGGCCATCAAACCCTGGTGCTTTGTCACCAGGCATATTCTGTATAGTCTGTGTGATGTCCCCTACCAAAAAGGGGATGTTGAGATACTGCAGGTGGGTATTCGCAAGCGATAGTAATTGAAAGGACATGAGGTACTGTACCAGTAGAACCGGACCATGGATTATCACTGAGCTATTGAGATTTGTAAAGAAGGTTGTCATGGTGCATTAAAGGCCCTCCGGATTGGAATTCAAAATTTGCTGGTCATCCAGCAGTTCAGTGATTTAGTCTTTGGCCCAAAGGCGACAAAGTAATCTGACCAGTGTTTGGCCAGCTCTGTCCCCCTCACTATAACACCAAGCCACCGTTTCTTTGCTGAGAGAGTTTGTCTCTCGAGCAACCTCATATTTGCTGAGTTTCTGCCTGGTTGAGACGAGGATGCTCGCATCCCCCGAGTCAAAGAACGTCAGTTCAATGATGCGAAGATCCGTTTTAAGTCGGGCAAATTGCGCATGTATCGCTTTCAAGACCCCAGCCTATTTGGCAATGAATGCACTCCATATTATGACCTTGAAGGCCTCCCACAGAGTGATGGCAGAGGTTACAGAAGTGGCATTGTGGGAGACGTTTCCCAGAATATCAGCACAGATTTTGTTACAGAATACTGAGTCATGCAGAGCGGATGTAGAGAACCGCCAAATATGTGCCCGGTCACATGTGTCAGGGAGGGCAAGCTCAAGGAGGACTGGTGTGTGATCAGAGAGGGTACTGAGGAAGTGTGCAGTCATCACAAAGCAGCAAACTACATCCCTCATTACCAACCAGTAGTCAATCCACACAAGCGCCCTCTCTATCTTGAAGGTGTCTAAGTCTCCATATGTCAACTAGCCCATGGTCTTCCGCGATGAGGCATGATTGAGTCACCACCCTGGGATGTAGCTTTCTAATGTTGCTAGACCCATTAAGATGGGGCTCCAACACCACATGAAAGTCTCCACCACACATGACGGTCACCAGCCCCACACTACTGATGTGGTGCCCTTAACTCCACAAAAAAAGCAGGGCTGTCACCATTGGAACCATAAACTGAAGTCAGTGCAAAAGGCCGGCCCTGGAGCATGCCGTGGAGGACAACATATCTGCCCTGTGTGTCACAGATGTATGTTATCATACGCCACTGGAGGCCTTTACAAATTAAAATAGCCACGCCACATGCATAATTGGAGTATACTTCTGTATGCGTTTCTGCAAGCCAACCAGCTTGCAGATGGGGGTGGGACATGTCAGTGAAGTTCTTGTAGGCAGCCAATGTCAATATGACGACGTTGGATATAAGCAAATACGAGGCTGGCTTTTCGCTGATGATTCAGCCCGATTATATTCCAAGTGAGATATCTAAAGGTGGTCATTGTGATGTAAGGTGTTAGGCAGTCTAGCGCTGGAATCTGCATCAGTCGTTCTGAGCGCAGGGAGATGCCAAGAGCACGCTGTAGGATGTGAGTGTAGGTGTGATCTGTAAGAAAAGAACAAGAGAAAAACAATAGCAAAAGCCGCTCTCCCGCCTCCGACTTCAACCCCCCAACTGGTTGAATCATTCATATCCCTCTCCCTTCATCCACCACATACGAACCATCAAAGAAAATAAAGGAATACATCCCTCAGGGTGCCAGAAAGCCTGGCAAACAGCCTAGCGACAAAAGGCTGCGTGGGCGAAGTTAAGGGATAACAGTGGTATCAGAAGGCAGCATGATCACTGCTTGTGCAGTATGTCAGGCTGCAAACAGAGTCCGGAAAAGTGTGGCGGGTGGAGGCTGATCCTAGGGGCCACACACAGGACACCTCAGGCCCAGCCAGCAAGCAGTGCATTGGTTCACAGCGGGTCTATACTGTGTTTGTAGAGAAGAGCATGCTCATTCATTGTCGCTGAGGTTACCGCTTCCTGTGACTCCCGACGAAGTCTCCTATGTGGGTCCGAGTTTGTGTGAAAATGTCAGGGCTGCCTTCGAATCAGTAAAGAGATGTTTATTGCTGTGTAGGGAGACTCCCAGCTTGGCAGGATATATCAATAAATATGCCACTCCAGCCTTCTCTTGGACGGTAAGAATTCTTGGCTGGCTGCCTGTATGGCCAGCGTGAAATCAGGGTAGAGCAAAATCGACTTTCCTTGATACTGTACAATGCAGCGCTCTCTGGACAGTTTCTGGATATTTTCACTGTCCCTGTAATTGAAGAGACATGCCACTATCGGCTGTGCTGAGGTATGGGGGAGGCGGGGCCCAACAAGAGGTGAGCACACTGGACAGCAAACATGAGGGACAAAGCCTCAACGAACAAGGAGCGTAGCATGGTCCATTCTGTTCATGACAGTTGCCTCCAGTATCCCCAAGATGCGTAAGTTGTTTCATTGAGACCTTGCCTCCAGATTCTCATTTTTGCTTTTGATCACCTCTAAAAGTTCCACTGGCCTGCAGGCTGGGTCCCGCTTCATCCCTGGAGACACAAGAGGGGCACAAGCAGACCTAGATACCTGTCACTCAGTAAAGGCATTTGCCCCTGTGCCCACCAGAAACGCTGGTCCAGTATCAAGTCTCCTGTGGCATGATGACCTTAGCAGCCGCCAGCAAATGCACAGGCCAGCCCGCACCACACAGCAGATGCATGAGCACACCAGCAGGAGCAAGGCTTAATAAGTAAACCTGCAAGGAATAGGAACAGTCAAACTCGTTTGAAACTAGGAGCATGGTGGTATGTGCATGAGTGTCATGAGTCACGCTGCAGTGTCCTTGAGGGCTGTGATATTCCCAACAGCCACAGGAGCCGTGGGAACGAGTCTCAGCCTGCAAAGGTTCAGGTGTCGTGGCAGTGCAGTGCAGGTCCTCTGCTCAGCCTGTGCTGAGCAAGGACCAGGCCACATATGCACACCAACCAGGAGCAGGCTGCACTTGCACCCAAACCCAGAGCTGATCACTGCCTTAGTGCCCACCTGGCGCCTCAGAAACAGAGTTCCAGTAGGTGGTCCTCAGTCAAGGAGTCGGGCCTGGTGCAGGAGCATGCTCCCTCTGGGATTCGTCAAGGTCCGATAGGCCGTTACACTGCAGGAGAGGTGCTGCTCCCCTCCCAGCCTCAGTGCGGCCCCACCGAGGGATTTTTTCAGGTCCAGACGGTTCAAGGCTCCCCCTCCAGCTTTGGCAGCCAACAAGAGAGGTGTTACAGGCCCATCCATGCAGATATCGGGACAGATTGTCCTCTCGGCCGGCAGAACCACATTAGAAAGTGGCTGTCTTTCCACACACTCTCTGGCGCCCCCAAATGTCCAACATTGTTTAATACACTGTACCCTGCCCTATGGGCTGTTTAGGGCCCAGCTTATTTTCCACCTGGCAAAAGGTTTATTATGAGAACTGTAGGACTTGGCCTTTTTGGCTAAAGTTCCCTAAACTTTTTGCTTTCACCCTAGACTGTTTTCCTGACATAGAGTTGCCAATTTAGATGCTTTGGGTACTTTGCCACTGCTGATCAGTGTCAAAGTACAAGTGTTCCCTGTGTAAAGTGTAATGGTAATTGGTTGGCCATGATTGGTATGTTTGCCTTACTAGTAAAGTCCCTAGTGATGTGCACTGTGTGTGCCAGGGCTAGTAATGCAAAGGTGCGCGGAGAAGGGAACTCAGGCCTGCAGTGTAGGACCTGCGCGCAGTTTGCCAAGTTAGCATGTTGTCCTGACAAGTGCAACCAATTGTCAGGCCTTACTTTCCCTTTTGTGTACACAGTGGGCACCCCGTGCTAGGTCCCGGGTAGCCCCTGGGTAGGGTGCAGTGTAAGTAAAAGGCAGGACATATACTGAGGTGTGTGTTATCTCCAGACAGTGAAAAACACTCCATTTCGTTTTTCACTGGTGAAAGACCATCCTGCCCATAGGACAGAATGGGGGAGGCTGAGTATTGTGTTTGTTAGCCTAGTTTCCCATAAGTTTAAAATGGAGAGGTGAAGTTTAGTATGTATGAACTCACAGTGTCATAACACATCTTTCTAAGAAAGTGGTTTTGTCACTGTGTGTTCAGAAACCACTCTTTTAGAAAGTGGCTGAGGTTGTGCTTTAAGCATTTCTGTGTGTCTCTGCTGAATGTGGATTGACTGTCTGGATCTGAGAGGGGAGAGGAGCTGGGGGAGGTCTTGACCCAGGGAGGGGTTGAGATGGCACCAGGCTGACCTGAATCTTGAGAGTAGGCGGAGGAGAAGACCCGGGAGGTGAAGAGGCCTGGGTTGCGGCTATAAAACAATTGACCCATCTCCGGCTGAGTGATTAAGGATCCAGACCCCCAAGATCAAAGGGAGAAAGTTGACACTGGGAGGGAGACACCCTGTAGGAAGGTGGAATCTGACTATATGGTTGCCCCCACTTTTTTCCTGGTGTTTTGCTGGTTTATGACTTAGTTGGACTGGGACCCTGCTATTCAGGGCCCCAGTCTATCTGCTCTCTCTAAACGACATGGAGTGCACTCTAGGTGCACTAGTGATTGGATACTGTGGTGCCTTATGAGTCCCTAGTATATGGTACCTTAGGTGCCAAGGGCATAGGTACTTCACAGGCCTACCAGGGGCTGCAGCATGTGTTATGCCACCCCTGGGAAGCAGTCTAAATCTGACACCACAGGCCTGCTACTGCAGCCTGGGTGAGGTGGTGCTAGCACCCCTCACTGAGATATAGGTTTCCTATATCTCTCCTGCACACACATATAAACCTATCAGTCACCCCTAAGGCAGGCCCTATCAATCCTGAGGGCAGGGTGCTTGGCTTCTATGTGAGGGGGTGCCTCTGCATGAGCAGGGCCCTTCTGCAGTTCTCAGAGTCCATTCTCTGGTGCTGTTTGTGGATGCGGTTAAACCATATACTATTTAAGTGCATTATATCCTCGCGGTAAATGCTAACTTTGGAATGGCTGCATCAAAACATGTCGTGTTTGGTGTCAAACATCTTGGAATACTACCCCCCGCCAATCTTGGCGGCGGGGGTAGCATTCCACCCTTCTAGAGGGATAAGACATGTACCTGCTGTGGAAACGCGGTAGAATCCTAAAGAGCCCTGGCATCACAAAATGGATGCCACCAGTCACAGACACTGGGCTGCCCTCCTGCTGATGACCGAAACTCGCAGTGGAGGAAGCCCAACAATAGGCATCCTGTCACAGGGAGGTGTAACCACCTTCCAGACAGGGTTTAGTGTATTGGGGCTGGGTGGGTGCACTCTTAGAGTGCTTTGAAGTCCTGCACTGGGGGAGCAGAAGGCTCCTCTGTGCATATGCCAGTTCAAACCAGCTCAGGGGCTACCTGCCCCTGCTCTGGCGCGAAACTGGACAAAGGGAAGTGGGTGTAGCCACCCCTCCCTTGACCCTCCCATAGGTGGGGTCATAGAGCTAGTCCATCCCCTCTTTTTAGTATAAGAGGGGGAACCTTGCCATTGCAAAGCAGATAACCCCTGGACGACGCTCTACAGAAGAATCCTGGCCCTTCGACGTTCCACTACCTTTGGAAGACAGAAGAATCTCCCTTGGAGTCAAGGAGTGACTCCCCTGCTTGGCAGGCACCAAAAACGACAACGACGGTCGCAAACTACGCCGCTCCCGCCGGAGTCCGAAGTCCCTGCAGCCCAAGAAGTGGATTTCCTGACCTCTCCCAGGCCATCGTGAGTTCCCAGCGAAGCTGAGGCAAGTGGACCCCCCGAGTAACGAGGAACCGCGACCCCTGGGTACCGTGCACTATTGTCGAGTGCAACCCCTTCACAACGTTCTACGAACTTGTGCTTTGGACCACGTGTGGTCCCGACCTCCAGCAGGAATCCCTCCGAAGATCAGAGGCCTACACTGTCCCGAGTGACCGTGGGCCCCTGTTGAGTGATTCCGCCCGAGGTGTCTTCGCGATCCCTTGCCCGCTGGCTTGTGGGTCCCCAGAAGACTTCCTAAAGAAACCAAAGGGCTCCCCTGGTTGCTCCAGGCCTGCCCTGACTTACCCTCGCTGGGTGAGTTCCACAGACCTTGCTGGTCTGCGCCATCGACTTTTCTTCATCTCCCCGAGACTTGCGGCTGCCAAGGCTTGTTGGCTCCGATCGAGTTGCCGACACCGCAGTCAGCTGCAGACGTCGAGGGACACACAGAATCCAGCTCCTGGTCGTCGTCGACGCCTCCTGGACCACGTGGCTGAAGAGTCAAGGCACCTGCAACCGACCTGAAGCGACCGACGACGGTGGGCATCCATCTTCCTTGCCCCGGGTCACTGCCAAGTGACTTTGAACACTGTCCCCTCTGCTTTCAGGTCATCCTTCTTCAGAATCCAGGCTTGGATTCCACCGGACACTTCTTCAGCTCCCGCAAGCAGCAAGTCTTCTTTGTTCGCCATTGAAAACGACGCCGCGACCCGACACCAAAGGACACCTGTGCACCCGGCTTCCCTGGGTGAGGTAACTCCAGCACTACGGTGCTCCTGTGGGTGTGGGCCCTAGAACTACTTACCCTGTAAGTGACTTGCTTGTAGGTTCTCCCGAAGTATCCTAAAACTCTTTATTTCCAACCGCGACTTGCCCCATTGAAGTTAACGGCGATTCGCGCCTGTGTATCCACACTGCACGCGTCCCCCGTGGGTCCTTTACTTACCTGCCTTGGGTGGTTTCGTGAGGCCCCAGCACTTCTGAAGGCCCTAGGCCTTGTCTCCTTGCAAGTCGTTGTTTCTAAGTCTCTTACTTAGTATATGGTCTGGTACGCCCCTAGGGCCCCAGCCATATTTTGTGCTTAACTTATTGTGAAACGTTGATTTGTGCATATGTTTGTCTTCTAATCTCATAAAGAGATTAGTAGAGAGTTATTTAGAAATAAATACATATATATTTGATATATATACCTGTGTGGTGTCTTTTCATTTGGTGATTCAAGAGATTATATGGTAAAACAAGCTGCTTTACATTCCTCCGAGACTTAGCCTGAAGGCTGCTCTCCACAGCTACCACTAGGATAGCTTTCTTTAAAAGGTTGTCTTAAACCTATCTACCATAAGAGTCGATTTGCCCTGGTGCAAGGTGTCCACTTTAATTAGTGAACAGCATATACCAGGCCAACTTCTCACATTGGTGGGCAGCGTGTGGGATTCCAGCTTGCCATTGTTTTACCAGAAAATCTCTATTTGAATTACTAACTGAAAACCATTATAGGTACTCAAGGTACATATAAAGTCAAGCTTAGTATCAATAAGTTCTACTGAACTTAGAGCTGTGTGCCAAGGGATAGCACACCCTTTCCACAGCTCAAGCTAGGATCAGTAGGCCACAAACTAGTGTAGGTAGTACAACACTGCACAACACTAGAATGTCCTTAAAGGGTGGACCCAGTGGATCCACTCAGCCTCAGTATAAGGACATGGCTTTCTCTGACTTGAGAGCCATGTGTGTTGACAGACACCTGAGACTAGGACAGAGTCCCTCAACACTACACCTGATAGATCTGCTGACAGCAGATGACCTTAGATTGGCTCTAGGAGCTAAGGGGTCTGAATCAGTGGGTGGGTCAATCATAGTATCTGGGTCAGATGAGGACAATCCGAATGACCAAGACTCTGTGGTTGAAGGGCCAGGCTTCAAGGAGCCTGAACAGGACAGAGGAGTTCTCCCTAAGAGAACTGGCAGAGTGGATGAGAGGCACAGATCCCCTTCCAGGGAATCTGAGCACTCTTATCACTCTGGCAGAGAATTTGTCCAAGAGAGGAGCTCATACTTTAACTTAAGAGAGACCTCCTCTGAGAGAAGGTGCAAACTGCTCCAGTATGAGGAAGCCAAAGTGGCCCTCAGAACCAAGCAGTTGGCACTGGATAGAGAAGCCCTGGAGATCCAGAGAGCTTCCAGAAGGGAGGGTTTAGAACCCCCTGGTGGCAGCAACAGTGTCCCTAGAGGCAGAGAATATGTCCCTGACCATAGGAACCTGAGCAAGGTTGTTCCTCCCTACCAGAGTGGGGATGATATCCACAAGTGGATAACTGCTATGGAGAGGGCCTGTAGAGTACAGCAGGTCCCCCAAAAGCAGTGGGCAGCAATCTTGTGGCTCTCCTTTTCAGATAAAGGTAGAGACAAGCTCCTCACTGTTAGAGAAGAGGATGCTGATAATTATGAGGTCCTGAAGAGTGCACTGATAGATGGGTTTGGCTTAACCACTGAAGAGTACAGGTTGAAGTTCAGAGATACCCAGAAGGCACAGACTCAGGACTGGACAGACTTTGTAGATTGTGCATCCAAGGCTCTGGAGGGTTGGCTGGTTGGCAGTAGGGTTACTGATTTCAAAGGATTTTATAATCTAATGATGAGAGAACAGATCCTTAATAATTGTCAAAACCAGCTTTTACACCAGTACCTGGTGGACTCTGATCTGACCTCTCCCCAAGAATTGGGAAAGAAGGCAGACAAATGGGTCAGAACCAGAGTAAGGCCTAAGAATCAGGGTGGTGACCACAAGAAAGATTCTACCAAGTCCCAAGAGAAAGGTGGGGATAAATCCAAGGATAAGTCCACTACAGGGCCCCAAAATTCCTCTTCTGGGGGTGGGTCCCAAACTCCTTCCTCTCCTGAAAAGAAACCCTATTGCCATGTCTGTAAAAAGCCTGGGCACTGGAAATCTGATCCCAGTTGTCCCAGGAATGGCAATAAAGAAAATGTTCCTCCAACAACTACTACCACCCCTCCTGGTACTACCAGTAGTAATCCTCCAGTTGGGAGTAGTGCACCCAAAAAGTTAGGTGCTTTTGCAAGAGGAACAGAGGTGGGCCCTAGTTTAGACAGGACCCCCTCAACAGACTCCTCAGATTCTGATGGTGGTGTAGGATATGCCACCTTTACCATGGGTCCCATAGCATTGGGCAGGTACAGACTGGAGCCAATGATTAATGGTCAGAAAGCTGTGGCATTTAGGGACACAGGGGCTAGTGTCACCATGGTGGCAGGGAAACTAGTCCCCCCTCACCAGCTTTTACCTGAGTTTAAATACCAGGTGACCAACATTGATGGTGTCAGAACAGATCACCCCATGGCCATAGTCAATCTCAGCTGGGAGGGGGTCACAGGCCCAAAAAGAGTGGCAGTGTCCCCAACCCTACCTGTAGATTGCCTGATGGGCAATGATTTGGAAATTTCAGCCTGGGCTGAAGTTGAACACCAAACCCATCTTAGGATGTTGGGCGTCCCTGCAAAGGTTAGTGGGGCTGTGATGGCCACAGCCCCAGCCCAAGAATTTGGAGAGATGGAGCCTGAAAGAATGGCCCACTCTCCCCCGAAAGAGAGCACAAGGGTTGAAGAAAAGTCTTCTTCCCCCCAGACAGTAGGTAAGGGTCAGCCTCCTCAGGGAACTGACCCTACCCCTAGTGAAGGAACTGCCACAGAGGTAGTCAGGCCTGGCCTGGCCACACCCCTGATGGCAGAGGACCCTTCCAAGGTGGTACCCAGTCTGGAGCAGGTAACCTGCCCCTCTCTACCCTGCCTCAGTCAGCCCAGGGCTGCAGAGGTCAGGGAGGTCAGTGGACCCCCCGGGCCCCCTGTCCAGAGGAAGCCCCCATCAGCAGATTAGGGGCACCCAGTCTAGTAGCCCTAGCCAGGTGAAAATTCCTCTACACACTGAGGGATCCCCCATACCTTTATGTAGGGACCTCCCCCAGAAGGACTCTGGTAGGCAAGGGCAAACCTGGGACCAGAAGGTTCCAAACCTGCCATGTCCCTCCAGTGTTCCATCCAAAGGGACCCAACCCCCAGCTGTAGGCAGCCAAAGGTTGACCCTTAGAGCAAAGTGCAACTCAGTCGTGGAAAGACAGGCATACATGGTGACCAGTGATCTGAGGAAGCTGAGGCCAACATTCCTAGGGCCTCACTTCCCTACTCAGACACCTCACCGGCCTTGTACTTTACCTAAGCACACCAGAGGTAGTGATTCCCCATGGTGGAGACCCTCTCATACCCTTAGGGCGAGGGATTGCTTAGTGGACCATAACATAGGGGGCAACCATGCTAGTGCAGGTGCTTCCTTATATGGCCACTTAGTCAATATAGGCTCAACTGGTCAAGGTTAGCCTTATCTCCTTTCGTTTGGGGGGGTTATGTAGGAAGGTGGAATCTGACTATATGGTTGCCCCCACTTTTTTCCTGGTGTTTTGCTGGTTTATGACTTAGTTGGACTGGGACCCTGCTATTCAGGGCCCCAGTCTATCTGCTCTCTCTAAACGACATGGAGTGCACTCTAGGTGCACTAGTGATTGGATACTGTGGTGCCTTATGAGTCCCTAGTATATGGTACCTTAGGTGCCAAGGGCATAGGTACTTCACAGGCCTACCAGGGGCTGCAGCATGTGTTATGCCACCCCTGGGAAGCAGTCTAAATCTGACACCACAGGCCTGCTACTGCAGCCTGGGTGAGGTGGTGCTAGCACCCCTCACTGAGATATAGGTTTCCTATATCTCTCCTGCACACACATATAAACCTATCAGTCACCCCTAAGGCAGGCCCTATCAATCCTGAGGGCAGGGTGCTTGGCTTCTATGTGAGGGGGTGCCTCTGCATGAGCAGGGCCCTTCTGCAGTTCTCAGAGTCCATTCTCTGGTGCTGTTTGTGGATGCGGTTAAACCATATACTATTTAAGTGCATTATATCCTCGCGGTAAATGCTAACTTTGGAATGGCTGCATCAAAACATGTCGTGTTTGGTGTCAAACATCTTGGAATACTACCCCCCGCCAATCTTGGCGGCGGGGGTAGCATTCCACCCTTCTAGAGGGATAAGACATGTACCTGCTGTGGAAACGCGGTAGAATCCTAAAGAGCCCTGGCATCACAAAATGGATGCCACCAGTCACAGACACTGGGCTGCCCTCCTGCTGATGACCGAAACTCGCAGTGGAGGAAGCCCAACAATAGGCATCCTGTCACAGGGAGGTGTAACCACCTTCCAGACAGGGTTTAGTGTATTGGGGCTGGGTGGGTGCACTCTTAGAGTGCTTTGAAGTCCTGCACTGGGGGAGCAGAAGGCTCCTCTGTGCATATGCCAGTTCAAACCAGCTCAGGGGCTACCTGCCCCTGCTCTGGCGCGAAACTGGACAAAGGGAAGTGGGTGTAGCCACCCCCTCCCTTGACCCTCCCATAGGTGGGGTCATAGAGCTAGTCCATCCCCTCTTTTTAGTATAAGAGGGGGAACCTTGCCATTGCAAAGCAGATAACCCCTGGACGACGCTCTACAGAAGAATCCTGGCCCTTCGACGTTCCACTACCTTTGGAAGACAGAAGAATCTCCCTTGGAGTCAAGGAGTGACTCCCCTGCTTGGCAGGCACCAAAAACGACAACGACGGTCGCAAACTACGCCGCTCCCGCCGGAGTCCGAAGTCCCTGCAGCCCAAGAAGTGGATTTCCTGACCTCTCCCAGGCCATCGTGAGTCCCCAGCGAAGCTGAGGCAAGTGGACCCCCGAGTAACGAGGAACCGCGACCCCTGGGTACCGTGCACTATTGTCGAGTGCAACCCCTTCACAACGTTCTACGAACTTGTGCTTTGGACCACGTGTGGTCCCGACCTCCAGCAGGAATCCCTCCGAAGATCAGAGGCCTACACCGTCCCGAGTGACCGTGGGCCCCTGTTGAGTGATTCCGCCCGAGGTGTCTTCGCGATCCCTTGCCCGCTGGCTTGTGGGTCCCCAGAAGACTTCCTAAAGAAACCAAAGGGCTCCCCTGGTTGCTCCAGGCCTGCCCTGACTTACCCTCGCTGGGTGAGTTCCACAGACCTTGCTGGTCTGCGCCATCGACTTTTCTTCATCTCCCCGAGACTTGCGGCTGCCAAGGCTTGTTGGCTCCGATCGAGTTGCCGACACCGCAGTCAGCTGCAGACGTCGAGGGACACACCGAATCCAGCTCCTGGTCGTCGTCGACGCCTCCTGGACCACGTGGCTGAAGAGTCAAGGCACCTGCAACCGACCTGAAGCGACCGACGACGGTGGGCATCCATCTTCCTTGCCCCGGGTCACTGCCAAGTGACTTTGAACACTGTCCCCTCTGCTTTCAGGTCATCCTTCTTCAGAATCCAGGCTTGGATTCCACCGGACACTTCTTCAGCTCCCGCAAGCAGCAAGTCTTCTTTGTTCGCCATTGAAAACGACGCCGCGACCCGACACCAAAGGACACCTGTGCACCCGGCTTCCCTGGGTGAGGTAACTCCAGCACTACGGTGCTCCTGTGGGTGTGGGCCCTAGAACTACTTACCCTGTAAGTGACTTGCTTGTAGGTTCTCCCGAAGTATCCTAAAACTCTTTATTTCCAACCGCGACTTGCCCCATTGAAGTTAACGGCGATTCGCGCCTGTGTATCCACACTGCACGCGTCCCCCGTGGGTCCTTTACTTACCTGCCTTGGGTGGTTTCGTGAGGCCCCAGCACTTCTGAAGGCCCTAGGCCTTGTCTCCTTGCAAGTCGTTGTTTCTAAGTCTCTTACTTAGTATATGGTCTGGTACGCCCCTAGGGCCCCAGCCATATTTTGTGCTTAACTTATTGTGAAACGTTGATTTGTGCATATGTTTGTCTTCTAATCTCATAAAGAGATTAGTAGAGAGTTATTTAGAAATAAATACATATATATTTGATATATATACCTGTGTGGTGTCTTTTCATTTGGTGATTCAAGAGATTATATGGTAAAACAAGCTGCTTTACATTCCTCCGAGACTTAGCCTGAAGGCTGCTCTCCACAGCTACCACTAGGATAGCTTTCTTTAAAAGGTTGTCTTAAACCTATCTACCATAAGAGTCGATTTGCCCTGGTGCAAGGTGTCCACTTTAATTAGTGAACAGCATATACCAGGCCAACTTCTCACATTGGTGGGCAGCGTGTGGGATTCCAGCTTGCCATTGTTTTACCAGAAAATCTCTATTTGAATTACTAACTGAAAACCATTATAGGTACTCAAGGTACATATAAAGTCAAGCTTAGTATCAATAAGTTCTACTGAACTTAGAGCTGTGTGCCAAGGGATAGCACACCCTTTCCACAGCTCAAGCTAGGATCAGTAGGCCACAAACTAGTGTAGGTAGTACAACACTGCACAACACTAGAATGTCCTTAAAGGGTGGACCCAGTGGATCCACTCAGCCTCAGTATAAGGACATGGCTTTCTCTGACTTGAGAGCCATGTGTGTTGACAGACACCTGAGACTAGGACAGAGTCCCTCAACACTACACCTGATAGATCTGCTGACAGCAGATGACCTTAGATTGGCTCTAGGAGCTAAGGGGTCTGAATCAGTGGGTGGGTCAATCATAGTATCTGGGTCAGATGAGGACAATCCGAATGACCAAGACTCTGTGGTTGAAGGGCCAGGCTTCAAGGAGCCTGAACAGGACAGAGGAGTTCTCCCTAAGAGAACTGGCAGAGTGGATGAGAGGCACAGATCCCCTTCCAGGGAATCTGAGCACTCTTATCACTCTGGCAGAGAATTTGTCCAAGAGAGGAGCTCATACTTTAACTTAAGAGAGACCTCCTCTGAGAGAAGGTGCAAACTGCTCCAGTATGAGGAAGCCAAAGTGGCCCTCAGAACCAAGCAGTTGGCACTGGATAGAGAAGCCCTGGAGATCCAGAGAGCTTCCAGAAGGGAGGGTTTAGAACCCCCTGGTGGCAGCAACAGTGTCCCTAGAGGCAGAGAATATGTCCCTGACCATAGGAACCTGAGCAAGGTTGTTCCTCCCTACCAGAGTGGGGATGATATCCACAAGTGGATAACTGCTATGGAGAGGGCCTGTAGAGTACAGCAGGTCCCCCAAAAGCAGTGGGCAGCAATCTTGTGGCTCTCCTTTTCAGATAAAGGTAGAGACAAGCTCCTCACTGTTAGAGAAGAGGATGCTGATAATTATGAGGTCCTGAAGAGTGCACTGATAGATGGGTTTGGCTTAACCACTGAAGAGTACAGGTTGAAGTTCAGAGATACCCAGAAGGCACAGACTCAGGACTGGACAGACTTTGTAGATTGTGCATCCAAGGCTCTGGAGGGTTGGCTGGTTGGCAGTAGGGTTACTGATTTCAAAGGATTTTATAATCTAATGATGAGAGAACAGATCCTTAATAATTGTCAAAACCAGCTTTTACACCAGTACCTGGTGGACTCTGATCTGACCTCTCCCCAAGAATTGGGAAAGAAGGCAGACAAATGGGTCAGAACCAGAGTAAGGCCTAAGAATCAGGGTGGTGACCACAAGAAAGATTCTACCAAGTCCCAAGAGAAAGGTGGGGATAAATCCAAGGATAAGTCCACTACAGGGCCCCAAAATTCCTCTTCTGGGGGTGGGTCCCAAACTCCTTCCTCTCCTGAAAAGAAACCCTATTGCCATGTCTGTAAAAAGCCTGGGCACTGGAAATCTGATCCCAGTTGTCCCAGGAATGGCAATAAAGAAAATGTTCCTCCAACAACTACTACCACCCCTCCTGGTACTACCAGTAGTAATCCTCCAGTTGGGAGTAGTGCACCCAAAAAGTTAGGTGCTTTTGCAAGAGGAACAGAGGTGGGCCCTAGTTTAGACAGGACCCCCTCAACAGACTCCTCAGATTCTGATGGTGGTGTAGGATATGCCACCTTTACCATGGGTCCCATAGCATTGGGCAGGTACAGACTGGAGCCAATGATTAATGGTCAGAAAGCTGTGGCATTTAGGGACACAGGGGCTAGTGTCACCATGGTGGCAGGGAAACTAGTCCCCCCTCACCAGCTTTTACCTGAGTTTAAATACCAGGTGACCAACATTGATGGTGTCAGAACAGATCACCCCATGGCCATAGTCAATCTCAGCTGGGAGGGGGTCACAGGCCCAAAAAGAGTGGCAGTGTCCCCAACCCTACCTGTAGATTGCCTGATGGGCAATGATTTGGAAATTTCAGCCTGGGCTGAAGTTGAACACCAAACCCATCTTAGGATGTTGGGCGTCCCTGCAAAGGTTAGTGGGGCTGTGATGGCCACAGCCCCAGCCCAAGAATTTGGAGAGATGGAGCCTGAAAGAATGGCCCACTCTCCCCCGAAAGAGAGCACAAGGGTTGAAGAAAAGTCTTCTTCCCCCCAGACAGTAGGTAAGGGTCAGCCTCCTCAGGGAACTGACCCTACCCCTAGTGAAGGAACTGCCACAGAGGTAGTCAGGCCTGGCCTGGCCACACCCCTGATGGCAGAGGACCCTTCCAAGGTGGTACCCAGTCTGGAGCAGGTAACCTGCCCCTCTCTACCCTGCCTCAGTCAGCCCAGGGCTGCAGAGGTCAGGGAGGTCAGTGGACCCCCCGGGCCCCCTGTCCAGAGGAAGCCCCCATCAGCAGATTAGGGGCACCCAGTCTAGTAGCCCTAGCCAGGTGAAAATTCCTCTACACACTGAGGGATCCCCCATACCTTTATGTAGGGACCTCCCCCAGAAGGACTCTGGTAGGCAAGGGCAAACCTGGGACCAGAAGGTTCCAAACCTGCCATGTCCCTCCAGTGTTCCACCCAAAGGGACCCAACCCCCAGCTGTAGGCAGCCAAAGGTTGACCCTTAGAGCAAAGTGCAACTCAGTCGTGGAAAGACAGGCATACATGGTGACCAGTGATCTGAGGAAGCTGAGGCCAACATTCCTAGGGCCTCACTTCCCTACTCAGACACCTCACCGGCCTTGTACTTTACCTAAGCACACCAGAGGTAGTGATTCCCCATGGTGGAGACCCTCTCATACCCTTAGGGCGAGGGATTGCTTAGTGGACCATAACATAGGGGGCAACCATGCTAGTGCAGGTGCTTCCTTATATGGCCACTTAGTCAATATAGGCTCAACTGGTCAAGGTTAGCCTTATCTCCTTTCGTTTGGGGGGGTTATGTAGGAAGGTGGAATCTGACTATATGGTTGCCCCCACTTTTTTCCTGGTGTTTTGCTGGTTTATGACTTAGTTGGACTGGGACCCTGCTATTCAGGGCCCCAGTCTATCTGCTCTCTCTAAACGACATGGAGTGCACTCTAGGTGCACTAGTGATTGGATACTGTGGTGCCTTATGAGTCCCTAGTATATGGTACCTTAGGTGCCAAGGGCATAGGTACTTCACAGGCCTACCAGGGGCTGCAGCATGTGTTATGCCACCCCTGGGAAGCAGTCTAAATCTGACACCACAGGCCTGCTACTGCAGCCTGGGTGAGGTGGTGCTAGCACCCCTCACTGAGATATAGGTTTCCTATATCTCTCCTGCACACACATATAAACCTATCAGTCACCCCTAAGGCAGGCCCTATCAATCCTGAGGGCAGGGTGCTTGGCTTCTATGTGAGGGGGTGCCTCTGCATGAGCAGGGCCCTTCTGCAGTTCTCAGAGTCCATTCTCTGGTGCTGTTTGTGGATGCGGTTAAACCATATACTATTTAAGTGCATTATATCCTCGCGGTAAATGCTAACTTTGGAATGGCTGCATCAAAACATGTCGTGTTTGGTGTCAAACATCTTGGAATACTACCCCCCGCCAATCTTGGCGGCGGGGGTAGCATTCCACCCTTCTAGAGGGATAAGACATGTACCTGCTGTGGAAACGCGGTAGAATCCTAAAGAGCCCTGGCATCACAAAATGGATGCCACCAGTCACAGACACTGGGCTGCCCTCCTGCTGATGACCGAAACTCGCAGTGGAGGAAGCCCAACAATAGGCATCCTGTCACAGGGAGGTGTAACCACCTTCCAGACAGGGTTTAGTGTATTGGGGCTGGGTGGGTGCACTCTTAGAGTGCTTTGAAGTCCTGCACTGGGGGAGCAGAAGGCTCCTCTGTGCATATGCCAGTTCAAACCAGCTCAGGGGCTACCTGCCCCTGCTCTGGCGCGAAACTGGACAAAGGGAAGTGGGTGTAGCCACCCCTCCCTTGACCCTCCCATAGGTGGGGTCATAGAGCTAGTCCATCCCCTCTTTTTAGTATAAGAGGGGGAACCTTGCCATTGCAAAGCAGATAACCCCTGGACGACGCTCTACAGAAGAATCCTGGCCCTTCGACGTTCCACTACCTTTGGAAGACAGAAGAATCTCCCTTGGAGTCAAGGAGTGACTCCCCTGCTTGGCAGGCACCAAAAACGACAACGACGGTCGCAAACTACGCCGCTCCCGCCGGAGTCCGAAGTCCCTGCAGCCCAAGAAGTGGATTTCCTGACCTCTCCCAGGCCATCGTGAGTCCCCAGCGAAGCTGAGGCAAGTGGACCCCCCGAGTAACGAGGAACCGCGACCCCTGGGTACCGTGCACTATTGTCGAGTGCAACCCCTTCACAACGTTCTACGAACTTGTGCTTTGGACCACGTGTGGTCCCGACCTCCAGCAGGAATCCCTCCGAAGATCAGAGGCCTACACCGTCCTGAGTGACCGTGGGCCCCTGTTGAGTGATTCCACCCGAGGTGTCTTCGCGATCCCTTGCCCGCTGGCTTGTGGGTCCCCAGAAGACTTCCTAAAGAAACCAAAGGGCTCCCCTGGTTGCTCCAGGCCTGCCCTGACTTACCCTCGCTGGGTGAGTTCCACAGACCTTGCTGGTCTGCGCCATCGACTTTTCTTCATCTCCCCGAGACTTGCGGCTGCCAAGGCTTGTTGGCTCCGATCGAGTTGCCGACACCGCAGTCAGCTGCAGACGTCGAGGGACACACAGAATCCAGCTTCTGGTTGTCGTCGACGCCTCCTGGACCACGTGGCTGAAGAGTCAAGGCACCTGCAACCGACCTGAAGCGACCGACGACGGTGGGCATCCATCTTCCTTGCCCCGGGTCACTGCCAAGTGACTTTGAACACTGTCCCCTCTGCTTTCAGGTCATCCTTCTTCAGAATCCAGGCTTGGATTCCACCGGACACTTCTTCAGCTCCCGCAAGCAGCAAGTCTTCTTTGTTCGCCATTGAAAACGACGCCGCGACCCGACACCAAAGGACACCTGTGCACCCGGCTTCCCTGGGTGAGGTAACTCCAGCACTACGGTGCTCCTGTGGGTGTGGGCCCTAGAACTACTTACCCTGTAAGTGACTTGCTTGTAGGTTCTCCCGAAGTATCCTAAAACTCTTTATTTCCAACCGCGACTTGCCCCATTGAAGTTAACGGCGATTCGCGCCTGTGTATCCACACTGCACGCGTCCCCCGTGGGTCCTTTACTTACCTGCCTTGGGTGGTTTCGTGAGGCCCCAGCACTTCTGAAGGCCCTAGGCCTTGTCTCCTTGCAAGTCGTTGTTTCTAAGTCTCTTACTTAGTATATGGTCTGGTACGCCCCTAGGGCCCCAGCCATATTTTGTGCTTAACTTATTGTGAAACGTTGATTTGTGCATATGTTTGTCTTCTAATCTCATAAAGAGATTAGTAGAGAGTTATTTAGAAATAAATACATATATATTTGATATATATACCTGTGTGGTGTCTTTTCATTTGGTGATTCAAGAGATTATATGGTAAAACAAGCTGCTTTACATTCCTCCGAGACTTAGCCTGAAGGCTGCTCTCCACAGCTACCACTAGGATAGCTTTCTTTAAAAGGTTGTCTTAAACCTATCTACCATAAGAGTCGATTTGCCCTGGTGCAAGGTGTCCACTTTAATTAGTGAACAGCATATACCAGGCCAACTTCTCACACACCCAGAACTGATTTAGGCAGGAGTCAGGGACCCCTGAGCACAACGAACTTCAAAGACATTTAGGGGTATAACTATGAGAGCTGAGACCCCTGAACGTTGGAATAGAAATGGATAGAGACTGAAAAGGCTTGGACCCATTTCGTGGTCAAGAGGAACCTCTGCTAAGGAAAGAACAACTGAAGAGACTGCTGGGAAGGACCGACCCTTGCTTCGTGATCTGGGGCTGGTCTGCAGTTTGCTGTTTTAACCAAGGAAGAGGCTGTTGGGACTGTGCTTTGTGCGCTGGGTCCCCCTGCTTGTGCTGTGTTTTGTTACCCCAAGGGCCCGAGGTGAGCTGGCTCTCTGTTTGGAAACACAGGAACATAAAAGTTTCCAGAGAAGATTCAAGCGACGTGGTGGGCGCGTGTTGTGGCAGCTTGAGACCCACGGAAGGTGTGCCCTGTGATCTTGGACACACGGAGAAGTGAGACTCGGACACGCTGGGTGTGTGTCGTGGTGCACAGGAGGCATTGGTGAAGAGCGCCTGGTCAACGTGTGCACCGAAGGTGAAGTGAGTCTCGGACGCGCTGGGTGCATGTCGTGGTGCACCCCAGGCGTTGGTGAAGAGCGCCTGGTCGGCGTGTGCATCGGAGGTGATGTGAGATTTGGACGTGCAGGGTGCATGTAGTGGTGCACAGGAGGCGTTGGTGAGGAGCACCTGGTCAACGTGTGCATCGGAAGTGGAGTGAGTCTCGGACGCGCAGGGTGCGTGTCGGGGTGTACCGGAGGTGCTGGTGAAGAGCGCCTGGTCATCAAGTGCACCGGAGTAGAAGTGAGGCTCGGACACGGTGAGCGTGACGGGGTGCGGCCGAAGGCGTTGGTGAAGAGCGCCTGGATATCGGGGCACCGGTGTTGGAGTAAGTCTCAGTGAAGCAGTGTGCGTCCTTTGGTGCAACCTGGGACTGTGGAGGTGATCGGCTGATCATCGTGTGCACCGGATGAAAGTGAGTCTCTGCAGCGCGGTGTGCGTATCTTGGTGCCAACTGAGACTTCAGGAAGGAGTGCCTGGTGAACGTGCACTCGGAGTCTACGTGAAGTCCCATCAGCGTTGTGTGTGTGGCTTCATGCCAGAGGAGACCCGGAGGGTGCTGTGGTGAACGTGCACCCGGAGTAACGTAATCTCAAAGACGTGGGGTACGTGTGCCCTGCGGCCGCTTGAGACCTTCCTAACAGTCGCGGCCCGGACCGGCAGCCCCGGAGGAGCTGAGCTGCCAGGCCGAGCCGCTGAGGCCCATTGAGAAAGTTCTGCACGGAAGGCCCAGTTCGCTGAAGGAGGAGAGGAGTGTGGGGTCGCGCCCCCAGGTATCGTGGATCACTGCCTGGGCGGGGTGCGGGCTCGGAGGACACTCTCTCGGCCTCTCAGTCCTTCTGGCAACGTGAGCCTTTGCTTCGGCTCAGATTGGGGCCCGTACTTACCAAAGGAGTGGCAGTACTGGGGCCAGAGTGAGAAGCTGTACTTTATGTCATCGTTGATACGTGTGGGGGGCAACTGTTATCGAAGAGGCTGCCTGTCGTAATACACATTGCCAATATTGCTGCTAACGAACTGCCGGACTGTCTTATGACACCTGACATTATTTCTTCATAAAGAAGTACACGATTGTAGCGCTACGCATTGCATTATTTCTCAATTGCAAACTACAGGATTGTAGCTACGCATTGCATTATTCCTTAATTGCAAAGTACATGATTGTAGCGGTGCGCATTGCATTATTCCTTCATTACAAAGTACGTGTTTGGGGTGTGACGCATTGCATTATTCCTTCAGTGCGCAGTACATGATTGTAGCGGTACGCAGTGCATTATTTCTCCCTTTGCAAGGTACCGGGGTGTATCGTTATGCATTGTATTATTTCTCCTTTGCCCAGCACAGGATTGTATCGTTACGCAGCGCACTATTGTTTGTCCATTGCAACGTGTGTGATTCTAGCATTGCGACCAGCATAGCATTTTGAAAGCGGTGGTTGGGATTTGAACCTACCAACCAGCTGGAACGAATATTGCCCTTTATTATATGTTGGCTTTTGTATCGTGTGGTCTGATCGTATATCTTTTTATATAAAGTTTATACTTGTTTTATCAAACTCGTGTGGAGTCCATTTGTGGTGTCACCAGTGGGTTGCTGTGAGTGTGGTTGCACATACTGTACACTCGTGCCTTGTAGATAGGCCTGGCTGCTCGTGCCATGCTACTAAGGGGGTGAGCAGGGCTATCTCAAACGGTGTCCTTACTTGGCCTAACGTTGAGTGAGGAGTCCCGGGTCTCGCATTTGGTGACAGTGGTGCGGGACTGGGACTCCGGCTTCCAACATTAGGTGGCAGTGGTGGGATATGATCCTAACGTAATTGAAACGCGTGTGTGCAAAACCACTCACAGTAATTGGTGTACATCACAAATTGATCGCAGACCACAATGCAACAACATATTGTTTTGAATTGTTGGTTCTATTGTTGAGTAACCTTTAAACCACACATCATGTCTCAGGAGGGGAGCCAGATAGCCGGTGAGGCTGCGGCTGCAGAATTAGAGTTTAACATTGAGGCATTGTTTACTTACAAGGTTGATCAGTTGAGGAAATTCTGCAGAGCTTTGGGATGTCCCATGAAGGGTAGCGCCAAGAAGGAGGAGCTGCAAGTGGCCTTGAGGGCCTGGTGGGAAGCCAAAGAGGCTCAGGAGATGGGTGATGTTGGGGTGGATGAGGATGACCCAGGGAATGGATTTGGTCCACAGGATTTGCCAGTGGAGGGACCAGCCGCAGGGGCTGGTAGTAGCCATTCAGGGAGGAGTTTTTCACCAGAGGAGTTGGAGGAAAACAAAAGGGTCAGACTGCATGAGTTAGAGGTGTTAAAACTTAAAACTCAAGCAGAGGAGAGCAGGAACGCTCTCGCGTTCGAAGAGAAACGGATTCTCTTCGCTCATGCGTTAAACATGAGGGAACTGGACATTAAGGGTAAACAAGCAGAGTCTAGTTCGAATGGTGGCAGCGCACAGCCAGTGCCAAGTGTGGATGAGTACAAGTGTGCACTGGAAGATTGGGTAGTGGTTAGCATGGTAAATGATTTGGAGGGGTTGTCCAATTTGGCCCCAGGGGAGCCTAGGCTCAGAAATTATTTTCCAGGATTGCGCCACCCCGGGTTAAGGTGTGGACTCCTTGATTCCCGGGAGCCTGCACGAGAACCGGACCCCTGGTCATGGGTCCAGGGGCCTGAAAAGGCCCCAGAGAGGGAAGAAGGGCCAAGTGGCGCAAGGAGATCCCAGAGTAGTGAGGAGGGGTTGCTGGCTAGCCACTTGTCTCAAAAGAGGGGGAGGAAGAGTAAGCAGCACCCCCAGGGATCAGCAGCACCACCCAGGAAACTGGGGGGGGGGCCGTAGGAGAGCCCCCGGGTGGAGGCCTAGTGCCTACTTGCCAGAGGTGTGAGGAAGGACACCTAGCGTCAGGAGGGCGTGGGGAGTCTAAAGCCAGAGCTCCTGCCGTTCTGAAGTTTGTGGGTGCCATTCCTAAGTGGCAGGCCCAGAAAAATAAATGGAAGGATAAAAGAGGGTTGTGTTCCCCAGGGGGAACACCCGTGGGACAGTGTCCAGCCAGTGGGGCTGGGTCCCGTAGAAGTGACCAGGGTAAACCCACTTTTAACCTGGAGGGCAGGATGACTGGAGGTAGTATCCTGACCGATGCGCCTTCCCAGGGTACCACTCCAGGGTGGGGCTGGCATGGGAACAGCACCCCTGGAGGGGTCCCCCTGGCCGGGGGGATCCATGGAACAGCATTGTTGGATCAGGGAGTAGTGATCAAGAAGGCCCCCTGGGGTCAGGAAGGCGTGGAACAGGAGGGCGTCCCTGTGGTAGAGGGCCTGCATCCTGGTTCTATCGCCCGAAGCCGGGAAGTCCATCAAGGTAATGATTGGTCTACCCTGGCTTTTGGCTGGGAGGGGGTTGTGTAGGACTTGGCCTTTTTGGCTAAAGTTCCCTAAACTTTTTGCTTTCCCCCTAGACCGTTTTCCTGACATAGAGTTGCCAATTTGGATGCTTTGGGTACTTTGCCACTGCTGATCAGTGTCAAAGTACAAGTGTTCCCTGTGTAAAGTGTAATGGTAATTGGTTGGCCATGATTGGTATGTTTGCCTTACTAGTAAAGTCCCTAGTGATGTTCACTGTGTGTGCCAGGGCCAGTAATGCAAAGGTGCGCGGAGAAGGGAACTCAGGCCTGCAGTGTAGGACCTGCACGCAGTTTGCTAAGTTAGCATGTTGTCCTGACAAGTGCAACCACTTGTCAGGTCTTACTTTCCCTTTTGCGTTCACAGTGGGCACCCCTGTGGTAGGTTCCGGGTAGCCCCTGGGCAGGGTGCAGTGTAAGTAAAAGGCAGGACATATACTGAAGTGTGTGTTATGTCCTGACAGTGAAAAACACTCCATTTCGTTTTTCACTGGTGAAAGGCCATCCTGCCCATAGGACAGAATGGGGGAGGCTGGGTATTTTGATTGTTAGCCTAGTTTCCCATAAGTTTAAAATGGAGAGGTGAAGTTTAGTATGTATGAACTCACAGTGTCATAACACATCTTTCTAAGAAAGTGGTTTTGTCACTGTGTGTTCAGAAACCACTCGTTTAGAAAGTGGCTGAGGTTGTGCTTTAAGCATTTCTGTGTGTCTCTGCTGAATGTGGATTGACTGTCTGGATCTGAGAGGGGAGAGGAGCTGGGGGAGGTCTTGACCCAGGGAGGGGTTGAGATGGCACCAGGCTGACCTGCATCTGGAGAGTAGGCGGAGGAGAAGACCCGGGAGGTGAAGAGGCCTGGGTTGCGGCTATACAACAATTGACCCATCTCCGGCTGAGTGATTAAGGATCCAGACCCCCAGTATCAAAGGGAGAAAGTTGACACTGGGAGGGAGACACCCAGAACTGATTTAGGCAGGAGTCAGGGACCCCTGAGCACAACGAACTTCAAAGACATTTAGGGGTATAACTATGAGAGCTGAGACCCCTGAACGTTGGAATAGAAATGGATAGAGACTGAAAAGGCTTGGACCCATTTCGTGGTCAAGAGGAACCTCTGCTAAGGAAAGAACAACTGAAGAGACTGCTGGGAAGGACCGACCCTTGCTTCGTGATCTGGGGCTGGTCTGCAGTTTGCTGTTTTAACCAAGGAAGAGGCTGTTGGGACTGTGCTTTGTGCGCTGGGTCCCCCTGCTTGTGCTGTGTCTTGTTACCCCAAGGGCCCGAGGTGAGCTGGCTCCCTGTTTGGAAACACAGGAACATAAAAGTTTCCAGAGAAGTTTCAAGCGACGTGGTGGGCGCGTGTTGTGGCAGCTTGAGACCCTCGGAAGGTGTGCCCTGTGATCTTGGACACACGGAGAAGTGAGACTCGGACACGCTGGGTGTGTGTCGTGGTGCACAGTAGGCGTTGGTGAAGAGCGCCTGGTCAACGTGTGCACCGAAGGTGAAGTGAGTCTCGGACGCGCTGGGTGCATGTCGTGGTGCACCCCAGGCGTTGGTGAAGAGCGCCTGGTCGGCGTGTGCATCGGAGGTGATGTGAGATTCGGACGTGCAGGGTGCATGTCGTGGTGCACAGGAGGCGTTGGTGAGGAGCACCTGGTCAACGTGTGCATCGGAAGTGGAGTGAGTCTCGGACGCGCAGGGTGCGTGTCGGGGTGTACCGGAGGTGCTGGTGAAGAGCGCCTGGTGATCAAGTGCACCGGAGTAGAAGTGAGGCTCGGACACGGTGAGCGTGTCGGGGTGCGGCCGAAGGCGTTGGTGAAGAGCGCCTGGATATCGGGGCACCGGTGTTGGAGTAAGTCTCAGTGAAGCAGTGTGCGTCCTTTGGTGCAACCTGGGACTGTGGAGGTGATCGGCTGATCATCGTGTGCACCGGATGAAAGTGAGTCTCTGCAGCGCGGTGTGCGTATCTTGGTGCCAACTGAGACTGCAGGAAGGAGTGCCTGGTGAACGTGCACTCGGAGTCTACGTGAAGTCCCATCAGTGTTGTGTGTGTGGCTTCATGCCAGAGGAGACCCGGAGGGTGCTGTGGTGAACGTGCACCCGGAGTAACGTAATCTCAAAGACATGGGGTACGTGTGCCCTGCGGCCGCTTGAGACCTTCCTAACAGTCGCGGCCCGGACCGGCAGCCCCGGAGGAGCTGAGCTGCCAGGCCGAGCCGCTGAGGCCCATTGAGAAAGTTCTGCACGGAAGGCCCAGTTCGCTGAAGGAGGAGAGGAGAGTGGGGTCGCGCCCCCAGGTATCGTGGATCACTGCCTGGGCGGGGTGCGGGCTCGGAGGGACACTCTCTCGGCCTCTCAGTCCTTCTGGCAACGTGAGCCTTTGCTTCGGCTCAGATTGGGGCCCGTACTTACCAAAGGAGTGGCAGTACTGGGGCCAGAGTGAGAAGCTGTACTTTATGTCATCGTTGATACGTGTGGGGGGCAACTGTTATCGAAGAGGCTGCCTGTCGTAATACACATTGCCAATATTGCTGCTAACGAACTGCCGGACTGTCTTATGACACCTGACATTATTTCTTCATAAAGAAGTACACGATTGTAGCGCTACGCATTGCATTATTTCTCAATTGCAAACTACAGGATTGTAGCTATGCATTGCATTATTCCTTAATTGCAAAGTACATGATTGTAGCGGTGCGCATTGCATTATTCCTTCATTGTAAAGTACGTGATTGGGGTGTGATGCATTGCATTATTCCTTCAGTGCACAGTACATGATTGTAGCGGTACGCAGTGCATTATTTCTCCCTTTGTAAGGTACCGGGGTGTATCGTTATGCATTGTATTATTTCTCCTTTGCCCAGCACAGGATTGTATCGTTACGCAGCGCACTATTGTTTGTCCATTGCAACGTGTGTGATTCTAGCATTGCGACCAGCATAGCATTTTGAAAGCGGTGGTTGGGATTTGAACCTACCAACCAGCCGGAACGAATATTGCCCTTTATTATATGTTGGCTTTTGTATCGTGTGGTCTGATCGTATATCTTTTTATATAAAGTTTATACTTGTTTTATCAAACTCGTGTGGAGTCCATTTGTGGTGTCGCCAGTGGGTTGCTGTGAGTGTGGTTGCACATACTGTACACTCGTGCCTTGTAGATAGGCCTGGCTTCTCGTGCCATGCTACTAAGGGGGTGAGCAGGGCTATCTCAAACGGTGTCCTTACTTGGCCTAACGTTGAGTGAGGAGTCCCGGGTCTCGCATTTGGTGACAGTGGTGCGGGACTGGGACTCCGGCTTCCAACATTTGGTGGCAGCGGTGGGATATGATCCTAACGTAATTGAAACGCGTGTGTGCAAAACCACTCACAGTAATTGGTGTACATCATAAATTGATCGCAGACCACAATGCAACAACATATTGTTTTGAATTGTTGGTTCTATTGTTGAGTAACCTTTAAACCACACATCATGTCTCAGGAGGGGAGCCAGATAGCCGGTGAGGCTGCGGCTGCAGAATTAGAGTTTAACATTGAGGCATTGTTTACCTACAAGGTTGATCAGTTGAGGAAATTCTGCAGAGCTTTGGGATGTCCCATGAAGGGTAGCACCAAGAAGGAGGAGCTGCAAGTGGCCTTGAGGGCCTGGTGGGAAGCCAAAGAGGCTCAGGAGACGGGTGATGTTGGGGTGGATGAGGATGACCCAGGGAATGGATTTGGTCCACAGGATTTGCCAGTGGAGGGACCAGCCGCAGGGGCTGGTAGTAGCCATTCACGGAGGAGTTTTTCACCAGAGGAGTTGGAGGAAAACAAAAGGGTCAGACTGCATGAGTTGGAGGTGTTAAAACTTAAAACTCAAGCTGAGGAGAGCAGGAACGCTCTCGCGTAGGAAGAGAAACGGATTCTCTTCGCTCATGAGTTAAACATGAGGGAACTGGACATTATGGGTAAACAAGCAGAGTCTAGTTCGAATGGTGGCAGCGCACAGCCAGTGCCAAGTGTGGATGAGTACAAGTGTGCACTGGAAGATTGGGTAGTGGTTAGCATGGTAAATGATTTGGAGGGGTTGTCCAATTTGGCCCCAGGGGAGCCTAGGCTCAGAAATTATTTTCCAGGATTGCGCCACCCCGGGTTAAGGTGTGGACTCCTTGATTCCCGCGAGCCTGCACGAGAACCGGACCCCTGGTCATGGGTCCAGGGGCCTGAAAAGGCCCCAGAGAGGGAAGAAGGGCCAAGTGGCGCAAGGAGATCCCAGAGTAGTGAGGAGGGGTTGCTGGCTAGCCCCTTGTCTCAAAAGAGGGGGAGGAAGAGTAAGCAGCACCCCCAGGGATCAGCAGCACCACCCAGGAAACTGGGGGGGGCCGTAGGAGAGCCCCCGGGTGGAGGCCTAGTGCCTACTTGCCAGAGGTGTGAGGAAGGACACCTAGCGTCAGGAGGGCGTGGGGAGTCTAAAGCCAGAGCTCCTGCCATCCTGAAGTTTGTGGGTGCCATTCCTAAGTGGCAGGCCCAGAAAAATAAATGGAAGGATAAAAGAGGGTTGTGTTCCCCAGGGGGAACACCCGTGGGACAGTGTCCAGCCAGTGGGGCTGGGTCCCCTAGAAGTGACCAGGGTAAACCCACTTTTAACCTGGAGGGCAGGATGACTGGAGGTAGTATCCTGACCGATGGGCCTTCCCAGGGTACCACTCCAGGGTGGGGCTGGCATGGGAACAGCACCCCTGGAGGGGTCCCCCTGGCCGGGGGGATCCATGGAACAGCATTGTTGGATCTGGGAGTAGTGATCAAGAAGGCCCCCTGGGGTCAGGAAGGCGTGGAACAGGAGGGCGTCCCTGTGGTAGAGGGCCTGCATCCTGGTTCTATCGCCCGAAGCCGGGAAGTCCATCAAGGTAATGATTGGTCTACCCTGGCTTTTGGCTGGGAGGGGGTTGTGTAGGACTTGGCCTTTTTGGCTAAAGTTCCCTAAACTTTTTGCTTTCCCCCTAGACCGTTTTCCTGACATAGAGTTGCCAATTTGGATGCTTTGGGTACTTTGCCACTGCTGATCAGTGTCAAAGTACAAGTGTTCCCTGTGTAAAGTGTAATGGTAATTGGTTGGCCATGATTGGTATGTTTGCCTTACTAGTAAAGTCCCTAGTGATGTTCACTGTGTGTGCCAGGGCCAGTAATGCAAAGGTGCGCGGAGAAGGGAACTCAGGCCTGCAGTGTAGGACCTGCACGCAGTTTGCTAAGTTAGCATGTTGTCCTGACAAGTGCAACCACTTGTCAGGCCTTATTTTCCCTTTTACGTACACAGTGGGCACCCCCGTGGTAGGTCCCGGGTAGCCCCTGGGCAGGGTGCAGTGTAAGTAAAAGGCAGGACATATACTGAGGTGTGTGTTATGTCCTGACAGTGAAAAACACTCCATTTCGTTTTTCACTGGTGAAAGGCCATCCTGCCCATAGGACAGAATGGGGGAGGCTGGGTATTGTGTTTGTTAGCCTAGTTTCCCATAAGTTTAAAATGGAGAGGTGAAGTTTAGTATGTATGAACTCACAGTGTCATAACACATCTTTCTATGAAAGTGGTTTTGTCACTGTGTGTTCAGAAACCACTCTTTTAGAAAGTGGCTGAGGTTATGCTTTAAGCATTTCTGTGTGTCTCTGCTGAATGTGGATTGACTGTCTGGATCTGAGAGGGGAGAGGAGCTGGGGGAGGTCTTGACCCAGGGAGGGGTTGAGATGGCACCAGGCTGACCTGCATCTGGAGAGTAGGCGGAGGAGAAGCCCCGGGAGGTGAAGAGGCCTGGGTTGCGGCTATAAAAAAATTGACCCATCTCCGGCTGAGTGATTAAGGATCCAGACCCCCAGTATCAAAGGGAGAAAGTTGACACTGGGAGGGAGACACCCAGAACTGATTGAGGCAGAGGTCAGGGACCCCTGAGCACAACGAACTTCAAAGACATTTAGGGGTATAACTATGAGAGCTGAGACCCCTGAACGTTGGAATAGAAATGGATTGAGACTGAAAAGGCTTGGACCCATTTCGTGGTCAAGAGGAACCTCTGCTACGGAAGGAACAACTGAAGAGACTGCTGGGAATGACTGACCCTTGCTTTGTGATCTGGGGCTGGTCTGCAGTTTGCTGTTTTAACCAAGGAAGAGGCTGTTGGGACTTTGCTTTGTGCGCTGGGTCACCCTGCTTGAAGAAGACTGTGCTTTGTGCTGTGTCTTGTTACCCCAAGTGCCCGAGGTGAGCTGGCTCCCTGTTTGGAAACACAGGAACATAAAAGTTTCCGGAGAAGTTTCAAGCGACGCGGTGGGCGCGTGTAGTGGCAGCTTGAGACCCTCGGAAGGTGTGCCCTGTGATCTTGGAAACACGGAGGAGAAGTGAGACTCGAACGCGCTGGGTGCGTGTCGTGGTGCACAGGAGGCATTGGTGAAGAGTGCCTGGTCAATGTGTGCACCGAAGGTGAAGTGAGTCTCAGACGCGCTGGGTGCGTGTCGTGGTGCACCGCAGGCGTTGGTGAAGAGCGCCTGGTCAGCGGGTGCATCGGAGGTGAAGGGAGTCTCGGATGCGCAGGGTGCGTGTCGTGGTGCACCGCAGGCGCTGGTGAAGAGCGCCTGGTCAGCGGGTGCATCGGAGGTGAAGGGAGTCTCGGACGCGCAGGGTGCGTGTCGGGGTGCACCGGAGGCGCTGGCGAAGAGCGCCTGGTCATCGAGTGCACCGGAGGAGAAGTGAAGCTCGGACACGGTGAGGGTATTGGGGTGCGGCCGAAGGCGTTGGTGAAGAGCGCCTGGATATCGGGGCACCGGAGTTGGAGTAAGTCTCAGTGAAGCAGTGTGCGTGCTTTGGTGCAACCTGGGACTGTGGAGGTGATCGGCTGATCATCGTGTGCCCCGGAAGAAAGTGAGTCTCTGCAGCGCGGTGTGCGTGTCTTGGTGCCAACTGAGACCGCAGGAAGGAGTGCCTGGGGAACGTGCACTCGGAGTCGACGTGAAGTCCCATCAGCGTTGTGTGTGTGGCTTCATGCCAGAGGAGACCGGGAGGGTGCTGTGGTGAACGTGCACCCGGAGTAACGTAATCTCAGAGGCGTGGGGTACGTGTGCCCTGCGGCCGCCTGAGACCTTCCTAACAGTCGCGGCCCGGACCGGCAACCCCGGAGGAGCTGAGCTGCCAGGCTGAGCTGCTGAGGCCCATTGAGAAAGTTCTGCACGGAAGGCCCAGTTCACTGAAGGAGGAGAGGAGAGTGGGGTCACGCCCCCAGGTAACGTGGATCACTGCCTGGGCGGGGTGCGGGCTCAGAGGGACACTCTCTCAGCCTCTCAGTCCTTCTGGCAACGTGAGCCTTTGCTTCAGCTCAGATTGGGGCCCGTACTGACCAAAGGAGTGGCAGTACTGGGGCCAGAGTGAGAAGCTGTACTTTATGTCATCGTTGATACGTGTGGGGGGCAACTGTTATCGAAGAGGCTGACTGTCGTAATACACATTGCCAATATTGCTGCTAACGAACTGCCGGACTGTCTTATGACGCCTGACATTATTTCTGCATAACGAAGTACACGATTGTAGCGCTACGCATTGCATTATTTCTCCATTGCAAAGTACAGGATTGTAGCGGCCCGCATTGTATTATTTCTTCAATGCAAAGTACATGATTGTAGCTACGCATTGCATTATTCCTTAATTGCAAAGTACATTATTGTAGCGGTGCGCATTGCATTATTTCTTCATTGCAAAGTACATGATTGGGGTGTGACGCATTGCATTATTCATTCAGTGCGCAGTACATGATTGTAGCGGTACGCAGTGCATTATTTCTCCCATTGCAAGGTACAGGGGTGTATTGTTATGCATTGTATTATTTCTCCTTTGCCCAGCACAGGATTGTATCGTTACACAGCGCACTATTGTTTGTCCATTGCAACGTGTGTGATTCTAGCATTGCGACCAGCATAGCATTTTGAAAGCGGTGGTTGGGATTTGAACCTACCAACCAGCCGGAACGAATATTACCCTTTATTATATGTTGGCTTTTGTATCGTGTGGTCTGATCGAATATCTTTTTATATAAAGTTTATACTCGTTTTATCAAACTCGTGTGGAGTCCATTTGTGGTGTCACCAGTGGGTTGCTGTGAGTGTGGTGGCACATACTGTACACTCGTGCCTTGGAGATAGGCCTGGCTGCTCGTGCCAAGCTACTAAGGGGGTGAGCTGGGCTATCTCAAACCGTGTCCTTACTTGGCCTAACGTTGAGTGAGGAGTCCCGGGTCTCACATTTGTTGACAGTGGTGCGGGACTGGGACTCCGGCTTCCAACAAGAACACACTACTGGACATCAGGCCTCCCAAACCACCTTCGGAGAGATTGGTAGGTGTGAACACCTTTTGCAGCCTCTCAAATCTAATTAAAAATTCCATATGCAGCAACTGGCATATCTTGAACAAGGGAAAATAGTCCCTTCCACGGCCCTTGTTTGCATTTAAATGCAGTCACAAATTCACTGACAAACTGGTCCACATCAAACCAGTCCTGCAGACTAGTAACAGATGACAGAAATTGTGGGGCCTTCCACCAGCACAAGGACATTTCCCTTGTGGACCATGTGGAGTATATACCTCAACTAAACATACTGCCCACATTGACATTGGGACAACAACCCTTTCGGGAGTTGAGGCAGCCTACCAACTGTAACAGTGATAAACTTATCTATCTAATCACCTGCCCTTGAAAATACGTTTTTAAGGAGTCTCCTGGGCGTTTGCCAAAGCACACCCTATGAAATAGTCCACGAAGAACTTGGTATGGATTACTTAGCTGATCGGCTTGGACTTAATCCTTTAAAACTCTGGAACTCGATCTGGACAAAGGAGGAGTTGGGTTTTGGTAGATTAATCTTGCAAGACAGCTTACAATTAGACAGGCCCCTACAGATCCCATGGTTGGCGTATGTGGCACGCAGTTTGCGGGCTATAGGGAGGCCGGATATGTTTGTTAACACCACCAGCATAACCCGTGCCGATGGAAAATGGGTCGAATCGGCACTTATGGACAAGTTCAGGTCAGAACGTGAAGATGTCGCTTTAACAAAACACTCTAAGCGACACGCGCTGTTGGTGAAAACAGTTAGTAACATTGAACCTTATCTGACCTGGGACATACCTCGTCATCAACGCCGATTGCTGACCTATTTTAGGTTAAACTTATTTCATCGACTGGTCCCTTTTAATCGGGGTTGTTTCAAATACTCAGACCTGCCCCATGCAACTGCGATAACATCTCGATTAATGACACATTACATGTGGTTATGTTTTGCCCAAAATATAGTTACCTGCGCCACAATTTTATACGCCCGATTTTATCACCGCTTAATTTTAACCAAGTTAGGCCAGCCTTACTTTTTTTACAGCTGTTGAATTCACCTTTTACCTGCTTTTTTCTTGTGCTCTTTCTGGTGGGAGTTTTAAAACATGAATGACTATGATACTGATATTCTATATGTTGTTTTTAAATGAAATGTTTTGTCTTTTGTGATTTTATCTATAAAATCGAATAAAGATTATGATGATGATGATGACCTGCCCTTGAGGACTACGTTACGTTGGTATGACTACGTGATAGGTCAAGATTCGCATCACAGAACATAAGAGCATGATTAGATGCATGAAACAGACCACCAAAATGACCAGCTATTTAATTGAGAAAGGCCAAACAGTTGATGAACTCCACTGGACTGTATTAGATAAGCCTACCAGTGATGGCCGGTGCAGGTAAAAGTGGTAAGGTGTGGGGGGGCCAACCTGGCGATGCGGCGAGCACAAGGTAAGTGTTTTTCTTTTTTTAATCTTATTTTCTCTCATCGTCATCTGTCGACTCCCCCCCTGCGCCCTACCACCCCACCGATCTTACCTGCACCGGCCGTCACTGAAGCCTACCCCCCCACGGTCTCTGTTCAGAACCTTTCTCAATACCTCTTTCTGAAGGAACAGAATTGGATATTTAGATTGCAGAACCATATCCAGGGGCTAAATGATTAAATACTCTGGACTTCTATTCCATGAATCTTCACACACTATGTCATTATTTACTTCAGACATAAGAATAACAGTATTCTTCTCTAGCATCACCATTCTGGTTTTCTGACAAGAACTGTAGTCAGTCGATTATGACCAGGGCCACTGGAATTATGCAGCAAAGGAGGGCCAAATTATGCGGCAGGGTTGAGTAAGTTATGAGTCAAGAAAAGGCAAATTATGCAGCATTATGCAGCACATTTTTGGGATAGTATTGTGTCATTTTCTTGTCATTTTTAAATTTGTTAAGACTGTCTGGGCATTAGTTGAAACTCATTCGTATTAGTTTAACACCTAAACACAGCAATAAGCTACAGGAAGGTAACCAGTCAACATTTGCAAAGGACTTTCTTCTGCGCTGCAACATGTGTCACTGTGTTTTTAGTAACTTGTGAACCTTTTGAGCTAGAAACAAAAAAATGTTTTAGTTAAAATCTGCAGATTGTGCAGCAGATGATGGATTTTGTGGCAAATGCAGCAAATTTATAACTATGCAAAAATCACTGCGGCTGCACAATAACATAATTCCAGTGGCCCTGATTATGACCTCTCATTAACCTTGGCCCATCTGTCCCATTTGGTTTATGAGCTCTTTTCCCTCATCTACATGACCAACAAGCCAAACCACGTGTCGCAGCATTCATTACTTTGAGTGCTCTTTCTGATAATGCCCACAGACTGCGATACTATCTTGCACTACTTTTCACAATAGGATATAACCTGAGAATATATATGACATGCTTCTGTTTGCACTGCGAACCTCAATGCTCGTGATTTGCCAGTGCAGCACATTACTTTTCATTTTGATTCTGGCTGGTCCCCTGAACCACAAAGCGGTACTATATATCCCATGGTGGCCAGTCAAAATCCTCTCTTGCTACCAGGCGCCTTTTTTAGAAATACCCCTCCCATGATTCCCTTGTGATGTGTCATGAACCATGCATCTCTCCACCACCCCTTTCTTCACATAGAAGCAGCTCTGCACCACCGCCAGTGTCCTCACAGCCGGCGGTGGATGGTTGGACGTTGGGTCCTCTAATAAGGTGAACAATACTTAGGAGCAGCGCACGCTTTGTTTCACTCTTTGTTGACTGACTATGACAGCCCCTGCACGACATGTCTCATCGCCAGCAGTGCCCTCCATTTTGTTACGTTCACCGGTCGAGCTCCGGCCGTAGCAGTGAACGTTCTGGATGTAGGCCTTAATCTGCGCTAAGCAATAAATTACGCAGACACAGTTCAGTAGGGTAATACTACACTAACTCGGCAACGCCCCAAGTTCCTTTATTTAAACCTCACGTCCCTACATCACAGTCGTGATATCGGGACCAACGTACAGAGGGGGAGTTACAGGAACATCCCTCTGGTGGGTGAACACATGAGCCTGACCCATCAGGGCCCACGTAACACTCCTCCTAAACCAGCAAAAAAACAAAGCCAAAATAAAACACCAAAATGCTGTGTCAAAAAAAAAACCACACAAATAGAAATAAATGTTCACTTCATCAAGTTTGTTCAATACATTACAAAGTTCTTCAAACAAGACGACCTGGCTGGACAAGGTCGAAGCTGGTACCTCTCTGCACCTCCACGTTGGACATTATCCTCGGGCCCCTGGGATTCTTCTGGGCTGGGCGATGGGTCTCTCTCAGCTGCCCCACGTGATAACTCCTCCGGCAGACGGTATCTCCCCTTCCGGACGGCGACAGACTCGGGCTTGGAGACTTAAGACTGCTGCATCTTCCACCCGCTCCTGATTCATCATCTGACACCAGTTCTGGCTCACTCGGGATCGTAAGACCCCCTGCTTGACTGCTGCCAGGATTCCGGTATGCCTTGAAAAAGGACACATTCCTGGTTATGGTCGCTCCATCCCTCACCGCAGTGATCCTGGTCCCCTGCACTTTCTGGACTGCCCAGGGTTCAAGTTCAAAAGGCAGACTAAACTTTCCCCTGGGGTATCGATTCCTCACCATAACACCATAACAGCATCCCCTACTTTTAAGTAGCTCGGTCTCGCTCCACGCCTTCGGGATACTTGTTCATTTCTCAGCTTACGTTTCTGTAGTTTTTTCGCCACCTGCTCTTGTTTGGCCGACACAACTTCAGGGTGTGGAATCACATCTCCCACTGGCTGGTTCATGCACAAGGACATGGGACTTACTTGGGTGGTGGAGTGAGGGGTCATCCGACACTCTCTTAGGAAGCCATAAAGAGCACAATCCATCTCCTGTCTTTTCGACACCGCAATCCTGATGGCCTTGTTAAGAGTGCTCATGAAGCGCTCCGCCATAGGGGTGTGACTTTTCGGTGACGGATTTCTCTGGATCGTAAATACTCTGCAAATTCTTGGCTTGAGAAAGGAGGGCCATTATCAGTGCGCAGTTCCTTAAACAATCCAAGGGTCGCCATGATTTTCTCAAAACGAGGAATGGTCTGGCTGGCCATGGTGGACTACAGAATTTCAACTTCAGGATATTTTGACAAATCGTCAATGACCACCAGCATATGACGCCCATCGGGGAGGCTTCCGAAATGTGCGCTAGCTCGATGCCAGGGAAAAGGTGGAATCACTTCAGTAATGATGGGTGCTTGGGAGTTAGCAGGCCCTGCTGCTTGACAAAGCGAGCACTGATGCACAGCTTGTTCCACGAGAGCATCCAGACTGGGAAACCACACCTTGCATCTTAGTCTGGACTTCGTTTTGACGACTCCCTCATGAGCTAAATGTGCCAGATCCGCTACCCTCTGTTGCAGACATCCTGGAATCACCAATCTCGGACCTCTCATCAGGCAACCTTCTGGGGATATTATCAACTCGCTCCTCACATTGTGTAGGGACAACAGTGTTGATCTCGCCTCCTTAGTGCGATAAACAGTTTTGTCCAGCAGGGTACTCCATTTTCCTGATCTCACAGCAGAAATGCAGAGTTGGAGGCATTCATCCTTTCTTGTGGCTTCCATGATTTCCTCCAAGGAGATGGGAAGGGGCCTGGACCTTTCCACTACCAGGCGGACATATTCTTCCACTTCCTTTGCATCGATTTCCTCACCCTGGGTGGCAGGATGGAAATGGCTAGAGAGATAGTCCGCACGGTTTTGAGTTCCAGGACGGAAGATCACGGTGAAGTGATAGTCTTGTAACTGAAGAATCCATTTCTCAATTCGAGGTGGGGGCTAAGATGACAACCCCATGAACAATGGAAGAAGAGGCTTGTGGTCAGTGTGTACTGTAAAGGGCTGACCATACAGGTATAAATGAAAATGGCGGCAGCCCCAGTGGATAGTGATGGCCTCCTTTTCAATGTGTGAATACCTCTGTTCCGTTGCCGTTAGTGCTTGGCTGGCATATGCCACCGGGGCCCATTACCCATTGCCCTGTCATTGAGAGAGCAACGCTCCAAGTCCGGTGGGACTGGCATCCACGGACAGCTCTGATTCCTTTGCTGGATCAAAGTAGACTAATGTCGTGTCTGCTGAAAGGGCTTGCTTCGTGGCCTGAAAAGCGCTCTCCTGTTCCGGTCCTGAGTTCCAGGCAATATTGGACTTGATCAACTCCCTCAGTGAAGCAGTAAGATCGGTCAGGTTGCGGATGAACCGGCTACAGTAGTTCACCATTCCCATAAAGCTTCTTACTCCAGTTACGTTGGTGGAGGCAGGAGCTGTTTGGATATTTTGGACCCTGAGGGGGTCTGGTGACACCCCTTCTTGCGAGAAATGGTAGCCAAAAAACGATATTTCTTTTTTAAGGAAGTCACACTTTTCTTTGTGGAGCGTTAATCCGTTTTCCAGCCTTTAGGCGGGCAAAGTGCTCCTCCAGGCTGGGGGCGTGAACAAAAATGTCATTACTGACATTGAACACCCCTTCGAGGCCGGAAAGTACTCCCCTGATGGTGTCCTGGAAAACCTCTGCAGCACTCGAAATGCCAAAACTGAGGCGCTTGTACCTTCTTAACCCCACGTGAGTGGAAAAAGTGGTGATCACACGGGATGCTGGGTCCAGCATTAACTGGTGGTATCCTGCATGTAGATCCATCTTCGCGAACCATTTTGAGCCATTGACCTCAGCCACGATATCATCTACTGTAAGGGTGAGGTGTCGGTCTCGCTTTATGGCAAGGTTGGGCAGGCGCATCTCTATGCAGATCTGAACCTCTCCCGGCTGCTTAGGTTTGCGGGCAACTATAATTGGAGACACCCAGGGAGTCGGGCCCTCCACTTTTTCAATGATACCAGCCTGTTCCAGTTAGACCAGTTCCTCCTCCACCTTCGGCCGAAGGTGGAAGGCTACCCTTCGGTGTCGTAAAGCCACTGGCTGAATTGACTCGTCAATGTGAAGCTTTATTAGCCGATCTTCCCTCAAAGAGCAGTGCAAACTGGGCCATCAAGTCCTCCACACTTTCTTGATGCACACTAAGCGCAAATGCGACCAACTGGAGGAGTTCTGCTGTCCGGCAACTCAGCAACATGCCTTAGCCTCTTTTCGTGACATATATTTTGGTCCTCGTTGATCGAGATCCATGCGCAACTTCGGTGGTGAACACTCCTGTCAGCGGGAGGGGATCGGTGGACCCATAGGCATAGACTTTGGTAGTAGTGTGGCTCAGGACCGGTGGGACGGGTAATGTGAGCATCATTGAATGGGCCATTATATTGATAGACGCTCCCGTGTCGATCAGTGCTTGCACCGTGTGGCCCTCAACCAGCACGCTGCACTTTGGAATGGGTTTTCGCAGGTAACTCCCTTTTGCAAGGCATGGATGACATGAACAGCTCCTTCCACGTCGTCATTGTCCATGTCTCCTTCCTCGGCTGGACTGTCATTGGTGTACACCTGGTTGATCGACTTCGGTCGAGGATTCCTTTGCGGCGCTGTGGAGCGGCAGAATTTCGCAAAGTGATTCATCTTGTTGCAATTTGAACATCTTTTCCCATATGCAGGACACGGACCCTTGTGAGGGTAAGGTCCGCCACATCCATAGTAGGTTCTAAGTTCGGATGATGTTTGTTCTTCGGTTTCCTCTTATCTGGGGTTTTGGCAGTGACAGCATTTACCGGCTCTACTTTTACAGCGTGTTGAAGCGCCGCCTCCATGTGGGCTGCCCGTACTTTAGATAGTTCTTTTGATCTGCCCATGGTCAGCATGTCTGCCATTGACATGCCCGGGACCTGCAGAATATTTTCACGTAGCTTCGTGGACGAACAGCCTTGAATAAATTGTGCTCTGATTTCATCTGCAGCATCTGGCAAAGTGCACGTGCTAGCTAAGTCTCTCAGTCGTGCATAAAATGTGTCGACGGACTCTTCTGGTAGCTGCCTGGCTTGATGCAGCAGAAAACGCTCATAGTCCTGTTTTGCTAGCGGTTCAAAATGAGCTGTAAGCGCTCGTTTCAACGTGGTATATGTGTACGGTGGCCCTACCTCAACCACCGATTTCCACAACTTGTGAATAGCTGGCCCCCCTTAGTGTAACAGCATTGGACGCCTTCTCTCGTCATCCAGGTCAATGGCAGCAAAGTAAGTCTCTAGGCGCTCCACCCAGTCCTTCCACTTAGCTGCCTGGGCTGAGGGAGGGCCAACAAGTAGAAATGGTTCCACAGGGGGAATGGCAGACATGGCGCCGGTGTCGGGGTGCCAAGTTCAGTAGGTGCTCTATATTCTACCCCCAGGTCCTGGCTGCTGTGAGCTAAAAATATCCCTTGTCCACCTCAGGTGATTATGGGTGTATGCTAGCCAACATGCACTTTTCCCCCTTTTTTAGCCATGATTCACTTGCCTTTGTGGACTTGTGCACACTGCCCGAGTCCTGCACACTCTTCCTGGCTGTTGAGCTGTGTGTGGGGCTTCTTTTCTTTAGTCTCCTCCTTCTCCGATACGCAGAAGGAAAACCGCTGTCCTGGGCACTCACAGTGGTCTCCATGCCCCAGGCAGCCTCACACGTGCGGGAGAGGCCGTCTCTCTCCTCCCTGGGCCTTCCGCTGTCACTCAGGCCTCCTCCCCTGCAAACGGGAGACTAGGCCACACCCCCTGGATCTGGATGGGGCCGGCCGGCAGAAACAGGACCTCAACATCGCGGCCGTGTGCCGCACTTGAAATGCAGGCACTGCAGGCAACGGACGCGACTCGCCTCCCAGGATCACACTGACGCTGGCCGCACCTCGGGGACAGACCAAATGCACGCTCACTTCCCCTGCCCCACCGCCATGTGCAGCACCAGACGCCAGGCAGGAACCACCGGTTGGGCGCGCAATGACGCAGACAGCCACAGCCCCACACGGCAACGGGCACCTCACAAGGGTAGGACGCAGGGTCTACCTGCTTATCGCCAATATGTTACGTTCACTGGCCAAGCTCCAGCCGTAGCAGTGAACGTTCTGGATGTAGGCCTTAACCTGCCCTAAGCAATAAATTACGCAGACACAGTTCAGTAGGGTAATACTTCACTAACTCGGCAACGCCCCGAGTTCCTTTATTTAAACTTCACGTCCCCACGTCACAGTCGTGACTATCTGGACCAACGTACAGAGGGGGAGTTACAGGAACACCCCTCTGGCGGGTAAACACATGAGCCTGACCCATCAGGGCCCACGTTACACATTTCATCCTATTCTCCTCTTATGACTTATGTCAGCATATCATGTTTATTACTGGCTGTACATCCCCATCTCTGAGGGACTTCTATTAGTAGAGCTCGCTCCTTTGACCAACCCCTCCGCACAACATGCCCCAATGTCAGCGGCAGCCAGCCCCTTTCATTTAGTCTCACTATCCTTTGGTGTCACATGGTATGCTTTCACCAGTGACTCCCATTGCACCACAGTACGCTCCGATGCTGACACTCACTTCTTTATTTTTATTTAGTGTTTCACGCTCTGACTGATGCTGCTCTGCATGGCATGTGTGTGTTTTTTCGCATTGCCGGCCTCCGCACTAGTCCGAGGCTGACCGACACAGCAGCACTCCGCTGTTTGACCTCGATCTATTGTCCTGTTTTGTGTCCTGGCAGTCTCCTTTATTTACCCTTTATTTACTTTTATTATTTTTTCTTTACTGGAACAGGTGCTCCTATCAGTATGCTCCAGTAGCCTTACCATTCTTGGCCTCCAGCCCCACTTTGGTATGCTACATTAGTTTTTTCACCTTCTTTTTTACAGCACCTGAAATCTTTACAACTGTGGTGCCTGTCCCCACCTCGTGCCCACAGGACTGCATCTATCACGATCCCACAACGGCCGTTTCACCTTGCAGGGAAGTCCCTTTATGGTCTATTTCCCGATCTTGGCTAATGAGCATTGTGGTAAGTTATGGGGTTCTGTGCCCTTTCAGACCATTTGTCTAGTCTACCTAACTTTGTTTCAGCACTGTGATGACACAACAGCCCATGGGCCAGTACTGCACTGTGATACCATTCTCGCCCCTTCTGGTTTGCACTGCCTACTCAACATGGCTTATTTATCATCATAATAAAAATTCCTTTCTCCCAGGCCTCACACGTTGGCCTTCTGCATACAAGCCCTTCCCTTCTAATACAGCAACTTTATATTGCTCTTACACCTGTATGCCAATTTTGGCAACAATTAAAATGTCTCAGTACCTGAGAGCCTTTTCTTCCCTCATCCTACTCTCTCCTATATACACACTATAGAAAAGAGTGAACCCTGAGCCCCATGCCGGGATTACTGAGTTGTGGCACCTCACCCGATGACTACGGGTAAGCCCAATTTTGTTCAGTATTGGAATAAACACCTAGATGTGAAAGATTTCATAACACTTGCATCAGGCTGCCAGGAATTCGCCTTCTATGGGGTGAATTGAGTATGAATGTTAAAACTGCTTTGGTCCTTCACATGTATTGAGGTGAATGGTGGCACAACATGAGCATTGCCACGTGTATCTGAATTAATACCTAGCTCTTTTTAATTTCTCTACAGGTTGACTAACAGTGGATCCATGTTGTATATGACGACGGGTCACTGTCTGGTTTTGTATTTCTTAACACTTCCTTAAGCAGAAACACTTTATTCACGGGTCCTAAAGAATGCCAATACACCTCTGCTGAGATTAAAATGGCAGAAACATGTTGACATCTTTTTGTGACACAAAGATGCAGAACTAATTGATTCCTGTTGTGCCTTTCTTTAATCCTGACCCAGGTGTGCACTAATAAAATCATTCTCACATTCTGGAGTCAGTTTTAATCACTACCACATGCACGCACTGCTTACCTCACCACTTGTTAGCTCACCACAGGAATCTACCATCTCTCTATAAAACATCGGTTGAGCTCCTACCTCACAGTGAGGAGGTTGTAGCCTGCACCATGATTTGTTGTCACAATGCGAGGAGATGTCCGATGATGAAGCATGCCACCTTTTGTGGGTGAGGGAAATCATCCTTAAAAAGGAATACCTCTCTTTAGGTAGGTATTGTTCTGAGTCCCCTTTCTCCTCTTTTTTTCCTGTTTCAAGGCCCAGGTGTTCATTTTGTGTAAGGGAAATGGTGTATTTTTCCAGGTCAAAAAAGCAGCTCAAAACTGCATACACAGGCAGCAATGGCAGGCCTTAGACGTGTTTAAAATGCTACTTGAGTGGGTGGCACTATAAGTGCTGCAAACCCACTAGTAGAATTTAATTTACAGGCCCTGGGTATATGTAGTATCACTTTACTAGGGTCTTACACAGAGACGTTGTAAGGCATGGGCAAAGTGGGCTCTGGCCCAGGGCCCCAGCCTTTCAGGGGGCCCCCTGAAAGAGCCAGCTCTATTCCCTACCGTTTTTCTTTAATTTATTTTTAATGTGGGCCATGTCAGAGTCTATTATAGACATTTTGCAAAGAAATGTTGTGTTTATGTTTCATGCAACATCCATAAAAAAAGTTTATTTTAGATCAAAACAGGATCTCACATATTCATATGTGGAAGGGATTATTTGCAGTAATATTAGTGAGCTGCTGCTCTTACAATATTGAAAACACAGGTCACTATCTTTAAATATGAGATGTAAACACATTTAGAATTTGGACCCGTGTGCCTGTGCACTGTCAGTACCTGGCCAAAGAGGTCATGAAAGAGCTGAAACTGGATTATTGAGTAAAAGCTGTTCCCAGCAGGGGCCCCAAAAATACATTTGGCCCAGGGCCACCAAAATCCTTAAGATGTTTCTGGTCTTACAAGTAAATTAAAAGTGCCAAATGGATGTAAGCCAGCTTTACCATGTTTAAAGGAAAGAGCACAAGCCCTTTAGCATTGGTTAGTAGTGGTAAATGGTGCAGAGTTCAACAGTCAGCAAAAACAGGAGGATGGAAGGAGAAAAGTTGGTGAAAACCACGCCAAGGATGTCAGGTCCAACAGGCATGAAAAATGGAGGAGATATACTCAAATGGAAAGGTGTTGATTGCAGATCCACAATCTAATTGTGACTTCCTGCTAGACCCCTTTGTATGATCTTTAAGAACATACCTGACTTGTATGTCTTTCATCTCATTTATCTGTCAAAACTGTGAGTGATTAAAATTTGGTCAATGTGGGTATTAAGTTATATTGAAATGTAAATATGTGGCTGTAAGGCAGGTAGGGTAACTTTAGTGTAAATTAAGCCTAAGTGAATAATGGCTCAAAGTAGATTTATACTAAAGATGGGGTAGATTTATAGTTTCTAGGGAAACAATTTGGTCATACCACATACATATTGTAAAAGACCTGCACATCGAGAACACAAGCAGGTGAAAAATGGTTGGTTGCATTTTACTCTGCAAAAAAGGAAGCCAGATGAGTTTTTCCAGCTGGAAATGTTTTCAATCATATACATTTCAGGTGCAGCATGTATTGATCACATATCATTGATGCTTCCAGGTTTCAAAAGTGTTTTCTCTCAGTTAAGTTCTCAGTTGTGCATGTTGCTCATAAGAAAAATGTGTCCCTGTTGCTCTGGTATCCTGACAGTGGTCCGATGTTCCTTTATGCTCTGATCTTCCAGCATGCTTTGGCTGATTCCTGGGAGCGGAGGTTATAGGACGAATGGTACAATACCACGAGGGTTTTCACTACGAACACACACAGCATTTCAGACATATTTGTAATTGTCATATTATAGCTGGTCTGAGACTGCAGTGACATACCAACATTCTAGAGATGACATATGAACATGCCATGTGTTCAAATAAGGTGACTGTTATTGGAAGCTGTGCCTGGATGTGATGCAGTTGGGTGTTTCTTATCTCTGAATGAAATAAACCTCTTGTAACATTAAAGTGGCAAGAGTTCACTTTGAACCATTACAAACTTTTGGCGATTATTTTGATTGGCCAGGCACAGAGGGTTCAGACATGGGAGATTCACCCAAAGGAATCTACATTAAATACAAGAGTCGGCAGGGGGTAATGCCTACAGGCAGTGGGCAGTGCAGGCCGAATACCGTTATCAACACCCTCCAGCTCCGCACCGTGATCAAGGCACCTGTGGGCAGGAAATACATCAATATTGATTGGGGTCACGTAACGCAATGAGAGGATGTAGTACTGTGTAGAAGACGATGTGAGGCAAACATTGCTGGGCACAGCGTGTGCGAGTGATTTGATTTCATTACCACTACAGTATCATGTAACGAGCTGCGAGGGAGGCATTACTATGAGAAAACAATCTGAGGCGGACATTGCGCACACTGCGTGTGCAGTTGTCTTTGATCAAAATCACCTCACTATCAGTTACCACATGGTGAGGCTGCAAGGGAAGCGTTACTGGAGAGAAAAAAGCATGAGGCAAACACTGCTGTGCACTGCATGTGACTGGTTAGAATAAGCGCTTGGTGTTTGGGCCTTTAAGGAGCAGGAGAGAAATGAACTTTAAGGTGAAGGCTTTCATTAAAAATTACAGCTCAGTGGCATGCACTGCACTACAATCTATTAAGCTGTCAGCAGCAGGGCTGAGCATGTGAAGCCAGGATTTGCCGCACATGTAGTTAACCATTTCTTGCTGAACACTCCAAATGCGCGAGTACACAGTAGTGTAGGTGCATGGCCTGCTACTGGCAGTCGCGTGAAAACGTGCAGCACAAGCAGTACCAGATTGTGTTTTTGGGGGGTTTTGGGCTGCAACCGTGGAGCGCTACTTCCTATTGAATGGTGATCTGTTCGTGTCAACCTAAAAGTAGCCTCAATACAGCTGGGTTGCTGACACCTACAGGCAGGAGATTGAAGTACCTTTGCCTAAAATTTAAATACAAGTTCAGTTTTTACAGACACCCCAAGCATACAAGTTCCGTTTTTACAGACCAGCCAAGCAGTTACTACTGTCAGTCACTTCATCCACAGTATCATCAAGAATAGATCACAATAACATTTTGCAATGAATCTTGCTGATTCAATAACCACTCCACCACTGTTTTGGATATCAGCAGTCGATCCTCCTATAGAGTGGAAAGACTAGATCGATTGTTTTGAAAATTATTTGGTGGCTCTAGATGGTACCCGATTTCCAGCTCTGAGAAAGAAAGCACTGTTGTTGGGGGCATTAGGCAAGGAGGGACAACATGTCTTTAAGTATCTTCCACTGACAAGGGAAGAAGTAGACGATGTGTTAAAAAATACTGTTTTGAAGTTATGCACCAGATTGGCTAAGCAGGAGAATGTGGTTATGCGTCGGAACAAATTCTATATGCAGCCACAACGTGCAACAAAAACTGTGGATGAATTTGTGTCTAGACTGCGAGAACTGCAAAATACCAGTTTGGGCAGATGACAAGCGAAATGATAAGGAACCAGTTGATTGTTCAGAGTAATAGCAAAAGGCACAAGAAAGGTTGTTGGCTGTGAAAAATTCCACTCTGAAGGAGGCTATAGAAATTGCTAAGGTTGTGGAAGAATCAGAAAAGTGCATGAATGAGATGAAGATTATTATACAAGAAAAAGGGTTGGAGGTAGCAGTGATGCAGAGTTACAACAAGTCAGTCAATGTGGTAAAAAACAAGTCCCAAAATATGAGAGGTACAGTTAATAAAGGTAAAAGTACAAATAGTGCCATGTGTAAAGTGCAATAGGGAAGAGTACTCCTCGGGTTCTAGGATGGGCGCATCAATATGACTTGCATATTAGAGTGCATCATAGAGAGGAGAATTAAATCATGGTCATGGATGAGAGTGACTTGAAGAGCATTCTGGATCATAATTCAAGAGTGCTTGAGAATAGGTTAGGGGAAGCAAAAGGTTACATGCATGAAATCAAATTTTGAAAAAATGCTGTCTCCGTTAAACATGTTGCTAGGAAAATGCCCAGGGCAGCAAGAGCACAATTCCTGGATGATAAAGTCATAGATGCAGTGGAGGAAACAGAATGGCTGTCTCCGGTGGTCATCACCAAAAAGTCAGATGGGTCACTACGTTTTTGTGTGAATTTACACAGCTTAAATGAGAATGTGATAATGGATAATGTTCCTCTGCTAATATAAACAAAATAATGTTGATGTTGTCAGGGGAAATATATTTTTCTAAACTTGATTTAAGAAGTTCCTATTATCAGGTGAAACTTCATCCACTCTGTAAACAATTCACATCTTTCATTCATCAGAATGGACATGTCAATTCAACAGACTGTAATTTGGGTTATGCTCAGCTGCCAAGGTTTTCCAGAGGCTCATAACACAGGTTTTAACAGGTCTTACAAAAGTTGTATTTTTTTAAAGATTATATTCTTTTTTGGGGGGTAAATGAACACAAACACAATAAACCCCTGGGAGAAGTGTTGTCAAGGTTGGGGGATGCAGGGTTAACTTTGCAGAGAGAAAAGTGTGTGTGGAATGCAAGAGGTTGAGCATTTTGGTTACCTCATCACCAGAGATGGTATAAAACCAAAGCGAAATTTGGTGAGTGCAATTGTCAATGTGGAAGTGCCAAATGACAGAGATAAACTGAGGTCTTTTATGGGCCTAGTGGAATACTGCTCCAAATTTGTGCAGGATTTCGCTCACAAGACAGAAACCCTAAGATAGTTGTTATAGAAAGGCAGAAAATGTATTTGGACTGAACTACAACAGAAGGCATTTACATTGATTAAGGAGAATAGAGCCCAATCAGAGGTCCTGATATCGTTTCAATCATGTTGAAGAACCATACTAATGGCAGATGCCAGTGCGGTGGGTGTTGGGACGGTGTTAGCACAAATGCATGGCAAGATGGAGAAGATGGTGGCTTTTGCTTCATGTTCTTTGACGGACACCGAGAGGAAGTAATCGGTCATTGAGCGTGAGGCATTGGCGCACGCCTTGGCGACTAGGTATTTTTGGGTATTATTTTCACATTGAGAACAGATCACAAACCACTTTTTAAGATCTTGGGACCGGATGGCACAAGAAACTGTTTAGGAAGATTGGCCTGTTTGGCAGTTAAGTTACAAGAATACAGTTGTAGCATACAATATGTATCCGGATGGAGGAATAAAGTGGCGGATTTCCTCGTAAGATTACCTGACAAAAATGCAGAACATATGGACCTTCAATTTGAGGAAGTGGTGGCTAATTTGGATGATGTTATGGAAGGTTTAGGAAGCTCGGTATCTAAGAGAGATTGGATCATAGGTAAAATGTAAATCCAGTATTTGTAAAGCGCGAACAGCTACCCGAATGCATCCCGGCGCTGGGGGCCGTCGGGAAGATTAAGCAAGCTATTGCCCAGAGTCACATGGTGCTGGGCTGACCTGCCGCCGGTGCCGGGGATCGAACCGTGAGCCCCAGATTCCAGCGTCAGTCGCCCTGGCCGTTGCGCCACACCTCTTCCCTTAGGTATGCAGAGTAATGAAACTTTCTAGAGTGTGGTGAAATTGGTTACAGGAATAGTGAGGAGGGAGTGTACCCGACCAGAGGGACAAAGACCATACTTTGAGGTCATGGATGATATGTCTATGCAAGGTGAATACATGTTGATGAGGGGTGAAAGGTTTGTGCCACCAGTATCAATTCAAGACAAGCTAATAGGTCTGGCTCATGAGGGCCAAATAGGCCAAATACTGACTATCAAGAGAGCAAAAGAGAAGTTTTTGTGGCCTGTTATGGATAAACAAGTCAAGGAATGGGTGTAAAAGTTGCAAAGAGTCCTAAAAGAGGTTGCGTTTGGAGATTGGCACAATGAAAGGAGTTCAACATGTAGTGGAAGCTGATTACATTTGGAAAAAGTTGGTTTAGATTTCATTGGTCCATTCACTTGTTTTCATGATCGCAAAAAATATGCTGCTGTGTTGGTGGATGCAATATCAAGGTGGGTGGAGGTGGTTTTTATGAAATCTATTACTACTGATGCAACTATTATTGTTTTGAGCGAAGTGTTCAGACGAGAAAGTATTCCAGCAGTGGTCCTCACTTATAATGGAAGGCAATTGACATCTTGGGAGATGGAAAATGTATTTAAAAAGCTTGGGGTAAGGCACGCTTGTACTTCTTTTTACAATCCTCAATGTATTGGCTTGTGTGAAAGGGTCAACAAAATGGTGAAAGGTACAATGCAATTAGCATGTACTGCTGGTGTCGAAGTGCAGAGGGCTATCAAAGAAATGTTATTGGCTTATCGCACCACTGTACATGCTAGAATAGGAAAGAGTCAGTTTGAAATGATGCAGGGCAGACAACCAGGCACCAAATTGATTCCATCCGTGAAGATGTTGCAGGGAAGAAACATGATTGTGGTAGCAGAAAGGAAAAAGGAAGATTCATTCAGGTGGGAGACTGGGTAAAAGTCAAACCGGGAAGCGTTGGTAAGGGTTTGTCCAAATTCAGAGGCCCATACAAGGTGAATTCCATTGCTGGTAATTGGGTCAAATTGGACAATGGACAAACCTGGAATCTTAGAAGGGTGACCTTGCATCAGAAAAAAGATGACGTGAAATACACGGCATGGATGGAGAAACTCAAGTTCGCCATGGTTACTTATGAATGACAATGATTTTTTTAAAGTCACAAGTAAACACTGAGGCTCAGGTAAGAGAGAGTGTGTGTGACCCAGAAAAAATAGTTTGGGCAGGAAGAGAAGTAAGGACAAGAAGAACTCCTGCTACTTTGGGGATTATATATGTGGGTAGAGCACTTTGCTAATATTGAGCATGATTTCAATCTTCAGTTTGATGGAAAGGAAATGAATAGAGTTGAATAGAATCTGTTAGTTTTGTTATGGTCTTATACGATTTTCCTTATGGGGCCAGCTGTGTACGGCATTGTACATGTTTGTGTGCCATTGTGGTTGTCCTTTGTGTTATTTCTTTAGGGGAACTATAATGTTGCGTGGTTTCATCTTTGCTGGGTTTAGTTCACGTCTTTATGCAGTGGGTGGTTGGTTAAGAGGTATGCATTTATTATATTAAAGTGTTAGGTATCTATAGAAAATGTTATGTTCGAATTTAGTAACACTATACAAGTGTAAAGAGAGGAGATGTGTCATATTTTACTTAGCCAGTCTCAGCTGAGACTGCAGTGACATGCCAACATTCTAGACATGACATATGAATATTTCATATGTTCAAAAAAGGTGACTGCTATAGAAGATGTGAATGGCTGTGATGCAGTTGGAGGTTTCTCATCTCTAAATCAATAAACCTCCGGGAACATTAAAGTGGTACGAGTTCTCTTTGAACCATTACAACAGTAATTTAGATACTTACTGCTGACATCAGATTTGCTGCTCCGAGCTGACTGCCTGCACACAGTAGGGAGGCAGTAGGGCCTGCTTCACGCATATAGATTAGCAGTGCGGACCTGACTGGACCCTACACTGTCAATCATGGTGTAGACGTGAGCGGGGGCACTGCTGATGACCCTGGGTTCCCCTGATGTTCCGGTATTGACGGTAGGGGGCTCCGATGACCTGTCCCCCCACCGGTCTTAAACTCCCCGGGTCAGATGCGCCCTTGCTGAGCACAAGATGGCGGAGTGCTCCTCGGCAGCGCTTGCTGTTTAACGGTGGCTCCGGCTTCCTTCCTCGTTCATGGATTTTGGCCTGAATTCGTCACTGTTCCCAGCGGGGCAGGCAACGTTCTGGTCACTCTTCGATTTCGGTCTCTGTGGTCCCTATTTGTTCAGAGGCTCGCTCCAGTTCTCAACTCTCCTTGATGCGCTGGTCGTCAGCCTGATGCCCTTGCGTTGCTATGCCTGTGCACACAAACAGCAGACATTCTACTGCCCTACGCTGCGTCCCCCTCCGACCCTACTTAAGGGAACTCTGCTCTCCTGGTTTTTGGGTCTTGACTTGGGTGCATCTTGCCATTTTGAGATGGTTCCTTCGATGCCCACGACCCGGATCCGCCATTTTGTTGATTCTTGTCCTTTCCTTCGGTCCATTGGATTCCATCCTGCCGACCTTCAGACATTTCTCTTTTGCTGGACTGCCTTATCTCTTTCTCCCCCTCAGGTCCCCCTCTTTCCTCTCACCAATCTCAGCCTCCGACTCTTCTCCCCCCTACCGCTCTCTACCCCTTTTGATATTTTATTTCTCCGTTCACTCTGTAAATATGTAATATATACTTGTCCAAGCCTAATCGCTGGTAAAAGGTAATCCTGAGTAAATGTACTATTTGTATACATATATAACTCTAACCACTAGTATATGTAGTAGACCTTTATACTTACTACCATTCCTATGTGATTTTTAGAGTTTATCCGTTTGTATCTCTTCCTTGAGTGACTTTACAACTTGTACATTTGCAATTTTTTCTGCTTGTATCTCTTCCTTGTGTGACTTTACAACTTGTACATTTGCAATTTTTTTCTGTTTGTATCTCTTATGTAACTCATGTAATCCTAAATCCTTATGTAACGCAACTGGTTCTTTTGTAAAGCGCTCTGACACCTTCGGGTAATGTTCGCGCTATATAAAATCGCAATAAATAAATAAATTAAAAAAATGCAGTCCTGGTAAGCCCTGACGATACTAAAAATGAGACATATCAGAGAAAAAAACACACTGTTGCTCTTTTGTTAGAAAGCACACAGCTTCTCTTCACTCTAACATTCTGGATGTCCAAGGAATCTGCATCTACGAAAAAGGTTGAGTCTGCCTCTCTGCCCCTATGAGTAACAGTACTCTCCTTTGCGAAAACGAATTTCTGGCACTGAAAAGCAAAACAAATAGGAAGTTCCAGTACTCAGTACTGGTGAGTACCGACCCATTTAAAGAACTGAATAAGATAGTAAAACATGCCTCTTCTTCTTTATCAGAAAAACCTCCAGTGCCGCCCCATTATTAAGGAAAGACCTGCCTGAAATCACTGCTCGCTGGGGCAAAACGCAGGAAAATGTACTAGTCATTGGCAGGGTTGGCTGCCTTTATCTCAAAACCATAGTCCTAAACTTTCACACTTGCATGTTTGTCATCAAATAACTAAAATCCAACTGTGTAGTTTTAACTTCAGTGCATCTGTGGGATATTGGTCGATGCTGGAATAGGGCTTTAAAGGAAACTCTGGTGCTCGCACCAGAGGGATTCCTTTTTTTATTTTTCAGGTCTGGCTGCTGGAGTCTTTTTAGTTGTTGTTAAATTACGATCAGCGCGCAGCTAATGACGACTCCCATTGACCCTGGTTTCATTTGTTCCCGTCGCGGGCACTAGGCCCACCCATATAAGTGGCGTCGCGATTTTATCGGGACAAGTGGGAGGATGTTGGATGGTAGGAATTTTGTGGATCCTTGCCAATTGTAGAAGTTTATGCTACAGAAATACAAGGAAAGATCATGATTTTAGGCACACTTGGAGGTTTGAGTAGGAAAACCTCATGGGATCCTAGCAAGGCACACCATGCTGGTCCCCCCACCGTGTCTAGTTTTCAAAAATGTTCTGGTTTGGTAAGTTTGCCCTGGGAGTCCAGCCCTAAATACTGCAGCTACTACCATTGCTAAATCAGGTGTTTTTTTTTTACAAGAAATGTTGATGTCTCCCTGTTGTGCTTTGGGCCCTTTTCTGTCAAAAGCACTATGCCCAGCCACACAAGCGACATACCATTTTTATCGGGACACTTGAGGCAATGCTGTGTAGTAGGACATTTATGTCTGCCTACAATTTCCAGAACTTTCTTCCACGGGAATATGAGGAACTTGTGCGTTTTGAGGCAAGGGTTGAGGTTTGCAAGGGCTTCTGGGTAAATACCCTGATGAGAGCCATGCAAGTCATGTCACCATGAACTCCCCGGGGTGTCTAGTTTTAATAAATGGACAGGTTGTAAGGTTTCCCTGGGTTACACAGCCACCAACAGTGAATTTGTGGTTTTTTGGGTGGAAAACGTTTCTTTCCATGTTGCTGGACACCCAGGGGGTTTCTAGTTTTCAGAAATGTATGGGTATGGTAGGATTTCCTGGGTGGCATCTGAGCTAGAGCTCATAATCCACAGCTGCCCATGTTGTAAAAAAAAGCATGGATTCTGCTGGGTAAAATATGATGTTTCCAAGTCGGGTTTTGGAGTATAGTGTATCCCAAGCACTAGGCCTAGCTATACAAGTAAGGTACCATTTTTATCAAGAGACATGTGGGAACACAGAATAGTAGGACATTTGTTATTACAAATTGGATTTCTCTGCATTTGTGCCTTCCAAATGTAAGCCTGTGTGCAAGAAGGAAGACATTTTGCAAAATATCCTCTGAGTCACATGCTAGTAAGGGTACACAAAAAGTAAGAGATGTACAAATAACCACTGCTCCTAAACTCTATATCTGGTGTACATTTTAAAAATACATAGGTTTCCTTCACACACATTTTTCACTCTTTATATTTTACCATATGAATTGCTCTATACTCAGTACACAATGAAAACCCATTATACGCTCCAGCTCAGTTGGCTATGGGTACCTCGGGTTCTTGGAGAACCTATAACATCTATATATCGTCATGACCAGAAGGGGACATAATGGCGTACTGCTTTTATAAACCAGCCATTGTAAAAAGAAGTTACAGATGAAAAAGTGGTCCCGAATGGCTGTTTTTTCTTACTCATTTTCAATTTTTTTTTTATTTCAACAGTTTCTTTGGGAGAATCTTGAGGGATCTACTCAAATGTCCCCTTGCTGAATTCTGGATTTTGTCTACTTTTCAGAAGTGCATATCCTTCTGGGAACACCCATGGGTTCTTACTAGTTTCCACCATGACTGGAAGTAGGTCGAAAGCACAAAATTAGGAAAAATAGGCTACCTCTTAGAAAATGTCAACGCTGTGGTAATAAAAAACATTTTTTTTTATTCAGCTCTGCTTGTTCCTGAAATCTTGGAAGATGGTGATTTTAGTACAGCAATTTGTTGTTGATATCGTTTTTAGGGGAAAAAAACTTCTTGTGCAGCACTTTTTCCCCATTTTTCACCCCAAAAACACGATTTAGCCATATTTTGACTATTATCTCAATCCCCTCCATGGGAATCCATATACCGTGAGTACCCTTAGAATACTCATGATGTTGGGAAAAAAGCACAGAAATTTGGCATGGATACCTTATGAGTGAAAAAAAGTTATGGAGGCATAAGCACAAAATACCCCAAATAGCCAAAAGGGCTCGCACTGGGATGGGAAAGCCTCAGCTAATATTGTGAAAAAGTTTCACCTTTATAGTTCCTCTATATAAATACATTAACATAGGGTTTCACAGTGACATCGCTATGAGCTCATCCTCTAAATACTCCTATAGGAGTACTGAATACAGAAGAAACTATGGCGGGTGGCAGACCACACACACAGACATGTACATGCATGCATCTCTATATATTATTATTCATTGTTCATTGAACACAAGCACAGAATGATGCTTCTTTGGAAAAACATCACACTTACTTTAACAGTAGCAGGCATAGATTTTACATGCTTTTAGAACATGACTCAAACATAAAATACTTACTAAATTCCACATGACCTGTGCATGGAACACAGGTAAACTCTTACTGAAGGGCTGTTCTTTTAAAACTGACACTGGCAGCGCATTTAACCCTGCAAATTTAGGTAAAATCTCTATTGTGGTGGCGTTGTTCTGAAATCCCATTGAGCTTGTAAATAACTATAGATGTAAATATGTAGTTTGGGATAAAGTGCTCAACACTGGAGTCCTCACTTCAAAGCAACACCAGTGAGGCCAGTTGAAAGGAGGAGTAACACAAGCAGATATATTTATTGCCACAGGGTGGCACATTTTTGGGAAAGCCAGCTTAGGCTTTAAAGGCCCAAGTCACAAAAGCATTCATGAGTACAGGAAGTAGTATTTCTAATATATCTTACAAAGCCTCTGTGAATTGGTCCCAAAACATCCAACTCCTGATTAGTAATAGTGCATAGAGAGCATAGTCCTTTCCTTATGTAGTAACAGCATATGAACATTCACAGAATATTACAATGTATTCCACATTTTATATATTTTGAGGCCAAGTCACAAAGGAACGTAAGAGTAGGTAAAGGAGTACTACAGGGCTTAATTACTGAATAGGCACCTACATCTCCTGGTTCCATCGCTGATAGCTTAGACACATAGGTCCAGAATTGTGTATTTTGCAGTAGGAACTCAAAACCACACCATGCAGAAATGCTGGCACCTGTAGTTGGGAATTCTTTGTCGCTACAACCCTTTTTGGCTATGAAACTAAGCACATGCACGATTTTGCTTGGGATCGGTTTCCATTTTACCATGTGAGCCTAGTGTTCTGAAATATGGCATTTTAAGTTATATCACTAATATATTAAAGCACCAATGATTTTAGTGCAAATATATATGTGCTGGTGCTCACTATGTAGAGTACCCGTTTCCTCCTAAAAAGTGCCGGCACTCTCCCATTAAATGTATTGTAACAGAGCTGAGAAATTACGTTATTCTCCACTTCAAATGAAAGAAGTGCAGGTAATTGGTACCAGATAGTACCTGATCCTTTAAAACACTTATCTGCACAAACCTATACTCAAACAGTTCATACTGGCATCATGGCAATATTGTGCCCATTTCAAGGCCCTTGGTTCGGAATTCGATGTATCAAGTACACCTGAATTGAAAAACCCCTGGTTCTTGGCACCAGATACATTTTTGGTAAGCTAAAGGTCAAATAACCCCAAAGTATGGTTTTATGTTGTAGGTTCACCCTGGAAGTTCATATTGTAAGGAAAGATTCCCAAGGCAGGTGCTTGTTTGGCTGGGAGGGGGAGTCGAAGGGCATGAAACAAGGGCGGCTTGCGCCATCTTGCCCCTGAAGCAGAGTTTTCTCTTTAACAGGGAAGCAGTCATCCATGCTGAAGGGCAGATGCACTGCAAAGCCCTTCGGGTGAACGCCCACCAACAGGCTCTTTCCTGCGAACCTTGAGAATTTTCAAGCCCAATCTGATACATTTTTATTACATTTTTTTTGCAGTAAACCTTGGAAGGTAGGTGAGAGTTGCATTTACATCCTACCGTGAAATGAGTTTAATCCTCACTTCCAATCACCCCCCAAAACACCACCACCAAACGCACGGTAATCTCACCTGGTATAATGCAGAATTATTAAACACAAATTGCTTGAAAGAGTTCTCTCTGGGTGGTGGACAAGGCTGCTGTGTCCGAATGCTCCAGGGCTTCAGCGTTTTCCGCTTTTCTTGTGAAAATAGGATTCTTCGCCTCTTGCTGTAGCTGAACCCATGCATAGCGCCTAGAGCCGGCTGGAGGGGCTGGCACTTCTGCGAGAACATTCTAGGCGCCTTTAACTTCCCTTCAAGCTGCTTCATCACAGCTTCAAAGCTTTTCCCACCACGTCTCTGGGACAGTAAGCATCAACCTGGAAACGTAACTAGGACAACAGGTTTCTACAGGAGAAATGAAATGTTTCCGTGAAAGGCCTCGCTGGAGAGCCAGGCATGGGTCATGCTTCTCGGATATTCCCACCCAGCACATGAGATCATCCTGTCAATGATAAACCAAGGGAGGACGCGCAGCTCCAAGGCGCGGAGAAGTCAAGGAGAGCAGTCACCCCTCCAATGGAGACGCCTAAGAAAGACGAGCAGCAGTGAGCCAAGTAAATATGGCCTGGGGCTACAATGGAAGGTGCTATCTATAGCCCCCTCATTCTCCCTGCACGTAGGCATTGCATGTGGCATTACACAGAGGGCCTGCAGCATCTTATGTTACTTGGCGTTTCATAAGCCATGCAGGGGGTTCCAGGGCTCACCGTGCTGCATTGTAAAGAAGGGAAACCAAGGCCACAGCCAGCCTTCAACAATGAGCCCTGCTCAGTGCTTAACTGCATGATTGTAGCCATAGGCGCTACGCATCGATGGCCATAAATGTACCCAGAAACAATTGTGGAGATCACCGAAGCACTGTGCTTTGCAAATTTACTTTAAACGCAGAAGCAAATCGATTAGTTTTAACAAGTCCTGTCCTCATCGTTTGCCATAAGGTGAGCAAGACTTTTGGGCATCTGCTAGAAAGAAAAAAAACAACAACAAAAAAAGAATCCGGGGCAATTAGAGAGGCCACTCATACTGAGTCTATCCACTACTTGCAGTTGTGGAGAAAAATAGTATTGTGTAGCCATGAGCCACAGAAAATGTGTATTGCACAAACATATGCAACCAAAAAGGTGTATTGCATAATCACATGCCATTGATTTATACCCAGGACAGTGTCAAGGGAACAATAATTTCCACCACCATATAGGAATGGATATGTTTATGTATGTAGCTATATACATGGTATTTCTACAGCGCACATCTAGCCAAAAGGTAGCAGAGCACTACATATGGTCAGAGACAAGCTTTAAAGAGGTGACTATTCAATTGTTTGCTAAATTGTAGCAGCTTTGGGGCAGTCTTCATGGATACAGGCCTTTTGTGCCCGATTCTCGGTACTAGATAGGAAAGGCCTGTTGTCTTGTTTTTTATTTTTTACACTTCTTAGTCAGCAAACTGATGGAGACCTGTCTGTGGGTGTGGGTGTGCCAAAAACCAGTAGCGATGGTGAGCTTATCTGTAAGATAATAGGGGTGCTGCACATGATGGCTTTGTAAATTATGCAGCTGGTTTTGAAGATGGTGTTGGCCAGAAGGAAGAGCCCATGGAATTCCATCAGGAAGGGGGTGGTGTGATCATATTTCTTCAGGCCGTGTATGAGGCATGCTGTGGCATGTAAGATGCCCCTAAGGGGTGCCAATGTGAATTCTGAGAGGCCATGGAGCAGGGCATTACCACTGTACAGATGCAAGAGTACAAGGACTTGAACAGCAGGTCTGAAGTTGCTTTCTGGAAGAAACATTGTGACTTTCTTTAGAAGAGAGCCAGGCCATCTTTATTTTTTTTGCAATGTGTTCCTTGAGGGTGAGATTGGTGTCCAGGGTGAATCCAAGTAACTTGCCATTCGGTGAGAGTTGGTGTTCGAAGCAAAGCCATGAAGGGTCATGTCATTGACCAGGTTTGTACTACATCTTATTTGTTGTTTTTGACAAATAACAGGAATTCTGTTTCGGATGGGTTGAGCTTCAGGTAGATGCTGCACATCCAGGTCTGGATGACGTGCAAGCAGTGTTTGAGGCGCAGAATGTCTGAAGCAGAGGAGACTTTCAAATAGAGTTGTATATCATTGGTGAATCTTGAGGCTGTTATCTGTGAGTAGAGCATCCAACTGCTCCATGAGAAGGTTGAAGATGACAGGAGACAGTATGGAATTGTGAGAGACTCCACACGTGATAGGGATCTTTTGTGATTTTTCTAAAAAATTTGTGCAGCATGGGCAAACAGCATTGGCAAAGCCAATAGGCCCAAAAGGTGAAAGATATCATCTTTACCAATGCTTGTTGTTATTAGCACCTGATGTAACTTGTTCTAGCTCCAAGGAATAGCTGTGAAGAGCAGGTCTTCTTGGTGACAGTTTTAGAGTCTTCTTGGTGTGTAGGAATGGACTACTATCTCCAGAAAGAAACCCAGACACCAGAATTAAACTGAATGTCTAGAATTGCTCCAGAAAATAATACCAGTACGAAGGGAAAAAATGGAGAACAGAAAACCTTCTAACTCATCAGAAGAAGAGCTGAAGAATCAATGAAATAAACTGGTGAAGATGGGAACTCCACGAATCCAGCGAGCGAGAAATCAAGCAAACAAAATTCTTGGATTGGGAAATAAAATTATGATAAAACATTCTAATAACAGAATACAGATAGTTCCCTATTTCAGAACTCTGGAACAATATTATGCACAAATAAATTCAGATAAATGAAATATGGTGTTTAAAGAGTACCATGGTCTTGTAAACTCTCTTGCATGCAGCACTACCGAGGTGCCAGCATGCAGGAGAGGAATTGCCCCAGAATGCTTTGTGAAGGTTTGATCAAGCCGATGCACATGATCAAACAAAAATTGCCCCCAGGGACAGCACTGTGTCCAGAGAACCTAGTGAGCTCTGGCGCGAGTAGCCACCCACATGGGATTGAAGCCGCTGTGGAGTCCGCGCCCAGTGGCGCCAATAAGTGAAGGCAGAAACCCTTACGACAGCTGAGCACTTCATAGAAAGCGTTTTGTATTGTAACAGGGGAATCTCCAAAATAAAGCACTGCACATAGACCAGTATGCTATGTTGGGTATGGTTGAGATTGCATTACAGAATATATTTGGACCATACCTCGCATGACACAGCACAATATATTGTTTGCAATTGAAGGCACTATGAAAGTGCCAAATTTTCCAAGAACCACACCATTGTTTAGCAAGGAGCAACGGCCAGAATTAATACATGAGTCTCCAGATTCCAATGACAGCAGCTTATCAATCAGAGCAACATCCCTCCAACAACAGCGACTTCATAGACAAGAGGTATAAGAATCTGCTGAACACCCTGTAACATGGATGGATGACTACCTTTATCTATTCTCCATTTAAAAAACCCTAACACCCACCAGTCAAAAAACAAATGTAAGCTCAAAAAGGCAATTTCAAAGCAAAAAATGGTCTCTGAACAGTTGGAAGTCTGAAGTGTTGTTTTTTTTTATAAATCTTTTTATTGAAAAAATAAACACAATCAACAAAAAACAAAACAGATGCAGTTTCAAGTCGTAGCGAAATTACAAGGAAACAGAAAATATATGCAATACAAAACGATACATTGGGTCAGACAAGGCAAATATATAATCAGCCTTTGTGGCAAGAGAAACCTACGGTGTTCCCTTCTCCGCAATTTCAGAATACCCATCACTAAATGGGGTACAGATAAAGCCTCTACTTTCATTCCAGGGGCCCCATATCTTTGTCCATTTACCAGGGCATCCCCTGCTTTCATACACCGCCCTTTCGTCTTGCATACACCAGTGCATGTCTGATTCCCAATCTGTGTGTCGTAGCTCAACTTCTCCCTTCCATGTTCTGGCGATATTGCGTTTAGCTACAATGCAACCTAATGTGACCCAGAGCCGTTCAAACCTGGTTAAGTCTGTAGCTTCCCAGATATTTAATAGGCACAGACGTGGGGAGGCTTCGATTGACTTGTGACATATTTGAGACATAGCTGGTACAACCCTTCCCCAGTATTTCTGAAGGCTGGGGCATGGAAGTCTGCAGTGTTGTCCAAATCAGCTCAGCCGAATCCATCAACTCCAAGTAGTTCCAACTTGACGTCACTAAACAACATTGTGAATGCCTCAAATTTATGTGCTGCTGATACAAAGCTGCCCTTAACCAAACAGCCCTCACACAAGCCCATATATCCTACAGGAAGGTCAATTACCTACCAAACAGCTTTGTAACTTTCAGTGCCGGACTGGCTACCGGGCTTTCCTTAATAAACAATGCAAAACAAATGTTTGAAAAAAGTAGGCTTTAAAGCTATTTGTTTTGCATCGTTTATTTAGAAGCGCCTGCAGTTCCCCAGCAACAAAATCGGCCCCTCCGCAGTGAACCTGGGCCCCACTCTGCCTCCCTAGCAAAAAACGCCCGGTAGCCAGTCCAGCCCTGCTAACTTTCAAGTTTCAATACACTCTATACAATCCTAAAGTGATTTTCATGATTATCTGAAGCAATCTGCACATGGATACTGAACCCCTCTTCCCCCAGTCAAGATCTTTCATCAGCCTGTAACACTTTTCATAGAAAAGCAATGGTATGCAAATGGACATTGCCTCTCAAATCACCAATCTCCTCAGCACTTCTAAACTAAACCCTAATCTACTCTTACACAACAAACATCAGTTCATGTTATTACTTATCCTCCAACCAGATTAAAGCTCTTCAAACCTTAAGGTGATGCCATCTCATACTTCCCTGATAGTGAAATGTGGCTACATCTAAGTCACACCAAAGTTAACACCATCAACAGCAGATTCTGTGAATGTATCTGGTCCTAGTCTCCTGACGAGTAAATACTTACCACAGTCATAAAAGAAATCCAGTTAAACTGTTTGTGGCAACTACTGCCTCATCACAGAGCTCCCTTGAATCGCCAATATGTTTTTAAATTACACAATATGGACTCTTGAACAAGGACATCTTAAGGATTTGGGGGGCCCGAGGCCGAAGATATTTTGGGGGCTTCTGTCTGGAACAGCTCCGAATTTATGATCCAATTTCAGCTCTTTCATGCCCTCTTTGGTCAGGTCACTGACAGTACACAGACACACTGGTCCAAATTCTGAAGTTATTACATATAATCTTCAGGGATAGTGACTTCTGTTTCAATATTGTAATACAGTAGCAGCCCATTAATATTATTGCAAATATTCTCTGTGACACCCTCCCATTTCTCATTTGTTCTGTTTTGATCTAAAATAAACTTTTTATGGATGTTGCATGAAACAAACACAACATTTCTCTGCAAAATGTCTGTAATAGACTCTCACACATCACCCACATTAATAAATTAAAGGGAAACAGTATTTAAATCAATCTGTTTAGAATTATCCAAGGTCATAAAGGCAGGCCTCTCTATAGACCAGAGCTGGCTCTGTCAGGGGCCCCCTGAAAGGCTGGGGACCTGGGCCAGAGCCCACTTTGCTCATGCCTTAAAACGTCTCTGCTCTTGAAAGAAAACTATTGTTTCCTAACTAGAACAGCTTTAGAAATCTACCTCATCCTTGACCCTTGCCAATCATATCCTTATACCGCCAATAACACTAAAACATCCCATGTTGCTTACAAGTCAGTATAGAAGTACATTTATAAATATCTCTTCTTTGCATAAAACAGCAACCCATGGAAGACTTGTTCAATGCAGAAGCATATTATAGCAGCATAGTGGTTGACTTTTTAAGGCATTTCGTGAAATCTGCCAGGAAATTGTTGCCTGACATTTGGAACATAAACACAAGTATTTTCCTAGTTTTCTCCAACACATTTGAAACTGTCCTCACAACAGAAAGACTTAATTCCTCTTTTTAATCAATAGTTCCAAACTGCCACAGATTTCAGCTTGACTTGCCAAAATTAACTTAGATACTTTGCTCCTTAACTGAAAGATAATGCAAAATTACTTGTATTTATTCTACACATGGACCGAACCTTCAAATAACCAAGAAAATGCAACCAGCTCCCCTCACCGAACAAAAAGTAAACCCTTCCTTTCAGAAGCCAAATTCAGAACCCCATGTAATTTCCCACCAGAATGGAGACAACATTATGCTTACCTGCCTCTCAGAGACCACTTCAGCACCCATGAAATGCGCCATGCACACTGTGGTACACCTTTTTGAGGGCTTGAAGACGTTTGAACACATTACCCCTGTGCTGAAGAGACTGGTCAGCCCCAGCATTTTCTTCTTTTTAGGTCTCGCCTGAGCCAGCGCGCATGCGCTACTCTGCGAGGCTTCTAGTAAGGGCTTCAAACTTGGAACACACGCCCGTGCGTGTGCTTTTTTTTTTTCATCTCCCGCTATTGGCCTTTGCATGCGTCTTTCTAAGAAAGACAGCACGCAATTGGCCAAAGGCGGGTGCATGTCCCGCCTTCTCTCTCCCCTGGCCTAGGGCTTGCGAGAGCGAGCATCAGCGCCATCTGTTTACAATTATCGCGCCCGCGTTAATTGGAAACAGATGGCGCTCGCGCTGGCCCTGGCTTTTATTTCCCTTTCAATGGCGCTCGCTTCACTTTTGGGGCTGTTTGTTTTTAATGGACGTGGTCCTTTACCAAAAATAACTGGGCTCAAGATACCATAATATGAAGGAAAGGTATAGTCTGCAATCGTCATTTTAGTGGAAAATGGGGAAGCCACAGACCCATTCCTCATAAGCACAGTAGATGAATACAAAAATGAGCCTGCCTTTATCATACAGCTCTGCATGTATTAAGTCACATTTCACGCAAGTGCTTCACATTAGGTACAAGCTAAGCTAACTACAACAAGGTACCGGGCAGCCCGGGTTGTCCTTTTACCGCCATACTGTATCAATCGTTGGGAAATTACTCTGAAAGCACTGCAGCACAATCGAGCAGTTCTGTACACGACGCTGATTGATGGCGTCTGATTGACAGTTCTGAAATGCAAGGTGGTCTGGCATAACTGCATTTGCATGTCGAAAAGGATTCAGATGCAAAGGCCGCAGAGCCATTCAAGCCAGCTCGAGCCGCTGCAGTCGGTGCAGGCATCACAGCGCGTGCTTTGCAGGGGCCAGTTTGCCACAGAATAAGGCGTTTTGGCAAGAAACACGTGCAATAACAAACGTGACGCTCAATAAAAATGTTTACACTCTCGTTTAACTGGCCCGCATTGTGTGGCCCAACTGCTCTGAACAACTCGCGGTGTGGTGCAGTAGCAGGGCCCGGATTTATATGGCATGCGTGGCAGGAAAAAGACGTATCTTCTTTCACTGGAAATCCCCAGTCTACCCCCACTGCTCAAACAAAACAGAAAAGACAACCCATGACTGGTTTTTGTTCCCTAATGTATTTGTTCTGCTTTGAAGGAGTAACGCTCAGAAGAGAGATGCTACCCTGATAGTATCGGCAACACCTACAGGCTGTTTGTGCCCCTCCGAGAAAATAACATTTTTACTTTTTTAGGCTTCCATCATCTGACAAGTTTAGTTTACAAAGATGGACGAAGCAGCTCACCTTAGTTTGCGGCACCCTGCTTCTACATACACGTAAGACTAGTTTGTGACCAAAAGAAAAACATTAAAAAATAACACTTCAAAAGGGCTTTATTTATTTGGTGCCCTGTATATCTTGGTCAGAAGGCCGTGGCGATCTTTGTTAACTCAATACACATATTTCCTTTAGAAGAGCGATTTAAATGTACATCCATGGAGCAGCTCTAGCCGCTGTCCCCATTCCTGCATGAGACAATGCCGTGTGTGTGTGTCTGCAAATGAGATGGCCTGTATAATGCTAAAGGGTGAAGCTGCGGGCCTTAACATTACAAATGGCTTCACCGCAGGGGATGGGCAGACCCTTCCACTGCACAAGTCAACTGCTGCCTTCAGTCGACTCCAGAGGTAAGGAGCAAAATAAAACAAGGGAGACATATAAGACTTGCAAATAGGGGGCAGGGGGGTTGGGACACCCGATCTACGGACATTTCCAGAAATTAAACCTGTCAAAAGACAAGCGTGCATTCGTTCTTACCCGAACCTCATGTGCAAGTGAGAACTGAGCCCAGATAACAATTGCCATGCTCAAGAGAGTGGTAGGGAGGGGTGGTGGTAGTTGTGATGCTGTAGAAAGAAGACGTTTCCCTATACCTACAACAACTTCATTTCATCATAAGGCATTGCCATATTTACAGGAAATTGTAACAAGCATTGGCATAGCCAATAGGTCTCGCCTTTGGGACCTTGTAAGTAAAAAAAAAAAACTGAAGTATAAGACTTCACGTTTACATTTACTTCGTATTTAGGATGCAGTAAATGTAAACGTGAAGTCTTACACTTCAGTTTTTTTTTTTTACTTACAAGGTCCCAAAGGCGAGACCTATTGGCTATGCCAATGCTTGTTTGAAGCTGTTTCCTTCACCCGGGTCAATGCTCCCCAGACATGCCTCGGGACAGAACTTGAAGTCCAGGACCCACTGCAGCAGAGTGCACCAGCACTCTCAAGTCAAGGTCCACCTGCCACTGGTCAACTGGTCACTCCAGCAAAAGGCCTCCACACAAGCGGTCAGACAACTGAAACTCGGAAGTCCACCTCTTAGTCCTGAGTTCAAGTGGGAGCCGGTCCAGCCCTTTAGGCAGTCGCAGCCAGCATGACTCGCGGGTGGGGGAGCGGGGGTCGCGCGGGGAAGGGTGGTGGGTTAATTACATTTTTTTTTAAACTTGCCTCCGGTCCCGGGTCGCGACTTCTTCTCTCTCTGCTCAGTCCCAGGAAGCAGGCAGCCTTCCTTTCCTCCCCTAAGCCAATCACAACGCTGCAATGGCAGCGTTGTGATTGGCTGGGACGCCGACCACATAGATGTCAATGGGGAGGCCGTTTTCTCCATGCAGGCTGCATGCAGCCTACATGGAGAAAACGGGAGAGTGCGTATGACTGGTTTGGTCGGCCCTGGGGCTGACCAAACAGTCAGTGCCCACAACAGTGGGCTAGCCACTCCTCCCCTGCCCTACAGCAGGACCGCCCACACACCCGCCCCCAACCAAACCCTTTTGCTTTCTCGCAGTGCGAGAAGCAGAAACATAAAATGGTATTCATAATACCATTTTATGTTTCTGCTTCTCGCACTGCGAGAAAGCAGTGGGGCGTCGCTCCTCCGCCCACATGGAGGAGCCGCCCCTGCCTTTAGGTCTCCTCACAGGTCTCAGACATCAGACTTCTCCCCCTTCTGCTCATCCACAGGTGCAAATGTGTTTTGATAAGTTGAGGGTGAGGTCCCATTATGTGACCAGTTTATGAGCCAGTGGGTGGGGGTGACTCCTGGATACTACCTAATCCACAAGCGCAAAGTTCCCAGGGGCAGTCCCTCCCGCTTTTTCACCACATCCTGTTTTCCACACTGTCAATTATACCACAGTGCATCATGCCTAGTGAAATCCAACATGTCTCACAAAATCTGCGATTTTCCGTAGCATCCGTTCTCTTTGCATTCTGGGTTTCCCTTTTTGGTTAGTTTGAAGGATCCTCATTTTCAGACTGTCCATTGCTCTTCTTAATGCACATTTTTAAGGATGATTGTGTTAACTGCGTACTCGTTGCTTACTCGTATCACCACTAAATGTTGTTAATTGCACTAAGACCACATGAAGCTCTTTGTGATTTTATATGTCTTTTATAGGTCTTCTGCCATCTCGGGCAGATTATGTGATATATTTAAGACACACTGTTATTGTGTAAACCTAGCAATCATGAGTTGGATGCACTGCATATTCGCTCGCATGATTTAATTGTATGGGTTTGTTTGTACTGACACTAACAGAGAAGTTGCTTGGAATAAAGTGTGACGGAAAATCAATACATATAATTATAGATGTGTGACTGTAAATAGTGGATGGTTTTCACCAAGGGGTCGTGAGTGACATCTGAGAGTCATGAATGAGCTTGAGTCGCCCATGGTGTTACTGAGAACCCCGAAGTGAAAAACATCTCCATTATTTACAGCTTCCCATCTATAATATTATAGGTCACATACCCATGCACTATCATTAATGGGCTTTAAGAAATGTGGAATTGCATGGGTGTGTTTGCTTTGTAGTATTTTTAAACATACATAAGGGTTTCTTAGAGGCGTATTACATTTTTTTTTTTAGCCCTTTGAAGTTGTAAATGAAGAAAGGCCATTGGTTTTACTTTCTCTTTGTTTCCGTTCTGCAAACAGTGCCTGTCAGGTGAACATTGTATCTCACAACAGTCTAAAAGAAGCTTTGTTTATCACTGCTGTCATTTAATTGCAGTGAATAACCGGATTTTGACAAGTCTGTTATCTCTAGTGGACTGCTATGTGACTCATATGCAATAAAATTAGTACTAGCCTAATGACACACGGTCTACTCCCCGATTTCAACCCCAGCATCTCCCAGTCGCCTTCAGACACCTTTGCTATTTACGCCAAAAATCTTGGAACCTCCGCGGTCAGCGACTTAAGTGTGCTCTCTTAGGAAGGTGATGTTATGACAGGGGGTGTTTGACACTTGGAAGGACAATGAGTTACATAGTCCATGCTGACTTATTCGGCTCACTTTCCACTGATCTTCTGACCCCCTGCTGGGAAAAAACGCAAAAGGCTACTGTGCGTTTCAGGGCAAGCCTGTACCCATGCCCCCTGTTGCACAATTGTTCACACTAAATTCCTATCACAAAGCCAAAAGTTCCTACAGGGCAAGTATCACAGTGCTGACTGAATCAAGAAGGATCTCGCACTGTTAGAACATCAGGCTCAAACAAGGGTAGCATATTTTATCCAGACATCTCCTCTGATGCTGGTTCTGTGGCACAGCATGTGAACTGGCAGCACATTAGGGCAATAGATGTGAGATTGCCCTAAAGCACATCTCAATGTGTAGGATAGGGTGTTGCTGTGAATCTCAACCCTGCAGGCCAGAGCTTAAAGTGGAATCTTGGAGCTGTGGCCTCAAGGAGCTCCCTATGTTCCAATAGTCTAATAAAGGTATAATATCTCTGTCAATCTCACACTGTGTTTTGATCAGACCGGTACGGATAGCTTTGAACACCCCTTGATGCTGAGTGAAAGAGCTATGCCCTCCTGGTCAATATTCACCCATTGCCCACACCTCAATTGAGAACCATATTGCGACTAAAAATCTATGCATGTAATGTGGTCCCAGAAAACTCTGGGGTGGTGTTAGTATGTATCAGGCCTGCGGATGGGAGACAATGAAAAATGCAAGATAGAAAATTACACCGGGAAACAGCCATTACAACGTGGCTGTTTCCCTGCATGCCATTACTTCGCAAGCGTTACAACGCATGCGATGTAACAACGGGTAGCCATTACTACGCATTTTTTTATTTTTAAATCGCATGCGCTTTTCCAACGCATGCGATCTAAAAAAAAATGGCAATCCACCTCGTTGTGAGGAAACAGAGGCTCTTCCGTTTCCTCACAATGACGTGCACAGCCCCTCAGAGCCGAAGTGAAGCAGGAACCAGGAGGAGAGAGGAACCACGAGGAGAGAGAGGTAAGGGGGATTGGGCCTGGGGTGGGGGTTACTTTTTTAGGGTAAAAGGGGGGTGGGGTGTATGTATAGTGCAGGGTAGTGTTTTAGGGTTTAGGGTAGTGTCGGGGTGGTCGTGCAGGGTATTGTTTTAGTGTAGGGAGAGGACTGGGGGTCAGGGGAGGGTCGTGCTGGGGTAGTGTTTTAGGATTTAGGGTAGTGTCGGTGGGTCGTGCAGGGTATTGTTTTAGTGTAGGGAGAGGACTGGGGGTCAGAGGAGGGTCATGCAGGGGGTAGTGTTTTAGGGTTTAGGGTAGTGTCTGGGGGTCGTGCAGGGTAGTGTTTTAGTGTAGGGAGAGGACTGGGGGTCGGGGGAAGGTCGTGCTGGGTGTAGTGTTTTACAGGTGCCATCTTTATCTATCTAAAGATCAGTAATCTTTTCTCTTTTCATCAACTTCTCATCTAACTCCTTCATCTCGTCATAGTAATCTCCTTTCATATCTTCTAGTTCTATCTCATCTCTTTTCCTCTTCCTTGCTTTTCGTTTGTTAATTGTTCCTGTCATCTCTTTTCTTCCACACTTACACTTGTAACATTTATGTTATGTTATCGTGTCTTGTAGAGCGCAACGGCTGCCCCAGCGAAGGGGCGTCCCGGCGCTAATGCAGGAAAGACTGACGGAACATACGAAACAGCAAGCACTAAGATGCAGAGAAAAGATAGGTCTTAATGGCCTTTCTGAATGCTAAGTAATTAACAAGGCCACGAATCTGCCCAGGGAGTGAGTTCCAGAGAGTGGCGGCTCTGAAACGAAAAGAGCGGCCACCAGCCCTAACTCTGCGTGTCCGAGGAACCACCACCAAATGCTGACCCTGTGAGCGAAGGAGTCGAGTAGGGGCATATGGCAGCAAAAGATCAGCCAGAATAGGGGGCGTGGCCAATTTTAAAATCTTGAAAGAGATACATAGGGTTTTGAATTCAATGCGTCTGGCCACGGGTAACCAGTGGAGACGTCGAATGGCGTTTGACACAGAGCAAGATTTACGCAGACCTAGGAGAGTTCTAGCTGCTGCATTCTGTGCCCTTTGCAGCCTCGAGACCTCCGCTTTATTGGACCCTAGATAGAGCGAACAGGCATAATCAAGTCTCGACATAACTGTCGTTTGAATAATGACCTGACGTGTAGATGCGTCAAAAAAAACCAGCAAGGGTCTGAGCCCTCGTAAGAGACCGAAACAGGTCCCTGCCGTCTTTTTTGTTTGGACTCGATAGTTTAAAGAAGAGTCCAGCCAAACCCCTAAGTTATCATTACTAATGCTACTCCAGCTACTGAAATCATTGGCATTATTATTTTTCCTAATAAACTACTTCCAAAGGTAGTAAACCATTTACCTACCGAAGAGAAACTCTTACCAAGTCTCTCCCAAACACCGTCAACCTCCAGTTGGGTCAAGTCTTTATGTAATTTCGTAATATTCTTAATATATCCCTCAATACCTTTACTTTTGTCAGGGATATAAGTACAGCAGTGTTGAATTTTCAGCATGCCACAGACTCCACCCTCTTTTGCCAATAAGATATCAAGGGCAAGTCGATTTTGCAAAACCATTGATCTGATTGCAACCATTTCAGTGTCAATCATCAAGAAGCCACCAGCAGTATCTGTCAATAAACGATCAACCACTGTGGACAATTTTCGAATTTTATGCAAATTCAGAACGACTCCAACTGATGGTATCAGTGCACCAAAAATATCACCTACTATTTCTGAGAAACTAGCTCTCTTCTTACGTGTTAGTCCTTGTTTTATTTCATTGATTCTGTTATTACTTTTGTCTACATGGTAGACCTTTGGGAAAACAATTGCAAAATAACAACTACCATACCAATGTGCAGGTAACCTGTAATAGGCTTTCTTACCACACACATAATAGACTCCGAGGAAAACAGGACCAGTTCCACCCTTCAATTCCCAACCTCCAGTAATTTGGTAAGTATGCTCACATTCACTAGAACCAATGAAATAATTATTATAGTTAGTTTTCATTCTAAGCAAGCAGATTTTCCCCTTTTTATACCAGTCCAGGGACATTGCAGCATATGTCTCGCCTTTCTCATAATTTCCTTCTCTAAACGCCCATGGTGGTACCTGTGACTTCTGTTCAGCAGCTTTCCTTTGGAAACTTTCTCTTCTATATACTTTCATATCTATGAACACTTTTTCTTCAACCCGCAAACTACATGTTAGATTGTTTTTGTAAGCTTATCCTATATCTAGTGTCTTAGTAATATGGAAGAATTCTCCCATATAACGTGCATTTTTACTACTTAAAACCTTGTTTAGTTCCTTTATAATAGTTATCGCTGTAAATACTAAATCTATATTGGAATAATGATACTCCAGCTTCCCGTCACGTAGAATAGGCTGGTTAAAACACTGCAAGACACACCATATGTTAAAGGTAGGTGATGATAGGTCACCCCTCTGAGACAGACGAAGGTAATTGCATGCACACATAATCACTCACATTCATCGTATTAACATACTCGTACAATAATTTTGTAAAAACATTTAACGAGAAATCACTAATTGATTTATCATGATGGAAAATACTTCCATCTATCTGTTTTATGTTAGTATTAGGGTTTCTTTAGTAACATCACTCACTCTTTCACTTATTACATCATTAGTATTGTTTCCATTATTAGTTACCATTAGAATAGGTACAATGACAGTTAATAATATCCATATAAATGTCAGTAAAAGGCACTACATAAGCAAGCTTTAATACATCTACATTTTAGGCTAGACTTTGGATGTTCAGTCACTTTTGCTTCGGCCATTTTTGTATTTCTACTAAAAATATAAAAATATAAATCTATAAAAAAATCTAAATTTACAAAAAAAAAAAAAATTCTGACAAATAGTGTAATCCTACACTTCAAGGCTTTCTTCTTTTACCCCTTTCTTTTATTTCTTTTTCTTTAAATCTTCTGAGTCTTTCCATTCATTTCGTCTGGCAAGGTTTCGCCTTAATTTTTCCCAGTTCTTTTAAGGTGGTTTTATGTTGCTTTCATCCACTTGCTCAGTGCCCGTACCGTCTTTTTCTTCACTTGGATCTGAGCTTTCAATTTCTTCCAAGACCACGTACATCCATTCCGGTGCTGTGTATTTCTTGCTTGGAATTCTTACTCTCCTTGTTTTTCGTACTAAATCTTCTCCTGACTCTTCTTGTTCTACTTGACTTGAGACCTCATTAATTTGCTCTGGTCTTCTTTTTGTCTTTCTCCTTACAAGAGTGTATTTCAGTCTTTTCACACCACTTGGCCAATTGTCACCTTTTCTCGGTCTTTTAGTATGAACTACTTCTTCAGCTTCACACACTTCAGCCTTTGGTCTTTGGCTTTGGTTTACCAATTGCTGCTCTTCTTGTCTTTCAAGTGGACTTGGGACTCGTTTGGTATGGCTTGCATGGATCCAATTTGGCAAACCACCACACTTCACTGCGGTCGTCGTCACCAGAATCACCTGGTAAGGTCCGTTCCACCTGGGTTCTAAACACGATTTCCGCACACGTTTCTTCACGAGAACCCACTCTCCAGGACTCAGATTGTGAGCTTGATTCGGCTGTGTCGTAGTGGCATTTTCTCCAACCTGGTGAGACACAGAATGCACCAGATCAGCCAATCCTCTGCAATGGTCAAGCACTAGATCATCAGATATATTCATCAGTTTGTTCGCTGGTATAAATGCTTGTCTCATTGCTCTTCCCATTAGAATCTCGTGGGGACTCAATCCGAATCCCGTCTTTTTGTCAGGAATGCTTCTAAGACTCATCAAACAAGGGGTAAAGCATCAGGCCATCTCAGTGTCGTGGATGCACACCCCTTTCCTAATCTAGATTTTATGGTGCCATTTATCTGCTCAACCACTCCAGATGCTTCGGGTCGATAGGCACAATGCAGCTTCTGCTCAATCTGTAATGCTGCACAAATCATCCGAATTATCTCATTGTTAAAATGGGTTCCTCTATCTGTTTCTAAAGTGACTGGAAATCCGAATCTAGGTATCAGTTCTCTTAGAAGTAGCTTCGTGACTGTTAAACTGTCATTCCTTCTCGTTGGATAGGCTTCCACCCAGCGAGAAAACAAACAGACAACAACCAACACATATTTCAGCCCATGGCACGGCAGGAGCTCAATAAAATCCAACTGGAGTCGGGTGAAGTCCCCAAATAACAACTGTCTTTCTGCCTGGATTTTGCTGCTGACAGGTGACACACCTCTGGCAGAGACTATCTGCAATGGCCCTGAACGTTGGGTTATTCCATGATTGCTTGAAGAGCCTGATCATAGCATCTCTTCTAACATGTGCAATTCCATGGTATATCCTTGCCATTTGGGATAGTAAACTGTCTGGCATGACTGGTCTTTCGTCTATATAGACCCACACTTCGTCCTCTGCTCTCTTCCTGCAGCCTGAATTTATCCAAATTCCCTTTTCCTAATCACTTGCTTCTTCCTGTAGCTGTCTAATTTCGTCCCAAGTTTCAAATGAAGAAGAAAACATAAGATGGCAATTGGTATTTTCTTTTTCCATCCCTCTGTTTAGAGCAATTAAATTTCGTGCACAGAAACGCGCTACTTGATCCGCGTATCTGCTGCCCTTCGTCATATAATCATCTCCTGATTTATGTGCGGAACATTTGACCACTGCAATCCCTTTGGGCAATTGTAAAGCATCCAATAAATCTTTTACAATTTTGCTGTTTCTTATAGGAGAACCTGAAGAAGTCAGAAATCCCTTTTGCATCCATAGCTGACCGAAGTTGTGGACAACCCCAAAACCATATTGACTATCAGTAAATATGGTTACCCTCAGGCTTTTGGAAATTTTGCATGCACTAATCAGAGCTATCAATTCAGCAATTTGGGCGGAGTTTACCCCTTTTAAACAGGATGCTTCTAGAACTCCCGCTATGGTGCAAACAGCATAGGCAGAACACAATTCTCCTTTCTCATTTCTTAAACATTATCCATCAACAAACATCTCACAGTCTGGTTCTTCTAATGGAACGTCCTCAATATCAGGCCTGGGTTTCGTGCACAACTCTGTCACATCCAAACAATCATGATCCGCCTCTTCTCTTACTTCCTCACAATATGAATTCGGCAACAGGGTTGCCGGATTTACGGTTGTGCATCTTACCACAGTCACATTTTCAGCACCTAAGATCACTCTTTCGTACTTAGTCAGCCGACTAGAGGTCATATACTGTGTCCTTGTACATGTCAAAAGGATCTCAACTGAATGTGGCACATACACCTTGACTGGATGTCCCATCACAATTGCTTCACTCTGTTCCAGACTCACGCAAGTAGCTGCTACTGCTTTTAAACAGCCTGGCAACGCTGCGGCCACTGAATCCAAAGTAGCAGAAAAATATGCTACGGGACGTCATGCCATTCCATGTTTTTGAGTTAAAACTGAAAGTGCACACCCATCTCTTTCACAACAGTACAATGCAAAATCCTTTGCATAATCTGGCATTCCCAATGCAGGTGCTCGACAAAGACTGTTTCGCAATTTAGTAACAGCTTCCATACTTTCATCATCCAACACAATCGGATCTTTCACATCTTTTCGGGTCAACCTCTGTAGAGGTTTTGCAAACAGTGAGAACCCACTGATCCACTGCCTGCAGTATCCAACCATTCCCAAAAACATTCAAACTTCTCTCTGAGTTTTTGATGGATTCATTTGTTTAATTACACTAATTCTTTCTTCTTTTTTTAAAATATTTTTATTGCAAATTTTTAAATTATAAACAGCATCAATCATACATATGCAATTCATTCACATATGAGGATTAATAATTCCATTTTTTACATCCAGGGTTTTCAAAATTAAATAAAAAAAATTCCCGACATACAATTTGAGTAAACTCTCAGAGGGAAGGGAAAGAAAAACAAAAAATCAAATCAAGTCAAAAAGCTAAGAGTTATCCACAGTTGAGACAAAATTCTGACAAATATCCTTTACGATAAAATTCTAGCAAACAAATATATTAACAGAGGGAGAACACCACAACAAAAATAAGGTGTCAGTCATTTTTCGAAAATCAAGACCCAGTTTGGATTTGCAATTCCTTCCAGTTATAGATAGGGTCCCAGATACGTTTACCCAAAAATTTTCCTCTTTTACCCCTCCTCTCGTAAATTCCCCTCTCCAGGTTAAACATCGCTAGTAACCTAGCTAGCCAGAGTTGAAAAGTTGGGGCGGCTTGATGAAGCCGCATATTCGGAGAACTGCCATAGCAAGAAACAAAAAGCGAAAATGCGAGGCTTGCCCCTGGGTGTTGTCAACCCCAAGGAGCATTAGGGTTGGGGTTAGCTTAATTTTAATATCCAAGGTGTGTTCACAGAAAGCCGTAATTGAAAATTTTATTGGATCAAGCCGTGGGCAGGTGGAAAACATATGGACTAAATCAGCGTTTAATAGGTTGCACCGTGAACACCTAATTCCCACCTGTCCTCCCCACTGTGCTATCTTTGCCGGGGTATAGTAGAGTGAAAAGATCGTCTTGTAATGCTGAGCCTGAAGCCCAGCAGAACATAACACTCTCTGCCCCAGCTCTAAAGACTCAAGGAAATTATCCGGATCAATGCCCAGCCTATCTTTCCATTTTTCACCATGCTTTTCTAAGTCATCGTGCTTAAGTGATGTAAGTTCACAATAAATTCCTTTTATATTACAACCCTTGCTGCTTCTTATAGCATCTATGACTTTATTTTTACCAAAGCCGTTAAGCCCACCCAGCTTTTTGCCCAGGAAGCTTCTGATCTGGAGATATTTAAAAAAAAATTAGAGCTTATCCCGAATTTGTCCTGGATATCCTTAAATTGGAGCATTCCCTCAGAGCCCATCAAATCCCCCACTTTCGCAAGGCCACACCCTGCCCATTCTGCCATAATCTGATCGGAGAAAATTTCTGGGAGCGTGGGATTGCCATACAGCTGGGTATAAGAGTTCATTCTGCCCAAACCCGTCTTCTTCTTAAGGGCAGCCCAGATTTTAAAGGCTGCCAACATAGTTTTAAACTTTGTTCTTTTAAAATAACTCGGCTCACTAAATTTCATGAAGCAGTTCATTGCATCCTCACCTACCAATAACCTATAAACATCTGGCAACTTATCCTCGGCACTTAGATCTACTGATTGCCCACCAAACATCACCCACATATATTGGAGAGCCGCAGCCCAATAATAAAATTTAAAGTCTGGAAGTGCCCAACCGCCTCTTGCAGAAGGCAGTGTCATATAACGGAAGGCTCTCCTTGTTTTGCCATCTGCCCAAACAAATCGATTAACCAGACTTTCTAGTGCAGCAAACCATTGCTTCCCAAATTCTAAAGGAATGGCCCTGAATAAATAGAGCATTTTTGGTAAAAATACCATTTTAACCATGTTACAGCGGCTGACCAAAGACAAATGTAAATTATGAAATTTATCAAAATCTTTCTTAGCCTTCCGAATTATAGGGTCAATATTTATTGCCACCAGTGCATTCAGATCAGAGGATATAGAAATACCCAGATAAACTGCTGAGTCTGTCACCCGTGAATCGGAAAGGCTAATCCCCCGGTTAATGACTATCTGGGTCTTCTGTTTATTTAGGGCATATCCAGAGATCCTACCAAATGTTAGAGCAATCTCCTCAACTGCCGCTATTGCTGCTAATGGATTAGGAGTAACTAAGGCGACATCATCGGCGTATGCGAGGACTTTTGTTGCAATACCGTGATAAATCATTGGCTTGATTTCCTGACAAACCTCTAGGAGCCGAATTAAAGGGTCTATATATATGGCGAATAGCAGGGGTGAGCATGGGCAACCCTGCCGGGTGCCCCGTTTGATCTCAAAGGATGTCGTGTATTTCCCATTTATTCTTAAACGAGCTGTTGGTACATTATACATAGCTCGAATGGCTTTAATAAACCCCTGACCAATTCCAAACCATTTCAGTGCCTCCCATAAATAATCCCAGGAGACCCTATCAAAGGCAAAAGCCAAAAGCAGCAAAGCCATAGGGTCCCCTGAGACTTCTGCTGCATCAAACAGAGTTATTACACGTCGCGTATGCTGGGTAGTACCCCTCCCGGGTATGAACCCGTGCTGACACGGGTGGATGGTTTTGGCTATAATAGTGTTTAATCTGGTCGCCAAGGCTTTTGAGAAAATCTTAGCATCACTATTTATAAGCGTAATTGGCCGGTATGATCCAGGCTCCCGGGGCGGCTTACCTTTTTTAAAACATATTATAATATCATCGCCTGCCCAAGAAGCAGGAACCGACTTCGCTGATTGTGCACAGTGTATCGTTTCAACCAGGTCGGGTCCGATTTCATTCAGAAAGACCTTATAAAACTCCAACGGAATCTGATCAGGTCCGGTGGCCTTGCCAGAAGGGAGATTTCTCTGCGCACCATAAATCTCATCCTGCGTCAGAATTACCTCCAGCTTTTCACTATCCTCAGTTTCAATGCTCTGCAAAGGTATGCTATTGAGGTAATCCTGAGATAAATTCTGCGAATCCTGAGATTCCTCCCCGTATAGTCGATGAAAGAATTGCCTAAACACTTCCTGGATCCCGGAGGGATCTGTGACTAAATTTCCAAACTCATCTGTAATCTCATTTATCTCGTTTGCGGCACACCTTTGTCGAAGTCTGACTGCCAATGTATGACCTACCCGCTCACTAAATTCAAGGCATTGCTCTTTTTTCGCTAAAAAGCATTCTGATGCCTTTGCAGCAGCCCTTTCTCCAATTCCTGCCTTAGTCCACGCAAGCCGATGCAAAATATCATTAGTGACTAAGCCTATTTTTACCGCCGTAGCCAGCTCCTCTTCAATTCTAGCTAAGTTTTTATGAAGCGTTTCTTCATGTTGCGCCTCTCTCTTTTGCCGAAATAAACTAAAGCTAAGAGTCTCCCCTCTAACACCTGCTTTAAAAGCATCCCACACAACTCCTGCACTAACACTGTGTCTATTTATATCGAAGAAAGCCGTGATCCACCCCTTCATATGGGAGACATATTCAGGATCTATTAAAAGCCCTCTTTCGAAAGTCCAGGTCCGCTCAACCCGTTCTCCTTTAGTGAAAGCCAAATTGAGAGCAAGAGGGTTGTGATCCGATAATATCCTTGGGAGTTTCTCTATTGTAACCCGGTGTGCTAATGAGTGTGATACAAAAAAATAATCGAGTCGAAAAATCGCGTTGTGTGGGGCAAAAAAAAAGGTACTGCCGTCGGCATTAATTTTTAAATGATTCCATACATCTATAAGTCCATGATTATTAATCATATTAGTAAGTGCCTTAAAAATCCTTCTTTTGCGTCCTACGTATTTATCGCCGGTGATTCCCCAGAGTCCCCAAGCCCATTTATATTAAAATCACTGCATACTATAAGTGGAGTAGGGAATTTAGCAAACTCATTATCCAAAAACTCTAGTACCTCAGGGTCATCGGCTGTTGAGTCGTACAACGAGCACACAGTGAATAACTCCCCAGCAAACCCACATTCTGCTAAAGCCCATCGTCCCCATCTATCTGACAGTATCCTTTTAGCTGTTATATCTTTCCTACGGGTGAGGATAGCTACCCCTCTGGTTTTAGTACCTTGCTTTGTGGCCACCAGTAATCTAAAACCTAATTGTTCTAAGATCCCAGCTCTGGTACTCCACATAATATGTCAGCTCGCTGTGTTTTCAATATTATTGCAGCCCTTTGTCGTTTAGCTTGATCATTAAGCCCACAGATATTAATTGAGACGATCTTAAGATTCAAAGAAGCCATAAAACAATTTTAGATAGTTTCCCTTCTGCATTAATTTAATATTTATTTTGTTTGCCTTTTTTTTAGATACCATCACCTCCACCCTTTCCCTTTTGCAAAAAAACCATACTCTGAATTTCCTTTTAACAAAAAATTTCCTCATACGTTGTGCTGTGCTGTGACCTACCCCCCCGAAACACCTAAACCCCCCCAGAACCAGACCCCCCCACCCCCACCGACAACCCATACAGGCAAATAGGTCAAACATGACCTATGTGTGGCTACCAATCTCACATCTCAAGTTACCGCAAACTCTTCTCCCCCTCTAGCCTCAAACATACCACCACCACCCCACCCCCCACTCAGCTTTGTGAAAAACAACAATAGAAATACGTAAAGATGCAGTATACCAAAACGTTAGTCAATAATCCAATTAGACTATTATCAAGCCCCATGTAGCTTAGCGGGCTGCGTCACCCCTCCCTTTTGCCTCCTTCAGCTCCGTCAGAAATTCTTGAGCCCTCACTTCGGAAGGGAACATTCGAATCCGCCCGTTAGTTATAACTTTAAGGCGGGCAGGAAATAACAGGTACGCTTCACAGCCCAACCCCTGAAATGCAGTTATCAACTGTCGGAGTTTCCATCTGCGCTCCACTGTAGCATGGCAAAAATCGGGGCGTGCGAAAAAAGTATGCCCATCAAAAGTCCTCTTGGCTTCAGGTCTTGCCTTGTCTATTATGGCTTGTCTAAGAAGAAAATTTCCAAAATAGATCAGGATTGCTCTCGGGTGCTCATCCTGCCTAAATGAATTATTCCTCCTCTGCACCATTGGAAATCGATGGACCCGCTGGACCTCCATATCCCAATTCCAATGGGCAAGGTCCGGAAAAGCTCCCTTTAGCAAGGACACCACAAAGGACACTATATTGCCCCCCTTCTGCATTTTCGGCAACCCCCAGTAAGCGAACATTGTTTCTCCGTTGACGGTTTTCGAAATCCTCAAGTTTCCAACAAACGTTCATTGCCTGCTTTTCCTGCTGTTCTTTAAATTCCTGTAATTTATTGACTTCTTCTTCCAGTGCCACAGTTCTGTCCTCCACATGTGTGACCCGCTCGGCCATTTCTGTGCAAAGTTTATTAACTTTACGGATGGAGGCCTGCAATTTTTTAGTTGCTTGAAGCGATCTTCTACTTTCCATTCTGGCCTCTCCCTGCATTTGTTTTAAAGTAGAATATACTAAATCCAGTGAGGGTGGGACTGGGGGTCCAGGAGGTGCAGCCGGACCGCCTAATTCCGCTTGCCCATCATTCTCGTAAACCATGCTAGTAGCCGAGTAGTCCCACTCCAATTTTCTTGCCGTTGCCGCATCTGTCTGAGCCAGACTTCCTCTAGATCTTATTCTTCGTTTTTGGAGTGCTGCCTTGCTACGACAGCCTTTTTGCACGGTAGAAGACTCCTCTGAGTCAGTTTCTTCCGAAGTATTGAAGTCACTGAGGGCAGGAGACTCAGAGTCATCGTTAAGTGAATAAAACGTATCCCCCTCGGGAGATCCGTGCATCGTCTCACGATACTGTGAAGCTTGCTTTAAATTATAATCCAAAGCTTGGTCTACCGGTACAGTGGCGGAGACCCCTTTAGTTAAAACAGTACTCATGCAAACCTTACCATCGCCGTTTATATTCTTAACCTCAATCCTATTCTTAACCAAAGTAGCCGGTAACCCTGCAGATTCATATAAATTGTCACCTTTCTGCACAGGCTCAGCACTGTCAGCCCGCTCAGCCCGCTCACCCACTGCCACCAAGTCAGGAGCTTCCGTGGTAACATGTTCTGCATTCTCAAAATTCTCTGCAAATAAGTCTGTACGATCTCCCTGAGAGGCTTGTGCATGCAGAGTCTGAGTCTGGACCACTGGCAAACCCTGTTCCGGTCCAGATTTTCCCTGCAACTCATTTTCAAAGCTGGGCTGTGTGGACTGTGTGGAATCCCCAGTCCCCGCTGCTCCTACCGCCGGCAAACTCGAAGTTCTCTCTGTTACCTTTTGGAGACTGACGGCGTGAGCTGGTGGCAAAGACATCGAGAAAGCCTCCACCACGGTTGGCTGCCTCAGTGCTCCCTCTGCGGCCGCCGCCGCGCGAAGCCGGGTCCCGCCCGCGGCGCCGATTTCCTTCCCAGTGGCATCAGTTTTCTTCGACGTCGGACCTCCTCGGCGTGCAGGATTCACCCCCCGTATTGAACCAGGGGCAATGTTAGTATTTTTAGAGTTGCTGATACCGGAGGCGCCAGCGGCCCCCCCAACGTCCGCGGACATATTCAGAGCATCTTTACCCTTGTTAGGAATTTTACCGCCTTATCGGCTTTATCTGTTTTCGGGGCCATATTCCGTACGGGGCACCAGCAGCTCCCTCGAGGCACGCCAGGAAAGCACCGGAGACTTGGAGGCAACAAGAACAGAACTGTGACAAAGCACCTTGCTTTCAACTGGATCCCGATGCCCAGCAGCCGCATGTCATCATAGAGGTGAGTGCCCAGACAAGGGGGGATGTTTTTTAGGTGGTTGTCACAGCATTTTCAAGCGAGCACAGAGGGAGAGAAGCAGCAGCAACTTTCACCAAAGTCAGTCGGCAGCCATCTTGCCCTGTTACCTCTACACTAATTCTTTCTGGTGTCACCTTTCTGACTCCTTTTTCTATTTTGTGTCCTAGGTACTGGACTTCCTGTTTACAAAATTGTAATTTTGCTGGTGACACTTTGTGTCTTCCTTCTGCCAAATGATTCAGTAAGGCAATGGTATCTGTCACACATGCCTCTCGTGTCTTTGATGCCACCAGTAGGTCATCAATATACTGAACCAGAACTGAATTTCCTGGCATGACTAAAGTCTCCAAACATCTTTTCAGGATCTGATTAAAAATTGAAGGACTCTCTGTGTACCCTTGAGGAACTCGGCACCATGCCAAAACACAGTCTCCGAACCGGAATGCAAACAAATACTGGCTTTCCGGATGTAAAGGGATCGAAAAAAATGCTTGGCACAGATCAATCACTGTGTACCATTCAGAATCACATGGGATTTGGTAAAGGATTACTGCTGGATTTGGCACTACTGGACAACAGGGTACTACAATTTTATTAATTTTCTTAAATCCTGCACTATTCTATATTTTCCACTGGGCTTTTTAATTCCTATAATAGGCGAATTACAAGGACTACTCATTATTTCTTTCAGAATTCCCTGTTCAACCATTTGGTCAATCACAGGAGTGACTCCTGCAATTACTTTCAGACTCATTTTGTACTGAGGAGTGTTTGGATATATGGCACCCTCTTTCACCGTAATCTAAATCGGATCTACATTTGACATTAGGCCAATCTCCTTCCTGTAAAATCCCATACATCCGTCCTTACTGCACTTTTTAATTCTTCAGGCAAACTCTCTCCTGTGAGAAGTGAAAACAACTCATCCACTTCTGTCCCTTGCTTCGCTAACATCATCTTGAATTCGACATCCTCATCAGGTGTCTGAAACGCAATACCATCTGGCGTACAATAGATGGTACAATTCATTTTACACAATAAATCCCTTCCCAAGAGATTTACTGGACTCGAGTCACATACCACGAGACAATGCATGTCTCTAAAACTTCCAATATGAACTTCTATCGGATTTGTGACTGGCGTGCTAATATGCTTGTTTGAGACTCCTACAACTTGGATAGTTTCTCCCGAGAGGGGTAGGTTCGGAATTTCTGCTGCTCTCACAGTAGAACGGGTAGCACCAGTGTCCACCGGGAATGTAATATCATTACCTTCCACCTTTCTGTCAACAAATGGACCTGACTGATCTACCACCAAGGATGCGCCAAGTGCGCACTCTTCCTCCCCCCTCAGGCACCGTCATTGAGATGAGTCTGAATCACTCTCATTGCACTGCAACCAGTATTGCGGAACCATTTGCACACTTTGATTCTTACCAATTTGATCACCTCCGTGAAATCCAGTGTTTGCACTGCACCTCTGCACTTGAACATTCACATTATTGGGCATAGGAGCTTGTGGCACCTGTAACTGTGGAGCAACTACCTGCTGCTGCTGCTGCTGTTGATTCACACCCACCTCATTCTGCATCTGTGGATTTAAATTTTGATTTACCCCATTATTCTTTTAAACAGATCTACACTCGTTCTTCCAATGTCCATACTTTCCGCACGCATGACAAGGAAATTTCTTCTTAGCTTCTTCTTTGCTCAATTTACCTCTACCTCCACTGTATACCTGATCAATTTGATTCTGATCATTCATTTGATTACCTGTTTGAGAACCATTGTTTACTTCTTGCTGCTCTGCTACCTTCACTTGTGCCCACATCATTTTCTCCTTTAATTTTTTATGTCTTGATTCAATGTCATCACTACAATACTTCGCATACCTCAAAATTTCGTCAATGGTTTTGCTCTGCCAACAAATCAAGTGCTGCTGAATCATATTACTAATCTCGGTTTCAAACCAAACACAAAACGATACACAAAATGTCCCATATCTTTGTCTCCAATATTCTCAAATCCGATATTCTGTTTAAATACCTGCAACAACCTTTCATAATAGGCATGTAATGACTCTTTCGGTTCTTGGGTCGTCCTATCTATCTTAACCCAATCTGTTTCCTTTGGAGAACTTTTTCCTTTCAAAAAGGTTATTACCTGATTATACTTTCTCATCACCTCATCAGATGGTGCACCTGTTTTAGGATCTCTAGGATATTCTTCTTTTGGCCAATCGACAGTAATTTTACATTCTGTCCGCAAATCAGCTGGTACAACAATCTCAAACAAACCATCTAAATCTTTTAACAAAACCTTTGAAACTTTCACAAACCTCTCTACCTGTTTGTACCGCTCAACTGGTTTCTCTCTTAATCTGGGAAAATCATTTGTAAAGGACAATATATCCTGTCTTGTCCAGGGAACATGCACATATCCACCACCTGGGACTTCTCTCATCGGACACGCCCTTTCAACTTGTTCTGTCTCTCTTAACGGAAACATTGATGTTCCTTTGCCAGCTGCCTCTTCTTTCTTTTTCGTCCATCTACCTTTCCACCGTTCTACATCTCCACATTTTTTCAGAATATTCATCAACTCTTTTATCTGTAATCTTTTTCCAGACGCATTCAAACTCTCCAAATCCTTTTCGGTAAAGGCCAATCTGTACGATTTCTGTAGCACCTTTGACTTCTCTATATCTATTCCATATTCACTAGCAGCCACTGCTATTTTCTCATGAAGATTCCTCACTCTCCAAGTGATACTTTTACACAAAAACAACAGCTCTTCATCTCGGTAAGTCCCTAATCTATCTGGACTTATCGTACCAATAATCATATCTTCCAAATCCACTTTCAATTGGCTCACATTTATACTCTGTGGTTGAGGTTTTTGCTTTTCCATTCCCTTTATCCAATCATTCAATTCCTCTGGTGAAGGACCTGCTGAACTCCCTGTCGTTGGAATGACGTTTGTCCCTATTCTCCTTGGATCTATTTGTATTGATGGAGCAGGGTAAATGAAAATTTTTTAACCTCCTAATAATTTTCGTAAATAATTAATAAACATGTTCGTTTAAGTAAATAACCAACAATGTATGTTACATGTAAAGGGTTAAAAGTAACACGCTATTTTGTGTGCAAATTAATCAACTTATAATTGTTTACGTGTCTGACATAACGTAATATTTGCGTACTAATAAAATAATAAAGGCATGATTTGTGCTTTTTAAATAAAATGTGCGGTGGCAAAATAAAGCGATGGTAAGTAAGGGACAGCTTTATATGTTGCTTTTTGCTAGGTAATACCTAATTGGGGTACGTAGAAAGACGGGAGGGAAACGAAAGGGTTTATATTCTTTATTTTAACAATATTTTGTTTATCTTTGAAAATAGTGCGCTTAGGCCTGTTGAGCAGCGATATAAAATGGCCGCCATAAGCTAGAGTATGCATGTCCAAGAAGCCGTGTGGTAGAGGAGAGAGGCTGTGAAAAAGGATGACCACGTGTTCGTGCTGAGAGGCTAAGACGGAAGTATGGTCAAGGCTATTGTGACCTTTCTGAGCAAATGTGTGCCAAGATGATCAGCAAGAAGCGTGAGAAGTCAAACTGAATAAATGGATGGAACTGTTGAATCTAAAAAGTAGCAGAAAAAGATACAAATTGGACTGATCGAAACTGATGAGCAATGTCATGAACTGTGGGAAACGATGCAAGCATGGACATTCCACAAAGAACTGGTTAAGACAAGGAAGTTTGATTAAAATGTATATGGACCTAAATGGACCAATGAGAAAGAATCACGCCATAGAGATGCAACATTTTTTATTCAGTAAGCTAGAATTAGGGTATAAGAAGACCTACTCTTGGTGGGAGGGGTTAGATGCTGTAAGTAAGTAAGTAAGTAAGTAAGTCCGTTTTTATATAGCGCAGCTACTCACCCTTACGGGTCTCAAGGCGCTGGGGGCCGGAGTGGAAATTAAGTGAGCTATTGCCCAGAGTCACATGGTGCTGAGCTGAGCTGCATCCGGAGCCGGGGATCGAACCGTGAACCCTGTGCTCCGAAGTCAGCTGCCCTGGCCGCTGCACCACACCTCTCCACTGGAGAGTCAGATGCTGGAGAGAGTGGATGCTGTAAATGGGTGAAGTTGCGGTTGCTGATGCTGACGAGCTGATGCTGTTGTTGCTATTTTATATTTCTAGTTGAGTATAAGATACTGCTTTTGGGGAACCTTTTTATTCCTGATAGATTTTTCATTTAGAACTATTAGATTTTCTAAGACAGATAGATTGATCTTTTGGAGTTCTTGCTATGACAACCTTATTTTTCCGTCTAATAGATATGCATTGCAATTTCAATTTATTCTTATATTGATGATAAATGTAATAATCTGAATAATAAGCTTAAACTTATTTCTTGCTTCGAAAATTTATATAAACTTTATTATTCTTCAAACAAATGACTCAGTGATTCTTTAGCAAAAATGATTAAGGTAAAATGTTAAAGAGTTTATTGTGATTGAGCTGGTCTTAATCACCATCAACTGATTCCTACTAGTTGGTCCATCGACCAATGAGCGGAATACCTTAAAGCAAATGAGAAACATTATGTCATGTTAAAAGAGGTATCCCGTCTCCTTCCAGCGAATCGTTTTCTCCTAGTTTAAGGACGGAGGAAATCCAGGGAATGAATGAGTAAGTGAATGTATATGCGGTGTTATGGGCCCCACCGTCATATGGATATAGTTTGTGTGTTGGAGGAATAGTTGCACCTGGATGACCGAAGCATATAGGAGAATAATTTTTATTGTTAGCGCTGGATCAGATTTCTTGGTAGCAGAGTTATGGTTACTATAGATTAGTTTGGTGATTATTGATGATTGATAAGTTCATGTCTAACACTTTATGTTGAGACCCGTTATGTTACATGTAAGTTTTCACGCTTCCGGGAAGTAGGAAGTGGAACACGTGTGGCAAGAGAAGTCACATGGAATGGTGCATTGTCTGAGTTCATATTGGTGATAACACAGGTTGTGTTATGATAGGGACATTTTCCGTATAAAAGGTGTGTAAGTGAAATAGTGATCGGTTTTCTTGTGAAACTCTGGCCTTAATTCTCAGGAGCAGTATAGTCTCCACATGTGTTTTATCCCCAGAGAAACGGGTTTACCGCTTACTTGAAAGAAGGGTAAGGTAGAGGAAAGTGCTACTTTATCGGCGAAACAGAAAATTCTGTGGTAGGGTAGAGGTAAGCGCTGCCTACTGGAAAATACAGAGTTCTTGTGTAAATGGTCAAAGCTATCTCTTTGTTTAGCGAATCAGACAATGGAAATGTGTTTTTAATGTTGTAACTAACGAAGAATTGTTGAAAAAGAAATTGCCGATAAATTTTGTAAAGGAGGGGTCAAGAACAGAACTGACGTAGACAAAAGCCGCGCTGGGATTGGACAGTGCGCTAGTCATACGGAAACAGGAGCAGAACTGACGTAGACAAAAGCCGCGCTGGGATTGGACAGTGCGCCGTAGACAGAAATCGCTCTGATTGGAGCTTTGGTGTGAGTCGCGCTAGGATTGGTCGAATAGCCTGGTGACGTGGAAGTTTGTGATTGGAGTGTTAGTGTGAGTCGCGCTAGTATTGGTTGGAATAACACATAGAGAACAGTGTTGAATTGCAGATCGTTTGAGGAGAAAAAGCGATTGTGAATCATGTCGTATTATGAATACGGTAGAGAGAAAACGTCATAGATGTCGAGAGTTAAGAGCTTCTTTAAGAAAGACAAAAAGGTAGTGACTAGAGAGGGACAAATAATTCCTCCGCCGAAATCACCAGCTTCGCATATGATGCTGAAATATGGATATCATACATGCATATGGTTAGAAAATTGGACGAAATATACCAAGAATGATGGAGCATTGGCTTTCCCTGAAAATGGTTCATTTAATGTAGCTGTACTATGGAATTTGAGAGAAAAGATGGCAATGTTAGAACCTAGACCGACACAGTTTGAAGCTTTAACTGAATGGGAAGATGAGATGTATGAACGAGAGAGAGATTCAGAGGATTAAAGAATCATGAGTTTGTGCCTGGAAGGTTATGGGGAGTAAATCATGAGGACAGAATAAAGCGTTGGAGATGTGCTAATATGACAGGAGGTTTGTTTCCAGCTTTTACAGTTGAGGAAGAAGCAAAGAGAAAGTGTACAGAGAAAAAGAAACATGTAGTTATAGAGAAGTATGTGTATGGTGGTAGTGAAACAGATGACGAATTGCTGGAAGATATTTTAAACAGACCCACCTCCATACCAACAGACTTCTGCGGTGGTGACACCTAATGCACCGCCAATGGAAACTGGGAGGAATAAAAATCCTGAACGAAGAGATGAGATAAATAGGTCACAAGATCAATTAAAAACTTCACAAAATGAAGAGATAGAAAGTGACAATGCAACTGAATTAGCAAAAACAACAAGAGAATTGACTGAGAAAATAAGAGCATTGACAAAGAATATGGAAGCTGTAACTGTACCAGTGACGATAGGTCCAGTAATGCCAATTTTTGAGAATCAGAAAATTGATGAACGTTCTTTAGTGATTCCCATGAATTCACATTTGCAAAGAAAAAGAGAAGGGATGGAACTGAATAATGAAGGTGCACACCATTTGGCTAGTACCTATAGACCAAGCCCACCTACTAATTTGACGATAAATGAGAATGAAATTAGGAGAATACCTATGGTAACGGAGTCTGCATCAGGGACACCAGAAAGAAGTAGCAATTGGATAGAATTAAATAGTACGCCTGTAGGTCCGACTCCAGATGAGTTAAATGAATGGATGAAAACGATAAAAACGAAAGAAACAGAAGTAAAACCATTAGATGTAATCAGGTTGAAAATAGACATGGAAGAATTGATTTTAGGAACGATTGGTACAGAAAAATTTAAAAATTATCAGGATGATGAAATCATGTTTTTGTGCAAAAGTCTTACATGGAGAGCTAGGAATTTACATGACAAATTGGAAGAGACAGCAAGTGAACTAGGAGTAGAGTTTGTAAAAGTGAGAACGTTGCAGAAACCATACAGAGTAGATTTTTGTGAGAAAGATATAGAGAATTTGAACACATCAGGAAGACTGACCCAAATAAAAGAGTTAATTGTTTTACTGAGAAAATGGGGTGATGTGGATAGATGGAGAAATAGATGGACGAAAAAGAACGAGAAAACAACAGATAAAGCATCTTTGGCTTTTGCAGTGACAGATAAGGAACCAGTTGTAAGGGAGTACCCGATGAGAGAAACTCCAGGTGGTAGTTATGTGCATGTTCCATGGACTAGACAGGACATACTGTCATTTACAAATGACTTCCCAAAATTGAGAGAGAAGCCAGTAGAATGGTACAGACAAGTGGAGAGATTTGTGAAAGTTTCAAAGGTGTTGTGGATAGACTTAGATGGATTGTTTGATATAGTAGTGCCAGCTGATTTGTGGACAGAATGTAAGATTACTATTGATTGGCCAACTGTAGAATATCCAAGGGATGCTAAAACAGGAGCGCCAGGACCAGAAGTGATGAGGAAGTATGACCAAGTAATTACCTTTTTGAAGAATAAGATTCCACCTAAAGAAACAGATTGGGTAAAAATAGACAGAACAACGCAGGAAAGTAAAGAATCAGTGCATGCTTATTACGAAAGGCTGTTGTTGGTTTTTTAAACAGTACAGTGGTTATGAGACACTAAATGAGAAGGATATGAGTCATTTTGTATATAGATTTGTGTATGGATTGAAACCAGAGATAAGTGAAATGATTAAGCAGCATATGATTTGCTGGCAGAATAGCACAGTTGACGAAGTTTTGAGATATGCTAAGTATTGTAGTGATGATATTGAGAGTAGACAGCGTAAATTGAAAGAAAAAGCCATGTGGGCACAGGTGAAAGTTGCAGAGAAGCAAGAAGCTCAATTGAGTAATACAGGTAATGAAGCAGGACAGGCTAGATCTCGACCAAATATAGATAAAGGAATGATAGCTATGGTGATGCAAAATCGACTTGCCCTTGACATTCATTTGGCAAAAGAGGGCGGAGTCTGTGGAATGCTGAAAGTCCAACATTGTTGCACTTACATTCCAGATAAAAGTGAAAATATACAAGAGTATATAACAAATATTACAAGCTTGCACAAAGAACTTGTTCCACTGGAGGTTGAAAGTGCATTGGGAAAACTTGGTAAAGGGTTTTCTTCAGTAATAAATTGGTTAACAAGAATGAGTGGATTAATAATAGGGAAAGTTATAATAATAGCAACCATGATAATAATAATAATTTTAGTGCTGAAGCTTATAATTACATGTATAAAGAGAAGAAGAAGACAGAATAAAATAGAAAAAGAAAATATGATAAACAAGGAGAGAGAGAGAAATGGGTGAAATAGAGCTAGAAGAAATAAAAGAGAACATGTACAAGAAGACGAAGAGACAAGTTGAAAGGGATACAGTTGTGTAAACTAACAAAAGCAAACGGATAAAAGATATATGCTGTCTGAAAGAATTGTATAACTTGGGTTTTGTGGTGATATTAAAAATCACCAAAGGGGGGAGTTGATGGAGCAGGGTAAATGAAAAAATTTTAACCTTCTAATAATTTTCGTAAATAATTAATAAACATGTTCGTTTAAGTAAATAACCAACAATGTATGTTACATGTAAAGGGTTAAAAGTAACACGCTATTTTGTGTGCAAATTAATCAACTTATAATTGTTTACGTGTCTGACATAACGTAATATTTGCGTACTAATAAAATAATAAAGGCATGATTTGTGCTTTTTAAATAAAACGTGTGGTGGCAAAATAAAGCGATGGTAAGTAAGGGACAGCTTTATATGTTGCTTTTTGCTAGGTAATACCTAATTGGGGTACGTAGAAAGACGGGAGGGAAACGAAAGGGTTTATATTCTTTATTTTAACAATATTTTGTTTATCTTTGAAAATAGTGCGCTTAGGCCTGTTGAGCAGCGATTTAAAATGGCCGCCATAAGCTAGAGTACGCATGTCCAAGAAGCCGTGTGGTAGAGGAGAGAGGCTGTGAAAAAGGATGACCACGTGTTCGTGCTGAGAGGCTAAGACGGAAGTATGGTCAAGGCTATTGTGACCTTTCTGAGCAAATGTGTGCCAAGATGATCAGCAAGAAGCGTGAGAAGTCAAACTGAATAAATGGACGGAACTGTTGAATCTAAAAAGAAGCAGAAAAAGATACAAATTGGACTGATCGAAACTGATGAGCAATGTCATGAACTGTGGGAAACGATGCAAGCATGGACATTCCACAAAGAACTGGTTAAGACAAGGAAGTTTGATTAAAATGTATATGGACCTAAATGGACCAATGAGAAAGAATCACGCCATAGAGATGCAACATTTTTTATTCAGTAAGCTAGAATTAGGGTATAAGAAGACCTATTCTTGGTGGGAGGGGTTAGATGCTGGAGAGTCAGATGCTGGAGAGAGTGGATGCTGTAGATGGGTGAAGTTGCGGTTGCTGATGCTGACGAGCTGATGCTGCTGTTGCTATTTTATATTTCTAGTTGAGTATAAGATGCATCTTTTGGGGAACCTTTTTATTCCTGATAGATTTTTCATTTAGAACTATTAGATTTTCTAAGACAGATAGATTGATCTTTTGGAGTTCTTGCTATGACAACCTTATTTTTCCGTCTAATAGGTATGCATTGCAATTTCAATTTATTCTTATATTGATGATAAATGTAATAATCTGAATAATAAGCTTAAACTTATTTCTTGCTTCGAAAATTTATATAAACTTTATTATTCTTCAAACAAATGACTCAGTGATTCTTTAGCAAAAATGATTAAGGTAAAATGTTAAAGAGTTTATTGTGATTGAGCTGGTCTTAATCACCATCAACTGATTCCTACTAGTTGGTCCATCGACCAATGAGCAGAATACCTTAAAGCAAATGAGAAACATTATGTCATGTTAAAAGAGGTATCCCGTCTCCTTCCAGCGAATCGTTTTCTCCTAGGTTAAGGACGGAGGAAATCCAGGGAATGAATGAGTAAGTGAATGTATATGCGGTGTTATGGGCCCCACCGTCATATGGATATAGTTTGTGTGTTGGAGGAATAGTTGCACCTGGATGACCGAAGCATATAGGAGAATAATTTTTATTGTTAGCGCTGGATCAGTATACCTCTTCTAGGGGTTTCTGTTATCTCACAAACTGGAAGATCTAACAATGTAGTATTCGTGTCAGCCTGTCCATCCTCATCTACTACCGTTACCATTCCACTTCTGTCGTTACTCCTTGGAACTGCCAATGTATGTACTTTTGATATATTCTGTTTTTCTCCATACAATGGAACTATGGGACCAATTGTTACCGGTACCGTCAAGGCTTCTGTATTTAGACTCAACTGATTTATTTTCTGGATCTGCTCTACTCTTGCCTTATTTAATATGTCCAATTCTTTTTCTCGCACTATTCTAGCCATGTCCGCAATCTGTGGAGTTAATGGAGTTCCCATTAATGGTGCTCTCGGAGTCACCTCAACTGAATTTTCTTGATATGGCAGAGGTCTTTTGGTCATAATGTCTTCTAACAACTCATCATCAGATTCGTTCGGGTCCTGTCTTAAACTTGAAGTTTCTATATTTTTCTTTTTCTCCTTACACTTGCCTCCTGTCTGATCTTCAGCAACTAAAACTGGGTACAAACCCTCAGTTACCACAGCTCTCCTCCATCTTTTCATTGTATCTTCTCTTTTCTCAAAAGGATATCTAGTCATTACATTTCTATATCTCCTACCACCTCGATATTTCTCCCTTTCAAATGCTTCTACTTCCCATTCCTCTAGCGCTTCATACTGGGTAGGTCTGGGATTTGGCTCTAATGAATTCATTCGATTTCTCAAATTCTGCAGAATCCTTACATTAAACGAACCATGCTGTGGAAAAGCTATAACACCATCATCCCTTGTGTATTCCACCCAATTCTCTTACCAAGTACACGTATGGTATCCTCGCTCTAACATCATATAGAGAGCAGGCGTTCTCGGCGGTGGAAAAGGAATTCCCTCTCTAGTCACTACTTGTTTGTCCTTTTTAAAGAAATTCTTTATTTTCATAAGCAGCTTCATTTTTCTGACCCTTTACGCAAATGTCTCTGTAGGAGAGTAGGATCTGCCTCTTATGTTGCCCCCACTTTTTTTCGGATGTTTACACTGGTTTCTGGCTATAGTCTGGCTGGGACCCTGCTAATCAGGGCCCCAGCCTCTCTGTTCTCTCTAAACGATTTGGAGTGCACTCTAGGTGCACTAGTGATTGGATACTGTGGTACCTTATGAGTCCCTAGTATATGGTACCTTAAGTACCAAGGGCATAGGTACTTCACAGGCCTACCAGGGGCTGCAGCATGTATTATGCCACCCCTGGGAAGCAGACTAAATCTGACACCACAGGCCTGCTACTGCAGCCTGGGTGAGGAGTGCTAGCACCCCTCACTGAGATATAGGTTCCCTATATCTCTCCTGGACACGCATATAAACCTATCAGTCACCCCTAAGGCAGGCCCTATCAATCCTGAGGGCAGGGTGCTTGGCTTCTATGTGAGGGGGTGCCTCTGCCTGAGCAGGGCCCCTCTGCAGCTCTCAGAGTCCATTCTCTGGCGCTGTTTGTGGATGCGGTTAAACCATATACTTTTAAGTGCATTATATCCTTGCGGTAAAATGCTAACTTTGGAATGGCTGCATCGAAACATGTCGTGTTTGGTGTCAAACATCTTGGAATACTACCCCCCCGCCAGTCCTGGCGGCGGGGGTAGCATTCCACCCTTCTAGAGGGATAGACATGTACCTACTGTGGAAACGCAGTAGAATCCTGCAGAGCCCTGGCATCACAAAATGGATGCCACCAGTCACAGACACTGGGCTGCCCTCCTGCTGATGACCAACACTCGCAGTGGAGGAAGCCCAACAATAGATATCCTGTCCCAAGGGGGTGTGACCACCTCCCAGACAGGGTTTAGTGTATTGGGGCTGGGTGGGTGCACTCTTAGAGTGCTTTGAAGTCCTGCACTGGGGGAACAGAAGGCTCCTCTGTGCATATGCCAGTTCAAACCGGCTCAGGGGCTACCTGTCCCAGCTCTGGCGCGAAACTGGACAAAGGGAAGTGGGTGTAGCCACCCACTCCCTGACCCTCCCATAGGTAGGGTCATAGAGCTAGTCCCTCCCTTTCTTTTAGTATAAGAGGGGGAACCTGTGCATTGCACCCTAGATTTCCCTGGACGACGCTCTACAAGAAGATTCCCGGACCTTCGACGTTCCACTACCTTTGGAAGACTGAAGAATCTCCCTTGGAGTCAAGGAGTGACTCCCCTGCTTGGCAGGCACCAAAAACTACAAACGAGGGTTGCAAACTACGCTGCTCCCGCCGGAGTCCGAAGTCCCTGCAGCCCAAGAAGTGGATTTCCTGACTTCTCAAAGGCCATCGTGAGTCCCCAGCGAAGCTGAGGCCAGTGGACCCCAAGAGTAACGAGGAACCGCGACCCCTGGGTACCGTGCACTCTTGTCAAGTGCAACCCCTTCACAACGTTCCATAAACTTGTGCTTTGGACCACGTGTGGTCCCAGCCTCCAGCAGGATCCCTCCTAAGATCAGAGGCCTACCACATCCCGAGTGACCGTGGGCCCCTGTGAGTGAATCCTCCTGAGGCGTCTTTGCGATCCCTTGCCAGCCGGCTTGTGGGTCCCCAGAAGACTTTCTAAAGAAACCAAAGGGCTCCCCTGATTGCTCCAGGCCTTCCCTGACTTACCCTCGCTGGGTGAGTCCCACAGACCTTGCTGGTCTGCGCCATTGCCTCTTCACACTTTCCCCGAGACTTGCTGTTACCAAGGCTTGTTGGCTCCGATCGAGTCGCTGACACCGCAGTAAGCTACAAACATTGTGGGACCCGCCGAATCCAGCTCCCGGTTGTCGTCGACGCCTCCTGGACCTCGTGGCTGAAGAGTCAAGGCAACCGCGAACGACCTGAATCTTGCGACGACGGTGGGCATCCATCTTCCTTGCCCCGAGTCACTGCCAAGTGACTTTGAACACTGTCCCCTCTGCTTTCAGGTCTTCCATCGTCTGAATCCAGGCTTGGATTCCACCGGACACTTCTCCTGTCGCCGCAAGCAGCAAGTATTCACTGGCTCCCATTGAAAACGACGCCGCGCCCCGACACCAAAGAACACCTATGCACCCGGCTCCCCTGGGTGAGGTAACTTCAGCACTACGGTGCTCCTGTGGGTGTGGGCCCTAGAACTACTTACCCTGTAAGTGACTTGCTTGTAGCTTCCCTAGAAGTGTCCTAAAACTCTAACTTTCCAAGTGCGACAATTGCGCTGACTCGTACAGGGTTCGCGTCTGTGTTAGACACACCGCGTCCATCTCCTTTGTAACACTATCTAAAACTGTATCCTTCAACTCGTACTGAGTCCGATCGGTGTTCGCCTCGAACACACAAAGGGCCTGTAACTCTGAGATCTCCATTGCACTGACTCGCACAAGGTTCGCGTCTGTGTTAGACACAGCGCGTCCATCTCCCTTGCATCTCTATCTGTGACCGCGTCCTTCGACTCGTACAAGGACCGATCGGTGTGTTCGCCTCGAACACGCAAGGGACCTTTAACATTGATATCTCAATCGCGTCTGAGTGCATAGACTCGCACAGGACTCGCACCGGTGCCAGGTCACCGCGTCCGTCCCCTGTGGGTCTCCTACAACTACCTGGGGTGGTTCTTGGGGGTCCCTCGATTCTAGATGCCCTAGACCTAGGTCTAGCAAACTAAGATTGTGATATTCGATTGTGCTTAACTTATTGTGATAACATTTGACTTGTACATATGTTCCTGACCTCTAATCTCATAAAGAGATTAGTAGAGAGTGTTTATTAATAAATACATATATATTTGATATATATACCTGTGTGGTGTCTTTTCATTTGGTGATTCAAGAGATTGTGTGGTAAAACAAGCTGCTTTACATTCCTTCAAGACTTAGCCTGAAGGCTACTCTCCACAGCTACCACTAGAATAGCTTTCTATAAAGGTTGTCTTAAACCTATCTACCATAAGAGTCGAATTGTTCTGGTGCAAGGTGTCCACTTTAATTAGTGAACAGCATATACCAGGCCAACTTCTCACATTGGTGGGCAGCGTGTGGGATTCCAGCTTGCTATTGTTTTACCAGAAAATCTCTATTTGAATTACTAACTGAAAACCACTATAGGTACTCAAGGTACATATAAAGTCAAGCTTAATATCAATAAGTTCTACTGAACTTAGAGCTGTGTGCCAAGGGATAGCACACCCTTTCTACAGCTCAAGCTAGTATCAGTAGGCCACAAAGTAGTGTAGGTAGTACAACACTGCACAACACTAGAATGTCCTTAAAGGGTGGAACCAGTGGATCCACTCAGCCTCAGTATAAGGACATGGCTTTCTCTGACTTGAGAGCCATGTGTGTTGAAAGACACCTGAGGCTAGGACAGAGTCCCTCAACCCTACACCTGATAGATCTGCTGACAGCAGATGATCTTAGATTGGCTCTAGGAGCTAATGGATCTGAATCAGTGGGTGGGTTAATTACAGTATCTGGGTCAGATGATGAAAATCAGAATGACCAGGACTCTGTGATTGAAGGGCCAGGCCTCAAGGGGCCTGAAAAGGACAGAGGAATTCTCCCTAGGAGAACTGACAGAGTGGAGGAGAGGCATAGGTCCCCTTCCAGGGAATCTGAGCACTCTTATCACTCTGGCAGAGAATTTGTCCACCAGAGGAACTCATACTTTCCCATAAGAGAGACCTCCTCTGAAAGAATGTGCAAACTGCTGCAGTATGAGGAAGCAAGAGTTGCCCTCAGAACCAAGCAGTTGGCACTGGATAGAGAAGCCCTGGAGATCCAGAGAGCTTCTAGAAGAGAGGGGTTAGAACCCCTTGGTGGCAGCAACAGTGTCCCTAGAGGCAGAGAATCTATTCCAGACCATAGGAACCTGAGCAAGGTTGTTCCTCCCTACCAGAGTGGGGACGATATCAACAAGTGGATAACTGCTATGGAGAGGGCCTGTAGAGTACAGCAGGTCCCTAAGAAGCAGTGGGCAGCAATCTTGTGGCTCTCCTTTTCAGATAAAGGTAGAGACAAGCTCCTCACTGTTAGAGAAGAGGATGCTGATGATTATGAAGTCCTGAAGAGTGCACTGATAGATGGGTTTGGCTTAACAACTGAACAGTACAGGTTGAAGTTCAGAGACACCCAGAAGGCACAGACTCAGGACTGGACTGACTTTGTTGATTGTGCAACCAAGGCTCTGGAGGGTTGGCTGGTTGGCAGTAGGGTTACTGATTTCAAGGGATTGTATAATCTGATGATGAGAGAACAGATCCTTAATAATTGCCAGAACCAGTTGTTGCATCAGTACCTGGTGGACTCGGATCTGACCTCTCCCCAAGAATTGGGAAAGAAGGCAGACAAATGGGTCAGAACCAGGGTGAGGCAGAAACTCCAGAACCAAGGGGGTGACACCAAGAAGCAAGATCCTAAGGGCTCTGAGAAAGGTGGGGATAAGTCAAAAGACCAGAAGTCTTCACAAGGGCCCCAAAAATCTGCATCTGGTGGGGAGTCACAATCCAACAAGGGAAAAGGCCAAAAGAAGCCCTGGTGCAAATTCTGTAAACAGAAAGGGCACTGGACTTCTGACTGTAACAAGTCCAAAGACCAAACCACCACCACTCCTGCCCCTAAGGCAACTGTTCCCCCTAGTTCAGCTACTGGTGGAGGTGGTACACAGAATAAGGGTGTAGTAGGGTTGACCCTGGGTTCTGAAGTGGACTCTGACCTAGTCAGAGTGCCCAATCAGGCAATGCTGATTTGTGAGGGAGACCTTAATATGTCCTTCCTAGTGAGTCCCAGTAATCTTGGCAAATACAAACAGCAGCCTGTAATAAATGGCAAACAGGCTTTGGCATTTAGGGACACAGGTGCTAGTGTCACCATGGTGGCAGAGGATCTTGTGGACCCTGGACAGATCATCCTGGGTGAAATGTACCAGGTGACCAATGCAAGCAACGTCAAGACCAACCATAGTCTGGCAGTTGTGAATTTCTCCTGGGGAGGGGTAACTGGCCTCAAGAAGGTTGTAGTCAGTGCAGACCTCCCTGTCGAATGTCTATTGGGCAATGATCTAGAGACTTCAGCCTGGTCTGAAGTAGAGTTATGGACTCATGCTGAGATGTTGGGCATCCCTGCAGAGGTATTTGCTGTGACCAGGTCACAAGCAAGAATGCATGACACTGAACCAGCTCTGGATCCTGGGACAATGGACCAGATGCTTCCCAAGAGGAGGAGCAGTAGGGTAAAGGCAGTGCCTTCCCCTCTGTCTCAGATCACAGATTCACCCCCAGAGGGAGGTGAAGCAGATCCTGAAGAAGGAACTGCCCCAGAGGGACTTGAGCCTGATCAGGTTGAGTTGTTGGGGGCAGGGGGCCCTTCTAGGGAAGATCTGAGTAAGGAGCAACAGTGCTGCCCCTCTCTTGAACCCCTCAGACAGCAGGCTGCTGCTGAGGCTGCTGGGAGTGCTAGTGGGTCCCATAAAGTTTATTGGGATGAGGGACTCCTATATTCTGAGGGTAGAGATCCAGCCCCTGGAGCCACCAGGAGGATGGTAATACCTCAGAAGTTTAGTGGGTTCCTCTTGACCCTAGCACATGACATCCCTTTAGCAGGACACTTGGGCCAAAACAAGACCTAGGACAGGCTTGTTCCACATTTTCATTGGCCACATATGTCAGAGGACACAAAGGAGTTTTGTCGCTCCTGTGTCACATGCCAAGCCAGTGGTAAGGCAGGTGGCACAACAAAGGCCCCTGATACCACTACCGGTGGTGGGGGTACCCTTTGAAAGGGTAGGGATTGACATTGTTGGTCCCCTTGACCCTCAAACTGCATCTGGGCACAGGTTTATCCTGGTGGTAGTGGATCATGCCACCAGGTACCCAGAAGCAATTCCCCTGAGGACCACCACAGCCCCTGTGGTGGCAAGAGCCCTCATTGGAGTCTTCTCCAGAGTGGGTTTCCCAAAGGAGGTCATTTCTGACAGAGGTACCAACTTCATGTCAGGATATCTAAAAGCAATGTGGAAGGAGTGTGGGGTAACTTACAAGTTCACCACCCCCTATCACCCACAATGCAATGGTTTAGTTGAACGCTTCAATAAAACCTTGAAAGGAATGATTAAAGGACTCCCAGAGAAGCTTAGGCGGAAATGGGACCTTCTTCTTCCTTGCCTGTTGTTTGCATACAAGGAGGTTCCACAGAAGGGGGTTGGCTACAGCCCATTTGAGCTTCTGTTTGGGCATCCTGTGAGAGGTCCACTGTGTTTGGTAAAAGAGGGCTGGGAGTTACCTCTCAAGCCCCCAAACAAGATGTGATGGACTATGTACTTGGTCTCCGCTCCCGGATGGCAGAGTACATGAAAAGGCAACCAAAAACCTGGAGGCCAGCCAAGAATTACAAAAAGCTTGGCATGACCAAAAGGCTGTACTGACTGTATACCAGCCAGGACAGAAAGTGTGGGTGTTGGAGCCTGTGGCCCCAGCAGCCCTCCAGGACAAGTGGAGTGGCCCCCATACAATAGTTGAACAGAAGGGAGAAGTCACCTACCTGGTGAATCTTGGAACTCCCAGGAGCCCCCTGAGGGTGCTCCATGTCAACAGATTAAAGCCATATGTTGACAGGGCTGACATGGGCTTGCTCATGGCGACTGATGAGGAACAGGAGGAGGAGAGTGACCCTCTCCCTGACCTGCTCTCTCAGAACCCTGATGATGGGTCAGTAGATGGTGTTGCTTTGGCAAGCAGCCTCACTGACCATCAGCAAACTGAGTGCAGACAAGTTCTGCAGCAGTACCAACATATGTCTAGCCTGACCCCTAGTCAGACTTCCTGGTGCACCCATGAGGTGGACACTGGAGACAGTCTGCCTGTCAAGAATAAAATCTACAGGCAACCTGACCATGTCAGGGACTGTATCAGGACTGAAGTCCAGAAAATGTTGGAGCTAGGTGTAATTGAGCCTTCAGATAGCCCTTGGGCTAGTCCAGTAGTCCTGGTACCCAAGCCTCATACCCAGGGTGGTAAGAAAGAAATGAGGTTTTGTGTAGACTACAGAGGCCTCAATGCAGTCACTAGGACTGATGCCTATCCCATACCAAGGGCAGATGAGCTGATTGATACTTTGGCCTCAGCCAAGTATCTAAGCACGTTTGACCTGACAGCTGGCTACTGGCAGATCAGGTTAGCTGATGATGCAAAAGCCAAAACAGCATTTTCGACCCCTGGTGGGCACTACCACTTTGTGGTGATGCTCTTTGGATTGAAAAATGCACCTGCCACTTTTCAGAGGTTGGTGAATAAAGTTCTGACAGGGATGGAAACTTATTGCTCAGCTTATCTAGATGATATTGCTGTCTTTAGTTCCTCCTGGCAGGATCACCTGGTCCACCTCAGGAATGTTTTGGAGGCCCTGCAGAAAGCAGGCCTCACTATCAAGGCCACTAAGTGCCATATAGGGCAGAGTCAGGTTGTATATCTGGGCCACCTTGTAGGTGGAGGCCAGGTTCAGCCTTTACAGAGCAAAATCCAAACCATAATGGAATGGGTTGCTCCAACCACCCAGACACAGATGAGAGCCTTCTTAGGCCTGTCTGGGTACTATAGGAGGTTTGTCAAGGGATATGGATCTATAGTGACCCCCTTGAATGATCTGACCTCGAAGAAAATGCCAAAAAGGTTCAGTGGACAGCTAGCTGTCAGAAGGCATTTGAAGACCTAAAGCAGGCCATGTGCACTGCCCCCATCTTACAGAGTCCAGACTACACCAAAAAGTTCATTGTCCAAACAGATGCTTCTGAGCTGGGTGTGGGAGCTGTACTGTCTCAACTGAATGATGAAGGTCAAGACCAGCCAGTAGCTTTTATTAGCAGAAGGCTGACCCCTAGAGAGAAACGTTGGTCAGCTATAGAGAGGAGGCCTTTGCTGTGGTGTGGGCCCTGAAGAAGCTGAGGCCATACTTGTTTGGCACTCACTTTATAGTTCAGACCGACCACAAGCCCCTCCTATGGCTTAAACAAATGAAAGGAGAAAACCCAAAACTTTTGAGGTGGTCCATTTCCCTACAGGGGATGGACTATACAGTGGAACATAGACCTGGGACCCAACATGCCAATGCAGATGGACTCTCAAGGTATTTCCACTTTGAACACGAAGACTCAACTGGTCAAGGTTAGTTTAGTGTCCCTGCGTTTGGGGGGGGGTTGTGTAGGAGAGTAGGATCTGCCTCTTATGTTGCCCCCACTTTTTTTCGGATGTTTACACTGGTTTCTGGCTATAGTCTGGCTGGGACCCTGCTAATCAGGGCCCCAGCCTCTCTGTTCTCTCTAAACGATTTGGAGTGCACTCTAGGTGCACTAGTGATTGGATACTGTGGTACCTTATGAGTCCCTAGTATATGGTACCTTAAGTACCAAGGGCAAAGGTACTTCACAGGCCTACCAGGGGCTGCAGCATGTATTATGCCACCCCTGGGAAGCAGACTAAATCTGACACCACAGGCCTGCTACTGCAGCCTGGGTGAGGAGTGCGAGCACCCCTCACTGAGATATAGGTTCCCTATATCTCTCCTGCACACGCATATAAACCTATCAGTCACCCCTAAGGCAGGCCCTATCAATCCTGAGGGCAGGGTGCTTGGCTTCTATGTGAGGGGGTGCCTCTGCCTGAGCAGGGCCCCTCTGCAGCTCTCAGAGTCCATTCTCTGGTGCGGTTTGTGGATGCGGTTAAACCATATACTTTTAAGTGCATTATATCCTCGCGGTAAAATGCTAACTTTGGAATGGCTGCATCGAAACATGTCGTGTTTGGTGTCAAACATCTTGGAATACTACCCCCCCGCCAGTCCTGGCCCTATAGGTAGGGTCATAGAGCTAGTCCCTCCCTTTCTTTTAGTATAAGAGGGGGAACCTGTGCATTGCACCCTAGATTTCCCTGGACGACGCTCTACAAGAAGAATCCCGGACCTTCGACGTTCCACTACCTTTGGAAGACTGAAGAATCTCCCTTGGAGTCAAGGAGTGACTCCCCTGCTTGGCAGGCACCAAAAACTACAAACGACGGTCACAAACTACGCCGCTCCCGCCGGAGTCCGAAGTCCCTGCAGCCCAAGAAGTGGATTTCCTGACTTCGCAAAGGCCATCGTGAGTCCCCAGCGAAGCTGAGGCCAGTGGACCCCAAGAGTAACGAGGAACCGCGACCCCTGGGTACCGTGCACTATTGTCGAGTGCAACCCCTTCACAATGCTCCACGAACTTGTGCTTTGGAACACGTGTGGTCCCAGCCTCCAGCAGGAATTCCTCCTAAGATCAGAGGCCTACCACGTTCCGAGTGACCGTGGGCCCCTGTGAGTGAATCCTCCCGAGGCATCTTCGTGATCCCTTGCCAGCCGGCTTGTGGGTCTCCAGAAGACTTTCTAAAGAAACCAAAGGGCTCCCCTGATTGCTCCAGGCCTGCCCTGACTTACCCTCACTGGGTGAGTCCCACAGACCTTGCTGGTCTGCGCCATTGCCTCTTCACACTTTCCCTGAGACTTGCTGTTACCAAGGCTTGTTGGCTCCGATCGAGTCGCCGACACCGCAGTAAGCTGCAGACATTGTGGCACCCGCTGAATCCAGCTCCCGGTTGTCGTTGACGCCTCCTGGACCTCGTGGCTGAAGAGTCAAGGCAACCGCGAATGACCTGAATCTTGCGACGACGGTGGGCATCCATCTTCCTTGCCCCGAGTCACTGCCAAGTGACTTTGAACACTGTCCCCTCTGCTTTCAGGTCTTCCATCTTCCGAATCCAGGCTTGGATTCCACCGGACACTTCTCCTGTCGCCGCAAGCAGCAAGACTTCACTGGCTCCCATTGAAAACGACGCTGCGCCCCGACACCAAAGAACACCTATGCACCCGGCTCCCCTGGGTGAGGTAACTTCAGCACTATGGTGCTCCTGTGGGTGTGGTCCCTAGAACTACTTACCCTGTAAGTGACTTGCTTGTAGCTTCCCTAGAAGTGTCCTAAAACTCTAACTTTCCAAGTGCGACAATTGCGCTGACTCGTACAGGGTTCACGTCTGTGTTAGACACACCGCGTCCATCTTCTTTGTAACACTATCTAAAACTGTATCCTTCGACTCGTACTGAGTCCGATCGGTGTTCGCCTCGAACACACAAAGGGCCTGTAACTCTGAGATCTCCATTGCACTGACTCGCACAAGGTTCGCGTCTGTGTTAGACACAGCGCGTCCATCTCCCTTGCATCTCTATCTGTGACCGCGTCCTTCGACTCGTACAAGGACCGATCGGTGTGTTCGCCTCGAACACGCAAGGGACCTTTAACATTGATATCTAAATCGCGTCTGAGTGCATAGACTCGCACAGGACTCGCACCGGTGCCAGGTCACAGCGTCCGTCCCCTGTGGGTCTCCTACAACTACCTGGGGTGGTTCTTGGGGGTCCCTCGATTCTAGATGCCCTAGACCTAGGTCTAGCAAACTAAGATTGTGATATTCGATTGTGCTTAACTTATTGTGATAACATTTGACTTGTACATATGTTCCTGACCTCTAATCTCATAAAGAGATTAGTAGAGAGTGTTTATTAATAAATACATGTATATTTGATATATATACCTGTGTGGTGTCTTTTCATTTGGTGATTCAAGAGATTGTGTGGTAAAACAAGCTGCTTTACATTCCTTCAAGACTTAGCCTGAAGGCTGCTCTCCACAGCTACCACTAGGATAGCTTTCTATAAAGGTTGTCTTAAACCTATCTACCATAAGAGTCGAATTGTTCTGGTGCAAGGTGTCCACTTTAATTAGTGAACAGCATATACCAGGCCAACTTCTCACAGTCTCTCAGTAAAACAACAAGGAAACCTTTCCGTAATTCTACTTATTCTATTTGTCACTTCTTGTCCAATACCAGCGCGACTCACACCAACCGTCCAATCACAGCTCTCTACGTATCTGCTATCTCAACCAATACCAGCGCGGCTCACACCAACCGGCCAATCAGAGCTTACTTCACGTTTGCTGCCTGACCAATGCCAGCGCAGCCTTTTTGTGACGTCAGTATTACTCCTTCTACTGACCCTCCCTTTACAAAATAATACGGCGATGTAATTCTAAGTTTTTCTTAATCAAAATTCTTGTTAGTAACAACACAAAACACCTCGGGGAGAGGAGTTGGCCTAACGGCTAGGGCGGTCGACCTCGAATCTGGGGAACTGGGTTCGAGTCTCGGCAATGACGCTGAACATCCTGTGATTCTGGGCAAATCACTTAATCTCCCCGTGCCTAACAAAAATGAATGTGTCCTCATGTAATGCAGCTGGTGCTATGTAAAGCGCTCTGATACCCGATTCGGGTCAAGTTCGCGCTATATAAAACTCTGTAAAAAAAAAAAAAAAAAAAATGCTACCTTGTCTGTTCCTCTAAATAAAAAGATAGTTCTTCACTTCAAAACGAGAAATTCTTTCACTTCCAGTAAAACAACGACCAGCGTTATTTTACACCCAAACAAGCTACAGGTGGACTTGGTACTCATCTAGGGATAAGGCCAAAGTTTTGCAAGAGGACTTTTTGGTGTAAGAGAGGTCTTGGTACTCCTCTGGGGATAAGGCCAGAGTTTCGGAAGTGGACCCTTCGCTATTTTCAGACACTCTACTCATATACAAAATTTTCCCTAAATATAACACCTAAAAGCCTTCCGCCGTACAGTATTATAACAGACAAAGTACTTCTGCAGTGTGATATCTTATCCACACTCTTCTTCTGCCTACTTCAGGCTAAATTTCCATCCTGGGATTCCTCAGGTACCGCCGTACCTGTACTTCTAGACAACATAGAACAGGACACTAACTTTTCTTGTTAAAACATATAATAAATAATCAATAATTATTACCAAACTAATCAATAATTAAACCGTCCTCTGCTACTAGAAAACCTGATCCAGCGCGACACTTTATCAGGGATCAATACAAATGGCCCATACACATTCACCCAATTCACAAATCCCTGTTGCGCTGGATGGTCAAGTTTGAATGTCGTGAAAATTTATTTCCTTCACAGATTCACGTTTAACATTTCTAAATACATAACTAGACCTATATATATATATATATATATATATATATATATATATATATATATATATATATATATATATATATATATATATATATATATATATATATATATATATATCAACTCTCTTTCCTCTCGGTCGACGGACCAATTAGTTGAGTAGTTGATGGTAATAATAGAACTTAACTAACTATCTAACTAACTAAATAATCACAGACTCTCGGTAAGATTAATAAAGTTTATCTCAGCTAAATGTAATTGATAAATGCTCATCGCATACAGGTTGCAATGCAAACAATGAATCCCACAAAAGGAGAGAAATCAATTAACAAATTGCAAACAGTGTCATACTCATCATCCATGTACGATATGCATATGAAGGAGTGGATAGATAAAGAGACATAAGTTTCAACAAATAATGCGAAACAATATACTTATGACGGAGTGGATAGATGAAGAGACATAAGTTTCAGAGACAAAATTACATTTGCAAATAATTATGCAAATTTCGAGTCAGAAGATAATACAAATCCAAAGATCAATGAAATACTACCCCCCTGGCCAAGGGAGTAGTGGGGGTCTCCTGAAATAGAATCAGGAAACAAAGATTTCAGGAACAGGACAGGACAAGGACAGGAACAGCTGGGCCTCTCTGCAAACCGACGGACTGCGACGCATCTCCCCTCTCAATCTCTTGCTGCCGCTACGCACTAACCACACCCCCAAAGGCACCCCAGTTATACCCTAAAACCTACATGTCCAACCCACATTAATTCAAACATTGCACAGAATTCGACTGCTCATTGGATGCTTGGGGAGGTGGTGTATCACACCACCGTGATTTCATTCAGAATTCTTCATACCCATTGTTCTACCCCCTTTCCCATTACATATTGGTTGACCAGTCTATACAATTTTGTTCTTGCTACATTTCATTAATTTCGCACAAATTTCTCAGCCACGTCTGCGGAAGAAGTCTTGAATCCCACGGCCAGTCTCATCTTTTGGCAGGCAAACAATGTTCTCTGAGCTGATCAACCTTGAACTTATATTCATCATCCGCAGCGCTCAGCACTTCTGTCGGTTTTGTCAGGTCATTCTTGCTCATTTTTCAGCCCCTCATTTATCTGGTTAATTTAAGAAAATACATTCGGCTCACTATGACGAAATAGACACATACATTCATTAATTACATGGAAATGCATCCTTCACTGTTTACCACCCACCTTTACACTATTCCCTGTTAATATATTCTTAGCATAAGCTTCATGCAAAGCGGCATTATTTATTATCGTTTTTTTTTTTTAAACAAGATGCAAGATGCGAAATGTGGCCTAAACGTGCATTAATCTCGTTTCTTTTGAAACCCAATGTAAAATGCGGCCTAGTTCTTTCATGTATTGGTTCAAATTAGTGCACGCATGCGCAAAGCGGTTTCCCATGTAGCTCATGTGATTTACGTGTTAGTTTTCACTGCACACTGTTAATAAGTATTATGGGGGAGTTAATTCGAGCAGGTTTCTTTTTGCGAAACCCTGCTCCATCACCTTCGCAGCCAAAGTCACCGAGAAGATCGTCAACGCCCAGCTGACAAACTTCATCGAAGAGAACTCCATCCTTGACCCCTCCCAATCTGGATTCCGCAGCAACCACAGCACCGAGACCGCCCTCCTTGCCACCACAGACGACATCCGAATGCTCCTAGACCAAGGCCACACCGCAGCCTTCATCCTACTCGACCTCTCCGCAGCCTTGGACATCATCTCCCACCACACTCTTGCAGCCAGACTCCACGACCCAGGAATACAGGGAACCGCTCTTGACTGGCTCCGCTCCTTCCTCGCCGGCAGAACGCGAAGGATCAGACTCCCGCCTTTCCTCTCCGAATCAACAGAGATCACCTGTGGAATTCCACAAGGATCTTCGCTCAGCCCCATGCTCTTCAACATTTACATGGCCCCCTTCGCCGCCATCGTCAGACAGCATGGACTCAGCATTGTATCCTACGCCGACGACACCCAGCTCATCTGCTTCCTCATGATAGACCCCGAAACCACCAGACTCAGCTTCCAAGAAGGAATGAAAGACGTCGCAGCTTGGATGAGCAGCAGCTGTGTGAAACTCAACTCGGAGAAGACAGAAGTCCTCGTCCTTGGACCCTCCCCCGCAGCTTGGGACAACTCCTGGTGGCCCTCCGTCCTCGGCAACCCCCCATCCCCATGGACCACGCCTGGAACCTCGGCATCATACTCTACTCCTCTCTCACTATGACCCGACAGATCAACGCCGTCGCCTCCACCTGCTTCAACACCCTCTGCATCCTCCGCAAGACCTTCAAGTGGATCCCCCCCGAAGCCAGAAAGACCGTCACCCACGCATTCATAACAAGCAGACTGGACTACGGAAACGCCCTCTACGCGGGAATCAACAAATCCCAGCTACAAAAACTTCAGACCATCCAGAACACCGTGGCCAGACTCTTCCTCGGCACCCCACAACATGAGCACATCACCCAACAACTGCGAGACCTCCACTGGCTCCCCGTCGAAAGGAAAGTCACCTTCAAGCTACTCACCCACGCCTACAAACCCCTCCACAACACCGGACCCAAATACCTCAATGAAAGAGTCTCCTTCCACGTGCCCAAAAGGAACCTCCGCTCCGCTGACCTCGCCCTAGCAGAAACCCCGCGCATCCTCAGAACCAGAGCGGGTGGAAGAGCCTTCTCGTACACCGCAACCAGAGACTGGAACGAGCTCCCAGTCAACATCAGATGCTCCCCTACTCTGCACACCGTCAGGACAAGCCTCAAGACCTGGCGCTTCATCTGAACCGGAGCTGCACCCCCCCTGCGCCTTGAGACCCTCAAGGGTGAGTAGGCCGCTTTAAACCCCTGATTGATTGATTATATGCTACTTTGGTCATACATTCCTCTCCTATAAAGAGGTGTCTATATATTTCTTCCTGTCAGCTGAAATCGTGGGAGGAGAGCTATTGTGGGTTGGATAGAGGGTGCGTGATTATGAGCGGAAAGGGCTCGACAGTGCTTCATTTTGCTCCTGTGCTGTGTTTTGTTTATGCGGCCAATGAGAATAATATAGGTATTTTGGCAGGCTCAATGATGTTATGCTTTAAAAAAACATACTTTTCTGCACATTACCAATCCATTGTTGAACACTTCAAAAACATTTTAGCACTAGACATCACTGAGTGACCAATGAGATTGCAGCTTGCGCTCCAGGAGGTTTATTCAAGAAACCAATGTCATGTTTTATGATCTGTGAATGTAAACAAATGATAGGCAGATAAACTCACATTGAGAAGATAGATGTAAAACACAATTGGAGATTAGAGGAATAGGCCCGTCTATTGAGACTCGGCTCAATTATTGAAATTTAAAGTGGTTTTGCAATATTGAGACTGGCCAGTGATGCGCACACGCTTATGTGAGAGATGGATCTTTTCAACTATCTCGCAAGTAGCTTCATGCTAGAGGCTGGTGATCCAGCGCGAGGGCCAATGCCTAATCAGGGATCAATACTCAATAATATCACAGAACAATGGCCCATACACATTCACCCAAATCCCTGATGCGCTGGGGTCAATTTTTATAGCAGTTCAATTCTCCTTCTCATTATAATTCACATATGGCATTTCCAAAATACTTATCTAATTTATACATCAACTTTCCCTCTACTTGGTCGATGAACCAATTAGTTGAATAGTTGATGGTAATGATACTCCTTTATCTGACTAATCATTCGATCAACTAAATAAATACAGACTCTCGTTAAAGTTAATAAAGTTTATCTCAAATTAGATGATAAAAAAATGCTCAAATGCATACAGTTACAAGTGCAAACAATGAACTCACAAAGGGAGAGAAAACATCAGCAATTCAGATAGAGACAAACTCATCAATCAAATAATGACATTATGCATGAAGGAGTGGATAGATGAAGAGACAAAAGTTTCAGAGACAAAATACATTTGCAGATAAATTATGCAAGAACGAGTCAGAATAATACAAACCCGACGGATTTGTAGAAAACCACCCCTCTGGCCTAAGTGATGGTGGGGGTCCCATGAAATAGAGTCAGGGGACAAAGATTACAGGGACAGGAACGGGACAGGACAGGAACAGCTAGGCCTCTCTGCAAACCGACGGACAGCGACGCATCTCCTCTCTCTCTCAGCCTCGCCAGCCTAACTCAACCACACCCCTAAAGGCACCCAGTTATACCCTAAAACCTACATGGCCGTCCCACATCAGTTGAAACAATTTACGAAACTAAACAATTGATTGGTGGACTTTGGGGGGTGGTATGTCACACCATGGTGACTTCACTCATATTTGGGCTTATTCTTTGTTTTATGCCCATTCCCATGAACTCATACATTGTGCATTCACATGATCTGATCCATGTTACAATTGTATATAATTTCAAGCAATGCCCACGGAAGGAGTCCTTCTGTCCCACGGTCTGTCACATCCCTTGGCTGATGTCCATCACATTGGCCTTCAACCCTTTCACTTCTTCTGCTGTGCTCAGCGCTCCAGCATGCCTTGGTCAGTTCATCTTTACTCATTCATCCAACCCCTCCTTTATTTGGCTAATTTAAGGAAAATGGCGTCTCATCCAGCTCACTATGGCAAATGGAAAATGAACATTCATTAATTATATGATAATGTAGTTTTCACTGTTTACCACCCACCTTTGCACTATTCCTTATTAATGTTTTTCCTACCATAGCTTTATGCAAAAACGATATTATTTATTATTTCAAAACAAGCTGCGACATGCAAACTACGAAATACACATGCGGCCTAGTCATGCATTGTTTCTCGTTTCTTTCAAAGCATAAGGTAAATACGGTTTTAGTTCTTTCATGCGTTATCTCACGTTAGTGCATGCATGCGCAAAGCAGTTTCCCCTGTGTTCATGTAAGGTGCACGTTAATTTTCTATTACTACTTGCTGTTAGTACGTATTATGGGGGTATTCATTCGAGCAGGTTTCTTTTTGCGAAATCCTGCTCCATCACTGTCAAAAAGCTCCCATTCCCCAGCGGCGCTATTGAGGACAACGGTGATCGTAGAGTTCACGATAGACTCTCTGTTTCCATAGTTGGGCCTAGACGTCTTTTAATGTAATTAGGCCTCAAAGTTTATGAATACAAGAGGCCAGAACTTGATCCAGGTTCGCTTCCAATTACGGCAGAGGAAAGCCCCCATCCAGATGCCTTTATTTACAGCCCCCACTCACGCAGGAGCACTGGGAAGGGAGGAGCCTTACATTGTTACACTTGTTAATTCTCCATTGAGGGCCTTCGCCTAAGACTCTCCGGGCTAACCCTGCCACAATATGTCGCAGGCCGCTGCAGCAAGCACATTATTGATGGCTGGGCGGTCTCACCCTCTGCACTGCCATGGCAGCCCCCTGTGCTTTGTATGTATTCTCTGGTAATGGGGGCTCACTTTTGTTTTTTGTTTTTAATTTCTGTTACAGTTCTGAGGGCAGAGAAAGAAAGCGACAAGCTCAGATGTGAAAGACAAACACACATAATGAGTGACTCAGGCGCCCCTTGGCAACAGTAACCACCACGGAATGCTGGGGCTGAGTACACAGCGCTCGCTGACCCACATAATCAGACGCGCTTTGCTGCCATTGTTTTATGTTCCTTTTGAAGGTTTTCATGTTACTTGATCTGTTAGTCTAGCTAGGGACTAGGGGACCAATACACTTTCGGTGAATTTTCTTGGGTAGGTTTTATAGCCAGACTTGCAACTGCTGAGTATCTTGATTAAAAGTCTTCTTTCTGTTTCGTGCAGTGTGTAAAGAAGACAAACGGAGAACCCTGAAATGGCGACTGCTATGAATGCTTTATGGTTCTCATAAAACAACTCCTCTTAGGTGCACTGTTAGAAGGGCCCAGTTTCCAAAGACTTTTCAGACCGCTGGTGATGGAAGAGGCTATTCAGAAATGCAACTCCCGGGTTATGACCCCCTGTTCGTTCTGAAATAAATGTGATTATCGCATATATGCAGCCCTTCTTCTGCTTTCTTTCACAGTGCCTGGATGGTTCATTTCCCAACATTTTACGCTTGGTGTATGCGCACAGCTGCCCCGAACCGAGTTTGACTATTTCATTGAGCACAGTTATGGAACGCTAAAATACGGTTGATCATGGATGTTGGTTATTTTAGAAAGTATAAAAATACAGCCGCGCCATTGATTAACCATCTACATACACAAAACCTGATTGGTCAGCTTACATCTGAATGGTTGAATAGCTTTCTAAGATTTTACAATTAATTCAAAAAGAAATAAGGAACTGCTTTATCGAGCCTTTGCAAATTCACAAAGAAGTACAGAGTATTATGCAAACTTTTCAAAAGTGAATTTATATCTCTATAGTAATAAAAATAATGTAAATAACAAAAAAATAATAATGAATTTAAGCAGAAATTACAAAATGTAACTAAGCAGCATGCCATGCAAGGTAAGGTAAGGCTCGATATAGTAACTAGAAATGTGTTGCAAGGTTTATTCATTTATTCACAAATGATCGCCTATATCTGGAAAGATAAAGCAAATTGTGAATTCAGAGTATGCACTCCAAGTATTTTGCTTTGGCAACAGGTTGCAAAAGTACTATTTGTGAGAGACATTTTTATGAGTGCGCACTTTGAATTCACCTTCTTCAAATGTTAGTAAATGTTATCAGTATAATTATCATAGCTGCTGTTAGCAACAGCTCCAGAAGGCTTCTTGGGTCCAGACTTTATACCCAAAACTATTTTCAGGTGAGTATAAACAATATATGCTTTATGGTACACACTCTTGATTTTTCACAATATTATGTAATTACAAGTTGTCACAGATGAGGGAATTTTCTGTTTTAGTGCACTTACTTACTTTTAGGTTCTTTCAATTTCCGATATATAAGTGAAATCAGGCACTTGGTGATTTGTCTAAGATCATACAAGTTAGCAAAATGACAATAGCAAAATTCAAACACATGCATCTTGGTTTTGAAGTCTGCTACTTGACCACTAGAGTACATCACCCTTGTGTATAGATACAATTTCAAGAAATGCAACTAACCAATTCTATGAGACAGATCCGGTGTCTGTTTTCCGAATTTAACTGTATAAGGTGGGGTCATATTTGTTTGTTTATCCTAGACACCAGAACAGATCAAACACAATGAATCCGCTTCTCTGGGAATCGTTCATTATAATCAGGCAGTTTGTACTGAGGCACAAGGGGTGGCAACCCAAATGTATGTCAGTGATTAATTTGTGACAGCCCTTATTTCTTAACACCAGCACTTATTTTTGACAGTCCACCACATGTTAGTGCTGTCTATTTATTTTTAGCAGAGCTCATCAGCAACAGTTCATAACTAAATATACATGAAAAATAATAAAATATACCAGGTTCCGAAGGCCATTCATGCATCATGGGCGACCTGGTATTTTTAGGTCTCGCCTATGCAGCGTGCATGCGCTGCGTAGGAAAAAGACCTTTTGCAATCGATTGGCTTTTCGCCCTAAAAACATGCACGCGTTGCATTGCTTTCAATGGCAACGCGTGCACGTTTGACGATTCCCTTGCGGGAGCGAGCTTTGACACCATATGTTTGTAATTAACTTCAAACACATGGTGCCCCTGGCTCGCTCCCGCAAGGGAAACGCTGTGTGTGCTCTTCGGCCGCACTCCCCTCAACCCTCCCACTTTTAGCGCGAGGCGCGCGCGCTTGCTCTTTAACCCGGGTGCTTCTATCACGTCCCTGCTGTGCACTTCGCTTGACAACATGGCCACTCCCTGGGGTTCTCATGGTGTTTTGGTGGACGCGGCCAGCTGTTTTCTGGGTCAGATTCAGTGTTTTCCGTGTCTTTCCTTGAGTAAGTGACGTTATTTGCAGTAAATATGACCCTTATCTGCCTGCTCTAAATGTGAGTGCTCGGTGTACACAGAGGAGCACATTTCGGAGTCATGCGGCACTGCTTGGTGTCAATAGTGAGTAGTTTGCCTGCCTCTGTAGACACCGACTGTGTGTATATATAGAGGTGTCAGTGAATATTTCTAACCATATTTCTAACCATCTGTGGTGATTTGAAAGTGGTCGGTGTAAGTGAGAGCACCATGTTTATTTCAACATCCGCACAGATCGAGCTGCTCGGCGTGTTTGTAAACTTGACATGGGCGTCTCTGGGTCTGTGTGGGTGTTTGTCAATGTGTGTCTGTTCGGCTCTCACAGGCTGCGACGTTGCTGGTTTAGAGTCGCTGGGGCTGAGGCGGTCTCGCATACACGTGTGAACATTTCGAGCCCCTCTGAGGCAGTTGTGAACGTTTTGGCGCTGTGAGGGCGTGCGGTTAAAATATCCGTGTATTTCGCGCTCGGAGGCTCTGACGGTATGTTGAAAGTATGTGCATATTTCGGCCGTCAGGCGCGGGATGTGACCATATTAGTTATGAGCACACGCCGCCCGGCTCTCTGAAGCTGTGGTGAAGATGAGGACAGGGTTGCATGCCCGTCCCTGCCCGCCCGGCTGCTGCTTCGGACTCCGGAATGCCGCTCACTGGATCTTTTCTGCATCTCTATAAACATTTCAGCTTCCTGCACGCAGGAAGTTTTCCATTGAGCTGGCGCAGGCCAGGGCGGCGAGATGTCAGAGCTCTCATTATTCTGCAGCACCCCTTGCTCTCCGAGGAGCCATACACACTGATCTGCTGGGGAGCTCAGGGAAAGTGGAAACTAAAAAGATGCGCGGTAACCTGCGGCCTGCTCTTTACATATTGTTTGTGGTCGGGAAGTCTGCACTGCTGCTGTACCTTTGATGTGTTGTGTAGCTTGCTTTAGAACGTTCCGATACACAATACAAAACAATTTCCGTTGCTAATGCTTTTTTTTTTTAAATGTATGGTGTGAATGAAAGACTTAATGCTCACAAATACATGAGCAGAGTTTGTTTACTTTTGAATCTACATATAAAGCAAGTAGTTTTTCACATGGACTAGACGACTCTGTAAAATCTTAAAACGTAGTTGACAAATGGCTCCATGTCATGTACAATGCCTTTGGCTAATTCTGGCCTTTTTGCCTACAGTACTTAACCGCCAGGGTTTTGAGCCCATAAAGACCGTGTTAAAGCAAAACCGTAAGCTCCGCAATGCAACACGCAATTTGCTGAACTTTAAAGCCAAGAATGGCTGATGGCATCATGTCACACTGCCCCTTGGAAGATTTGTGAAATGCTAAATACATTTTTGTTCCCGACCTTCTGCCATTTTCTTGTTGGCAATCAAGGGTTAAACAGTACATGGAAGAGAGGGCAGATTGCCTTTTAAATGCAGATGTGGACATGCCATTGCTAATGGGCAATATTAGCACTCCTTGGGAAAACAAATTGCGTGCAAAAGGCAGTTAACTAGGACAACAATGAAAGCAGTAGCTGTGCCAAAAAAGAAACTGAGAAAGGAATAACAATGAGCTGACACCCCAGGGCCCATCCTTTGCCTAAGGGTTGGTTTAATTTAAGTAGAGCGCCTACAACACTACAATGTTGGGTCCTGCTTTGAACAGGTTCAGCAGGTAATGTAGATGCTGTTCCGTGAGGGTCGCCAGTGCCTAAGATGAAACTGTTTCAAATAAAAGGGGCTATTGCAGTGCCAGTGTGCATATTCACAGCTTCTCCCTTGACTCTGGAATTAAAAACTCTTAATAAGGGTGAATACAAGTATGTGCAAGTCTGTGTGCTTTGGTACTGAATGGGGAAGATGACTGGTTCATGAAGATGTGTTAGACCAAACCATATTAGGGCAGAGTGGAGCAACTTTAAGGATGGGTGGATATTGCATTAAATAGGTTTGGAGGTAAGTTTAGGGGAAAAACAGCACCACAGTACAGCTACTTGAAGATTTCTAAAACAAAGTGCAGTCATTGGTCAGACGTGCAGGGTTAAAAGTCAGCTGTGGCGTGGCTTTCATGGTTTTTTGTGGGCATGTAAATTGGCTGAATACTGGACCTGTGTAGCCTTATTAGTCTGAGCTTCCCGCTTTTAAAGTAACCTGTTCCTCTGTAATTTCCTTTCAGTTCTTTCAGAAACTTTCGTAGAAGAATTATTGACCGTATAGAGAAGCAAAGCTTTGACGCTATCTGATTTCCCAGAGGAAATTAGTATAATGCGTGCAGTTCAATAGCTTTAAGGCTCTAATCTCCCATCCAGTAGACAGTGCTTTAAATGTTCATTGGTTGTTGGATATTACACTGTCTCAAATTAAAATTCATGGCCTGTGTTAGGAAAATGTGGTTGTCCACAATCTACTACTGCTTTTTATTAACGTTTTTTTATTTTTTAAAAAGACTTTATGCCGAGGATCACTTTCTAGGCCTGAAAATCTGTAACAACATAATGTTGCAACGTAATGACAGTAATGTTGCAGATTTGTTATTGCATTCAGACAGACGCATTTGTTCTATTAGTGGTCCCTAAGCATACTAATGTGGTGGATTTGTGCGTCTGCAGACTAAGCCTGATGATGATGTACGCATCTCTATGGCCCCTTCACACCGTCACTCAGAACCCTCAACCGGCTCTCAGATGAAGCTTGGATTCAACTGAAGGTGGCTTGCAGAACACACAATGCCCTCCATAACTCTGGTCCTCAATACATGGCAAATGGGATCAAGCTCTCAGGAGGCGGAAGGGATTAGAGAAGTGCTAAATCCCTAATACTAGAACCACCCAGATTAAAAAACAAGCATTTGCAATGCAATAGGTCTTGCATTTGTGAGATTTTGAGCTATTAACATTGTAAATGACAATGTCTTTTATTATTGCAGGTTTTTAAACACAAATAAAAGGCATTGTCATTTACAATGCCAATAGCTCAAAATCTCGCAATTGCGAGACCTATTGCATTGCAAATGCTTGTTATTGGGTGAGATGGAATGGTCGAAAGTGTGAAAGTAACCGGTGAGGGCTTAAATGTCTTACTCAAATAATTACTTCATAAGAAACAGAATCTTCAAAGTTGATCCTCCAATGTAAATTTATTTTAAAACAGTCCATTAGAATTTCAACTTTATATATATATCCAAATTGAAAGAATCACTAAAAGGAGTGATGGTAGAGACTGTGTGGCCAAATTAGGGTTCACAGTCAATCAATGGTATAAATCAGGTAAACTGGGCTCCTTTCGCTCTTTAGGGCCTAACCAATCTAGACTTGGCAGTATAGACTGAATGAGGAAGCCTCACCCACTTGTTGTGGTATGCTTCATCCTTGACAACCTCATACCACCCTGATAAGGTGTAACTACCAGAGCGGACTGAACCTCTGGAGAGGGAGTTCTTAATGAAGAACTGCCTGGATAAAGGAGGCATCCAGATCAACTAAAAATACCTTAAGGTAAAACTGAGATTGTACCTTTATTAGTGAGTACCTTGGGTATGGTTAAAATCAAACAAACATGGGATGGTAGTTAGGGGCAATGACCATTCCATCCATACAAGGCCAACATGTTTCTGCCCTCGCTAGTGCTGGTAACGGTCAGGAGAATTTGTCAGGGCACATGGGATCCTGGTCTTCCTAAGTTAATCCTGTGTCAATAAGTGTGAAGTGCTCAGTTGTCATGAACACTATTTCTGGGCTGGTTGGTGTGTGCAAAGAGGAGTGAGCCGTCGATCTGCTGTAGGGTTGCTGCAGGGCCACTGCCATAAGCTGAGTCGCCGTGATCCACAAGGTGGAAGAGCTGCAGGGAGTGCCGCCTGGAAAGCTGGAAATCCAGCCTGGGCAAGGCAGCAACAGTTCGATCAGCAGCTGGCAAATAGGCTAAAACGGCACTATAGGGGCCCCGTGAAGAGTGGAGGCAGCCGGTGTTAGGTCAGTGTGGCCTGTTCCCACGGTGGAACCTGCCTATTTGCCATCTATTTGTTTCCTCTTCGCCTGCCTCCAGATCTACCAATTTTAAATGGGTCTCAGCTCCTCCTGGCTGTGGGAGTAATGTTGGGCACTTTCTGAGTACTCAGTAGTTTCTAGTATTTCGGAGGTGTTCTTTTTATATTGGGTGGAACTGCAATTTTGTAGTGCTGAGGTGAGAGCTGAGGCTAGACCGTGTTTATTTATTACTCTTTTGATATTTTTTTTTTTAGAACAGCACACCCAAGCTGTAATTGTTAATACAGGGAGAGCTGGCTCACTGTGACAAACCCGGTTTCAGCCAGTTGGGGTGAGTTGGCAAAATCAATAACCGGGGAGGGTGGTGTTGCCAAGCCTCTGTTGCTTTAGACATGTTCTGAGGATTCAGAAAAGAAAGGATTATCTATTTTTGGTACTTTTTGCCTCTCTTTTGTCTGTCTTGGGGCATGCCCTTATGCTCCAGAGAATTATGAAGCAGGACCATTCTATATCAAACTTCTAGTATGGAGCAGCCAGTATTCTCGATGACGGTTTTTCAAGAGGTTTCAAAAACGATCTCCACTCATATGAAGAGAACAATCGGGATTTGTTCCTACTTTGAGAGTAGTAATTTAAAGAAATCTAGATTAGATTTTACTCAGTTGATTCTGGAATGGATCACGGAAAAAGACATTAATACAATACATAATTTTAAATCTTTATCACCTCAAAGGGCGGCTATGGGGAGCAATGGTCTATTGGACAGTTCATTGACAAAAACTGCATCTTTATACTTGAATACACCACTAAGGATGAGGGCTTCCTCTTTGCCTCTTTTAAATTATATAAATGTTTAGTCATATGAGGTAGAATTAAGAAATGATGTGTTGATAAATATGATCTCAGTATGGATGACGCACATTCTTCTGATCAACTTTTAATTAAATATGCCTCAATTTTGGAGCGGAGGAACTCTTTTTCTCAATGTGACGATAATGTGCCTAAGCCCCAGATAGTGGATCCTCCGATATCTAGTTTGATGACTTTGATCCATTTGGTTCTTTACTCATTATCGAAACTAAATAACAAACAGTGAATTGTTCAAGAACATTCATTATCGATTTTATCATCAATTATAAAGCATTTACAAACAAGTGTTCATGCCGTAGTAATGGTCATGGTAATCCTGTCACAGTAAAATTGTCGTTTTCAAGGAATTGGTTTTCTTGTGTCAACAGATCTGCCATGGGGATAAATCATTATTATCCCCCGTAAAATTATCTGCGGTGAATAATGATCCTGTGACAATAGTTATCTCGGATTCTAGTCACCAGGATGGATCTGATTGTAAAGAACCCTGTTTCCCATTCATTCTGTTTGGCTTGAGGCATTGGGAAAAATAAATCACTTGATCAGCCCCTCTTTTGCAGGGGAGACGATAAAAGCCTAAAAAATTCATATTGAAATTGAGATTGTTGTTCAGGCTGATCTTGGTATGTCTGACAATAAATCGGCTTTGAGCCTACACCAATGCCTGAAGTTTTAAAGTGTCTGAGGAAGAAGAAATGATCGAAAGTTCGTAGGATAAAGAAGAAACCTGGGATGGAAATTAGGTTTGCTAAATTACCTGAATTAGTTGAGCCAGAAGTAAGGTCCACTATCTTAGAGAACCCTCCTCCCCCCACCAATCTTACATGACAGTTTATGCATCGCTAAAGACACTATAACTAATAAGGTGTTGCCTCTTCATTGTGTAAATTCAGCGAGTGAAAGTAGGAAGAATTCCAGTATTCCAGTGGTAAGTGTAGTTCTGGTTCATCGGTTATTAGAACTGGGGATAGTTTCCAATTTAACCGTAATGCTGCAAGGTTTTATCCTAAAACTCAGACTTCCGGAATGGTGAGTTGATCACCTTGCATGAAACACCATTTTTTGATACCCATATAGGTGTCTTGATATTTATTGAATTGTTTCCTACACCAAATCCTCACTTTTTTTTAATGGACAAACTGTTTTAAATATATGTATGACCACAGGCTCATCTCCTCTCGGGATATTGCTTTAGTTGAGCTGAAGTCATATGTCACTGAGGGCCGAGACGTTCGTGAGACTATTGTACACTTTAATTCTGAGTCAATTTCTTCTGTGATATTAAAACACAGTGAGTCTTTTTTCAAAACAGGTATTGATATTTTATCTGTGTTTGGGTGTGATGTGCATAATTTCATATGTACCTCTTGCATTAATCACTCACTTGAGCATCAACATAGCTTTACTACTCAAACTACATAATCTACTACGTTGAAGTCCCTCAGCGCCAATTTAACAGTTGTTAATGTTAATGGTCTCAGATCAGTAAATGAGAAAGTGTTGCATGTGTCTAATAATGACAACATAAAGGACAATAACTGATCTTGGCTCCTCACTGTGCTTAATACCAATCATTATTCCTAGATCTTCATGGAAATTATGTTGTTGGAATGTGGCAGGGTTTCAGGCTTTTCTGTCTGTCTAATTTTGGCTCTTATTTTGATGATGCATTAATTATCTGTCTTCAGGAAACATGGTTAACAAAAGTTTTTGACTTAGACGAGTATTTTGTTTTTTGCTCCCCTGCCATTCCTTCAATTAGAGGTCGTCTAAGTGATGGATTAGCTATATTGTTGAGATCATTCTTTGGCTGGAAAGATTTTCAACTGCTTATCACTTTCCCCTATGCTATGGCTGTATATTGTTCTTATACTTGGTCAGATGCTGTATTGCATGAATTTCTATTTTGCAATGTTTATTTAGGATCCTCTATTACTTTTATTTATCATTTACCATTCTTCAAGATGATCTGTTAAGTTCACTGGCTTTGTGCCCAAAATCAATCTTAATCATGTCCGGGGATTTTATCATAAGAATAACAACCTCAAAGTATAGTAAAACAAGATTATTTAAATTAGATGCCTTTTTGGGTCTCTCGTCTCCTTGTTTTTCAAACAAGAAGTGTTGCGTTTGCTCTTCTTCTGTATTATCTTGGGTCCCGGAGTTGAACCTGGCTGTGATAACTCATTGATAATTTCACCTGCCGGATAGGTCTTCAGCATTTGAAGACTGATTACATCTTCATACAATATTGGGGTACCAATTTGATTACCAATTTAGAAATATGCCCTCACTCATGGAGTGATCATTCCCAGCTATATGTTACACTTCATCTTCATCCAACTATAAGGTTGGGGGGCTAAGTTTTCCAGCTATGATTTAAGATCTCACTCCGAAAGTGTTTTTCATTTGGAAAAATGTGCCAGAAGATACCATTTCGAACTGGTAGAAGGATGTATTAGTGACTTTGCCCATGACACTGAATGCTACTGCTTTTGCAGTCATCTTACGCTCATTTTGGGACATCTTTGCAGCAAGTCTGAAAATCCTTAGTGGTTTCAAAGCAGTTTGATAATTCCCATTTACCTCAAGTTTCTAAATACTTCAGTCTGCGATCACTTCTTGCAATATGCATACATTTTGGTTTGTAATACCCAAACGTTTAGGTAGGGATACCAACAAAACCCTATTATAGTAGAGGAAGACACTGGGCTCTCTTATTTTTATGTGTTGTATCAATCAACTTCCTCTGACCTTGTTGACCCAAGACAATTATTTTCTAATAGAGGCTCCAGTTCTCTCGAATTTACTGTGGATAAAACTGCTTGTGTCATTTTAGAATTAAATAATAATCAAGCTCAGGGAGCAGATGGTATACCCGCCTGTCTCGTTAAAGCTGATCCTCATTTATGGGCAGATATCCTGAGGCCCCTGTTTGATTAGTGTTTAAAGGCAGAAAGGCAATTCTTGGCAAGGTAGTAATATTACACCCTTTTATAAACGAGGGGATCACAATCTTCCCAAAAATTATCATCCAATTGCACTGTTTTTTTAAAAGTTATTTTTATTATTTTCATGCAGGAATCATCAAAAATGGAACATTTGACATTCTTGTACAACAGGCACCCATCACGGAGAATATGCATCTAAGATATACAAGAGCAATTGTGTATTGCACAGTACAGTTCACAAGACATCGAATTATGCATTGCCACCACGCGAAGACACACGTTACTGGGAAGATTTTTGCCAGATGTTTATTAACCCATTTCGTTTTTTGGGTGGAAGCTGCTCAGTTATGCTATTGCCTATCGAACAGTCAGGCTTCCAGAATGTTTGTCCACAATTGACAATATTGTGCGCCTTCATATGACCAGTGAAAAGTATGTGAGGTCACGTAAAATGAAGGTACATGTGGCATTTGTTGATTTCAGCAGTGCTTTGATTCGGTCGATCGTTCAACACTTTGGCATAAACTCGTGAGACTGGTCATTCCGTATGATTTGTTACTCCCTCTGATATCCCTTCATTCTGACAATTTCTCCAGGTATGGGAAAAGGGGTGTTTCCTGTCATCCTCTTGTCAACTTGGTAGATTAAGCAGTCTCTACATGAAACATGTTTCCTCGTGACAGATGCTTAGCTGCGGCTTATTCTTCTTGTTATGCATTCTTCTGTATTTAGATTCTATTCTTTGATCATTTTTAAGAAAGATTTATTACAACAACAACAAAAAGACGATGGTCACATATGGGGCTGTGAAGGGAATGTTCAGAGCTATATGAAAAGGACTGGAGCATCTATATTTGGTGTTGGTACCATCATCCCAGCTCAACAATCTGCATGCATGGGGTTGCGAAAAGGAATCTGTGAGGAAAGGCTGGAGAGTAATTCAAGGGAAGTTAAGGCAGGGAGTGAATGGAAGGGTCATCATAGTGGCTATATGCTCCTTGACATTAGGAGGGAAAGGCAGATTGCAGAGTCAGAGATATAACCTCAACATGGCAGTATGAGTGAAGTCCAAAGTCATCAATTGTCGATGTTGGAGACCTTCTGTATAGGGTTATTGAATGGACTGGGCTTCAAGAGTAGTGGTCACAAACATACTCTACAGGCAAAAATCCTACGTTGGCGTTGCAGTGAGTAGGTTTCATGGTATAATAAGACATTTCTTGAAGCAATGCAAGTGAACCATGATCTCACCTCTGGGCATAGGCACAGGACACGTGGACCACGGCCTGGCATCACAGACAGTCTTTTGGCCTCACTGTTCTTTGGGTAATGTCGCTTGGACGAAGGCCCCCAAAGAAAAGGGAAGACTGGTAGCAGGTAACAGTTTAACTATTATGGTAATGTTTGGCCGGCTGGATAAGGGCATCAGATGCAGTTTGGATTTTTGCTTTGCTGCCAATGAAGTGACAGTTTGTGAGAGGCGAGTGGTGCAAGCAGTAGTCTTTCTGGTGCCGAAGGACAAGTACATGAAATGCATGAAATTCACGTTTTTTGTTTCTTTCTCTGGGTCGGATCTGGTGAATAAGTTGGAGCTATGAGCTAAAGCAATTTCTGGCCACTTTGAACGAGAAGTGCTGGTTTGTCTCTTTTTTGGGTAAGGACAGGGGGAGTAGGCTCCACCAGCTTTCTAACCTTGGTAACTGGGAGGGAGGAAATGTGCAAAGACGTGTCTCCATCACACGTTTCACTGAAAAGAAACCTGTTCAGGCATTTTGAGAGGACTCCTTTTTAGAGTGAGTATCAGAATAAACTCAGGGAGCGAGAGACAGGTGCATGTTAACTTATTGCCAGTCACAGCAAGGCAGCAAAACAAGGGTTACATAGTTCCTTGTGGTGACAGGCAGACAAAAGCTACCTCAAATTTGCAAAGAATTCTCAGGAGGCATGGTTAAAAGTAACCTTCAGAAAACATAGAACAGAGTATATAATTGCAAGTAAGGATTCACATTAGCAAAAGGTAATAGGGAAGACTGGCAAAGGTCTCAGCCACTGGGAACACGTGGGGTGGCATTCCATGTCACTGTTTCCTAGTGCCTCACAACAGACTGGGAACAAAGCAACTGGCATGATACCTGTGTGGTCGTTTTTCTGCATTTATAAAAACGGGGCCTTATTAACTACGTACAAAATGTGGATTTACACTTTACTTTACATGTGTACACTTAAATAGTATTGCTTTTGAAAGGATTTTTCTGTGCCTGTTTAAGTGCCTTTTAGCTGATAGTAACTAGGCCTTAGTTAGGCCTCGATGCCATCTTGTTCAAAATGGATGTCTCACCCTGCACATTCACTGTTTATTATTTCTGCAGCACACAGGCAGGCAAGGCTAATTTTGTTTATTTCCATTGACGTTGTTCTCGCTGTTTTTGAAGAAAGTTTTTTAATCCTGAGCTCAGTAATGTTGCAACCACTCAAGGTCTTTTCTGCTAGCTTGCTGTATTGCATTCATTCACAATAGTTCACTGTTGTTTGGTAACTAGTTTGTCATGCATCTCAGGGTGACATCAGCATACAGGGACTGAATCAACATTCATGTAGTGGGACAGTGCTTAGATGGTAAGGCAATATGGTGTTTAATAAAACTGTTCTCTAATTTGCTGAGATTGTAACTCTTGTTCACACCATGATGAATTTGCTGTTTTAGTTATGTTCTAGGAGAAGATTTCCTGTATAAATTCTCAAATTTGGGGGTGAGCCAGAAGACTTTCTGGTGTTACTAGGGATTCTGTCCAATTTCTTACTGATTTTACTGACCATTGGACTTTGAATACTTTTTGATCTTGCTTACTATTATGCATTACCCAGGGCCTAACTGGCTGTAGCGGGCACTGGGCATTTTCCCGGTGGGCGCGAAGGGTGGGGGCCGGTTTTTTACCAGTGGGGGCCGTTTTCGTTACTGGGGGCTGATTTTGCAGCAGCTCTGCAATATTGGCCCCCTCAAACAAAAATAGCAGCATTATAGCAGGAGCAGTCTTTCCACCAGCACCCCTCCCCCCACCCCGGAGGCCGGTCCAAGTTAATTGCCAGGGCTGGTTTGCATTCCCAGTCCGACCGTGGAATCACCATATTACTGAGAGCCTTCATTGCACTGACCTCTTGCATCTGCACTTTAAGACTTATGTATTGTACCTTTTTAGGTCGAGCCTACAGCACTTGTGCCCCAGGATGATCTTTTGTATGTACTTTGTGGGGTTTGCCCCCTCCTATCACTTTTGAATTGGTCTAGTTGGTTATCTTGTAAGAATACTTGCTTGGTATTGGTTACTTTGGCTTCCTGCTCCCTCCTTTTTTCCAAGTTTACTCCCCGGGTTATTGCCCCAGAACTTGTGGGTTTCCATTTTATTCTATTCGACTTTCTGTTCAAGAACAATTTTTTACATTTGAGCGAGTGCTTTATCTTTCAAGTGCTCAGTCTCCTCCCCCTACTTTCTTGGGCTCCCCTGATACTTATGCTTGCTCCCTCTCCTCGGGCTGCAGCTGCCTGCACCTCCCAACAGTTCCTGGGTCCAGGGTCAACATATTGTTTAAAAAAGTATTCTTGTTTTTAATGAAGGCACGCAGAGAGCCAGCGTTGAGACTCGAACCCAATTTCTCAGTTCCAAAGTCGGCAGCCCTGAGTGTTCTGCCACATCCTGTTTCCCAGTCAGAGCTAAAAAAAAATGCATGTGTACAACAATTAATAACTGCCTTTGACTCTGCTAGTCAGTACCCTATCTCTGCGGTCGAGAAGTCCAGAATCTTTTCCATTCCCACCGCAGATTGTGATTATAAATGTGTGTCCCGTAACTGGAAACAACACGTGTAAGATGGACGCTTTATTTACGAGTGCTGTTGTGGAAACTGAGATGGTCTTCCGCCCTTCGTCTGTTTCACTGCTTTTCAGTACTCCCTTTTCAATGTCCATAACTGTTACCCGGAAGTGGTTTATGTGTTGGTGCATGTGGGTCTAACTTCATCATGGCACCAGAAATGGGGGAGCCCGAGCAGGTACTGCAGAAGTGTGACTCTCACCAGCCCTTCAGAAGAACGGCCTGTTTCTGAACAACTTCTGGGATATTGCCAAGCCCAAGCAGGAGCGGCAGTTGGAGACTACTGAGGGACTGATCCGGTATTTTTTTTTTACTACCGCTACCATTTAATTACCGTACCTCTCTTCGTATACTTGAAGCACCCATTAATCAAGGGTGAGCCTGCTTTGCTGCACTATCCCCATGCTTTTTCTAGGGCAAACACTAGTTTGCGCTCCCCCACTCACTACACACTTGTTTCCAGTTTTCTGTTCAACCAACACGCACTCGTGGCCGCTCACCATTTAATTAAGCCACAACTTCCCATTTTAGTGATGTGCTGCTGAAGAGAGCCCGAAGTAAGGGTGCTTATTTAAAGTAGACTTTTCAACTGTGAGTTTGTCTATGGCTACTGTTTCTTATGTTGTCCTCGATGTATAGTGACTCGGTGTATTAGAATATGGCAGGGTTTCCACCTCCCCACAGATGGCTTTTTGTACTTCGTGATTCACTACTTTCAGTTTTCGTTGAGCAGGAACTGCTGGCTCTGTACTGTACCAATATCTGCAGTGACAAGAGCAGCATCAGGATTGTAGTTGTGCGGTGGGGGCTGAGTGTGGGGGCCTGGACACCAAACCCCAGCCTGCCAAACATGGGCAGAGCCAGCCCCGAAACATGCTTGCTTCGGGAATTGTTCCTTAATTCCCCTGCACCGTGGCCCTTGCGGCAGTGCCAGGATGGCTCCCCTCCTCCATAACGGGCTGGAAGGATGTCTTGGTGCAGGAGAAGTACCGGCTAGTGGTGGTAGGAGCTGGCGGCATAGGCAAGTCTGTGCTCACCATCCAGCTTATCCAGGTGGGTGCCCAATGTCTGACATGCACGGCTCGTCTATGACCCCGCCCTCCTTACTCACGCCGGCTGAAAACTATTCTTCACCCAGCTGCTGAGCCCCTGTACCCTGGTCTCTGCTCTCATTGGCCCACCTTACCCAGGCTTGTCCCTCCCCAGGCAGTGTGCCCTACACTCTAGACACTACCCCCTACTCTGCAAGCCTTCAGGACACTGCTGCCCATCCACCAGATACTGAAATCAATTCTATCTCATCCACACACACTGCTCCCACTCTGGGCCACTGTAACTGGGGCTGTCATTCTTCCATCTTAATATGTGCTGTCTTTCCCTCTGCCATACACTATGGCATGTCTCCCTGACCTGTTGTACCGCCTTAGCTCCTGTGCCTCTCCACCCTTTAATATCCCTCCTGCATACACTGCTAGCAATACAGTCCCTGTGTGTCTCTCAGACACTGTACCCCTCTTAAATTCTCCACTCCCATCCCTCACTGTGCCCAAAGAAACGATGCCCCACTGCCCAGCATCCCTGTCCGTTCTTGCCCCCTGTCCTATGTATTTTACTTTGCATTACCATCCTTCTGGCTTTCCCAGATATTTAGCCCTTCTTGCCAACTCACACTGCTCCATATTACTTGTTTGTCCACACAGCTGTTAAGTCCTGCAGACTCGCCCTCTTTCGCCATACTGTTTGTACCTTCCACATCCTCTTAAGGCAGATGTCTCTCCTCCTTCTACCCAAGTCCAACTCTATCCTTTCATACCACCCGTACCCAGGTACCTGTGCATGCTCCTCCCTCATCTCCAGCCACACTTGCTTATAATATCAATGTGTATTTTAATCGTGGTCTCACTGGCCCTTACTCTGATGCGTTTCCCATTGCTGCTGCTACTTTGTCACATTTAACACTCCTTTTTTTTGTTTCTAACTGCCCTTTACTTTCTCATTTTCCAGAGTGTAACAGTTCCTTCCTGTCACCAAAATCGCCTACTCGTGTTTGATTTTTCGTAGTCTTTTAATGCAGTGTTCTTTCTCCATTTCTAGTACATAGCCCCCAAGTGCAACTGCATGTGCACACATTCTGCCATTGATGTCTTTCTTTCTTACCAACATCACCTCCCCATCAGTGCACCACCTCAGCAGCAACTCAGCACCACTTCAGCATCAGTGCAGCACCACCTCAGCATCAGCGCAGCATCACCTCAGCACAGCACTAACTCAGCAGCAAGCAGCACCATCTGAGTGCCAGCTCAGCAACTCCACTCCAGCAGGACAAAAAAACTAGAAGACATTTTTATGTTAATTCTTTTTTTAATAGGGTCATTCAGTTGTACACGTCTTCTTGGTTATATATAAGGTAACAAAAATGCTTATAACACTTTTTTATTATAACTTTTCAACATGTTGCACAGCAGCCACAATGCTCTACAACATAGCTTAAAGACATTGGCAATATACCACATATACCACTCAGACCCGTCCCAGACACTCGTAACATACACTGCAAGTTTCTGTGAATTAATGAGTGAGTGGTATTGTGATATGGGGACAAAACAGTTATGCACGAGATATTTAGCTAAATGTATAGAGTTTTTCTAGAAAATGTGCAAAAAAATTGTGTTTTCCTGTTTGTGAAAATGTGCTTTGATTTCGAAGTAATGTAAGAGCATGAGGTTAAAATAATTAAAAACAACACTGTGGATTTGTAAATGACAATGTATGGCAATATGCATTCATTTATGTTAATAATGGTGAAAAAGTAACAAATAATAAAATAATATGCTAAGGTAACATGCATATATGGTCTTAAATTGTCTCCGGTCAGTCCACTGAGCACTTTGAGCAATCATTGAAGATTTATACGTCGAGTGGGATTTTATGTTTTGTTTTGCAATTTGACGAACCTGCACTAAACTTTCCCAAAAAAAAGATTTATCCACTTTGGCACCTTCATGGAAAATTTGTAATGATCCATGAAGCAGGGACCAAGAAAAGGGGGGGCCAAAAGTGTGATTTTCAATGTAATTGCCATAGGACTCTACACAAAGAATGACTGAATGGAAACCATCAAATTTTGCAAAAGGTAGACCTTTACTCAGAAAGCATGCTTTTTGTGCTTTGGTGTAAATCTGTTCAGCTATTTTCGAGAAATTGGCATTTAAAGAGGGGCTCGGTTTGGGCATGAAGGGGTTAGCCCTCACAAAACGTTAGACCTATCTGGATGGGTGGTTCCACAGCATAGTGCTATGAGTGCTGCAGTACCAAAATGTTTTAAAAAAACGCTGCAGGTGGTTATTGTTGAGAGGAGGTTGGCAGTTGCGAGTGGTTGCTTGCCGATTTATGTTTAGGCAGTGGCGGCTGGTGACATTTGAAAGTGGTGGGGCGCAAAGTTTGTGGTGAGTGCGTGGTGGCGAGCGAGCTCGAATGTCATAGGGAGGGTTCGGGGGGTTCTCCCCGAGAAAATTTTGAAAAAGAGTGGGCAAATGGTGCATTTTAAAGCATATTTGCAAAAGCAAGAAGGTTAATAAAGCAATTGTCATAGTGTCTTTTCAGACTCACAAGCCTGTCAATAAATCTGCTGGCACTGCTCCAGCTCAGCTGTCCTTTCAGACTCCTGTACACCCTTTAGCACTCCCAGGCCTACCAGTAAGTCTACCGTCACTGCCCCAGCTCCACTGTCCTTTCACACTTCCAGGCCTGCCTGTAAGTCTACAGACACTGCCCCAGCTTCACTGTCCTACCAGACTCCCAGGACTGTCAGCAAATCTACTGGCACTACCCCCAGTTCCACTATCCTATCTCTGCTCTCTCTCTGGCAGGAGAGGGCCCTCTAGGCACTAGCAGTAATTTCTCGTCCCCTTTCTGACAGGAGAGGACCCTGGCAGGGGCTGGCAGTGGTTGCCGGGAGGATAATGTCTAATAAGTCAGACTTTTTGCGGCTCAAGCCCTGTTTCCCAGATCCAAGCACATTAGCTGGGAACTTTTATGGGATTTGAAATCACTCTTATTAAATGGGATCCTCATGCACCTGGCAGTGCCACGGGCTGCCAATAATGGGCATCAGGAGTGGGGCCACCCCCACCACCAGAGTGCGGGCGTTGGGGACATTAGCGGAGACTGCCTTTCCTATCACAGGCACTAGGAGGGAGAGAAGGCAAGAGGCAAGTGAAAGAGAGGGGGAGAAAGGAAGCGCAAGGGAAGAAAAGTGGAAAAAGGAGGGAAGAGAAAAGGAGAAAGTGAGTCAGTGGGGACAGACAGACGAGAGAGGACAATAGAGAGAGAGAGCGAGAGAGAGAGAGAGGGAGATGGGGAGACTGAAGAAAATAGAGATAAAGGAGAAGGAGTAGTGCGACAGAGGAAGGGAAGACCAGAAAGGAATAGGAGAGAGTGCAAATAAAGTGATAGAGAGACAGAGTCAGAGAGAGGGAGCCAGGGGCAACAAGAGAAGGAATTAATGTGGGAGAAAGGTAGGGAGATGAAAAAAGGAAGACGCAAAAACGTATGCAACTGTCTCTGGAGCACGAGAAAGTGTTTCAAGGGCCTTGCCTCGAGAAGAAGACACACCAGGGTGAGAAGACAGCTCAGAGTTGAATACAAGGAGACAGGGCAAGGTTGGCCTTACAACATCATCCATCAGCAACAAGCCAGCCCAGACAAGAAACTGAAGTGAGGCGCAGACACCACAGCTGATCTATGAGACCCGACAGTCAGCAGTCCTAAGGTTTTTGCTGCCCTTGACAAAAGTGCTATAGAGAGCCACATCTAGCAGCCACCTCTCTAGTGTGCGCACACGAAGGAACAAGTTATTTTACTTATATGTGGTGACCTGATGCATTTCAAGGTGCATCCAACCCCATACTTGCAAACCTACCTCAGAAGACAGAACCATCACCCTGTGCCCCTAATCACCCACCCCACAGCTTCAGAAATGAAGCGGTTCCTTTAAGAAATTAGACTTTATTGTTGTCATTTGAAATTCAAACTCACCAAATCGATGGCAGGGATACATTACAGACAAACATGGCATATAAAAGGCTTGATGCTACCTCCTAAGAACCTGAATACTAAGTAAAAGCGAGGAATACATTAAACACTCCTCCGCAAAGAAATATGCCATGTTCTTCTATTGTAAATGACAAACAAGATTATAAACGAGTCTAAAAACTATTGAAATTAAATAATGTCTGAAGAGACCGGAAGTTATCTTGTTAGCACTCTTGAAGATGCACTTTTATTGTCTCAGTGAAAGTGCACCTTGAGCAAGTGCGCAGTGCAGCCTGTTATTCACTTTGCTGCACGGACTGAAATGTTACTCACTGGTCCAGCCAGGAACAGGAAGGTGAAGCAATTACATTCAGAAGAGGCACCGGAGGGCAGCGGCAAGTGTGGAGGGGCCTTGCAGCTAATTTACCGGCAGCACTGACTAGAGATACACATAGAAATAACGCAGTAGGTGAATGCTGCAATGTCAGCATGATTGGCCTCCTTTACAACAGTAGCACACGATTACAATACTGACAAAGACTGTGTTACAACACAATGCTGACAACACGGCTTTACAAATAATTATTCCTATGCAGATGGAAGACCGCACTGAAAGACCTGTTGACAGTGAGCCCCTTTATTCCATTTTATAGGCAAACAAATCAATCTGTGGACCATCATGTCTGGCTGACTGTCATACAACATGCCATGGCTTCAGGTGTTGCAGCTGGCGCGTGTCACGCACGGACAGGCCAGAAACGGAATATATATTAATGTGAGCATGAACGTTCTCTACGTAATTTTGAATGCTACCCTAAAATGTCTTTTTCTAATATACTTTGTGCACTTCTGCACTTCCCTAAAGCCAAAACTAGGGATATGAGAAGGAATAACACATTTTATTTGTTTTATTTGTTGCCACAATTGTAAGCGCAGTGTTGTCGCTGTCACCAAGTGTATTACATATAACACAAATACCTGTAACGGTATAAACATACATGGAAGTTGCACCCGAGACCCACTCGGTTATTACTACCTCAACCAAGCAAGGCCAATGAGAAACAGCTGATGAAGCTTAGGGCCCATTTTTTATAAAATTCTTTTCATTGAATTTTCAAGTACAGAAACAAACAGAAGGCAGTGCAGTCTCTGGCTCTACGTAAGGCTAAGTAACCATGGCAAGGGTTATGCACGGACGCATTTTAAATGTGTTAACTGTTTGTTAATTGCGGCCCTGCCCTGAACAGCGTGGTGCCACGCCTCACACTATACCTACTAACTCACATACATTCAGTCCTCCTGAAGCAATATGCTGATGCTTCCCCCAGGCCTTGGGAATGTGCCCCCCTCCCCCCGTACAGGCTTTGCCAAGATTAATCAAGATGTATCCTGGCGTTGGTTCAAACGCGGGCACCTACATCCTTCCATGCGATGACAAGGCCCTAAAAGTGCCTATATAAGTTAAAAAATGCCCACCTGGGCCTTACCTTGTGAACTGCCCGAGTTCACAACAAGTCAGTCAGTCGGTCCAGTCCAGTCCTACTGCCCTACTCCGGACAGCAACCTGCAGGAAAAAGATGATTCAGAGCCTGAGGACAGACTGCCTGCGATGCCTCGGCTCTGAATGCAGTCTGGCTCGAGTACTGGTGAGTGGTGACGCCATGAAATGGCAGCTGCTTCCACCACTCCAACTCTCACTGCAGACTCACACGTGCGGGAAGCAGTCTGTCAGAGATCGAGTCTGCGCAGACTCGGATTCCTCGGCTTCCCGCCTGCCACACCCTTTCCCATCTCGTCACAGGGAAGGGTCCCACCCACACCCTGTAAGGAGTTCGGAAAGGGTGGGGTGACAAGCTCTCCACTTTCTGATTGACGTGGAGGGTTAGCGATCCCGGGCTTGTAATTAAAACGCCCGGGACTAACTTTACCTCCACGCCATCAGGGGGTGGAGACTGCGCCTTGCAGCTAGGTCTTTGCCGAGCTGATGACATCACAGCATTCAGGGCTGTGAGGTTCTCAGCCGGCAAACACGTAGGCTTCTTTGGGCCCGCCCGGGGGAGTAAACAAATGAAGAGAGAGACTGAATCAGTCACGTGACGTAGTCACGTAGCGTAGGTATCGGTGAGTGTTCTTCAAGCAAGCAGTATATATATTTTACATAATAAGAGTAGTAGTACTGTAGACTACAATAAAGCAGTACTGCAATAAAGTTTATTACATGAAGAGCTGAGCACTTTGTAACGGGGGCGGAGCCCCGACGCCCATGAAGAGAAACCGCCACTGTGTTTAGGCATTGTGTCTAGGGCTTTGGTTGAAGAGCATGTGCTGTAAAAGGGTTGGCTGGCTGCTGAGGAGTACCCCCCAAAATATGGTAAAAATGGGCATTTTTCAGGCTCCACAGGAGTACAGCGGTGCTTTAAGGTTTTGAAAAAATATTTTTTAATAGAAATAAAATGTGTAATAGTGAAAATGGAGTGGCTGTGACAACAGCCTTTGTGTTAATAGTGTGTTCTCCACACTTTGAATTTGAAATGGATAAATTCATATAATTTTTTAGGAAGATTGTATTCCCTTCTGCTATGAAATGAACTCCATCTCTGCTGTAGATACTAGGCATGTCGAAGTGGATGTTATTTTGCTAGGTTCACCCCACGCCATAGTCTTAGTAAAATACCGAAGTAACATTATTGGAATGTTTTCAGAATTTCTAAATTTTTGGACAAAACAGGTTGGATCAATGCCACTTTTGCCTTTCAAGTATTTTGGAAAAGACAAAGGCAGTGAGGCAGAAGAGAATCATCAACTCTCTCAAGGTTTCCTTCATTTGAATTAACAGGGCCATCCCTGTGACTGTGCCCAAATTATTTGACTGCTTTCAACCATAGGGATCAGTTGATGCCATTTTATCCCTCTGTGGCCAATATCCACTTTAGGAAAGCGTAGATCTCTGTCAATGCCACCTATTTTTGCATACTCTTGAGCACAAAAGAGTGCTCCACAATCCAGATGGGAACCAAGATGCCGGTATTCTACTGTAAGGCAGAGAAGAAGCCTGCCAGAGAATGACAAGTGTTCTGGAAGAGTATGTAATTTGAAGAAGAAAGAAAGCAAATTACTGTACTAGCTTCCTGATTGGTTGCTGTTAAGTGGAACAGTAGTTTAGGTAGCAAGTAACTGCCAATTCTTTTCTGAACTGTGATTGGAAAACAAGGACTGCTGTCTGTGGAGTTTGCCGTTATTGGTTTAAAGTAATTAGAAGACCAAGAGGACGACTAATCACTGGAAAACGTACAGCCTTCTGTGGGGCAGACTAAGCTTGATGAACGTTTGAAATGAAGACAAGCTCCTGACATAGTCTTATTTGGTTTTCGAGGAAGCTGGTGTCCAATACGGGGGAGGGGGGGGTTCACTGTTGCTTGAATATTCTGAAGTTCATGATTAAAGCTGAAAAATAACATGAAACTACTGCAAAGAGCAAAAACAAAAAGGCAACCAGTGTCTGAAAACATGTCAAAGGACACAAAAACATATCACAATCAACACAAAAGGCACTCTTTTACAGCTACCTGATGCTTTTCTAAGCATAGCCCACCTTGTGATGTGCAGGAGTGCAGTGTTTGGCGAACTTGGTACTACACTTTGCCCTCCTCTTATGGTGGCAAAAGTGCAACAAGTCTTGCTTTCAGTGGTTGTAGGAAGGTAGGATCTTTCTGCATAGTTACCCCCACTGTTTGCCTGGTGCTGTGGTGGTTTTGGACTAGTCTGACTGGGATCCTGCTAATCAGGACCCCAGTCTATCTGCTTTCTCCTTAAACTGTTATGTCATGTACTTAGGTACACTCCAGATTGGATACTGGGGTACCCTTGTCAGTCCCTAGTATATGGTACCCATGTACCCAGGGCATAGGTACCCCAGAGGCCTTCCATGGGCTGAAGCATGTATTATGCCACCCATGTGACGTCATGCAAAATGGAACTACAGGCCTGCCATTGCAGCCTGTGTAAGATGGTGCATGCACCACTTACTTTAGATATAGGTTTACTATATCTAAGGGTCACTACACTTAAAACCTATAAGTCACCCCTATAGCAAGCCTTAACAATCCTGAAGGCAGGGTGCTTGGTTCTAAGTGAGAGGGTGCCACTGCATGAGCAGGACACCCCTGCAGCCTACAGAGTGCATTCTCCCAGGTTGTTAGTACTGCAGCCATTTACGACATATAGAGTGGCATTATGCGACCGAGTGATGACCAACTCTAAAACGGCTGAAAGTAACCCTATCGTGTTTGGTGTCAAACATTGTGGAATCATAACCCCACTCCGGTAACTGGTGGAATCATACCTCCACACCGGTAACCGGTGTGGGAGGTATGATTCCACCCCTCAGAAACGAGCTTTGTGAGGTCCCTGGTGTTCCCGGTACCAGCCTTCTAGTCCCGGGCAGACCAAAATGGTTGCTGCCGACCAGAGACACATTTCTGCCCTCCGGCTGCTGATCCAAGCTCGAGCAGGGGAAGGCAGAACAATCGGCATCCTGTCACAGGGAGGTGTGACCACCTCCCAGACAAGATTTAGTGTATTAGGCCTGGGTGGGTGTGCTTGCCAGCGACTGAAAGTCTGCATGAGGGGCACATTTGGTGTCCCTGTGCATAGTCCAGTTCAAACCAGGCCTGGGAGCCGTTGGTTCCTGCTTTGGCGCGAAACTGGGCAAAGGACATGGGTGTAACCTCCCCACTGTCCAGACCCTCCCCTGGGAGGGTCCCCTGAATCTGTCCAACCCTCTCCCGTGGGTACAGAAGGGCTTACCTGGCTGTAGGACCCTAGATTCGACGTGGACAAGATTCTGAACCAGAAACCACTGAACTTCGACCATCTGGACACTCTGGACTTCGCTGGACTTCGTTTGGGCCCGACTTCATCTCCCTCTCAGTCCGAAGCATCGTCTGTGCCTGTGCACCATACAGGCTCCGTGCAGGACCTGTAGAGCATCAAGGACAACTGAAGATATCTCCCTTGTAGTGAAGGAGTCACTCCCCTGCAACCGCAGGCACCACATCATGATTGCTCCTAAGCTCCTACGGACTTCAAAGGCTCCAGCAACACAGGAGGTGGGTTTTCAAGTCCCTCGTGGTCCAAGCTGCCCTCTCACCATGTTTGAGGTCAGAATCCCTCGTGGGGGCTGCAATACCTGTATCCCTGTGCACTGCGTTCATTTGCAAGTGCATATGCTCGTTGACAATTCCCGAGCAAATGCATTGGGCTCCAAGTAGCCCCAACCTCTGGCACCATTTCCTCCAAATAACCCTGGCCTCCTCACTCCGAGTGCTACGTGGGCTGTTGCTTTGTGAAACTGCTTGAGGTCCCCTTGCGACTCCTGTGCCTCCGGCCTGTGGGTCCCCTTGAGGGTCGAATTTGCTTTTCTTGGGCTCCTCTGGTTGCTCCAGGACTGCCCTGACTTCCCTGTGTTTGGTGAGTCTCCTGGACCTTGCTGGTCCGAACCGTAACCTTCTTCGACCCTCTGCATGGGTTGCTGTTGCTGTTGCCAAGGCTTGTTGGTGCTCTAGCTAGACACCGACCCCTCAGTACTCGACATCCTTTGTGGGACAGCTCATATCCAGCTCCCGGTTGTCCTCGACGTCTCCTGGTCTCAGTGGCTGCAGAGTCAAGAACCCCCTCAACGCACCTGAAGCACCCGACAACGGTGGGCATTCGTCTACCGAGCCCCTGGTCAGTCCTGAGTGACCCAGACTCTGTCCCCTCTGCTTTCAGGTACTCTTCAACAAGAATCCACCTTTGGATTCTGATGGACACTTTTCTTCCTTCCAGCAGCAGCTCTTCTTCAAAGTCCTCCATTGAGTTCGACGGCGGTTTCCGACGCAACTTCAGACCTATGCACCCGGCTTCCCTAGGATAGGTAACTCTGGTACTACGGTATCCATGGGTGGGGTGGCTCTCCAATCTCCTGAGTTCCACTGGGTTTCTTCAAAGTCCACTGGGAAGGGTCCTTAAACTTTAAAACTTTAACCGCGACTCTCCCATATAATTGTACGGAGCACGCAGTTGTGTTCCCACACTGCACCCGTCTTCCGTGGGGTCCCTACTTACTCACCTTGGGTGGTTCCTTGGGGTTCCAATGATTCTGCATCCTCTGGACACTGTCTTGACTCGAGTCGTGGTTCTTATACCACTGTTTTAGTATATGGTTTGGTCTCTCCCTGGAGCCCACTGAGTAGTAGAGCTATTTACTATTGTTTCTGTGCTACAGTATTGTGTGCTTTAGGAGTATCTTCGTGCAGAAGACACTGTGTCGTACTTAAAGAGTGTTATATCAATAAATACATATTTTTATAACTACTGTGTGGTTCTCCTTTCATTTAACCAATACTATAAGGTTGCATTCTGGTAAAACAAGCTGCTTAACATTCCTTCAAGACTAAGCCTGAAGGCTGCTCTCCACAGCTACTACTTGGATAGCTTTCTAAGGTTATCTTTGACCTCTTAAATCACCATAAGGGTTGCTTGGACTGGTACATGGTGCCCACTTTAATTAGTGGACAGCATAAACCAGGCCAACTTCTCACAGTGGTGTAGTACGTGTGCCACGTTTATCTGTATAGCGGGGTAGGTTTAGGATGAATAGTCTCTATGAAAAGTGCAGATGAAGTAAGGATATACCTACAGAGAAATGAAGAAGGTTTTAATCTGGAGAAAAATTCTAGAGGCTTAACATCTTGTGGTTAGCGTGATGACTGGAGTAAGCCAGCAAGCAAAAGCCAAAGGCAAAATGAAGTAACTAGCCCCTGCTTCCTAACACATCCATCTGAAAACTCATAACCGAACAGTTCACAACCAATATAGGCCTTAACACCCCACACTGTCCATTCTAAAAAGGCACAATGTTTTGGTTTGGGCTGTGAGGCAGTTTCAAAAGTAAACATCTGGAGTCATATTTACTATACTCTGTAACATCCTGAGAAGGGAATTGAAGCTGAACTCACGTGGCGGCCCTTGGAAACTCATTTCACAAAGTGTCTAGAAACCAGGCTGCAACAAGGCCAACCGAAGGGGATAGAATCACCTTCAGAAAGTTGATGAAACACTCACGTTCCACCTTTTTCATCCACTAGACATGAATTGCCATGCACGCACTACATCTCAACGAGTAGAACATGAGTTTAATCCATGGAAAAGTATGTGGAACACTCCGCTAGTGACTCCTGAAAACATGCAAAATGAAGCCTAAAACTAGGTCTGAAAACCTATTTTCACTTATCAGTTTTGCCAGAGGTTTCTGTTGAATGAACCCAAAACGTAGGTCATGGATGCAAATTTAACATGTGCACTATTTGATCAAAAGCTAAATCCCGGGGGAAACTGTTCAAAGGCAATTTCACTCCTGTACCAGGGTACCGCAAGGAATGAAAAAAATACCTGCAGTGACTGGAACCATGTCAAAAGACATGCAAGTACACCACAGTCGAGGCAAAGAGTACTCATGTCCAAGTAGCTCCTTTCCCTAGCATAACCTGTTCTCTCAGGTAGAGGTGGTTTGTATTCTGAATGTAGAAATCAACAAACGTGCACGTAAAAATGTACCACAAACAGAGCAAAAGCAACTGCTGTTCACGGTGCTATTGTTTAATGCATCCTCGAACCAAAAATGGACGTGAGGATGCGTTTCTTGCTGAAATATAGTGCCAAATGATGGAGTTGCATTTCGCATAATTCCACTGTGATCTTGCATCATTAATCCAAAGCAAATTACACGAATTTCGCACACCCCTAAACATCAAATTATTCTACAATGTATCTGTAAAACAGGATAGGTTGGACAGAATGTAACTACACTGATCTTACATTCAAGGAGAGTGTGGTGAGTATTTAAAAAAGCCATATCTATTATTTCTGGAACAAAAATTCTAGAAAATATAGGTCTTACTATACGAGACCCAGTTTCAGAGAGAAAGATTTTGATCATCTACTGAATATATTTCCTCATTCAGCCGAGAAGGGCGACGATCAATATAGGCGTGCAAATGTTTTGCACATAGAGGTACATAAACAATTACTCTTTAGTACTAGTTTAGAGCAGTATCTAGATATCTTCAGGACTTCTTCCTCTACATCTTACTATAAGTTTGATAAAGTTCTATTGAAAATGATGTCCGCCGCATAGTGAACTCTATAAGACCTGCTCTTTACAGTTGACATGCTAATATGCACAGCTTTTATGGATTTTTCAAATTATCTAAAGCATTTTTCCCCATAGTTCCATGAAGACAAACATTTCTTCAAAGTGTATGGAGTACTGAATTCATTCGGGTACTCACAAGTGGTAAACAAATTTAAAGTTCTTAGGTGAAATGGCACTCACTGAGGACAAAAAAAGTTGTTTTAATCATAAAATGTATGCAGTTATACTAACAAACTAATAAATGCTATTTCAAAAACTTGGTGATATTTTCTGAAAAGTTTCATATTAATTTCATTTTTCCATATGAAGAATAGCGATATATATTTATGTTTAAAAACAAAATGCTGTATGCCAGTTTATAACACATTTTGTTCACTAAGTAGACAGCAAGAAGTAGCAACAACGTGTTTCACAGATCCTCTCCAGCTCCCCTTGCTGCCTGTCAACTGCCTTCCTCCTTGTGCCCCAGCCTGATGATCTTTACTTAGCACTTGGGCCCCAGCCTTCTGCCTTAGTGCCCTTTCCTTTTGCAGCCTCTCCTGGGCCCATTCGGCGCCGTTGTTTTCAGCCACCCACTTCACACTTCCCGCCTCCCTAGTGCCCCTCCCAGGACCTACTTAATGGAGGCTGCAGCGCGGCCCCATTGAGCAGGTCCTCTCCAACTCCCCTTGCTGCCTGTCTGCTGCCTTCCTCCATGTGCCCCAGCCTGAGAATCCTTACTTAGCACTTGGGCTCTAGCCTTTTGGTTTAGTGCCCATTCCTTTTGTGGCTTCTCCTAGACCCACCCACCGCTGTGTTTTCCTGCCACCCACAATCTGCTTCCCGCTGCCCTCCTCCCCAGTGCCCCTCCCAGGACCTACTTAACGGAGGCAGCAGCGGGCGTGGCTCTGGCGAGCCAAAGCTGCGCCAAAGGCAAGCCGGTCTGTGCCCGTCCGTGCCTGGAACGCACCCAGTGCCAGGGACCCTGTCTCTTCAGCTACCCACAGGTACTCCTCCGCAGATCGTTGAGCCCTGGAACCCGAACGACACAACAACTGCTGCCTCGCATCTTTGCACTCCACAGCTGGTTGGTTCACCTGCCACCGCTGTCTCTTTGCCTGCAACTTTGGACCACCCGCCCTCACAGAAACCCGCGCCACACCCACCCCGCCGGCTGACACCACCCCAGAACCACTCTGGTGCCTCCTAATCAAGACCAGATCGCTCTGCAAACATGCCACTGAAGTCTGGGACACCATCTTCACTCTCACCCCCGATGGGACCTTCCCCACAGAGACATGGCTTAACCCCTCTTCGGCCCCTGACATTGCCACCATGATGCCAAGCCGCTACAAGATGAAACACCGGGACCGCGCCAACAAAAATGGAGGCGGCATCACCATCATCGTCAAAGAATCAATCCGCTGCACCACCACAGACGACAAAACCACACCAATCATGGAACACCTGAATTTTCAAATCCACACTGATGACAAAACTACAATCAAAGGCCCCCTCGCCTACAGACCCCTAGGACCATGCACCGGCCTCTGCGGCACCATCACAGACTTCAGTGAACCACTCGTCATCAAATTCAATCACTACATATTCCTCGGAGACCTCAACTTCCACCTCGATGACCCCACAGACATGAACTCCACCAATCTCTTGGAACAAATGGACAACATCAGCCTCACCCAGTTGGTCACAGACCCCACACACAGAGTAGGACACAAACTGGACCCTATCTTCACGTCCAGCAACAGAGTCAAATACAGTCATACGACAGAACTCACCTGGACCGACCACTCCATCGTCCACTTCACCATCACAGTACCACCTCGCACCACCCCTATTCTGCACCTTCTTCTGCAGCTGGAGCAAAGTGACACAGAATCAATGTATGGATACCCTCAACACCACCCAATCTGATGCCACAACCAACCAGAAACAGGCAGTCGAGAACTTCAACACCTGGATCACCTACGCCACTGACCGAGTTGCACCCATCAACCCAGTCAAAACTTGCAGATCCACCAAACAAGCCAGCTGGTACACTCCGGAACTCAGCACAATGAAACACAGCTGCAAACTACTACAGAGAAGATGGCGCACCAGCAGAGACGATACAGACCGAGCCACCTCCAAGTCAGCCCTAAACAAATGCCACCAACTCAAAAGATGCAAAAAATTGAGGCTAGCACCAACCACACCAAGGAACTCTTCACCATCGTCAGAGAGTTCTGCTGCCCAACAGCTACTGAGAACACGATCCAACCCTCACAAGAAATCTGCGACACCCTAGCAAATCAAGATATCCACCATCTACAAGAACTTCGAGCCCCAACCTACCGACCTCCTCAGCCTCCCCACTCCTACAGAAGCCGACCCGACCAACATCTCACCATATGGGAACAGCTCATCACACCGGACACCAAAGCCATTATGAACTCCATCCACTCAGGAGCACCCACGGCCCCCTGCCCCCACTGCCTTTTCAACCTATGAAGCAACAAAATCAGCCACCAACTCGCCACCATCCTCGACGCGTCCATCGTCACAGCCACCTTTCCCGATGCATGGAAACACGCAGAGGTCAGACGTCTCCTCAAGAAACCCTCTGCAGACCACAGCGATATCCAGAACTACTGCCCCATCTCGCTGCTCCAGTTTCCTGCCAAACTCCTGGAGAAGGCCCTCAACATCAGCTCACCTAATACCTGGAGAGAAACAACCTGCTAGACCCCTCCCAATCTGGCTTCCAAGCCAACCACAGCACCAAAACTGCCCTGATGGCCAGCATGGACGACATCCACACCATACTTGATGGAGGAGAATCGACTGCCCTTATCCTTCTCGACCTCTCCGCGGCCTTCAACACCAGTTCCCACTACACACTCATTAAGAGACTGCACCAGATCAGAATCAAAGGAGGCGCACTCAGATGGATTGCATCATTCCTCATTGGACACACACAGAGAATCTGTCTCCCCCTTCACCTCGAAACCCAAGAGCACCATCTTCGGCGTCCCCCAAGGTTCATCTCTCAGCCCCATCCTCTTCAACATCTACATGACTCCTCTAGCCGACATCATCAGAATCCACCATGTCAACATCATATCCTACACCGATGACACCCAGCTCATCCTCTTGCTCTCAGCTGACCCCACCACAACGAAGACCAACTTCCAGAGCTGCATGAAGAACGTTGCAGCCTGGATGAAGGAAACCTCTCTGAAGCTCAACACGGACAAGACCGAAACGCTGATCTTTTGCAACCACACCTCATTCTGGAATGACACCTGGTGGCCTGCTGAACTAAGACCCACTCCCACACCAAAAGACCACACCGGCAACCACTGCATCATCCTAGAGAGAAAACACCACAAAATGACAGATCAACACAGTCTCCTTGGCCTGCTTCCACATTCTTTGCATGCTTCGAAGAATTTTCAAATGGCTCCCCACAAGCACCAGAAAAACAGTCACAGAAGCCCTAATCACCAGCCGTCTGGACTACGGCAAATTACTGTACGCAGGTACCACCACCAAACTCATAAAAAGGCTCCAGATCATACAAAATTTGGCAGCCAGACTGATCCTCAACCTGCCCAAACTAACCCACATCATCCAGCACCTGAGGATTCTCCACTGGCTACCCATCCAGAAAAGATGCCAATTCAAACTACTGACACACCTACAAAGCCCGACAAAAACACAAACGTCCCTATATTCTAATATAAAAGAGGACAAATGCCTCACCCTGGACCAAGTGTCTATTCGGATGTATACCTATATAGCATAGATAAAGCTATTATCTTAAAAAAGACAATTGTCTTGCTGAAAATCGAATATCCATCTACACCCCTATATCATATAATATAAAATATGTACCGCACAAGAATTTCTTAACTTAAAACACAATATGTTAGAAAAAATGTATTAAAAATAATTTATCACATATTCATACAATAAATCCATTCATATTCCTCCCAATATAGGTTACAATCTAGTTTCATTACACATATAGATAAAAACTCTAAAAACAGTCGACGCAGCGTTTCGGTGACACCTCGATATTTTCACCTTCCTCAGGACTACAAAAGTTTTCATCAAATCTTTCAATTTTAGTACTAAATTCTTTCTTAGTGTCCGTTAGAGCCACCGTGCTATTCACATCAACAAATGTACCGTCCCGTGTAGATCACATATATTTTGGGAACAGGCATCGGCGTTTTAACATTGGCGATACCCTACTACAATATTGATGTTCATTTGTTGGCAATAAAAATCGAATCGGGAACTTGCGGCCTCCCTGCTCTAACAGGCTTCCGGAATCAGGATGTAAACACCTACAAAGCCCTCCATGACCAAAACCCAGCATACATAAACCACTGCCTGAACTTCCACCAACCATCCAGAAACGTTTGCTCCGCCTCCCTCGCCCTGGCACAGACACTGCGCATCTGCTGTAGCCACAGCAGAGAATGCTCCTTCTCCCACCTTCCTGCCAAGTCCTGGAATGCCCTCCCCCACCTCCAAACATCACCCTCGCTGACAGACTTCAGGAATAGACTCAAGACCTGGCTCTTCGACTAGGCACAGCAACCCAGCACCTGGATACCCGCACAGGTGATGAGCTGCGCTCTACAAATTCCAACAGATTAATTGATAGCAAGCATTACATAATTGTTAGAAATGGGGTTCCTGGTTGGCTGAGGTATGCAGCCAGTCAGTAACTACCACTCTAGTTAGAGTAAGCTAGATATACGATAAGATAACCTGTGCTCACCCTCTAGTAGCATGGCACAGACCAGTCAGGCTTATGTACAAAGGCAATGCCTAAAGTATTTGTGCAACACACACACAGTAACACAATGAATACACCACAAAAATACTCCACATAGGGTTACAAATTTAGATTATATTTTTATGAGTAAAACAAGACTAAAATGACAAACATCCAATAAGTAGAACCAGAGTTATGCATAAGAATAAACCAAAAACAGTGCTTAGAAGTCAATAGCGCTAAAAGGTTACTTTAAGTCGCGCTAGACCGGGTGAATCCAAATTTCAGGCCGACCACTATGGAGCGTTGGTCAAATACTGTTCCAAACAGGTCCCTCTGAGGTTTTACCTTTTTAAGCTGAGCAAAGTGCCCAGTTTGTGGGGGAGATGGTCGCCAGGAGCAAGTCTCTGAAGTGCACAAGGATCTCTCTCAACCCAGTCCTGTCTGCCAGGCTAACCCTGTGGGGTAAATCAGTGCTTTGTGTGAGGACAGGAAACAGTCTATTTAGATGTAAGTGTGAGCCATCTCTCCCCCGTCCTGCCCAGGGAGGCTTTCAGAATGCAGATGAGCCTCACCTTCCTGTGTTTGTGGCTGTCTAGAGGGAATGCACAAAGTGTACTTGTCACCCAACCCAGACATGTATTGGAGACAAGCTGTTAGGCACAAAAAACAGTAAGTAGGGGGGCGTGGCCAAGATGGCATCTTGGTAGGATGCAGCTTTGTGGCTCTCCGCTCCCGCCGGGCCTTTTACTGCACTATCGGTGGCAGGAGGGGCATCGGGGCCTGCAGGAACCCTCCCGAAAGCGGCGCCACACTCCTGGGGGGCTGGTGAGGCCGCGTCGCGGTCCCACCGGCGGTTTCGGCGCCACCGCGGAGCGGCTCTGAGGGAGTGGCTGGGCGTCCATAGGCGGCCGCGGACAGCTCGGCAAAGAGGGTGAGACCTGGAAGTTCCCGGCGGTCCCCGCAGGATCTTAGAGACTGCCACAGCGCGTGGATCGGAGAGATCCCTCCCGGCGAGGTGAGGAATGGACCCGCACACTACTGGGCAGAGGTGGGCTCAAGCCGCGAGCATCACGCGAGGCCCCGGCTCCATGGGCTGAAGTAGGCCTCATCTCCAGTGGCTGTGTGGGGGAGGGGCTGCTGCATCTATCACCTGCGCGGCAGCTCAGAACTGCCGCGCCGCCTGCTGCACCCCCCATCTGGAGTGTCTGGCTGGGGACTCGTCGGCGTGGGCCCGGCAGTCTCCTGAGACCTTGGACTGCGCCCAAGAGGATTTTGGAGCTGGGCCTGAGGCGGGGCCTGTGAAAAGCCAGAGCTGCGTGGAAGCCCGGTTGGGGTAATAAGACGTCCAGAGGCATGAGCGATCCTGGCCGGGGGTTTTTGGTTGAGCTCCCCCGCCCACCGGCCCTGCTGTGGTGGCATCCTGGTTCATTGTAACCTGAACCTATAACTTGAAGTTGCTGGGGGACAAGACCTGTGGAGTGCCTAGGACGGGACAACACCTCGTCAGTAGCACTCGCTAGGAGGTGGGAGAGGAGGCGAGCAGAGATCAGACGGCGCAGCGACGGTGGGGCCACAGTAGTGGACTTCTGGTGATCATCTCGCTCCCCCCTCATGGTGCTTGAACTGGGGCACGAATAGAGGGCCTATGTGAAGGGGCATTTCGCGGAGGCCCTTCAGCTGCAATATCGCCTTTCCAGACAGCGTTCCGCTTTCACACATAGTTTCGCCCCGGCCGCAGAACCCTTTGCGTCTGGCCTGTGCCTCGCCCGAGGTCCCCACACGCGGAGGAGCTATGGCAGCCCCCAAGGGCAGGAAAGATAGGTCAGTGAAGGACCTCCTGCTTAAGTCTGCACAACAGACGGAGAGCCAGCCCGGAGTGGGGCGTATGGATGAGGCGGAGGGTGGTGAGGGCATGGAGGCCCCGGTCAGCCGATCTTTCCTGGAGTCGCTCTTCTCCTCTCTCCGACAAGATCTGTCCGCAATGAAACGCGATCTGTCGGCGGATCCACGGGAAGTGCGCCGAGATATGCATTCCCTGGGGGAGCGAGTCAACACTTTGGAGGAACGCGACGCCGGCTGCGACAAAGAAATCGAGAGCCTCCAACAAGAAGTCATCAAGCTGCAAGAACAGAACCTGGACTTACAGGCCCACACGGAGGATCTGGAGAACAGGTCCCGGCGGAACAACATCCGCATCCGTGGCATGGCACCTAGTGAGGGAGAAGGCGACATCGAGGCGCTGGTGGCGGGCCTCTTCCGCTCCATTCTAGGGGAATCCCCAGACTTCCCGATCAAGCGGGACCGCACACATAGGGTGGGCCCACGGAGGGCAGCCCCTGCCCCCCCGGCGGGCATACTGACTTGTGTCCATGACTGCCAACTAAAAGAGAGGATCCTCCATGAATCTCAGCGCCGCTTGGACTTTACCTATCAGGGTCAGAAGCCCACGTTATACCAGGACCTGGCAGCTTCCACTTTGCTCAAACGCAAGTCCTTCCATCCGATTACACTCCACCTCCGAGAAACTGCCATCAAATACTCCTGGGGGCACTCGTTCAGGTTGATTTTTCACTACAAAGGAGAACTGAGGCAAATCCGCTCACTCTCTGCGGCCTACAAACTCTTGGGTATCAAAGAGCCCGCGGCGGATCAGCCTCGCATGGACCATCGCTCCAACAGGCGCCGGAGCGGCCATGGATGGTCTACCATCAAGCCTCCCAGCCCGTCGACACGTCCTGACTCGGACACTATGGCCAGGGAGCGGCAGGCAGTGTTGACGTCTCTTGCAGGTGCACCCTCGGAGTGATGCCAGACTCGCTCCAGCTGCGAACTGATGCTTTGAAGATTGCACCCTTGCCCATCGTCGACAACATTAGCAATATATATATGGGCCTTGCCTGGGGGGAGCGGGGAGCCGCGGGCCATAGGTACCCTTCAGTCTCATTCCTAGGAGCAGTACGCTCCGGACATTGACTCTGTGTTTTACTGTATTATGCCTATGTTCTTGCTTTGTTGGGGTTTTGTTGTTTTTGTTGATGGGATCCCCTCCCCCCCCGGCTGCGTCTCCTTCATCTTTTCTGTATGCGCGCGACCCTTGCTTGTCCGGACCACTCTGTCTGGGCTCTCGTGGGGCCCGGCTGTGGTGGGCTATATTGGCCCTTTCTCACCCGTAGCGCGATCTGTCCACACCACTTGCATAGATGAGTGTCACAATCCTGACCTTGAATGTGAAGGGGCTCAACAACCCTATTAAGCGTAGAGCTATCCTGTCTTATCTGGAAAATTCTGGAGCCCACGTTTGTTTGCTGCAGGAGACTCACCTGCTATCCGGCGACACGCATAGATTGCGCTCTAAGGCATTTCCACAGCAATACTTTTCTTCCCTTCCTACCAAAAAGGCTGGGATCGCTATCCTGGTTGCCCGCACTTTCCCAGGGACGGTGGGGGCAAAGGTTTTTGAGATCAAGGGGAGGCTTCTGGGGCTTTCCGTGACCTTTGGGGTGCACACACTAACACTGGCCGCTATCTATGCTCCCAATGAGGGTCAGGAGGCGTTTTTAAGCAAGGAGATGGGGGACTTAACATCTACATCTGACCGGCAAATTCTCATAGGGGGCGACTTGAACAACGTGTTCGATGGCCAACTGGACCGCTCGGCTCAGAGGCAGGGACAGACAGGGGCTCTTACTGATGCCAGCCATCAGTGGTTGCACGATTTAGGGTTGGAGGACATGCGGCGTCACTTTCACCCCCATACCGCCGACTATATCTTCTACTCCCATGCTCGGGGGACTTACGCAAGGCTAGACTATTTCTTAACAACCCGGTCTCTCCTTCCGTTTGCACAGGACTCGGTTATCGAGCCTCAGGCACTCTCTGACCACGCAGCCTTGACCACAGAATTGCTGTTTCCCCCCACCCATCGGCCATCATACTCTTGGAGGCTTCAAAACATGCTCCTCCACCGTCCTGAAGTTGTCACGCGCCTTACTAAAACACTAAAGGACTTTTTAGCTGTCAATGACACACAGGACACCTCTATCATCTCCCTTTGGGAAACTCTCAAAGTAGTAGCCCGGGGCGACTTTATAGCCACATCAGCCGCAGATAATAGGTTGCGCAGGGAGAAGAGGGAGGAGCTTTCTAAGCAAGTACTGGAATTGGAAGGGATCCACAAGCGGACAGGGCCCCCTCCCGAATCTGGAGTGAATTAAAGGCGGCGCGGGCTCAGCTGGCCAGCCTGGACCTGGAGAGGGTGGAGTACGCCGCCCTTCGCTTGAAACACACGCTCTACACAGGGGGGGACAGATGTGGCCGCTTGTTGGCTCACAAATTGCGCGCACAGCATCAAGCAGCGACAGTCCCACTCCTCCTGGCCCAGGGGGGTACAGAGCTCACGCGGGAGGTGGATATAGCTCGCGCCTTTCGGGATTTTTATGCGGATCTCAATGCTGCCCAGCCAATACCTGACCAGAACCCCTCCGCGTACTGTCAGGGCATATCACACTCACGCTTGATGCCTGACCAAGCCTCTACCCCAGATAGCCCGATTCGGGTCGAAGAGGTCATTTCGGCCATAGCTCGCCTTAAGCTTCTCAAATCCCCTGGCCCCGATGGGTTTACAGTCATTTTTTATAAAACTTTTTGCTCGATCTTGGCCCCAATACTGGCTCGACTTTTTAACGCCATCGATGGCGCCCTAGAGCTACCGCCTACGATGCTCTTGGCGTCGGTGGCAGTTTTTGCCAAGCCCGGTAAATATAGCAGAATCTGTGCCTCTTACAGGCCTATATCTTTGCTGAACATAGATTTTAAGATCTTCAGGGGGATCCTGGCGTCTAGGTTGGGACCGTTGATGCCGATGGGACCGTTGATGCCGATAGAACCGGATCAGGCCGGATTTGTCACGACCAGACAATGCAGCGATAATATTAGGAGACTGCTGCACCTTCTGGATAAGGCACATCGTCAGACGGAGGAGCGCGTTGTGCTATCGGTCAACGCCGAAAAGGCATTCAACAGCGTTCACTGGCCCTTCCTGGAGACTGTTTTGGAGAGGTTCGGGGTCGGGTGCCAATTTCGCCAATGGGTGTTCAACGGCTACAGCCGCCCCTCGGCCACGGTCCGGGTGAACAGCTTCACGTCAGACCCCTTCCCAATAACCAGAGGCACGCGTCAGGGCTGTCCTCTCTCCCCCCTTCTGTTTGCTCTCTATATGGAGCCACTAGCACAGAGGGTTCGAGAGAGCCAGCAGATTAAAGGGATTCTCTTTGGAGGAGAGCGGCACACCATTAGCCTCTACGCAGACAATGTTATCGCCACGTTGGAGTCCCCCCAGACTTCAGTCCCAGCCTTTTTAGCCGAGTTGGATGAGTTTTCAGTAGCCTCTGGTTTTAGGGTCAATGTGGCCAAATCACAGGCCTTGGGTTTCTCCCTACAACAGCCAACCGCCGCTGCCTTGACCCAGGTGTGTCCCATCCATTGGGATCAGTAACCATCCCATACCTGGGCATCACGCTGTCATTGTCTACAGCTGAGACGGTATCCTTAAGCTACACTCTGTTGTGCAACAGAACCGGCGGGAACTGAGAAGATGGCGGCCGTTTGGTCTCTCGTTGTTGGGCAGGATAGCAGCTCTTAAAATGAGCATACTCCCCAAAATGTTATACCTTTTTCAGACCCTTCTGGTGGAGCCACCTCCGGGTATGTTGAAACAGCTGCAGTCCAAATTTACTACCTTCGTCTGGGCAGATAAAAAACAGCAAATTAATAAAGACATGAGCTTCAGACCCCATGGGGAGGGTGGCCTGGAGATTCCCGACCTTGATCGCTACTATAAGGCGACACAGTTACGATCCCTGCTGGAGTGGGCCCAGCCGGAATCCGAGAAGCGCTGGCTCTTCATGGAGCGAGCGCTAGCAGCACAGTCCTTGTGGAAGGTCCCCTTCCTTGGCAGAGCCTCCAGACCCCCGGATTATACGGCTCACCCGTGGTACTGGCTCCTTGAAAGCCTGGGATGCCACAGCTACACGCAACAGATTGACCACCTTTCCATCGCCTCTCACTCCTATTACTGACATTCCAGACTTCTCCCCGTGAATATGCCCCGTGGGGGGGGGCCCGGACCCCATCCCCGGGCCCCGAAGCCGGAAGCGGAAGTCGGGGAGCACCATCGCGCTCCCCGTGAAGAAGTGCAACGGGGCCCGGGACCCCATCTCCGGGCCCCGAATGGAAGGCGGAGGAAGTGCCGTTGCACTTCCCCGCGGTGGTGGGAAGCGAGGGAGCAGCCTCCGTGTCTGCCCGCCGGAGCGGGCAGACCAGAATGCACACGCCGGCTCCCGCGGCTGCACACGAGGGTGCGGGCCGGGCAGGAAGCCGGCAGGAGCAGCCGGGGGTGGGCTCCCCGAGCTGCAGCAAGCAACTCACCTCAGGAGGCACGGGGCCCGGGTGGGACCGGGCCCCCAACGAGGAGTAGATGCGGCAAGAGGCCGCCAGCCAAGACAGCGCGGCTCTCCCCGGAGCAGCGGGAGAGCCGCCGTTCTAAAATGCACGATCTGAGCGTGAAGCGCCCCATAATGCCATGCAAGGCAGGGGGACAGCTCTTGGTTTTGGTGCCTGGTGGCCCCCGGAGGAAGGGGTCCCCACAATGTGCGGAAAAAGGTGCAGGGGGAGCTGCAGGAGCAAGGCAGACTCCCCCAGCATGAAGAGAATATGTCCCACCCTAAGTCTCTGGGGACTTATAAAGAATAACCCCTCAAGGGCTCAACCAGCAATCCAAGCTCTCGGAGGCTGGAACTTTTGTTCTGCAGCTAAGGGTGCGTTACGGAAAGCACCAAGGTATGAAGGTCTGAGTTGGGGATGCCTGGAAGGGCATCCCCTGGAGGTGAAGAGGTGCAACTGCACGAGAAGTGCACTTACCAATGTTATTTCTTTTAAAGGGACTGTAAGTCACATGTGTAATGTGAAGTACCTGTGTAAGGTGGAGTCATAAGCAAAATGGGGTTATGTTGCTGGACATTCCTGCCAGGATGTCTGGCTGTATTTGCGTAATCCTGTGATTTTACCTGTGATGCCTTTTAGAGGCTGTGATTGCAATGCAGTATAATTGTTATCCTCTATGATAAGTACCTCATTTAAAGTGATGCCCAAACATGTATTCTTGCTGCTGCGTTAGGTGAAGAACAACCCAGACTGTTAGCCCCTAAGATGTAGAGGTGTATACTATATGGTCAGTATGACATGTTCAGTCAGGGTTATGTGTCACCCGGGCAGGTGTGCCTAGTTTAAATGCTTGTTGAGATAATGTGGTGGGTCACCACTGGGATGGTGCCAGTGCGCAGGGCCCTCGCTCCAGGTTATGCTCAACCCACTGCATTAGGGGGCAAGATGATGTGCATACATGGGAGTGGTGGTACCAGACCCCACCCCCCTTTGGGAGGGGTGGAAATGTTATGCAATGTCACAAAGTAATTCCAACAGCTTATGTATATTTGTAAATTGTTGCATAGTATTAAATAGTGTGTGTGTTTAATAAATGTACTCTTACTTTTAGAAAGCAAAGTACAGACTGGACAATCAATTATTGAGTGTTATTTCTGCGCACCTGTAATGGCGATTACTAGCCCACACCACCTCCCTTGAGTAAGCCTTAGACTGCTCTGCAACGCTACCCTCTGAGAGTCAGGCGCTGCACTAGGGTGTTTGGTTACCAGTGAAGGACAAATGTGACATGTTATTTGTGCAGGCCTCACAGATACTGCCTCGTTTTCCAACACCTACTCTCACAGCTTACTGGACGCAAGTTTTGGACGAGATCGACCACCACTTTGACACCACACTACTACGCTTCCCTGAATATGTCATCTTGGGTGTGTCCGACAGGCTCAAATTTCCCCTCAAGTCCCGTAAAGGCAAGCAGATGGGAATAGCTCTAGGGGCGGCGCTACAGAATATATTGTCACATTGGGGCACAGACAGAACTCCTACGGTGCAGGGATGGTTCCACCGGCTATGGTATGTGCTTGGCATGGAGCGCATTTCTTTCTCGCTTCAGGGAGATGGGGCTTCTTTCGCCGACTTGTGGCACCCCTTTATTGCATTGCTGTGCTCCAAATTCCGCGAGCTCTCCTGCCCCAGATATCTGCGGCTATTGCGCCTCCCCGCGTTGTCCCAAGACTTGACCCAACCGCTACAGCGCTGTAGGAAAGTGGGTTTCTGTTGCAGTAACCCCCCCACTTTTTGCCAGACTACTGATGCACTTTTTCTTGGTGTGCCCTGGGTCCCTGCCAATCAGGTTCCCAAGGCCTGTGTTCTTCCCCAAAACTAAACCAATTGGCATCTCTGGCCACAGGTCAGCCCCTGGTAAATGGTACCACAGGTACCCAGGGCACTGTGACCAGGGAAGACCTCTAAGGACTGCAGAACCTATTGTGCCACCCTTAGAGGCCCTGTACCTTTACACACACACACTGCCTTTGCAGGCTGCGTGTTTTGGTGCAGAACAAAGTGAAGAGTCGACATGGCACACATCCCTGTGTTAACAAAACATCAAGTTCCACCACAAGGGTGATTATTCAATGAATGAAAAAAGGACCGAACGTGTGTGGGGGAGTGTGTTCCTACTTTGTGGTAGGACATACACAGGAGTTGTTTAAATACCCCTCACACACCAAAATGGCCCTCGGTGTCATGCTTCATCATTGGGGTCTTCCCATCCCACTGTGGGATGGGGCGTGCTGCGACCTGCGACTACGCGGGAGCACTATGCTAAAAAGTACTATGTGTGGTGTGAGGGTAGTGAGAGGAAGGGTCAGGAGTGAATGTAAGGAGTGAGGTTAAAAAGGACCTGTGGTGGATCATGATGTTTTGTTAACTGTTTGTAAGAGGAGGACGTATCCACCGTTAGTGTTCCTTTGGACGGTACCTCTTCACTCCCCTACTTTGTTTTTTTGTAACACATCCCTGTGTGCCATGCCCACAAACCACTGCCCTGGCTTACATCAGTCACCCCTCTAGCTGGGTGCCCTATGCCAGTGGTGAGGGTACAGGTGCATGAGCCCTGTACCCCTACAGTGCCCAAGTCCATTCCTGGGCACTGTAAGTGCAGTGCTGCCATTAAGAGTATATGGTGCTGGGAGTCTGTCATCACGAACTCCACAACACCATAATGGCTACACTGAAGACTGGGAAGTTTGGTATCAAACTTCTCAGCACATTAAACCCACACTGATGCCATTATGGGATTTAATGTAAAATGCACAACAGAGGGCATCTTAGAGATGCTCCCTGAAACTTGACCAACTTCTAGTGACCTGACTGAGTGGCTGCTTCGGCTGCCACCAACAGACATGTTTCTGGACCCCTGGGTCGAGAGCCTGCTGCTCTTGGGGGCCTGAATCAATGCACATCCTGGGACAAGGTGCCAAGCCTCCTCCCCCAGGATGGGCAGGGTTCACGAAGGAGAAGCTTGCCGCCTTTGTGAGCCTCTCCAGACCATTTGCTGCTTTCAGCAACTGGTCCCCACTGGTTCTACCCCCCACTTTGGGCGGGAGAACCAGCGGGAAAACAAGTGAGGAAGGGAGGTGTGCCCACCTCTGCCAACTCCACCCCTCAGGTGGGGGAGGCGGGTGAAGCACAACCTCGAGTCCCCGCCATCTTGAGGATGGGGGACCCAGCCAACCAGGGACAGGCTCCTGCCCCCTCCCACTGGAGAGTGGCAGAACAGGGGTGTACCCACCCCAGGGAAGGGACCCATTGGTCCCTGCCCTTTACCTACCTGTAACGCCCCTAAATTTAGTATTTAGGGGACACCCTGAACCTTGCTTCCTCAGATCCAGCAACAACAAGAAAAGAAGAAGGACAAAGAGCCGTGCAGAGCTAAGAGGACAAACGCCCACTGACTTGGCCCCAGCCCTACAGGCCTGTCTCCCCTCGAACCTGCTCCTGCGAAATCCTGTTTGTCATTACCAGGACATGCAAAACATAAAGATACATGTCCTACCTTTTACTTACATAGCACCTTGCCCTTAGGGTTCCTTAGGGCCTACCTTAGGGGTGACTTATATGTAATAAAGGGGGGTTTAAGTCTTGGCACGTAGTTTTAAATGCCAAGTCGAAGTGGCAGTAAACTGCACACACGGGCACTGCAGTGGCAGGCCTGAGATAGGTTTGAAAGGCTACTTGAGTCCGAAGGCCAACAAAACAAATCAGCAAAAATGGGAGGCAAAAGGCAAAAAGTTGGGGGAAAGAGCAGCCTAAGGATGACAGGTCTAACAATAATTATTTTATAAGCACTGAAATCAGTGTTCCAAAAGTATACTGTGAAAATGGTTTAGTAGTTGTCAAATATTTTCTTTTACATACTATGACAATGAAATAGTCACACAGATCAAGAAGAAGATCTATAAGATAAGCTGTACAGAGGTTCCTATCATGTGGTGAACAATGAATGGATAACAAAAAAAATCAGTTGCCTATTGTTAAAGAGGAACACAATTTATTATTTGAGCAGGATGCAACAAAATGTGAGTGTGTATTTTATTTACTTATGATATGGACATAGGTGATAAAAGGAGGTGTTTTTGCTACTTTTCAAAATTTACGTCAGGGGTCTAGTCTGTGTCACACTGTGAATACCATGATGTAATTGCTGCATAGAGCATATTACTAAAGTGTAAAAATTACTTTTTCAACCCTTACCTTTTTCTTGACCTGCACTATTACAAAAGTTTAATACATGATATAATACAATGCACAGAAAGTGCTCAAACATTTTTGGTTTATTTCATTAAACTATTCTGCAGTGCATAAGTATTTATGAATCAGCAAAGGTATGTAAAAGATCACAAGGGCAGATTTGCACTATAATATAAAGATGTCTGCATGATGCTGATAGCTCATCAAGTAGCTGCGCTACAGAACAGAGAAGGAACTATATATATAATAGTATTTGTGATGTTTACTTCTTGTCAGCGCTCCTGTCAATCAACACACTGTAGCACCTAAGGTTGCTGCATTGTGTTGTGTGACATGCCAACTCATCTCACATGGTCCTTGGAAATAAAGAAAAATGTCGAGGGCACATTTGCAAACATAGCATGCAACACAGCAGAACAGGCAAAGTTGCTGCGCTGCATTGCATGACAGGGAGGAAGAATGAAAGCAACATATGTACTGCGATATCACAGCGCCCTAATCTCTCCTTTTCATAGCCTCACAATCAGGCTGCCTAGCGCCAAGCATACACCCTTGCCCCATAGTCAAAAGGTGTCTTTGCAATGTCTAGCATGCATATTGTACTGGAAGAGCACTCTACACTAAGCAAAAGTATGCTTATAAAACAATCATACTTTCCCCACTTTTGATTAGAGGTGTGAGAAATTCGCATAATTTGCTTTCGTGCATTAATGAGAAATATTCACAAAATTACATGAAATCACGAGTAAATATACATAATGCAAATCTGTCAATTAGCGCTATATTTTAGGAAATTTGTCCTTGCAGCAACTTTGATGCATGGATGCATATTGTGCAAAAACAATACAGTGAACAACAGCAACTTCCTTAAATTTGCACCAGCAATTGTCGTTCACTGAAAATTTTTACGGTAAATGGCGCATAATTATGTGATGTGACATAATGTCGTAATTTTAGGATTTTTGTGTAACAAGCGTAATGTCAAAATTACCCAAATTATGCCGTCGTAATTTAAATTTCACTTAGGCTTAATTTTGATGCGTTTTGTAGAGAGCAAAACATGATTAAAATCAGGAAAGCCTAGGGAAATAGAATATTTTACAATCACCCAAAAAAAAGTATTATTTTTTGCATGAATCCTGGTTACAAAACTTAGTAGCTAGGGCGATGAGTCAAAAAGTAAGGGCGATTAAAAAGGAACGCTCAAGTACCACCCACTATACATCCCTTTAATGCAATGTGACATAAAGCACCACTATCACTACTTTGCATTAATGTAGAACTACGTTCCAGCACAAATAAAGAATTGTATTGAAAAGTAAATTCCACACACATTTTGTGCCTGTTTGTGTCACTTTTGTGACATCAAACCAATTCAAACTGTTAGTAAATCTCCCCTGCGATTCATATCTACTAATACTTTCTACGAGGATTGTGTTCGTTTACAAACATAAACACCATGCAAAGTTCTGTGCTGGAATTTTCTTTTCCATGGATAAGATCATTTTGTTGCAAATCCTTAGGTACTAACATGTGTACAGGGGGATTTAACTCAAAATGCTAGACCTGCTAAAGGCAAGCATAACAAGGAGAAGGCTTTTATTTCTCCTTTTATCACCAACTTTGTGTGCTGTATTCTACTGTACAAATAAAAAGTTGGAAAAGTAATAAAGCATTGGTTTTATACTATAAGTGTCCCCTTACAATACAAAAATACTCTCAATACAATGCATATACATTTACAGTATGATGCACGGGGATCTGCATTAGTGCATGGCAGTGACAACTCCACCACTCCTAGGGGAGAGAAGAAAAGACACCATATGTTACTCGGAATGGTGCTTTCTTTCCTATTGACCTTGATGAATATGGTGCACCATGTCTGAATGGTGTGCGACATTGTGCTACAGAGTATTCGATTTCCCTTTTAAAATATACGAACATATTTTAAAATGTGAACATGCATATCACGAACAACGTAAACGTTTTTTTTTATGTTTTGACCAGAAAAGGTTGACAAGAACCCTTTGGGATTCAAAAAACAACAAAGAAGACAGGGCATCAAAACCTGGGTCTAAGAATTAAAAATATATGTTTTGCTGTGCACCCAGCTGCTGATCACTAGCTATAACACTCTAGTCCCGCAGAGAGATTATTTTCGCACACTGCAAGCAATTCAATTGTAATATTAGCCAATAAACGGTTGATGTCTCGGGTTTGGGCGGCAGAAACTTCTGGAGGAACTTAATCACCAGGTTGGAGAGTCAGGAGTGCAGCAGAAGTCGTTGATGCCCCCAATCCTCCTCACGTTTCCGCTGAATGCATTCAACTGCATGATGTGCCACGCATGAAGGTGCATCCTCATTCCTGATGTCCCTGATCCAGCGCAATATTAGCCAACAACATTCATACACCATATACTCACTTGGGCCCATACAATCACACTACACTAATACTTACGCTGGATGTCAGATGTACTCTTTTATCAAAGTCCCTGCTACCAATTACCTTCTGATTGAAGAGTAATAACTTACCAATGGATCCTTTGCTAATTGGGAAGTTTAAAATGAGTGACATTCATTATAGTACATAATCCTGAAATAACCACTGAGTCAGGAAGTTTTAAAATGTTTATCTAAAGTTTTAGCAGAGTAAAATACAGAAAACACGGTACTTGATTGAAATACCCAAGAAAAAGCATAGAAATGATTTTGCTAATAAATGACGGTGTTTAAGGAAGAGGAGAAGATAGAGACAGCAGCGCAACTAAAGGTTGCAGTATAGTTACCTAAATGCGAGAACCAAGCCCCTTGGCCAAGGAGTTGGAAAAGATAGGACCCAGGAAGGATGAAGAGCAAAGACTTCTTCCAGGATCAGGACAGGACCGGTGACCTCTCTACAACGACGCCTGCGCCGTTCCCCTCTTTGATACTTGACTTCTCTCGATTCTCCAGTGTCTTCCTTCTAATGGACTCCGCCGCCCCCTCCTCAGGACCTCTTCCGGACAGGAATTCAGTCAGCAACCGATCAGCTGGGCAGTCTGGAGTTGAGAGCGCTCTGGCAGTATGGACGCCTGTTCTTCGTGAAAGTATGCTCTGACTAATTTACTAATGCTATATTCTATTATACCCTTCTACGCCCATGTACCTCCCCTTAATGTTGCTAAAATTATGGGACCACTACTTCTGATTGGACAGGGACAGGGGGTGGATTCTCGCACCATATCGATTTGGCCTAAATTGTAAAGCCTATTGTCTTTACGTTCCCTCCCCTTCAAATTAATACATTCACTTTATTTCCCACCCGTCTCACGACAAATGTTATACATTTTACAGGAGAAAAGTAACAATTTGTCCGCCGGAAACATTGAGTACATCATCTTCGGCCAATAGGTCGAGGCCTTGGGAGACGTCCAAGTTGACTTCACTTGGCAGGCATACAGGACACATGTGCAGAACCCTCTGTCTCTCGAGTTTCAAGACACCAACCCAGGCCCAAGTTTACGAATTACTAAAAGTGTAAGAAGAAAATATTAAAATCACAAATAAAAAGTTTCACTGTAAACCAACTTTCCCTACTCTATTCCCATTTATTTATAATACTATCCTGCATTAGTAGCGTTAAGAAAACGACAATTTAATAATGACATGAGAGCAAGCTTAAGCATGTGAAAACATTTAGCGGCCATTTTAATGCACACTGCGCAGAAGCAGAAGTTTCCCACCAAGCAAAGAAAGACGTCACACCATGTGATCAGGTTGCGACATGCGCATTGAGGTTCCCGCGCTTTAGCGGCCATCTTGGTTTATAGACAAGCGTTATTCATTAGTAAAACACATAGGCAAGCGTCTATCCCTTTTGTGTTTGTGAATGCAAAGATTAGTATTGACAGTGTAGGAAGGTGGAATCGGACTATATGGTTGCCCCCACTTTTTTCCTGGTGTTTTGCTGGTTTATGACTTAGTTGGACTGGGATCCTGCTATTCAGGGCCCCAGTCTATCTGCTTCCTCTCTAAATGGTTTCCATGTACCTTAGGCACATCTCTGATTGGAATCTGGAGTGCCCTTATAAGTCCCTAGTATATGGTATACTATGTACCCAGGGCATAGGTACCTCAGAGGCCTACCAGGGGCTGAAGCATGTATTGTGCCACCCCTGGAAGGCCAGCCAAAAGGACACCACAGGTCTGCTACTGCAGCCTGGGTAAGGTGGTGCATGCACCTCTTACTGTGATATAGGCTACCTATATCACTACATACATACACACATATAAACCTATAAGTCACTCCTATGGCAGGCCTTATCAATCCTGAAGGCAGAGTGCGTGGTTCCTATGTGAGAGGGTGCCCCTGCATGAGCTGGGCCCCTCTGCAGAGTTCGGAGACCCTTCTCTGATGCTGTTTGTAGTGCAGCCCGACCATATACTCTTAAGCGCATTATAACCTCGCGTTAAATGCTAACTTTGGGATGGCTGCACGGAAACATGTCGTGTTTGGTGTCAAACATCTTGGAATACTACCCCCCGCCAGTTCTGGCGGCGGGGGTAGCATTCCACCCTTCTAGAGGGAGAGACATGTACACACCGGTATACCCGGTACTGACTTTCCAGAGCCCTGGCATCACAAAATGGATGCCGCTGCCACAGACACGAGTCTGGCCTCCTGCTGCTGACCGAAACTCCGGCAGGGGAGGCCTGGACAATAGGTTTCCTGTCCCAGGGAGGTGTAACCACCTCCCCAGACAGGATAGTGTGTATTGGGGCTGGGCGGGAGCACTCTCTGGTGCTTTGAAGTCCTGCACTGGGGGCACATTTGGTGTCCCTGTGCATACCCCAGTTCAAACCGGCTCAGGGGCTTCCAGCCCCTGCTCTGGCGCGAAACTGGACAAAGGGAAAGGGGTGTAACCACCACTCTGCCCTGACCCTCCCATAGGTGGGTCCACAGAGTATGTCCAACCCCCTACCTTAGTATAAGTATGGGACCCCAGTCCTTAGGACTTTAGATTAACCTGGACGAAACTCTGACACAGAATCCTGGACCTTCGACGCTCTACTTCAAGATTAGAGGACTGAAGAATCTCCCTTGGGGTCAAGGAGTGACTCCCCTGCTTGGCAGGCACCAAAGAAGCAATTGTCCGGTCTGCATCGCTGAAGCTCCCGCCGGACGCCGAAGTCTTTGCATCACCAGAGGTGGATTTCCAGACTTCCCGAGGCTGCCCTGAGTCCCCAGCAAAGCTGAGGCCCGTAGCTGTCGTGGGTAACGTGGAACCGTGACCCCTGGACACCGATCGCATTTGCAAGTGCATCCTCTTCTGGGTCTCCCACGAAGTCGTGCTTTGGGCTCCTAGTAGCCCCAGCCTCCAGCACCAACTGCACCGAAGATCACTGGCCTCCACTCCACGAGTGTCCTGTGAGCCAGCTCCACGTGCATCGACTCAAGGCTCCTTCGCGGTCGCTAGTCCGTTGGCTAGTAGGCCCTCCCGAAGGCCAATCTTCTTCTGCTTGGGCTCCCTGGTTGCTCCAGGCGTGCCCTGACTTACCCTCGCTGGGTGAGTCCCACAGACCTTGCTGGTCTGCAACATCGTCCTTCTTCCATTTCCACGAGACTTGCCGTTGCCAAGGCTTGTTGGGTCCAATCCGGTCGCCGACATGCCTGCAATCGACAGACGTCGTGGGACAGCTTGAATCCAGCTCCTGGTCGTCGTCGACTCCTCCTGGACCTTGTGGCTGAAGAGTCAAGACGACCATCAACCTACCTGAAGCACTCGACATCGGTGGGCATCTGCTCATCGCCTTCCTGGTCACTGGCTAGTGACCCAGACTCTGTCCCCTCTGCTTTCAGGTTCTTCAAATCTTCGATCCACCTTTGGATCCACCCGAACACTTTCGACTTGGCCGCCAGCAGCACTTTGCAGCAGATCGCCATTGAAAGCGACGACGAAACCCGACCCCGAAAGACACCTATGCACCCGGCTCCCCTGGGTGAGGTAACTCGAGTACTCTGGTGCCCCTGTGGGTATTGACACTAGAACAGCCTAGTTCTCAAAGGGTTTGCTCCAAGTCCTCCTCTAAGTGTCCCTTTTCTTTTAAATTCAAACCGCGACTTTCCCCATAGAAGTTAACGGCGATTCGCGGCTGTGTTCATACACTGCACGCGTCCCCCGTGGGTCCCCTGTGTCACTACCTTGGGTGGTTCCTTGTGGTCCAAGCACTTCTACAGGCTCTAGGCCCTGTGTCTAGCTCAGTCGTGGTTCTTATACCACTTTATTGGTATATGGTTTGGTACGCCCCTAGGGCACAAACGTGTATTGGTGCTATTACTGTAGATCACTAACTTATAACTTATGTACTTCAAACTCTAGCCTCATAAAGAGACTAGAGGGGTGTGTTTAGCAATAAATACATATATTTTGAATATATACCTGGTGTGGTCCTCTTTCATTTGGTCACTCAAGAGATTATAGACTGGTAAAACAAGCTGCTTTACATTCCTTCAAGACTTAGCCTGAAGGCTGCTCTCCATAGCTACCACTAGGATAGCTTTCAATAAAGGTTGTCTTTAACCTATCTCCAATAAGGGGTTGTTTGGACTGGTGCAAGGTGCCCACTATAATTAGTGGACAGCATATGCCAGGCCAACTTCTCACATTGGTGTGCAGCGTGTGGGATTCCAGCTTGCTATTGTTTTACCAGATAATCTCAATTGAATTGATCAACTGAAAACCACTAAGGGTACCTAAGGTACATATAAATCAAGCTTAGTAATACAGTAAGTTCTACTGAACTTAGAGTTGTGTGTTAAGGGATAGCACACCCTTTCTACAACTCAAGAGAGTTTAGTAGGCCACACTAGAGTAGGTAGTGCATACACCACACCTCACTAGTAATGTCTTCAAAGCCAGGACCCAGTGAGTCCTTGCCAGAAGCCAGTGGGCTTCTTCCCTCCAAGTATGATAAACTCCCATTCTTGGAATTGAGAGCATTATGCAATACTAGGAAGTTGAAGGCAGGCAAAAGTGCCAGCACCCAACACCTCAGGGAGGTGTTACTGGCTGATGATCTCAGCAGGCCCCTAGGGTCTGAAGGGGTAGGCAGAGAGGGTGGGAAAGAAGATGAGGAAGGGGTCAGGGGTGAAGAAACCCAGGCCCCCCTCTGAAACTGGCCAGGAAGGTGAAAATGACCTTGTCCTGGAAAACCCAATTCCTCCTGTGGAGGAGGAGGAGGATCAGAATGACCTCCCCTTTGTCCCCCAGGAAGAATACTGAGTGTGCCCAGAAGGTCTAGATCTCCTTCTCAGGAGTCTAACCACTCTGACACCTCAATAGGGACCTCTGTCTCCTCTCATAGGAGGGAATCCTCTCATGAAAGGAGAAAGAGATTGCTTCAGTATGAACAAGCCCAGCTTGAGCTCAGAAAACAGCAATTGGCTATAGACAGGAGTCCCTAGATCTCTATAGAGAGAGAAAAAGATGGGACTAGAGTCCCATGGTGGCAGCATTTCCCATAAAGATAGGGAAAGGTCTTATGACCATAGAAACCTGAGCAAGATTGTCCCTCCCTACCAGAGTGGGGATGACATCCACAAATGGATAACTGCACTGGAGAGGGCCTGTAAAGTACATAGGGTCCCTCAGGAGCAGTGGGCAGCAATCTTGTGGCTCTCCTTTGCAGACAAAGGTAGAGACAAGCTCCTCACTGTAAGAGAAGAGGATGCTGAAAATTACAAAGTCTTGAAGAGTGCTCTGATAGATGGGTTTGGCCTAACCACTGAACAGTATAGGTTGAAGTTCAGAGACACCCAAAAGGCTCAGACTCAAGACTGGGTTGACTTTGTAGATTGTGCTACTAAGGCTCTGGAAGGTTGGATACATGGCAACAAGGTGCATGACTTTTTAGGATTGTACAATTTGATTATGAGGGAGCAGATCCTTAATAATTGTCAAAACCAGCTTTTACACCAGTACCTGGTGGACTCTGATCTGACCTCTCCCCAAGAATTGGGAAAGAAGGCAGACAAATGGGTCAGAACCAGAGTAAAGACTAAGAATCAGGGTGGTGACCAGAAGAAAGATTCTACCAAGTCCCAAGAGAAAGGTGGGGATAAATCTAAGGATAAGTCCACTACAGGGCCCCAAAAGTCCTCTTCTGGGGGTGGGTCCCAAACTCCTTCCTCTCCTGAAAGGAAACCATATTGCCATGTCTGTAAAAAGCCTGGACACTGGAAAACTGATCCCAGTTGCCCCAGGATTGGCAATAAAGAAAATGTTCCTCCAGCTACCACTACCACCCCTCCTGGTACTACCAGTAGTAATCCTCCAGTTGGGAGTAGTGCACCCAAAAAGTTAGGTGCTTTTGCAAGAGGAACAGAGGTGGGCCCTAGTTTAGACAGGACCCCCTCAACAGACTCCTCTGACTCTGATGGTGGTATAGGATTTGCCACCTTTACCATGGGTCCCAATGCATTGGGCAGGTACAGACTGGAGCCAATAATTAATGGTCAGAAAGCTGTGGCATTTAGGGACACAGGGGCTAGTGTCACCATGGTGGCAGGGAAACTAGTCCCCCCTCACCAGCTTTTACCTGAGTTTAAATACCAGGTAACCAACATTGATGGTGTCAGAACAGATCACCCCATGGCCATAGTCAATCTCAGCTGGGAAGGGGTCACAGGCCCAAAAGAGTGGCAGTGTCCCCAACCTTGCCTGTAGATTGCCTGATGGGCAATGATCTGGAAATTTCAGCCTGGGCTGAAGTTGAACACCAAACCCATCTGAGAATGCTGGGCGTCCCTGTAAAGGTTAGTGGGGCTGTGATGGCCACAGCCCAAGCCCAGGGAAATTTTGGAGAGATGGAGCCTGGAAGAATGGCCCACTCTCCCCCAAAAGAGAGCACAAGGGTTGAAGAAAAGTCTTCTTCCCGCCAGACAGTAGGTAAGGGTCAGCCTCCTCAGGGAACTGACCCTACCCCTAGTGAAGGAACTGCCCCAGAGGTAGTCAGGCCTGGCCTGGCCCCACCCCTGATGGCAGAGGACCCTTCCAAGGTGGTACCCAGTCTGGAGCAGGTAACCTGCCCCTCTCTACCCTGCCTCAGTCAGCCCAGGGCTGCAGAGGTCAGGGAGGTCAGTGGACCCCCAGGGCCCCCTGTCCAGAGGAACCCCCATCAGCAGATTAGGGGCACCCAGTCTAGTAGCCCTAGCCAGGTGAAAATTCCTCAACACACTGAGGGATCCCCCATACCTTTGTGTAGGGACCTCCCCAGAAGGACTCTGTTAGGCAAGGGCAAACCTGGGACCAAAAGGTTCCAAACCTGCCATGTCCCTCCAGTGGTCCATCCAAAGGGACCCAACCCCCAGCTGTAGGCAGCCAAAGGTTGACCCTTAGAGCACAGTGCAACTCAGTCATGGAAAGACAGGCATACATGGTGACCAGTGATCTGAGGAAGCTGAGACCAACCTTCCTAGGGCCTCACTTCCCTTCTCAGACACCTCACCAGCCTTGTACTTTACCAAAGCACACCACAGGTAGTAATTCCCCATGGTGGAGACCCTCTCATACCCTTAGGGTGAGGGATTGCTTAGTGGACCATAAGACAGGGGGCAACCATGCTAGTGCAGGTGCTTCCTTATATGGCCACTTAGTAAATAAAGGCTCAACTGGCCAAGGTTAGCCTTATCTCCTTTCGTTTGGGGGGGTTATGTAGGAAGGTGGAATCTGACTATATGGTTGCCCCCACTTTTTTCCTGGTGTTTTGCTGGTTTATGACTTAGTTGGACTGGGATCCTGCTATTCAGGGCCCCAGTCTATCTGCTTCCTCTCTAAATGGTTTCCATGTGCCTTAGGCACATCTCTGATTGGAATCTGGAGTGCCCTTATAAGTCCCTAGTATATGGTATACTATGTACCCAGGGCATAGGTACCTCAGAGGCCTGCCAGGGGCTGCAGCATGTATTGTGCCACCCCTGGAAGGCCAGCCAAAAGGACACCACAGGTCTGCTACTGCAGCCTGGGTAAGGTGGTGCATGCACCCCTTACTGTGATATAGGCTACCTATATCACTACATACATACACACATATAAACCTATAAGTCACTCCTATGGCAGGCCTTATCAATCCTGAAGGCAGAGTGCGTGGTTCCTATGTGAGAGGGTGCCCCTGCATGAGCTGGGCCCCTCTGCAGCGTTCAGAGACCCTTCTCTGATGCTGTTTGTAGTGCAGCCCGACAATATACTCTTAAGCGCATTATAACCTCGCGTTAAATGCTAACTTTGGGATGGCTGCACGGAAACATGTCGTGTTTGGTGTCAAACATCTTGGAATACTAACCCCCCGCCAGTTCTGGCGGCGGGGGTAGCATTCCACCCTTCTAGAGGGAGAGACATGTACACACCGGTATACCCGGTACTGACTTTCCAAAGCCCTGGCATCACAAAATGGATGCCGCTGCCACAGACACGAGTCTGGCCTCCTGCTGCTGACCGAAACTCCGGCAGGGGAGGCCTGGACAATAGGTTTCCTGTCCCAGGGAGGTGTAACCACCTCCCCAGACAGGATAGTGTGTATTGGGGCTGGGCGGGAGCACTCTCTGGTGCTTTGAAGTCCTGCACTGGGGGCACATTTGGTGTCCCTGTGCATACCCCAGTTCAAACCGGCTCAGGGGCTTCCAGCCCCTGCTCTGGCATGAAACTGGACAAAGGGAAAGGGGTGTAACCACCCCTCTGCCCTGACCCTCCCATAGGTGGGTCCACAGAGTATGTCCAACCCCCTACCTTAGTATAAGTATGGGACCCCAGTCCTTAGGACTTTAGATTAACCTGGACGAAACTCTGACACAGAATCCTGGACCTTCGACGCTCTACTTCAAGATTAGAGGACTGAAGAATCTCCCTTGGGGTCAAGGAGTGACTCCCCTGCTTGGCAGGCACCAAAGAAGCAATTGTCCGGTCTGCATCGCTGAAGCTCCCGCCGGACGCCGAAGTCTTTGCATCACCAGAGGTGGATTTCCAGACTTCCCCGAGGCTGCCCTGAGTCCCCAGCAAAGCTGAGGCCCGTAGCTGTCGTGGGTAACGTGGAACCGTGACCCCTGGACACCGATCGCATTTGCAAGTGCATCCTCTTCTGGGTCTCCCACGAAGTCGTGCTTTGGGCTCAGAGTAGCCCCAGCCTCCAGCACCAACTGTACCGAAGATCACTGGCCTCCACTCCACGAGTGTCCTGTGAGCCAGCTCCACGTGCATCGACTCGAGGTTCCTTCGCGGTCGCTAGTCCGTTGGCTAGTAGGCCCTCCCGAAGGCCAATCTTCTTCTGCTTGGGCTCCCTGGTTGCTCCAGGCGTGCCCTGACTTACCCTCGCTGGGTGAGTCCCACAGACCTTGCTGGTCTGCAACATCGTCCTTCTTCCATTTCCACGAGACTTGCCGTTGCCAAGGCTTGTTGGGTCCAATCCGGTCGCTGACACCCCTGCAATCGACAGACGTCGTGGGACAGCTCGAATCCAGCTCCTGGTCATCGTCGACGCCTCCTGGACCTCGTGGCTGAAGAGTCAAGATGACCGTCAACCTACCTGAAGCACTCGACATCGGTGGGCATCTGCTCATCGCCTTCCTGGTCACTGGCTAGTGACCCAGACTCTGTCCCCTCTGCTTTCAGGTTCTTCAAATCTTCGATCCACCTTTGGATCCACCCGAACACTTTCGACTTGGCCGCCAGCAGCACTTTGCAGCAGATCGCCATTGAAAGCGACGACGAAACCCGACCCCGAAAGACACCTATGCACCCGGCTCCCCTGGGTGAGGTAACTAGAGTACTCCGGTGCCCCCGTTGGGTATTGACACTAGAACAGCCTAGTTCTCAAAGGGTTTGCTCCAAGTCCTCCTCTAAGTGTCCCTTTTCTTTTAAATTCAAACCGCGACTTTCCCCATAGAAGTTAACGGCGATTCGCGGCTGTGTTCATACACTGCACGCGTCCCCGTGGGTCCCCTGTGTCACTACCTTGGGTGGTTCCTTGTGGTCCAAGCACTTCTACAGGCTCTAGGCCCTGTGTCTAGCTCAGTCGTGGTTCTTATACCACTTTATTGGTATATGGTTTGGTACGCCCCTAGGGCTCAAACGTGTATTGGTGCTATTACTGTAGATAACTAACTTATAACTTATGTACTTCGAACTCTAGCCTCATAAAGAGACTAGAGGGGTGTGTTTAGCAATAAATACATATATTTTGAATATATACCTGGTGTGGTCCTCTTTCATTTGGTCACTCAAGAGATTATAGACTGGTAAAACAAGCTGCTTTACATTCCTTCAAGACTTAGCCTGAAGGCTGCTCTCCATAGCTACCACTAGGATAGCTTTCAATAAAGGTTGTCTTTAACCTATCTCCAATAAGGGATTGTTTGGACTGGTGCAAGGTGCCCACTATAATTAGTGGACAGCATATGCCAGGCCAACTTCTCACAGACAGTACAAGTTTTAATAAATTAATACTATGAGGAGGATTGCATACAAGCAAGTTTCAATTTTGAAACCTTGCTCCATCATCCCAAACAAGTACTTTTTACCAGAACCACTGCAAAATTCTCTGTGACACAAGTTGCTTGTTACCACTTTTTGTGGCTACCTTCTTTTATTGGCAGACAATGGACTGTGGTGGGGTCCTTGGCTCCTGCTGCTTTTCCTGAAAGTCTTCAGCTCCTCTCTGGTCTTCTTGTTTAACTGATTTACCACAGATTGCTAAACTGATTTACACAAAAATAAAAAATAAATCACTGTAAAAGGGGCGAGAGCGCACAGAGGATATGTATTCACTCAAGTTCAACTCCTTGGTGACAGTATTAGGGCAGGAACTCCTTCAAAATATGAAAATAACTCACATCAACCAATCAGATGTGGTTCAGTGCGAGTCAGAGGTTCCGTAGTACCATTTTTGCTGCCCCTATACTGCAACACCTAAAATGCAATCATTTTTGTTAAAAATTACAAGTGATCTTGGTTATTTGTGCCTGTCAGGAAACTCCTAGACTCAAATCTAAAATTAAATGACGCCTTCAAATTAAATACAACTTTTTTTTAATGTTTGGGCCTTGGGGTACTATGGCTGGAAACTTAAAAGAAAGTAAAGGCCTCGCAGGAGTGATGCAGCAATCTACCATTGGCTGTATGGGTCCTGAGTGTGTACTGCGGTACCATTGCGACACCAAAATAAAAAAAAAAATATAAAAAATGCAAGCAGCAATCTGATTGGTCACTCAGGGAACACTAATCAAAAAATAAGCCCACAGTCTTTCGAAAAATGCTCAAGTGAATTTACTGAACACCATTAGCACACCAGTGTTTTCGATCATGGCCTCAGCGAGAAATGGACAGCAGCAGACACTGACAACACTATCCACCTGCCCTAGCACAGGTACAGCATCGCAGGATGAGGATATTTTTGTGGTCGCTAAGACATCTGCAGCTACAAAAATACTGCAGGAGTATGGGGCTGCCCACAAAGAGTACATGCCCCAGATCTCCAACAACCATGCAGGGTTACTGAATGAGCAAGAAGAAATGAGCCAAGACCATCTGATGCACCTACTGCAAAACAGAAGGAGGAGGGAGTCAAGTCATGCGCTGTGGCAAACAGCAAGGCTAGAAGGAGGGAGGCAAGCAATAATCTATAAGAAGCGAGGGAACTAAAAGGGCCAAAGACACAAACTCCAGAACAATTTGGGGGGCGGGCAATGCAGAAGGGGAGCAAGGATCCAACATGCATAGGATACACACATCCAGCCGTAAGAACAAGAACACTCATCTGCAGGCCTGCAAAGAGCAAGAAGAGAGATCAGGCATCAACCACGTAGTCGAGACAGAGCCCAGAAAAGCTGTTAGAGTCAAGTCAAGTCAGAGGAACTTATTAAGCACACATATCTCCAAAAGGTCTCATGGCGCTAGCGAAGACTGTATAGGAATGACGATCGGATCTAAAGACATTATGGATGGTCAAATAACCAAGTTTTTAGATCCTTACGGAAGAGCTTATGCTTAGAGGTGGAAAGAAGATGAGGCGGAAGCTTGTTCCAGAAAGCTGGTGCAAGAAAGGAGAAGGATCGACCGCCATTCCTTGCAGTGCGGATTCTTTGAGGGGTAAGGAGACATTTAGTACTTGATCTGTGCGACCTATTCGGCTGATACCAGCAAGTTTCTTGGCAAAGTAAGATGGCCCGGTTCCATACATGCTCTTGTGAGCAAGACAGAGGATTTTGAAGCAGCATCGCTTCTTAACCGGAAGCCAGTGAAGAGTCCTCAAACTAAGTACTGATGTGTAGTGTAGCTCCTATTTCCCTAATAGGCTCTGCGCATTGGAATAATATATCCTATAGGCTTGACATAGGACTGAGGTCGGTATGTCCCTATCGAGTATATTAAACTAAATTACTTCTGCCAGCTAGCTCAGAGGCCACTAGAAACTCCTTGACAAACAAGAAGGGAGTAGTTTCTGGCAGCCGCAAAACATGACCACTTTGTTTCCCTTTAGAATCAGAACGTGTCCCAGAGTCGTGGAAACAATAGATAACTATTTCACTCAGCTCAATCGTGCATGCTTAGTTTTCCTCAAAGTTACACAGAAAGAAATAGACGGGCGTTTCAATAAAAGATTTATTGAACAGTCTTGTTTCTCGTGTAAGTAAAATGTGCTGTTACGATCACAAGACAGTATGCAAGATAAATAATGTACAGCGTAAGCGAGTAGAAATAAATAATACTGCGATAGCATTATCTTTTAGCAGATATTCATTCACATAAATAACACAGACTAAAAAATGCGAGTACTCATACGATGCGTTGCTAAGCTAGTTCTACCCCAATGTAACTAACCTAGGTGTAGGGAGAGGTATGAAGTAGGTGAAGTAGTCCTTACTATGGTATACTAAGAGTATGTTAAGTCTAGTATGCCTAGTATGCCAAGAGTTCCTCTAGGTTCTAGTCAGCTCCATACCTTTAGAATGAGAGAGGTGGGAATCTCTTTGCCAGACTCGAACTCCAACACCCCGCAAGGGAAGTCAGATCACTGGAAGCTGGACTCTCTGCGTGCAGGGATGACAGCGTCTTCTCAGTGCGTCAGGCCGGGAAACGGGCTCCTCTGAAGTCGAGGTCTCCTCTAGTTTACAAGGGCTAGGGAAGGTATATTTATACCTGAGAGGTACCTCAGAATGTTAGCATTGACGTGAATCGGACAGCGGAAGACATCATGAATGAACCCCTAAGGTATAATGGTTCATGCATAATAGAGGAGTCCTTGAAGAAATCAATAGTCCTGTGCTTGGGAAACTCCCGAAGCCTAAGGGTCTGTTCTTCAAGAACTCGTTGTGACGTTAGGGTGGACGGATGTCGGAGACCATGCCTGTATTTGGAGTGCACGGTTTAATGCCTAAATAAGGACTGGGATTTTATGCCTATATAAGGGCAGGGCGAATTGTGCCTATATAAGGACATGATACTGGAAAGCCCGTGTATGGACACCCTAAGAGGAATACAACACCCACTCCACTTTCGTGTGTACGATAATACTAAAATGCTAAACATTTAAAATGCTAAACATTAAATGGAGTACCGCATATTGCTAAAATATTTCTTAAAACCGTTTAAAAAGGCATTTAAAAAACCCATTAGAATGCAAAAGGTACTGTACATTTTAAGCATTGCTTTTCATTTCAGGCATATTTTTAAAATAAAATGCAATTTGAATGAAATAAGCAGTAATATTTACATGTGACAAAAAAATGATCGATAAGTTGTCCAAAATCAAAAGTCATTTCATGTCATGGAAATTAATGAACTTTTTTAGACTAACACGATGATAAAAGTGTCTGAGGAAGTACCGCGAAGTCTGTACTATAAGGCTAGTTCTACTTCAAGCAGATTGAATTGCCATTTTAGTACGAAAAATGGGAAAAAGTTCAATTTTGGGAAGAGTTCCAAGTTTTTGAAGTATGAAGGCCAAATTGTTACTGCATCTCTGGAACACTGTGGGCTGAATCAGAGTCAGTTTACGGGTCTGGTGTAAACATGAGATCATCTATTTCTGTAGACAAAACATCGTCCACTGAAGTTGGTGTCAGTTGGAACACCTCGTGTAGTAGATTAATTGCACAGAGATGTGAAGCATCGCTTTCAGCATAGGTAGCCGCAGCAATGTTCGCGTCCGTTGTTACCTGTGTGCCTGTAGATCTTTCTCGTACCTCAGCAGCAGCCGGAAGCGTCTGTGAGATCTCAATGAATGCTGACATCAGGATAGGCAGCCTCTGGGGACAACACAGAGCATGGGCCGTTATCGGGACCAGCAGAGTATCGACATCCGTTGGCGTTGCTGATGGAAATGTTAGACAGGTGTCCAACACGCATTCTTCACCGCATAGCAGGCATCGTAGAACAGGTAAGATGCAATCTTGCCAGATTGGTCTGAATGACAGGAACCACGTGGTATTAAGTTCCCGTAGACGAGTCATGCCCAAAAGCTGTACTATTCGCTCACGGCACTTTCGTTCAAGGAGAGCTTTCTCCATTTCGCTCGGAGTGATGTCTGCGAATAGGCTGGCCATAGCGTAATAGCAGGAAGAGAAATAGAATTCCGGCAACAAGTGCTAGAATTAATGGTATGCCACTAAACACCGAATGTGCAAAGTTCGGGATTATTCCGAGTATTGCCTGGAAAGGTGCTAACAGACCGGAACAGATGCTCTTAAATACATGTACAATTCCACTTGTATCAGACATGTTGAAGATACGTGTTATCATTTCTACGAAATGTATAGGGCAGTTTGTACGTATTAAAGTCTGTATCTCAGCCGAAGTCCTTGCTATTTGTAGATCATAGGTTTCTTTGGCCGAGGTCAAAGGCACTGTTTGCTGTAAAAGCATGGCTTTCATTCTGCTTAAAGTATCAAATCTTATAAAAGAGACGTTCAGCGAAGGCCACAAAGGCGACTCCCTGACTGTGTCTATTGGGGAAACAATACTTGCATACAGCAAGTGACCCCGGAGTTGACCGTTACTAGATATGGGATGCCTGGCAACATGCCGCAGCAACTCTGATCATTCAACATGAGGTAACTCCCATTAGAAAGTTGTCCAAACGTTGGATTAATCACAGCAGCTGGTGTACCCTGCTGATGGCAAGACAAATTTGCCACAGAACCATTGCAAGTCCCGTGTAAAGAAATGTCCTGACATACAAGTGAACCGCTCAGTGCACGTTTACAGTGTGTACCGCTCAAAAACACTTCACGATCCCCACTCCAACATCTATATGTATACGGTAAATCCCAAGATGTCTTAATGTATTCCTTACCCAACCTTTCATACTGCCGACCGGACGATAATAACAGGACTGTGTCCCCAGAGATACAACCATCAGGCACTTATCATGGTAGCCTTTAAAATTTAAATACTTGTGCGTCGACAGCACGAATTTGAAATATCTCAGATCAAGAGCTCTTCATTGCCTCTGTGTTCCTGCGTCTTCTTCACATCACCATTTGCCCTGAAGAAGTTCATTTTATGTATGAACGAAACGCGTTGGCTGGAATTTGCACATTTTGATATTGAAAATAAAGGATTGATAAACCACTATACAAAATGAACATTTGGATTTATTGAAGAAAACTCTTTGGTAGTGCACCGCTCCACTATTTTCACAGTTTTCTCTCTGCTTGGCAGCTGGCATCCAACAACGGCAGGTGCAGGAGCTGTATGTGCACACCCAATCATACTATCCATTACAATTTCTTAAACAAGAAAAGGAGTAAAGCAGGGAGGTGCGGTTACTCAGATCCGCCGTTGCTCATTCATTCTCCAACCTTTCATATTTGCCTGCTTGCATTTGTTTGAGGCAATACTGAAACTGAAAAGTAGTCACAGGTAATGTGATTTTGCCATGAATAAGCCATTCTGTAGCTGGTTTTTCTGCCACTGTGAATGGTAACTTTTCCAGTTTTTCAATGCTCAGCACTGTATACTTTGCTCCTCTTTGTGCCAGTTCGATCTGTTTATCAGTTAGATTGTATTCTGCAAACAGAGCCGATGTGTTGATGAAACGCCAAGGCACATAGCCCGCTCACAAAGATTGCAGCGTCCAGTTTAATAACACAATAGAACGTAATTGAGATTGGCCTTGCTGTAACATCGCCAAATCTTGTTCTAGTATGTCGATAGCAGAGGATACAATGCCATCCAATGAATATATTCTGGAGGACAAAGTTGTTAACCCATTGTCGACCACAAAGAGGGTTTTCTCTAAATTAATATGATCAAGTTCACGTATTCGTTCTGCTGCCTCCATCTGTGACACTTTCCATACTTCATTATAGGCAGCATAAATGCCGGCATATATGAAACGTTTTTGACGCGGTTTTCTTGGTCTAAGCAAGAATTCCCTAAGGTCTGCGTCTTCTTTAAGTAAGGATAAGTGTTGTTTCACATCCTGTAGTGTAGATTTCTGAAGCCAATCGAGGCATAATTTTCCTACACTGTATGTTGTTACTACCCCCGGATGCTGTCTTTGGACGTTTCTTGGGTCTGGCCTATGAATAGTAAAGCCCTGAGTTTTATTCAGGAATCTTTCCTGACAGTTGTTCGTGTCTGTGGGCCAGATCAACCATTTTTTCCAATCAGGATTAGATCTGTTGAGTTGTAGTATATTGTCAACTGTCACCACTGCATGTGTATTATTATCACTGGCAGGTGTTGGTACAGAAGGTGTTTTCATATCTTTGATCTTGGCTAGTCCAAGACAAGATGTTTGTTGGACAGTTTCATTCAAAAACATTATTTGTTCAGGGATGATGCAGGCTTTAAATAAGGCTTCTATCCCCTGCACTTGCCAATCTTTAGTACCCCAGACAGTTTTTGTGTCTATTGTGTCTTTCCATAAGTCGAAACCCTGTCTAGACAGTTGGGCAAAAAAAATGCAGAGTAAATCTGTTTCGTATTTGTTAACATAATTTTCAGTCCTGTTTTGTTTACATTTTTGTAGTAAAACGTTTCTGGATCAGAGGTATTGTAACCTGAAAAATATGGAAACTTGTTGGCAAATGTTTTTGAACTACCTTGTGGTGGTGTAGGACAATGCTCCCATTGGTTAAACAAACACATTTCTAGGATATGCAGATTTATGCAAATAATGATGACCATAGTGATTATAGCAATACAGCTCTTCATAGTCTGATGAACCCTCTAAATATTCATTTTTAGAAAATGCAGCAGATTTTTCTAAGTCAAACATTATGTCATTAACATTCTCAAAGTCCCAATCATCAGAATAGGTACTGGACTAAATTAGATCACTTAGTGAAATTTTAAACAAATGTGGAATGTTCAATTGTTCCTTCGGGCCGAAGATATCAAAATCTGTTTTGTCCCACACTATACCATCCTGTATAGGAACAGCTGTGATGTTCACTGATGACAAGTCTCTTTCTTCACGATGGGAAGATTTATGAGGTCTCAAAAGTACGTTCACGTCTTTTCCTTCAGTATTCACATGGATGTATCTGCCACTTATAAGCACGCTCAGTTGTAACCAAAGCTAGCCAGAGCAGGAAAACAAAAAGTCCAGATATAATCCAGAGTTCAATCCATGGAGAAACCAAATAAGTCTTTTTTCAAAAAGTGAAGAAAGTCTTGTACTTGCTGCTTGAATTTCAATGATGCTGGCGTCGTTTCAGGTTCACTCGGATCTTCTGAGAACGTATCAAAGTTAATGAAATAGCCAGAAGCAGTTCTGTCAATTGTTGGAATTGCATCAGGATTTGTAGAAATCGCTGGAACCAGTTGATCACTTGCTACATTGGTGTAGACAGGTGTATTTGGACGAACTGTTACTTGATTTTCAAGAGGGATGAGTTCCATAGCGTTGTTGCTTAGTCCTCCATCTGTTACAGCTGAATTCTCGATTGTTATCAGTCTTTCAGTCTGAACCTCTTGGATAGTAGCGAGAGGAGTGCGTCTGCTACTAGGTCGGAGTCTACGAGGCCTACTATTTAGTATTGGCCACATACTGTGGTTTGATGAGGTCGATGGACACAAATCTTTTCTCCTTTCTTCCAGCAAGGGGCGGCAGAAGTACTGTTCTTGTTCCTTGAACTGCTAGGACAAGTACTGGTTGTCTGTAAGAAGGTCCAAATTCCTTCTTGTCTGCAATTTTTTCTCTGACTAGATCCCCAACTTTTGGAATCCAGACAGGCCTTGCTGGGACCGCCGTTTTTTTTTCCCCAGTGGTGGTTGGCTGTAGGGATACGTTGCTTTGTTTCATTCTTAACTCATTCAGTTCCTGTAAAACAGCCAAACTATCTTTGATATCAAATGTTTTATTTTCCACCACTGTGCCTACGTCATCGAGATCTGGTACCCACATTCTTGTCCCAAATAGGACCTCATATGGAGTGACCCCCCCTAGAGAACTTCTTGGCAGATTATTCAATGAGCGTTGGACCCCATAAAGGTGTTTGACCCACCCATCACCCGAACCTAATACCCTAGCTGTTATAGACTGCTTTATGTCCCGGTTTTTCCTTTCCACAACCGAATTTCCCTCAGGATGTAATGGAGAGGAGTACCGCAATGCAACGCCCAGACTGGCCATGGCTTCTTTGTAAGCCTGAGAGCTAAACGCAGGGCCATGGTCAGAATGTAGCGTGCCTATTGCGTATGTGCCGATAAAGACTTGCAAATCTTTTATAACAGTTCGAGCGTCAGCCGAGCGCTGAGGCCATATCCATAGGAACCTTGAGTCAATATTTGTGGGATTGCACTTGTCCAGAAGGACACATGCGCGTAGATAGTCTAATACTGTCTAACAGTGGTGTCTGTACTGGGCAGCTGCATTCACAGCATGGTGTCTGGTGGCATTCTCGCTGTAGTTTACAGTCTAAGCAGTTATTGATGAATATGTGAATTTCTGTATTCATTCCAGGCCACCAGTACATCTCCTTTAACGTCAAAATTGTTTTAGAGATCCCTTGATGTGACAGACCCTCCCCCAAATGTGTTTCATAAATCAAGGCTGCTCTACGTTCCATGTTTGGGATTACCCTATCCCCCACTCCAGGGATTCGAGCAAAGGAACGCTGTTCGCATCAATTACATAAGAGTACTTGAGTGGAAACTTTTTTGGTAATGCTGCACCACTGCCTTTGCTTGTAGCATTGACAGCCAACATTATCTCACTGTCTATTTTTGTTTTTGAACGAGTGATCGCAGCTACGGAAGCCGTCTGAACAGCCCCTTCGCGGCTTCGTCAGCCAATGAATTCCCTGCAATGTGAACGCCATCACGTTGATGACTCAGTGTGTGGATCACGTGAGCCTTTGGTAGTTCGTTTTTCAACTGAACTACTTGTTCCCAAAGCATTTTGTGCTTTATTGTGCCACCTTTCGCATCTTTGAAACCATTTTCAAGCCAGTTTTGTATATAGTCATTATACGACTGAACACAGTAAAAGGAATCGCACACTATCAGTGTGGGGAATTCTCGATCTGTACTTTCAAGTGCCAGTTTGAATGCTTGTAGTTCAGCTCGCTGAGCTGTACAATCTCCTAGAGACTGTGTTTTTGTGACCATAGGTCTGAAGATGCCATCTCACATGCGACCTTTAACGATTGCACACGCTGCACTGTAAGCTTGCTTACTCCCTGTTGCGGGCTGTGCGGATCCATCAGTGTAAATTATGAATTCGTACTGATCGAGAGGCAGAATTTCAGTGGGCCGAGGACATTCTTGTTCATATTGCAGGAATGCTTGTGTTTTTAAATCAGGATCAAAAACATATTCAACATCTGTTGCAGCAAGAGAATTAACCCATTGTATCCATCTTGGATGTAATGCTTTAGCATTTGGAATGCTTGCTTTTGTGACCGCTTCTAAAGCCGGTACTGGGGTTACGACAATAATGCGTTTCCCTTCGGCTAAGGCTCTTTCTTTTGCTACAGCGGTTTGAACTGCTGTCAGAATTTTTTCAGTTGAACTGAAGCGCATTTCCGTTTGTGTGTACAAATGAGATTTGTATGCGATTGGTATTTTCTCACCCTCATTGAAGGTTAAGTATGTGAATCCATATTGACCCGAAATTATTCGGATCACCAAACTGCGTTGACTTACGCGTGTTTGTAAGTGATTTGTTGCTAACATGTTAGCCTGGAGTGAACGCAAGATTTCTGTGTGTTCGTTTGTCCAATTTTTGATTGAAAAATCAGGTTTCATTAATGCGTAGAGAGGTTTAACCCTTTCTGTGTAATTTAGAATGTATGTTCGTCCACAGTTTAGGAAACCCAGGATGGATTGTAAGTTTTTTAGCGTTTTTGGAGGTTGGAGCAGCGCACATTTCTCTAGAAAGTTAGCTGCCAAGCTCTTGCCTTCACTTGAAAGCTCATATCCTAGAAATAGGACATTGAGATGGGCAATTCGGGACTTTTTAAAGTTGAACTTGTAGCCCTCAGAGGCGAAGCCCAGTATAATGGTGCTCACCCTGTTCAAGTGTTTGTCCAGGTCATCGTCTGTCAGATAGATGTCATCGAGATAGGACAATGCCTCATTGTCATAAATTTGTAGTAACTCCGTTACCCTCGCTGAGAATAAACCTGGGCTGTTCTTGAACCCTTGTGGGAGTCGACAAAAGTGACGCTGGGTCCCCATTATGGAGAATGCTGTTAAGTACCTGCTTTCAGGTGCTATGTTTTGACAAAGGAAACCATTTGAGATGTCTAATGTTGTTTTGTATTTTTTACGCACAATGTTATTCATTAATGCTGTGCTATGTGCATTTTGCACTGCAAAAGTTTTAGAACAAGTGTTTAGGTGTCTGTAATCCAAAACTAGACGATATGTATTGTCTGGTTTGGAGACAGGAAACAAAGGATTGTTCATTGAGGAGGTGCATGTTTCAATCACCCCTTGGTATTCAAGTTGATCTAAGATCTCCCTGACCTGTTTTTTAGCTTCTTGCTTTATTGGGTACTGCCTTTGTGCAGTTGGTTCATGTTTCAGATGTATTTTATGATGAGGTGAGTCCTCATCCCATCCTACATGATTTTTATATAATGCTGGGGCCTGGGCTACTGCCCATTTCCTGGCATATGTATATTTTAGATGAATTGGAATATGGTTGGTGAAGGCAGGCATAATAATATCCTCGCCTTGTGGGCACTCCCTGACAAATTGTGGTGGCCAGTCTTTTTCTGCTAGAAGTATGTCATAGCCCCTTGATAGTCTTTCCCAAAAAAGTGCTTTCACCTGTCTAGGTTTGTCTCCCTCCATCCGGAGTGTTATTTCATATAACCTTTGTGGAGTACTAACCCTGGTGTCTACAGTCTCAACTGTAATGTACTCATTCAAGTCCACTATCTCCAGAAGTTCCTTCAGGTTCTGGCGAACTATTGTGACTTCTGCTGCACTGTCCAGCATTGTCTGAGCCCATTCTCCGTTCTTGAGTTGTGTTCTCAGTATTCTCGGCATGTCTGATCTTTAGACCTGATACTTTCTTTTTGGAGAATTGAGGTTTTGTTTTGTTTTTTGGAGCGTGTTTTTCTTCTTTGGATTTCACGCGTTCTTCTCTATGTTCTGACCGTCCTCTTCTTTCCGAAGTCTGTGATGAGATCTGAAAGGTACGAGAGGAACGTGTATCAGTATCTTGATACCTGTCAGGTTTTCTCAAATTATCCCTATTCCTGAGGTTATACATCCTTTCAGAGGGCTCCTTTTGAGGAGACCTACCTCGGGATTGAGAACGTTTCTCGTTTGATTTTTGTTTAGTAGACTCCCACTTCTTTTTAGAAGATGTAGGAGTTTGTTTAATAGAGTCCTTCTCAGGACTTTCAGATAGTTTTGGTTACACTGGTCTTCCACCCAAACTATCTCTGCCTAATTCTGCATAAGATTGTTCAATTATTCTGGGTAGTTCAGTTTGATGTTCTGTAACATCTAATTCCCTTAATTTTTGGCGGATCGCCACTGCTGCTGCCTCCCTTTAATATTGGAGAATATTATTGTTGAGACCTGGTCGAAATTTTTCAGTAATTTCATACCTAAATTTAGAGCAGGCTCTGCCCCATATTCATTTTGAATTTGTTTCAGGACATCTGGGATTACCGCAATTGACGGAATACCATGTGTTTTAGTATAGATGGCAGCAAAGACTGAGCCCCAAGTGGTACAGTCTTCCAGTTGTGGTGTGATCCCCCATCGGTAAACTGATTGTTCGGATTCTGTGTTTCTCATACGGGCTAGTATTCGGAAATACTGCTTCGATTTGAGTACTTTTTGAGCTATCCAGAATGGAATTTGCTCACGTTTTGTGGGCATTTTACCCATGACTGCGTGGAGAGTCTGTGGTGTAATTTTTAGTGTGTTCCCCTGTTGGGGAGTTGGATTTGGAAGTGTCAGTGGTTGCTGGACTGTGAAAGTCCGAATGACATATTGGACCAATTGTCTGTAGATTTTTATTAACTCTGTGAGTTGAGTAATTCCTCGTCTGACATCTCTTCAATGTCAGGATGAGGTGTGTAGCCGGCTAGAATCGGCCATGTTGCTCCTGGTCTACCTAGTGGACCGAGCCTGGTAATGTTTTTGTGATGTTTTAGGGCGCCTTTAAACCAGAGCTGATGCTCTTGGTATGTTAATGGAATTTCTATATCCTCGAAAGGAATGTATTCCTCTGGTGGATCATCTTCTTTGTAGAAGTGAAACGTGTGTTACTGGATTGGATTCAGGAAATATTACCCATGAAAAGAATACCTCTGTCTGAAAGGATTCGTGTGCCTCTATCACGAAAACTGCTCTACCGCCTCTTGGTGGTAGGCCATGTTTTATAAGTTTTAGAGTGATGGCTCTTCTTAAGTTTGGAGCGATGTCTATAACACTCTCCTCGGTTTCAATTAAACCTGTAATGTTAAAAACTGCTGCTTGGGCTGGATCAGCCGCAGCTTCACCGTTTCCGGTTTCAGTCATTTTGTTTTTTGAAAAATGTAGAACAAGTTTCAAGGAAACAAAGATAAGGTGCACAATATTTTGGAACACTGTATCCTTCAACGTTGAGCAAACCAAAAAGCTAATATATAGGGTGTTTCCCTATGTAGCCGTGGTGGATACTTAACCCTGCCCACTGCAGACGTCTTTTGGAGTATATGGGTAGGGGTCTCTGAGAGAAAAAGCACGGCTGAGTTACTCAGTATCTAGCGTTAAATTACCGCCTTACCAAACGTTGGGCGCTATGTAGTGTAGCTCCTATTTCCCTAATAGGCTCTGCGCATTGGAATAATATATACTATAGGCTTGACATAGGACTGAGGTCGGTATGTCCCTATCAAGTATATTAAACTTAATTACTTGTGCCAGCTAGCTCAGAGGCCACTAGAAACTCCTTGAAAAACAAGAAGGGAGTAGTTTCTGGCAGCCGCAAAACATGACCACTTTGTTTCCCTTTAGAATCAGAACGTGTCCCAGAGTCGTGGAAACAATAGATAACTATTTCACTCAGCTCAATCGTGCATGCTTAGTTTTCCTCAAAGTTACACAGAAAGAAATAGACGGGCGTTTCAATAAAAGATTTATTGAACAGTCTTGTTTCTCGTGTAAGTAAAATGTGCTGTTACGATCACAAGACAGTATGCAAGATAAATAATGTACAGCGTAAGCAGTAGAAATAAATAATACTGCGATAGCATTATCTTTTAGCAGATATTCATTCACATAAATAACAGACTAAAAAATGCGAGTACTCATACGATGCATTGCTAAGCTAGTTCTACCCCAATGTACCTAACCTAACCTAGGTGTAGGGAGAGGTATGAAGTAGGTGAAGTATTCCTTACTATGGTATACTAAGAGTATGTTAAGTCTAGTATGCCTAGTATGCCAAGAGTCCCTCTAGGTTCTAGTCAGCTCCATACCTTTAGAATGAGAGAGGTGGGAATCTCTTTGCCAGACTCGAACTCCAACACCCCGCAAGGGAAGTCAGATCACTGGAAGCTGGACTCTCTGCGTGCAGGGATGACAGCGTCTTCTCAGTGCGTCAGACGGGAAACGGGCTCCTCTGAAGTTGAGGTCTCCTCTAGTTTACAAGGGCTAGGGAAAGTATATTTATACCTGAGAGGTACCTCAGAATGTTAGCATTGACGTGAATCGGACAGCGGAAGATGTCATGAATGAACCCCTAAGGTATAATGGTTCATGCATAATAGATGAGTCCTTGAAGAAATCAATAGTCCTGTGCTAGGGAAACTCCCGAAGCCTAAGGGTCTGTTCTTCAAGAACTCGTTGTGACGTTAGGGTGGACGGATGTCGGAGACCATGCCTGTATTTGGAGTGCACGGTTTAATGCCTAAATAAGGACTGGGATTTTATGCCTATATAAGGGCAGGGAGAATTGTGCCTATATAAGGACATGATAAAGGAAAGCCCGTGTATTGACACCCTAAGAGGAATACAACAGATGGGGCTCTTGACGGAAGGTTTAATATTAGTCTAGCAGTGGTGTTCTGCAAAACCTGAGGCTTGGAGTAGAGCTCCTCGTTTATGGAGGCCAATAGGGCATTGCCATAGTCCATACGACTTATGATAAGGCCCTGGACCAGGGGTTTCCTGGATTCAATGGGAATCCATTGGAAAATTTTGCGTAGTTTACGCAAAATACCATAACAAATGCCAATTACATGATTGATATGGCTTTTCATTGACAACTGATTGTCTATCACCATTCCAAGGTTCTGCACCACAGGTTTGGGAGATGGACATGGACCTAGATTCTGAGGCCACCAGTCACTGGACCAGAATTAATCCGCTTTACCAAAAAGAATAACCTCTGTCTTACTTCCATTAAGTTGTAAGTGATTAGTACCCATCCAGTTGTCAATATGGGTCATGCAGTTTTTAAAACGGATCTTTGTGTCGGTGGGGTCAGAGCCAAGAGTAATTAATAGCTGAGTGTCATCAGCATATGACACTACATCAAAGCCGTAGGACCTGATTACCCTGGCCAGAGGGGTTACGTACAGGTTGAAAAGCATGGGATTTAAACTGGAGCCCTGAGGAACTCCTGTGCTTACAGACCTACTGCACGAGGCCAGAGTGCCCATTTGTATTGTGGTGGTTCGATTCATTAGATAGTTCCTGAACCAGTCCAAGGCCGTGCCCCTGACACCCACCTCCCAGAGCCGCTGCTCTAAAATGCTATGGGAGATGGTGTCAAAGGCGGCCGACAAATCCAACAGGACAAGCATGGCAGACTGCCCGTTGTCCAAGGCCAGTCTAATGTTGTCTACAACCTCCACCAGTGAAGTTTCAGTACTATGTGTCGCCCTAAACCCCGACTGTGATGGATCCAAAAGCCTATGACTCTCCAGATGGATGGTTAGTTGTTTATTAACCAGGGACTCAAGTACCTTTCCGAAATATGGAAGCAGTGAGATTGGACTGTAGTTGCCAGGTATCTTAGGATAGGCTTTACTTGTGCTGCTTTCCATCTAGCGGGGACCATAGCCTGTGTTAGTGACATGTTAAGTAAGTCCGTGAGTTTATCCGTGAGCAAAGGGGCAATATTTGCAAAGAAGCGGGGTGATAGACTCATCCAGCGCAATATTAGCCAACAACATTCATACACCATATACTCACTTGGGCCCATACATTCACACTACACTAATACTTACGCTGGATGTCAGATGTACTCTTTTATCAAAGTCCCTGCTACCAATTACCTTCTGATTGAAGAGTAATAACTTACCAATGGATCCTTTGCTAATTGGGAAGTTTAAAATGAGTGACATTCATTATAGTACATAATCCTGAAATAACCACTGAGTCAGGAAGTTTTAAAATGTTTATCTAAAGTTTTAGCAGAGTAAAATACAGAAAACACGGTACTTGATTGAAATACCCAAGAAAAAGCATGGAAATGATTTTGCTAATAAATGACGGTGTTTAAGGAAGAGGAGAAGATAGAGACAGCAGCGCAACTAAAGGTTGCAGTATAGTTACCTAAATGCGAGAACCAAGCCCCTTGGCCAAGGAGTTGGAAAAGATAGGACCCAGGAAGGATGAAGGGCAAAGACTTCTTCCAGGATCAGGACAGGACCGGTGACCTCTCTACAACGACGCCTGCGCCGTTCCCCTCTCTGATACTCGACTTCTCTCGATTCTCCTGTGTCTTCCTTCTAATGGACTCCGCCGCCCCCTCCTCAGGACCTCTTCCGGACAGGAATTCAGTCAGCAACCGATCAGCTGGGCAGTCTGGAGTTGAGAGCGCTCTGGCAGTATGGACGCCTGTTCTTCGTGAAAGTATGCTCTGACTAATTTACTAATGCTATATTCTATTATACCCTTCTACGCCCATGTACCTCCCCTTAATGTTGCTAAAATTATGGGACCACTACTTCTGATTGGACAGGGGCAGGGGGTGGATTCTCGCACCATATCGATTTGGCCTAAATTGTAAAGCCTATTGTCTTTACGTTCCCTCCCCTTCAAATTAATACATTCACTTTATTTCCCACCCGTCTCACGACAAATGTTATACATTTTACAGGAGAAAAGTAACAATTTGTCCGCCGGAAACATTGAGTACATCATCTTCGGCCAATAGGTCGTGGCCTTGGGAGACGTCCAAGTTGACTTCACTTGGCAGGCATACAGGACACATGCGCAGAACCCTCTGTCTCTCGAGTTTCAAGACACCAACCCAGGCCCAAGTTTACGAATTACTAAAAGTGTAAGAAGAAAATATTAAAATCACAAATAAAAAGTTTCACTGTATACCCACTTTCCCTACTCTATTCCCATTTATTTATAATACTATCCTGCATTAGTAGCGTTAAGAAAACGACAATTTAATAATGACATGAGAGCAAGCTTAAGCATGTGAAAACATTTAGCGGCCATTTTAATGCACACTGCGCAGAAGCAGAAGTTTCCCACCAAGCAAAGAAAGACGTCACACCATGTGATCAGGTTGCGACATGCGCATTGAGGTTCCCGCGCTTTAGCGGCCATCTTGGTTTATAGACAAGCGTTATTCATTAGTAAAACACATAGGCAAGCGTCTATCCCTTTTGTGTTTGTGAATGCAAAGATTAGAATTGACAGTACAAGTTTTAATAAATTAATACTATGAGGAGGATTGCATACAAGCAAGTTTCAATTATGAAACCTTGCTCCATCAGCGGGTCTGCTGGGGAACCTGATTTAATCTTAGCTAAGGTGATGGAAACTTCCTCTGATGTAAGCACAGTGAATTCCGATAAGAGAGGAAGGGTGGGGTCGCAGTTAGTAGCTGGATAATTATCAGGATTTTTGATATCATGATGGGGAAAAGAAGTATGGATAGACTTAATCTTTTTGTCAAAAAAGGTAGACAGCGTGTCAACCCATTCTTGCAAGGGTGTGTTACCGGGCTGGTCAGAGAGAGGGGTGGTAAATTCCTTTAATATTTTGTAAAGCTCCTTGTTGGAGTTGGCAGCTTTGTTTATCCTGTTGGTGAGATACAACTTTTTGGCCTGTCTGATGTTGTCTAGGTATCCTCTATGGATCTGCTTATATTTTTGACGGTCTTCATTAGTCTTGGTTTTTCTCCATTGACGTTCGGCATTCCTACTGGCCAGTTTTTTGGCTTTCAGTGCTAAGGTGAACCAGGGTGATGCTCTAGGCTTGATCTTAACCCTAGACAGAGGCGCCACGGTGTTCAGGGCCGACGCAATTGCGTCCTCAAAAGCTGTTGCTGCATGATCAATATTTTCGGTGTGGGATAGGGACGGAGGGTTAAAATGGGCCGAGAAAGTTGCTAAGGTGACTTTACGCCATGGCCTTATCCAAGTGGATTCACTACTGGGACAATTTTTAGAGGTGCCCATTGGTAGGAAGATGTTTAGTAGATTATGATCAGACCAAAGCAGAGTCACACTAGAAGGCTACAACACGTAAGCTTGGTTGTGACGGTATGGAATACCCTACAGCAAAACATCTGTCAAGGGAAACTAAAGGCCAGCCATCTCACTATGGAGTGAGTAGCGCACCCTAAACAAGGCAAAGTGCCCCTTCCCCAGATCTGTAATGTCTCAACAAGCAGCACATAGAACAGCCCACCAACTTGTCAAATAAGCAGGATGGGGACAAAACACACAAAAAGAAAATAGAGGCTCCTCTGGAAGAGCTTCAGTACCCCAAGCCCTTAGCACCAAGGAATCAACACACAACCAGGGCAGAAAGCGACATTGAAGAACACATGGCCAGTAACCACAAACTCTAGTTCCAAAATATAAGAAGAGGAGCACACCTACAGGAGACAAAGAAAGCATAAAGAAACAGAAGCCCGAGAGGGAAGAGGTGCCAGACTGCAGTAAAAATGTGTGAATCGCTTTACAATTTAAGTGGGAGAAGCAGAGCAGACCAACCCCCCCCCCCAAAAAAAAAAACACAAGCACGAAAAAAGGTGGGGGGTGGCCAAAGCCAAGCAAAAAGGCAAACATAACCCCCATTACTGGAGGAGGAGCAAACTTCAAGCAGAATCACCAGAGAAAACCAGACAACAACCCACAAACACCAACCTTAACAGAGGGAGCGGAGACCACAGCAGAAAACAAATCAGTGCCCCCTAACACACCAGGCCACACCAAGCACATTAAGAAGCCTGTGCCCAGCCTGTAGCCTGGGCAGAGAACTCCAGCACTGTAATGCCAACAGGTACACTATGATCAGCAGGAAGCACACACTGGATGTCCACACACTATCCTGGGGACGGTGGGGTCCAAATCTACTAAGGGAGCTGACAGCAACATAAGTCCAGCACCAAGCCCAGCCAGGAGCTATGGAAGGCCAGGCCAAGCACAGGAACCAGTCCACAATGCGCCAAACAAGCCCAGCAGGGAGCACAATATGAAGTCTAAGCCCAGTCTGAACCCTGGACAGAGGAAAGGGGGCACTGGCCTGTCCTGTAGTTATGGAAACCTCAGGGCTGCACAGCGGACAGGAACACCAAGATCAGCAGGCGGCACATAAAGAGTAAGGTCCACATACTATCCAGGGGAAGAGAGGGATCCACATCCATTGAGGGAGGCTAGCAACAATAGCCAGGAAAGTAAACAACCCCAGTCCCAAGCCCAGCAGGGAGCTATGGAATGGCAGACCAAACACAGGAACCAGTCCCCAAAGCCCCAAACAAGCCCGGGAGGGGGGAGGGAGGGGGGCTTGCACACAAAGCCAACAGAAATCAGGTGCAAGCCAAGCAGGGGAACAGGAAGTTAGCAAAAATCAGGAACACAATTCACAGCAAGCAAAAAATGCCCTAAGGTAAGCAGAAACTCACATTCAGAGGCAGGAAAAATGGGGTAATTGCTTTTCAAAGCAGACAGACAAGCTAGGAGGGTTCTAAGCAGATGTGGTTGCTTACCGACACAGCTAGAGGGGAAGAAATTCACTTTTTTTTTTTTTAGGTAGGAAGCAGGATGCCTCGCCACAAAGTGTGGACACAGGCATTAGGCCAACAATGGCTCTGAAATGTATCTTGGAGATTTTAGTTATACATTTTAAAACAATCGATTTAGGGTTGTTATGATTTAGAAAGAATTAATTACAAAAGCAAGCTCATCAAGCGACTGCAATGCATACAAAACGCCTCCGCACGCCTGATCCTCGACGTACCATGCCACAGCCACATCACCCCCCACCTGAGGAACCTGCACTGGCTCCCCGTCGACAGGAGGATCACCTTCAAACTCCTCATCCACGCACACAAGGCACTCCACAAAACTGGCCCAGCCTACCTCAACAGACGACTCTTCTTCTACGTCCCCAACCGCCAGCTCCGCTCCGCCGACCTCTCCCTCGCCACCGTCCCTCGCATTCGAAGAACAACCACCGGCGGCAGATCCTTCTCACACCTCGCCGCCAAGACCTGGAACACCCTTCCACTAAGCCTACAACAGACCCAAGACCTGCTGACCTTCAGGAGGCTACTCAAGACCTGGCTGTTCGACCAGTAGCAGCACCCCCCCCCCATTCCCTCTCCCCAGCGCCTTGAGACCCTCGCGGGTAAGTAGTGCGCTCTACAAATTCTGTGATTGATTGATTGATTGAAGAGGCAAGGGGAGGGCACAGGGACAAGCAGAGAAACTGTAAAACCTTGTGTGACGAGGAGGGTATGCATTTCTATGCTTGTTTCGTAGTCAAGTTGATGATGCTGGTCATATTGCAGATACCATAATTTCAGATTGCATAGGGGCCTTTCTGTTAGCACAGGCTGCTGGTGTGTCTGAGCTATGGTGGGGTTCTGTCTTTTGGTGATAACTGCTAAAGTTATGCACCACTGCCCTTGGACGGCCTCACCTGTGGGGCAAGGCTGGGTTGATGATGACACGCATGGAGGTGGGCCAATCTCGATAGTCAGCACATGCTCATCTACAATGCATAACACCTTACACTATTCAATGCATATACAGTACTGCCCTTCTTTTGCAGCGTGTACAACTTAGTGATGTGGGTCTCAACGGGTAATTAACTACTCTCTGGCGGATCACAGGTAATTAACTACTCTCTGGCAGATCACAGGTAATTAACTACTCTCTGGCGGATACTTCAATCGAACCCGGAGTGCTCTGCTACACAACTCATCTGCAGAATGTTAGACATTTTGCACTATGCTGACTTTTTATTGAGCCCTCCTTTTTTCTCTGGGACAAAACGTTATCAACTTGCATGTCCCGATTTGTAGTCTCTTGCAATAATTGGTTTCCATTTCACTCTCTTTTCTTCTTCTGTTCCTCTTCCCTCACCACGATACTTTCTTTCTACACAGGGCTAATGATATTAGCACTGTGTATAAGGAAAGCATAAGCACCATGGTACATAGGGCTGGGGTTAACGAAGAGCAAAAATGATCAATGCTGCCCCAAATGTAACATCTGTCACACACGATTAACTGTTTTGAAATATAGAAATTATATTGATCACTTTACAAATTGTAAGGCACATGGTACAACATGAAAAAATATATAATGAGATTGAGTTTGCAAAAATAAAAAAAATCACTGTAAATTAAATATCGAGCCACAAAAACACTGGTTCATCAGTTAAGATTTATAACTATTTTAAAGGTTCATTTTTATTCTTGCCCATGCATTGCCATACCTGCAAACTGCATCAACCTTCGCCCCTGTCCCTTGCAGGCCCCTTTGGCCCTGGTAAGCCTGTCGGAATCCCTGTAGTGCTTAACTAGAAGGTAACCACTTAGGCACAATGCGGAAGGAGTGCTATGAATTCCAAACAAGTGTAAATTATACAGCCCGTATTCTACTCCTTTCTGTATAAATAATGTGCAAGTCCCATGGAAAAAGGCCAAAAAAAATTATGAATTGAGCCTTTGAACAAGTGTGTGTGCCATGCGATGGCGGTATTCTCATGGTAATGAGTCCGCGGCTCTGAATAGGAAGATAATTATTCTGCAAAGTCCTGTCTAAAGCGTCTCTGCATAAGTTAGACCGGCCCCAAGGCGGCAATGCACTCATGCTTTTGCAAAACCCCAAATGCATTCACACCTCTTTCTTAGCCCAATTCTAAGCACTGTTGGGGTTAGAGGCCCTTCGTGTGTGTAGCAGAACGGCGGCCATTTATAAGAGGAAGAAAGGGGAGTTAATGAATTGCAAAATGTGAGAGTCCGGCCTACAGAAAGCTTGTGGCCATGCAGAGCCAATACACTTTCCTCTCCATTATACGGAACCTTGATAGTTGGTAGCAAGTTCTGGTGCATGTTTTTCACAACGGCTAAACGCCACAACAACAAAAAACACCAAAAATCTAGCATAGACATAGACAATTAAATTACATGTGCTCATTTGTTACCCTGTCTCAGAATTCTTGCATGTCGGTGATGAGGCTGATCAGTTTTAGTTCTTGTCTAGAAACCGCTTTCGCAGTCTTGCTAGCTTCATGTTTTCCAAATACATACATAAATAAAAATATGTACATATATACTTACAGGGGCCCTGGTCATTGGACTGTTCGGGTGTAATTCACATTTTCTTCCTCCCCTCACAGAATACAACTCGGGACAATGGGACAGTGTACTTTATCCACTGACTCGCTTCATTACGAGTGACAGCATTTCGGCTAATCACAAGTGCACAGCCGTTGAAAAGGAGTGCACTTTAATGCCAGGGCCAAGGGCTTGCCTGTGCTGTAGGACCACTCCTCTATTATTGACAATTTGCATATTAAGTATGTTTGGAAAAAAATACAAGCCAGGCGTTGGCTTTACCAGTGCTCGTTAGTATTTGCGCTAGTTTATGATTTATTTGCCTGGACACTCATCGGCCAAGGTGAGCGCGGCAAATGTCCGTGCATTGCCGGTGTTCTCCCATTAAAAGTTTTGGTCATTTGAAGAAAAATGCAGGTATCTGCACTTTTACTCAAAAAAAGTGCGGGTTCTCAGTACTAGGCAGTACCAGCCCATTTAAAGCACTGACTAATATACATTCTTTTATTATTAGGTAAGTATTGCTGTTTGTTGAAGGGGTAAAAAACATGGCTACTATAGACTAGAGGATACAATAAATATCATGGCAACGACGTGTACTTCGGTTTGTCGTGCGCATTTCCCATAAACTGTGCGCAAACCGCCCTATACCTATCCTTGGTTGTTCAAAATGATTGTCACAGAAGAGTGAGTAAGCACGTTTTAAAAAATATATATATATTAATATTTGTATTAAATTTACAAAGCTTGTGGTGTTTGTATAGTAGAATGTTAGTAGTATGTGTATAGCTTAAATCCAAGCCGAAAAGCTGGTTAGCAGCATGTGATAGATAACTTCTGCTAAATAGTACCTTTCGTCTTTCAACAGATTAATTATTTTAAAATATAATCAGATGTGTTCGCATCTATTCTCTCCATCGTTCTTGGAAATGCAGCACACACACACACACACACAAGGGCAGTACTTGGTCACCCCTGGAACCGCACTATTTCAAAACGCGCTCGCCCAATGACAGGGCAATTGTTGTCTTTTGAGCTGAGGAACAAAACCCGGTGACCCCCGGCACCTTGCCCCAGCAGGCCTTAGCCGTGGCTTCCTCTGTGCCAATACAACAAAGTCTGGCAGCAGTCGCCCAGCCAGCCAAAACTGAGCTACCACGGAGCGCCGCGCTATTTACCCATCCTATTAATCTGTCAAGGTTCTAGTCAAACATGCAAAACAATATGGTGTGCGCATACCCAAGCCGGCCATTGCTAAGGAACTGGCGTGCGCAACGCCCCTACGAAGTGGGGACGGCCTCACTCCCATACTCAGTGATTTGCAATGTCACGTACCCTTGTTTGCAAAAATATCCCCCAAGCAGCCAATCGCTATCAAGAGAAGGGAGAAGTACACCACGGCTGCACAGTACATGTTTGTTATGTTCTTGCCGTATACCATGATAATCAAGGCTAATTTACAATTGACAGCCACACACCACACTCGTATCTTCTACAAGGAAGTTTGACCCTATCACCCGTCTCTTTCCTGCTTAGGCAGGTTGCCAAATGAAGTAAGAGTCACATGGGAAGTTTTCAGGCCTGATGTGATTTATACAATGCTAGAAGTGAACGAACTGAAGTTGGATTCGCATTTGATCGATTTCCAACTAGCAGTTCGATTTTTATTGCAACTCGGGTGCTGCAAATTCTGCAGCGACTCATGAACTCGCCACCAGGGAACACAGGGCCAAGATCAGCTTTCTGGCCTGGAGAGCCCACAGAAGCAGATGACAGCACAGGGAGAATGACAGGGGGCGGGGCGGGGGGGGGGGGAGAGAGGAGAGAGGAGAGAGAGAAGAACGCAAGAAGCTTTAGATTTTGAATGAGAAATACATGCTCAGGAATATGTGGACAATAATGATACATTTTTGCGAACCCCTATTGGCTGTGCCTGACGCCACTAAAAGTGAATCTGGAGAAGAATCCAGGAGAGGGTCCATGCCTCTCGTGCGCTGCAGTACCAAAGGGGATGATGGACGGAGCGCTTGAGCTAATCAAACACTCACCCCCAGTCAACTGATCTGGGTTTAATCCATCATCATTCTTTAGCTCACTCCACCACCCCAGTTCAGACATGGCCATATGCAAATCAGTCTGACCCTGTGCCTCATGGGAACAGTCCAGCCCGAACTGCCAAGCCATGTCTTCCCTGGACCGGAAACAAGCATCCTGGGACCGGTTTCTGGCTATTCAGCCGTCATCAGCCAGGCTAGCTTGAATCCAGTGGCAAAGTGAGCAAGGGACCCACGTCTGGGCATACCCTGCCAACTTAGGGCAAACAAAGCGATACCAAAGGGGATGATGGACGGAGCGCTTGAGCTAATCAAACACTCACCCCCAGTCAACTGATCTGGGTTTAATCCATCATCATTCTTTAGCTCACTCCACCACCCCAGTTCAGACATGGCCATATGCAAATCAGTCTGACCCTGTGCCTCATGGGAACAGTCCAGCCCGAACTGCCAAGCCATGTCTTCCCTGGACCGGAAACAAGCATCCTGGGACCGGTTTCTGGCTATTCAGCCGTCATCAGCCAGGCTAGCTTGAATCCAGTGGCAAAGTGAGCAAGGGACCCACGTCTGGGCATACCCTGCCAACTTAGGGCAAACAAAGCGATACCAAAGGGGATGATGGACGGAGCGCTTGAGCTAATCAAACACTCACCCCCAGTCAACTGATCTGGGTTTAATCCATCATCATTCTTTAGCTCACTCCACCACCCCAGTTCAGACATGGCCATATGCAAATCAGTCTGACCCTGTGCCTCATGGGAACAGTCCAGCCCGAACTGCCAAGCCATGTCTTCCCTGGACCGGAAACAAGCATCCTGGGACCGGTTTCTGGCTATTCAGCCGCCATCAAAGCGATACAAAAGGGGATGATGGACGGAACGTTTGAGCCAATCAAACACTCACCCCCAGTCAACTGATCTGGGTTTAATCCATCATCATTCTTTAGCTCACTCCACCACCCCAGTTCAGACATGGCCATATGCAAATCAGTCTGACCCTGTGCCTCATGGGAACAGTCCAGCACGAACTGCCAAGCCATGTCTTCCCTGGACCGGAAACAAGCATCCTAGGACCGGTTTCTGGCATTCCAGCCGTCATCAGCCAGGCTTGCTTGAATCCAGTGGCAAAGTGAGCAAGGGACCCACGTCTGGGCATACCCCCGCCAACTTAGGGCGAACAAAGCGATACAAAAGGGGATGATGGACGGAACGTTTGAGCCAATCAAACACTCACCCCCAGTCAACTGATCTGGGTTTAATCCATCATCATTCTTTAGCTCACTCCACCACCCCAGTTCAGACATGGCCATATGCAAATCAGTCTGACCCTGTGCCTCATGGGAACAGTCCAGCACGAACTGCCAAGCCATGTCTTCCCTGGACCGGAAACAAGCATCCTAGGACCGGTTTCTGGCATTCCAGCCGTCATCAGCCAGGCTTGCTTGAATCCAGTGGCAAAGTGAGCAAGGGACCCACGTCTGGGCATACCCCCGCCAACTTAGGGCGAACAAAGCGATACAAAAGGGGATGATGGACGGAACGTTTGAGCCAATCAAACACTCACCCCCAGTCAACTGATCTGGGTTTAATCCATCATCATTCTTTAGCTCACTCCACCACCCCAGTTCAGACATGGCCATATGCAAATCAGTCTGACCCTGTGCCTCATGGGAACAGTCCAGCACGAACTGCCAAGCCATGTCTTCCCTGGACCGGAAACAAGCATCCTAGGACCGGTTTCTGGCATTCCAGCCGTCATCAGCCAGGCTTGCTTGAATCCAGTGGCAAAGTGAGCAAGGGACCCACGTCTGGGCATACCCCCGCCAACTTAGGGCGAACAAAGCGATACAAAAGGGGATGATGGACGGAACGTTTGAGCCAATCAAACACTCACCCCCAGTCAACTGATCTGGGTTTAATCCATCATCATTCTTTAGCTCACTCCACCACCCCAGTTCAGACATGGCCATATGCAAATCAGTCTGACCCTGTGCCTCATGGGAACAGTCCAGCACGAACTGCCAAGCCATGTCTTCCCTGGACCGGAAACAAGCATCCTAGGACTGGTTTCTGGCATTCCAGCCGTCATCAGCCAGGCTTGCTTGAATCCAGTGGCAAAGTGAGCAAGGGACCCACGTCTGGGCATACCCCCGCCAACTTAGGGCGAACAAAGCGATACAAAAGGGGATGATGGACGGAACGTTTGAGCCAATCAAACACTCACCCCCAGTCAACTGATCTGGGTTTAATCCATCATCATTCTTTAGCTCACTCCACCACCCCAGTTCAGACATGGCCATATGCAAATCAGTCTGACCCTGTGCCTCATGGGAACAGTCCAGCACGAACTGCCAAGCCATGTCTTCCCTGGACCGGAAACAAGCATCCTAGGACCGGTTTCTGGCATTCCAGCCGTCATCAGCCAGGCTTGCTTGAATCCAGTGGCAAAGTGAGCAAGGGACCCACATCTGGGCATACCCCCGCCAACTTAGGGCGAACAAAGCGATACAAAAGGGGATGATGGACGGAACGTTTGAGCCAATCAAACACTCACCCCCAGTCAACTGATCTGGGTTTAATCCATCATCATTCTTTAGCTCACTCCACCACCCCAGTTCAGACATGGCCATATGCAAATCAGTCTAACCCTGTGCCTCATGGGAACAGTCCAGCCCGAACTGCCAAGCCATGTCTTCCCTGGACTGGAAACAAGCATCCTGGGACCGGTTTCTGGCTATTCAGCCGTCATCAGCCAGGCTAGCTTGAATCCAGTGGCAAAGTGAGCAAGGGACCCACCGTGTGCTGTAGATTAAACAACGCGGTGGATGGCAGCGTCCTTCTTGCTCTCGAAATCGCGTCCAGCTGCGGTGTTGCATTAGCGGAGGCACCGCTCTTCAAAGGACTGTGCATCGATGCTGCAGCGGCCCTGATTGCCAAAACACCGGGCTTCTAAGGGCCATGCTCCTTTCTTAATTGATTAGTTAAAAAAAAAATTGGAACATTTACTAGCCACATGTATCTGCGGTGTGGCAGTGGCTTATATGTATTCTTCCTCATTCTTCCTTTATTTATGCTTGTGGATGTTCTTTTTTGGTTTTTTAAAGGGCATTTAGTAATCCCGTCCAGCTGTGGCTGCGGTGCTGCAGGGGCTAGGTTTGTGGAGGGACCGCCCTTCAAAGGACCGCGCATCGGAGCTGCAGAGGCCGTGATTGTCGAGGCACTGGGCTGTGCTCCTTTTGCAATTGTTTATATTTTGGAAAATATTGGAATTTTACTAACGGTGTGTTGATGCGATGCTGCATGGGGCCTTATTTCTTTAAGGTTATGTGGGTTCACTGAAGTTCGTGACTCGTGTTTTTGTATTGCTGACTTTCTTTTTTAGGTCTCGCCTAGCGCAGCGCGCATGCGCTGCACTAAGCAGAGGGCCTCTTGGGATCACTACAGACTTCTCCAGACTTTCACTAAACTTGTGCGTGTGGCTTTTTATTTCCCACACTTTCTATTGGCCTTTGCGTGTGGCTTTCAGCACGCAATTGGCCAAAGGCGGGTGCATGTCCCACCTTCTCTGTTAATGTTCACTCCCACGGCCTACAGCTGTCGGGAGCGAGCATTGGCACCATCTGTTGTGGATCAGGTTACTACTTTGTCTGGGGAAGCCCATTCATTGCACTAAAACCAGCACGTGCTGCCTGCCTGTCCCGGTCGTCTTGTGCACCCTCGCAGCAGGCATCCGCAGACCCTGAGCCCTTCCCCCCCTCTCTCATTCCCCAGCTCCCCTCTCCCCCACCTCCCTGGCCCCTCTTTTGGCGCACTGCCAGGGACTTGGCGCGGTCGCTGCTGCTTAAATGGTTGATTTGGAACTTGGTCCCTGAAGTTGGCAGTGTGTGTTTTATCTTCATTCCATTTTATTTATTTAACCAGCGCAGCACAAATGGTGGCCGCGCTTTTCATTTGTTCGTTGTTTATATTTTGGACAGTGCACCTTCATAGTAGCAAGCACACCACGCTTAATAAGTAAAATGGAGACTGCGCTTTTGTTTTCTAATGCGGCTCACCAAAAACAAACATGAATTCATTACTTTTAAACAACGCACCATACTTTCACTTTCATAGTAGTGGATGCGCTGGATAGTTCAAATGGCGGCCGCGCTTTTGCCACAAACAATTTTAGAAACATTAATTTCTTACTTTTGAACAGCATGCCATACCCGCTCTCACTTTCATAGTAGCAGGCGTGCTGTTGCCGGACTGCCTGACACCTCCTCTCCCCGCCCCCACTACTCAGCAGGAGCAGCGGTGCCACCGAGTCACAAATGCCGTCTTGCAGGAAGAACAGCGGTCGGCAACGGCAAGATAACTGGTACGGGACCATCTAAATGCCCTTTAAATGCAGCGTGTGCGCTTGAAAAAGCGTTTCTTCACCTTGCTGTATATATGTTGGTTTCCACTCTAGTTCTAGAATGTTCCAAGTAATGTGCAAATTCAACAGATACTAAACTAGGGCCGAACGAGAGTAAATCCCAACCGCGCCAGGCAAACACTCAACCTCAAGAGGCAAAACGCTTCCAGAGGAGCACATTTCCTCCACCAGCAAATATTAAATAACATTACTTTGATAACAACAGAGGAATAAAGAAAAACATTAGGCGCACTAGTTTCAGTCCCAGCGCAAACCACCACTCTTCTTCAGAGGTTCATCCTGCCATTGAGACTGTTCTTTCTTTTTGTTTTCATGGTCCCATATTTCAAGGCACCTTCCTGTCTCTGTGCCTCTGCACTCCACGTATACACGTGTCTCCTCGGAAGTAATAATCCCTTGTGCACGCTGCCCACCTAATTTCACGACCCCTTGTGCACATCCGTTATGCTTACATGTTATAAACATTAGGCGCATGGGCGTGAGTCCCAGCAAAAACCGACACTCTTCTCAACAGGTTCATCCTGCCATTTTGACTGTTCTTTCTTTTTGTTTTGAAGGTCCCATATTTAAAGACACCCGCCTGTCTCTGCGCTTCCGCACCCCACGTATACACGCGTGTCTCCTTGGAAGTGATGATCCCGTGTGCACACTGCCTACTGCAAGTAGGGGATGTAGTTTATTTGTAAATAACAGCAACATTCCCGGGTGGTTATTCTGCCATCCCCTCAGGGTTTCTCTTATGACCCCAGAAGCTAAATCTTGAATACATGAGCCCCCCACCCCACGCTCCTTCCTTCTCTCTTATCTCTAGCTTCCCGCGGTTCCCTGGGGTCTTCCCCAACAGCCTCAGTCTCTCTTCTTCTCACCATCCCTCCCACCCAATGCACTACTTATACGGTATGCCCCAGAGCACAGCTTCTCTTACACCGGACAGACAGCAGTGCATACTTTCCTTGTGTTGCACAGACAAGAGAGCAAGTTTCATTTACGCTGGAATGATGGCATTCAAGGCTCATGAGGACAGAGAACAGTGCTAGTTGCACTTAAGCAGGACAGGTACCCACCCAAGCTTCCGTTACCCAGGAGACACAGTAGTGGGAAATGTCCTCTTCAAGGACAGACAACAATGGAAGTTTCCCTTCTGACAGCAGTGGAAGCTTCCCTTACACAGGACAGTAGTGCAGCCTTCCATTACACTCGACAGACAGCAGGGCTTTAAGTGGGATGAAAAAACTGGGGGGGGGTCTCCCAAAGGGGCGTGGTCGATGTAATGAAGGGCTTGGCTTAAAAACACATATGCAAAAAATCTGTGCTTAGCATAGTGTTGCCCACGACTGGTATTTTACTGCTTCTGTCCTTCCAGATATAAAATAGAACAAGTAACATTACACCTACAACAAGCCAGGACTGTTGACTTTGCCAATGGTTGTTAGTAGCGTAAGATAAATAAGCAACAACTTTGGCTTTGTTGCATATAACATGGAAAATGCTTCAGTTCTGAAATTATGAAACTGTGAAAGAACTATAACGAGTCTCTTTGACGTTACATCAAAGGCAGTGAAGGGTGGTACTGCTGCAGAGTTAAGATCTGTTTTTCACCCTGAGTGTGAAGGCAAAAATGGACCCGTCTCAGCACCTGCTTTTAAGAACTGCCGGTGCTCAGCACCTGTAGGACCCGGCCCACTTAAAGCCCTGACAGACAGCATGGCAAGCTAACCTAACACAGTACAGACAGCAGAGCAAGCTTCCATTAGACAGGACAGATAGCAGTGCAACCTTGCAGTACTCGTGTCTGGGAGCTTTAGAAGCTTTCCTTGCAGAGGCAGTCAGCACTACAATCTCTCCTTTTACAAGTCAGACTGCTGTATACACTTTACTTCTGTAGGAGAGGCAGCAGTGGATGGTTTCATTGTGCAGGACAGATGTCACTGCAATCTTCCCTTTAACTGGACAAACAGCAATAAAAGGTTGCACACAGTTTTTAAAGTTTTAAGTCGTCTTGTTTTATGTAGGTTCGTCAATGTATAATTCATCATGAGGTGTTCATTTAGTGAGCCATCTTTTCTAAGCAGGCATGTTTTCCATCTATTTTATACTGTGCTGGGTGTGATTTTTTTATAAACCCTTTTTTATAGGTGGTGTCGTATTTTAGGGACAGGCTGGATTGTGCAGATGTGCGTTTGTTATGTAGGTGAATGTTTCATATATAAATAAATTCTTTGTTGCTGTAAACATAAAAATCCACAACACAAAATACCATTCCACATAATTACACTCCATAACACACAATACCACTGCACACAATACCACTGCACATAATTCCAGCACACTCACTACCACATAATTACTATGCACATAATTCCACTCCACAAATTCACTTCACACCACACAATTCCACGACTAACTAATCCAAACCACATAATTCCACTACACACAACATACATACACTCCATAACCCGTAGGTAAAAGACATTAACATTTACAATGCCAATAGCTCTAACTCAAACAAATGCGAGACCGATTGCATTTCCACTGTCACTGCTATCCTGCTAACTCTGCTGCCACTGCTGTACTGCTAACTCTGCTGCCACTGCTGTACTGCTAACTCTGCTATCACTGCTATCCTGCTACCTCTGCTGTCACTGCTCGTCTGCTATTAATGCTGTTACTGTTGTACTGCTAACTCTGCATAGCCAATAGGTCTCGCTTTTGGGACCTTATAAGTATTTAGTTATGCTGCACAATATCCTTGGTGCAACAACATCAACTGTTGCATGGCTAAACACTTATAAGGTCCCAAAGGCGAGACCTATTGGCTATGCCAATGCTTGTTGTAAAAGGGCGTTTAGTGAAGGTGTCCAGCAGTAGCTGCAGTGCTGCAGGGGCCGTGTTTGCGGAGGCACCGGGCTTCAAAGGGCCAGGCATCGGTGCTGCAGGGGCCGTGTTTGCCGAGGGAAAACGACCTTTACAACGCGGTCAAAACACCGCAATACATTTACATCGCTGTTTTTAAAACGCAAGTCGTTACAACGACTTGCACTGGAGGGCGCTCTAGACTAAGGAATAGTGTAATTTACTATTCCAACACCTTCCATACTGTACGTAGACTGGAGTTGGAATAGTAAATCACACTATTCCTAAGTCCAGCGCCCTCCAGCGCAAGTCGTTGTAACGACTTGCGTTGTAAAAACAGCGATGTAATGTACCGCGATCTAAATGATTGCGTTGTATCATCATACATCCTTGCCGAGGCACCAGGCTTCTAAGGGCCATACTCTTTTCTCAATTTTTGAATTTTTTTTTAACATTTCATAAACACGTGCATCTGTGGTGCGGCAGCGGCTTATATGTACTCTTCCTCAATTCTTCCTTTATGTATGCTTGTGTCGGCTCGTTAACTTATACATTTTGGGGCTTGTGTTTTTTGATTGCTGTTCTTTCTTGTTTTTTTTAAAGGACATTTAGTAATTCCGTCCACCTGTAGCTGCAGTGGCCATGTCTTGGTAGAGACCGGGCTTTAAAGGGCCGCGCTCATATGTTGGTCATTTTGGACTGTCTTTTATTAAAAATTAATAATTACGCCCAGCTGTAGCTGCGGTGCTGTAGATGCCCTGTATGCCACTGGCCGTTAAACATCTTCGCTTTCTTCATTGTATGCTTTTGGCTGTACATTGCCATCCCTCACGCCTCCCCACAAGTTACTTTGTAGCTGCCAGTTATTTTTGGACATACTAGAAACAAGTTGATGGGGACATGGAACATTTACATGGCATGGCCAATTTAAACGTTTAACTTCTTAAATTTTATGGTTTACAGTAAGATATTTCAAAAATATTCTTTAAGCGTGTGCAGCTGTAGATGCGGCACAGCATGGCCCCTGTATGCGGAGGCACTGGGCTTAATATGGCAGCGCACCAGTGACTACCGTATCACATTTGTAATCAAGCTTCCCTAGTGCTGTATACCAAATGGCCTGAACCTCGCACAGCTGTAGCACTGCAGTGGTCCTGCATACGGAGGAACCGGGCTTCAAAGGCTCACGTTTCAAAAGCTGTACTGTAGGCGAATATATTATTGCCTACCTCTAAAAACAGCCTTTGTGGACAATTTAGAGAAGGTCTTGATGGTGTCAGCAAATGGTCTTCCATTACAAAGGGGTTATATTGTTCTATGGGGATGTATTTTATTTATTATGGTTGGACGCATTGGCCCCTTCCTTATCAGCATAGACAAAGCAATACATTTCATACAGAATGTACTTAAACAGATTGCCGACGTGATATACAGGATAATGGATTTTGCTCACTCACTCTCTGTTTAGCAACAGGGATTTTTACATTGTTACTATGCTGCAAGTTTTTTTTATTAAATTATATTTGGAACAGTTTAATATAGTACCAAATCCATCAAAATGTATCTGTGTGGTTTACATGAGCACCAATTACGTTAACACAGGCATACATTCATTTGATGGGCACCGGGAGATTAAGTTATTTTCCTACAATCACAGGATATTGAACTGACCACAAGACTTGAACCTAGTTCCCCTGTTACAAAGCGGACAGCTCTGTCCTTAACACCACATTTGATTCCCTTATACTCCCTAAAATGGCCTTATACTATCGTTTTTATAACATCCAGTTCACAAGTACTTATCATGGGTTTAAAAAATGTTCTTTCCAAACATGTTTTAATGCAAAACACAATATTATTGGGTTGTCGCCGATGTGCCTTTACTCCCTCTATAAAGTCGTAGTCACTCTTCATTCACTCTGTACGCATCTGCTTGAGCAAAAAACAGTAACTGTCATTAAAAAATCATGGTTCCTGTGGTAATTAATTTAATTTTTCCAACAATTGAAAACATCTTGCTGATAGCTTTATACCTTTACTTTGCTTCTTAAAGAACGTATTATTACGCGATCCGCATGAACTCCTACTCACTGTGCAAACACGGATACTAATTTATTTTAAACAAAGCTTTCATTGTGTAGTTGCCACAAACGGGGGTAAACAATTTCCCACACAAACAAGGACAGCAAGTCTACCATTTTCGTCACAAGTCGCCAACTCAAACCCAGCCATTCAGGTTTATGAAATACTAAACATACGCTGCCCAAAAACAATTTTGCCGCCATTACTGCTCCTTCAAAGAAACCGCTTTTCTTTCCAAAATGCGGACAGTTAACAAGCCTGCCCCACCTTATGAGCTCATCGCAAACAACTGTCTGTTCACAACTGTTTTCGTTTCACACTATCTGTCGGCCCTTGGGAGACGCTGCATATCTCCCATAAAATTCACTGTGTCCCAGCATACAGGGGTGGAGCAGGAACTTGAAGTCAAGCTTTACATGGCCCAAAGCGTTTAGCAAACTTTAACAACACTTCACTATCTATAGAATGCTCACACTTGTATGTATATGTTGACTCGGTGCTCCAGGTAGAATGGAGATAGGCCTGCTGTGATAAATCCCGAATAACCATGTAGCCCAAATAACATGTATTTTAAAAAATAAAATTTACAATAGGAAGATAACATCCTAAAAAGTCATCCTGTAATTTAACGACATAGGCTTGCTTTCAGAAACATTTTTTTTTATTTCAAACAATTACAATTGTTTACTTTATGTATTTCAACAACAAAAACCACAGGAAAGTGCCACTGAATAGCGTTCTGCCGCAAAATGGCAATTTTTAACACATACACAAAATGGAAAATAATATACGGATACTTAAAAAAAAGAACACTTTAGCATCTGCCTACTTTAGGTATATTTCAAACTCGTTTTTATTAGGGTACTGCATCGTTACTGCCTTTGCCTGAACATCATGATACATCTTGACTTATCTCGTAAAATACACAATGCCCATTTTTATAAAAATACAACATCATATTACTACTGCCACAAATCCATATAGGTTTGATTTCAGTGCATCACCACATGGTGCAGTTAGTGAAAGCATTATTTCAATAACATTATTTATATTCAACATTGAAATATATTTCGGTTGATCTGGAGATATATTGAATTTCCAGTGTTCATCATATAGCACGAAAGCCCAACCCAAGGTGTGTCTGGCCGTTCACCAGTGGGACGCAAAATAACAGTAAATGTTTTAGCACTCACTAACGTACTGCACGGGTGAATAATTATGAGGTCCCAAATGCTAGACCTATTGGCATTGCCAATGCTTGTTGTATATAAACTACAGTGTATGCGGATATGTCTGCAACTGAACTTACATGTGCTGGAAAAGCAAAGATGCAGGTCTGATCAAAAAGGAAAAAGGAGACATGTTACAGGTTTCGGATGAACATTGTTATTAAGAAGGGCGTCTTCCTCTGGGCATCAGTACTTGCTGAGGGAGGGCAGATCCAAAGCAAACTGTTTAATATTCTCTTTAATATATTCAGATATTAGTCCAGTATGTTTTTTTGCATTGCGTTTTATGACTGAAGGGAAACTTAGAAACAACATGTCTCAGTGTCATGTGTTTCTGGCGCATACAATGGCTCATAAATATTTAATTCCTGAACAACTATGCTGAAAGTCTTACTTCAAAATTATTAAAAGCCATTCCCTGCTTGAGGACATCACTAAGGCTGATATGGTAGGAAAGTTCTTGGTGCAGTGTCAGTTCTAGTGTCAGTTCTACTGCTTGAAGTGAAACTGGTCTAGCTGCACTGCTGCACATCTATGGAATGTGATCGGCCTTCTTCTGCGCCTCATGTTGCCCAGTGTGCATCATGGATAGCAAAAGGCTACTTTAGGGATACGATGTAACAGCTCACTTGTTTCACACTGTAGATCATATCAGCCAGATGTTGGGGGTATCTCTTGAGTTGAACTTTTCTGGAGGTAATGTATGAAGGAACTAACCATAAACCAGACATGAAAAAAACACAAGACGGTAGAACACACATAGAATGCCACAAGATATGCCACTTCCTGGTCCATTTTTAAACTTCTATTATTCATGTGACTTTTTCAAACAAAGTTAGAAGATGCAAAGTAACCAGAACCTGCAACAAAGTAATGAAAAATATAAAGATACAACAACATGCATGCATTAAAATGGGATACATTTTAAGCAGTATAAACTGAAAATGTGAAGAGTTTAGCATTTCTCTGACATTATTTTGGACAATCTGTTTCATAGGTTCGCTAAGAATGTTTTGACCTTATCTGTAAAAATGTCCTCTTCCTCTAGGTTGTCTTTAAAATCCTTATTTACATCCAAAACCAAAACAGGAACATTTTTTATGTTCTCAAAATGGACTTCAGTAGATTTTTTTATGAGCCAGTCTTCATGTTGGACATGCAATTTCTTTAAATATTCTAGTTCTACTTGTTCCTCTTCTGACCTGCCTCTTTGCTGCAGTCTTTCATAGCATTTCTCTGGTGTTGCTTGGAGATAAAGAATTCCATTCAGAGCTACTCGGTCCTTGAATTGTTGCAGAAGAAAAGAATGCCAGTCTTGATATATGGTCCATTCAATCTCGCTCATATGTCCAAGATCAAATAGATTTTTAGCAAAAACGTACCTATCACTGTAGACAGACCTCTCAAATACCTGCACTGGATTTTGTACTTTCATCAAATGCTCAGAAAATGGTTCTAACTGGGCCTTTAATCGGCCCATGCAGGAAAATGTCTGGAAAGTATAAGACCACCTGGAAGGATCTTGATAGATCATTTGGAGTAAATTTGCAGTCTTGGAACAAGCACCAGAACCTTGAATGTTTTGCCATTTGTTCACCGGTTCGGTAACCATGTGCCAGTCCTGGAATGTTTTACCTAGTAGAGTTAAAAATGTTGACTTGCCCACTGCAATGTTTCCCTCTATAGAAAGCCTCTTAACACTGGGGCTTGTAAAAGAACTAGAAGTCATAATGTCAGTGGTATTTAAATATCTGACTGTATTCTGTGTCAAGGCAGCTACAGCATATCTTGGACTGTAAAAAGGTACAGCAGAAAATAAATATTTTTGTACCTTTGGGAAAATAATGCTAAGTTGAGGTACTGTCTTTGGAAGCATCCATGAGTTACCGAAAGACATGGTCCTGAAAACAAATGGAAATTGAGAATTTAAATACTCAAACATGAGAACTTGTAATAAACATTTTACCAATATAGAAAAATAGCACTGAATAATACAAGTTGGTAGAATACATATTTCTGCACAAATCTATTGTAAAAAAATGCAACACCTACAATAATAACTTAACAATTTTTTAAGAAGCTAAATTCATTACATGGGAAAAGATCACAAATTCATTCATTTTCTTTCCAGTGGTCATACAGTTGTGAAGAAACTATCCATCTAGCATATTCACTCAAAGAGAGGAAAGTGTCCTGCAAACCTTTTTTACCCTATGACGTTTGTTTGCACTTTCCACTTTACTGTACAGAACATACAGTTTTTAAGGCAGTATGCCGCCCTCTGCTGTGGCTATAATTGTGGCTTGATTAGGGCCAGCCTCTTGTGTAAGTTAGCTGCTTCTTCTAAGGTTCCCTGGCTGCATGCCAGGAGTACATCAGGGAAGCAGTGATGAATGGCAAATTAACCAATCCCAAATTTCCTGCCCGAGTATACATTAGGAACATATCTCTTATTGGGTAAGCTACTTTGCAACATTTGATTTCTAACTTTTGGTTGGTAACTCCTCATCTCCTCTCCCTCCTCTGCAACATTAACTCCACAAGATAGTATAAAGAATTTGGCACTGGGCCTGGCAGAGACACATTTGCGTCTGAATAAAATCTGTAAAGACCCTATGCCTTTCAGAGAGCAGGGCATGGAAACAATATATATAATATGGTGTCCCTGTTGAAGGGACAGGCAAAGTGTTAACTGTGGTGGGAGGCAAAGTCTTAACTGGGGTGGTGGTTTTCCTTTGAAGTTCGAGTGTCTGAACTGGGAGGAGTATTAGTTCGTTTGGTAGCAGAAGAAAGTGATACACAACTGAGGCAAGATTCCACCATCTTTAGAGGGACTGAAATCTGGGATAGAATGAATGGCACATGCTGAGAATTGCATGGGCATTACCTTGCTGAAAACATGGATGTGGAAAGTGTGAGAGCTTTATCAGGGTTGGCTAAGTGATCACACGGCAGAGCAAACTCATTTACCCTTTAAAACTTCTGCTTGAGTCATTGTGGGGAGATAAACTACTTAGTGAGGAAGAAAAAAAGAAAACCACCTTGACTGTTACACTGAAGAATTCCTGACTGCCTGCCACAAACCTTTGAGTGTAGAGTTGTATAAAGCTCTCTCTTGAACCTTGGTCTCCAGCAATAATCAGCTGAACCAAAAGCTCCAGTTGCCAGATTTGGAGTCAAGGGGATATTTTGAACTAGCTCTTGAGAAGAACGTGCCAGGTAGACTAACAGCCCCAAGCAGTAAGGGTGCTGTGGAGTGGAGAAGAGCTTGCCTGTTTGAAGGTGCTAACCTCCCTTGGAGGAACATGCCCAGTGAAGCCTTTCTGCTAAGGGGGCCGAAGGGATCCTGTAGCCACAGAGAGACTTACAGCGGGCTTGATTTAGTAGAACTGTCAGCAGACTTTGCAACTTATCTTAAAGAATTAACATTTTTGAGTCACAGAGACCCTGTGTATTTAGCTTGCATTTAAGCCCAACCAAGTCTGCAACAAGCGACATGAGCAAGAGGTACCTTTAGTCAATTCAAACTGAACTTGAACTGTAGATTAATTTGGACAATTATTAGTGGCTTTCAATGTCACTAAATTACTGGGGAAAGAATCAGAATGTCTGGGCCCCGTGAAAGCTCAGTCACAGATTACATCAAGACTGTAGCCTTTCTCTCTCTTTGCCTAAATCACTGTTTCGCTTAAAGACTACTTTGTTCACAATCATTCTATCTGTGTTACACAATGTGGATGTTGATTTAACGCTCATTAACTGTGTCTAGGAAAGGTCTGCAGTAAAATTACTTTTTCTCCTCCGTTCACCTCGTCATCGCCTGAGGCCCCCCGGGGCCCTGTCTGGCTTCTGACCTCCCGCAAAGCCCACTCCAGATTCCGCAACCACATCAGCCCCACACCTTCTCCAGGAGCGGGCATCGTGTCCCCGCCAACGACCGTGCGGTGCAGTCCTGGAGAGGTCCTACAAGCCGGCGGGCCCTGTTCCGTCCCTGCAGCGCCCGCGGAGGTACCCTACCCGAGGGCCTGTACACAGAGATTTGGCTGGGCCGCGGAGTAGCTGGGACTGCGGGTGGGGCCCCCCTGCCGCCCGCGACCTACGCACCCGCCGCCCACAACTACGATTCCGGCACAGGCTCCAAGGTCGCTGTTTGTGCAACCATTCACTGTGGACCAACATTCTTGCGTACGAAAACGCTGGTTCTCTGTGGACCAACACCCGTTTCATGATGGGACGCAACCGAGGATCAAAGACACCCGCGACCCAGACCACTATGGACAAATACACGGTACCGACCAGGGGAACCAACTTGAGGGTGCAGAGGGCCACACCCTGACCCAGGGGGACCTCAACACAATCCTTCAAGCCATTTCGGCCTCTCAAACCTCAGTGGAAAACAAGATCGGGGAGGTCCGAGTGGATATGGCTCTGATCCGGCAGGACCTCCGCAATGCGACAGCCCGGATCACTGAGGCGGAATCCCATATTTCCTCGGTCGAGGACGACGTATCCAGCCTAAAAGAGCAAGTAGTTCGCCTGCAGTCCCAGACCAAAGAACTTCACAAGAGGGCTGAGGATGCCGAGAACCGCTCCAGGCGCAATAATCTGCGCCTGGTGGGATTTCCGGAGGGATTCGAGCGCGGCCCGATGGAGTCCTTCAATGAAGATTGGATCAACTCCTGGTTACCAGATGGCACGCTCTCCACCTGGTTCGCCGTGGAACGTGCACACCGCTCCCTGGCTCCAAAGCCCCCTCCGGGCGCACCGCACCGGCCCATCATCGCATGGATCCTTAACTTCAGAGACAGGGATCTCATCCTACACCACGCCCGGTCTCAGGGATCCGTAACCTTCCAGAATCATAAGATTATGATATTCCCGGACTATACCAGGGAGGTCCAATCCTTAAGGCGTTCATACACGGACGTAAAACAGAAACTGCGCACCCTCAATCTGCAGTACAGACTCCTCTTTCCGGCCAGGCTGTGTGTGGTTTTCCAAGACAAATCGTACTTCTTTGACAGCCCCGAGGCGGCTTGGACCTGGCTGACTGAAGAGCACCCCCTTCGGCTCAATACCAAATCCTCGGCGCTAGGATCCCAGGCCTCCGGCGCTGGCGGCTTGGCCCCGCGGTCCAGGTGTACTCAGTCCCGCAGAGGCGGGAAAGCGAGAACAGCTAAATCAGACTCCCCTGGGCCTGGGTCTTCAAGATCAAACTGCCAAGCCACCCCGCCGAGGCCCCACCACTCAAGAGGCTCGCACTCAGGCTCCCTCACTTACAGGACGCTCTTCACCCGGGATCCTGAAGGGTCAATTCCGCAGACTCTGACCTCTCCCGCAGCCCGAATATTCCTGCCTGATGCTCCATGAGATGCGCATTGCATGGCAGGGACGATAAATACACATGACCGAAACCTACTCTGCTCAGATGTCTCTGCTGATGTCACCTTTGATCCTTCACCACGAGGGGTCCACCACGTCTCACTGACTCCAAGCGTTCTAGTTTAGTTGCTTCTATTGTTGTAGGGCGACAGATGCTTTTGTTCCCGAAGTATAGGGTGGAGGGAGGATGGTGGGGGGGTTGGGGCCGTTGCCCCGTGTTCTTAGTTACTCAACATTTTCAGGCATACAGCATCACGCACCTTCATACCGGCAAAACATTGCCTTGCTTTGGCGCAACTGCAACCACCTCGCATGGCGCTTCCTTCCCTGCCTTCAGGGCGCTCACCGTGCGTTAGGCTCCCCCAGCGGTACAGGTTCCCCTACATACCCATGACGCAATGATTCACCAGGATACCCCACTCCGCGTCCTGTCATGGAACGTTAATGGTCTATTAGATAGAATCAAACGCACAGCAGTCCTGCGCTACGCCCAGAGACAGTCCCGACATCCTCCTACTCCAAGAAACCCACCTCCTGGGCAATCTCTGCCCCTTTCTTGCCAGATACGGCTTCGACAGAGTCTGGCATTCGGGCTTCTCAAGGGGCTCTCGTGGGGTTGCTATCCTGCTAAAGCGCAATTTTCCCTTCGTGCCCACTCAGGTCACCAGAGACCCGCTCGGGTGCTTTGTCGCCATCTCAGGATCCCTAGGCGAAGACACCCTCAATGTCCTCTCCACTTATGTTCCAAATGCTACCCATGCACAGACCTTGCACTGCCTAGGCGACACACTTGCCTCTCTGCCTACAGGACTGATACTACTAGGAGGGGATTTTAACGCTGTCATGCAGCCCACTCTCGATGCCACAGGGATTCCCTCTCCTGCTCGCACCTCTCAAGCCAAACTGCTTACTGATTGGGCCGCAGGGCTCTGTGACATATGGTGGATCTGGAACCCACGAGCGTCCCTCTATACTCACACATCCGCGGCTCACCGCAGTCTCTCTCGCATTGACTTGTTATTTACGCCTGCCCCTGAGTGCACAAATGTCAGGGACATAGACATCCTCCCTCAAGGCATCTCTGATCATTCGCCGTAGCTCCTGACCATGGGGGTTCTTCCACTGCTCCTCGTCCGGTGTGGCAAATGAACGGGTGGTTCCTTCATGACCACAAATTCAATGAGGCCCTCCAAGCCGATGTTGAAGGGTACTTTCTTACAACCCAGGACTCTGTCCCCTCTCCAGGTACCTTATGGGAGGCAAGCAAAGCCACGATCCATGGACACGCCAAGAGTCGCCTCAAGGCCCAGCGGGTGGCCAGGGACAGCAGGCTCACACTCCTGGAAACTGAAGCAACCCGTCTAGAAAGGACCGCCAGCGGTTGGTCCGATGGCTCCCACCAGCGCCACTTGGCATGGGTGAGAGATGAGATCAAGCAGATCTCGCTGGATTCGGCGAAGCTCCTTTGGAGGTCCTCTGTGGCCTGTGTCTACGGATGGGGCGATAAGAACGGGAATCTACTACACAGGTTAACGACTTACCCCCTAGCAACCCGGATAATCCCGGAGATTCATGATTCGGCGGGACTTACTCACCGCTCTCCTCGGGCTATAGACCAATCCTTAGCGGAATACTACTCCGAACTTTACTCCACCCAAAAACCTAAATCCTCACCGGCAGAATTGATTGACTGGGAGGACCTCCGCCTTCCTGCGCTATCTGCGATTGAGTCCGATGGCCTGGAGGGTCCGATCTCTTACAAAGACATACAAGGAGCCATTGCACTGGTCGCGGCTGGCAAGACCCCAGGCCCGAACGGCTACCCACAGGAATACTATTCCGCCTACAGAGACGCTCTCACCCCTCACTTGGCTGCACTGTACGAGGAGGCTATCAAAAAAGGCTCTTTTCCCCCAGAGACAGATACGGCCACCATAGCTCTCATTCCCAAAACACAACCTCCCTCCCTTCTGTGTGTGGACTACCGTCCCATCTCGTTGATTAACACAGAGGTCAAAATTTTTGCCACGATCCTTGCTCAGCGCCTCAAACCTTACCTTGCCAGACTGGTTCACCCAGACCAGTGCGGCTTCATGCCGGAGCGGGGCACCCGGCACTGTCTCCTGCGTCTCCACGTGGCTTTGGCCAACCGACATATACTCACCCCCTATGTGGCACTTCTCCTAGTCGACCTTGAGAAAGCCTTTGATTCGGTTGACTGGGGCTAATTGGGGGATGTCCTGAGGGTTTCGGGCCTGGGTCCCAAGTTCCGACGTATGGTGCAGGTTCTATACTCTAAACCAACCGCGCGGGTACAAGTCAATGGGGTACTCTCCGATATTTTTTCGATAGGTAGGGGGACCCGGCAGGGGTGTCCCCTCTCACCTCTCTTCTTCGCCCTGGCCATGGAGCCCCTGGCCCAGTTGGTCCGCTCTGACACTCTGATCCGGGGCTGGAGGTGGGGGGACTTTCATGAGGACAAAATCTCGCTTTACGCGGATGACGCCCTGGTGTTTCTTTCTGACCCAGTCCAATCTGGCCAGCGCTGCCTGCAAATTTTGCACGCCTTCGAGCAGATCTCTGGTGTGCGGCTGAATTCCACCAAATCTACGCTGGTCCCCCTGCACATATCCAGGGACTGTTTTGATTGGCAGTCCTCCATTCCTATCCGACGGCAATCCTTCAAATACCTCGGAATATGGGTTGCCCTGCTGCCAGACTTGTCCTGGGCACTCAACATAACCCCTTTAGTCTCCAAAACCAAACAAGACCTACTGAAATGGGGAAAACTGCCTCTCAACCCACTGGGGCGCATAGCCCTATTTAAAATGATGATTCTCCCCCGGTTTCTTTACATTCTCCAGAACATACCACATCACATTCCCCGCACCTGGTTTCGAGGCATAGATAGTCTCATCATAAAATTCCTATGGAGTGGTCGGCGTCCCCGTATGGCCCTCCGCCAATGCCAAATTCCTCCCTTTGATGGAGGTATGGGACTTACGAACCTTCACTTGTATTACCTGGCGACCTGTCTCCTGGTGGTCCATGATTGGTTCAATCAGGGTTGGTCTGACCCGGCCTATAGCGTTGAACTCAACGATCTGGGCCTCTCCCGCATACAAGCCATGCTATACGGATCCCCTGTCCTTAGGGACCTCCCCATGGTGACCCGTGCTGTCTTCTTGGCCTGGCGCGCTCCCTTGCAACACACTCACTGGCAGAATAAGCTATCCCAGCAGACGCCACTCTGGCAGGGTACATGGCTGCGAGAAGTGGTACACTTACCCGGCTTCAGGAGTTGGCACCTCATCGGCATTTCACAACTTGGGGACCTATGAACGGGCGACCACATTCGCTCCTTTGCCGACTTGCAATCCAGGTATGCACTTGATCCTTCCCAGTTCTACAGATATTTGCAAATCCGTCACGCTTTAGACACACACATCAAGTCAGGCACCTCATTACCAGAGCACAGCCCCCTTGAGGCTCAGGTCATGATGGGCAACCTCGGAAGAGGTGGGGTCTCCCGTATCTACCGCTCTCTAACTAATAATGGTCCCACATCTCTTGATCGCTTGAGACTTAGATGGGAGACATGGCTGGGTCCACTGGAGGACGAGGACTGGAGAGATGCGATGATGGCACCTCGGATTGTTACTGCTTCGGCCAGGCTTCGCCTGGTCCAGCTCTACTACCTGCACGCCTCCTACCTCGCCCCCAGTCGCCTCCACAAAGCGGGCCTGATCCCCACCCGGCTTGTCCGAGGTGTGGCTCGGATCCTGCGGACTTCTTTCATATAGTGTGGACATGCCCACATATTGCCCCCTACTGGAATGCCATGGAGGCAGAACTTACGGAGGTATTGAGATGGAAGGTGCCACACAACCCCCTAAACATCTTACTGGGCATCACTGATGGGCTGGATGGGTCCAGGGCGGACAAGACATTCTTGGGTGCGGCGTTAGTGGTGGCCAAGCGCGACATAGCAGCTGCATGGACGAACCCTACCCTGCCCACTTTGGCGAAATGGCGCCGGGGAGTAGACTGGTGTGCCACGCAGGAGCTCAAGTTGTTTGAGGCCAGGGGCTGCCCCACCAAGCACCGTAAAGTCTGGGGAAAATGGCTCAGTATGCTGGACTGAACGCCAACTTCAGATCTGTGGGGCTCTATTGTTATGCCCTGGGGAGGGAACGCAATTACACTGTACTTGTTATGCCTGTACTACATACTGAAATCCGTGTATTACAATGCTGCCTGACATGCTGTATTGTTTTTTTGTTGTTGTTTTTTTCCCCTATTTTTGTTCTCTTCCTGAAAATCAATAAAATTGGTTATCAAAAAAAAAATTACTTTTTCTCATTTCAAGCTCTTTATTTAGGACGGGGTGCACATACATGAGTGCTAGCAGCTGAAAGGATGTCTGGAGGGACTCCGTGTAAGGGGCATGTTGTCTGCCATCAGAGCTTAGGGCTGGAATTTCTGAGTCAGATGTGGGATACCTCTTCAGAGAAATGCACACTCTGGATCCCATCTGTAGGTGTTGCAAGAGGCTGTGTAATGCTTGACCTAGTATTGTCTCTGACAATATGCACACAACAAAAACAAGTAGTGGTCAGAAATGATACACGTGTGGTCTCCTTTTTGTTCATAAAAGACTTTGCCCTTGATAACTTGTCATCATCTCCAAGGCGTTTTAATTAGCGTCATATCAATTACCGGGGTTGCCACTTGGTTCCACATGGTAAGTAGAAGGAAGAATAATTACTACCTCTGGGCTCCCCTTCTTCCCAAGATATGTGGTGGGCAGGCACTACATCAGAATGCCTTGTTTGTGTTAAATCTCTCATGGATTAGATGGTGTTGGATACAGGAAAGTAAAGACAAGGTGCATCAGGGCTGGCATGAACAGTAATACAAAAGCAAGGAAAGAGAAGTCAGATCTTTAAGCACTCACTCCCTCATTGTTTGCAATGTTATGAGGTTTTGGAATTTCCTCTGCTTTGGAAGTGCAGCATGAAAGTTAGCAGTTAGACGCAGAGCTACTGTAGCTAATGTCAGGATATGGCAGGAACCAGTTCAAAGCACCTGCCACAAATTTCCTTCCTAGAAGGAACATCAAACAGAAACAGGACTTAATTGAATACCTGTGGATGCTCCACTCTGCAAATGATTCACAGGCATGTCATATCGAGGAAAGCAATCTCCACAGTGGAGACAGAGGGATCATATGGCAGAAGGGAAACTATTAAATTAAATATGACAAATTTAGAGGGTCTGGTATCCTGGCCTGTGTGACGGAGGCAATAATCAATATCAAATATGTGAAGTAAAAGTCAATATGAATTAAACTGCACCCAACACAAATGGTTGTCACTGTAATTTCATGCATTCTCACAAGTGCATGACTTATGTCCATGCTGCTCCAGACCCCAAGCACCCCATACTTTGCCACTTGTAGAATCATGCATGCTGTGTAGAGTGCTGTGGTGCAGGCTTTGTACCAGCCAGTGAACGAGGAATCTAGGGTGGAAGAGAAATAGCCGCGATATGGTAGCACCACCATAGAGTTCGAAGCGCACTGGAAGCTGTAATTTACCTACAGCTCTGCCTTGTTTTGGGAACCATATGGTCCAGCTAGGGATTCCATTGTTAATATTACTTTAGCACCAATTGGAAGGTGGAACGATACACCAAACAGCAAATAGCTTAACAGAGAGTAATACTCCTCTGAGTGGAGCCAAAGCCCACTCAGAGGACAGACACTGTCTGTGCATCTTACAAGGAAAAGTTTATCTGACAGTAACTTAACATTTTCATAAGGAGGCCACAGCACACAGCAGGAGTAACTGCCATTCCGTGAGGGATCCTAAAACACCAGTACAACGCCATCCTACCCAATTTCCAGTGATGGGTGAAGCTACAGCTATCTTAAGGAAGCGAAACTAGCATTTGCGGTTGCAATACATGTAAGCAGCATTTGCGAATGTGTGTGCTTACATTTGTTGGCACATTAAAGTCCGACCTCTTGGCTTTGCAAATACTTGTTTAACCATCCGGTGTGCGAGTTCAACAAAGAACTCAGCTGTACAAATTAGCACAGCATGTAAACCACTCGGTAATTAAATTAGCGCCTGTCAAACATGAATGTACCCTGCATACATATTTTATAAAAGAACTAGAAAAAGCAAAAATAGGCTACCTACTTGAGATTTTCCCACGAAGCTGAAGGCCAACAAGCCCTACATTGCTCACAGCATCTCCATCCTCTCCATTTATTCACAGGCTAACTATTGGAACCTTCAAAAAGAAACATAGGAATTTAAACAACGACATATACATTTTAAGATGCAGCTCTATCAAGTAAAACAACCACTAGCAGCAACACAGATCATAAAATAAAAAAGTATGTTTCACCTTTATTCACTCTTATTTAGTAGTCATTGCAGAACACTTTTTACAAACCTTGGAGGTTGTCCAAACTTTAAAGAAAATAATGTTCAATAAGGTGAGGAAATGCTTTTAGTCTTCCTGGCTTGCACCTTAGTAATACTATAGGACCAAAAGAGAAAGCAGCCCTCTAGCTAATGGCATGTAATTGAACTTGTCAAGGCTGCAGCACCAAACAGCAGAGTGTGATCCAAAGAGTTGGAAAAAGAAGACGAGCACTTTATACAATAGGCTACAAACCAAATGTAGGAGCCATGGGTCCGATTCACTATCCTCGATGTGCAAAAAACACATGCAATGGCAAATTCCACATCCTCCTTTATAGAATGAGAATCTGTGCAATTTAACAAATCATAAACTGCATTTAAGAATGGAAAATTTGCAAATATTACTCTATAAATGAGTATGGCATTAGAGGTCTGAAAGTAAGTAGAAAATAGCTCAGAATAACATGAAGCATAATGTATGTCATCATACATACAATTTCCTTAGGTGAAGAAAGCTTGTGTTGTGTGCAACATTGGCCCTATACCATACACTTCATGGGTAGCCAAGTTCACATTAACAATCAACCACAGATGGGTAACCTCTAATGGGTGTGTATGCAACTGTTCAGAGAAAACCAAGTTCCTCCAGATACTCAACTTCTATTATATAACTAATGCCCTGCTACGGACAGCCTTTACCTATATCAAACCCCTCACAGTCACCAAACCTACAGTGAGAAATGAAACGGATATGAATAGAAAAGTGGATACTCTACACAGTGTTTACTTTATGGAGGGCGTTTACTCTGTACCACACTGTTTGCAGACAGTGAAACTCTCATGAGAAATTCACCACAGAGTATTAAAAAGTATCTACTAAGAAAAGGACTGAAGGTTCACCCTTCATATTGTCGTGAAAATGTTGTAGATAGCCTACCTTCTGAAGTAAAACAAGCACTTGTACATAGGTTGGTACCTGGTGCATAGAGTCTTCTGTAGATATTGTCTTGCTGAGACGATTTTATCTAAATACTCAAGGCTGCTTATTATACTTAGTATCTACTATGCAGAATCTTTGCTCTGTTGGAAACTTTTTCTGCAGAACCAAGAAACTTGTGTGGGACATTCTGGACACGTCGTCAACTATCACTTGCACACAGAGTTACTCCTGAATACAAAGATTTTTAACGTGTTCAATACCTCTACACACCTATAATACGTTAGGAGCACATGTGTTTTGTAAACATTTACACCCTTTAGCTGGACACAGGCTGCACAAAAATATGTAGAGTAGTAATATGGTAGTTACCCGCCACTGTGTAAACTATAAAACAAACTAGCACACGCATTGGATGATGTCATGAGTGATGTCATCAATTATGTAATTTGAGAGGTCATGAGTGATATCATAAATGATGTTATAGGAAATGTCACGACATGGCGGTACAGATATTGGTGTCATAAATAGCAGCACAAGTCAGTCTGACAAAGCCCCCCTTCAACATGAACAATTTGAAGCAATTGTCCACAATTGGGGACTGAGGACCTGTCATAGTGACCTCATCAGGCCTGACACACAACTATATATCCCCAGACCACATCTACTTAGCAACTGGCCAGACCACGCCATCATTTCACTTAAACAAATTAAGAATAAAAAAATTTATAAATATATCCAACCAACAATAATACTGTGGGCTCCATCGCGCCTATACTTGGTATGTTCCCAGAAGAGGAAGCAGGTGGCAGATCCCCAGCCACCAAACGTTCCAACATGTCTCCCCACATGTACAGGTCTCTCTCAGCATTCTCTGCAAGTACCAGTCGCAACCTCTGATGCCCACCAACTTAAGCAGATCTGACAACCAACTGCGCAGCGCGAGTGGACCAGGACGTGCCCAGTGGATGGTGAGGCACCGCTTAGCCAACACCAAACCCAACAGAGTGAATCTATGTTTCATCTTGGTCCCCTATATATCCATATATATAGCTATCTATAAATAAAGATATATATCTATATACCTACGCATATCTATATATTTTCCCCCCCACAGTCAGACCTCTTACTGTATGTTACATAAAAAAGAAATCTGAAAATCAGAGAGAAAAAAAACAAAGGTTAAATTGAAGTTATCGTAAAGTTAAAATGGGAAAGAGGTCAGGCATCATATTTTGATAGGGGCAGGGGTGTGCAGTTCCCTTCTCGAGCCTTATTCAGGCCCCAGGGACCCCATACTATGGGGCTGATATTTATTATGGGTAGAGGAGTGTGCAGCCCCACACCCTGAACATTTATGAGGCCCCAGGGACCTCATCTGCTGGAAACAGTTTTTCTTTTAGGGGAGGGTGCGTTGGGCCCCCCTCCCGCGCCACAGATTGGCTTCAGGGAAACCATTCCCAAGGACACTGTCGTTCCCTGTCCTGTAGAAAGCGGGCAGGGAATATAAACAGAGTAAAAAGCTACTTTCACCCAGGCAGGAGCAAAGGAATCCAGCTGACTTCCTACGGCCCCCACAAAGGGTGCCGACTGTGGAGCTGGCAGGTGCCACAGGAATCATGGGGCTACCCCATGGCCCCTAAACTTAGCTATATTGTGGGTGCCCTGGGTGAGCACCCACTGTGAGAAAATAACCAGCTCCCACCAGCAACCATGAAGGGTGCTGGCTGGAGGGGCCGCCAGGAGCCGCGGAAGTCTTGGGGCTCCCCCAATGACCCCAACCTTGGCTACATTGTAGGTGCCCCGGGTGGGCACCAGGGCACACTCTAAGGAAATAACCAGCTCTCGCCAGCCAAGGTAGGCACCAGGCCACCCTTAAAAAACAAAGAAAATAAAAATAATAAATGACTGGCAGGAGCTGCTCATTTATTATTCACTGCTCCAGGGAAGGAGTGCCCCATCATACCTTGCGAAGGATTTAAAAAAACAATTCCTGGTGGTACCCCTAGAAGGAGCAAGTGTACCACCAACCATCTTTTTAATATTGTGGAGGGCTGCAGGGAGAGCAGCAATCCTCCCCAGCAACATTAAAAAAAACATTTACAAAAAAGCACAGCTAGTCTCCTGGGTCACTGAATCCAAGACCACAGGAGAGCGTAGCATATTTTTTTAAAGTATTCTGAGCTGGAGCTGTATGCTGTTCAGCTGGGCTGTGGGGACTCCTTGCAGTTGGTTCTATGGCTGCACTTTGCGGCCTGAAAAATATTTGTTTTTAAATTCAGACAAGTTTAAAATATTTTTTTCAATGTTTATGGAAAATACTTTGTGACTCACTATTATTAAGCATTTCAATGAGTGAATGTATATATATATATATATATATATATATATATATATATATATATTCACTGAAAAAACCATAGGTTTCAGGGACGTTATAGTTAGTTGGACATTTCACTCGTACAAAACCAGAGAAATTCGGCCGTTATAGTTAGTAGAGCTAGCTACAACTCGCGCCCCCGCAATGCACTGCTGATGACGTCACATATTACATCACTCATGACATGGTCAGTGACATCACTGATGACATCTCAAATGACATCACTGATGACATTATCCATGTGATAATCTGATGCACCTCCTCACACCCTAATATAACCTTTGATACACCCACTCTAAAATACAGACTACCATTTTCGAAACCATAGACACACCAATACCAGTTAGTACATAAGCACTCACTGATTCTTCGGTCTACACACACATCCACTCATTCACCCATACAGTAACTCATACATGCAGTCACTCATCAATACAGCACTATCATATGCACTCATACACCTATACATACACTCACACACCGCCACTCATCCATAGACTTACTCACACACCTCCTCAGTCATGCAAAGAATCAATCACACCCATTTACTCACCTATACAGTTATACACAGACCACCTCACTTATTTATACAAATACTAACACATACTTACACTCTTATACAATCACTCATACAAGCAGACACTCATCCATACAGCCACTCTCACAATCACTCACTCTCACGTATAGTCATTTATATACCCCAACACTCACATATACTGCCTTTCAGATATGAAGTTACTCACACATATACCACTGGGACATCCATTCACTCACCAACACACCCATACACACACTCACCCACCCATACAGCCCTTCACAGATGCACTCTTGAACCCATACACCCAGTGAATCACCCACTCACACATCTATGCACAGAGTCATCCACCCCCCACCCACTCACAAAGACACTCAGGCACCCATACAGATACTCAGACAACCAATCAATAACCGACATAGACAGTCATGTAGCTACTCACCAACCTATGCAGCCGCTTATACACCAACTGACAGACTGATACAGACATTTACACAGTTTACTCACTAACCCATGCATTCAGTAAGATACACTTAATCAGTCACTTATACAATCAGTCACACACCTACTAAATCATCCATTCAGACAGTCATACACCCACTCATTCTTCAATACACCTTGGCATATATATATATAAAACATATTTAAACTTTAAAGAAATACACATACACTGCATGATGTCATCAGTGATGTCATTTGAGATGTCATCAGTGTTGTCATCAGTGATGTCACTGACCATGTCATGAGTGATGTAATATGTGACGTCATCAGCAGTGCATTGTGGGGGTGCGAGTTATAGTTAGCTCTACTAACTATAACGGCCGAATTTCTCTGGAGTGAAATGTCCAACTAACTATAACGTCCCTGAAACCTATGGTTTTTTCAGTGAATTTCTAAGGTTTTTTAAATGTTAATTTCTAACTATAACGTCCTTGAAACCTATGTTTTTTTTAGTGAATTTCAAAGGTTTTTTAAATGCTAATTTCTAACTATAACATAGCAGTCACGTTTGCAGAGTGGTGGAGAAAGGTGAGCGTGGCCTTCAAATACCTTTTTAGCAATGTGGGATTTAGCGGAGGTAACAGGAGGGATTGTTAGCCCCCAATTTCAACCTTGGGGGCCAACTACCCCTTTTATTACCTCCAGTAAGTCCCACACAGCAGGATTGCTAACTTGTTATATCAGGCCCTGCCCCCTCCCTTCACCACTGTGCAAACGCGCCCCCTGGCGCATTGTAAGTTGGGGGATTAAGTCCCCTTGAATCCTGAGGGTCCCTGGGGGCCAACTAGTCCACCAGGTACCTCCAGTAAGCGCCACAGAGCTGTGTTGCAGAGAGGTGTAAAAAGGGGCGTGGCCTCGAACCACCTCTCTGCAACGCAGCTCTGTGGCGCTTACTGGAGGTACCTGGTGGGCTAGTTGGCCCCAGGGACCCTCAGGATTGAAGGGGACTTAATCCCCCAATTTACAACGCGCCAGGGGGCACATTTGCACACTTATGTCAAGCCCCGCCCCCTCCCTGCACCACTGTGCAAACGCACCCCCTGGCGCATTGTAAGTTGGGGGATTAAGTCCTCTTGAATCCTGAGGGTCCCTGGGGGCCAACTAGCCCACCAGGTACCTCCAGTAAGCGCCACAGAGCTGCGTTGCAGAGAGGTCTAAAAAGGGGCATGGCCACAGACCACCTCTCTGCAATGCAGCTCTGTGGCGCTTACTGAAGGTACCTGGTGGGCTAGTTGGCCCCCAGGGACCCTCAGGATTCAAGTGGACTTAATCCCCCAACTTACAATGCGCCAGGGGCCGCGTTTGCAGAGTGCTGCAGGGAGGGGGCGGGGCCTCCGGCGAGTTGCCGGTTTCTTTTTCTTTTTTCTGGGAGGAGGGCTGCGTGGCCCCCCCTTCCCTGGGCTGCTTTTGGGCCCGGGGACCCCATCCCCCGGGGCCCCAGCATTTTCTTTTTATTTATTTTTAAAAAGAAACGGGAAGGGGGCTGCATGGCCCCCCTTCCCTGGGTCACTATTGGCCCCGGGGATCCCATCCCCCGGGGCCTGGCCTGGTTTTTCTTTTTTTAATTATATTTGCGGGGTGGGGGACCCGTGGCCCCCCTCCCCTGGGCCATTTCTGGCCCCAGGGACCCCATCCCCCGGGGCTCGCCCTTTTTTCTTTTTTTAATTAACGTGGGGGGGGCACATGGTCCCCCTCCCAGGCCACTCCTGGCCCCGGGGACCCCATCCCCCGGGGCTGGCCCTTTGCGTTGGGGACCGTGGGAGGAGCCCCAATGCCCCCACGGTCCCGCCGGCTCTCCGCCTCCTACGGGAGCCGGCATTGCTTTTGAGCAAGGGGAGCTGCTGACATGCAGCTCCCCTTGCTCAAAAGCAATCCTGCTTTGCTTCATTGAAGCGAGAGCAGGTTTTCCTGCTCTCGCTTCAATGAAGCGAAGCAGAGTTTGCAATGACAGGGTGGGAGCTCCACCCTGTCATTGTAAACAGCAATGTCCCGGGGCGGTCCCCAGGGCCATCAAGGGCTCCAGGAGGGGGCCGCGCGGCCCCCCTCCCTTCATTTTCAAAGCCCCGGGGAGGTGGTGGTCCCCGGGGCTGGGGGTCCGTTACGGACCCCCGAATTTGAATAAAGAGTGCCCCAGGGAGGTGGTGGTCCCGGGGGCGTGTGGGGGGTGAGACCCCCCCACGCATTTTTTTTGTTAAAAGCCCCGGGGAGGTGGCGGTCCCCGGGGATCTGGGGGGGCTGCGTGCCCCCGCACATAATTAGCATAGCCCCGGGGAGGTGGCGGTCCCCGGGGCTGCTAGGGCCCCTGTGGGCCCCCGCTATTTTTTTGGGGCATTGCTCCCGGGACCTGGCCCACCCGGGGGCTTCATTAAAATGAAGCGCGGGAGCCCGCGTTTCATTTTTTTTTTTTTTTCGGCGGGATTCGCGACCCCAACGTGAATACTGCTGTTTTTAAAAAAAAAATGCTTTTTTTGGCCCTGGGGTCCTTGTGGGACCCCCTGAGCAGGCCTAGGGGGTCAGGGTGTTTCTACCCTGCCCCCTTTTCTTCTTTTTTAACCTCTTTTTCACTGTTTTTTTGTGACTCGGTTCTTTGCTAATATCTCAAGAGCTACTGAACGGATTTACACCATTTAACAACAAGCATATGCAATGCAATAGGTCTCGCATTTACAATGCCTTTTATTTATGTTTTAAAAAACGGGAAAAAAAAAAGGCATTGTCATTTACAATGTCAATAGCTCAAACTAGCGGAAATGCGAGACCTATTGCATTGCAAATGCTTGTTTATACATGCATGCACTGCACTGAACACGTAATAGATATAGAAGAGTTAACAAACAGAACAGTGCATGGAAATGTCTGAAAAAAATGAGTGTTTCTTGGCATACTCACGCTCGTCAGCATGACTCTAGAAGCAGTCGTGTCCCTCCCTGGGAACTACGGAGGTCAAGGTCATACGGCCTCTTTGTTAGCAGTGATGGACTGGATGTCAATGCTAACAAAGAGGCCGTATGACCTTGACCTCCGTGGACTTTTAAAGAACATATGTCTGTGTCTTGGATCATTTCCTGATTATTGATTGTGTACATCTGTATGAATTGTCATCACTTGATATTAAATGATATTGCGCAGTAGACTGATTGTATGGATTGGTTTCCTGTGAGTAATCATATCATTTGCTGAACTATAATTGTGTCATATTATTTGACAACTGTGAGATATTCTAAGAGTGCAGAGGTACAGTGGTTTTTAAGTTCTGCACGGGAGCTCTTAGGAACTCCTGTGGGGTGACATCTGTGGTAGTGGGGTGTCTTTATTCGGTTACCTTGAGGGGCACCAGTACTATTAGTATTTATTGAAAAATCAGAAACAATTTACTGTCCATGATTGATGTGCAATCCTGTTGAACCATCACTACCTTTTCTTATGTTCCAAAGACCTTCTTTGTATGTATGTATGTATTTATTTATTTATTTATTATTATTATGTGAGGCTGGTGAGTTGGCTGAAGCGGTCTCTAAGCCAGGCCAAATAATGCAACCATGAGTTGGATAAAAGTTCAACTACCACTTTCCTGTTGGTCATGGTCAAACATGTGAGTCTCCACAGTGTAGTACAGCAGCCTGGTATGCCATGGTTGGAGTGAGGGGCCACTGTAGGCTACTGAGACTGATACTGGTCTTGAATTGCTAGTGTTTCAGTCGGCGAGGACCTAGACTGGCAGTTCAGGCGGGGCTACACTCCCATGAGGAGCAGGGTCAAGGCTGATTTGCTCATGGCAGTGTCCAAACTGAGGTGGCATAGTGAGCAAAATACTGAGTGGTTGGGATGCTACCCCAAGCAATTGCCAGTGATTAGACAAACTGGTGTCTCATCAGCGCAAGATGTGGGTCTTGTCCTCATCTACAAAGGTTAACAAATCAACAATGCACTTTTCTTACAAACTCTGCTGGATGCAGGGTCAGCCGGCAGCGTCACCTCCTTTTAGCCCGTGTGCTGCTCCTCTCAAGCCCACTTTAAGCAAAGTGCCTTTTTGGACACAGTCGTGCTCAGTTTGAATATAATTTTACTGTGTGAGATGGGCAGAGTCTTGACGGAGTGGGGGGTCTTTGAATCCATCACCACCTAGGCAACGGAGGAGGCGGGATAGCTTAGAGCCCTCTAGTGCCCCAGCCAACCCCAAGTAAACAAATAAAGGCTGCTGCAGACGAACTAGTGAGGTTGTAAAACCACTAATGGATCGTGTCGGCCGAGAACCTCCAAACACGAGCTTGCGAAACAAACAAAGCGCCTCATGCTTTTGGCACTAAAAAGAGCAACGTGCTTGTAAAACTCACATGCATAAAAAATAAATGATTCGACATGAAGCGCCCAGACTTCCACAAATGTATATGAAGTGCTACAGAAATATATGGAAACAGTAATCAAAGCGGACACTTTCTGCAATGGCAGGGCATGGGGACATCTGTCGCTTTTAATGAGACGAAGAGATAACGTGAACTCAAAACTACTGCAGTTTCTTAGGTTTACTTTTACAAGGGAGCTATGACTGCAGATAGGCTACATCGTGTATCACCCAGTCCCGACATGCTAGCTCCAGAAACATTCAGCGATGGGAGAGGGACAGAAGCACACAGGCCAACACTAATGTGGAGATGGTTTGCACAGAAACACACTGTGCATGGGAGCGACATTTACGCGGGCCATGGGGAAAGAAGCACACAGGAAGACAATGTGAAAGAATATGCACTCTTATGAATTGCTTCAGGGAAAAGAGAAAAAAAAGGTTCCTGGAAAGCAAGCACTTGTGGAAGAACAGAAGGAGCCAATCAATGAGATAGTAAATAGGCTATGCTCCATGGGATGGACAAAGACATGCTGGACGGACTAAAACACAAAGCCAAGTCTACATGCTCACACTTACGTAGAATGGTCCTCCGACCAGTCAAGGCCATTTTGGACCCAGATGCCATGCTCTCGGTCTGTCCTTCTCTGGTCTGCCTCTCTTCTGCTGCTTGGCTCTGCTTTCACCCTCTTGTCCTCTGTCTCCTGTTTCGGGCCTTTCTCTGCCTTTTTTGCTCCACTTTACTCCAGGTCCTCTGACCTCCACTGTGCTTACCTGTTGCCTGCATGGCTCTCACTCGCTTCTGTTTGTGGTCTCTCTCATATTCTGCTTATGCTTTTTGGCCCTGCATTGGGCCCTCTCACTCCCACTGCCACTCACACCCTTCTCACTCTCTCTTGTTTTCTGGTCTCTTTCACATTTTGCTCGTGTCTTTTGGGTTTGCTTATAGCCTGCTTTTACTCTTCTGGGCTGCCTTCTGCCCCACTCTCACTCTAATCACTCTCGCTAACACCCGTTCTGGTTTTCTCATTACTGCTCTTTTCCATTTCTGCCCTTCTTTTTCTCCTTTTTCTTCATTTCTCCATTTCTGCATTTCTGCTCTCATCACCCTCCTGCCACCTCCCATTTGCTGCTCCTGCAGATCGGTTCCCACTTCCACCGCCATTCTTCCGCTCCTCACCTGCTCTCCTGCACGTCTTCCCACCTCTTCTTCCTGCCATCTGCTGCCCCACCCACCGCCTCTCAGTGCACCTCCCAGGACCTACTTAATGGAGGCTGCAGTGCAACTGCACGCCTAAGGCAAGCCCGTCTGTGCCTGGACTGCTCCCAGCACCATAAACACTGGCTCTCGGCTCCCCTGCAGCTACACCGCCGCTGACCTCCACGCCTCGAATCCCGGACGCCTCAGCGAAAACTGCTGTCACACATCACACTCACCAGTAGGCCCTTCACCTGTACCAGCAGGCTCACCAGCACACCGCCTGGCACCACACAGAGCATTCACCACACCAACACCACCAGGCCGCATGCATCCTCTTCAACACGCGCTTGCTGTGCAAGCGCTTAGTCGAGCTGTGGGACCTCATCGTCACCTTTGCACCCGACGTAGTCTTCCTCACTGATTCCTGTCTCAACCCTTCGTCTGCCCCCGACATCGCCACAGCAATACCCAACAGATAGATCACCCGAGGGGATCACATCAACAAGCCCGGAAGAGGAATCGCCATTATCCACAAAGACACCATCCAATGCACCACAACAAAAGGACACCACCCCAGCCACGGAACACCTCAAATTCAAGCTCCAACTAGACGACATGTTGACGATCAAAGGCGCCCTCGCCTGCTAACCTTCAGGACAGCGCCCCAGTTTCTACAACATCATTGCTGACTTCATTGCCCCCCTCACCACAGACTTCAATGACTACATATTCCACGGCAACCTCCTTGACAGCATGAACAACATCGGACTCACCCAACTCGTTCACGACCCAACACACACTGTTGGACACCACCTTCACCTCCAGCAACTGCGTCAAATATAGCCATATTACCAAACTCACCTGGACCGACCACTCCATAGTCCACGTCAACGTCACCAGCCCATGTACTCCACCCCCCCCCCCCCCCCCAAGCTGCCCAGTGCCCTCACCGCAGCTGAGGCAAAGTATTCTATGGACCAACCTCCTCAACATCTCCAACCCAGACACTGGAGATCCATCAAACAGGCCAGCTGGTACACTGAAGAACGGAGAACTGCAAAACACAACTGCAAGCAACTGGAAAGAAGAGGGTGTGCAAGCAAGGACACCTTTGACAGGACCTCCTTCAAGACCTCCCTCAACCTTTACCACCGGCTGCTGAGGAAGAAGAGGCCCGAACCATTTGCATCGAACCCAGCCCCAACCACAGCAAGGAACTCTTCAACATCAGAGAGTTGTGCAACCACACAGCCAGAGAAAACAGCATCACCCCCTCCCAGGAACTCTGCAACAATCTCGCCAACTTCTTCCATGACAAGATCGCCAAAAACTTGAAACCCCAGCCCAAACTTACAGACTTCCGCAACCTACACTCCTACACCACACCCAACACAGGCCGACTGACCCCCAGTACACCACCGTCATCATGAACTCTGTTCGTTCAGGAGCTCCCACAGACCCTTGCCCACACCACATCCTCAACGTTGCAAGCCAGGGGATCAGCCTCAAACTCACCACGCTGCTCAGCACCTTATTAACCAAGGCCAATTGCCCCAAAGACTGGAAACACGCCACGGTCAAACTGCTCCTCGTGAAGCCATCTTCCGATCCTAGCAAACTCAAGAACTACCAGTCCATGCTCCCTTTCCTGGCATAGGTCCTGGAGAAGGCCAACAACAGACAGCTCCTAAAACATCTGGAGTAGAACCATCTTCTCGACGCCTCCCAGTCCAGATTCCACAGCAATCACAGTACCGAGACCGCCCTGATCGCAGCCACAGATGACATCCGAGCCCTCCTTGACCGGGGAGAGACGGCGGCACTGATCCTCCTCAACCTCTCGGGGGACATTCAAATGCGCATCCCACCACACGCTGATCACAAGGCTGTACCACATAGGCATCCAAGGAAACGTGCTGAGATGGATCGCCTCCTTCCTCACCGGAAGAACACAGAAGGTCCACCTACCACCATTTACATCCGAACCCAAGTAAATCTGTGGGTTTCCCAAGGCTCTTCCCTCCACCCCACCCTCTTCAACTCCTCCATGACCCCTATGGCCAACATCGTCAGATCTCACGGATTGAACATCATATCCTATGTAGACCACACTCAACTTATCCTCCGTAATGTCCCTATCACAACCAGAACCAACTTCCACAGGTACATGGCGAGCAGAGCCGACTGGATGAGGGACAACTGCATGAAGCTCAACACAGACAAAACGGAACTACCGATCTTCAGCAACAATACCACTCCCTGGAACGCTTCCTGGTGGTCTTTGGAACTAGGCCCCTTACCCACCCCAACCAACCATGCCAGAAACCCCAGCATTATCCTGAACAGCAAACTGGCCATGAAGTCCCAGATCAACTTGGTCTCCTCCGCCTGCATCTTCACTCCACGCATAATACAAAAGATCTTCAAATGGCTTCTCCAGAACACAAGAAGCACTGTCAAACAGGCCCTCATCACCAGCCGACTGGACTACGGCAACGTTCTTTACTCAGGGGTCGCTGCACACCTCCTACAGAGACTTCAGACCATACAGAACACTGCAGCCAGACTCATCCTCAACCTATCTCGACGAATCCACATCACCCTCACCTCAAAGAACTACACTGGCTCCCAATACAGAAGATATGCTAATTCAAACTGCTGACCCACGCATACAGGGACCTACACAACCAAGGACCTGCCTACATCAACCACCGACTGAACTTCCACCAATCAGCCAGACATCCATGCTCCGCATCCCTCTTGTTCGCCCAGACTTCCTGCATCTACCAAGGCAAGAGTGGAGGACGCTCCTTCTTCTACCTACCATGGAATGACCTACCCCCGCAGCTCCAAACCTCACCATCTCTACTGGCATTCCAAAAGGCGCTCAAGACCTGGCTGTTCTACTAGTACCTCGGGCCCAGCAAGTGCCTCGATACCCTCATGATAAGCAGCGCTATATAAATCGACTGATTGAGGCCAATGGTAAGCAATGGGCAGAATGCATTCCTCGGTCAGTCTCCAGCATGTCTCCAATACTTCTTTGCAACCAGACAGCTGTGCTGTCTGGCAGGCTTTGACCTAAAAACCTCGGCTAAATCCTCGCAATAAAAGTTTGTGCCTGTATACCACAAACAAACTGTGGGTGCGGTCGGTCATTTTGAGAGAGAAAAAACCCCCAGATCAATCTGAAATAAAATAATATAAAAACATAAATACCCTATGAACAATTGATGGACTCGAAACCCTGTAATCAGGCATCAGTGGCATAAGACCCAATGGGAGTCTTTTAATGAGCATTGATTAAATGAACCAATAAGTTAGAAGGACGTCTTCAAACTGACTTTGTCCTTAATTAAAAAAGCGAATCATCCTAAACCGGCATGAAGCAACTTATTACGTGGGTGGCACGGCTGCCGAATTTTACGAGCATAGTGTGAAACAGTAAACAAAACAGATATGCTTGAAAGCATACGAGATCCCCAGACAAATACTCGAAATGATACAGTGCCTGTCGAAGCTTTTGATCCGAGTTTCTTGTTCTGTGTTTCACACTTGGGATGATTTCCAAACTAGATGCAATTTTAATGTTTTTGATGTTTGGCTTAGATAGAAACGCTGGGATGAGAATTCAGTCCCTTGTGCTAAAATAGCCACTCCACTGTATGCACCAGGAACCATCTCAGCTTCCTTTTCTGGTATATTTAACACTTTTGTAACTTGCATGCAAGCTCATTCAGATCTGGTATGTAATGTAGCCAGAGATAAGGACTGATTTGCCTCTCGATCCTTCCCCGTATAAAGAGGCTAAATGCCGTTACTCGCACTGCAAGACAGCCATTAGCTGGAGTGGATTCAGTCACTGCCCATGTAACATGCTGTTGTGGGCGGGAGCAAGATATGGATGACAGTTAACCAGTCCACTGAATGAAGAGGGTGGACCCAAAGCCTCTATGTATGTATATTTTTTAAGGATTTTTCTGAATACTTGAGGCAATCGAGACAGCTAGAGCTGGTGCTAGGCCACTCCTACCAAAAAAATAATCAGAGGAATGACCAAGGGCTCTGAAACTATTGCAGGACAAATGTATTATGGTCATCATGAGAGGATTTAATAATGCATGATGTTTAAGTATTGTGTTGGAGTTTACAAGGGTATAGTTTGGGATAAACACCATAGTCGTGGCACTACCTTTAATTAGGTCGAGCCTAGCGGCAGCGCGCATGCACTGCTCGCTCTGCGAGGCATGCAGTAGTCGAGTATGCTGTGGAAGCCTCGCCTTCTCTACGCCCATATTTTTGATTGGCTGGAGTCATTGTCCTTGGTAAATGCTGGCTTCCGATTGATAATGAGGCTTGTTAGTCCCTCCTTGTTACCGCCCTGTCGCCATTTGTTACCTCCCATGAGGACTGGATCTTTTACTTGTGGCGTTACACGGTCTCCTTCATAAGTCGGTAAGCACTATTTTTTTTATTTGCAGTGCGGTCCGCTTTCACTTTAGCGGCCGCGCTTGTTTATTTAATTAATTTGCCGCACGGGCCAAAAGGGAGCGTTTCTACTCACTAATCTAACGAGCATTTGCAATACAATAGGTCTCGCATTTACGCGAGTTTGAGCTATTGACATTGCAAATAACAATGCCTTTTATTTTTGTTTTCGTTTTTAACAATAGCTTAAACTCGAGTAAATGCGAGACCTATTGCATTGCAAATGCTTGTTAATATTTACTGTCTCAGAAGGATATACAAGGACAAACACTGGTAAATACAACAAGCATTGAAAATGCAATAGGTCTCGCCTATTGATTAAGTTAAAGCCATTTGCTTTGCTAATGGTATTGTATAGCAAAGCAAATGGCTTTAACTTAATGAAAGGCGAGACCTATTGCAATTTTAATGCTTGTTCTATTCGTCTAACTCTCCCATGTCCTCTCCCCCTACAATCCTTGCCAAACATCCCTTCTACCTGCACCTGCGACTATCTTTAGTGAGGGCCGAACAGCCTTAATCTACTCTGTAAAGCCTCGACGTGGTGGTGGTGGACGTGGTGGTGGTGGACGTGGTGGTGGTGGACGTGGTGGGCGTGGTGGTGGTGGACTTGGTGGGCGTGGTGGTGGTGGACGTGTTGGTGGTGGACGTGGTGGATTTGGTGGTGGTGGACGTGGTGGTGGATGTGGTGGAGGACGTGGTGGTGGATGTGGTGGTGGACGTGGTGGTGGTGGACGTGGCTGTGGTGGACGTGGCTGTGGTGGACGTGGCTGTGGTGGACGTGGCTGTGGTGGACGTGGCTGTGGTGGACGTGGCTGTGGTGGACGTGGATGTGGTGGACGTGGATGTGGTGGTGGATGTGGTGGTGGATGTGGTGGTGGACGTGGTGGTGGACGTGGTGGTGGTCGTGGTGGTGGTGGACATTGTGGTGGTGGATATGGTGGTGGTGGATATGGTGGTGGTGGATATGGTGGTGGTGGATATGGTGGTGGTGGATATGGTGGTGGTGGATATGGTGGTGGTGGACATGGTGGTGGTGGACATGGTGGTGGTGGACGTGGTGGTGGTGGACGTGGGGGTGGTGGACGTGGGGGTGGACGTGGTGGTGGACGTGGTGGTGGACGTGGTGGTGGACGTGGTGGTGGTGGACGACATGGTGGTGGACGACATGGTGGTGGACGACATGGTGGTGGACGACATGGTGGTGGTGGACGTGGTGGTGGACGTGGTGGTGGTGAACGACGGTGGTGGTGGTGGACGTGGTGGACGTGGTGGCAGTGGACGTGGTGATGACGTGGTGGTGGATGTGGTGGACGAGGACATGGTGGTGGTGGACGTGGTGGACGTGGTGGTGGACATGGTGGTGGTGGTGGACGCGGTGGTGGTGGACGCGGTGGTGGTGGACGTGGTGGTGGACGTGTTGGACATGGTGGTGGACGTGGTGGTGGTGAACGTGGTGGTGGTGGATGTGGTGGACGTGGTATTGGTGGATGTGGTGGTGGTGGACGTGGTGGTGGACGTGGTGGACGTGGTGGTGGTGGACGTGGTGGTGGTGGACGTGGTGGTGGTGGACGTGGTGGTGGTGGACGTGGTGGTGGTGGATGTGGTGGTGGTGGACGTGGTGGTGGTGGATGTGGTGGTGGTGGATGTGGTGGTGGTGGATGTGGTGGACGTGGACGTGGTGGTGGTGGTGGACGTTAAATGTGCAGCAGCAGGGATGACAAGTGCCGGTACTCTCCCATTAAATTTACAGTAGCAGGGATGAGAAGTGCTGGTACTCTCCCATTAAATATACCGCAGCAGGGATAAGAAGTGCCGGTACTCTCCCCTTAAATGTACTGCTGCGGGGATGAGAATTGCCGGTACTCTCCCATTAAATGTACAGCAGCAGGGATGCGAAGTGCCTGTACTCTCCCATTTAACATACAGCAGCAGGGATGAGAAGTGCCGGTCGGCAGTAGTCACTCAGCGGAGTTGTAATTTAGTACTTTCGGAAGCTCGCATATTTTTTTTATTTTTTTTTATATAGTTAACGGTTCGAGAAGCGCAGCTTGCAGCCTCTTGGCGGCTGCTGACCGAGGAGAAAGTTGAGGGGATGAGGGGGCGGGGGATGAGTGTGGGAGGGGCGCAAGGGCATCACCCGCTCCTTGAATACCCACCACACAGATAGACTTGGGCAGAGTTTTACTAATGAGCCTCTCTCAGCTGTGGTTGGTGCTCCCAGTTCTTTTTCATTTCTTTGCGCTCCGGTCGGGTCCTGGAAGTTTCTTTTACTCCATTGTCGTTCTATTATTCAGAATTGTGCCCGTCGCGTTACCGTATTTATTAGTTGCGTTTTCTATAGCGCCTAGAGACTGCCTTTAGTTACTTCAGAACTTGGTCTTCGCCCCCACGCCCCCGATAAATGAGTGGTCAAACTGGTTACCGGCTCTTCGTGTTTGTCAAGAAGCGTTTGATTGGCTTTTCGGCGCTATATAAAGCAACGTTGGAGATGAGCTTAGATCCCCCAGCCGACATCCCCTCCCACCGCTGCCCTATCAGTCTAAGCTCCAAACATTATAGGCACGCTTTATCTGTGTGGGTGCTTTGCCTCAGCACCCCCTCTCTGCCCCACCCCCACTGCGTGCCCTCGAAACACTGCTGTACAAAGTTTCCAACTACACCTGAAAGGATTGAGCAAAGAGTGAGTGCAGAGGGCGAGCAATAGAGAAGGGGGATGTGAGGAGGGTAGAGCAGATGAACAGGTCCTGTAAAGAGCCGGGTGGAGGAGACAAGAAGCAGAGACAGATCGGGGGTGAAGTCTTGGAGGGAAAGAAAAGGATGGGAAATCAGAGGGGAGAGGAGGTGATGAGACAGCCTGGGAAGGGTGAGCAGTGAGCAGAAGGCCGGTAAGAGAGGTCCCGAAAGAACATGAAGGAGTTGATGGACGTAGAACGAGAAGGGAAGGAGAGACGAGGAAAGAGAGCGACAGAGAGAGGCGGAGAGAAGACAGCAACGACCAGAGGAGAGGAGACCAAAAACCCTAATTTCCAATGGCAGGCCACCGTTTAACATAAACGGTGACGCCAGCCAATGGAAATACGGGGTGGGGCTTAAAGCCCTTTTCTAAAACTCCTCATCTGCAATAAATCTCGCCGAGCGAGCTGCGCATGTGCGCAGCAACGCTAGGCGAGACCTAAAAAGGAATTGTTCGAGGACATGGAGAACACTGCATCAATCCCACTCTATGTTTCTTGGCAAAAGCTGACCCACCTCCAACTGAGCAGGAGCAATAGGTGGAAATTTTCAAAAACTACTTAGAAGCATTTGATGGCCAGGATTTCAGACCAGCAAGGACAAAAGTTACGATTATTAAGTACATTAGGCAAGGAGGGCCAATATATATTTAAGTAGCCACCTGTACCTATGAAGTGTCAATTTGAAGTGACGACAGACAACCTTATCAGAGATCGGTTAATAGTTCACTGCTAAAGTAAAAGAAACCAGGAAAGACTAAGGGCAGCTAGAAACCAGTCTTCTAAGAATTACACTAAAATATCCAAAGAATTGAAAGAATCAGAAAATTGTATGAGTGAGATGTGGAATAGGAATACAGACAAGTGGGCAAAGATAGCAGTGATTGAGTAGGATGAATGTGATGCGAGTGTGGTATATGCTGGACCAGTGGTATAAGCTTAAGGAGAGACAATGCAGAGCAAAAGGGAGCAAAGGGGCTTCCATATCTGTAAAACATGGACTCACAGGGTCTCCCAAATGTGGAATCAATTTTCACAGCCTGGATACTAAAAACGAGAGATAATGTAGGAAATGAGGAAGGAAGGAACATTTTGCAATAATATGTAAAGAGAATACGAAGAACAGGATTGAAGCACTATCAGAAGAGGAGTGTGCGAAGCCTGAAACTGTTGTGTGTGTACTGCATGAAGGAAATTGTCACTGCCAATGGCAGGAAAAATAGACCCTAGGCCTCTTTTGGTGTGCATGGGAAAAATGTAGATCTCATGGATGATTCAGGGTCTATGTTCATAATCATACCCAAGAGCACATTTCAGAAGGAATAGCCAAACTGTATTACAACCCAGAGATACACGACCAGGCAGTTACCAGGGAGGTGAGAATGACATCATATGCTCTACGAGGTTCAAGTTTGTGTTCAATGAGAAAGAGATAAAAGGGAAAGTGTAGGCGGCAGAAGATGGAATTCCATTTCCGGGTTGGGTGCATCAATATGATTTGCATATTTTCATAAATTAGTGGGCCGTTGGTCGGGTTATAGTGGTGGAAGGTACCATGGTGGAGGATATTGTGAAGAATACCAAAGATGTGTAGAGGGAGTGTAAGACCTGGCATCCTTGGCATGGTTTCCCTTAACTTTTTACCTTCAGACCCGTTTTTGCTGACTTAATTTTTGCTGATCTTAGGATTCTGTGAACTTTACCACTGCTAAGCAATGCTAAAGTGCAAGTGCTTGCCCCCTAAAACATGGTAACATTGCCTTATACCCAAATGGCACATGTACTTATAAGTCCCTAGTAAAGTGCACTATCTGTGCCCAGGTCCTATAAATTAAATGCTACTAGTGGGCCTGCAGCATTGATTGTGCCACCCACTTAAGTAGTCCTTTAAACATGATTCAGGCCTGCCACTGCAGAGCCTGTGTGTGTAGTTATAAAACTGCCATCTCGACTTAGCAAGATAAACCTCTTGCCAGGCCAAACCTTCCTTTTTAATACATATGTCACCCCTAGGGTAGGACCCGGACAACCCAGAGGGCAGAGGGCAATGTATTTAAAATGCAGGACATGCACCTTTAAGTTTTACATGTCCTGGTAGTAAATAAATCCTAAATATGTTTTTCACTACTTCAAGGCCTATATTTCACATAGGATAGCATTGGTATTGCCTTATTACATTTTATAAGCATAATTTCCAAATGCGAAGATATCACTGGTTCATTTTTGGTGTCTCTGGAATCCTTATTTAAATTCCTAACTTATGGAAAGGTCGTTTTTTTAATTACAATTCTGAAAATGCCAGTTTAAAAAGTTGGCATTTTCTTGCCTTAGCCATTCGGTGCCTGCAGCATGTCTTAGGTCACATGACTGAGCGTAGTTTGCAACTGCGCTTTGTGTATTCCTCCTAGACAGCAACAAACATGGGAGCTTAGGTGCGATTGAGTGGGCTATCACTGATAGGATGGGAGGGAGGAGCTGGGACCAGCCTCACTTACACTTGAATAGGCTGTGTCCTGTCTCCCCACAAAGGGCTGCATGCCCCCTCTAGTTAGTCTGAAGCCAGGGCTGGCAGGGCAGGGCCTCTGTGCACTTCAAAGGCATGCCTCTAAAAGCATCTCCCCACTTCAAAGGCACAACTGTGTATAAAAGAAGGACCTCAGAGACCACCACTTCAGTACACTTCTGGACTTGTAAATACTCTGGCAGAAAGAAAAACTGCTGCGCTGCTGAAACGACTGCCACTCTGCTGGAATGCTACGCTGGTGGACTCCTGCTTTGCTGTGCTGACCTGCTGCCCTCTTGCCTGGGTGAAATGGATGGAGCTTCATCTCTTGACCTCGGAACCCAAAGTGATACCAAGGGCTAGTTTGCTGACCTCCTGATCTGAAGCCTCAGGGATATGACAGGCTTCCAACAACCTTTCATCTGCACCTGGTCTCTGCCAACTGAGAGTCTACCCTGCCAAGTTGTGCCACCCCAGTCCTGGACCCTTGAAAGTGGGCCTAAAGTGCTTACAAGCAGTACCGACATCTTCTTTGCTGAGTAGTGCATCCCTGAGCCAAACCGACATCTCCTCGGCTCAGCGACGCATCCTTGAGCAGAAAAGATGCATTGCTGCTGCTGCGTGGCTTGGACCGTGAGCAAGAGGACCACATCGCCCTCGCAGTCCTAGGAACCGACGCATCGCTAAAGGAACAGCGCATGTCCAGCCCATGTCCTGACATCTCTCGTCGACAGCTGCCTTGACAACAGCGATGGACTTATCAAATAAAGAGACAGCCTTCTCCAGTTTTTTTTATAAGGGATAACTCAAAAAATAGCCAATGTCATGAGACAAACCTAATCACAACATATTTTATTATTTAATAAATATACACTTTAGAATATAATTTCGGATGTTTTTTCCCTGAATGACTTTGTAGGAGTGGTACTATGTATGGGTATGGTTATGTTTGGTGGTTGATATGGATCATGAAGATAGGGAGTCCGAAATTGTATTATAAATTGAATATTTATTAAATAATAAAATATGTTGTGATTAGGTCCGTCTCATGACTGATTATTTTTGGAGTTATCCTTTATAAAAGAACTGGAGAAGGCGGTCTCTTTATTTGCTATACTGCTGTTTTCCTCTGCTGTTGTCTTCTCCCCATACCAGTTTTAAGGGGACCTCTTATGTGTAAAACGGCAACAGACTTCGCAGCGCAGCCTTGCAGCTCATCGGAACGAATAAAATCGCCAGCTGCACTCCACATCGCCAATGCCAGGACTTTGCATCACAAGCCCCATCGATGGGATCCTCGACGATGACACAACAGGGCATCGCACTGCGCCTCATCGCACCTCGAAACCGACTCATTACCTCAGTTGTGCGACGCATCTTTGACTCAGATCCACACAATGCTCTGCAACCAGAATTTAAGGTACTTTGTTCAGCAGGCCTAACTGGGTCCCTGTAGCCATCCCACGCTCCATTGCAGTCGGCCTGAACTTGTGACTTTGTCCCAGTTCGGTGCAGCAAGTTATCCCTTGTTGGTGCTTCCTGCTTTTTGGCGCTATTTCAACTTAACTTTAAAACTCAATATCTCTGGTTTAACTGGATGGATTTTTGTTGTTTTTGTCTGGTCTTGTTTTGTTTATTAAAATCTTCTAAACCTGGTGTGTGATCTTTTTGCGTGGTGTTTTCACTATTTTACTGTTTGTAGTGTTGCACAAGTACTTTACATATTGCATTCAAGTTAAGCCTGACTTTGTGCCAAGCTACCAGTGGGTGAGCACAGGTTCATTTGCGGTTTGCTAGTGCCTTACTCTCACTAGTATTGTGGTTGCTACTTGACCAGGGTTCACACCCCAGTAAACCATTAACCCAATTTCTAACAGGAAGGAACTATGCTTGCTGTAAAGGTTTGTACACCAAATTATACTTAAGAGGAACGCAGAACCAGTCCAACATGCTTTGAGGAGAGTACCTGTGATCATACCGTGTGAAGTGATCAGCCTGCTAAAAGATGATGACGTAAAGCATTATGGAGCCAGTGAAAGCAATAACTTGGTTATTATCAATGGTGTAATGGAAAAAGCAGAATGCAAGTTGAAATTCTGAGGAGACCATGGAAGTCTCAACTAGAATATTGTGTGATATAACTTCACTTTATCGAACATCAATTAATTACTGTTGAAAGGTGGAAATTTATTTTCGAATTTCAACTTAAAGAGCCTATCATCAGATCAAACTTCACAAAAATTCCAAGCAGCTGACAGCATTCATAACAATGGATGGAGCGCTACAGTTCACTCAAATGTATTTCAGCTTGTTATCAGCTTTAAATGTATTCCAACCCATGACGGTGAAGGTATTTGAGGGGATGACAGATGTGCTATTCTTGAGGACGACATTTCGGTGTGTTTGGGAATAGTGTGAAAGAACTCAATCTCACTTTAAAACAAGTGTTGAATAGCTTGGGCAAAGCAGGTTTGATTTTGTAGAAAGATTAATGCAAATTTCTCAAGAGAGATGTAGACTACTTGTGATACACCATTTCCGCAGAAGTAGTGCAGCCAAAATCTGACCTCTTAAAGGCCATAAACCTGGCTCTGTTACTGAAAGACAGATTAACTTAGATCATTTATGGGGCTCACTGAATATTATGCAAATGTTCTCAAAGACTTTGCGGAGCAAACTGAAGATCTTAAAGTACTGTCGCACAAGGGGAAGATTTGACTGGCACAGCACACAAAAGGTAAGCTTTGAAAATATTAATAATGACATAATAAATCAATGCTGGTATTATAACGAGCTTCGATATAAGGAAAAATACCATTTTGATAGTAGATGCAAGTGCCACAGGCATTGGAGCGATTGTACCTACGGTTCACTCAACAATGCAGAAAGAAACTATTCAGTACCGAGAAAGAGGCATTGGTTGCAGCATGGGGCACAGTGTATGACAAAACATACATTTTGGGTTTTGAAGTTGTGTTGTGCACAGCCCATTAACCACTTTTGAGGGTATTGTTACCAGGCAGGGTGGACAAGATATTGACTAGACTAGGAAGGTTAGCATCTAATCTGCAAAAGTATAGATAGAAGTTGAAACTTTTAATTTTCGGGTTGGCGCAGCAAACAGTTAAAGTTTGTCAAGGTTACCTGTGACTTGGGAGGAGACAGATGGTGATGCAATAAGAGGCAGTGAGAATGAAGGTGCATTTCCTTATGTTCAGGAGGTTATTGATAGTATTCAGGAGGTCATGGCAGAGTGTGGAGGTATAGATTGCAGTGAGGAATGGGAGCGTGCTATGGGTAAGGATAAAGTTTGGAATAAATGGTACTCCCTACAGCATAGGAAGCTGGAGTACTGGAACGTGCAGTTCAGGTGGGGTGATACCATATGTCAAGAATTAGGATGAACTCTCAGTAAAGGAGGTTGGTTTAGTAATGGCAGATGATTGCTTCATACCCCCTATAGAGGGTGAGGGAGAAAATAAAGGGTCTGGCCCATGAAGGTAATTTAGGCCAGACCATGACCAGGAAGATGGTATGACAGACTTTTACTGGTTGGGCATATATTACTATAATGTGAGAATGATTTAACAGTGTCAGGAATACAAAGACTGTGAAAAATAGTTAAAGGTAGGTGGTGCTTGTGAACACCACACAGAAGACCGGGAAAGACTTTCGAGGAATGTATGTTTTGACTTCACTGGGCCAATGGTAGGTCTTCGGGAGAGTCACTACTATCCAGTGGTGATGGTGGATGTACATTCAAGGTGGTTGGAGGTTGTGTTTGTGAGTGAGATCTTCACTGCTAACACCATTAAGATGTTAAAGGAAGTGTTTCACATTTAATTCCCAATACCAGTACTCAATTGGCATCTCATGAAATGAAAGAGTTCTTGAGTAAGAGTGGAACTGGTCATAGTGGCACTGCTTTGTATAATCCCCAAGCCAATGGGATTGTGGAGAGAGCAAAAAGAATGATTAAGGAGCCCATATAATTAGCACTGAGAAGTGGGCAGAAAGCAAAGGACTTTGTTGTGGACATGAAATGGGAGCATCATATCACTGTCAAAAGTGTCACCGGTATAGTTCCTTCCCAAGTCATGAGCGAAAGAGAACTTGGGGTCAAGTTGGTGCCAATGTGGTTATAAAGGAGATTGTGTGAAGGTGTGTGCATGAGTTGGAGATTGGGTGACGGTCAAGACTGGTAGAGTGTGCAGTAGGTTCGCAAAGTTTCGAGGACCTTATCAGGGGAAAGAAGTTAAAAAGAAACTTAGTGGTTCTAAATAAATGGTAAGAAAGGGAACCACAGGAGAGTAGCGATATATTAGAGAGGTAGGAAGTGTGACAGGGTGTGGAACCACAGGAGAATAGAAATATATTAGAGAGGTGGCAAGTGTGAGGGTGCGGAGACAAAGGGATGCGCATTATAACATGTTTATGATGAGAAATAAAGAGATGCAGAGAGGAAGTTAAAAGGAGACAAGATGTGATCACCATATGCATGTGCAAGAAGGTGGAGAAGATTGTGTCATAGGAAGTGTTGAAAGGGAGAGAGGACAGAGAGAATTGTGTGAAGGTGGAGAGACAAAAGGGTACTGAGAGGTATGTCTAGGAGGGCTCCTGCTTGGGTGGAGGGCTACGTTTGTGAGTAGTACGTTTTAGTAAGAGGTTTTACTACGGTTCTTTATTCTGAATTAATTAACACATTTTGGTAACCTGCTCATCTATTTGCTTTTCTCTTTGGGACTGGGGTTACTTTATACCTTGTTTCTTTATAATACTTTAAGTTATGTTTTATGTTCACATGTATTAAATATTATGAGAAAAGAAGGCATGTTATATCTTTAAGACAGCATGCAATATTAGTTTTTGCCTTCAGCTTTTGCGTGCAGTGCGGATTCTACTCTGGTCAGTTGAGAACCTGACTGGCCAAAGAGAACTACACTTCGGTCGTTGTGAAATAAAGATCAGGATTTCACTGGAAGCTTGCCTTTGTTTGGTCACTACTACACTGGACCTGCATGTTGAAGGGAATCGATGAAAACGGTCTGCCCAGTTATGGGCCTGAAACTGACCAGATCATAAAGAATCGCAGTAGGCTTCTTTACTAATGAAGTAACTACAGCTCTATCCAATGGACAACCCGTACTCAGACCTTAATGTACGTTCAACAGCTGCAAGAGTAGAGGTACAACCGCCAAGTCAATAAGAGGACTGATAACCGATCTAGCTACATTCAAATAATTTAATCCATCAGGCAACATGTTGTAGCCAACCAATATTGTTTATGTTTTGTGTATTGTGATGTATTACTTATTTTTGGCTTTAACGTACACGAATTTGACGTTTAATATTTAGAAAGAACATAATGATCCAATTATCTAAAATAATCTGGAACAAGTATCGAAAGATTAATAGCTGAATTATTTATTTTGGCAGGCACTATGTGCTTTAAAACAAAGTTAAAATATATGCTATTGTATAAGTATTGACAAAGTCAATAGGAGCAGTGGCTGGTTGTCTCTGTTGTGTTCAGGTTCCAAAGAGAAAGCTGGACAGAGGGAGGTGCATGAGAGCACTGGTATGGGACAGAAAAAGAGCAGGGAGGTGGGAGGAGATAAAAAGGAGAGAAGTGGGGAAAGAGAGAGAGAGAAAGAAGCAGAGCAGGGGTGGCAGGGACAGAGAAAATGGGTGTAAACAAATATAACATAGGGAACCAGTGTAAAAGAGGAAGGCTCATGCACTCCTATTGAGTGCAAAAATGTTAATGGCGTAGCAACACAGAAAGGAGAAATAATTATGTGATGTCAGCAGTAGAAGGATACACTTATCTAGTTAAAAAACAGAGTGAAAACAAAATGCCACGGGGAGGGAAAAACAAAAGTATAAGGTGGAAAACTCTTGAATAAAGAGTAGGGAACCGAACAGACAAAAAAAAAACATCCTACTGTGAGCAAGGGGCAGAACCAAAACCCACTAAAGTTAGCTAAATCTGTTTACAGCAAGACCAAAATAGTTGGTAGATGAAGCGGAAGAGAGAGGAACCTTGGCACTTGGTAATTTGATATGGCAAATACCTATAAAGCAAAAAGTGCCTGTTGAACCAGAATAAACAACGGAATAAATGCTGTAATGATTAGGCTGAAAGAGCTGAGCGGGAGACTTTGGAGAGCAGCATCCTGATTTTGTTAGTTTAATCCATTTCAAATGAAATATGTCACATTTCTTCCTATTTCACACCACGATATGAGCATTCATAGCATTTAAGTTAAAAGTAAATGTAAAGCGCCAGTACTAGGTTACTATTCCTGAATTATATCAATACTGTTAAATAAATACATTAATGCGTGGAATTCTCTGTATGTGGAGTGTTAGAACGTTAGGTAGCAAAGTAACAAACTGCTTAAAGTACACAAGTCACAGACACTCGCCACTTGATGCAACTGCCTATATTTCATGATTATGCATATTGTATCAGTACATCCTAAAATACCTCTAAGGGTTCTGAAGCAGCCAAGCGATCATGCGTCCATTTCTAACGATAATGGCATTACTCCTAGTCCTACTCCCTCGCCTTCCTTCAGTACTAATGAGGCCCCGCCTCCCACCCAGACCCACCCCCAGCATAAAAACTCTGCCCGCCCCCACCTCCACCTGTACGTAAACAAGCCGAGCTAGCACTCAGTTGAACCGCACCGGGAGGGAGGGAGGGTCCTCGAAGGAAGGCGAGGAGTAGGACTAGGAGTAATGCCATTATCGTTAGAAATGGACGCATTACCTCCCGTCCCTCCCTCGCCTTCCTTCAGTACTAATGAGGACATAGCAAGCAGAAGAAAACAGAGACGGACAACTGAGTGATAAAGAAAACAAAATTTAATACAGTGCCCCAAACACAGCAGATCAACATCCCTGGTCCCGCATAGAGGACAAGACCCTGTGGCCCAGAACAGTATCCAAACGCTCCAGACTCGCAATCCGATAGTGACGGACAAAAGTAGAGGGAGAAGACCAGGTCGCCGCCCTACAGATTTCCACCACCGAAACCCCCTGCAACTCAGCCACCGTAGCCGCCATACTGCGAGTGGAACGTCCCTGAACCCCCACAGGAGGATCCACCCCTTAAGATGGTAAGCCATCAAGACCGTGGACCGAATCCAACGACTCAAAGTAGCCGTGGAAGGCTTAACACCCTTCCTAGCCGGACCGAAGTTAACAAACAAAGAGTCCCCCACCCGGAAGGACTCCACAACCTGTAGGTACCACAGCAAAGCCCGACGGACATCCAAACAATGCAAGCGACAATCCTCAGCCGAGGAAGGAGCAGGACAGAATTCAGGCAAAATCACCTCCTGACTGAGGTGAAAAGCCGAATTGACTTTAGGGACAAAGGACGGAACCGGAACCAGAACGATCCGAAAAAACCTTACAGAAGGGAAACTTATAAGACAAGGCCCCCAACTCCCCCAAGCGCCGCGCCGAGGTGATAGCGACCAAAAAACAAGTCTTAAAAGTCAAGAGACGCAACTCAAGACCCTCAAGGGGCTCAAAGGGAGGACCAGACAGGACATCCAACACCAAATGCAAATTCCACGAAGGGAAGGACCGAACAGGGCGGGGAAACAAATTTAACAGACCCTGAAAAAACGAGGCATCAGAGCCCCGTCATCCCGCAAATTACGCCAGGAGCCCCGAAAAGCCTGAATAGCCGCCCACTGCACCCGCAGAGAAGCCACCGACAACTCCAGAAGAGCCCCATCCTGGAAGGAACTGCATCACCACAAAGAGGTCAGCAACCGTGGGCTCAACACCCTTACCAGCACACCAGGCCGAAAAGACCCGCCAATCTCTAGCATAGGACAGCAGAGTAGAGGATCTACGGGAAGCCTGCAAAGTAACAGCCAACTGGGCAGGAACCCCCAACCCAGCTAAGCCCTGCCGCTCAACCGCCAGGCCGTCAGGTGCAACCTCCGTAGAGAACCCAGAGGAAGGGCCGGAAACTCCAAAGGGGACGGAACCAGTGGAAGGACCCACTCCCGGTCGCAACACAGCTCGGTCAGGAGAGGAAACCACCTCGCCCGAGGCCAACAGGGAGCCACCAACAACACCTGAGCACAGTCCCTACGGACCCGCACCAGAAAGGAGCGGAGCAGCGGAAAGGGGGGGAAGGCGTACAGCAGACCCCGAGGCCAAGGACAGGTCAAGCCGTCGACCCCCAGAGTCCGGGACACCTGCCCAGAGAACAGAACCGACCCACTTTGGCATTCCCCGGATCCGCAAACAGGTCCACCACAGGGAGGCCCCAACGACCCACCAACTGGATGAACACACCGGGAAGGAGAGAGAACTCCCGAGATGACGGAACGTCCCTGCTCAACAGATCCGCCAGCACATTGTCCCCCCCCCCGAATGTAGAGAGCCGACAGACCCAGCACCCAGACCGGAGCCCATCAAAAGAGGACGCTGGCAATCAAGTTCAAGGACCGGGACCTGGTCCCCCCCTGACGGTTGACATAGGACTTCGCCACCAGATTGTCCGTCTGAACCAACACCCAACGACCCCGCAGAGTGTCCTGAAAGTGCACCAGGGCAAGCCCAATCGCCCTCAACTCCCGCCAGTTGGAGGACCTCCGGGAGCCCAGCAGGGACCAGCACCCCTGAACCTGAACCGACCCCAGCCAAGCACCCCACCCGGACAGGCTGGCGTCCGTAGTCACCACAAGCGGAGCCGGAGGAGCCAGCGAAACCCCGGCCAGAAGGTGACGTCGGCTGAGCCACCAGGATAGCTCCCCCCGGATCCGGTCCGTCATGGGTAGCAGGGACAGCAGACTCTGAGACCCCGGAGACCAACCCAACAGGATCCAGTTGGCCAGGCGGAGGAGATGAAAACGAGCCCAGGGAACCAGAAACACCACGGAAGCCATGTGCCCCTGCACCCGCAGCCACTGGACCGCCAGAGGAGCCTCCCGGGACATCAAGGCCCGAACCTGCGACTGAAGAGAGACCATGCGCTTGTCGGACAAGGTAACATGGCCGAGCAAAGTTTGAAAACGAGCCCCGATGAACACCATGTCTTGAGAGGGGACCAAAGAAGACTTTCCCCAGTTCACCAAAAGCCGTGCCCCTGAAGAACCTCCAAGGCCCTCCCGATGTGAGTGAGCAAAAGAGACTCCTCCGCAGCATGCAGCAAGAGGTCGTCTAGATAAGGATGAACGAAAACTCCCCCTGCATGAAGGAGAGCCATGAGAGGCGCCAGGACCTTTGTGAAAACCCTGGGCGCGGACCTGAGGCCGAAGGGAAGCACGCAAAACTGAAAATGGTAGTCTCCCACAGCGAACCTCAGGAAACGCTGAGAAGAAGCGGCAACAGGGATGTGCAGATAGGCGTCCTCGAGATCCACGGAGGCCAGGAAGTCGCCAGGCCGAACCAGAGGAATGATGGCCTGAAGGGTCAACATGCAGAAGTGAAGGGGCCGAACCCAGGAGTTGACCCACTTGAGATCGAGGACAGGCCGAAAGCTACTGGTCACTTTCCGTACCAGAAACAGAATGGAGTAGGTCCCCGTCCCCATCTCCTCGACAGGAACCCGGCAGATGGCATTCTTGGCAAGCAAACAGGACACCCCGTCCAGCAGAGCCACCCTGCGGGGACCGGAGACAGGCACCGGAGTCAGCCGAACCCCAGAATCCGGCGGAACCTGCACAAAGTCGATCACGTACCCATGACCCACAGTGCTCAGGACCCAGCCATCCGAAACGTCCCGCTGCCAACGAGGAAGAAAATGCCGAAGACGACCACCCACCGGCAGGGAACCGGCCAGACAGTAGTTGTCAGGGACCCTTCTTGGCAGGGCCTTTAGGCGCGGAGGCAGCGTGCTTGGGAGAAAAACGGGGCTGAAAACGCCGCCTGCGGAAAGACTGATGAGAATCACGCTATGGGGAAGAACGAGGGGCCCTATACCAAGGCCTGCCAGACGGAGCCGATCCGCTTTTATAGGGCAAGGCATGCTTCCGCTCCTTGAAAGCCTTCGAAATCATGGCAGGCAATTGGTCCCCAAACAGAGCCAGTCCATCAAAAGTCAACTTCAACAGAGCCGCCTTCTCCCCAGGATCAGCCTTCCAGGACCGGAGCCAGAGGGAACGACGCGCAGCCACCAAAGCTCCAGTGGACATAGCTGAAGACTTTATCACGTCCGATGAAATGTCCGCCAACAGCCTAGCCTGCTGCTCCATAGCAGCCAGGAGGTCAGAGCATTCAGACCCCTCCTGAACCGCGGCAGCCAATTTCTCGAAATCTTGCACCAAAGACTGCGCCGAGTAGGCAGAGAAAAGGCTAGCCCGCAGCGCCAGGTTCCCAGCTGCAAAGGAGCGTTTAAGGCCAGAGTCCACCTTCCTATCAGTAGCATCCGCCGGGGTACAATCATCAGGCAGAATCGCAGTTTTGCCAATCAGAGTGGCCAGGATAGAGTCCAGTTTCAAACTGTGAGGCAAGGGATCCTCCCCTCCAAAAGGTAAAGCTTCTGAAGGAAGCGAGGGACCTGCAACTTATTGATCTCACGCCACTCCCTCAAACACCATGTCCTTGACCGGACCCTGAAAGGGCATGCCCAACCTGGAGGGAGAAGCATACTGAGGAAAAAGACTCCCATCCGTCTCCCCCAGCTGGAACGGAGGGAACCCCAAATTGTCCCGCACATGAGCCAGAACATCCCACCTCTCCTCCCTGGAGATATACTTTCCCCCAGAGGAGGTAGAAGGACCCTCCTCATCCGACAGGGAAACCGCCCCAGCAGGATCAAGCGAGCGAGGATGCGAAGGAGCAGCAGGCACCGGACGAGCCAAGAGAGCCTTAGCCACAGCAGCCTCAATCATGCCCTGCACTTCATCCTTGGACATGAGAGGCACATCACCCCCAGAAAGGCCCCAACTCCGAGGGCGTTTGGGGGGGAACAGGAGAATCCTCAGGAGAGGAAGAAGAGGAAGAAGACACCAGGTTGTTCCTCTTGAACACACGTTTGCGACCCATGGCAGCAGAAGAATGGAGAAGCAACTCCCCGGCACCTAAATGTAGTGAAAACCCACCAGGCACCAACCAATGAAGGCCCAGGCCAGGAAACTGCCTAAAACAGGAAATAAACCAACAAAATGCCAGCCAAAATAAAAGATCGGGCACAAACCCGTCCTACCAGGTCTCCTAGAAAGAGTGCAGTCCGAGAGGAGGCAGCCACAACAGCCCGACCCGGAAACACAGCCCCAGCCACAGAAGGACCGCCCAACAACGCAGCGGCTTCCTGAGCCACCGCTCCGCCCCCATACCACGAGGGAGACGGGGAGAGGAGGCATCGCCAGGAGAACGCTGCCGAGGGCACCACCGTCGCAGAGAACCAACACGAAGACTCCCCCGCACCGCCACAGGGAGGAACTGAAGGTAAGTCTCACTAGGGAGACAGAAAAAAACAGGTGGGGGCGGGCAGAGTTTTTATGCTGGGGTGGGTCTGGGTGGGAGGCGGGGCCTCATTAGTACTGAAGGAAGGCGAGGGAGGGACGGGAGGTAATGGTCATTCCATATAAAACAAGGACCCAAGTGAATAAATACACAATGGAAGTTATACACCCCAAATCAACACCGAATTTCCCACAGCCCATTTCCACCACTATCCATCTTCAACAAATCATAAAATCATGTGCCACAGCACAGTCCAAGGGTAAATTCGACCCTTCAGATTGGACCCTTCACTAACGTTCATAGCTCAGATGAAAGCAGGGGTCGGCTGCTGCTATTTCGATGGAAACCACCTCCCCATGTATACCGTTTATACATAAGGATCACCGATTGGTTGCCATTGTTGCCACGATCAACTGCCACCTGGACCGTTCCAGCTCCATGTGTCTAGGAGTTCCAAAGCACTGGATCATACACCTTAACATGGTACAGATAAGAGCAGCAGGATTAACACCTGGAAAGAACCCTAGATCCTTCAACCATTGGAGTTTCCAGCTAAAACATCTGGGTGAACCTCAAAACCCGCTCGGTGTTAAAATATAAAGTGAGCCACGATGAGGGGCCCATCACTCTACTCAGAAAGTAACCACCTGAGCTTCAACCCTTCTCGTATTATTAACCTGTTCCCAATGTTGCATCCCTAAGACTGGACAAAAATAAATAAAAATAAAAAACGTTTGCTTCCAGAGGAAATGCAGAAGTGCCGTTTCAGAGTGAGGTGTGTGTCAGAACATCTACAGGGCATAGGGAACCTCTGGTAAGCAGGAGAGTGCATGTTTAAGTCTTTTAGGTAGGGGCCAGTCCCATAAGGTAGGACTGATCCTCCTCTTTAGTTAGATCCCTGGCTAGAGTGCCTAAGAGCTCAGTCCATCTTCATGTAGCATGTTGATTGTGAAGGGTGCCGTTCTCAATTTCACCTTCCCTTGGCTTAACCTTATTTTTTTCGAGTACAGAAGGAAGCTGGTGCTTTAGGGCAGTAGGTAAGGACGTTCCTCACTAAAGTGGTGGGAGGACTCTAGTAAATTACCTTATACCCAGTTATGGAGTCCGAGCCCAATTCAGTTGGATAAGTATGTGTAGGTTTACTGTACTACAATACCCAAATTCGAGTTTGGGAGACGTTTTTTTTTCAGGTATCCATCAAGTTTGTGGATCCAGAGGGCATACATAGGAAATGGTCCAGACACGACAGAAGATTACAGTGCCTTTTAAGCTGGACCCAGGATATGCAGGCAACACAAATTCACCATCACACCAATTGCTCTGATACTATTTATTTGTCAGACAAATAACCCTCTTCTGTTACCAGTCAATGTCTCTTTATTTACAGATGGAAGTGAACAATGCCCATCTACCAAGTGAAAATAGAATTTTGGAAGATAGGGAGTAATAAAGGGCCACATTCGTATTCAGGCCACACCCCCCATTGGACCAGAGTATATGCAATCTAACACAGCTGAAGGACACCTGGTAGCCCAAACAACTAATTATTCGGACCATCCAACAGGAAGCAAAAAATGACATCACATGATGAACGAACTACAAGCTATGTTAATGTTATACCCATCAACCGTTTTACAACAACTATCCGCTGAGGATGGCAATGATGAAAGAAAAAAAGGAAAAATGTGCACTGCTTTTCACAAAGCTATCAGAAAATCTGCTTTCCTTGTACACAAAGAGCATAATGAGTTTGTAGTGATGCTGGTGTCCATGCTTGGAAACTCAAAGGCTAATTTACAGTGCCATTGTCAGCAATTAATGTACATGTACGGCCAAAAATGGAAGGATTTAAATGCATGTATTACTGCGTAACTTTATACCATGGCTGCATACACTTAGGAAGGAGTAATCCCCACGCAAAGAGTGGGGTGTGTGGCTCAAAATGTGATTTGCCTTGCAAGATTGTGCCCGCCCACAAACTCCTACGTTTATGAGCACTGTCAACCCTCTGCTGAGCCTTTCCAAAATAGAAATGGTCTGAGATTTACTCCTGCAAAGTGCTGGTGGATTAAATCTTCCTTCCACGTGGGATGGGGAATAGAAACCACTAGGGGAAACCGTTTCTTCATGGAGAAGAGTTCCCAAAAGTACATCTGGAAACTAGGGGTGTGAGAAGTTTGCGTAATTTGCTTTTGTCCAATTACGCGAAATGTATGTCATTACACATAATTAAGTGCAATGAAAATCAGTCATTTAGGGCTATATTTTATCGTGAAATGAATTCTGGAGTCAATCTTTGACGCAAGGATGCATTTCCACAAAAGTAATTTAAAAAACCGCAAACAACTGCTCACGTGCTATTGTTCACGTGCATTTGCGGTAAACTGTTACCAGGAAGTAGAATTTTATTTGAATGGCGTGGACTTACACAACATGTAATGGTATAAATGCAGGAATTTCACCTAATAAACGTAACAGGAATTTCTTGAAATAACACAAATTCTGCCAGCGTAATTAAAATTTCGCCCGGGCATGCCAGAAACCCACAACTGGAACGATTTTCCGGTCTACTACTAGGATTATTTGTGTACTGCACAAAAGTAGCACATCTACACCCATTTGTAGGAGTGTTCCTACAAGTGTATATTTAATACTTTTTCTGAATTGGGAGCACAGTGTTCAGCTCAAACTCGCAGGACTTTTTTTGTCCTATCGCAGGAACTTGAGTACAAGGGATATTTTCTCAGTGCCACCCACATTTCTTCAGAAGAAAAGTGAACATTATTCCTTAGAACGTCTGCCGGTTTGTAAAGTGAAAAAATGTGCTTCATAAGTACCTGAAAGGTAAGACTACATGAAATCGCACAAATTGAGATCTATTTTAAAACTTTTGGGTCGGCGAGTTAACCTCCATCCTTACCCAAACAATGCCATCTCCATCAACCTCTGTGCCACACCTTTGAATGCAAGACTTAGGGTAGGTAGCTCGAATCTAGTGATTGCCAGGCATGTTGTTGGTCCGTGTTCATGTCACTGAACATAACTTTCCTACCTTTCAGTTGTCTGTCTGCCTTTGCCATGGGAGGATGAATCTGTATCTTCCACCCCATTGTGTCTGGTCCCTTACCCAATGTCCGGCGTAACCCGAGCTAGTGGCCAGACTCGCCCTCCTGACTCCGTAAAAGATAAGATTTAAAGCTGGATTCCCACCATGGCAATGCACAAAACTACACCTGAGCCCGTAAGCGCGCCATTCTATGCCTCAAATATTCTTTTGATGCATGCGCCGCCGGCAGAGAGGCCAGTTTTAGGGATGGGGGAACATGCCCACAGGGACAAATACTGCGAACAGAGTTTATTAAACCAGCACACATTGTATGAGCTTTCTGGAGTATGAAGATACAATATCTGCACTTCATCCCCATCACGCACGACAACTAAATAGCCATTATGCCCCCGCGCTGAAAAGAGCGCACACCCCTTCATGCTGCTTCTTTTACTTTACCCTCTGCCTTTGTAAGTCACAGGTGTTAGTAGGCACCAGTCCCAGAATGCACTGGAGGCGTTTATCGCTCCGTTTTGTTTTTCTTCCACTTGCTCCAGGCTGGTTCACTAAACTTCAAGCCAATTTCCATAAATAAAAAAAGCAATTCAGGGAACAAAAAAGTTCTCTGTGCTCTTGCTGAGCAACACAGCTATGACATTAGCTGTGACCCCACCATTGTCCTGGGCCTTTTAAAGAGAAAGGCCTCATTTCTTTTCTTTTAACCCAATGGAGTGCAGATGGAGGTGGGGCTGAAGGGGGTCCAAGCAGACATTTACACGTTCATCTACTGTAAAATTAACACAAATCAAGGCAGCCAATTGAAGCTAGCTAAGCTGGGCCGCTACTGTAGTTATGCTTTTAAGAACACCTGTAGACCCCAGTGAGCCCCCCCTTCTAGTTAAAATCCACACAGAACTGTAATGGGCCCAGTCACGGCAGTGAATCTATGTGACAGCTATATAGAGTCGGTATTTAAACCCCTGAATGGGCTCCAACGACTCTGGGCTCCAAGTGTTCAGCAACCCTGCAATTTGCTGTGCTGATTTTCAATGAGAACACTCCCACACTGATCCCTTCTCCCCTCCTCCCTCATTATTTGGCTTCTCCCCGTCCTTGTGAGGAACAAAAAATGGGAGGGAAGTGTTTGGGGGCCTTTGCTTCTCACTAAGGGAGGGGGGTGTCTGAAGCTAGGCCTTTCATCAGGCAGTATCGGGGGCTTCACGCTAGATATCTCACTAGATGACGATCTCACCTAGGAGACCCAATCTTCTTTTTGGTGACATTTTTGATACACATTTCTTCTGTGAACCCCCCCTAAAATGTTAATTGTGTCCAATGTAAATAAAAGTAAGCCTTGCACAAAGGCTCAGTCTCGAATTGCCCTCATCCCGGATTTGAAAAGTTGTGAAAAATGACTCGGTGGGGGTGCTTTTGGCTTCTGTGGGAGGTGCTGCTCTGCGTACTCTTCCTTTAGAAAAGATGTTGGAGTGCGCTCAGGGAGGCAACCTGAAAGGCTTTCAAGGAGGTGGATTTAGGTTGCCGCTTACCCAGCCTTGAAACTATTTGCATGGGCTGATCTGCTTGTGTCACAATTAGCCAATCAGTACATTTACGTTTTACTATATTCCTTTTAATATAGTTCTCACAAAACCTTTCCACTGCTTAAGAGAGGTTAGTCTCAGTATAATCAGAGACTTGTTTTATATTGGTCCAGAGAGAATTCATGATCTGAGGAAGCTCTTGCATGCCAGCATTAAGAAGCACTCAAGAGGTGGCATCCAGGCATTGGGAAATTGTGTCTGTCGATCAAATTGCATTTGATACAAGAGTATTCTGGACATGAAAAATTTAAAAAAAATTAAAAAAAAAAAAAAGATTTTCTAGGAACTGATCGGGATCTTTTTCAGAAACAGGAGGCATTTATGGTTAATAAACCATTGCTCAGATCTGGACTAAAAATCGAAGTTGGTAATGTTATCCTAAAATGGTGCTTTAGTTAGCCCTTATCAGGGAAGGGTTCGTAGGGGCCTCACAAGGATGGGTTGCGGTGCTGTGAGAGCATATGATGACTGGCCACATCAAAGGAGCCTCACTTGGGCAGGATGTTTCAAATTTCTCTCGGAAATGGGTTAAAATGCCTCTCTTCCAAAGAGAAAGGGCCAGTTTTCTCAAGGAGGGTGGTTTGGGTTTATTCGTCTCTAGAAGCTGATTTTATGAAAAAGGAATAACCTACTTTCAGAAACAAGTTTTTTGCAAGGCAAAATACATGGGTTCAACATCACACAATATTTTAGCATAAGTAACATAGTACCATAGCTTCCATCAGGAGCCACATGTTAAGTTCCTCATTATGCACATTAAAAATTACTTTGCAAAAGTAAAATGTACCGCCAGATTAGACCAGACTACCAGTATGTTGCAGCTGGCAACATATATATTATGCCCAAAGTAGAAACAAAAATGTAGTTTTATCTAGTCCAGTGATAAGCTTTAATCATTCAGGAAAAATATTTTTATTCATTTAATTATTTAGTTTCCAAGAAAACATCTTATAGATCTTTGTACAGTCACTTCAAATCCTATATATCCAACTTTTAAAACAGGTACAATAAAATCAAAAACATTTCATTTTCTGTGTAGCCTTTACAAACAGTGCTACCGCTATGCCAACACAAATAGCTTGCCTCTTATGCAATAGCAGCAAAGTTCTGAACAGTAGGCCCCAGGTGGTAAGAACCCAATCAATTAACTGCTCAGAAAGAGGCCAACCAAAAAGGTCCACATCTAAGCTTATACACTTGCAAAACTGGCATTGGAAAAGGCAATAGGCTTTGCCAATGTTGCACAACAATACTTTTTGGCAATGCTGGGTAGTAATGATGCGACTGCATCACTCACTTGGCGCACGCCTAGAGAATAAAAGGCAAAAACAATAATTGATGGACGGAGTGCTGAACAATGTCAAACACTCACCCCCAGTCAGAGATCTGGGCCTAAATCTATTGGTTTTTTGCTCACAACGCCATTCCAGTTTGGACCCAGCCATATGCAAGACAGTCTTGCCCCAGGGAACTGTACAGCCTGAACAGCCAGGTCAGGTCCTACCTGGACTGGAAACAAGCATCTTAAGACCAGTTTCGGGGAAGTTCGGCCTGGACTCATCCTATGGGAAGCAGTGTCAAGACTGATTAGCATATGGCCTGGGTCAAACTGGAATGGCGTGATGAGCAAAAAAACAACGGATTTAGGCCCAGATCTTTGGCTGGGCGTGAGTGCTTGACATTGTTCAGCATTCCGTCCATCAATTGTTCTTTTTGCATAGAGAATAAAAGGGGCGGCATTTGTACAAGTTATGTACTTATCCAAGATGGCAGACACCATTTGGATTGGTAAATTGATAAGAATTTAATTTTAGCAGCACAAAACCATTTTTTACACCGCGGAGTGGGTATATATATCTCCACAAGAAAACTGGGGTTCTTGTGGATGTATATTTCATAAGAGATGCTCGCCGGCTGTATAGCTGTGAACATTTCTTGTGAAAACAGCCAGGGTTGAGGGGACAGTGGACTCTTGTAGGACATGCAGAAGGAAAACTTTATCAGGCAATCACAAAATTTAACATCATGGTTGGAATGGAGAGTGACATTGCCTTTCGATGTTATGAAGCTACAGAATGTCTCTGCCATATATGGAATTTAATTCTTGAAGGCACGATAAGGGACGTTTGAAACTTTAACCTTGAGGTGATGAATTAAAAGGAAGATGTTGAAGGAGTGGTACATTTTGAAAGACCATCACAAATCATTATGGGAGTTGGGGTCCAAAGTGTGATTAATATAACCAAAACTGGTATTGAAACCTGTGCGTATGCAACAGTGCTGATATAATGGACTGATTATCTATAAACAACGCTGACATTCTGAATTGCACTGTTGTGTATGAAGTTTATTATAACAGCTAAAAAACGGACCACTACCCCGTTAAACACACTGTTCAAATGCTGATATTTTGCAGTCCTTCAACACTTTCTAAAAAAACGAAGCTGAAAAGACTTGATGGCTGCTCGCTCTGACCTACTGCATATGATTAAGACTTTGAAAGAGTTGAAACGCGTTATGCTGGAGTACTTGCCAAAATAAAATAATTTACACCAATCCTCAGGTATTTGCGCTTAAAAGGTTTATTTGCTGCTGCTACGCATTTCGGCGATAGACGCCTTGATATATATATATATATATATATATATATATATATATTATCTACTGGCGGTCGCCAGTAGATAGTTATAGTGAGGACCTATTTTCCATAGGAAATTCACAACATTCTATTTCCAATAACTTTGGCGCCGGTTGACGAATCTTCGCGAAATTTTCAAAACTCGTGGGGCGCTCCGGTCCGCTCCTATCTTGAAAGTTTCGGGGTGATTCGGCAAGCAGGGGCCGAGAAAAAAGGGGGGTCCCAAAACGTGTTTTCTCCATGTTAATTCCCATAGGAAATTTTAGACACGGCTACAGCCCAAACTGCTTAACGGAATTACACCAAATTTGGCAAAAAGGTAGCGCTTGGTTCAGAAAGCGACCTTTTTTTTTTAAATGGTGTACATCCGTTCAGTAGTTGCGGAGAAATTAAAAAAATAAGAGTCAAAAAATCAATTTCCCATAGGAAACTTTATGCAAGGCTACAGCCCGAACTGCTGAACGGAATTACACCAAATTTGGCAAAGAGGTAGTTCTTGGTTCAGAAAGAACCCCTTTTGTTAAATGGTGTAAATCCGTTCAGTAGTTGCTGAGAAAATCAAAAGTAAAAACACATATATATCTATGGCCGCGTAGGATCCGCGCACCCTCCCGATCACGAGCTGTATGCTAATTGGCTGTCAACAATCCAAACCAGGAAGTGTTGGCAGCCATCTTGTTCCTCGGTAGAACCGAGGCACAGAAACAAGTGCGCAAAACGCAAAAAAGGGGCAGGGTAGAAACACCCTGACCCCCTAGGCCTGCTTAGGGGGTCCCACAAGGACCCCCAGGGCCAAAAAAAAGAATGATTTTTTTTTACATAAAAAAATCAAAAAAATAAAAAATAAAAAATAAAAAAATCGGTGGGATGCGCTTAGGATGCGCGGATCCCGCCGTAGAAAAAAAAAAACGAAGCGCGGACTCCCGCGCTTCTTTGTGATGTGGCCCCCAGGTGGGCCAAGTCCCGGGGGCATGTGGGGTTTAATAAAATATTTGTGTGGGGGGGCCACTAAGGCCCCCCCAAGCCCCGGGGACCGCCACCCCCCGGGGCTTTGAATTAAGAATGGTGCGGGAGGGCACTCGGCCCTCCCGCAGCCCCGGGGACCGCCACCCCCGGGGCTTCTTTTTAAAAAAATAACAGTACCTGTGTGGGGGGGTCGAGCCCCCCCACACGCCCCGGGGACCGCCACCTCCCCGGGGCACTAAGAATTTAAATGTGGGGTTCCGTTTCGGAGCCCCGGGGACCACCACCTCCCCGGGGTTTTGAACATGTTGGGAGGGGGGCCGCGCGGCCCCCCTCCGGGAGCCTGTGATGGCCCTGGGGACCGCCACCCCCCAGGGCCGGCTCCTGCAGTGTCCCGGGGTACCCACCCCCGGGACACTGTAGTTTGCTATGGCAGGGCGGGAGCCTCGCGGCTCCCGCCCTGCCATAGCAAACTTGCTTTGAATTTTGGAAGAGAGAGCAGGAAACCTGCTCTCTCTTCCAAAATTCAAAGCAAGTTGCTTTCCACACGGGGAGCTGCATCTTAGCAGCTCCCCATGTGGAAAAGCAATGCCGGCTCCCGAGGGACGCGGGGAGCCGGCGGGACCGTGGGGGATTGGGGACCCCCACGGTCCCCAACGGAGAGGGCCAGCCCCGGGGGATGGGGTCCCCGGGGCAAGTAGTGGCCCGGGAGGGGGGCCACACAGCCCCCTTCCCCAAAATGTTTTAAAAAAATAAAAAAAAAACAAAAAACAAAGGCCGGCCCCGGGGGATGGGGTCCCCGGGGCCATAAGTGGCCTGAGGAGGGGGCAACGCAGCCCCCTCCAAAACAATAAAAAATTGTTAAGTTCCCCTGTGGCGTGTTTTAAGTTGGGGGATTAAGTCCCCTTGAATCCTGAGGGTCCAACTAGCCCACCAGGTACCTCCAGTATGCGCCACAGAGCTGCGTTGCAGAGAGGTGTAAAAAGGGGCGTGGCCTCGGACCACCTCTCTGCAACGCAGGCCTGTGGTGCTTACTGGAAGTACCTGGTGGGCTAGTTGGGCCCCAGGGACCCTCAGGATTCAAGGTGACCTAATCCCGCAACTTAAAACGCGCCACGGGGCGCGTTTGCACACATGTCACCTCAGGCCCCCCCTCCCTTCACCACTGTGCAAACGCGCCCCATAGCGCGTTTTAAGAGGTAGTTTTAATCCCCCTGCCCTATTATGTACTAGGGACTTACAGAGGAGGTCATGCTAATCACAGGGGTACCCCAACGCATAGTTTTCCCTAGTGTATGTAGGTGTTTTCACTGTATTCTAAGTGTCTTTTAGCATAGCACTGGCTCTGGTTAGTCAGAGTCAGTTACCACCAGTACCCGTCTGAAAAAGTTGTGGGCACAGGATGATTTTGCAACAAGGCCTCTTTCTGCTCCTCTGTTGGTTCTTTCTGCACATCTTTTGCTTCTTCCTGCACTTTTCTTCGTCTTTGTGGACTTCTGTTGCTTCTTTCTGTGCGTTTTTTCTTCTTTCTTCACATGTCTTACCTCTGTAGGCATAGTTAGAAACTAGCATTTAAAATACCTTTGAAATTCACTTAAAAAACCATAGGTTTCAGGCACGTTATAGTTAGAAATTAGCATTTAAAAAACCTTTGAAATTCACTGAAAAAACCATAGGTTTCATACACATTATAGTTAGAAATTAGCATTTAAAAAACCTTTGAAATTCACTGAAAAAACCATAGGTTTTAGGGACAGTTATAGTTAGTTGGACATTTCACTCGTACAAAACCATAGAAATTCCCCGTTATAGTTAGTTCAGCTAACTATAACTCGCGCCCGCAATGCACTGCTGATGACGTCACATATTACATCACTCATGACATGGTCAGTGACATCACTGATGACATCACTGATGACATCTCAAATGACATCATCCATGTGAAAATTTCATGCATCTTCTCACACCCTAATATAACTTTTGATACACCCACTCTAAATTACAGACTGCCATTCTCAAAACCATACACACTCCAATACCAATAACTACATACCCACTGATTCTTAGGTCTACACACACACACACCTACTCACTCACCCGTACAGTCACTCATACTTACAGTCACTCAGTACAGGACTATCATATGCACTCATACACCTATATAAACACTCACACACCGCCACTCATCCATAGAGGTACTCACACACCTAGTCAGTCATGCAAAAAATTAATCACACACCCATTTACTCACCTATACAGTTATACACACACCAGCTCACTTACTCATACAAATACTAGCACATTCTTACGCTTATACAATAACTGATACAAGCACACACGCATCCATACAGCCACTCTCACAATCACACACTCTCACTTATAGCCTTTTAAATACTCTAACACACATATATACTGCCTTTTACATATGTAGTTACTCGCACATGTACCACTGAGATATGCATTCACTCACTAACACATCCATACATACACTCACCCACCCAAGCAGTCCATCACAGATGCACTCTTCAAATCATGCACCCAGTGAATCACCCACTCACACATCTATGTACAGAGTCACACACACCCCACCCACACAAACACTCAGGCACCCATACAGATACTCAGAGAACCAATCAATAACCCATATAGACACTCATGTAGCTATTCGCAAATCCATGCATCCACTTACACACCAACAGACAGACGGATACAGACATTCACACAGTTTAGTCACTGTTAGACTTGGCACCATTGGCGTGGGTCTCCCTTCCATTTTTTGCTGTTGCCTCTTATGTTTTTGCTGGTTTTAGATGCTTTTGGGCACTGTGCCACTGCTGTCCAGTGCCACAGTGCAATGCACCCTACTGTAAATTGATGTGTTGATTAGTGACTCCATGATTGGGTTATTTGATTTACTTGTCAGACCCTAGTACAGTGCACCATGGGTGCCCAGGGCTTGTAAATCAAATGCTGCTGGTGGGCTTGCAGCACTGGTTGTGCCACCCACAGAAGCAGCTTGTAAAGTGTGTCTCAGGCCTGCCATTGCAGAGCCTGTGTGCAGTCTGTGACTGCCATGTCGACTTGGCAAGTGCACCCCCTTGCCAGTCCCTAAACCTTCCCTTATCTTCATATCAGACACCCCTAAGGTAGGCCCAAGGGCAGGGTGCATTGTAAGTATAAGGTAGGACATGCCCTGGTGTGTGTGGCATGTCCTAATAGTGAATTACAGCCATTTTCGTTTTTCACTATTGCAAGGCTACCTGTTCCCCATAGGCCAGAATGGGCAGTTTGATTATTACACCTTATAATCCTAACTGACCCAGGGAACATGGTAGAAAAACGAATTTAGAATGCCTGAACTCAGAATGATAAAATACATCTTTTAGTGAAGTTGGTTTTAACATTCTGTGTTTGAAAATACCACTTTTAGAAAGTAGGTATTTTCTTGCCTAACCATCCAGCTGCCTCTGCTCAGGTTGTGTATTGTATGTCTGGGTTTGTGAGTGACAGGGGCTGGGGATTCCAGGAGGCAGGGTGAGTCAGCACTAGGCTGAATAGCTCTGCCTGAAGGAGGATGGGTGGGAGGAGTTGCACCTAGGTCTGAATAGGGCTGTGCCTGCCTTCCACAATGCTGGCTCCACCTCCTGCCGGGCGTCTGATGGCTCTGCCCCTCACTCTCAAAGGAAAGAAGGAGTCATGTACACAAAGTGCTCCAAGACTGACCAGAACTGGTTTGGACTAGGCATAGGCCTCTCTGCCTTCAGAGAACAAAGGATTTCTGTGTATAAATACTGGGGCCCAGACCCCATGAAATTAGATCACTTCTGGGAAATCAAGAAACCTGTGCCAAGGAGAAGAACCGGAGAAGCTGAAGGAGGAGTACTGCCCCTGTGCTGTTTTGCTGATTGGGGTTGGCCTGCAATGGTTGCTTTCTGCCAAGGACAGGAGAAAAGACTTTGCTGTGCTTATCATCTTGAAGAAGAGAATCTCCAAGGGCTTGAACTGAGCTTGCCTCCTGCCTGAAGTCACAGGGACACAAAGACTTCACCCCTTCTGTTTGCCTGCATCTAGAACTGCTGTTTTAGCTGCTAACAGAGGGAAATTGCAACACGGACGCCGGCGAGCGACGCCGTAACCTGCACCGAAGCCGTGGGCACCGCTCGTGAAGAGCACGACGCACCGCCCCGACTTGCACCGTAGGCCCGACGCCTGCCGACGCCGTGCGACATCGACTCCGAAGCCGTCACCGAGGCCGCTGCCTGCACCGGAGCAGAGGACACCGCTCGTGACGCTCACGACGCACTGTCCCGACTCGCACCGCAGCCCCGACTTCACCGACGCCAGGGCTTCATCATCGCGGAGCCGATCCTCGACGTGGGTGACCCCCGAATCCATCGACACCGCACCATCTAAGGAACCGACGCCTCGCCGCCATCCGTGACGTCACCTCCCCGACACAGTAAGGAACCGACGCCTCACCTCCCCTACGCTGCAGTAAGAAACCGAGACATCACCTCCCCTGGGGTCGTAAGGAACCGACGCCGCCGGCGCCAACGAAGCCTCACCTCCCAGACGCCGTGCACCGTCTTTGTTTTCATCGAATTCCAGGTACTGTTCTTTGTGGGGCTGTTCGACTCCGGGCCCGACGCTGCGCACCTCGCGGTCGGCGCCGTACTTTGGGATTTCCACCAGTCACGACGTCGTGATAACTCCAAGTGGAGTTATTTGTTGCTACAAGCTTTATTTTGATTGACTATCCTATTTTTGAAGATAACGTGAACTGTCTCTATCATTTTAAGTCTATTTTTAGATTACAGTATTGTGGAGTTTTGCTATTGGGTCTTGTGTTAAGTCTATATAAAGATTACTTATTTTTACATACAACCTGTGTGGTGTCCATCTGTAGTGTTTTCACTGTATTACTGTATGTGTTCACAAATGCTTTACACACTGCTTCTGAGATAAGCCTGTCTGCTCGTGCCAAGCTACCAGGGGGTGAGCAGGGGTTATTTTAGGAGTGTATCCCCCTTATCCTGACTAGAAGCAAGGGTCCCTATTTGGACAAAGGTGCAAACCATTGCCAACTAGAGACCCCCAGTTCTAACATTGGTGGTCAGCGGTGAGGATTTGGACTTGCATTTGTGATTCATATACAGTGATTGGTGTACACTACTAGTGAGTGCAGACCAATACGCGACCACATACATTTTGATAGGACTTTTTTCCTTGGAACCTTTATTTTTGTTGAGAACTGCCAATTTTTACAATGAGCAAAAGAGGATCCATTGCACCTGCAGATATTGAATTTGAAGAAGATAGGGTTGATACCTACACTGTGCCAGAGCTCAAAGCCGTTTGTAAAAAATTTAAAATCTCTATGAGAGGCCTCACCAGGAAGGAGGAGCTTCAAAAGGCGCTGAGGGCCTGGTTGGAAGTACGGAATGCCGGTGGGCAGCCCGAGGAGCCTGTGGAGGAGGCAGAGAATTTAGATGAGCAGCTTGAGGGGCCATTAGGCTTACCTGGGAGGAGAGTGCCTTCCAGGGAGGGCAGCAGTGTTTCTCAAAAGGGCCTGTCTCCAGAGGAGCTGGAGGACAGGGAGAAAAGCAGGATGCATGAAATGGAGATGGCCAAACTGAAACAGGGAAGCCATGATAGCCTTGAGCACAAGAATTTGGAGTTGGAAAGTAAGAGGTTGGCCATGGAAGAAAGGAAGATGGTTTTAGAGCATGAGAGAGTGGTAAGGGAGCTAGAGCTAAAGGCTAGGAGCCTAGAAATCACTCCCTCTGGTGGCAGCACACCTCCAGTGCCTGTAGAAGGAAGAGTGTACATCCCCAAGGAGGTTATTAAAGATTTCATGAAGGGGGAGGACATTGGGCAATGGTTTAAAGCATATGAGATCGCCATGACATCACACCGGGTCCCTGAGAAGGATTGGGGAGCGGGGTTGTGGGGCCGCTTTACAGGTGAGGGAAGGGAAACCTTGCTAGCCTTGCCCACAGAGGATCAGATGTCCTATGCCCACCTGAAGGAAGCTTTAGTGGCAAGGTATGGGTTAACTCCAGAGCTTTATAGGCAGACGTTTAGGAACTGCAAAAAGCTGGAGTCTAGTACCTGGGTGGAGTATGTGTCTTATTTTTGCAGAGCATTGGATGGATGGGTGAAGGTAGCAAAGTAGATGACTTGCAGGGGTTCTATGATTTAATTGCATGGGAGCACTTGTCCAGTAGTTGTTTTCCAGAGCTACGCCAGCACCTTGTTGACAGTAAGCTGACTAATCCTAGGAAGCTTGCTGAGGAGGCGGACCGCTGGGTCAGTACTCAGGTCCACAAGGGTCTTGTGGGAGACTCTGCCAAAGGTGGGCAGGGTCCCCAGCAGAAGAGTGGGGGGGACAAGGGTAAACAGAAGGAGTTCCAAAAAGGGCCCCAAAGTAAACCCCAAGGGAACCAAGGTAAGGGTTCCCAGCCTCCCACTGAGAAAAGACCATGGGTCCCAACAGATAAGTCTGTTCAGAAGGGGCCCAAGGCATGTTTTAGTTGTGGTCAGGTGGGTCACTTTGTAGGAAGTCCCAAGTGCCCCAATACCGTGACCACTGCACCCACTGGTGCACCACCCCGGCAGATGGCTAGTGTAGCCCTGGGAGAGGAGTTGGGTGCCCAAGGTGGGTGGGGTCCCGCAGAGATGTCCCTGGTCTCTTTAGGAGACAGTGAGATGGTCCCTAGGACCCAGCTGCCTGATAACACAAAAAAATACAGGCAGTGGGTGACCATCAATGGCCATAGGGTGGAGGCTCTGAGAGACACCGGGGCCAGTGTCACAGCTCTCAGTTGTCGGCTGGTGTCTGAGGAGCAGGTGGTCCCCAACGTATTCTACCCCGTAGTTGCCGCTGACAACTCAGAGAGCCACTGTAAGGTGGCCCAGGTTCCCTTTGAGTGGGGGCGGGGGTCTCAGGTATCCTTCAAGTAGCTGTGAGGCCAGCCATGCCTGTTGACTGTCTGCTAGGCAATGATTTGGAGAGCTCCCCTTGGGCGAAGGTGGAGCGGAGGTCTCATTTGCAGATGTTGGGTCTGCCAGAGTGGGCGTGTGTGACCACTCGGTCAATGGCAGCCGGTAAGGGTATTCAAGAGGACCTGGAGCCTGGAAGAATGGCCCAGGTGCCTGCCTTAAAGAGAGGAGGCAGGGGGCATGGGAAACCGGCTCCCGAAGTTCCCACGGTCCAGGAGGAGGCAGACCTTGAGGGGGATGCCCTGGAACCTACAGGGGAACAAGTGGCTGAACTGGGGGACCTGCCTGAGCTGACCCATTGGCAGCAGGAAGGAGGCCCCTCCAGGGAAGAGTTCTGCGAGGAGCAGAAGAAGTGCCCTTCTCTTGAGGGCTTGCGGCAACAGGCTGCAAGCCAGGCAGCAGGTGATCAGTCTGGATCACACTGGATCTACTGGGAGAATGGTCTCCTGTATAGTGAGCCTAAGGTTGCTGAGCCTGTGTCAGCCTGTGTGCTGGTGGTACACCAGCGCTTCAGAGCCTTCCTACTGGGTCTGGCTCATTATGTGCCTTTAGCAGGACATTTGGGGCAAGACAAGACCTTTCAAAGGCTTGTCACCCACTTTCATTGGCCCCAAATGCGCAAGAGTTCAGATACTCATTGCAGGACCTGTCAGACTTGCCAGGCAAGTGGCAAGAGTGGGAGGAAGCGCAAGGCTCCTCTCCAACCTTTCCCTGTTGTCAGCACCCCCTTTGAGAGGGTGGGTATTGACATTGTGGGGCCTCTGGATCCCAAGACAGCCATGGGCAACAGGTTCATCCTGGTCTTGGTGGACCATGCCACCCGGTACCCGGAAGCCATCCCTCTTCGGACAGTGACGCCCCCCGTGGTGGGACGTGCACTGATGGGGATTTTCTCCCGCGTGGGGTTCCCCAAGGAGGTGGTGTCTGACCGTGGTACCAACTTCATTTCCAATTATATGAAGTCCCTGTGGCAGGAGTGTGGTGTAACCTATAAGTTCACCACTCCTTACCACCCCCAAGGTAATGGGCTGGTTGAGAGATTCAACCGGACCCTTAAAGGTATGATTATGGGTCTTGAAGAGCCCATGAGGCGTAAGTGGGACGTCCTCTTGCCATGCCTGCTCTTTGCTTACAGAGAGGTGCCACAGAAGTCCTTAGGGTTCAGTCCCTTTGAACTGCTGTACGGCCATCCTGTAAGAGGACCTCTGAGTCTGGTCAAGGAAGGCTGGGAGAAAGCTCCCAGGAAAACTCCCCAGGATGTATTTAGTTACATGCTGGCCTTCAGGAACCAGACTCGGCGTTTCAGACAACTCGCTGAGGCGAATCTGGAAGCCAGCCAGGAAGAGATGAAACGTTGGCATGATCAGAATGCCACTCTGATCGAGTTTCAGCCTGGACAAAAGGTTTGGGCCATGGCCCCAGTGGAGCCCTGTGCGCTCCAAGATAAGTGGACCGGACCATTTGAGGTGGTGGAGCGCAAGAGTGATGTCACCTACTTGGTGGACTTGCAGTCTCCCAGGAACCCCTTGCGGGTCCTGCATGGGAACCGCCTGAAGCCCCACTTTGAGAGGTCTGAAGTGGGCATGCTCTTAGCAACAGATGCTGGGATGGAAGAAGAGATTGAACCTCTTCCTGACCTCCTGTATGCAAAAGAGCAAGATGGGTCAGTGGCTGGTGTGAACCTCTCTCCCACCCTGACCCCTGAGCAGCAGAATGACTGTCGCCAACTGTTGGGACAGTTTTCTGATCTGTTCTCTCTGACTCCCGGTATCACTGAATGGTGCGTCCATGATGTGGACACTGGGGACAGTCCTCCTGTGAAGCACAAAACTTACAGAGTGACTGACAGGGTGAGAGCTTGCATCAAGGAGGAGGTCTCCAAGATGTTTGCCTTATGGGTGATTGAGTCCTCTAACAGCCCTTGGGCCAGCCCAGTGGTCTTGGTCCCAAAGGCTGCCGCGCCTGGTGCCACACCCGAACTCCGGTTCTGTGTGGACTACCGAGGACTCAATTCAGTCACCAGGACTGACGCGCACCCCATCCCCAGAGCTGATGAGCTCATTGATCGGTTGGGGGCTGCCCGGTACCTCAGCACGTTTGATCTAACGTCTGGATACTGGCAGATTGCCTTAACTGATGGGGCCAAAGAGAGGTCAGCATTCTCCACACCAGATGGGCACTACCAATTCCGGGTGATGCCCTTTGGGATAAAGAATGCCCCTGCCACCTTTCAGAGGTTGGTCAACCAGGTGTTGGCTGGGCTGGAGGATTTCAGTGCCACCTACCTGGATGACATTGCAGTGTTCAGTGCCACTTGGGAGGAACATCTGCACCACCTCTGGGAAGTGTTGAAGGCGCTGCGGAGGGCAGGCCTCACGATCAAGGCGAGTAAGTGCCAGATCGGGCAGGGTTCTGTGGTGTACTTGGGACACCAGGTTGGGAGCGGCCAGGTGGCGGCCCTACAGCCCAAGATAGATACCATCCTGGCTTGGGAACCCCCCAAAACCCAGACAGAGGTGAGAGCCTTCTTAGGACTCACCAGGTATTACAGGAGGTTTGTCAAGGGGTATGGCAACATTGTTGCACCCTTGACTGAGCTGACTTCTAGGAAGCAGCCCAGGAAAGTGAACTGGACTGATGCCTGCCAAAAGGCTTTTGATGCCCTGAAATCTGCCATGTGCACGGCGCCCGTGCTTCAGGCGCCCAACTTCTCAAGGGAATTCATTGTGCAGACAGATGCTTCAGAGCATGGTGTTGGGGCTGTGCTTTCACAGATGAATGAGGAGGGCCTAGACCAACCTGTAGCCTTTATTAGTAGGAGGTTACTCCCACGGGAACAGAGGTGGAGTGCGATTGAACGTGAGGCATTTGCTGTGGTCTGGGCACTGAAGAAGTTGAGACCATACTTGTTTGGGACTCACTTCCGGGTTCAGACAGACCACAGGCCCCTCAGATGGTTAATGCAGATGAGGGGTGAGAATCCAAAACTGTTGAGGTGGTCCATTTCCCTACAGGGGATGGACTTCACGGTGGAACACCGCCCTGGTACAGAACACGCCAATGCTGATGGTCTGTCCAGATTTTTCCGCCTTAGTGATGAGAACTCCCAGGAGGGAGGGTAGTTCTCCCCACATTTCAGCTGGAGGGGACACGTGTTAGACTTGGCACCATTGGCGTGGGTCTCCCTTCCATTTTTTGCTGTTGCCTCTTATGTTTTTGCTGGTTTTAGATGCTTTTGGGCACTGTGCCACTGCTGTCCAGTGCCACAGTGCAAGTGCTCCCTACTGTAAATTGATGTGTTGATTAGTGACTCCATGATTGGGTTATTTGATTTACTTGTCATACCCTAGTACAGTGCACCATGGGTGCCCAGGGCTTGTAAATCAAATGCTGCTGGTGGGCTTGCAGCACTGGTTGTGCCACCCACAGAAGCAGCTTGTAAAGTGTGTCTCAGGCCTGCCATTGCAGAGCCTGCGTGCAGTCTGTGACTGCCATGTCGACTTGGCAAGTGCACCCCCTTGCCAGTCCCTAAATCTTCCCTTATCTTCATATCAGACACCCCTAAGGTAGGCCCAAGGGCAGGGTGCATTGTAAGTATAAGGTAGGACATGCCCTGGTGTGTGTGGCATGTCCTAATAGTGAATTACAGCCATTTTCGTTTTTCACTATTGCAAGGCTACCTGTTCCCCATAGGCCAGAATGGGCAGTTTGATTATTACACCTTATAATCCTAACTGACCCAGGGAACATGGTAGAAAAACGAATTTAGTATGCCTGAACTCAGAATGATAAAATACATCTTTTAGTGAAGTTGGTTTTAACATTCTGCGTTTGAAAATACCACTTTTAGAAAGTAGGTATTTTCTTGCCTAACCATCCAGCTGCCTCTGCTCAGGTTGTGTATTGTATGTCTGGGTTTGTGAGTGACAGGGGCTGGGGGGATTCCAGGAGGCAGGGTGAGTCAGCACTAGGCTGAATAGCTCTGCCTGAAGGAGGATGGGTGGGAGGAGTTGCACCTGGGTCTGAATAGGGCTGTGCCTGCCTTCCACAATGCTGGCTTCACCTCCTGCCGGGCGTCTGATGGCTCTGCCCCTCACTCTCAAAGGAAAGAAGGAGTCATGTACACAAAGTGCTCCAAGACTGACCAGAACTGGTTTGGACTAGGCATAGGCCTCTCTGCCTTCAGAGAACAAAGGATTTCTGTGTATAAATACTGGGGCCCAGACCCCATGAAATTAGATCACTTCTGGGAAATCAAGAAACCTGTGCCAAGGAGAAGAACCAGAGAAGCTGAAGGAGGAGTACTGCCCCTGTGCTGTTTTGCTGATTGGTGTTGGCCTGCAGTGGTTGCTTTCTGCCAAGGACAGGAGAAAAGACTTTGCTGTGCTTATCATCTTGAAGAAGAGAATCTCCAAGGGCTTGAACTGAGCTTGCCTCCTGCCTGAAGTCACAGGGACACAAAGACTTCACCCCTTCTGTTTGCCTGCATCTAGAACTGCTGTTTTAGCTGCTAACAGAGGGAAATTGCAACACTGACGCCGGCGAGCGATGCCGTAACCTGCACCGAAGCCGTGGGCACCGCTCGTGAAGAGCACGACGCACCGCCCCGACTTGCACCGTAGGCCAGACGCCTGCCGACGCCGTGCGACCGAGGCCGCTGCCTGCACCGGAGCAGAGGACACCGCTCGTGACGCTCACGATGCACCGTCCCGACTCGCACCGCAGCCCCGACTTCACCGACGCCAGGGCTTCATCATCGCGGAGCCGATCCTCGACGTGGGTGACCCCCGAATCCATCGACACCGCAGCATCGTAAGGAACCGACGCCTCGCCGCCATCCATGACGTCACCTCCCCGACACAGTAAGGAACCGACGCCTCACCTCCCCTGCGCTGCAGTAAGGAACCAAGACATCACCTCCCCTGGGGTCGTAAGGAACCGACGCCGCCGGCGCCAACGAAGCCTCACCTCCCCGACGCCGTGCACCGTCTTTGTTTTCATCGAATTCCAGGTACTGTTCTTTGTGGGTCTGCTCGACTCCGAGCCCGACGCCGTGCACCTCGCGGTCGGCGCCGTACTTTGGGATTTCCACCAGTCACGACGTCGTGATAACTCCAAGTGGAGTTATTTGTTGCTACAAGCTTTATTTTGATTGACTGTCCTATTTTTGAAGATAACGTGAACTGTCTCTATCATTTTAAGTCTATTTTTAGATTACAGTATTGTGGAGTTTTGCTATTGGGTCTTGTGTTAAGTCTATATAAAGATTACTTATTTTTTACACACAACCTGTGTGGTGTCCATCTGTAGTGTTTTCACTGTATTACTGTATGTGTTCACAAATGCTTTACACACTGGTGGACACCTTGCACCAGTACAATTCGACTCTTATGGTAGGTAGGTTTAAGACAACCTTTATAGAAAGCTATCCTAGTGGTAGCTGTGGAGAGCAGCCTTCAGGCTAAGCCTTGGAGGAATGTAAAGCAGCTTGTTTTACCACACAATCTCTTGAATCACCAAATGAAAAGACACCACACAGGTATATATATCAAATATATATGTATTTATTACTAAACAACTCTCTACTAATCTCTTTATGAGATTAGAAGTCAGGAACATATGTACAAGTCAATGTTTTATCAAAATAAGTTAGCACAAGTAAATATCACAATCTTATCTTGGCTAGACCGGGGTCTAGAGCATATAGAATCGAGGGACCCCAAAGAACCACCCCAGGTAGTTGTAGGAGACCCACAGGGGACGGACGCGGTGTTCAGACACTGGTGCGAGTCCTGTACGAGTCTATGCGAGAGAACGCGATTGAGTTATCAATGTTACAGGTCCCTGGCGTGTTCGAGGCGAACACACCGATCGGTCAGTACGAGTCGAAGGACGCGGATACTGGTAGAGTTACAAGGGAGTTGGACGCGATGTGTCTAACACAGACGCAAACCCTGTACGAGCCAGTGCGAGAATCGCACGGGAAAAATAGGAGTTTTAGGGCACTTCTAGGGTAGCTACAAGCAAGCCACTTACAGGGTAAGTAGTTCTAGGGCCCACACCCACAGGAGCACCGTAGTGCTGAAGTTATCTCACCCAGGGGAGCCGGGTGCATAGGTGTCCTTTGGTGTCGGGTTGCGGCGTCGTTCTCAATGGGAGCCAGTGAAGACTTGCTGCTTGCGACGACAGAAGAAGTGTCCGTTGGAATCCAAGCCTGGATTCGGAAGGAGGAAGACCTGAAAGCAGAGGGGACAGAGTTCAAAGTCACTTGGCAGTGACCCGGGGCAAGGAAGATGAATGCCCACTGTCGTCGATAGGATTCAGGTCGTTCACTGTTGTCTTGACTCTTCGACCACGAGGTCCAGGAGGCGTCGAGGACGGCCAGGAGCTGGATTCAGCGTGTCCCACGAAGTCTGCAGCTGACTGCGGTGTTGGCGACCCGATTGGAGCCAACAAGCCTTGGTAGCAGCAAGTCTCGTGGAAGGGACGAAAAAGTCAATGGTGCAGACCAGCAAGGTCTGGGGGACTTACCCAGCGAGGGTATGTCAGGGCAGGCCTGGAGCAACCAGGGGAGCCCTTTGGTTTTGTTGAAAAGTCTTCTGGGGACCCACAAGCCGGCTGGCAAGGGATCGCGAAGACGCCTCGGGAGGATTCACTCAACAGGGGCCCACGGTCACTCGGGACGGTGTATGCCTCTGATTTTGGGAGGGATCAATGCTAGAGGCTGGGACCACACGTGCTCCAAAGCACAAGTTCGTAGAACGTCGTGAAGGGGTTGCACTCGACAATAGTGCACGGTACCCAGGAGCTGCGGTTCCTCGTCGCTCGTGGGGTCCACTTGCCTCAGCTTCGCTGGGGACTCACGATGGCCTTGGAGAAGTCAGGAAATCCTCTTCCTGGGCTGCAGGGACTTCGGGCTCCGGCGGGAGCGGCGTAGTTTGCGACCGTCAGTGTAGTTTTTGGTGCCTGCCAAGCAGGGGAGTCACTCCTTGACTCCAAGGGAGATTCTTCAGTCTTCCAGAGGTAGTGGAACGTCGATGGTCCAGGATTCTTCTTAAGAGCGTAGTCCAGGGGTATCTAGGTTGCAATGCACAGGTTCCCCCTCTTATACTAAAGAGAAGGGAGGGACTAGCTCTATGACCCCACCTATGGGAGGGTCAGGGGAGTGGGTGGCTACACCCACTTCCCTTTGTCCAGTTTCGATCCAGAGCAGGGGCAGGTAGCCCCTGAGCTGGTTTGAACTGGCATATGCACAGAGGAGCCTTCTGCTCCCCCAGTGCAGGACTTCAAAGCACTCTAGGAGTGCACCCACCCAGCCCCAATACACTAAACCCTGTCTGGGAGGTGGTCACACCCCCTTGGGACAGGATACCTATTGTTGGGCCTCCTCCACTGCGAGTGTTGGTCATCAGCAGGAGGGCAGCCCAGTGTCTGTGACTGGTGGCATCCATTTTGTGATGCCAGGGCTCTTCAGGATTCTACCGCGTTTCCACAGTAGGTACATGTCTATCCCTCTAGAAGGGTGGAATGCTACCCCCGCCGCCAGAACTGGCGGGGGGGTAGTATTCCAAGATGTTTGACACCAAACACGACATGTTTCCGTGCAGCCATCCCAAAGTTAGCATTTAACGCGAGGATATAATGCGCTTAAGAGTATATGGTCAGGCTGCACTACAAACAGCCTCAGAGAAGGGTCTCCGAATGCTGCAGAGGGGCTCTGCTCATGCAGGGGCACCCTCTCACATAGGAACCAAGCACTCTGCCTTCAGGATTGACAAGGCCTGCCATAGGAGTGACATATAGGTTTATATGTGTGTATCTATGTAGTGATATAGGTAGCCTATATCACAGTAAGGGGTGCATGCACCACCTTACCCAGGCTGCAGTAGCAGACCTGTGGTGTCAGATTTAGTCTGCTTCCCAGGTGTGGCATAATACATGCTTCAGCCCCTGGTAGGCCTGTGAAGTACCTATGCCCTTGGCACCTAAGGTACCATATACTAGGGACTCATAAGGTACCACAGTATCCAATCACTAGTGCACCTAGAGTGCACTCCAAGTCGTTTAGAGAGAACAGAGAGGCTGGGGCCCTGATTGGCAGGGTCCCAGCCAGACTATAGCCAGAAACCAGTGTAAACATCAGAAAAAAAGTGGGGGCAACATAAGAGGCAGATCCTACTCTCCTACACAACCCCCCCAAATGCAGGGACACTAAACTAACCTTGACCAGTTGAGTCTTCGTGCTCTAAGTGGAAATACCTTGAGAGTCCATCTGCATTGGCATGTTGGGTCCCAGGCCTGTGTTCCACTGTATAGTCCATCCCCTGTAGGGAAATGGACCACCTCAAAAGTTTTGGGTTTTCACCTTTCATCTGTTTAAGCCATAGGAGGGGCTTGTGGTCAGTCTGAACTATGAAGTGAGTGCCAAACAAGTATGGCCTCAGCTTCTTCAGGGCCCACACCACAGCAAAGGCCTCCCTCTCTATAGCTGACCAACGTTTCCCTCTAGGGGTCAGCCTTCTGCTAATGAAAGCTACTGGCTGGTCTTGACCTTCATCATTCAGTTGAGACAGTACAGCTCCCACACCCAGCTCAGAAGCATCTGTTTGGACAATGAACTTTTTGGTGTAGTCTGGACTCTGTAAGATGGGGGCAGTGCACATGGCCTGCTTTAGGTCTTCAAATGCCTTCTGACAGCTAGCTGTCCACTGAACCTTTTTTGGCATTTTCTTTGAGGTTAGATCATTCAAGGGGGTCACTATAGATCCATATCCCTTCACAAACCTCCTATAGTACCCAGCCAGGCCTAAGAAGGCTCTCACCTGTGTCTGGGTGGTTGGAGCAACCCATTTCATTATGGTTTGGATTTTGCTCTGTAAAGGCTGAACCTGGCCTCCACCTACAAGGTGGCCCTGGTACACAACCTGACTCTGCCCTATCTGGCACTTAGTGGCCTTGATAGTGAGGCCTGCTTTCTGCAGAGCCTCCAAAACATTTCTGAGGTGGACCAGGTGATCCTGCCAGGAGGAACTAAAGACAGCAATATCATCTAGATAAGCTGAGCAATAAGTTTCCATCCCTGCCAGAACTTTGTTCACCAACCTCTGAAAAGTGGCAGGTGCATTTTTCAATCCAAAGGGCATCACCACAAAGTGGTAGTGCCCACCAGGGGTCGAAAATGCTGTTTTGGCTTTTGCATCATCAGCTAATCTGATCTGCCAGTAGCCAGCTGTTAGGTCAAATGTACTTAGATACTTGGCTGAGGCCAAAGTATCAATCAGCTCATCTGCCCTTGGTATGGGATAGGCATCAGTCCTAGTGACTGCATTGAGGCCTCTGTAGTCTACACAAAACCTCATTTCTTTCTTACCACCCTGGGTATGAGGCTTGGGTACTAGGACTACTGGGCTAGCCCAAGGGCTATCTGAAGGCTCAATCACACCTAACTCCAACATTTTCTGGACTTCAGTCCTGATACAGTCCCTGACATGGTCAGGTTGCCTGTAGATTTTACTCTTGACAGGCAGACTGTCCCCAGTGTCCACCTCATGGGTGCACCAGGTAGTCTGACTAGGGGTCAGGCTAAACATATGTCTGTACTGCTGCAGAACTTGTCTGCACTCAGTTTGCTGATGGGCAGTGAGGCTGTTTGCCAAAGCAACACCATCTACTGACCCATCATGAGGGTTCTGTGAGAGCAGGTCAGGGAGAGGGTCACTCTCCTCCTCCTGTTCCTCATCAGTTGCCATGAGCAAGCCCATGTCAGCCCTGTCAACATATGGTTTCAATCTGTTGACATGGAGCACCCTCAGACGGCTCCTGGGAGTTCCAAGATTCACCAGATAGGTGACTTCTCCCTTTTGCTCAACTATTGTATGGGGGCCACTCCATTTGTCTTGGAGGGCTGCTGGGGCCACCGGCTCCAACACCCACACTTTCTGTCCTGGCTGGTACACAGTCAGCACAGCCTTTTGGTCATGCCAAGCTTTTTGTAATTCTTGGCTGGCCTCCAGGTTTTTGGTTGCCTTTTTCATGTATTCAGCCATCCTGGAGCGGAGACCAAGTACATAGTCCATCACATCCTGTTTGGGGGGCTTGAGAGGTAACTCCCAGCCTTCTTTTACCAAACATAATGGACCTCTTACAGGATGCCCAAACAGAAGCTCAAATGGGCTGTAACCAACCCCCTTCTGTGGAACCTCTCTGTATGCAAACAACAGGCAGGGAAGAAGAAGGTCCCATTTCCGCCTAAGCTTCTCTGGGAGTCTTTTAATCATTCCCTTCAGGGTTTTGTTGAAGCGTTCAACCAACCCATTGCATTGTGGGTGATAGGGGGTGGTGAACTTATAAGTTACCCCACACTCCTTCCACATTGCTTTCAAATATCCTGACATGAAGTTGGTACCTCTGTCAGAGATGACCTCCTTTGGGAAACCCACTCTGGAGAAAACTCCAATGAGGGCTCTTGCCACCACAGGAGCTGTGGTGGTCCTCAGGGAATTGCCTCTGGGTACCTGGTGGCATGATCCACTACCACCAGGATAAATCTGTGCCCAGATGCAGTTTGAGGGTCAAGGGGACCAACAATGTCAATCCCTACCCTTTCAAAGGGTACCCCCACCACAGGTAGTGGTATCAGGGGGCCTTTGTTGTGCCACCTGCCTTGCCACTGGCTTGGCATGTGACACAGGAGCGACAAAACTCCTTTGTGTCCTCTGACAAATGTGGCCAATGAAAATGTGGAACAAGCCTGTCCCAGGTCTTGTTTTGGCCCAAGTGACCCGCCAAAGGGATATCATGTGCTAGGGTCAAGAGGAACCCCCTAAACTTCTGAGGTATTACCAACCTCCTGGTGGCTCCAGGGGCTGGATCTCTACCCTCAGAATATAGGAGTCCCTCATCCCAATAAACTTTATGGGACCCACTAGCACTCCCAGCAGCCTCAGCAGCAGCCTGCTGTCTGAGGGGTTCAAGAGAGTGGCAGCACTGTTGCTCCTTACTCAGATCTTCCCTAGAAGGGCCCCCTGCCCCCAAGAACTCAACCTGATCAGGTTCAAGTCCCTCTGGGGCAGTTCCTTCTTCAGGATCTGCTTCTCCTCCCGCAAGAGGGGAATCTGTGATCTGAGACAGAGGGGAAGGCACTGCCTTAACCCTACTGCTCCTCTTCTTGGGAAGCACCTGGTCCATAATTTCAGGATCCAGAGCTTGTTCAGTGTCATGCATTTTGGCTTGTGACCTGGTCACAGCAAATACCTCTGCAGGGATGCCCAACATCTCAGCATGAGTCCATAACTCTACTTCAGACCAGGCTGAAGTTTCTAGATCATTGCCCAATAGACATTCTACAGGGAGGTCTGCACTGACTACAACCTTCTTGAGGCCAGTTACCCCTCCCCAGGAGAAATTCACAACTGCCAGACTATGGTTGGTCCTGGTGTTGCTTGCATTGGTCACCTGGTACATTTCGCCCAGGATGATCTGTCCAGGGTCCACAAGATCCTCTGCCACCATGGTGACACTAGCACCTGTGTCCCTAAATGCCAAAGCCTGTTTGCCATTTATTACAGGCTGCTGTTTGTATTTGCCCAGATTACTGGGGCTCACCAGGAAGGACATGTCAATGTCTCCATCACAAATCAGCATTGCCTGAGTGGGTACTCTGACTAGGCCAGAGTCCACTTCAGAACCCAGGGTCAACCCTACTACACCCTTATTCTGAGTACCACCTCCACCAGTCGCTGAACTAGGGGGAACAGTTGCCTTAGGGGCAGGAGTGGTGGTGGTTTGGTCTTTGGACTTGTTACAATCAGAAGTCCAGTGCCCTTTCTGTTTACAGAATTTGCACCAGGGCTTCTTTTGGCCTTTTCCCTTGTTGGATTGTGACTCCCCACCAGATGCAGATTTTTGGGGCCCTTGTGAAGACTTCTGGTCTTTTGACTTATCCCCACTCTTCTCAGAGCCCTTAGAATCCTGCTTCTTTGTGTCACCCCCTTGGTTCTGGGTTTTCTGCCTCACCCTGGTTCTGACCCACTTGTCTGCCTTCTTTCCCAATTCTTGGGGAGAGGTCAGATCTGAGTCCACCAGGTATTGATGCAACAACTGGTTCTGGCAATTATTAAGGATCTGTTCTCTCTTCATTAGATTATACAATGCCTTGAAATCAGTAACCCTACTGCCAACCAGCCAACCCTCCAGAGCCTTGGTTGCACAATATACAAAGTCAGTCCAGTCCTGAGTCTGTGCCTTCTGGGTGTCTCTGAACTTCAACCTGTACTGCTCAGTGGTTAAGCCAAACCCATCTATTAGTGCACTCTTCAGGACTTCATAGTCATCAGCATCCTCTTCTCTAACAGTGAGGAGCTTGTCTCTACCTTTATCTGAAAAGGAGAGCCACAAGATTGCTGCCCACTGCTTTTGGGGGACCTGTTGTACCCTACAGGCCCTTTCCATAGCAGTTACCCACTTATGGATATCATCCCCACTCTGGTAGGGAGGAACAACCTTGCTCAGGTTCCTATGGTCTGGAATATATTCTCTGCCTCTAGGGACACTGCTGCTGCCACCAGGGGGTTCTAACCCCTCTCTTCTAGAAGCTCTCTGGAGCTCAAAGGCTTCTTTATCTAATGCCAACTGCTTGGTTTCGAGGGCAAATCTTGCTTCCTCATACTGCAGCAGCTTGCACAGTCTTTCAGAGGAGGTCTCTCTTCTTGGGAAGTAGGAGTTCCTCTGCTGGACAAATTCTCTGCCAGAGTGATAGGAGCGGTCAGAGTCCCTAGAAAGGGACCTATGCCTCTCCTCCACTGTGTCAGTTCTCTTAGGGAGAATTCCTCTGTCCTTTTCAGACCCCTTGGGGCCTGGCCCTACAATCACAGAGTCTTGGTCAACTTGATGTTCATCATCTGACCCAGACACTGTAATTGACCCACCCCCTGATTCAGACCCATTAGCTCCTAGAGCTAATCTAAGATCATCTGTTGTCAGCTAATCTATCAGGTGTAGTGTGGAGGGACTCTGTCCTATCTTCAGGTGCCTCTCAGCACACATGGCTTTCAAGTCAAAGAAAGTCATGTCCTTATACTGAAGCTGGGTGGATCCACTGGGTCCATCCCTTAAGGACATTCTAGTGTTGTGCAGTGTTGTACTACCTACACTAGTTTGTGGCCTACTGATCCTAGCTTGAGCTGTAGAAAGGGTGTGCTATCCCTTGGCACACAGCTCTAAGTTCAGTAGAACTTATTGATACTAAGCTTGACTTCATATGTACCTTGAGTACCTATAGTGGTTTTCAGTTAGTAATTCAAAATAGAGATTTTCTGGTAAAACAATAGCAAGCTGGAATCCCACACGCTGCCACCAATGTGTGAAGTTGGCCTGGTATATGCTGTTCACTAGTTAAAGTGGACACCTTGCACCAGTACAATTCGACTCTTATGGTAGGTAGGTTTAAGACAACCTTTATAGAAAGCTATCCTAGTGGTAGCTGTGGAGAGCAGCCTTCAGGCTAAGTCTTGGAGAATGTAAAGCAGCTTGTTTTAGCACACAATCTCTTGAATCACCAAATGAAAAGACACCACACAGGTATATATATCAAATATATATGTATTTATTACTAAACAACTCTCTACTAATCTCTTTATGAGATTAGAAGTCAGGAACATATGTACAAGTCAATGTTTTATCAAAATAAGTTAGCACAAGTAAATATCACAATCTTATCTTGGCTAGACCGGGGTCTAGAGCATATAGAATCGAGGGACCCCAAAGAACCACCCCAGGTAGTTGTAGGAGACCCACAGGGGACGGACGCGGTGTTCAGACACTGGTGCGAGTCCTGTACGAGTCTATGCGAGAGAACGCGATTGAGTTATCAATGTTACAGGTCCCTGGCGTGTTCGAGGCGAACACACCGATCGGTCAGTACGAGTCGAAGGACGCGGATACTGGTAGAGTTACAAGGGAGTTGGACGCGATGTGTCTAACACAGACGCGAACCCTGTACGAGCCAGTGCGAGAATCGCACGGGGAAAATAGGAGTTTTAGGGCACTTCTAGGGTAGCTACAAGCAAGCCACTTACAGGGTAAGTAGTTCTAGGGCCCACACCCACAGGAGCACAGGGGAGCCGGGTGCATAGGTGTCCTTTGGTGTCGGGTCGCGGCGTCGTTCTCAATGGGAGCCAGTGAAGACTTGCTGCTTGCGACGACAGAAGAAGTGTCCGTTGGAATGCAAGCCTGGGTTCGGAAGGAGGAAGACCTGAAAGCAGAGGGGACAGAGTTCAAAGTCACTTGGCAGTGACCCGGGGCAAGGAAGATGAATGCCCACCGTAGTCGACAGGATTCAGGTCGTTCACTGATGTCTTGACTCTTCGAACACGAGGTCCAGGAGGCGTCGAGGACGGCCAGGAGCTGGATTCAGCGTGTCCCACGAAGTCTGCAGCTGACTGCAGTGTCGGCGACCCGATTGGAGCCAACAAGCCTTGGTAGCAGCAAGTCTCGTGGAAGGGACGAAAAAGTCAATGGTGCAGACCAGCAAGGTCTGGGGGACTTACCCAGCGAGGGTATGTCAGGGCAGGCCTGGAGCAACCAGGGGAGCCCTTTGGTTTCGTTGAAAAGTCTTCTGGGGACCCACAAGCCGGCGGCTGGCAAGGGATCGCGAAGACGCCTCGGGAGGATTCACTCAACAGGGGCCCATGGTCACTCGGGAAGATGTAGGCCTCTGATTTTGGGAGGGATCTCTGCTAGAGGCTGGGACCACACGTGGTCCAAAGCACAAGTTCGTAGAATGTCGTGAAGGGGTTGCACTCAACAATAGTGCACGGTACCCAGGGGCTGCGGTTCCTCGTCGCTCGTGTGGTCCACTTGCCTCAGCTTTGCTGGGGACTCACGATGGCCTTGGAGAAGTCAGGAAGTCCTCTTCCTGGGCTGCAGGGACTTCGGGCTCCGGCGGGAGCGGCGTAGTTTGCGACCGTCGTTGTAGTTTTTGGTGCCTGCCAAGCAGGGGAGTCACTCCTTGACTCCAAGGGAGATTCTTCAGTCTTCCAGAGGTAGTGGAACGTTGAAGGTCCAGGATTCTTCTTAAGAGCGTCGTCCAGGGGTATCTAGGTTGCAATGCACAGGTTCCCCCTCTTATACTAAAGAGAAGGGAGGGACTAGCTCTATGACCCCACCTATGGGAGGGTCAGGGGAGTGGGTGGCTACACCCACTTCCCTTTGTCCAGTTTCGCGCCAGAGCAGGGGCAGGTAGCCCCTGAGCTGGTTTGAACTGGCATATGCACAGAGGAGCCTTCTGCTCCCCCAGTGCAGGACTTCAAAGCACTCTAAGAGTGCACCCACCCAGCCCCAATACACTAAACCCTGTCTGGGAGGTGGTCACACCCCTTGGGACAGGATACCTATTGTTGGGCCTCCTCCACTGCGAGTGTTGGTCATCAGCAGGAGGGCAGCCCAGTGTCTGTGACTGGTGGCATCCATTTTGTGATGCCAGGGCTCTTCAGGATTCTACCGCATTTCCACAGTAGGTACATGTCTATCCCTCTAGAAGGGTGGAATGCTACCCCGCCGCCAGAACTGGCGGGGGGGTAGTATTCCAAGATGTTTGACACCAAACACGACATGTTTCCGTGCAGCCATCCCAAAGTTAGCATTTAACGCGAGGTTATAATGCGCTTAAGAGTATATGGTCAGGCTGCACTACAAACAGCCTCAGAGAAGGGTCTCCGAATGCTGCAGAGGGGCTCTGCTCATGCAGGGGCACCCTCTCACATAGGAACCAAGCACTCTGCCTTCAGGATTGACAAGGCCTGCCATAGGAGTGACTTATAGGTTTATATGTGTGTATCTATGTAGTGATATAGGTAGCCTATATCACAGTAAGGGGTGCATGCACCACCTTACCCAGGCTGCAGTAGCAGACCTGTGGTGTCAGATTTAGTCTGCTTCCCAGGGGTGGCATAATACATGCTTCAGCCCCTGGTAGGCCTGTGAAGTACCTATGCCCTTGGCACCTAAGGTACCATATACTAGGGACTCATAAGGTACCACAGTATCCAATCACTAGTGCACCTAGAGTGCACTGCAAGTCGTTTAGAGAGAACAGAGAGGCTGGGGCCCTGATTGGCAGGGTCCCAGCCAGACTATAGCCAGAAACCAGTGTAAACATCAGAAAAAAGTGGGGGCAACATAAGAGGCAGATCCTACTCTCCTACACACTGCCTCTGAGATAAGCCTGTCTGCTCGTGCCAAGCTACCAGGGGGTGAGCAGGGGTTATTTTAGGAGTGTACCCCCCTTATCCTGACTAGAAGCAAGGGTCCCTATTTGGACAAAGGTGCAAACCATTGCCAACTAGAGACCCCCAGTTCTAACAGTCACTAACCCATGCATTCAGTAAGATACGTTTAATCACTCACTTGTAGAGTCAGTCACGCACCTACTCATTCATCCATTCAGACACTTATACACCCACTCATTCTTCAATACGCCTTTGCCTATATATATTAAACATATTTAAACTTTACAGAGACACACAGTCACTGGATGATGTCATCAGTGATGTCATGAGTGATGTCATCAGTGATGTCACTGACGATGTCATGAGTGATGTAATATGTGACGTCATCAGCAGTGCATTGCGGGGGCGCGAGTTATAGTTAGCTGAACTAACTATAACGGGGAATTTCTATGGTTTTGTACGAGTGAAATGTCCAACTAACTATAACTGTCCCTAAAACCTATGGTTTTTTCAGTGAATATATATATATATATATATATATATATATATATATATATATATATATATTATATATATATATATATATATAGTTCAGGCACCAACGGTAGAGTGAGCAGGTGGGAGAAGCAACAGGGAGGGGGCTGGGGTGAGGAAGCAATAGAGGAGCTTGAGGCTGGGCCCCGGGGAGAGTAAAAAAAGAAAATAAGAAAAAGAAAGGCAGGAAAGAGTGGGGAAAGCAATAGAAAGCATGGTGGATGAGGGGAGGGATGAGGGACCAGGATGGAGAACATGGGGGGGGGGGGGGGAAGAAGCAGCACACGATAGAGAGAGCTAGAAAACACATGTACTCTCATGGCGTGTTAAAAGACAAAGAGAAAAGTGGGTCCCCGTATGTGAGCAGTGGAAGAATGCAGGTCATCCAATCAAAAGCATAGTAAAAAGGCAAGAAACACAAGAAGAGGAAGGTAAGCTATTAAATAAGAAGCAAGCAAATGCGAGTGGAAATAAAGCCCGCTAATGGTAAGCAATGGGCGGGCTCTAAGACCACTGTATGTTTTTCGTATGGTCCACATCAGACTATAGACTACAGACAGCGAAAGGCTGTCTCGTAGCGAGACCTAACAGGAGCATCTAGGTTGGGACTTAACACCATTCTCTTCTGATGAAAAAGGTGAGGTATTTATGGAAGCTGAATAGAAGGAAATAAGCTAAGCTGCAATAGTCCCAAGTATGATGTCCTTCTCACAGGTCAGGTGCCCTGAACATTATGGACGCATGAAGATGAAATCTCGGTTTTTTCTGAACCAGAAGAAAAGTTGTTTAAGGAAACACACAGGGAACTTAAATCATTAACACATCCGTTAGGGAAGTTCCTAAGATAAAAGACAGCATATTTGCAGTTACCATGGGAAGTAAAAAGTTTGATATTCGCAGGCTCCAGCCTGAAAAGAGCATCTCTTCCACCTGGTGCAATTCCCACTCATAGAAGACCACAGTCAGCCTGCTCCATGCCTCCACTCCAGCACAGTTTAGCTCCACCATGTTGCAGAGATGACTGACACAGTTTGTGACACATGGCCCACAACCAGAAAGTTAGACTTTCTTTGAATAGTCAAATGGACCCAAATATCCCTATATTCATGGTCTAAAATCATGGCTATGGTAATATCTATGCAATCAACGAGGAACCGGGTTAGGTCCCCATACAAGCTGCACAGCCTATTTTTAATGAATCAAAATCTCAATTTTAATCTTCCGTTTAAGTTTATTTACTCCATTTCATATCCACTGTTTCCTCAATTTCTTCAATTCATTTTATACATTCAACTTCCCTTGCAGGGGATTTTTCATGGCACAGAAGAGTAGCATTTCCACAGGTCACGATATTAAAATATTCAATGCATTTCGGGAATTGTTTCCTTCGTCAGGGATATCTAAAATACACACAATTCATAAAAAGACAATCATTATTATCATCATCTCACGCTTCACCCAATTAACTAGGCATAAACCACTACGTACTTCATGTAAACTTTATATGAACTCTGCCTCCTATATTCACTACCATGTATCAATGAGCGTCAAGTCACGGTAAGCACATTTTTGCCGGGGGCTTGGGAATTTGAGTTTGTAAAAGAAAGGTATTTAAGGAAAACGGGGTGAAGGGCGCAGTTCTATATAGTGGTAATGATGCAGTAAAACATGCGGGGGTATAATGGACCATGATGTAGGTTGTTGAAACACGCATGATCTCGGCGCTGACACATCATGTTGACTTCAGAATAAAATGTTGGGTATATGGGTATGACGCTCATTGATACATGGTAGTGAATATAGGAGGCAGAGTTCATATAAAGTTTACATGAAGTACGTAGTGGTTTATGCCTAGTTAATTGGGTGAAGCATGAGATGATAATAATGATTGTCTTTTTATGAATTATGTGTATTTTAGATATCCCTGACGAAGGGAACAATTCCCGAAATGCATTGGATATTTTAATATCGTGACCTGTGGAAACGCTACTCTTCTGTGCCATGAAAAATCCCCTGCAAGGGAAGTTGAATGTATAAAATGAATTGAAGAAATTGAGGAAACAGTGAATATGAAATGGAGTAAATAAACTTAAACAGAAGATTAAAATTGAGATTTTGATTCATTTGCTTCATTAAAAATAGGCTGTGCAGCTTGTATGGGGACCTAACCCGGTTCCTCTTTGATTGCATGTACTTTAAAGCGCACTGGGCGAGGCGTTATAAAGCTTGCACGCCGTTTCAGCGTCGAAGAAATTGAGCATTTAAACACAGAGGAATGTATTGAGTACAAAGGTGTGCATTCCACCATCCATATTGATTTACATTATATGGTAATATCTATGACAGCTTGTATGCATGATCCTACGCAAAGGGGAGGAAGGAGGACAAGGCCAGATGAATTCCCCATAAATCAAGCAGACAGATTTGGCACGGACTCTACCATCTACTAATTGACAGGTCTTGAATAACAATTGATTAAAAAATACTGATACATTTCATTTCTGCTTATCTCTTTACTTCGTGAGGTTGTGCATCGGAGTTCTACCAATGTATTTCTCTATACTTAAAATATGCATGTGTACTATACCAAAGATCAACATTTATTCCCCTACATATACATCTAAATCAACAATAGTCAGTCTACTTATTTTCATGGAGTGTCTTCAAATTGTAAAATTACTTTAGTGTGTGGCATACGGAATTATGCTCTATAGCAGCGTGGCTTGGCTAAAAATAATAATAAAAAAAAAGAATATGACGCATCCAGCTTAAATGCAAATTTAAAAAAAACACATTAGCCCTGGCAGCATCCCAGTGCTTTTTTAAATTAGTTTTAGTCACACTGCAAAGCATCCGCGCTGCTGTACAGCATGATTACAAACTATTGCCAAAACTAATAGCTCTCATACGTGAGACCTATTGCCTTTGCCAATGTTTGTTATGTGTGTTTCTCACTATTAGGTACTTTAGTATGCCATGGCCATGAAGAGCTTGGAGCTGGAACAAAAGAGGTGGTTTGGATCCTACTTGTATTCACATTTTTTAGACAGGGTGTGGATCCACTTTCTCATGCTTCAAAACCAGAAGTTTCTTTTCCAGGCTGCTCTCCAGGCACAGGCTTTGTGCAAAGTGATGCTTCTTACAGAAGGTACCAATGAGTCTAGCCCCATGCAAGGAGTATGTGTAAAACATGGGCACAAAGAAATGTAAGCTCTTTGCATCTGGCTGCCATCAGCCTTTTTAAAGCAATAATTACTGCCAGACAAAATGGAAGACCTGTCCTACAAACTTCTTCTCTTTGTACCTAAAAACCCTCAACTTGAACAACAGAAACTGCAGTCCCAATGTCACAATTATCACCCCTCACAGGGGTGCGGAATTAAATACAATATCTACTTGTCCATGGGACAGGTTGCTTCATAAATCTACTTGTCCTGTAAAAATATCCACCTGTCCCTTTGGTGTCACGTAGTGCAGCGGCAAATTTTAAATATAAAACCCTTTCGGATTATGGCAGGGCTCATACTATAGTAGGGTTTGAATTTTAGCAATTTCCTTATTTTGCCACCTTTCTGCAGATCTATATACTGGGGCTGGAGGTAGTGTTAAGCAATAGTTCCAGGTTTGGAATGCCTTCTTAAGTCTGTGCAAACCTACTAAATTGCATGTTTTAGAGGTTTTTACTAGCTCTTCTCTAATCTTTTCTCATACTGAGAAAGGTTGGAAATTTAGTCCCGACAATGGCAGAAGTAAAACTTCTTCCAGGGTTGGGAAAAAGTGGTTGGAGGGAAAGTGAACTTGTAAACGCTCAACAGATTTTCGCATGTGCAAATCTACACCTGCACATTTGCTCGTGGTAAAAAGCAGTTCACACATTTTTTCTAGGAGTACTATTTTCTGGCCTACTTCTGTAAATTCTTGTGAATTCATGAAAGCCGTAAATCTGCACTAACGCAAGGATATATGCCATAACTGCAATTTGGTCACTTCCTTTAAGAGCTGGGCATCTTAATAGGTCTGGAGTTAACCATGACCTTTTGCTTTTATGAATATTCTCCATCCATCCTTCCCTTCATCAATCCATCGGCTCGCGCCCCCTCCTGGTAAAGCCAGTATAGGCTTACCAGTGGAGACACTCAAGTATCACATGGTTGTTTCATTCTGTTTGGACGGCAGGCCGTGGCTGAGCCACTCTAGGGTCTGGGAGTTGTTGTTGGGGTTTGACTTGTATCCCCTTATCCTCCCCCTCTTCCCCTTTTTCTTCATTTTACTTTCCTACATCTTGCTTCCTATTGCAGATACGAGCACAGTTCGCGGATTGGAGGGGGAGGGAGATATAAATAAGGGCAATGTCCCAATAGGTGAGCATGGCGAGTACACCTAGTTCGGTTTTAACAGGGGTAACATTTATTTCCTGGAATGTCAGGGGAATGGGGTCTCCACTCAAGAGGAACAATGTCCATAGATACATCAAGAACAGGGAAGTCCAAATTGCCATGCTTCAGGAAACACACTTAATGGGGCCTGAAATAGACAGACTGAGACTGAGGTGGAAAGGTCAGATCTACGCAACGTCATACTCGGCATATTCCAGAAGCTCGTTAATTTGGATAAGATCGGGAACACCATTTGAAATGCTACGCTCAGTTATAGATAGGGAGGGGAGGTATGTCTTGGTGGGGGGTAGACTGCATGGCAAAGAAATCACCATGGGTAGCGTCTATGCTCCTAATCAGGAACAGTTGAGTTTCCTCCATATGTTGTCCAAGCACATGGCATGTTTCTCACCCAATACACTCCTATTGGGGGGCTATTTTAATTGCGTGCTTGATGTACACCTAGACAGATCCCTTCCTCCCCTGAAAGGGTTAGTAACGAGGAAATTGGCGACAGGTCTGCGGGAATGGCTCAAGAACTGGGGATTGACTGATGTATGGCACGCACAAACCTGCCACAGACCGTATATACTCATATTACTCTGTGATACATAAGCTCCACACTAGAATAGATCGCTTCGTATGCTCAAGAGTATCCCAGGCCATAGCACACACAGAATACCTGGGGCGAACTATCTCCGATCATAGTCCGGTTATACTGAGGTATGTCCCGATAGGAGAGAGACCACGGGCTCCTATGTGGCACCTTAACCCAACTTTGCTGGAAGACACATACTTCCAAAATTCATTAGCAGAGGCCTTTTCCAACTATTTTACTAACAATCAGGGTACAGCGTCCACGAGGCTGATTGATTGGGAGGCTTTCAAGGTGGAAGTAAGAGAGCAGTGTATTAGTCAGTCAGTAGGAGCGCTTGCAGAATTGCGTAAAGAGCTACTAGCAATAGAACAGAAGATAAGCAAATTAGATAATATAGTAGGGGCCACCCAGGAAACGACAGCAGAAGCTCAAGCAGCGAGAAAACAATACCACACTATCTTAGAGAAGTTGAGGATCCATGACTGCAAGCATTATGTTACGAAGGTGCATGAAGAAGAAGGTAAGGCAGGAAGAATGCTGGCGTGGCTCATCAAACCTGAGTCTGGAAGCCCACCCATTACTCAGATACACACCCACAGTGGACAGCCTATAAACTCCCCCACACTGATAAACCAAGAATTCTGTAATTATTACAAGACCTTGTACGAGGCCCCTCCTTGTCTCACTGAGGAAACACTGGATAGCTATCTGACACAGATAAGGATAAAGCGACTAGCTGGGGCACACTGTAGGGAACTAGGAGCCCCCATTACCATACAGGAAATCTGTGCGGCAGTAAAGGGTTTAGCAACAGGTAAAACACCGGGACCAGATGGACTGCCAGCAGAATTTTACGCAGCGTACATTGGGGTGCTGGCACCTCATCTTGAGAAATTGTACGCAGAGGTCTGGCAGATCAGTTCTCTTCCAGAGTCTACTAGAGATGCAGTAGTTGCTCCCCGCCCCAAAAGCAAGAAGCCCGGCACGAAGGTGACTGATTATCGCCCCCTATCCATGTTGAACCTTGATTTTAAAATCTTGAGCAAAGTGCTAGCCCTTAGGCTCCTCCTGCATATGCAGAGATTAGTGCATGTAGGCCCGAATGGGTTTATACCCTCGCGTAGTACCTCACACAGCCTTCGACGACTTTATCATATCATGTACCACCCAACAATGCAGACAGCCCGTGAAGCAATGCTGATGTCGGTGGACTTGGAGAAGGCCTTCGACACAGTGAACTGGGACTTTCTGATCGCGGTAAAGAAACAGATGGGCCTGGGGGAAAACTGGATTAAATGGGTCAGGTTACTGTACAGTGCCCCGACGGCAAGAGTCCAAACAGGAACCGCACTCTCACCACAATATGAAGTACATAGAGGCACTTGGCAGGGATGCCCGCTTTCCCCGCTCTTGTTTGCCATAGCAATTGAACCCTTGGCTACCCGGTTTAGGCAGGTGGGAAAGTGTTGGGGCATGGAAGTGGAAGGTCAAGAGCATATCATTTCATTGTATGCTGATGACCCACAAGTTCTGGGTTTCACATAACAGTGGAACTTTAACATGAAACTGGTCAGCAGACCACTTTCTCACTGATACAGAGAAAAAGGGCAGGTCAAACAATAAATAATAAAGCACAGTATACTGCCACTACCGACTTTAGATGATACACCCAGAAGAGGGATAATGTCCAGTGTCTCCTGAGGGCATGCTTGGTGCACCCCTCCAGGTCATATGATAGGTCCTGGACCTTGCATTATCATGGACAGGACTAAGCATTCACGCACTGTCTGGATTAACGTGATGCCAGGGCCAAAATAAAGTCAAGATATCCGTTTAACAGGCAGTCGGGCACTCAAAGCAGAGGTAAACACCCATTCACCAAGGTGGGGGGACAGTCCTGTTCCAACAGATAATTTCAGATGTTCCTCTCAAAATGCTCCTTGTCTCAATAAACCTACTGCAACAATAAGTATTCACTCATTCATTAGAAAAACATATCTCCAACTATGTTCTTATCCCTTTTTACAATGTCCTTTGGACAGGTTTTCAATCTGGACCATTTAAGGGTTTTGTACAACATTCAGTGTGATATCCATGAGAAATCTGAACACCCGATAGATAAAATAATACACATTGCACAAGCATAACTAGCTAACAATTTTGCAGACTAAAAAAAGCCATATGTGGAGAAACCGACTTCTGTCGCTGTGGAGAATAAGCATGACAGTAATAATTTTTAACTATTTTTTTTAATCCAAAATAAAAATATTTAAATGTGCACATTAAAACATCCATTGAACGAGCAACAGGGCAGTTTGGGGTTTTGCTAAAATCCCAATCATATTTTTTTTATTGAGCCAAAAGAATTTATTAGGCTATTTTGCCACCTAATATTTAAATGACTACTTCAGAGAAACTCCAGCATGTAGGAAAAAAATGTATTAAAAAAATATACAAATAAAGGAATTTGAGAAGTGCAAGCTAAATTTAGCATCACTACCCTGTTTGTGCTTTGTCGGATTTTCTGTTGTGCTGTGCAAATGGAGTGTAGATTATCGCATTGATTCATGGTTGACGTCTGTTTCCGCTAGCGCCCTAATGCTTGGAGAGCATCCCGTTCAGGACTGTGGTACTGAATGTGATGTCTGTGGCCTAGTTATATTGGCAGTATTAGATCCTTGGTTACTTGAGACAAGAATGATTTTATTAAATACCCTGGACAAAGAAAGCGGACACTGAGAAATGAGTCACTGGCAGTGTGCATAGGTGAGAACCCAGAGTATCCTTCCTGTGTTGTACTACTCTACTGAGAAAAGTCAAAAAGGTACAGTCTCAGAGTAGGAAATTACCCCACTCCCTTGGTCATGATAATGGAGAAGTAGCACATACTTCCTATCAAACAACAGATCTGAGTTCTAGGGTGCTGACTTTGCTTTCTTTTTCGTCATCCCATAGGATGTCATGTATTTTTGTAGATTACAGGCCTCACAGTCCTTGTTTACTATTTTATCTGGTGGTCACAACTGGTTTTTAGCGCACACAGATGTCATACCCAGTATCCCATTTTTATAGCAAACAGCTTTTTTGTGCATTGCCAAAAAGTAAAAGGTAAGCAGACGAAGAGGCTACAGGCATCCAGTCATCCTGGGGCTTGAGCACTGCCTTTTCCAAATAATGGCATCTTCCAAGCCATTTGGTATCCCCAATTCCTTCAAAAAATGTTTACAGCAGCATGTCATGCTATCTTGGGTATACTCAGACCCCGACATCCAATCCTCAAATCATGCTGAATAAGCTGTCCCAGGGATGAAGACAGATTTGAAACATCACAAGTCACCAGGATGTTTTAGGAACCCACCTGCAACCAATTGCTACACCCTGAAGGTCCTCTCATGCATGGATGGATATACAGACCATCATATGTCTCCTACAATCTTAACTAGGTTTATAAATACCTCAGGGCAGGGTGCAGTGAAACATCTGTTATCACAAAGATCCATGCCAGAATCTATGTTGCTCCCTCCACAAATGGTAATGACCAGATACTGCTCATTTTCTTCTAGGCTTCTCCAGGTTTTTAGGGATTTCAAAAAGCCAGGTTTCTAGATATAGTTCAGATATATGTGGAGATTGTGCTAAATAGTGGCTATGTGGAGACTGAGGCTATCCGTTTTATCTGATTGTGAGGTGTAGTGAAGAGGAAAGGGACTGCTTATCAAAGGATCAATGCTAGACTCCATGTGCAGTCCACCACAAAGGATAAATAAATATTTTGTTATCTCTGGTGATGCGTACATCCTGGTGTTTTCAACTAGCAGAATAGTCTGTGGGCAGTGGCATCCTCTGACTCCCCTGTGACATTCTCTTCGACAGATAACGCCCAATGCCAGGCTGCTGAGTTGTGGTGGATCTTCATCAAACATTCACCTGTACCTACTCAGTCACTTTAACGGTATGATGCCTTGCTTTGGCTACAGCACATGATAAATCACTCATGTTATGTGGCACAGCACACTCAGTGATGATGGAGCAATTAACTATCAGCGTGTATAATTGTCACAGGAGTCAGCCTTGTAGATGACAACAGACTGATGAATCATGACCTCACTTCTGGTTTTAAAGCATGAGACTATTGCAGCTGAATGCATTTACTTTCAGAAACATCCTTCGAGCATGCAATGGAAGATCTAAATCAGATAGGGTGGGGAAAGATGCATATAATCGTCTACATCACTCCAGTCTTATCGATTATATTCTTTTGTATACAAGACTGCGGAAAGCCTTGGTAGATATGGAGGTAATACAAAGTCAGATAATGATTATAATGCTTTGAGCCTATCACTGGTAGCCCTGGGACTGGCACTCCCTCTGCAGCCCCAAACGTGGCCCTAGATAGAAAATGACTGCCCGCCAATAATTGGTGGAGGCCCAAGTAGAGTCTGGTGGCTAAGTCAGCAGAAAATCTCAAGAAGGTGCTAGAGGTTGAAACTGTAGGGCTGGAGTCAGTGGCAGGTGTGATTGCAGACAGTAGTAACCTAGACCCTTTGCAGAATTTGCATGCAATGCATAATTCTATGTTCGCCTCACTCAAGGCACTACTTACAAATGACTCTCGGGGGGGCAAGGAAAAGGAAAAAGGAAGCCTCATGGTATACTATGCCTTGCAGGGAAGCAAAAGACCTGCATGCTTTTGTGGGGTCCATAGGAGCAGGCCACAGAGATGCTATACGGGCAGCGAGGTTACATTATAAAGCCACTATATTAAAAGATAAAAGAGAATGGGAATGTGATAAACGGTCTACGATGTTAAATACCATTAAAAGTAAAGATCTCTGTGCCTTTTGGTGTCTAGTTGTAGGGGACAACCCAGGTATACAGGCCCCACTTGATAATTATATTGCGGCAAGTGTCTGGGTAGAGGATTTTTTCAATTTGGATGATCAAGAAGAAATCCAGGAAGCTTCCACTCAAAATCTGTTAGGAAGCTTCCAAAATTCTGCTGTAGTAGAGGCAGAATTCCAGGGTACAGCTGACAGTGTGAAGGTTATGTGGAACACTGGCAACTTGGTTGGTGCCGCCTCCACTGGCCTTGTTATCGATCAGCCACACTCATATATTCCCGGTTTAACAGAGGTAGAGGTTTCCAAAGCCCTGGACTTGATTACGCCCAACAAGGCGCCAGGTTTGAATAAAGTGCCTGGTGACCTGTTTAAGATGTTCAAAGACATATAGTGCCCTTATTTTGTCCTCTTTTTTTAATGCCCTGCTGTCCGGTGCTCCCATGCCCTCAACGCGCACAACAGCAAGGAACTCTTCAGCATCATCAAGGAGTTCGCCCAACCCACTAGCGAGTCTACCGACAGCCCTCCCTCACAAGACCTCTGCGACAAACTCAGCACCTTTTTCCACCACAAAATCAAGAGCATCTACGACAACTTCGACGAAGACAACCAACACACTGAACCCTCACCAACCACCCCCGACACCCAGAAACCAGCGATTGACGACTGGACAGCCCTCACCACGGAAGACACACTGAAGACAATGAAGTCAATCCACTCAGGGGCCCCCACGGACCCCTGCCCCCACCACATCTTCAACAGAGCCGCCGACACCATCGCACCCATGCTCCGCCACACCATCAACCGTTCCCTGGCGACCGCCTCGTTCCCCGACGACTGGAAACACGCCGAGGTCAACCCCCTCCTAAAGAAACCCTCAGCGGACCCCACCAACCTCAAAAACTACAGACCCATCTCCCTGCTCCCGTTCCCAGCGAAAGTCATCGAGAAAGCCATCAACAGCCAACTCGCCACATTCATTGAAGAACACAACATCCTCGACTCCTCCCAATCCGGCTTCAGAAAAAAAACACAGTACGGAAACCGCCCTCCTCGCCGCAACAGATGACATCCGCACCCTACTGGACAAAGGAGAAACAGTAGCCCTCATCCTCCTCGACCTATCAGCGGCGTTCGACACAGTCTCCCACCGCACCCTAATACGCAGACTCTACGACGCAGGAATCCAGGACAAGGCCCTCGACTGGATCCGCTCCTTCCTCTCCGGCAGGACGCAGCGGGTCAGACTCCCCCTTTCCTCTCGGACCCCACACCTACCACCTGCGGAGTCCCCCAGGGCTCCTCCCTCAGCCCGACGCTCTTCAACGTCTACATGGCTCCACTCGCCCCCATCGTCAGAACCTACGGACTCAACATCGTGTCATACGCAGACGACACCCAGCTCATCCTCTCCCTATCCAACGAGCCCAACACCGCCAGACGCAACTTTCGAGAAGGCATGGAAGCCGTCGCCAAATGGATGAAAAACAGCTGCCTACAACTAAACACCAACAAAACAGAAGTACTCATCATGAGCCCAAACCCCGATGCCTGGAGCGACACCTGGTGGCCCCCCGCCCTCGGAAACCCGCCAACCCCCACGGACCACGCACGCAACCTGGGAATCATCCAGGACTCCGAGCTCAAAATGGACCGCCAGATCAACTCTGTCTCGTCTTCCTGCTTCCACACCCTCCGCCTCCTTCGTAAGACCTTCAAATGGATCCCCCTCGAACACCGAAAGACCGTCACTCACGCCCTGGTCACCAGCAGACTCGACTACGGCAACGCACTCTACGCCGGAATAAACAAAAACCTCACCCGCAAGCTACAGAACATCCAGAACGCCGCCGCAAGACTGGTCCTCAACCTGCCAAAACACTGCCACATCTCCAAGCACCTGCGCACACTCCACTGGCTTCCTGTCGAGGCGTGAATCACCTTCAAGATGCTCACCCACGCACACAAGGCCCTCCACGGCACCAGACCTGAACAGCCGACTCAAATTCCACGCACCCCCAAAGGACCCTACGATCAGCCCAGCTCTCCTACGCCGTGGTCCCCCGCACCAGAAAGACCAGATCGGGAGGCCGCTCCTTCTCCTTCCTCGCGGCCAAAGCATGGAACGCCCTTCCGCTCCACCTCAGACAGACAACATCGCTCCCCATCTTCGCAAAAAACCTCAAAACCTGGCTCTTCGACAGACCCCCTCCTTGATGGATGGAACCTGCACCCCCCCCCCCTAGCGCCTTGAGACCCTTACGAGTGAGTAGTCACGCTTTAACAAACCCCTGATTGATTGATTGATTGACTGATTGATTGATTGAACGTGGGCTGGGGCAGAGATTGTCCCAATTTTAAAAAAGGCTGCAGATCACCCTCTGCTACCTATAGACCTATAAGCCTCATCGATGGTGCCAAAAAATTGTTTTCTCGTATCATCCTGAACAGACTAAGAGAGTGGATGGTAGACACATTCGTCTTGACTCCATTGCAGGCTGGATTCAGAGAAGATATTGGCACTATTGACCAGATCTTTCAAATACAGCTATTGTACTGGAAGTATGTGTCATTGAGGGGAGGTCGATTGTACGTAATTTTTGGAGATCAGCGATCTGCCTTCGATCTAGTCCCAAGAGAGTCTCTATGGAGAGCTATGGCGGAGATGGGGGTACCTGCCTATCTTTTAAAAGTTGTCATTAAGCTACTTACCAATTCTTTTGCACAGTTGAGATGTGGACCCAAGGATGAGCTAACAGAACCTATACCTGTAAATTGGGGGGTGGGGCAGGGGTGCATACTGGGCCCAACCCTTTAGCTCCTCTATATCAATAGTTTAGTCTCACATCTGGAGAAGTGTGAGGGAAATGTTCCATGCCTTGCCAGGATGAAGGTCCCAATCCTACTGTTTGTGGATGACACCCTCTTGCTATCCAAATCTCCAATGGGCATTCAAAAGCTTTTGGATGGCTTTGGGGTCCTCTGCAGGCACCAGGGCCTGGAGATCAACCTTGACAAGACTAAATACACGGTCTTTAATGCCTGCCCCACAATCCGCTCGAACCGCACTCAATGGTGAAATTTTGGAGCATGTTCGAGTATTCAATTACTTGGGGGTGACCTTATTAGATCAGTTTGACTGGTCATTCCATGCACAAAATTAAGCTTGAGCAATACTGTGGGGGTATTTTGAGGGCCCAGTATACATCCACATACCGACCAGCTACCCCAGCCTTAGAGATCTACGGATGTCAATCGCTGGGGGGGGGGCACTGTATGGTGAATTATTATAGACACTAGGCCCCTTGAAATAGCAGAAAATCATTTTTTGAAGTGTTTGAACAAACTCCTAGCAAGTACCCCCCTTTATCCTTTACGACTAGAATGTGGATTAAGGAGAGTCAATGATGTAGTGGGGCTGAAACCTTTAATGTATTGGCAAAGATTATGGTCAGCACCTGAACTTAAATTTCTCAGAGGAGCTTTAGAAGAAGTAAGGGGGCAGTTGGGGTCCAGTATGATTTCCTGGTTTAGGGTGGTCAGGGATCGGCTGAGACATATTGGTTTTGGCAATTTCTGGTCAACACCAGCTGATGTTGTACTGGTCTCCAAACAGGAATTGAAAATCACCTATTGGCAATATGTGGACCACAATACTCCGAGTGCCTCTAGGGTGGGTCCCCTCACTGCCTCTTTCTTGTTGTTCAATATTGATTACTGCTTTGAACCATTTTTGGAGGTGGAGCGCCCCCCGCCCCTCCAATGCTAGAACCCTGTATTTAAATTTCTGTGTAGTCATCCTCTCAATTTGAGCCTTTACCATTGCATGAAGGTCTGGGAGCTCGGAGCCTGACAAAACATGCCCTTTCTGCCCTGGGGTGATTGAAGTGGTTGAACACTTAATTCTATTTTGTCCAGCTTATCATGGTCCAAGGAAGAAGTTGATTTTGCCACTTTGTCGTAATTTGGATCTGAGGAATTACAGCATCACCCTTGGAATACTCAGAAGTAATACAAGCCAGTCCATTGTCTTTGCAGTCTCAAGGTATTTGATGTCTATGTGGAGGTTAAGACAGAAAAAGGTGTCCCCCTAATGCTGCTGTGTACTTAATGTTTTAACATATTTTATCCTGGCTTTATTGGGATATATTCAGTTGGATTTTCTTTTCTATTCCTTCTATTTTTATCTTACTTTTATATATTTATCTTGCTCTTTTATGGCATTGTAGGCCGAAACAAAGATAATGACTGGCCTCACTATTATATACACACTGTAGAAGCTACCCCAAAGTTGTACTCACTTATGTGACATAACCGTATCCCTACAAGCACTATACAGATGGAGTGCTGGGCATCTCAAAAATTGTGAAGGACTGTCCTCACACACCACCAGGTGTCATGCTTCATTATAGGTAGTCCTCGCTCTCTAAAAACCCGGTTTGATAGAGAGCGGGCCTACACCTGAAGACAGGGAGGTACTTCTAATCATTTAAGTGAGGGCCCATGCAAAAAGTGATTTAAAAACCAATGTACTACCCCAAATCACATTTAATCATTGGGTATTACTTGGTATTAAATGCTGGAATGTGGAGATTAGGGGAACTATTACCCAATCACCACTATTGTCGTCAACATGTTTCTGCCATTGGCTCTAATGAGTCCGCAGCATTCTTCAGGAAGAGAATCGGGTTCCTGTCTTGCCAATAGGACTTTAGATGTTGCCACTATTTTAGGGCGACCTATGTCAACCTCTAACCTAACGCTGGTGTTCTCAAATACCTGTGGGACAAAATAAATATTTTATTCAAGTGGATATTTCATGTGCTTTTTTCGTAGATAGGGAATTGATAACATCATGTACACCATGCATATGCGATATTTGCATGTGAGTGTGGTAATAACGTGAAACTGCAAACGTGAGATACATACTAAACATTAGTTCACAATGAGTCGTGAGACCAGCTCACAGCCTTACCCCAACGTAGGGTCCTTAATGCCCCATGGGAGGAGGGTTCAGGGACCTCTGTAGTCACACTCTAGGAGAAGTAAAAAGTTTGTTTGATACTAGACTTGGTAGAAAGTTTTTAAGTAAATGAATAATTTAGATGTGCCTTCAAAGATAGAGTCGCTATATTCCCATGCATACTCTCACGCAAACTCTTACTGCCTCAAAGTGCGTCCCTCGCCGTTCACCTACGAACGTCCACTCCTTCTCCCCGATGATGTCGGAATGGAGATTTCCTTGCCGTATACATTGGTGTACCATTATCCTGGAACAAACTGATATGCAGCACCTGTGGTCAATTTGGACTAGCGCTGTTACTCTATTGCTAGATCCGGTGTCTCGTGCGCCCCTGCCCAGAGGCCGCATGGTGATGCAGCGCTCCAAGGGGCATGGCTGGTAGCTACGGCTGTAGCAGTTTGCAACTGATGCGGTACCCTCTATACTCAATGCGGTGTTTCGCACACCTGCCACCTAGGGGCCACGTGGTGACGTGGTACTTCCAGGTGCGGGGCATGTACTTTATTGATTTGCAGAGTTGGACAGAGTTTTTTTTTTATATAAAAACGCCTAAGTAGCAAAATGCTGCCACAGGCAGGGCTTGTCCTTAACAGATATTACAGGGTTGGACAGCGATTGCAAAAATTGATTATATAGCAGTATCCACAGTATGTAAGAATGGCACACTCGCTTGTACTATTTAGGTAAAGTTGTAGATCCAATGAGAATAAAATGTCCATAGATGACAAATGAGTCTGAAGGCATAGAAAATGTGCCTATGCAGCAGTATACAGTGGAGTCATAAGAATAGCGCGCTCGCCTGTACTATTAAATAGAGTTGCCAATCCTAATAGGAGTGGATGTTTAGAAGTGCCAGGCGAGAGTTGAAACACAGTAAGGGTGCATAACTGTGCTCAAGGGGATACTTTGACCTCATCTCTGCTAAATCCACCCTCTGGTGCCTATAATCTTTATGGTAAGACACTTTTTAAGGATTAAAAAATATAGGGGTATGTTCTCAAGAACGTGTGATAACTACCGCAAAATTAGTCTAACGCAACTCTTCACATCGCAGTCCTTCGCGGGAAAACAACTCCGTGTCAACGTGGTATTCACAACACGGCGGCCCCATGCGATAGGCCCACGACAACGCGTCAAAAGAACGGGTTAAAAACAACGCGACGCAGAAAAAACGTGAAACACGAACGCGAAAATAGTAGCGATGATGCCAATCGCGATACAAAACTCAGCGATAACCAGCCATAGGCCTGCAATCCCCACGCGTCATGCGGGAAACTGCAGCATAAAAGCAGATTAAAAATACGGTGAGATGACAATGTACGAGCACAACGACAGATCCCGGTCGTAGAACAGATGACCATTGTCCCGCATCAAATAGGCATCTCCTCACAGTCACAATGTACATTGACATGCAGTCTGCATGTAAACTGCGCCAATGCAGAAACATGCATGGAACACACATTGAAACCGCATCTCCCCTTCACATTGCAGAGGGACAAGCAACCCCTCCTGCACACAGACGTGTCATGACCATGAGCAATCCACCATGAAAGCGTGGACGAATGTAGGGGCAGTGACTCCCGCTTACGTACATGTTGCCCATGTTGTGGGACTCGAGCCACAGGGGGCACCCCTGCATCATGGTGGTACATATCTGACCCCAAAAGGAGCCCTGTTGTCACCTGTAGGACACAAATGGCAGCCAAAATGGAATGAATTTGGACACAAGTGAAACGCCGAAGAGTGGGATTCCCTACTAACTGCGACACACAGAACTGGCAGTCCGAATACGTGACACCCTAAACAGCCCCTCTGCACACAGGTGACACACCCACCATCCCTGAACAAATCATAAAATTGACAGCAATACATGTCGCACTCACACTTGTCTGAGTGATGTGCCTGTACAGATGAGTGACATGCACTCAGGGAATGTGTATTTTGAAAGCACTTATTAGCACATGCTGTGCCTGTGGCCATATTGTACTGTCCCATGATTGCCAAGGACTGTCACAATGTGACGTGCTCATGTGAAGAAATTGTCAATGATGGTGTGCCCACAGGCAACTCCTGCTGCGGCCGCAGTGGGGTGTGGGCCACCAGCCTCATCATCATCGTCCAGTGCATCGGGCACTTGTATCCATGGGGCCTTGTTGAGTACACATATGTTGTGCAACACACAACAATCATCTTGCACACGATGCCTGTGCTGTGCAGGAGCCTCCCACCTGTGACGTCCAGGCACCTGAAACGTGACTTCAACACGCCAAATGTGCGTTCCACGATGCCCCTGGTGCGTTTGTGGGCCGCATTGTACAGCCTCTGGGCCTCTGTGTCCGGGGCTCGGAGGGGTGTCATCATCCAAGCGCAGAGTGCATATCCTCAGTCACCTGTGACTGTGCAGAGACATGAGCCAATAGTCGGCCCTGCAAGATGTGATGGCCGGCTCAGTGGCTCATTGGTGTGTGATATGTGTGACCTCGTGATTCCTGCATTACATGTACTGCATGTTGCAAGTGAGCGGCATCAATGTGTATTACATAGCCTCACTGCTGCTCCTCCCTCCGAGCCCATTTACTAGTGTGCGCAGCGCGGTTGCATCACTTGCACCCCTACGGCACACTATTGTCATGCCTGTCTGCGCATGTCTACAAGCCTGACAACGACACAGTGATGTCGTGCGCTGAAGGTGGACGGACACATGTGTGTAGGCCTATGGCAAGGACAGGGCGGACACAAATGTAGGGTTCATGCCTGGCTGAACTCGCCATGCAGTTGAGGGTGGACCTTTGGCCTATGCTGCGGAAATAGCGACACACACAACAGTTGGCATGTCTGATCCCTGAGCCCGAGCGGGCTTGCGCACCCTCATTTACCCCTCGGCTGAGCCCGTACTCCGGGGGCATGCCACATAGCAAAATTGTGTATTGCCTGACGGGTGGCGACGACACCACACCTGAGACACACGCATTAGTTACTGCCTTGGCAAGGCCTACACTTAACCACGCACAGAGCCACGTGTTGAATGACCACACCCCTACGCCGTACTGCCGTACGACGGTCCACTCCCTCACGCCCACGGGGGGCCGACACAGATACATGTCCCAGGTCCACCCCACTGCCTGAGGTGACAAGGTTGCGCACGCTGTACACAGCACAATGTAATGTGGTATGGCCCAGGGCCCACATGCATACAGAATGACCACATGGACACACTGAGATAATTAGTGGAACTGGCTAAGGGCACGTGCGCCCGGCACCTTTTATTGCCAGGGTCACACGTCCAGTGACGCCTGTGCTGGATGGGTGTTGGGTAGTGTAAGCCACCCGTCAGGGGTTGGATGGTGATGGCAACAACTACAACAGTGATCAGACAGTCAGGAGTTCAAAGTACAAACAGCAAGGGTCCATGACTTGAGCTGCACAGAGTCGGTGGCCCCGGATGCTCAGCGGCCGGCACAGGCACACCGCCACAGGACGGTGCCTGGCGATGCACTGAGGTAGGGCCATGGGATCTGAGCGGGTCCTCGTTGATGTCCAAGGAGAATGTCGCGGAGTGTTACGGGGGACAGTGGAAGGTGTCCATCCAGGGCTTGACGCAGAGGGCAGGAGCAAGCAGAGACAGGCAATATGGAGGAGTTGAATGCTACAGTCTCCTCTTTCCCACAATGTCAGTACCAGCTACATGATGATGAAGACAACCCCCAGGCCATAGACTCAGACGCCACCAACGTTCAACCAGAGAGTGTCCATGACTCCCGTGGCACAGAGTCAGTGGCACCAGAGCCTGAAGGGGATGCAGTCAGCGATGAGGCCTGTACAATGATATATACTCTGAAATTAACAAATCAAGACTCAGTTCCAATTGTGTGTCCTATTCGACCGCAGTGTGTGCCGGAGGCAGCGGTCAGCGCGGGGCACCCACTGTGCAGCCAGCTCCTCCTGGATCTCTAACACACGGCGTTGAAATGGCATGTGGAGAAGATTCCTGGTTGACAGAGTTGGTGGCACCACATCGAAGGGAGTATAGGGATATAAACGATGCCATAAATATGTACTCTGCCATTGTGTAATCAAGACTCAGTTCCAAATGTGTGACCTACTTGACCGTAGTTTAGGCCTGAGGCAGTGGTGGAGTATGTAAACAAAAAAAGGAGTAAAGCGGGCCTGTGTCGGGGAGGCCGTGATGGTCTGAGGAGGCTGCCAAGGTCGCGGGCTTGGAGCTTGCGCCGGCACGTGGTGGGCCCTCTTTGACACACGCCGGTGTCTGCAGGTGAGCAGTGAGGCCTGGCTGCGCAGGGGCGGGCATGACAGGTTGGGGGACCAGCGGCCCGGGGTGCAGCAGGCGCACAGGATCGTAGCCACCCCGCACACGGCGTCGGCCTCGTGGCAAGGTGGGAGGCGCCGCCCTGGCAGACGCGTTGGGCATTCTGGAAGAGAACCACGCCCAGTGCTACGTGCTTTTTATTCACAGCCCTGCGCTGGCCTGGCGTCCTCCGGGCCAGCCCACTCCGCACCTGCTTACAGGGGGGGGGGGGAGGGGGACGTCACAAGCTACATTTCCGCGATCTTCCCCACTGGCTGGGGTGACATGGTTGCGTCCACTGTCCACTACACTCCAAACACCAGCAGTGCATGTAGACATGGCTGTGTCTGTGGTCTGCATACTGCAGTCTGTCCAGCACATCTCCGCCACACTTGGCATTGTGTACATACTCATTCATGGGTCACTTGCCTCCTTCGCACATGCCTGGTTCCCACCTCTCCCCACATTCCGGTATTGTGTGGCTGAGGTGCCATGCCGTTGATGGCTCATGTACATGGCTGACCAAGGTTGCCACAGTAAGTTGTGCTGTCGTGTCTGGTAGGGGGGCATGTTGTTTGGCATGTTGTATGTGATTTTGTGACGTGTGCAGTGCCAGAGTTGTCAGTTGCATGATTGTGGGGTTGAGGTGTGTGGTGTGCTCATTTGGTACTTGCCAACGGGCAGTGCATTCCCATGGGTGCCATCCTGGAAGCGCTGGTTGATGTTGGACTGTAGGAAGATGAAGGGATCATGCACACTGTCTGGGTAGTTGACCATGACATTGGTGAGGAGTCCCCTGTGGTCCACTATTGCCTGCACGTTGATGGGATGTGTGTGCTTTCTGTTGGGGTATTGTGCGCGGTGTTGGCAGGTGGCACAAGTGGGACAAGTGTGCAGTCGATTGCCCCCGACACGTGCGCGGATCCAGCTATGGCGTATAGTCCTTGCTTGGTCTCCAGCAGTTCCTGCGCATTGTGGGGGACGTATGGGTGCTGGGGTCCCTAGCTGGTGAGGGCATCCAGGACAGGTGTGAGGAACTTGGATGGGGCTGGCTGTGGGACTCCTCCGACTCATGCGGTTGTTGTTTGGGAGGATGCCAGAGGCCAACAGGTGCAGCACAGCCAGCAGCTTTGTCTGCGGAGGGATGTTGGTTGTCCGCTGTGTTGGTAACGTCAGCCTGTGGGCAATGATGTTCAGGATGCGGAGGATGGTTGTCCTTTTGGGCCTGTAGTGGGCATTGGCATTGTCTGGTGTTAGGTCTGTGGGGCTGGTGCATTTCCTGAAGGTCCGCTGTCTTTGTCTGTGGTGGTCCGGGGGGCTGGGGGGGAGAGGTGCGGGGGGGGGTCCGTTGGGGGGGTGGCGGTCCTAGGGGTGGTGGCGGTGGGTGTTGTTGCCCTCTCGGGGCTCCGGGGTGCATGGTGAGTGGCTCCATGGTATCTGTTGTTCTTTATGTGTGGCTCTGGGCTGGGCTCCCTTTGATGGTGCAGGTTGTCGTCCGACTTTACACCAGGTCAGAGCAGGTGTTAATTTCCTGCTGCTAACGCGCCTTATCGCCCGTTTTGTGGTCTTATCGCCGATGTGGCTGGTCGTTGAGGTGTGGTGTTGTCGCGGGTTTTTGCTCGGGAACGCCTAATCTGCATCTCATTAGCGTTAGTTGCCGGGGTCATCTGTGGCGATGTTTTTTGCGACTGCTTTCGCAGGGAAAGTGGTGTTATGGGCTGTTAGCACCAGCTTGTGAATGGGGCGGTAAATTTAGCGCGACTTTGGATGCGTTAAAGTGCCGATAACTCTGCGATAGCTCCTTGAGAATATGCCCCATAGTGTATAATATCCCTCTCCATTTGTGAAAGGGGACACAACAGGGGGCGACCTAAGTTTAGTTAGCAGCAGATAGTGTACGTATCTGCTAATTGGATGGATAATTTGTCATGCAGGTAGTAGTACAGAGATTCGCGAAAGTTCCTTTTCATTCAATGGTAATGTAAGGATATATAGAGAAGAATCCAGGGGAGCCTATTGAAGAGTATGGAAAACTCCAGATTTGTTTTTACAAAGCTCTTTACCCAATCTGTAACCACGGAATTTCATTGTTCAGTCCGGTTTCCTAATTTTTTTAAACGGTACACTCATCATTGTTCGCGAGTTGGGAATCTTTTCTGGATATCTTGACAATTTGTTGTGATTTTTTCGAAAACTACCAACACTATGTCTACGTCTTGGTGGCCTCTTTCCAGGTAATGGTGCGTGAGTTTTGTATTGTTCTTATTGCATCTGATCGCGCTCCTATGTTCATGAATTCGTGTCTTCACTTTCCGAGTAGTCATTCCCACGTAGAGGTTATGAGGTATATAACTTTCTCACTATTACAGTTAGTCAGATCCTTCAGATCCATGGTCTACCTGTCTTGATGTCAACCTCTTTCGTGGTTTTGGTGAACTGACATGCTACACAGTTATCACACGGATAATGGCCCACTGGTCGGTGGTTACCCCATGGTGTGGTTTGGGTCTGGGTTTATAGTGGTGGTGTTTTTGCGTGGACCAATTCATCACGTATGCTTCTGTTCCTTTTAAAAGCAAAGAGCAGTTGAGACCATTGTTTTATTCCCCCATTCAGTATTCATTTCGTATTATATTCTGGACTTTATTTGAAATGGGTGTGTATGTGGTGACACAGACGACCTTGCCGTTCTCAGGTTTTTTGTAGTTTTCTAACAGGGCCTCGCAACTGTTGTTTCTTGCTTTTTTCTTAGCTTTTTTTCACCCATTTCCTCGGGTAACGGCGTGTGATCAGTTTCTCTTCTAGTGTGGTTGCCTGCATTTCAAAAACCTCCAGAGTGGAGCAGTTTCGTGTGACCCGTAGGAACTGCACAACGGGGAGGTTCTGTCGAAGTGCTTTTGGATGAAAGCTTTAATACAATAAAAGGCTGTTTTTGTCAGTTGCTTTGTTGTGAACTCTCGTTCTTATACCTTCTTGGTCCACTGTGATGACCAGGTCCAGGAATACTGCTTCCTCCTTGTTGATGGTATATGTGCATTTTAAATGTCTGTCCTTTGTGTATACCCACTTTGCAAATTCAGTAGCCTGTTCCGTGTTGCCATACCATACTATTAACACATCATCGATGTACCTACGCCAGAGTTTAATCTGTTCTCTATAGGGATTTCCTGGGTTGAAAATGTAGTCAGCTTCAAATTGGTGTACATTTAAACAGGCCACACTAGGCGCGAAGGTACTTCCCATTGATGTACCCCTTACTTGATGGTATGTTGTTCATTCGTATTCAAAAAAGTTCTCAGTGAGAGCTAGTTCTACACATTCCATGACAAAATGTTTGGGGGTCATGAATTCCCAATCTGCCTGGTGTAGTATATGTTCAACTACTTCCAATGTGCACCTCTGGAGAATACTTGTGTACAGCGCTTCAATGTCCAATGTGATGATCAAGTCCTCAGTGGGGCTGATTTCCGTGTCTCTGAGTAGGCAAAGTACATCCTTCGTGACTTTCAGGTAGGAGGTAGAAGTTTTAACTATTGGCCTGCGGAACCAGCTGCAAAATTGCGATAGAGGTTTCAAAACTGAACCAATGCCCGAGACTATGGGTCTACCCAGCGGGGGCATTTTGTTTTTGTGAATCTTCGGGAGGGTGTAAAATCTTGGGTGTTTGAGGTGTGTCAGCAATGAGGAACTCTGCCTCGTGTTTGGTAATCCAGTTGTGCATGAAGTCTTCCTCTACCATAGACCTCACTATTAGACAGATGGTAGATGATCAGTCTCGTGCTTGAGTTTAGCAATTGATGCAGGCTACCTGCACGAGTCTAACTGTCGAAGGCCAACAACTGACTATCATTAACAATTACAAACATATATAAATGTATAATCATTTTTTTAAAAAGGAGGAGAACTTGACTGTTGAACCTTGTGGCCCTCCATACCCCATCAACAATCTATTATCAGCACAATTGAACTTTACAACTGACACATTCAGCTGACTGAATTCCAATATACCTTATTCCACTTTATCTACTAAAAACTTATCTAAACCTTCATTCAGCACAGACATAACAGAACTCATCACAACAACATTCCGCCACTCCAAAAAATTCTTCCTTCGGGCCTTTAACCTGCCAGATGATGCTTCCATATAGAATTTTAAGGACAACTTCCTCAACCTGCTGGCCAATAACAGCACATAGCTCATTACTCTACTAAGCCGCATCAGGGAACTGTCAGGATTATTTGCACATCACCCAGCTGTGTTACCTGCCAAGCCATCATACTTATAAACCTACCCAATGACTCTCCAACCCACAGTACCCAACAAGTTTGAATGAAATCAATCCTTCAGAAACGTACCACATTTTACCCTCCAAAAAGAGGTGGCAGCTCTAGCAACCTTTTCAAACCCCATCATTGATGCCTAGAGCCCGCTTAGAGATTTAATAACATCCTGCAGTGAACAGCAGATATCTACTCCCCACATAAAACTCACTTTAAGAGGGAAAAGCCCTCCAATCCTCAAAACTCAAAAGAGCTAACAGACCTAGGAGAACTGTAGAAGCACATAGCTGCCAAAGATTCCTACCACCCTGAAACAATTTTGCTGCAAAAGAAGGCAGCTTACCAACGGCGACAAGGATACCTAATACAGAAACCCTATCAATGAGGCCTGCAACAAAAGTAGAGTTCTCTTCAGGGGCTTTAAAGACTGTATTAACCACACAACAATACTCACAAACTCCAAGACCAATGAGAAGTGTTCAGTCATCAACAACTTAAGTACAAGAAGGCAGGATTCAACCACACATTGAAAGCCTGCCCATGCCTGTCCTCTGCATGTTCATTCCATCACTCTATGCCACAATGTGAGCTACATCTTCTTTGCAGCTGAGCCCTGACAAATATACTCCAATTCATTAAGGGCCCTTCAGACAAAGACAACATTATCCCATCATAAATCAGGAATGGAATAGCTTGAGAAGTATGAACACCTCTACTAAACATCACAAAGCCTTCCATCATCAAATCCAAACTAACATCTTTGAACTCCAAAAAGGGATTCAACAGCCAGTCTTAAAGCAGTCAGGTTGTACCTGATGAAGAGGGCCCAGATGGGCTATTTTACATTCAAGCCCATCTCCACTGCATGCCATATTTCCTACGGCTCCATTCTCTCACCAATGATCTTTAATACTTGAAAGCCAGCATACTGGAGGACAAGGACGGCAGCATCTATCAGAGTTGTAGTCAGAATATCGAGTAGGGAGTTACCACAATATTGTAGACAAAATATCAGGGGCCAAAATATCGAGTTGGTAAGGGCATATACTAAGTGTAGATGTATTATTCTCAACTCTGCATCCAAATACCTCAGAAATATATATTGATCAGCTACATATATGTGGAGTTAAATATTGTAAGCCTATATATTCCTACCAGTCGATATTTTGGAACTATGAAATTTCCTACTCACACTCTCTAGCTCCAACATCTATAAATAAACTGATGACACAGCTTTACCAGAGGGTTACTTCTGGTCATGACTTCACCCAGCTGAAGAACTGGGCAGTCATCATCTGAACATGTTCAGAGGCTACAGCAAGATAAAACCCATGAAAGTCAGAGATTTTTGTTCATTGCTGGATGCGTGGTGGCTAAGCAAGGTCTTGTTAGTGGTCTAGCTGCTCGCCTTAGAACATTCCTATTATGGAAAAGTGGTGTTCAGGTGAATTAAAAAAGAAGAAAAATATATTGCACAAATATACATTTTCTCTAGCCCCGAGGATGCAGACTTCCAGCTCTCTGGACAATCACAGGAGTGGGGTTAGTTCAAACAAACGCATTGCAATCTGCAAAAGTCAGAGTTTCCTGGTGTGGGCCTAAAACTTTGATGACAACGGAAAAAACTGAAAATCTATGCTTTACACCAACTATGCATCAGTAATTTATGCCGTTTTACATTATTTGGATATATTTTTATTAATGCTAATTATACTCTACAGCTTGCAGCTCAAAACAGCCTACGTGGAGTCAAACTTTTAAAGTTAGGTTTTTTCTCAAACCCCTGCATTACACTGGTATTTGAGCATATAGAAGTTAAATGAATTAACTCCTCATATACGGAACAGGAAAACTTGAGAACTCTGCATGTTTGTAAATACCTAAAGTTACAACTTCATGGGTGTTCACATCATCTAGATTACCCATTCTCGCGACACTCCCATGTAAAACCCATTTCTCACGACTATAGGCATATGGATTTTCAGCAGGCGTGTCGAAATTGCATGTTTGAGTGCATAAGATACACTTATCAATAAATCAAGAGGAGTGGGAATACACAGTGTCAAATCGCAGGATCTCCAACGGAAATGGTTGTGGGACCATCAACAGTTATGTTCTGTCAGTGGCATGTTTCCCCACTGACATACTGATGGCTGATGAGAACATTATTGGGTCTGTACTCCACCAGGAAGGAGCATCTTTCACACCAGAGACACCACAGCAGACATAAGGTATTTCTATAATCTTTTTGACGATGTAGACCATTTTTAACACCGTATTTGCGTTAGAGTCAGAGTTAAAAATGGTTATCATTCAAGGCATAGGCTTTTCTAGAGCTTGAAGATCTAGCTAAGCCCTAAAGGATACACAAAGCATAAGGAATATTTACTTCACTTTGTCAAGGCACAAGAAGGTGACATAAGAGCATAAGCCTATACCATGAGTAAGATGAATAGAAAAGGAATGACAAATTAGTTCTTTTTAATTTTGAATTGCTCCCGCCTGGACACCGATGACACAACTTGTTGCTACTTTTTCACAATTAACAACTTGAGCAGTAGCATAACGACAGAATACGCAACAGTATCTTCGGACTCTCGTATTCCCTATGTCTGGCAAGTTCTCTCATTCTTTTACACCCACTATGTCAAAATTGCACTAATTCGGTGTACACACGCAAAATTGGAGTAATGTTGTTTTTTACATTTTCATGATAAGACGGATCGAGTCTTATTGTCACCAGTAATCCTTAACACAGCATTACTGTTGAAGCCAATTATGTATGCGCTACAAATGTTTTTCTACTTCCAGGTGAGGACATAATATCCACCAAGTGTTCCAATCAGAGAGCATATTTGTAACCAGGGGAAAGAGCCCCGGTTGGTTTATTGGAGCGATCCGAATATCAACTCACAGTCCAAACGAAAGCCACTGACCCCAGAGGGCACACGTTGGCTGAAACATGCTGATCACATGTTTCATATAGATGTGCGGGGTACATAATATCTCCCTACACACATCCCTTCTCTTTTTTAACCTTGCCACTGCCCCCATTTTTAATAAAGCCACACATTTGTGGAGGTAGGAGGTAATTTTAAACAATTTCTATATCAAGGATACCAAAATGTCTCTGTTGTGAGAGACGCTCCCTCCTGGTGGAGGACAGACCTGATGATGTTACCATCAGTCATCATTATGCCAGTGGATAAACATGCCACTGACAGAATTTAACTGTTGAGGGTCCCACAGCAATATCCGTTGGAGATCCTGTGATTTGACACATTGTTTTCCCACTCCTCTTGATTTATTGAAGTTACTTGGGAAGCTGAGTGAAACGACAACTAGCTTCTCCCTCCCCCCATTGATTTTCTGCACTAAAATACACTTATGCCCTCCAAAGATTGAGCCTGTAGCATGAGTGAACGATGATATTTGAATAGTGCGAACAGCTGCTCAAAATTGAGTGCCCCGGTGCTGCAACTGTTATGTTTCATATAGATGCCCTAATATAGGCATGGATTGAGAGGCCCTAATATAGGCATAAGCTTTCAGCTACATTAGTTCCCTATTCTCCACAATAACGGGCGCTGAGGGCTGAACTTTATCTAGACTGTGGTTTGGGTACAGAAGGAGGGTTTTTCCCGAACAATGGCCTCCTTTACCATCTTCGATGTGCTCATCCAGTATGATTAAATATTCATAAGAGTTCTAGGAAACCAGGCAGGGGCTAGGATCCACCTGCATAAACATCTACGTAACCGGTTCATCCCATACGTCATCTTCATACCCAACAATGGCTAACACAAGACACAAGGGACAAAGGGACTCTATACTTTTCTGTATAAATACAGCACCTCTTGCTATCAGTAGTTAGAGGGAACTAAGACTTCCAGGCCGACACACTGACCAGAGACGCTGAGGCTCCTGCATGCAGTCGCTCCAGCTGACAGTGGTCTAATCATCCCTTGCGGGGTATCCAACTCGAGACCAGGACGAGGTCCCACACTCTCATTATTCAGGCAATGGGGTTTGACTAAATCCTAGAGGGATTCTTGGCTTCTTTCGCACCTACTCACATGCTAGGTACACTTAGGTACATCTAGACAGGCATCGTAGGAGTATGCGCTTTATTTTATAAATGCATTTTATATTCATGTATATGTTCAAGACTATTGCAAAATGGTAGAACTGTACTATCCTTTTTTATTCACTGTACTGCTGATCATATATTTCTGCTACTGTTTAACAGTTGTCGCAGCACATATATTTTATACTAGAAGAACAACTGTGCAATAAATTCTTATTGTAAACACGCTCGACTGTTTCTTCTGTGTAACTCTCTGAGACCAAATGAGCAAGCACGAGTGACTGAGCGAAAAGTAGTACATTGTTTCCACGAGTCTGAGGAATCAGGGTTGTCGTGTTCTGAGGTTGCCAAAAACTAATCTCTCTGATAACAAGCTTTTGCAATGCAATAGGTCTCGCATTTGCGAGAGTTTTAGCTATTGGCATTGTAAATCTACCTTCCAGTTATCGCCCCATCTCTCTGCTTCCTGCTATTTCTAAAGTTTGTGAAAAAATGGTCAACAAGCAGCTCACATCCTTCAATGAACAGCAAGGCCTTCTCCACCCTGCCCAATCGGGTTTCAGGGCCACATACAGTACTGAGTCTGCCCTTGTGGAAGTAGCGGAGGCTATCCGTGAGACTTTGGATGCTGGGGGCAGGGCCGTCTTGGTCCTGCAGAACCTCTCGGTCGCTTTTGATACTGTCCCCCATTCACTTCTCCTTGCCCGTCTACAGAAGTTGGGCATCATCAGTACTGCTTGGGAGTGGGTAAAATCCTTCTTGGAAAACAGAACTGAACAAGTCTGGATCCCCCCTTTTTTTCTACACCTCAAGCTTTGCTGACAGGGGTTCCTCAGGGGTCTATTCTTAGTCCTCTGCTATTTAATCTCTATATGACCCCTCTTATTCAGCTGGCTGAGGACATGGGTGCCAAAGTGGTTGCCTATGCCGATGATACGCAACTTTTGTTTACCTGGAAGAAACACGAGTCCGCCACATCTCATGTCAAGGTTTGCCTGTCAGCGGTTTTTAGCTGGCTTGCGTCGGCTCAGTTAAAATGTAACGCAGACAAAACGGAGATTCTTTTCTTTAGGGAGTTTCCCCCATTGTTTTGGCATCATTTCTGGCAGACTGAATCCCCCTGTCCTTCTCCTTCTGGCCATCCTGTGAAAAATCTTGGCATCTGGTTTGATGAGCAACTCCGTTTCGGTAACCAGATTGGCAAACTCACTGGCACCTGCTTTGGTATTTTAAAACTCCTCCGCAGATTCTTGCCGTTATTGCCTCTCTCTGCTAAAGAAACGGTTATCCGTGCTCTGGTTACCTCTCGCATAGATTATGCGAATGCACTTTACGTCGGGCTGCCGTGTTACCTTTTGGACAAATTACAGGTTGTTCAGAATGCGGCCGCTCGTCTTCTACTGGATCTTCCTAAGCGCTCCAGTGTTAGGCAACATTTGCGTAACTTACACTGGCTGCCAGTTAAAGCTAGGATAATCTTCAAAGCTGTGACCATTGCTCATGCTGCACTCTACGAGTATGGCCCTGCCTATCTCAGGAAACGTTTTCAGTTCTACACCCCCGGCAGGTGCCTTCGTTCCTCGAATATGCTTCTAGCATCTGTTCCCAGGTTTCGTTTGAAACGTAAGGGTGGCAGCTCCTTGTCCTATCTAGCAGTAACCTACTGGAATTCTCTGCCTCTGGATCTGCGTAATCTTAAGAATCCTTCTCAGTTTAGAAAAAAGCTTAAAACTTTCTTGTTCAACTAGCCTGTTTTTATTCCCTCTACGCTTGGTTCCCTTTGACTCTTGGGCTCGCGCCGAGACACTCTATTGAGTAGCTGTGCGCGCTACAAAACCCTAACATAACATAACATAAATGACAATGCCTTTTATTTATCCGTTTTCATAATTAACACAAAAATCAAAGGCATTGTCCTTTACAATGCCAATAGCTCAAAGTCTTGTAAATGCAATACCACGTGCACAATTTACTTATGTCTATATCGATTCTGCCTCTACAACAGATTTCTGGTGTCTGCGTTAACCAATATCTCCCCCAGCCACCCATAACAGAGATTGCCTATTGCCATAGCCCAAAAAGTATTGCATTTTAAATGACATTACCAGACCCTTTTGCTTTGCCTGTGGTATTCCACAACAGCAAGAAAAACAATGCTTGTTTGGAGAGGCAGAATAGCATCAGGGAAAACAAGGATCCAGAGTGATGACATGAGAGCATTCGACACCATACATGTTATCAGCAGCCTTTTTTTCCTTTAACTTTTACTGTTCTAAGACGATGGACGCAAATCTTGAAGCAGTATATTATATAAACACATATATAAATAATGCACAAAAGTGCATTAAAGAAACAGGGGCTTGGTAGCAAATTGGCCCATAGCCCCCTCCCCTGCCACCCCAAAAAGGGAAGAAAAATAAATTTCCTCACGGATTGCTAAGTGAGGAATGTCTTTTTTTGGGAGGGGAGGGGGTTCAACTTAGAAGCAACAACGTTTTGGGGGAGTTAAAGGCTGAGAGGGATAGGAGAAGCAACACACGAGGGAGAGAGCAAGAAATTATAGGCACTCCCTTGGAATGCTGAAATAAAAATTAAATCAGTTTCCCGAATTTAAAAAAGGGGAAAGCCTACAAGTCATCCAATCAAAAAGGATGATAAAGAAGCTATGCTCGAGAGTAGAGACCAACACAGGATAAAGGAAAATACCAGATAAAAAGAAAACAAACTGAACTGACAGGAAAAACAACCAACGGTAAGCATTGGCCTAACCTAAAGCCCACTGCAAGTATTAATACTATCCGTAATGCCTTTGACTGATGAACACGGAGACAAACAAAACTCTAAATAACCTACATTTAAATTCTCCATCAGATGAGTCGTTCCACACGCAGCAAGACGCAAAGTAATGCAGTGGTAATAAAAAGCTCTGCCCTTCAGGTTAGAATACTTTTGATATTTTGCTAAGAGTCAGAGTCCTAAAATGAGGGATGGAGATGCCAATGGATCACTCGTGGCAGTATCATGCACCAGTACCCTCTGATCACAGACAGCTGGCCTTGCCCCCTCACAACGTTAGCAGACAAGTGAAAAAAGCTACAAGTACTAAGGCAGGTAACAATTTAGCACAGAGTTCGAAAGTTTCTGAAAAATAGTGCTACTTCTAAAGCTAAGATTAGAAAAACCTCGCGTTAGCTGTCCCATAGAATGCTATTGCAAAAAAAAAAAAACAAGTCTTGATTGAAGGGGAAAGCAGCGAGGCTGCAACAATTGTAAACAAGTGCTCACCGCAGTCTGGATCAGGTAGTGGCAGCGACGCTCCGGGCTCCGGCGCAGTATGTGATTACACGATTGCAGCACAACTGAAGCTGTGTGTGTGTTGCTCAGGGTGATGGCATGCACTTATAGACAATGAGACGAATGGCAGAGAAAACAAGCAGAAGGGTGCAAGAGCAAATCGGGCGCCGTGCTGAAACATAAAGCACGGCGCCCATGCATATAGCTGGGTGTTCCTGCAGGACGCCCCCTTGCAGCGGAATAGCAGTCCACGACGGCGACGGGCGGAAAACAATAATTAACTAGGAAAGTGAAAGCGCGCCATGCGCGCGTTGTGCTCAAATGCCGCGAGCCGTACACGTGCACATCGCCTGTCCGGGTGCGTGCACATCTCCTGTCCCCTCTACGGAAGCTAAATCAACAACAATAGATCTCGCAAGCGAGCAGCGCATGCGCTGCGTCGCTAGACGATACCAAAAAAGGAGATTCTAGTGGCACTGTGAGCTAGCTAATGCAAAACAGGCTAACGCGGGGGGGTGCTCAGAATCAGTCTGCCATCAGGCCCACACTATTGTATGTTATCCAAAAGCGCAGGTCTTGCCTGGGTACTATAGGAACTACACTACATGGCGCCACCAACGTTGAATCTGAGTAGTTCAGTCGTGCTTATTCTCAGAGACCCCTACTCACAAAAACCAGAGACGTCTGGAGTGGGTGGGCACAAACTCCGCTAGAGCTGAGTAGGCGCGATATCCTATTTATTGGCTGTTGGTTAATCAAGCTTGAGTGACATTTAGTTCCCAAAATTGTGCAAAACACCTTATCTTAATTTCCTTGGACAGTTATTCCGTGTTCTTAACACAATGACTACCGAAAATGGAGAATTAGACCCGCTGTAGGTCAGTCAGATGAGGAAGATGCCAATGCAATACATATTGCACCCAATGTAAGACACACACTCACACTTAAACTCCTCAAAAATGGTGTACCAGCCAGAGGAGGTGTAGTAATATTTGTGATAGAGGCACACGAAGATTTCCAAACAGAGGTGTTCAATTCATGGGTTACATTCCCAGCAGCAAATGCTATAACAAAAACCTTTCATTATTATACACATGAAGAAGTCCCAGTGGTCTACACTCCGTTTAAGGAGATTGAAATTCCGCTTACCTACCAGGGACATAATTTCTGGTTTAATGACGCCCTACCCCACTCAAGAAGAAGAGCAAGACTCGGTCCATTAGGAAGACCAGGAGCAACATGGCCGATATTAGCGACCTATGCACCACATCCTGACATTGACACAATGCCAAATGACGTATTGCTTTTTCAACACAAAGTGTTGATAAAAGTTTACAGAAACATGACACAATTCGTCATGAGGACACTTGCGGTCCAACCAACAGTAATTACACCAAATACAGCTCCTACACAGAGCACAGCTACTAAAATTACTCCACAAACATTACACGCGGTAATGGGTAAAATGCCCACAAAACGTGAACAAATTCCTTTCTGGGTAGCTCAGAAAATAACCCAGTTAGAAGCAGTATTCCCAAATACCACACCATTTGAAAAACACAGAATTTTAACAATCTGCTTGCCCATGGGGATTACACCACAGTTAGAGGATTGTACCTCTTGGGGTACAGTCTTTGCTGCCATATATACCAGAACTCATGGTATTCCTTCATTAGCAGTGATACCAGATGTATTAAGGCAAATACAAAATGAGTACGGAGCAGAGCCTGTCCTGAACTTAGGGATGAAGTTATTAAATAACTACGACCAGGTATCAGCCATAATACTAGCTAACATTGAAGGGGAAGCAGCATCAGTGGCAATCCGCCAACGCCTACGGGAGTTCTCTCCATTAGAACAGGAGAATGAACTACCCAAAATAATTGAAACTGCGTATGCAGAGTTAGGCAGGGATAGTTTGGGGGGAAAAGCTGTAAAACCTCAACTAATGGGCAGTCCCGAAAAGGACAGTTCTAAGCAGACTTCTTCTAAAAAGAAGTGGGATAATAAAAAACAACAAAAGTTTAAAGACAACAGATCTCAATCCCGAGGTAGGTCTCCTCCACAGGAGCCCTCTGAAAAGAGGTACAACCTTAGGAATAGGGATAATATTAGGAAACCTGACAGGTATCAGGATACTGATACACGTTCCTCTCGTTCCTTTCAGGGCTCGAAGAAAAACTCCGAAAGAGAAGGACAGTCAGGACACAGAGAGGAGCGCACACAGTCCAGAGACAAGCAGCGAGCTCCAGACTTTACTTCCAAAAAAGAAGATAAGCCAAAATCAAAACCTCAATTTAAGAAAAAGAAAGTTGCTGGTCTGAAAATCAGACATGCCCAGAATTCTGAGGACACAACTTCTGAACGAGGAATGGGCTCCGACGATGCTAGACAGTGCGGCAGAAGTAACAATAGCTCGCCAGAACCTGAAGGAATTTCTGGTGACAGCGGACTTGAATGATTACATCACGGTGGAAACACCAGACAAAAGGGTGAGCGTCCCACATAAGTTACATGAAATAACACTCCGGATGGAGGGGGACAAGCCCAGAAAAATAAAAGGTCTCTTTTGGAAGAACTTATCATCTGGGTATGACATCCTGTTAGCCGAACAAGATTGGCCGCCAGCATTCGTAATGGAGTGCCCCAGGGGAGAAAGTATAATTTTTCCTGCATTTTCCGACCATGTTCCCGTTCACCTTAAACATACATATGCACGGGAGTGGGCAGTAGCCCAAGCTCCAGCATTGTACAAAAATCACGCTGGGTGGAATGAGGATTCAACCTACCACGTGATCCCGTTAAAAATTTCACCTAATGCTCAGAGGCAATACCCAATAAAGCAAGAAGCAAAAAAACAGGTCAGGGAGATCTTAGATCAACTAGAATACCAGGGGGGTCATTGAAAAATGTACCTCTCCAATGAACAATCCTTTGTTTCCCCGTCTCTAAACACGACAATACATATCGTCTAGTTTTAGATTACAGACATTTAAACTCATGCACAAAGACATTTGCTGTCCAAAATGCACACAGTGCCGCATTAATGAATAACATTGTGTGGAAAAAATACAAAACAACACTTGATATCTCAAATGGATTTTTTTGCTAAAATATAGCGCCTGAAAGCAGGTATCTGACCGCATTCTCAGCGTTAGGGTCCCAGCGACAATTTTGTCGACTCCCCCAAGGGTATAAGAATAGCCCCGGGGTATTTTCAGGAAGGGTAATAGAGTTACTTAAAAAATTTGATGAAGAAGCGTTGTCCTATGTGGATGATATTTATCTAACGGACGACGACTTGGAGAGGCACTTGACCAGGGTAAGCACCATTATTATGGGATTTGCCACTGACGGCTACAAATTTAACTTTAAAAAATCAAAAATAGCCCACCTCAATGTCCTATTTTTGGGATATGAGCTGTCAAGTGAAGGGAAAAGTCTAGCAGCAAACTTTTTAGAAAAATGTGCGCTGCTCCAGCCTCCAAAATCATTAAAAAATTTACAATCAATACTGGGATTCCTAAATTTCGGCAGAACATACATTTTAGATTACGCACAAAGGGTAAAACCTTTCTACGACCTAATAAAACCTGACTTTTCAGCCAGAAATTGGACACAAGAACATACTAATATTCTTCGTTCACTCCAGGAAGACATGATAGCTTCCAAAAACTTGCAAACACGCGTAAACGTACGCCACTTGGTGATCCGTATAATTGCGGGTCAATGCGGGTACACTTACTTAACCTTCAATGAAGGAGAAACAGTACCAATCGCATACAAATCACACCTGTACACAGATGCAGAAATGCGTTTCACTTCAACAGAAAAAATACTGACAACCGTTCAGAATGCTGTAGCAAGAGAAAGAGCACTAGCACAAGGGAAAGGCATTATTATCATAACCCTGGTATCGGCTTTAGAAGCTGTTACAAAGGCTTGCATTCCAAATGCGAAAGCCTTACATCCAAGATGGATACAATGGGATAATTCTCTTACTGCAACGGACGTTGAATACAGATTTGATCCAAGTTTAAAAACACAGGCATTCCTGCAGTATGAACATGAATATCCTCTACCAAATGAAATCTTGTCTCTCGATCAGTATGAATATATTTATACTGACTGATTTGCACAACCGGCCATAAGAAGTAAGCAGCAATACAGCGCAGCGTGTGCTATCGTTAAAGGTCGCATGCAGGATGGAAAGTTCTATCCGAGTTGCACAAAAACGCAATCGCTAGGAGACTGCACGGCACAGTTGGCAGAGTTAAAAGCACTGATACTAGCACTTGTAAATACGGATTACGAATTCCCCACACTAATCGTGTGTGATTCGTTTTACTGTGTTCAGTCATCATATAATGAATACCTATCACATTGGGAGCAAAACGGGTTTGAAGATGCGAAAGGTGGCACAATTAAGCATAAAATGCTATGGGAACAGGTAGCAGAGTTGAAAAACGAGCTACCAAGGACTCACATGATCCATACACTGAGTCATCAATGTGATGGCGTTCACGTTGAAGGGAATTCATTGGCTGATGAAGCCGCAAAGGGGGCTGTTCGCACGGCTTCCGTAGCTGCACTCACTCGTTCCAAAACGAGAATAGACAGTGAGATTATGGTAGCCGTCATTGCTTCACGCAAAGGCAGCACAGCAGTACCTAAAACATTTCCACACAAATACTCCTGCAAGTTAGATGCAAGTAACATTCCATATGCTCAGATTCCTGGAGTGGGGGATAGGGGAATACCAGATATGGATCGTAGGCAAGGTTTAATACTAGCAGCACACGAGGGTTTGGGCTCTGCGCACACAGGCGTTACAGCGACTATTTCTTTACTGAAACAGCGCTATTGGTGGCCAGGGTTAACTAAGCAAACTAAAGACTATGTCTTGAATTGTGACATCTGCCAGCAGAAGAAAGGCTCCACAGTAACAAAACCCGCGGAGACGCCATTATTAAAATCAGACAAACCTCTTGCATGTGTGTACTTGGACCACTCTGGCCCCTTACAAACGGACGGGGCTTACAAATATATCATGGTTGCAGTGGATTCCTGCTCGAGATTCCTATGGGTATGGCCTCAGTGCTCGGCTGACGCTCGAACTGTTATCAAAGATTTGCGAGTCTTTATCGGCACATACGCAGTTAGCACGTTACATTCTGACCGCGGCCCTGCGTTTAGCTCTCGGGCTTACAAAGAGGCCATGGAAGGAATGGGCGTAGCATTGCGGTACTCCTCTCCGTACCATCCCGAGGGAAATTCGGTTGTGGAGAGGAAAAACCGGGACTTAAAGCAATCTTTAACAGCTAGGGTATTAGGCAAGGGCGGTAGTTGGGTCAAACACCTTTATGGGGTACAGCGGGCATTAAACAACCAGCCAAGAAACTCTCTAGGGGGTGTCACTCCATATGAAGTCCTCTTTGGGACACAAATGTGGGTACCTGATCTTGATTGTGAAGGCGCAGTGGCGGATGAAAAACCATTTGATATCCATGATCGTTCGGCTGTTTAACAGGATCTAAATGAATCCAGGACAAAACAAAGCAATGTCCGACTAAAGCAGACCGCCACTGGGGAAGTCAAGGCAGACACAGCAAGACCTGTCTGGATCCCAAAAGTCGGGGATCTGATTAGAGAGAGAATTGCGGACAAAAAGGAATTTGGACCTTCATACAGAACACCTGTACCAGTCCTTGCAGTACAAGGAACAAGAACTGTACTTTTGCCGCCTCTTGCCGGGAAAAAGGAGAAAAGATTTGTCTCAATCGACTTAATCAAACCACACTATGTGGCCAATAATAAGCAGTAGGCCTCGTGGTCTCCACAGTAGGAGACGCCCTCCTCTAGCTACAATCCAAGAAGTTCAAACAGAAAGACTCATCACGTTTGAAGAGCCACCTGTAAGGAATGAAGGACTAAGCAACAATGCTATGGAACTTGTTCCACTTGAACCAGACATTCAAATTCAAAATGAACATCAGATTAATTCACAAGTTGCAATTAGACCTAATACAGAAGTCTACGTCAACATGCCTCGTCAAGAGCAAAATAACATTTCAACTAATCCCGATGCAATTCCTACAATTGATCAAACTGCTTCTGGCTATTTCATGAACTTTAATACGTTTTCTCTGGATCCAAGCGAGCCGGAAACGACGCCAGCCAAAACACCATTCAAGCAGCAAATAAAGAACTTTCTTCACTTTCTAAAAAAGACATACCTGGTATCGCCTTGGATTGAACTCTGGGTAATTTCTGATATTGTTTTTTCTTTTCTGGCTTGGCTTAGTACTAACTTTTAGTATGCTCATTAATGGACGCTATTTTCAACAAAGCTCCACAGCCCAAAAGGTCAACATACTACTGAAGCCACATCCATCATCACATTGTGAGCAAAGAGACTTGTCATCAGTGAACATTACAGTAGTTCCTATACCGGATGGTATAGTATGGGACAAGGTTGATTTTAACATATTCGGTCCGACCGAACTTTTAAAAATTAATCATATATTTAAAATTTCATTAAGTGATATCATTACCTCAAGTACATTTTCTGATGATTGGGACTCTGAAACAGTAAATAACATGTTGCCTGATTTAGAGAAAACTGCTGTATTTTCTAATAATGAAATGTTAGAGGGTTCTTCAGATTATGACACATTGTACTGTTACCAACATTATGGTCATCATTTCCTGCACAAATCCATTTCACCTAGGAATGTTTTTGAGTACCATCAGTGGGAACATTGCCCAACACCACCAAAAAGTAGTTCACAAACGTTTGCAGAGAAATTTTCATACTTTTCAGGGTTTAACACCACAGATCCAGCCTCATATTACTACAAGGTTACACCAACATCAGCACTGAAAATTATGTTGACAAACACTAAACAGATTTACTCTGCTTCCTTTTTGGCCCAATTGTCTGAAAAGGGTTTCGACCTATGGAAAGACTAAATTGACTTAAAATCAGTTTGGGATTCAAGGGACTGGCAAGTCCAGGGTACAGAGGCACTATATAGAGCATGCCTCATTCCACAGCAGATGATCTTTTTAAATGATACTGTGCAACAGACATCCTGTCTGGGACTAGCCAAAAGCAAGGACCTGAACACCCCTAGGTTTCTAACACCGACATATGGGGGGTGGCAGAATTCAACTACAAAAGAAGGGGCAACAGTGGATGACATTTTAAAGTACAATAGAACAGACCCAAATTGGAAACAGTGGGTGGTTTGGCCCTTAGACACGAATAGCTGTCATAAGGGTTTCCTGAACATCACCGAGGGACTCAGTATCCATAGGCCAGACCCATGTTATGTACAGAGAGAACATCCAGGGGTAGTGACATCCTATAGTGTTGGGGAGTTGTGCCTCGGTTGGCTAGAAACCTCAACACTTGCAGAAGTGAAACAACACTTATCTTTACTCTCACTTGACATGGATCTTAGGGACTTTTACTAGGACCCAGGAAAACACGTCATAAACGTTTCATATATGCAGGCATTTATGCTGCCTATAATGAAAACTGGAAGATTTCTCAACAAGAGGCCGCAGAGAGAATACGGGAAATAGACCGTATAAACTTAGAAAAAGCTTTAGCTGTGGTAGATAATGGGTTAACAACTTTGACCTCCAGGATATATTCATTGGGCAACATTGTATCTTCTGCTATCGACATACTGGAACAGGATTTAGCCATATTACAACACGGCCAATCTCAGTTACGTTCTATTACGTTATTAAGCTGGACGCTGCAATCTTTGAGTGCAGGCTTTGTGCCTTAGCGTTTTATAAACAGTATGTCTCTGTTTTCTGAATATCTAACAGATACACAGATAGAAATGGCACAAAGGGGAGCTAAATATACAATGCTGCATATTGAAAAACTGGACAGGCTACCATTCACAGTGGGGGAATCACCATCAACAGAATGGCTAATCCACGGCCATATCACTCTCCCGGTCACGACCTTTCAGTTTCAGTATTGCCTTGAGAAAAGGCAGGCAGGCAGATATGAGATATTGGGTAAAGAATACATTAAGGAATACTGGGAATTACCATATAGATTTCGATGCCGGAGTGGGGATCGTGAAGTGTTTCAGAGTGGTACAAACTGCAAGAACGCTTTAAGCGGCTCTTTCATGTGTCAGGACATTATTTTACACAGAGCTTGTAATGGTTCGGTGGCGAATCTGTCTTGCCACATGAAGGGTACTCCAGCTGCCGTGATCACACCAGTTTTCAAGTTCATCTCGAATGGGAGTTACTTGATGCTGAATGATCAAGGTTGCTGTGGCATGCTTCCGGGCATCGCCTATCTGGTCACCGTGAACGCCAGGGTTACTTACTGTATGCAAGTATTGTTTCCCCCAACAAGTACAGTCAGGGAGGCGCCTTTGTGGCCTTCGTTAGAGATATCTTTTATAAAATTTGACACTTTGAGCAGAATGAAAGCCATGCTTTTGCAGCAAACTGTACCCTTAACCTCCGCTCGAGAGACCTTTGATCTTCAAGTTGCAAGGACCTCGACCGAGATACAGGCACTTATTCATACAAACTGCCCCTTTCATTTCGTAGAAATGGTGGGTCGTATCTTTAACATGTCTGATACAAGTGGTATTGTACACCTATTTAAGACCATAGGGTCAGGTTTTCTAAGCACCTTCCAAACAGTCCTCGGAGTTACCCCAAATTTTATACACTCCGTATTTGGAAGCATCTTTGGAGGTTTACCTCTGATACTGCTTTTAATAGCTGGAATCCTGATCGTCATTTTCCTGATACGCAATGGACGGCCCAATCACGAACGAAATGGCGAAAGCTCTTCTGGAACGTAGATACCGTGAGCGCATGGTACAACATCTGGGCGCGCCTCGCCTACGAGAACTGAGTGCTTCTTGGTTCTTATCGTTTAGACCAGTCTGGATGGACTGCATCTTACCTGTTCTTCAATGCCTGTTTTGCAGTGAAGAATGCGTGTTGGACATTTGTCTGACACTCGAGTCAGAAACGCCTGCGGACTTGAACACGAGGCTGGAACCGCTGAGGTCCCACACTCGGCTGTGTCCCCAGCGTATTCCTATCCTGACGAATGCATTCCTTGAAAACCCGCAGGTGCCTTTTGCTACAACTGGGGTGAGCATCAGCTCAGCCACCACTAGCGCCGACACCAGCACCAGCGCTACAACTAGCACTACGGGCACTGAGGTATCGACTACAGCACCGGCTGCCGATATGCCAACTATGGGCAGTACTGAATATAATCTGTGCTCCATCAACGTACTGTGTGAAATATTACAATTCCCGTCCCCTACATCAAGTGACTGTGATGTTGCGTCTCCCAGCCAGGACACTTAATCTTCAATTGGCTCATCGTGTGCTGGGAAAGAATTCTGAGTTTCCTTTTTAATTTCAACTCTGATTAAATTTGGAACATTGCCTACTAAATTGACACTATCGCTAAGGAAAGCATGGCCTTCTAAAACGCTTCTAAGAGTTTTAAATTCCATAAATGAATTCAGCCAGACCTTTAGCTGAAGTACGAATTCAAAAACTGACTCTACACATTTTTCCCCTCTTAGAAATGCTTTTAATATGCTTTTAAAATTTTTAAAATGTTTTTATGTGGCTCACTGACAATTATATGCGCTACCACCTAGTATGAATTAGTAGTTTGCTGTCATTGTTTATTATTGTTGACTATTAAGAGGAGTGGGTGTTATGTTTCATATAGATGCCCTAATATAGGCATGGATTGAGATGCCCTAATATAGGCATAATCTTTCACCTACATTAGTTCCCTATTCTCCACAATAACGGGCGCTGAGGGCTGAACCTTATCTAGACTGTGGTTTGGGTACAGAAGGAGGGTTTTTCCCGAACAATGGCCTCCTATACCATCTTCGATGTGCTCATCCAGTATGATTAAATATTCATAAGAGTTCTAGGAAACCAGGCAGGGGCTAGGATCCACCTGCATAAACATCTACGTAACCGGTTCATACCATACGTCATCTTCATACCCAACAATGGCTAACACAAGACACAAGGGACAAAGGGACTCTATACTTTTCTGTATAAATACAGCACCTCTTGCTATCAGTAGTTAGAGGGAACCGAGACTTCCAGGCCGACACACTGACCAGAGACGCTGAGGCTCCTGCATGGGGAAACATCCTGAACAACGACTCCGGAACAACGAGTTCCGGAGTCACGAAAGCGGAACTCCGCCCTGCCCGAACAACGACTCAGCCTTAACCACGCATGTGCGTGGTTAAGGCTGATTCGGTCTAGTGTTCGGGCAGGGCGGAGTTCCGAGGAGCGTCGCAGAGGAGATCGTCGAGGAACAGGTAAGAGGGGTACATTTTCAGGGGTGGTGGGGGTTTAGGTTTAGTTTTTAGGGGTTTGGGGTTTAGTTTTAAGGTGGGGGAATTAGTTAAAATGGTGTTGTGTTTGTTTTTAGGGTGTGTGGGTGATCGTGTATATTATTAGGGAAGGGGAATTAGTTATTAGGGTTTGTGGGTGATCGTGTTTATTTTTAGAGTGGGGAATTAGTTTTAGGAGGGCGGGGGAGATTGGTGTTAGTATGCAGGGGTTGGGGGGTTTGGGGTTAGTTTTTAGGGGTTTGGGGTTAGTTTTTAGGGGGTGTGCGTGATCGTGTTTGGTTTAAGGATGTGTTGGTGATCGAATATATTTTTAGGGTGGGAGGGAATTAGTTTAGTGTGTCTGGGTGATCGTGTTTACTTTTAGGCTGGGGGGAATTCGTTTTTAAGGGGTGGGGGGGGATCGGGGTACTAGTTGGAAAGCATTTTTTTTAACACGCATTCCTTTACCACGAAAAATCGTGGTAAAGGAATGCGTGGTAAAAAAAATCGTGGTTTAGACAAGGTCGTGGTTGCGACCTCGTTGTTAGGGAAGTCGTGGTTGGGGAACTCGTTGTTCCAACATACAACCCCTGCATGCAGTCACTCCAGCTGACAGTGGTCTAATCATCCCTTTCGGGGTGTCCAACTCGAGACCAAGACGAGGTCCCACACTCTCAATTATTCAGGTAATGGGGTTTGACTAAATCCTAGCGGGATTCTTGGCTTCTTTCGCACCTACTCACATGCTAGGTACACTTAGGTACATCTAGACAGGCATCGTAGGAGTATGCGCTTTATTTTATAAATGCATTTTATATTCATGTATATGTTCATGACTATTGCAAAATGGTAGAACTGTACTATCCTTTTTTATTCACTGTACTGCTGATCATATATCTCTGCTACTGTTTAACAGTTGTCGCAGCACATATATTTTATACTAGAAGAACAACTGTGCAATAAATTCTTATTGTAAACACACTCGACTGTTTCTTCTGTGTAACTCTCTGAGACCAAATGAGCAAGCACGAGTGACTGAGCGAAAAGTAATACATTGTTTCCACGAGTCTGAGGAATCAGGGTTGTCGTGTTCTGAGGTTGCCAAAAACTAATCTCTCTGATAAAAAGGAGATTCTAGTAGCACTGTGAGCTAGCTAATGCAAAACAGGCTAACATACGCGGTGGGGGTGCTCAGAATCAGTCTGCCACCAGGCCCACAGTGTATGTTATCCAAAAGCGCAGGTCCTGCAGGGGTACTATAGGAACTACACTACACAACAACAAGATGTAGCAGGGAAGTCGGGGGAAAAAGGAGAGAGGGTATTATAGGCTAAACAAAAAGGTTTTTAGGGATTTGCGGAAGGTAGATTCAGTTCTTATGCTGCTGAGCTGGAGGGGGTTCCTGATTTTGGCAGGACATACTATACTAAGAAGGAGGTCCCATCGAGTCTAATTTTTTTAAAGCGGGGATTGCTATGAGGTGGGCCTTATTGAAATTAGTCTGGCATTAATATAGGGTTTATTGCGGACTTCCGTTTACCATAGAGAAAACATTACATGGGGAGTAGCCAGAAATTACGTTGGCGGCTTGTGGTGGTACATAGAAATGTTATAGTGTATACTGGAGGGTATTGTGGTATGCACTCTGTAAATGGTCCATATCTGTGTTTTCCAGATTCATATGATGAGCGAGAACTGATGAAATACTGCCATTCTGCTCAGTGGGGTTCGCTAATAAGCACACGGAAAGGTTATTCCTTCCGTTTTTAATTGCTTTTTAGTATTATTGTTTTTTTAACACAACCACGAAGGATCATCACTTCAGCTGAATTTAATCCGTTGTGTGAAGGTAAAAATATGTTTTTGGATTCGTTATGGCCGAATACAGCCTTTTAGAATATCTATAGATAATATAATATATTATATATCGTATGTCCTCTCTTGTTGCAGTGACATGAGGTGGTCTTTATTAATTTTATCTTCACTCATTCGAAGTGGCTGTGAATAAAATAATCTGAAGGTATGTCCTCCTTTGCTATGGGGTATTTACCCTAGAGTGGGAAGCTATATTTAACTAATCAGGGTCATTATTCTCCACAGATCAAATCAGAATATCATGGAGAGAAATCCCATGAAGTAATCATTTTAATTTTCGATATATGGGCTTGCAAGGAGTATGTTCTGCAGTCGAATTTGATGTGTACTCTGATATATTGACAGGTAGATGTTGAAATATTCCTATCAATTTACTTGGGAATGAGATCCCTCTCTTTTGGGGTTTGTGTTAAAGATATTAGTTATCTATATCTGGAAGGGAGGTATTGGCATCCCCCCCTTTTTTTGGGCGAGTGGAGAATTGGTTTCCCCTCATTCTTATGATGACCTTATGGCACCTTTTTAAACAGTAGGGAATGTTTTAGATGACTATGTGGGGGTATGTTTGATAAATGATGTGTGTATCACCAGAATATTAACACTGTCTATATATTTCTGAAAAGTAATTGTGTTTTTTTATATATATTTTTTTGTATGAATTTGTACAGATTGAAAATATCCATGTGGGAGTATTTATGTTGGTCCTGAGGAAGGTGGTTTCCAAGAATAATAACATCCACCGAAACGCGTCGACGCATACTATATAAAGGCATATTATAGATTGTGATGACATTTGTGATTTGTTTTTTGTTTTAAATTTATTGCACAATAATAGGATGTGTTGAACAAATGATCTGGATCAAATGTATGTGCCTTTAGATAAATAGAAAGTATTTTTCTTGATTATTCTCCCTATGATTAATTGTGTATTTTTTAATTGTGTGTATACGTTGGTTCATTTTTAAACATTGTATATTGATGATTGTTTCTGCTGAATATTGCTTGGGAATTTTTAAATAAAAAATCTGTATATTTTTGACACACTTGGTCTTTTCAAAATTGGTGGTGGTGTCATGTTCTGGTGATAATCTGGATTGACTGAATGGTTTGGATCTACTGTAATTAATAATTCCAAAGGGGGTTGTCTCTGACTACGGTCTATTTGGTGCCCTACTCCTTTGGTGATAAAGGGGCCCCTCTCATTTTTTTGTGTTTAGGCACAGCCTGCTGGCTGGAGAGTCTCTGTTTTCGGAGTGGTGTGGTTTATCTTAACATTAGACCAATGGATCACTTTAAGACCTTTGGGTTTAGTGATGACCAACTAAATAAAATTATTAATGCTAAGAATGGAAATAAAATTACTGTAATAACCGGAAGGGGAGAGAATTAGGGCAAACTGGTGAATCTAAAAAAGAAGTTAATTCGTACAGAGGCCCATGCAGACTTTTTAATAGAATATGTGAAGTATGGTACTATCCCCATTGGATTACAGGTTCGGAATGAACCGGGTTTGTTTGTGGAGAATAAGAGATTCCTGGAGATCTGGACTCAGATCTCGAATAGATGTAGTAGGGATTGGATGCTCCTTATTATAGAGACTGCCCATGAACTGATAGTGATAGAAAAAGAGGCTATTGAGAAACTCGAGGCAGAATTGAGAGACAGCACGGCTGTGGAAGATGCAAAAAAGAAACTGGAGGATATTAATAGGGATATTGAGGGTTATAGGGATTACCTTCTCAATAAAAAGACAAATAAACTTAAAAAGGACATAGAGAGATTCAGTACGGAGTCTACCTATCCATACCTCAATGAAAATTATTACCAACAAAGGAACGATCAAGGTTGGGATAGACCTATGAATAGACCGGTATACAAAAGAGGGGGTAGGAAAGGGGTTACCTTCTCTGATACATCTGGATCAAGTAGTGAGGAGGACACAGCCCTTAGGGAAGATAATAGTAATAGAGGGAATCCAAAAGATTTCGGGACTTTTTTAGAACACAGACCAAGACGAGGGCAAAGATACAATGGGAATCAAGGGAGGGGACAACAAATGCGGGGCCCTCCTCCTCCTCCACCTCAACAAGAATATTTACGCACGAGGAACCAACGTTACTGGCGCCAGATGGAGCACCAGTAATTAATCTGTCTAATAGAGAACTGACACAGACAGAGATTGGGGTTCTGAGCAAGGGGTTTAGCTTCATTCCCTCTATAGGTATAAATAAGTATCAACTGGAAAAAGATTTGCGAGCCTTTTTTAGGAAGGTAAGACTGAAAAGATTTTTTGAGGATCGACCTATTGGTGTGGTCACGAATAGATCGGGCCTCAAACCGAAATCCACTTTTACTCCCTCATTAGCAATGGTAGGAAAAAACTTGGAGGTTTTTGAAAAAGCTGTTGAGAGTGGTGTCCATAGGATTCTGGCTGAGAATCCTAGAAACTTTGTGGAAAATATGAGTAGAGAGGAGAAAATGCACTGAAATCCCTAAAAGATGATTTGTTAGTGACAATTAAGCCTGCTGATAAAGGTGGAGGGGTGGTGGTTTTTAACACCTGTGATTATGAACGTCGAATGCAAGATATGCTTAAGGTAAAAGAGCATTATCAAGCTGTTTCTAAAAGTCAGCTGGCAAAACTGACTAAGGACTGTAAGGTGTTGCTAATGGAGGCCAAAGAAAATAACTGGATTTGTGAGCAGGAGTTCAAATTTTTAAGTAATGATGAACCAAGAATCCCTGCCCTGTATGGATTACCTAAAATACATAAGAGTAGTGACAATCCGCCTATGCGGCCAATAGTTAGCAGTATTGATTCTCTTACAGAGCCCCTGAGCAAATATGTGGACCATTTTTTGCGTCCATTGGTGATGGGGTTGAAATCTTATGTTAGAGACTCATCCCATATTATTTCCATGCTGGAGGGCAAGGTGTTCTGTAGAGAGACTCAGTGTCTGGTCACCCTGGACATTGAGTCTCTCTACACTAATATTCCACAAGAAGCCACAGTTGAGGTTGTCCGCCGGGCTATTGGGGATGTTGAACTTGATGGAGTAAATAAGGACTTCATAGTGGAATGTGCTAGGATGGTTCTTATGAATAACATTTTTTATTCAAGGAGCAACTCTTCAAACAATTGAAAGGGACCAGCATGGGGGCTACCTGTGCCCCAAGTTTAGCCTGTCTGTATGTTGGGGAGTTTGAGAACCAACATATCTATAATGAACATGCACCCTTCTATGAGAATGTAGCGGGCTGGTACCGCTACATCGATGACATCTTTGTATTTGGGAGGGTGAGGAAGAACAGCTTGAGGAGTTCCTAATTTGGTTGAACTTGGGTGATCCAAATCTTAAATTTACATCACAATATAGTAGATCTAGGGTGGACTTCCTGGACATTTCCATCAAAGAGAAAGAGGGGGTTTTGGAAGTTGAACTTTTTACTAAACCTATGGCAAAGAACACCTTGCTACATTATTCTAGCTTCCACCCCAAATCCCAAAGGGATAATATCCCTTTAGTCAATTTCTCCGATTAAGGAGAAATTGTTCAAATCTAAATGATTTTTATAAACATGCAGAAATTTTAAAAAAGAAATTTAAAGATAAGGGCTACCCAAACAAACTTATCTCTCATTCCTGCAAACGAGCACGATTTTATGACAGAGAGGCTATGATAAACAATATTGTACCTAAACAAAAGAAGGAAAGAGAGAAAGTGGTGTTTGTAAGTAACTTTTCACATATTAGTAACCGAATTAAAAATGTCATCAATAGCAACTGGCATATTGTCAATAATGAAGAGGAGAAGAAGTTGGACAAACCGATCTTTGCCTTCAAAAAGAATAGGAATCTAAGAAGTGACCTGGTACATACTTACCGGGACGGTCAAGGTTGTATTCAGAATACGTTGGAGAGACAGCGAGCCATTGGTAATGTAAAATGTGGCATGTGTAATGTTTGTACATCTTGTATTGAGTCAAAAAATTTAGAACATAATGGTTGTCGAGTGAATTCAAGGACTCTGAATAACTGTAGGAGCAAAAACATAGTTTATTTTCTATGTTGCCCGTGTGGTAAGGGCTACGTAGGGGAAACGAGTAGGGAACTGCGTACAAGACTCCAAGAACATCGCTCAGCAATTAGAACCAAAAAAATCAATGCCCCCTAGTAGGACATTTTTTGGAAATGGGACATAGTGAGATAGACATAGAATGGTTTATTTTGGAAAAAATTCAAGTGGGAGCACGTGGTGGGAATGCGGAGTTAAAACGCAAGGCTAGAGAACAGTGGTTTATTTCATTATTTAATACAGTTCGTAATGGCCTTAATTCTAAAGAGGAATGGGACCGTCTAATTGGGGGTATTTGAGTTGATTTGTATTGATTTGAATCACTCCCTGTTTAGGTTTAGTACTAGGGATACCAGTGAAGGGTTTATGGTCCTTAGCTATTATGATGTGGAAATATGATGGTGGGATAGTGTCCATCTAGATACATTTTTTGTATTTTAGATAGGAACAGACACTCTAAGATGGCCACCATTTTGATAAGCACTTTGGAATTTATAAGCGTGCGGGTGGGGTTTAGCAATAAGGTTTAGTCTACAAGCCTAAAGAAAGTGTGTCAAAGAAGTAGTTTGTTATCTGGATGTAGTTGTAGGTGTTTTTAATAAAGCAGTGAATTGAAAACGAGTAAATCAGTCTCATATGGTCTTGGCATATTCGTATTGATTAGACACTCCAAGATGGCTGCCGCAGTTACGAGTGTGCTGTAGCCTTTTGGTGTGTCGGCACAGCTGAACACCGTAATGTTAGTTTGTCACATGGCGGCAAAGGGTGTATTTAAATGCTCAAATGTGACTCGAGCAACATAGATGCTGCAACGACAACGGAGGTTTTTGGACCCGACATTTGGCAGTACTGAGGCTATTGAGGGTAAGAGGGACAGCAAGAAAGGCTGGCGAGTATACCTGTGCTAGATAGAGTTGGGGCCCGCTCTCTTGAAGGTTTTTTACTCAAATTGAAATGCTCTAGCTGCGAGTAATATTGCGCAGTATGAGATTCAGGGCATTGTATTTCCGGGGGACGTGTTTGTTGCTGTTTAGTAGAGCACGAGTTTTTTGGGGGTTTATTGCGGACTTCTGTTTACCATAGAGAAAACATTACATGGGGAGTAGCCAGAAATTACGTTGGCGGCTTGTGGTGGTACATAGAAATGTTATAGTGTATACTGGAGGGTATTGTGGTATGCACTCTGTAAATGGTACATATCTGTGTTTTCCAGATTCACATGATGAGCGAGAACTGATTAAATACTGCCATTCTGCTCAGTGGGGTTCGCTAATAAGCACACGGAAAGGTTATTCCTTCCGTTTTTAATTGCTTTTTAGTATTATTGTTTTTTTAACACAACCACGAAGGATCATCACTTCAGCTGAATTTAATCCGTTGTGTGAAGGTAAAAATTTGTTTTTGGATTCGTTATGGCCGAGTACAGCCTTTTAGAATATCTATAGATAATATAATAGATTATATATCGTATGTCCTCTCTTGTTGCAGTGACATGAGGTGGTCTTTATTCATTTTATCTTCACTCATTCGAAGTGGCTGTGAATAAAATAATCTGAAGGTATGTCCTCCTTTGCTATGGGGTATTTACCCTAGAGTGGGAAGCTATATTTAACTAATCAGGGTCATTATTCTCCACAGATCAAATCAGAATATCATGGAGAGAAATCCCATGAAGTAATCATTTTAATTTTCGATATATGGGCTTGCAAGGAGTATGTTCTGCAGTCGAATTTGATGTGTACTCTGATATATTGACAGGTAGATGTTGAAATATTCCTATCAATTTACTTGGGAATGAGATCCCTCTCTTTTGGGGTTTGTGTTAAAGATATTAGTTATCTATATCTGGAAGGGAGGAATTGGCATCCCCCTTTTTTGGGCGAGTGGAGAATTGGTTTCCCCTCATTCTTATGATGACCTTATGGCACCTTTTTAAACAGTAGGGAATGTTTTAGATGACTATGTGGGGGTATGTTTGATAAATGATGTGTGTATCACCAGAATATTAACACTGTCTATATATTTCTGAAAAGTAATTGTGTTTTTTTATATATATTTTTTTGTATGAATTTGTACAGATTGAAAATATCCATGTGGGAGTATTTATGTTGGTCCTGAGGAAGGTGGTTTCCAAGAATAATAACATCCACCGAAACGCGTCGACGCATACTATATAAAGGCATATTATAGATTGTGATGACATTTGTGATTTGTTTTTTGTTTTAAATTTATTGCACAATAATAGGATGTGTTGAACAAATGATCTGGATCAAATGTATGTGCCTTTAGATAAATAGAAAGTATTTTTCTTGATTATTCTCCCTATGATTAATTGTGTATTTTTTAATTGTGTGTATACGTTGGTTCATTTTTAAACATTGTATATTGATGATTGTTTCTGCTGAATATTGCTTGGGAATTTTTAAATAAAAAATCTGTATATTTTTGACACACTTGGTCTTTTCAAAATTGGTGGTGGTGGTGTCATGTTCTGGTGATAATCTGGATTGACTTAATGTTTTGGATCTACTGTAATTAATAATTCCAAAGGGGGTTGTCTCTGACTACGGATTAATATAGGGTGACCAGACGTCCCGGATTTGACCGGAGAGTACCGGTTTTTCACCAGCTGTCCCGGCAGATTTGGGCAATTTTGGCTCATGTCCCGGGTTTTTAGAGGGGGTTGACTGAAAACAGTGAGAGGCACTTTTTTGGGTGTTCTAAAGATTTGCTAGTTAGTAGCTGTTATAAGTAAGCAATTTAATTAATAGGTATGATTTTGGTTGTAGAAATTACATTTTATTTACTTTCTTAATGCATCTTCTGTGATCCTATGTTGATGACAGCTCTCATTCTGTGCCATTCCGTGGATGAAAAATTGTAGTCCGTCTTCTATTTTTCCCAAATGTCCCGGTTTTTGGTTCTCAAGATCTGGTCACCCTACATCTGGGCACAAGTCGGGGGTACACGCAGGTACACGGCGTCCACCCACTCTTTTCACAGGGTGGACGCCGTCCCCCCTGCCAAGAAGTTGGGCCCCACAGAAATATGCTGAACTTGTCCCGGTGTAATTTTCAGCCACCGGGACACGTTCAGCAGAGTCTGCATGTTGTCTGCTTTCGATTCCCAGCAGCAACGTGCAGGCGGTGAGATGCTTTTTTTTCACCCCCAGCTGGGCTGATGTTAAAGGGCCATCAGGCCTCCTTTTGTTTGCATATCCTGTCTGGGGGCAGCCTGGAGCCTCACACTTAAATGTAAATGCCAGCAGGGGAAATAAAGGCACACAGCTTGTTATCTCTTCACAGGTACTTAAGAGAGGCAGCTTTTGCCTTTGTTCAGTCCCTGTATATAAGAGATGGCTGCACGGTAAGAATGTCAGGTGTGTTTGTCTGTCCCAAAAGTTACCCAAATAGCAATTTCAATAGCACTATTTTATTTCTTTTATGGCGCTATGCAACCCAGTGCAGGGTGTCAGAGCTCTTTACGCAACATACACATTATACATTGACAATAAATCATGTACATGAGTAAATCAACGTACAAGATGAGTTACATGAGACAGTGAGGGTTACAAGGTGTAGAAGTCACATGTCCTTCATACCTCACTGTGGTCTTTTACAAGGATTACAATTTATGAACTGCAGGTAACAAAACGATCCCTGTGTTAAAAGCAGTAACCCACTTTACTATCTACATAAAATAGAAATCTGTCATCTGCATGTCACATGATGTGCTTAGCAGGAGACACATTTACCTTCTCTACTACTTTGATTCAAATCTGGGACTTTACAAAACCAGCAAGTGTATTAACCACCAGAGTTCTCTCACCATTATTACTATTCCTGAGATTTAATGGGCACCTTCACAGCAGAAGCATTAACTCAATCAAATATTTTAAAATGTAGACTTTGCAACCAATTAAGCATAACAGATCTACTGCCATGCTTCTCCTTGTTGCCAAAATAAATGTATTAGTTAATGCCCAGATTTTACATCGGGATCGCGCCACTTTTTTGGCATAACCGAAAACGCCAAATCTCATTTGTTAAATATCATAATGCGCTCATTTGTACTCATGATATACCTGATAAACATGTGTGAGGTCTTAATATCTGATGACACTTCTTGTAATGTCACTTCCAGTGTGGTCACTTTCTGTGATGTCACATGCTATGTCACGCGTCGTGACATCATGCGCTGTGATGGCGCGCGTCATGATGTCACCAGCATACTGCCTAACCTGGTTAGTCCCCCCACTTCTTTTTTTAGGACTTGTGCCCTGCCCTACATTAATAGCTTTCTTACTTGTCACAGCCTTGCAGCTTCGAATGCATTCGAAAACAAGTGCTATTGTTATTCCTGCTCAATGCTGCTCGTTTTTTTTTTTTTTTTTTAAATCAACCTTGGAAGAATTAGCAAACCGCCCAGGACTCCACCCTGTGACGCACGTTTCCTACAATTCTCTGCAGTCCGTGGATAGCCCCAATGAACTTCCCTTCCAGTATTTACCGACTCAACAAACACACCGATTGACAGGGGAGCAGTAAAATGCATATGATGTGCCTCGGAGTCGCGGAAAGTCGAAAGCAAAAAACAAACCAATTAATATATCGAATACTTGAATCGAAGAGCTGTGGTAGAATTATGTAACAATAAAACGTCAGATCATTGTACTCTACCGTGGACACAAATGGCTGACAGAACGATGAAACTTCGCCACAGCAATTTATCACTCGTTTTGTGGAACGCCCAACGAACAGCTGCGCTCAGTCACTGCGAGTGTCGCATAAATAAAACTGCATGTTCAGTACGTGCAAGAGCACCGGGCCGCCGGACACCTGCTAGAGAAACTAAACAATGATGCTCACCGTAATTGCTTCCTTCGCAATACACTGCTATCCGGCTGCTCAGCCGGGAAACCCAGCTGTAGCCTGCTGAAAGTCACCCTGTACTGTCACTGTAGCTACTAGCTCAGGAAGTGAAATATTTTAACTCCAAGCACGGCGGATGGTGAGGTGGTTCTGGGAGTTGTGGTTTAAGTTCAGACGTGTGTAAAGCGACGCCTGCTTAAGCTTGCGTCGTTGAATTCTATGAAACTTAAAGCGCCTCTTTCTTTTGAGAATATGAGTACCCAAAACTTCCGCCTGTGCTTGAACACTGGGACGAAACCTCTGGGTAGAGTGCTCCAGGAGAAGAGAGGAGGCTGGATCGTGTTTTATCTGGCTGTCTTCTTGCCAAGCTTTCATGCGTGATGTGCTGGTCCAGTCCAGGTTTTTTTTTTCTTTGAACTTTGGGACAAGTAGTGCTGTTTTATAATGGAATAATGAAGGCAACAACGCCTCGAATTCAAAGGAAAAACCTGGACCGGAGCCACACATCACGCAGGGATCTTGAAAACTTGACAGGGATTTATTTAGGTCCGTCTAAGCGCCTTAGTGCTTTGTGCGTAAATGTCAATTGACCCGATTTAGGCAGGAGACTGGATTTTTGAAGCTAAAAAAGACTATTTTGGCTGTCTCCTGCCTGAAATTGCCTCTACTTCAATAGAATGCCACCGAAGAAATACATTCTCCTAACTATTTTTTTTTAAACCTCCCACTTAAAATGCTGGCATGTATATGCATGTATAAAAATTTAGTTGCATAGAGGACATAACTGATGTGCTCATGTGAATCCACATGACTTTGATTGGGTGGGTTCTGCACAATGGGAACATTTTGGCTATGACATTGACTTGCTCTTATATGCTCACCTCGTCCTCTTGTCAAAACAGTTACTTTCTACCCCCTGCTTCCCTAATCACAGTTCTCACTACATTATATATGGGATAAATTAAAGAGATCGCCAGTTACTGAGGTGTTGACGTGACTATATAAAGAAAGGGGCTAAAGGCCAAGTTCCTTTATAAGGTAATGGAACTCAAAGGTGACTTGCAATATCATTAAAATAAACAGTAGAAAGTATTTTATTCTTTATAATACAAAGTCAAACAACCAAACTTTTTGTAAACCCAATATACAGTCGCACAATCAACCTTCTTGTAAACTGCTTGACCTTAGGTGCCTTGCTCTTTCATGTGAAAGATATAGTATGTTTGCAGACATGAAGAACAAGCATTGGCATAGCCAATAGGTCTCGCCTTTGGGACCTTATAAGTATTTAGCCATGGCGCACATTATTCTGGGTGCTTAAACATTTACTGTTAACCTCAAACCCATTTAAGCTCACATCTTGCCAACAATCACATTTATTGTTGTTGATGGTAATGGGCTCGTTAGTTGTCACAAGATGGACTATCTACTTAAGGTATTTTGTGTATCTGGCACAAGCTCTACAGACAAGAGGCGGCAGGATGCAATCTTACCGCTGGTACATGTACGAGTATTTATCTGTGGCTAGAGCAGTATATGCCAATGCGCCCTGTTTCATTATTACTTAACAGCGGTAGGGGGTGGGGTAAATGGTCATAGATGTGCAGCAATGCTCTCTTAGGTACAAAGTAAACAGAAACGTATTATGCGCCTATTTGTATCAAAATGTTTAATAATGAGACAAACTGTGAAAATTATTATTTTTGGTTCTTTTTAAAGTGGCTACTACATTTGTGATTTACATTATTTAATGCCCAATTGATAGGTTACTGCCCAGGTGACAAAGAACTGGAATTACGCCCTAATGAATCCAGATGGATTTATTGGTCGAGTCTCAAATAAAACAAAATACCAAATAAAGCTATTTTTTCTAAAGGGTCTATTTGTATTTTTAAAATAATGGAACAATGTTCGACAAACTGGAATTTTTAGAAATATGTCGGTTAACAATAGTAAGAGGATTGTTTTGATCAATGGTCAAGAGAGGGCGCTCATATTACAACTTTAAATTCAACTAAAAACCTGAAAGCAATCCGTGCCCTATTTGTTTTTTGTAGATGTATATAGCGCAAACTCGACTCGAAGGTATTGGAGCGCTTTAAATGAGCACCAGTTACGTTACACACAAGGACACATTCATTTTTGCTAGGCACAGGGAGATTAAGTCATTTGCTCAGAATCACAGGATGCTGAACCGACGCCGAGGCTCAAACCTGCTTCCCCAACTTCAAAGTCGACCGCTCTGGCCGTAAGGCCGCATCCTCTCTCCATGTTACCATGCCGTTTAACCCCTGCCATGCTCAGGATGGCCGTGGGCCGCCGATCTATGTGCCCCCACCGGGGATTGGCAGGGGAAGCCCTTCCCCTGCCTCCCCCCGCCCCCCCTTCCGCGTCATTGAGGGATTCCCAACGCGCTGGAAGCCATTTGCTTCCAGTGCATCGGTGAACGAGGAGGTGAGTTTCTCCTCGGGGCGGGTGTGGAGTACTTTTTAAAAGGCATCGGAGGAAAGGAAGGGTTTTCCTTTCCTCAGATGTCTTTTAAAAAAGCATTCCTGGTGCACGATCGCGCCCCAGGCGCGATCGTGCAGCAGGAATGCCCGTTTATTTTTATTTTTTAAAGGGCCATTTTGTTTTGGGGAGCGGCCCCTTGGGCAAGGGTCGCTCCCCTTGGGGGAAAAATGTATTTTCTTTGTTCTGCCCCTCTTGGGGGGGCAGATCGATTTCAAAAAATAAATTTAATGTGTATTTATATGTGCCCACTAGGCCACCAGGGATGTGTTATTTTTTGTAAATGGCCATTTTGTTTTGGGAGCGGCCCCTTGGGCAAGGGTTGCTCCCCTTGGGGGAGCAATGTTTTTACTCTGGTCTGCCCCCCTTGGGGGGGGGGGCAGATCGCCTTTAAAAAAAAGATATATTTATGTATAGGTGCCCACTGGGCCACCAGGGATTTTTTTTTTTTTAATGTCCTTTTTGTGTTTTGGGGAGCGGCCCCTTAGGCAAGGGTCGCTCCCCTATTTGGGGAAATATGTTTTGGCTGTGTCTGCCCCCATAGGGGGCAGATCGCGCCATTATTTTTAAATTAAAGTGGCCCACTAGACCACCAGGGATACATTTATGGGGAGTGGCCCCTTGGGCAAGGGTCGCTCCCCTTGGGGGCATTGTTTTTGGCTGTCTGCCCCCTGGGGGGGGCAGATCTCGCCATATTTATTATTTAGTGGCCCACTAGACCACCAGGGATTATGTTGTGGGGAGTGGCCCCTTGGGCAAGGGTCACTCCCCCTTGGGGGCAATGTTTTTGGCTGTCTGCGTCCCCCTAGGGGGGCAGATCTCGCCATTTTGTTATGTAGTTGGCCACTAGACCACCAGGGATTAATTTGTGGGGAGTGGCCCCTTGGGGAAGGGTCGCTCCCCCTTGGGGGCAATGTTTTTGGCTGTCTGTTCCCCCCCTAGGGGGGCAGATCTCGCCATTGTTTATTTAGTGGCCCACTAGACCACCAGGGATTAATCTGTGGGGAGTGGCCCCTTGGGCAAGGGTCGCTCCCCTTTGAGGAGCATTAATTTGGCCGTTGGGGGGTCAATCGGCGGATTTGTTTTTTATATGGCCACTAGGCCACCAGGGATTGTTTTTTTGTTATGTTGGGGAGCGGGCCCTTGGGCCAGGGTCGCTCTCCTTTATGGGAGAATGATTGGGGCCACTTCTGCCCTCTTTGGGTGGCAGATCAGCAGTATGTTTTTATGCCCATCTGCCCCCAAGGGGGGCAGAAGCCACTAGACACCAGTTTTTTTTTTAATTTTGGTGTTGGGGAGTGGCCTCCTGGGCAAGGGTTGCTCCCCTTTTACGGGGGTGAATATTTTATTTATACTGTTAGGCCCACCTACCCCTTAGCTTGGTTGGTGGATTGTGTGTAGACTGGTGCATTATTTGCATATGTGATTGTAATGTTTTTTCTCCTTTTTATTCTAGTGTTACGCTTTTGATTCTTGTTTGCGGTTTCGGCAGCGGTTGTTCTGCAGTTTTGCGTAATTGCATTTATTTGGTAAGAAAAACATTTTTGTTGTGTTTACTCCAAATGAGTATTATTGTCATGCATGAATGAATTTTTTTGTAAGTGGTGTCATAATGGCAGCATATTTGTTAGTGTTCTGAGCATGAAATTCTTTGTGATGTGTTTTGCATTGTCTTATGTGTAATTTTCTTTTTCTTTTTTAGTGGGATATTCTTGATCCTTACTGTGTCTGTGCAGAGTAGGTGGTGGTGAGTCTATCTGCTTCTGGCAAGTGAGTGGTATTGTGTCGGAGTATATAGGTCTTTGTGCTAAAGCTACTTTTTGTTTATTTCTGTTTTTTACAAAGGGTTTGTTGTTGTTGACTTGTTTGACAAGTTACCTTTATTAGTAAGCATTATGGCTAGCCGTAGAATGACTGCTCAGCAGGTGGTTGGTATGCTTCTTGAATCTTCCTCTGAGCAGGATTATGAGACTGAGAGTGCATCTGAGGGAGAGGAGGGAGGGGAAGATTCAGGCAGTGAGTTTTCTCTCCACATGGAATCATCGGATGATGAAGCTACTCTCAGTGCGGATGAAGCTACTCTCGGTGTGGATGAAGCTACTCTCAGTGGAGATGAAGTGCCTGTTTTAGAGGAGGACACTGCTGTGCCGATGGTGCAACAAGAGGCATCTGGATTGCAGCCTGGGGCTTTAAGGCTTCCCATTGGAAGTGCTGGACTCTGGGTTGATCCAAACATGGTGCAGCCGGTGTTGCCTGCCTTTAGTGGTGATGCAGGGTGTAGAGTGGATTGTGAAATTTTTTTGCCTATACAGTTTTTTCAGTTGTTTATGGATGATGTATTTTTGGGTGAGATTGTTGAGCAGACTAATTTGTATGCTGAACAGTTTTTGAGGGACAACAGTGCCAGACTTAGGCCCCACTCTAGAGCTACCCGGTGGACTCCCACAAATCTGGAAGAGATGAAGAAGTTTTTGGGTTTGACTTTATTGATGGGTTTGATAAGGAAGCCGTCCATGGCTTCATATTGGTCTACCAGTCCCTTGATGGCAACGGCCATATTTCCTGCAATTATGACTCGTGATCGGTATTTACTTTTGCTTCGGATCCTGCATTTTGTTGATAATGCTTTGGCGTTGCCACGAGATCACCCTGACTGGGATCGTCAGATCTATAATCCAGGGAAAGAAATATCTATTGATGAGTCTTTGGTCGTGTTCAAGGGCCGTTTGGTTTTTAGGCAGTACATTCCTAGCAAGAGGGCACGTTATGGAATTAAGCTGTATATGTTGTCTGAGAGTAGGACAGGATATGTTTTTAATTTCCGTGTGTACACTGGTAGGGATTGTAGGAAGGTGGAATCTGACTATATGGTTGCCCCCACTTTTTTCCTGGTGTTTTGCTGGTTTATGACTTAGTTGGACTGGGATCCTGCTATTCAGGGCCCCAGTCTATCTGCTTCCTCTATAAAATGGTTTCCATGTGCCTTAGGCACATATCTGATTGGAATCTGGAGTGCCCTTATAAGTCCCTAGTATATGGTATACTATGTACCCAGGGCATAGGTACCTCAGAGGCCTACCAGGGGCTGCAGCATGTATTGTGCCACCCCATGAAGGCCATCCAAACTGACACCACAGGTCTGCTACTGCAGCCTGGGTAAGGTGGTGCATGCACCCCTTACTGTGATATAGGCTACCTATATCACTATATACATACACACATATAAACCTATAAGTCACTCCTATGGCAGGCCTTATCAATCCTGAAGGCAGAGTGCGTGGTTCCTATGTGAGAGGGTGCCCCTGCATGAGCTGGGCCCCTCTGCAGCGTTCGGAGACCCTTCTCTGATGCTGTTTGTAGTGCAGCCTGACCATATACTCTTAAGCGCATTATAACCTCGCGTTAAATGCTAACTTTGGGATGGCTGCACGGAAACATGTTGTGTTTGGTGTCAAACATCTTGGAATACTACCCCCCGCCAGTTCTGGCGGCGGGGGTAGCATTCCACCCTTCTAGAGGGAAAGACATGTACACACCGGTATGCCCGGTACTGACTTTCCAGAGCCCTGGCATCACAAAATGGATGCCGCTGCCACAGACACGAGTCTGGCCTCCTGCTGCTGACCAACTCCGGCAGGGGAGGCCTGGACAATAGGTTTCCTGTCCCAGGGAGGTGTGACCACCTCCCCATACAGGATAGTGTGTATTGAGGCTGGGCGGGAGCACTCTCTGGTGCTTTGAAGTCCTGCACTGGGGGCACACTTGGTGTCCCTGTGCATACCCCAGTTCAAACTGGCTCAGGGGCTTCCAGCCCCTGCTCTGGCACGAAACTGGACAAAGGGAAAGGGGTGTAACCACCCCTCTGCCCTGACCCTCCCATAGGTGGGGTCACAGAGTATGTCCAACCCCTACCTTAGTATAAGTAGGGGAACCCAGTCCTTAGGACTTTAGATTTACCTGGACGAAACTCTGATACAGAATCCTGGACCTTCGACGCTCTACTTTAAGATTAGAGGACTGAAGGATCTCCCTTGGGGTCAAGGAGTGACTCCCCTGCTTGGCAGGCACCAAAGAAGCAATTGTCCGGTCTGCATCGCTGAAGCTCCCGTCGGACGCCGAAGTCTTTGCATCACCAGAGGTGGATTTCCAGACTTCCCGAGGCTGCCCTGAGTCCTCAGCAAAGCTGAGGCCCGTAGCTGTCGTGGGTAACGTGGAACCGTGACCCCTGGACACCGAACGCATTTGCAAGTGCATCCTCTTCTGGGTCTCCCACGAAGTCGTGCTTTGGGCTCCGAGTAGCCCCAGCCTCCAGCACCAACTGCACCGAAGATCACTGGCCTCCACTCCACGAGTGTCCTGTGAGCCAGCTCCACGTGCACCGTCTCGAGGCTCCTTCGCGGTCGCTAGTCCGTTGGCTAGTAGGCCCTCCCAAAGGCCAATCCTTTTCTGCTTGGGCTCCCTGGTTGCTCCAGGTGTGCCCTGACTTATCCTCGCTGGGTGAGTCCCCCAGACCTTGCTGGTCTGCAACATCGTCCTTCTTCGATTTCCACGAGACTTGCCGTTGCCAAGGCTTGTTGGGTCCAATCCGGTCGCCGACACCCCTGCAATCGACAGACGTCGTGGGACAGCTCGAATCCAGCTCCTGGTTGTCGTCGACGCCTCTTGGACCTCGTGGCTGAAGAGTCAAGACGACTGTCAACCTACCTGAAGCACTCGACATCGGTGGGCATCTGCTCATCGCCTTCCTGGTCACTGGCTAGTGACCCAGACTCTGTCCCCTCTGCTTTCAGGTTCTTCAGATCTTCGATCCACCTTTGGATCCACCCGAACACTTTCGAATTGGCCGCCAGCAGCACTTTGCAGCAGATCGCCATTGAAAGCGACGACGAAACCCGACCCTGAAAGACACCTATGCACCCGGCTTCCCTGGGTGAGGTAACTCGAGTACTCCGGTGCTCCCGTGGGTATTGACACTAGAACAGCCTAGTTCTCAAAGGGTTTGCTCCAAGTCCTCCTCTAAGTGTCCCTTTTCTTTTAAATTCTAATAGCGACTTTCCCCATAGAAGTTAACGGTGGTTCGCGGTTGTGTTCATACACTGCACGCGTCCCCCGTGGGTCCCCTGTGTCACTGCCTTGGGTGGTTCCTTGTGGTCCAAGCACTTCTACAGGCTCTAGGCCTTGTGTCTAGCTCAGTCGTGGTTCTTATACCACTTTATTGGTATATGGTTTGGTACGCCCCTGGGGCTCAAACGTGTATTTGTGCTATTACTGTAGATAACTAACTCGTAACGTATGTACTTCGAACTCTAGCCTCATAAAGAGACTAGAGGGGTGTGTTTAGTAATAAATACATATATTTTGAATATATACCTGGTGTGGTCCTCTTTCATTTGGTCACTCAAGAGATTATAGACTGGTAAAACAAGCTGCTTTACATTCCTTCAAGACTTAGCCTGAAGGCTGCTCTCCATAGCTACCACTAGGATAGCTTTCAATAAAGGTTGTCTTTAACCTATCTCCAATAAGGGGTTGTTTGGACTGGTGCAAGGTGCCCACTATAATTAGTGGACAGGATATGCCAGGCCAACTTCTCACAGGGATTCCACTATTGACCCCCCTGGTTGTCCGTCCACTTTTGGAGTTTCAGAGAAAATTGTGTGGGATCTTGCTAGAGGACTGTTTAACAGAGGCCACCATTTGTACCTTGATAACTTCTACACTGCTGTGCAATTGTTTAAGGAATTGTTCAAAGTGGACACTTTTGCTTGTGGCACAATCCGCTCTAACCGTAAAGGTTATCCAAAAGAGCTTGTTTGCAAAAAACTTCAGAGGGGACAGTGCAGTGCCTTGCGTAGTGAGGAACTACTAGCTGTGAAATTTGTGGACAGGAGGGATGTGTACATGCTGACTACCATCCATGATGAGAGTACTTCAGCTGTGGCTGTTTGGGGTCAGATTGCTGAAGTGCGCAAACCTGTGTGCATTTTAGACTACAATAAGCACATGGGTGGTGTTGATAGAGTAGATCAGAGGTTGGAACCTTACACTGCTATTCGTAAGGCTTACATTTGGTATAAGAAGTTGGCCATCCATCTCTTCAATTTAGCAACTTTCAATGCTTTTGTTGTGTTCAAGGAGTGTTCTCCTGCGTCAAAGTTGACTTTTGTTCAGTTTCAGGAGTCTGTGATAGGCAGCCTTGTTGTTGTGGAACAAGCAAGTGTTCCTAGAGTTGGAGTGGTGGAGGATGTGGCTAGATTGAAAGATCGCCACTTTCCTGATTTAATTCCTCCCACGCCCAAAAAAACCAATCCCTGTAAGAGATGTAGAGTCTGCTTGCGAAGAGGTGTGCGGAAGGTGAGTCGTATGCACTGTGCCGATTGTCCTTCTAATCCTGGGCTGTGTGTGCCCACATGTTTCAGATTGTATCACACTCAAAAGAGTTTTTGGGAGCAACCATGAGTCAAATAGTGTACTGACTGGTCTGTATGGTTTTATATAGTTGTTCAGTTTAACGTTTGGCAATAGAATGATGTCTTTAGTTACTGCTGTTGTTTTCGTAGTTATAGTTTTGTATTTAGTTGCAATTTGTTTGTGTTTTCTTTCTTGTTTAAAAAAAAATTATGACGGTGTGCGTGGATTGGCACTTGGCTGGCGGTGTGCATGGACTGGTGCTTGGCTGGCGGTGAGTGGACTGGCGCTTGGCTGGCGGTGTGCGTGGATTGGCGATTGGCTGGCGGTGTGCGTGGATTGGCGCTTGGCTGGCAGTGTGCGTGGACTGGCGCTTGGCTGGTGGTGTGCGTGGACGGGCGCTTGGCTGGCGGTGTGTGAGTAGTGACTTGCTGCTGGTCACTACACACACTGCTAGCTAAACGCCACTCCACGCAATCCGTGAGCTGGTGTGGTTGCTGTGTCAGGAATGTGGGCGTGTGAAAGTGATGGACCCTTGAATGGCGCTGTCTGCTGGTGTGAGTGTTGTAATTTGCTGGGCCAGCGGCTGGCGGTGTGAATGGTTTTGTATGTGTCACACGTATGAAAGGTGTATGAATGGCCTGTAAAACGGTTGGTGCCTTGTCGTGGCTTTACAGCTCACGAGCTGTGAGTCAATGGTTCAGTTTCTCGTCCTTTCAATTATTAACAGTGCATTTCATTTTTGTGAAATCTCTGGTTAATACAACTGTATATACTGAACCATCACTCACCCTCGTGCCAAATTCAACCAGTATGTCTGTGTGCTTGAAGAATAGGTGGTTGTGCAGAAATATTTGTCTTTTCTGTCTTTCTCAAGCAGGGTGTACCTTGTCCCTTTTTGTGAGTGTTGTAATGTGTTGGTTTCGTGCCTGGTGGTGTGAATGGTCTTGTGTGTATCACGTATGAAAGGTGTGCGAATGGCCAGTAAAGCGGTTGGTGCCTTGCCGTGGCTTTACAGCTCACGAGCTGCGAGTCACTGGTTCAGTTTTTTGTCCTTTTAATTATTGACAGTTGTTGGACTTGGCCCTTTTGCCCTGAATTTTTTCGCTTTTTCCCCCCCTAGCCTATGTATTGTACCATGGGTTTAGAATGTGAAACAGTACTACATGTAAATGGTGTCCCTGTCACTTTTAAAATGGACGCCATTCCTGCCTGCCCTTGTGCCGCCTGACTGAGCGTGGACCTGAATGAGAGGGGACACTCTGCCAGGAGGTACCGCCACATTGGGCCTGTGTGCTGGCCCCTGTGCCCATCTGCACCCCTCCGCTGTCCACAGGGCCAGTGAGAGCCCTTTACTGGAGTGAAGACTGCTGTGTCAGGAGGAGTGCCACTTTATGGGAGATGACTGCTTCTAGGAGCTGCTGTCCTGTTCTGATGAGTACCCACTGCCTGCTGATCTTGCCCAGTATTGCCTGCCTGCTCTCCTGCCGTCCTAAGCCCAGCACCTGGTGAGCGCTATATCTTACTGCCCAGGAGGTAAGGAGCTGACACCTGCAGCGCTGCGCTGCGAGAGCGCTATATTTCTAGAGTTGAAGTGCCTGTGCTGCTCTGCCTGCACTCTAGCGCCTAGTGGGACTATTTGCGTGATTACCAGAAGAGGTGCGCTATCGGCTGTCCCTGAAGCTGGTGGGACCGAACCCATCGCAAGCGCTACATCTAAAGTGCCAGGAGTGAGGAGCTGATGCCTGCAGCGCTGTGATTCCAAAGCGCTACATCTAAAGTGCCAGGAGTGAGGAGCTGACGCCTGCAGCGCTGTGCTGTCTAAGCACTATATTCAAGGTGCCCAGGGAAGAGGAGCGGACGCCTGCAGCGCTGTGCTGTCTAAGCGCTATATTCAAGGTGCCAGGGGAAGAGGAGCTGGCACCTGCAGCTCTGTGCTGTGCTGTCTAAGCGCTATATTCAAGGTGCACGGGGAAGAGGAGCTGATGCCTGCAGCGCTGTGCTGTCTAAGCGCTATATTCAAGGTGCCAGGGGAAGAGGAGCTGGCGCCTGCAGCGCTGTGCTGTGCTGTCTAAGCGCTATATTTCAATTACCCCGCGGTGGTGAGTGGGGCTCAGTCATCCCGTGGTTGGGGGTGTGTCGGGGCACATTGCCGGTGCCCGCCCCAGGTGCCAGTATTCTTTTGGGGGCATTGGATTACCCAGGAGAACAGAGAGAGGAGTGAGAGACCCTCCTGCCCTAGCGCTGCGCACCTTTGTTTTCGCTGCCCTGACTTTGCGGGACATAGGGCTTCTGAGCCCCTGAGAGAGGCCAGTTGGCCTGGGCCCAGTTTCAGAGTGTTGTGCCCCCGATTGGGGCGACCGGGGTTTATGCTGGCGAGGCCCATTGCCCCAAGTGATTTATTGCAGAATAGGATTGTACGATGCATTTGTACCTAGGATGATACCTAATACTTTTCCCTGAAGTTTGCAGTGCTGATTTTAGGCCTATTGTGTTCTAAGGGGGCGCCCTGCTAAGGTTATGGGAAGGCCTCATGTGCCATACCTCATGCGGCTAATGTGGCTTATGCCCCCCTGGTAGTATGGTTATGCATAAGGTGCTATTGAGATGCCCCCTGGGTTTATGCTAATGGGAGTGATGCCTAATGATAACGCCTAATACTCCTACACTGAGGATGATGCCCACTGCTGATGTATGCCTTCATGCGCATAGTGTGTTTATATGCCTGACCGGATGTTTTCATTCTAGGCTTCATGTGTATGCCCGATGCTGTTGGCGTACCGCCTAATGTTCATGCCCACAAGGATGCCTAATGCATGTGATTATGCCTATTGTGCATGTTTAATGCTTTCATGCCAACGTGGTGCAGGCTCGTGCTTGCAGGCTACGGCAATGGTGCTTTATTCGTATGTCTAATGCTCACATGATTTGTGCTAATGTGCCCAATGCTTTTTCCTAGGGTGTACATTGCTGATGGTTATGCACCAATGATCCTTTAGGCGTAGGTTACGCCTGATGCTAAACTTGAGTGGGGGCCTGATGTGATGCATAAAGCGTTGTTTAGATGCCCCAGGTTTATGCCTTCATGTTAAGGAGGATTATGCGCCTAATATTGTTGCTTATGGACTTTCATTTATTCCTGTGCTTATGTTGGTTCTGGCAGCGGCCCGATTGGCGCTGCACTGTAAATAGTCCCCACTGTTTATATCTACCGGGTGCCGGTTGGCGCCGTGTTGACTACTGTGGTTACCACCTGCTATGCTGTTGCATAATACAAATGTTATTTTTCTTACTCAAACTGGTGTGGTCTCCTTTTTGTAGTGTGCCTGGTGTGTCGCCTGTGTGTGCTGCGCGGATGCTTTACACAATGCTTCTGGTTTAGCCTTCTGCTCCGCACCACGGTACCCCGTTTCCAACATTGGTGCTCAGCGGTGGGATAGGACTTGTGTTTGCGCAGTACCACAGCGACAACTGGTTGCACTACAAAGGGGGTACTTTAGAGTAACCACAGTTTTGGGGATTGTGTCCCCCTGTGGCACTGTGGGTTGTGTATCCCGGGTGTATCTCGCCAGGATGCGGTTGGTCTACAATGAGGATGACCTGGGGGAGTACACTGAGCAGGAGGTGATGGACCTCTGCAGGGAGAGAGGGATACCCACAGTAGGCAACACGCGCAGGAAGTTGCTTCTCTGAGGCCCTGAAAAGGGGGTAACCCTTAGAGCCCCACGGGGACCTTTCCGATTACCCCTCCGCATATTTAAGGGATGGATTTGGTAGAGACCGTGAGGAGGACTCTGAGAGTGAGGGGTCCCGGTCCATAACCCTGGAGGGTGGTGACTTTGAGGAGGAAGAGGATGTTAGGGCAGAGACACCGGTAGCGAAAGAGGACACCATAGAGAGGGAGTCCCGTGCTGGGTCCAGCCCCCGGGGCACTGACCCACCCCTTTCCCTGTCCCCAGAAGAGTGGGTAGATAGGAGGGAAGAAAGGGAGTATCAGCTGGCGCTGGAAAGGCTCAGAGTGGAGCTAGCGCAGCTGAGAGTGGAAGAGAAGAGGCTAGAGACCGAGAGGGTCCTAGCACAGGAGAGAATGGCTGAGGCTGAAAGGGCCTTCGTCAGGGAGAGACTAGCTCAGGGGGGTAGGTTGTCCCCTGAGAGTGGTGTCTGTGGTCTGGACTCACCAGTGAGGGTGGGATCCAGTGGTGGCAGCGAGAGTGAAGCCAGTGCGGGAAGTCCCACTCCCAGAGCCCGGAAGATGGTGCCTGATCCCCAGGAGGAGGGGGGCAGGTTGGAATTTAGGGGCGGCAAGAAACTGTCCCAGCAGTCTTGGGGGGAGTATGTGGATGTGTGTTGGACTGCACTGGAGGAGTGGATGGTGGGTGGCGCGGTGACAGATGGGGAAGAGCTGTTCCGCCTGATTATCAGGGAGCATGTGCTCAAGAGTTGTCTTCCCAGGTTGCGCCACCACCTGTTGCAGTGTGGGCTCTCCGACCCCAGGGAGCTTGCACGAGAGGCAGACCTTTGGGTGAGTGCCAGAGAGTCTGAGAGGGCAGTGGGGAGTGATCCTGAAGGGAGTGGTGCAGGGATCTCCCAACCCAGCGAGGTGGGAGAGGTGGAGAATAGCCCAGCTAGGTCCCAGGATAGTGAGAGGGTTGTAGGGCCTCACATCCTATCTATAGGAAGGAGTGAGACGGGGAGGTGTCCCGAGGTGCCCCAACCGCAGTCTCAGGGCCTGGAGAGTTCCATAAGGGAACCCCAGGTTGGGAGCCTAGGCTGTCCCGAGAGGCCACCCATTGAAGGGGAGCCCCTAGTGTCAGGAGAACCCGGGGCGTCTGTAATCCGAGCTCCGGGGGTTCTGGCACCGACTCAGCCACAGGGTTTAGATCCTGGGCTGGGTTGCCAGGTTCAGGGGCTGCCTGACCTGGCGGGAGGGACGTCCGTAACCAGTGTCCCTCCGGAATTGACTTCCAGGGGTACTTCTCCAGGTGGGAGGGTGCGGAACTCTGGAAGGGGGTGCAGGGGGAGGAAGGACTCGCCTCTGGCACCGACTCAGCCACAGGGCTTAGATCCTGGGTTGGGAGGCCAGGGACAGGTACTGCCTGACCTGGCGGGAGGGACGTCTGCAAGCAGTGTCCCCCCGGAGTTGTCTCCCAGGGGTGCTACTCCAGTTGGAGGGTGCAGAACTCTGGGAGGGGGTGCAGAGGGAGGGAGGACTCGCCTCTGGCACCGGTGCAACCTAAGGGTTTAGACCCTGGGTTGGGGGAGCGGTTGCAGGGTCACGGCCCTGGAAGAGTGAGAGAGTGGTGTTCTGAGGGTGCCCCGCATAGGAGGAGAGGGCGGAACCCCAGAAGGAGAGGTAGGGGGAGGAGAGCCTCGCCCCTACCTGGTGGACAGTGTGAGAGTGTGGTCCCTAGGTGGGAAGACCATTGGCAGTTTGGGACTGCACGGAGGAGGAGGAGAGTGGTCAACGGGTACTACGGGCCTGGGGCTACTGCCCCCCACTCTGTGAGACAGCCAGGGCCAGAGACATCTGGATGGCCTAGGGCCCGGTCCTGGCTGCAGCCAACTAGGGAGCACCAGTGGGGTGGCCTAGTTGGGTCAGGAGGAGTTGAGAGAGGGAACCATTGGGTTCCAGAGTGGAGAAGAACCTGCGGGTGTTCCTGCAGTTGTGGGCCCGCATCCAAGTCTTTTCGCCCTAAGCAGGGAAGCCCATCAAGGCATTGATCGGTCTGCCCTGGCTTTTGGCTGGGAGGGGGTTGTGTTGGACTTGGCCCTTTTGCCCTGAATTTTTTCGCTTTTTCCCCCCCTAGCCTATGTATTGTACCATGGGTTTAGAATGTGAAACAGTACTACATGTAAATGGTGTCCCTGTCACTTTTAAAATGGACGCCATTCCTGCCTGCCCTTGTGCCGCCTGACTGAGCGTGGACCTGAATGAGAGGGGACACTCTGCCAGGAGGTACCGCCACATTGGGCCTGTGTGCTGGCCCCTGTGCCCATCTGCACCCCTCCGCTGTCCACAGGGCCAGTGAGAGCCCTTTACTGGAGTGAAGACTGCTGTGTCAGGAGGAGTGCCACTTTATGGGAGATGACTGCTTCTAGGAGCTGCTGTCCTGTTCTGATGAGTACCCACTGCCTGCTGATCTTGCCCAGTATTGCCTGCCTGCTCTCCTGCCGTCCTAAGCCCAGCACCTGGTGAGCGCTATATCTTACTGCCCAGGAGGTAAGGAGCTGACACCTGCAGCGCTGCGCTGCGAGAGCGCTATATTTCTAGAGTTGAAGTGCCTGTGCTGCTCTGCCTGCACTCTAGCGCCTAGTGGGACTATTTGCGTGATTACCAGAAGAGGTGCGCTATCGGCTGTCCCTGAAGCTGGTGGGACCGAACCCATCGCAAGCGCTACATCTAAAGTGCCAGGAGTGAGGAGCTGATGCCTGCAGCGCTGTGATTCCAAAGCGCTACATCTAAAGTGCCAGGAGTGAGGAGCTGACGCCTGCAGCGCTGTGCTGTCTAAGCACTATATTCAAGGTGCCCAGGGAAGAGGAGCGGACGCCTGCAGCGCTGTGCTGTCTAAGCGCTATATTCAAGGTGCCAGGGGAAGAGGAGCTGGCGCCTGCAGCGCTGTGCTGTCTAAGCGCTATATTCAAGGTGCACGGGGAAGAGGAGCTGATGCCTGCAGCGCTGTGCTGTCTAAGCGCTATATTCAAGGTGCCAGGGGAAGAGGAGCTGGCGCCTGCAGCGCTGTGCTGTGCTGTCTAAGCGCTATATTTCAATTACCCCGCGGTGGTGAGTGGGGCTCAGTCATCCCGTGGTTGGGGGGTGTGTCGGGGCACATTGCCGGTGCCCGCCCCAGGTGCCAGTATTCTTTTGGGGGCATTGGATTACCCAGGAGAACAGAGAGGAGTGAGAGACCCTCCTGCCCTAGCGCTTTGCGCACCTTTGTTTTCGCTGCCCTGACTTTGCGGGACATAGGGCTTCTGAGCCCCTGAGAGAGGCCAGTTGGCCTGGGCCCAGTTTCAGAGTGTTGTGCCCCCGATTGGGGCGACCGGGTTTATGCTGGCGAGGCCCATTGCCCCAAGTGATTTATTGCAGAATAGGATTGTACGATGCATTTGTACCTAGGATGATACCTAATGCTTTTCCCTCAAGTTTGCAGTGCTGATTTTAGGCCTATTGTGTTCTAAGGGGGCGCCCTGCTAAGGTTATGGGAAGGCCTCATGTGCCATACCTCATGCGGCTAATGTGGCTTATGCCCCCCTGGTAGTATGGTTATGCATAAGGTGCTATTGAGATGCCCCCTGGGTTTATGCTAATGGGAGTGATGCCTAATGATAATGCCTAATACTCCTACACTGAGGATGATGCCCACTGCTGATGTATGCCTTCATGCGCATAGTGTGTTTATATGCCTGACCGGATGTTTTCATTCTAGGCTTCATGTGTATGCCCGATGCTGTTGGCGTTCCGCCTAATGTTCATGCCCACAAGGATGCCTAATGCATGTGATTATGCCTATTGTGCATGTTTAATGCTTTCATGCCAACGTGGTGCAGGCTCGTGCTTGCAGACTACGGCAATGGTGCTTTATTCGTATGTCTAATGCTCACATGATTTGTGCTAATGTGCCCAATGCTTTTTCCTAGGGTGTACATTGCTGATGGTTATGCACCAATGATCCTTTAGGCGTAGGTTACGCCTGATGCTAAACTTGAGTGGGGGCCTGATGTGATGCATAAAGCGTTGTTTAGATGCCCCAGGTTTATGCCTTCATGTTAAGGAGGATTGTGCGCCTAATATTGTTGCTTATGGACTTTCATTTATTCCTGTGCTTATGTTGGTTCTGGCAGCGGCCCGATTGGCGCTGCACTGTAAATAGTCCCCACTGTTTATATCTACCGGGTGCCGGTTGGCGCCGTGTTGACTACTGTGGTTACCACCTGCTATGCTGTTGCATAATACAAATGTTATTTTTCTTACTCAAACTGGTGTGGTCTCCTTTTTGTAGTGTGCCTGGTGTGTCGCCTGTGTGTGCTGCGCGGATGCTTTACACAATGCTTCTGGTTTAGCCTTCTGCTCCGCACCACGCTACCCCGTTTCCAACAACAGTGCATTTCATTTTTGCGAAATCTCTTGTTAATAAAATTTTATATACTGAACCATCACTCGCCCTCGTGCCAAATCCAACCAGTATGTGTGTGTGCTTGAGGAATAGATGGCTGTGCAGTAATCTTTGTCTTTTTAGTCTCTCTGCCAAGGTGTACATTCCATCAAAGAATAACCTACCAACTGTAGATATTGTCGTAAACTAAATACCCATGGGAGTACATGGTAATGTCTCTCTTGTGGATACCAACACGTTATCTTATCCACATTGTCCTGCAAACCTCAAAATGTCTGTAACATTTTCCTTGCATTATTGTGCCAAAATTTTCACGCTGCAGAAAGAAACAACAAATTTCATACCCCCGCCTTTCTCCAAGTATCCCAATAGAAATGGTACCTCACTCGCGTGGGAGGCCCAAGAACCTGCGACAGGCAAGGGCCCAAAACGTAGTGAGGCGACATCAAAATTGCCTATCACAAAACAACCTGGTTGTGCAAGGGGGGTCACCTGGGTTTTTGGCCCCGTGCTCGGCGGCCAGCTAGGGAAACCTACCAAACCCACACATTTCTGAAAAATAGACACCCGGGGGATTTCAGGGAGGTGTGGCTTGCGTGGATCCCCCAACGTTTTCTTACCCAGAATCCCCTGCAAACCTCAAATTTAGCTAAAAAAACACTTTTTCCACACATTTTTGTGTGGGAAAGTTGTGGCATCACCGGGCTGACACAAATTTCCTACCACCCAGTGTTCCCCCGGGTCTCCCGAAAAAAATGGTGCCTCACTCGTGTGGGAGACCAAAGTACCCGCGACAGGCAAAGGCCCAAAACGTTTTGAGGCGACATCAAAATTGCCTATCTCATAATGACCTGGTTTTGCAAGGGGGGGGGTCACCTGGGTTTTTGGCCCCGTGCTCGGCGGCCATCTAGGGAAACCTAACAAACCCACACATTTCTGAAAACTAGACACCCGGGGAATTCTAGGGAGGTATGGCTTGCGTGGATCCCCAACGTTTCCTTACCCAGAATCCCCTGCAAACCTCAAATTTTGCTCAAAAAGTCACTTTTTTCACACATTTTTGTGTGGGAAAGTTGTGGCATCACTGGGCTGACACAAATTTCCTACCACCCAGCGTTCCCCCGGGTCTCCCGATAAAAATGGTGCCTCACTCGTGTGGGAGGCATGTTAGAAGGTGGTTCTGACACTATGGGCCGCCCGGATTTTTCGCTTTTTGAGCACCTAATTGTTGAGCTTTTACTGTGGGGGAGCCTCATAAGTTGGGACTCACCCACAGTGAACTCCTGAGGAAAGAGACTGCATGGGGATTTTACTGGTGTCCCCCTGGCTTGACCAGGCCACTGTGCAGCAGCTGGAGTAAGGGACCCCGGGCTGGTTACATGCAGACACATGTGTACATGCGTGTGCACACGTGTAGGGGCTGCGCAGGGGAGATTCCTAGCGTGCGCAGCCAAGGAGCAGGTGCAGATAGACTGGTGTGGCAGGACTTATGCAGAATGGGGTGGTGACATGGAATAGGCTTTATACACTGGGAAGAAACATGCCAGGGAAAGTCAGTGTGTTTTACTGTGTTTTTCACTTCATTATTCCCTTATGGGGATGTGGAGCCCATGGGCTAGATTAACTTTCCTAAGGCCTACAGATTCCAGACACGCACTAAACTCCACTGTAACGGGTGTGAGAAAAAGTATTCTGCAGAGTCCAAAGTCATATTTGTACTGCTTTTGGGTCATCCAGAAATGTCATATTTCTCTGAGTCTGCCATAACCAGGGCCTGGCTGGGGGCTGACCTCAGTAGGCTGGATTAATAACCTTTCTTCCACGAGCTAAGGCCTCCTCTCCAAGGAAGAGAAGATGGGTGGAGCTACAGGCTCCATCAGCAGCTATCACTGGGTGCCAGGCACCAGGCTGCACCAAGGAGGGAAGGCAGCGAGGGGGGAAGGGGCCTTTTCAGAGACCATGTGGCAAGAGACCCTGGACGACGCCATTTTGAACAAACCCAGAGGCTGGGCAGGAAGGAGGGAGCAGGGGCAGTGAAGTGATGTGTCGCTGTTTAATAGGACAAACAGAGACTTCCTGCCAGCCCCCTACTCAACTTTTAAAAAGAACCTGCACAGGAAGAGAAGCTCTCTCTGCTTGTGGTCTGCTGAGGCAGAAGGTGCTGGAGCCTGCCACAATGGGCAGTTGGAAGGAGGAACCACCCGACTGCTCCAGAATCCTGAACAGCGCCAGGAGAAGAGACCAGGACCAGTGAGCAGAAGCAGGGGCCTCTGCGCAGGGAGAAGAGAGGCCCAGGAGGACAGCCAGGCGAAGGGCTGGTGCAGGGAGCCAGTGAAGACAGCTCCCTGCTGAATCCCTCTCTCAGAGACCCCGAGGGCGCCACAAGGAGCAAGAAGACGCAAAAATGGAAAAGATCGGACCTCTAGGGGCTGAGATATGGCCCCCGGAAGGTAGGCGACCTTTCATGTGACCGACGACAAAGCACGTGGGGCTCCGCTGCTGGTCGGGAATGAGCCCCCGAGGTGGGTCAGGTCCCGGGGGCTGCCCCCAAAAGAAGTAAAGCCGGGGTGCGCAGTCGCGCACCCCGTGAAGGTGCCCCCGCGGGGTGCCAGGAGCCCACCCTGGCCCCCGCTGAAAACTAAGCCGGGGAGCGCCATCGCGCTCCCGTGAAAAGCTGCAGGGGGAGGGGCCCGGGATCCCAACGCCGGGCCCCGTGTGAGGAGGAGGGGGGTGGGGAGCACCATCACGCCCCCGCGAGGAGGCCCCCAGGGGCCTGGGACCCCATTCCCAGGCCCCGAAGCAAAGTCGGGGAGCGCCATCGCGCTCCCCGTGAAGTTATCCCCCAACGGGGTGGGGCCAGGAGCCACCCTGGCCCCCGCCGATGAAGAGCAGCCGGGGAGCGCCGTTGCACTCCCCGTGACGAGGAGGAGGGGCCCGGGATCCCATCTCCGGGCCCGAAGTGATGGGATGGAGGGGAGCGCGGATGTGCCCCCCCCGAAGAAGTCCGGGGGCCCGGGACCCCATCCCCAGGCCCCAAAATGGAGGAGGAGGCTCCCCCTGAGGTCCGGTGAGAGCCGGAGAAGCCGGCGGAGTCCTGCACGTCTGCCCGCCGGAGCGGGCAGACCTGAAGTGCTGAGCCGGCTCCCGCGGCAGCACGCAAGGGTGCTGGCCGCTCGGGGAGCCGGCGGGGCAGCCGGGGGTGGGCTCCCCTCCAACCATTCAGCAGGCGGGAGTCCTGGGTGGGACCGGGACCCGCCAAGAGAAGTGCGACAGGTGCCAGGGGCCCGGGTGGGACAGGTCCCCGAAAATCGGCATAAGCGGCCGGGGGTGGGCTCCACGAGCAGTCTTACTCACCGGGGGGTCCGGGTGGGGCCGGACCCTAACACGGCAGGATGAGCGGCATGAGGCAGCCGAAGTTGGATCGTGGCTCTCCCAGAAGCAGCGGGGGAGCCGCAAATCAAATATGCACGGAAAGGAGCCTGAAGCGCCCCATAATGCCTTGCCAGGCATGGGGACATCCAGCGTTTTTGGTGCCTGGTGGTCCCCAGAGGGGGGGGTCACCCTCATTAGTGAAAGAGGTGTAGGGGGAGCTGCAGGAGCAACGCAGCCTCCCCCAGCACGAAGAGGAGTCCCTCCCTAAGTCACATGGGGACTTGGAAAGAATAACCCCTCAAGGGCTCAGCCAGCATTTAACATTTAACACCTTCTAGGCTGGAACTTTTGTTCTACAGCTGAGGGTGTATTGAGAAGTGCCTCAAAGAGTGAAGGGCTGAGTTGGGGATGTCTGGAGAAGGGCATCCCCTGGAGGTGAAGAGGTGTAATTGCATCAGAAATGCATTTACTGTGGTTATTGCTTTTAGAGGGACTGAAGGTCCCAGGTGTAATGTGAAATACCTGTGTAAGGTGATGTCATAAGCAAAGTGGGGTTATGTTGCCAGACATTCCTGCTAGGGTGTCTGGCTGTATATGCGTAATCCTGTGATTTAATCTGTGATGTCTTTAGGGGCTGTAATTGCAATGCATTCTAATGATCCACAAATGTGACGAGTACTGTCATTCTAGAGTGATGCTTAAACATGTATTCTTGCTGCTGCGCTTAAGTGAAGAACAACCCAGACTGTTAGCCCTGAAGATGTAAGGGTGCATACTGTATGGACAATATAAGATGCTCAGTCAGGGTTATTTAGAGTCTTGTTAATATATAAATTCCACAGCAGTTCCCCTGATAGGCACAGATGCAAGTGCCCACATGTGACTCATCAGAGAGTCAATAAAGTTTTGGTTGGTTGCAAAAGCCTTTCCATTGGATACAATAAAACACGTGATCGGCCTTCCGTCTTTAAAATGCGGAAGTGAAAACGTTGCTGATTAGACTTTACGCTGCAATTACGGCATATAGAGGACCCCAGAATGCGGAGACTGGACATTATAAAATAAGTAAGTTATTCGCCTGTAACCTAAGAACTAGATACATTATCGACTCTATGAGTCTTTTCAGCGAGAGTAGACGCTGAATTTCTGTATCTCTAGCGCACTTATGCTTTACAATTGTAATGAACGCCATCTATTCAACCTAGTGTTACTCTATTCAGCAGTCCGACTATAGTTAAATGCTAGTCGGTGGTTGCTTCATTTATTTCCTTGGAGTGTTGCTAGTCAGAATCATTTAGTGGAATTAGTTTCACTCCACTTTATACAATGGATATATCCAGCAGCCTGAGTATAGTCAACGCGCATAGGAGGTAGTTTTGTTCAGTGAACCTGGGAGTTCTGTCTTTAAATTGTTCATATTGACATGAACACATTAGTCATCGTTCTGCAACTTCGTGCATTCAGCTTGTTGAAAGGATCATTTGCCTGATTTAGTTTGATATATTCATGGATAGACTTACACTGTGTATACAAACTCCTAAAAATATTCGTTCGACTGATTGACTTTCTTGATCTTATAGATCCAATTATCAGATGAATCGTGACACACATAGAGATGTAAGTATATGCCTAATTCATCTCCAACACCTTAGGTCGTTATGTGTCTTTTGGATGGCAGTTATTTTGTAGCTACTTTAACAGCAATCTCATTGCTGTTCTTTTCATTGCAGCAATCAGCTAACGGACGTTAGCATTTACAGTCTTGGCATACTAGTAACATCCTTCTCTCTATTTACAAGCTCATGTCCTAAAGGTATTTTTTACTAGTTTTGTCATGTATATTGTATAGTGGTTACTGATGATAGCCACTTAGTCGCTATTCTGATATCAATTTATTATCTTTTTTCTATAGCACTCAATCATATCTAGCTACTCGAAGTTAGCGTATCAGTTGCTGGTTACATTAGCGTTATCATTTCGATCATTTGGAAAACGTCTAGTTTAAAGGTAATTGTATTTTCATTATATTACATCAGACATTCCAACTCTGACTAATTATTATTCATTTACGAAAATGCTGTTATATCATTATCTGTTGCAGCATCTCTCTTTGTATCCGGATACTACGCATATTTTACGTTTCATAGAATTCATTGATTCCCTTTTTGGCTGTCTTGCCTTTTCAACCAAGGTTATTCATATTTTTATTTTCCTTCTTTCGGGTCATTAACTGTATTGCCACTAGCATGCAAGGTTGAACACAAGGTGATAATTTGATCTAAATGGTGGTTTTGCTGTCTATATTGGGATTTCTTTCACCCCATCACAACTTCTTATTCTAGGGTTCTTAGTTTGGAATTTCCATTCATGATTCTTTCTCAATATTCTGTTCTTTATTTGTTTCATCTCACTGCCCTTTTTAATAATGTATATGGTCACGGTTAGTTGCAAACAATTGGTTATTTTTGCACGCCCTCATGGCGGCATTTAGCATCCATTATAGTAAGAACCGATTACATGATATGTATCTTCTTTACAGATTTCACCAGAAAATTTGTGGCCCTTTTCCTGACGAAGGCACTGCTTTGTGCCGAAACGCGCGTAGAACAGAACAGTCTACTACCGTCTTGCCACATTTGTTACTCATCATTAGATATCAATTGTGATTACTGTTTAGTATAGAATTATTGGTTTTATTGTATTTTGACTGTGTCTATGGTATGAATGTTGATATGAATGAATCAGTATGATTGGGTCCTTTTTAATATATTTTTTTTTAGTATTTATATTGAATTAATAAAATATAAGTTTTGATACTTTATTCAGTATATTAGTATTTGTCGGTTCTTTCTTTATTAATGTTTTGTTTGTTTCATTAATTGCATTATGTCATTTTTGTATCTGTGTTGCCTTAAGTCTTTACATTGCAGTCAGGGTTATGTGTCACCAGGGCAGGTGTACCTATTTTTAATGCTCGTTGAGATAATGGGGGGGGTCGCCACTGGGATGGTGCCAGCGCACAGGGCCCTCGCTCCAGGTTATGTTCAACACACTGCATTAGGGGGCAAGATGATGTGCATACATGGGAGTGGTGGTACTAGACCCCACCCCCCTGCGGGAGGGGTGGAGATGTTATGCAATGTCACAAAGTAATTCCAACAGCTTATGTATATTTGTAAATTGGTGCATAGTATTGAGTAGTGTGTGTGTTTAATAAATGTACTCTTACTTTTATAAAGCAAAGTACAGACTGGACAATCAATTATTGAGTGTTATTTCTGCGCATCTGCAAATGGCGATTACTAGCCCACACCACCTCCCTTGAGTAAAGCCTCAGACTGCTCTGCAACGCTACCCTCTGAGAGTCAGGCACTACAATTGGGTGTTTGGTTCCCAGTGAAGGACAAATGTAGTCATGTTATTTGTGCAGGCCTCACAGATACTGCCTCGTTTTCCAACAAGGCCCAAGTACACGCGGCAGACAAGGGCCCAAAACGTATTGAGGCGACATCGAAATTGCCTATCTCAAAACGACCTGGTTTTGCAAGGGGGGTCACCTGGGTTTTTGTCCCCGTGCTCGGCGGCCATCTAGGGAAACCTACCAAACCCACACATTTCTGAAAACTAGACACCCGGGGGATTCCAGGGAGGTATGGCTTGCGTGGATCCCCCAACGTTTCCTTACCCAGAATCCCCTGCAAACCTCAAATTTAGCTGAAAAAATCACTATTTTCGCACATTTTTGTGTGGGGAAGTTGTGGCATCACTGGGCTGACACAAATTTCCTACCACCCAGCATTTCCCAGGTCTCCGATAAAATGGTGCCTCACTCGTGTGGGAGGCCCAAGTACCCGCGACAGGCAAGGGCCCAAAACATTTTGTGATAGGCAATTTTGATGTTGCCTCAATACGTTTTGGGTCCTTGCCTGTCGCAGGTACTTGGGCCTCCCACACGAGTGAGGCACCATTTTTATCGGGAGACCCTGGGCAGAGGTGTGGTGCAGCGGCCAGGGCAGCTGACTTCGGAGCACAGGGTTCACGGTTCGATCCCCGGCTCCGGCGGCAGCTCAGCACCATGTGACTCTGGCCAATAGCTCACTTAATTTCCACGACGGCCCCCAGCGCCTTGATACCCGTAAGGGTGAGTAGCTGCGCTATATAAAAACTGACTTACTTACTTACTAGCTAGAGTTCAAAAAGTACAGCTAGGCACTTTGCCAAAAAAGGGTCATTTTTCACTGTGAAATTGTGGTGTGTCCACGTTGCGTTTTGCGCCGTTTCCTGTCGCGGGCACTAGGCCTACCCATGCAAGTGAGGTACCATTTTTCTTGGAAGACTTTGGGGAACGCGGGGTGGGTGGAAATTTGTGGATCCACGCAGATTCTAGAACTTTCCACCTCAGAAATGTGGGTTTTTTGACATTTTTTTAGGTTTGCAAGGGATTCTGGGTAACAGAACCTGGTGAGAGCCAGTCAAGTCACCCCATCCTGGATTCCCCTGGGTGTCTAGTTTTAAAAAATGTATAGGTTTGCTAGGTTTCCCTAGTTGCCGACAGAGCTAGGGTACAAAAACTACAGCTAGGCACTTTGCAAAAAAAGGGTAATTTTTCATTGTGAAAATGTGGTGTGTTCACGTTGCGTTTTGAGCCGTGTCGTGCGCACTATCCCTACCAACACAAGTGAGGTACCATTTTTATCGGGAGACTTAGGGTAATTCAGATTTGTAAAGCAACTGTTATTACCTATTGACTTTCAATGCATTTCTGCCTTCCAAATGAAAGACAATATGTAAAAAAGAAGTCATTTTGGAAAATGACCGATAATTCTCATGCTAGTATGAGTATTCCCAATTTCGGAAATGTGCAAATATCTACTGTTTCTAAACTCTATATTTTGTTCCCATTTCAGAAATACATAGGTGTCCTTCATACTGATTTTTCCATGTATTCATTTTCCCAGAATAATTGCTATATACCCGGTACATAATAAAAAACCATTGCAAGTCGCTGCTCAGGTTTTGGCTCTGGGTTTGTCGGGTTCTTGGTGAACCTACAAGTCCTATATATCCCCACAACCAGTAAGGTCCCGTGGATGTAACGGTATATTGCTTTCAAAGAGCTGTCATAATTAGAAGAAGTTACAGGTGAAAACGTTAACACAAAAGGCTGTTTTTTTCAACTAATTTTCAATTTTTCCTATATTTAACTGTTAGTTTCTATAAAGAAACCTTGAAGGATCTACACAAATGACCCCTTGCTGATTTCAGAATTTTGTCGGCTGTACTAAAATGTATAGCTTTCCAGGATCCATTATTGCTTTCATACCCATTTCTACCATTAACTGGAAGGAGGTTGAAAGCACAAAAAATAGCAAAAATAGGCTATGTCTCAGAAAAATGCCAAAACTGTGTAAAAAAATTTGGTTTTCTGACAAAAGTCTGTCATTCCCTAAAAGCTGGGAAGATGGCGATTTCAGCCCCACAAACCCTTTTTTGATACCATTTGCAGGGAAAAACGCAGACGCTTTCATTTGCAGCACTTTTTTCCCATTCTGGCTAATTTCTGGGTCCCCTCCAGGGGAATCCACAAACCCTGGGTACCTTTAGAATCCCCATGATGTTGGAAGAAAAGGACGCAAATTTGGCATGGATACCTTATGTGGTCAAAAAGTTACAGGGGCCTAAGCGCGAACTACCCCAAAGAGCCAAAAAAAGGCTTAGCACAAGGGGGGGGGGGGAGGCCTAGCACCGAAGGGGTTAATAGTGCTCTAATTTTGGTGCTCGATGTGCAAATGGAGAAAGATGTTATTCCATTTAACAATTAGTCTGGACTCTTTACTAATTGGATACTTTCTAAAGCATACCAACGATGACCGCTATCTAGTTCTTGTGTATAGCAGGCCCTATGAACTATTTAAATGACAGAGAAATGCATTTATTTACCCGTTTATCCATTTGCTGCGATCTTGTGAGACCCTGATAACGTGCCAGTTGGGGTATTAAACACTAGTTGACGGGGAAAGTGTAAAATCAAGTTCAGTTAAATAAGGAAAGATCCAGTGAGGTAAAAGAAGTAAGTTTATTCCAAGTAGAAAAGGTCCCATCCATCTAGTAAGCAGTGTCAGGTGCAACTAACATAGTCATACAGTAATGTGAGAGCACCAGGTTCTATCACCATGGTGCTACTCTAAAGTAAACACTGAAGTCAGGCCTAAGAGGATGGGGGAAACAAGATTAACTAAACATATTACTACAACTAAAGCACAATACTACACACCTTCCCCCTTTATAGTAAAAGTAACATTAAAAACAAGAAGTTACCAGGTTGATTTTGAAAAGAACATCACCAACTACTTCATAACATAGTCTTTGAATTTGGTGGGTTGTTTAGCAAGTCTTCTTACTCTTTGAGATGTAACATTCTCGTTCTCCTTGTATGAGGTTGAAGTAGTTTGACGAGAAGAGGATGAAGGTGAAGATATTAATGCATTGTTCTTAACAACAACAACCCTATTAAGATTCCATATGCGAGAATCCTCAGTTTTTATTGCATTGGTCAAAAGTTTGACAACCTTATGTGGAGTTTGAAACAACTTGGACACTTTCCTACCAAAAGGTGCCCTGATCATGACCCAATCACCAACTCTCACATGAGTGGTTTTGACAGCTTTTCTAACGTCAAAAGTTAACTTTCGTGCATTAATCCTTTCTGCCTCCTTAAGTTTCCACTTACCATCAGAAATTGTTCTTCCTTTCTTAGATTCAGCTACATTGACCCAGTGAGGTGCAATCACTGTGTTAGGGTGTCTCCCTTTGAACAACTCAAAAGGGGTTAGACCAGTAGTGTCATGAGGAGAAACTCTCTAAATTTCAACCTTTTTATTTAACTCCTCTTTCCAATCTAACCTGTTCTGCTTGGCCATGGCAATGGTTTCTTTTAGGACTCAGTTGAAGCGCTCCACCATACCATTTGTCTCGGGATGATATAGGGATGCCTGATGGAACCACTCTGTAAATACTTTTCCATTTCATTGGAGACAAACTGGACACCATTGTCAGTCAGCAAGACTCCAGGTAGGCCCTCTCGTGCAAACACCTCTTTAAGAAATGAGATGACATGCTTTGTGTCAATTCCCTTGGTGAGATTAATCTCCGGCCACCTGGAATACATATCAATGAGCACAAACACATAACTATCCAAACCATTTCCTTGTATGGGTCCCAAAATATCTAAAGCTATCTCATCCCAAGGACCTTTGGGTCGTTCTCTGACAACCATAGGTCGTACTCTGGGCTTAAGACTCTTTTCACTAAGAGAACAAAGTACACATTCTCTAACCATGCGTTCGACTTGAACATCCATTCCAGGCCACCAATAGTTGAGTCTAAGCCTTTCCTTAGTTTTAGACATTCCTTGATGTCCTTGCTGAGCCATCTCTAACAACTCATGACGAAGCAAAGCTGGAGGGACCAGTCTGGTTCCTCTAAATATTAATCCCTCACACTCAGAAAGTTCATGCCTCACGTTCCAATATTTTTCACAATCACCCTTGACTTTCCTATTCCACCCTTCCTTAAGTAACAAAGAAAGTTCCAAAAACTTCTTGTCAGAGGCACACACTTCACGACACCTGCTTTCTTTCAGGCCGTCACTTTCTATGCTGCATACCCATTTGCTAAACTCATGTTCCTCATCACTCAAATTTTCCTCACTATGTGGTACTAACCTTGAAAGTGTGTCAGCAACCCTATTTCTGACACCAGGTAGGTATTCCACCCCAAAATCATAGCCTTGAAGTGCAACCACCCACTTGGATATCCTGCCCGATATTGCATCAATGCCTTTTTTCTTAAAAACCTCATACAAAGGTTTGTGATCTGTGCGCACAACAAACTTTGTACCCCACAGGAGATTCTTGAGTTTCTTTATGGCCCAGTGTACCGCAAGGGCTTCTCTTTCAATCACCGAATACCGCAATTCTGCCCCTCGAAGACTCCGTGAGAGAAACAGAATGACGTTTACAGAGTCACCATTTTCCTGTTGCAGAACAGCCCCTAACCCTTTCATGCTCGCATCGGTGACAAGCACCGATTTCTTTGAGGGATCAAAACTCCTTAATTTGGGTGTTTTTTTAAGTAATTCTTTGACTCCATTAAATTCAGTTTCACACTCATCAGTCCAGACAAAATCTACTCCTTTACACAGGAGACTCCGCATGTTAACACATTTCTCTGCAAAACCTTTCACAAATTTGCTGTAGTACTCAGCCATCCCGAGAAACTTCATGAGTTCCTCCTTATTTGTGGGAGAAGCTAGCTTTTGTATGGCATCAACCAATTCACTTTTTGGTTCCACACCCTTTCCAGATATTGTGTGACCAAGGTAATCAATAGAGGATTTCCTAAACTTGCATTTATCTAACCTAACTGTGAGATTATGTTGATGAAACCTCTCTAAAACTTGCCTGAGTCTCAAATCGTGTTCTTGCTCATCCCTGCCATAAATCAGGACGTCATCTTGATAGATTTTTACCCCAGACTGTCCATTTAACACTTTTTCTAAGGCTCTTTGAAATACTGAGGCTGCCGACACCAGCCCAAATGGCAACCTTATAAACCTGAAGGTCCCAAATGGTGTTATAAAAGCTGTGTAATCCTTGGACTCTTCATCCAACTTTATTTGATGATACGCAGACTTAAGATCCATGGTGTAAAAGATTTTAGCCCCCTGCAGGAGCATGAGCATATCTGAGATTTTGGGAAGTGGATATTTGTCAACTATAACCTGTTTATTAAGCTCCCTCAAATCAATGCATAAGCGGAGACTTCCGTCAGCCCTTCTGGCGGCTACTACTGGTGCCAACCATTGAGTCCCTTCCACCTCCTCAATAATTCCTTCAGCCTTGAGCTTATCCAATTGAGATTTCATTTCATCTCTTACCGCTAAAGGCACACTACGCACTTTTCCTGCTACAGGAATTGCTCCAGAAACCAGACGTATCTTATGCACATAATCACGCAAGCAACCCAACTCACTCTTGAACACACTGGGAAATTCCCTCTTTAAAGTTGATGTGTAATCTTGGCTCCTGTTTTGTATGTCAACTTCACTCACACGAAAATTTTCTTTCAGAATGATTGGGGGATCATTGTTCGGATCTAATATCACGCCTAGATCTCTCTGGTGAAACCAGCTTAGGATGCTATCACCTTTATGTGATACATAAACCTTACCAGAAATGTACCTTGCTTTGTATTCTATCAGACCGTGAACATACCCCAACAGCTTTATAGGTTCTCCCCCATAGGCACTAGGTTTCATATCCGCTTTCAATATTTTAACTCTATCTTTCAAGTTGCATAAATAAAATTCTTTGGAGACAATGGTGATTTTCGCACCTGAATCAAAAAGAGCTTTTGTACTTCTGCCTTCCACCAACACTTCATCAATGGGACCCTTCTTGTTATTGTCTGTGACTTGACATACAATTTGACCACAGTCAAACTCAGAACAGTCGTCACTATCGCTATTGCTGTCATGTGAAATTATATTAACCTTCCCTTTGTTTTTTTTTGCTTTGCAAACAGCAGTAAAATGGCCAATTTCTTTGCGATTCAAACAGGTACTCTTAAGTGCTGGACACTTTTTGTCGTTAGCAAGATGTTCTACATTCCCACACCTGTAACACATGAGCTGAAACTTACAGGAACCTCTCATATCAGAATTGACATTGTTCCCTTTCTTCATGTTTTTCTCTTTGGAAGACGCTTTCACCAAATGCACAGTGTCACCCTTAGATTCATGTTTGGTGATAATTTCCACACACTTTTGAGAATGTTCTATCTGCTTAGCAATGGTAATTACCTCATCTAAGGGGGATCATCTTTCTGCCAAATATCATCTCTGACCTTCTGAACATTGCACCCCAACATGAATTGATCCCTTATCCTTTCCTCCAACAATGCTCCAAACTTGCACGATGACCCTAACGTCCTTAAAGCAGTAATATAATTCTCTACAGATTCACCATCATTTTGTGTCCTGCAACCAAAATGATAACGTTCTAATATAGTGCTTACTTTGGGTAAGTAATGTCTGTCCAATTTTAACAAACATATTTCGTACTCATTTAAACTTGTATCATCCACATCAGGTAGATGATCAAATACCTCTTGCCCGTAGGAACCAAGGAAATGCAAGAGAAGAGCAGTTCTTCTTTCTGCGCTCAGATTAGTCCCACACACTTTGGCATACCTTTCAAATACCTTTTTCCATTTTTGCCACCTAATTGGAGGATCACCAGGAGATGTTAGAAAAAAAGGTGGAGTAGTAACATGTTGCATGGTAAAGGTATTGATGAATTGAGGAACTATTTAAAGAACAAAATGTTATGAATTTACAAATACAACAAATGTTCAGAAAAAAAAATATTCTAAAACCTGGTAGGTTAAAAATAATCAGAACTCAATAAACTGTTTGAAACAGTCAATCATATAAACAGTTGCTTGAATGTCCTGAGATCCTAATTGTGAAATAAATGCAACGTAGTATAGCAATAACGGAAGATGAAGCTGCAGATAATAAATTACTCACAAGTCTATTCACCTTCCCAATTAAACGCATTTAAGCTCAGGAAGAAAGGTGATAAAGTAAAGATTCACCAAATGCAGTAGGTCGTCACTCTCTCTCCGCAGCATCCGTAATTGACTGCAGCGTCAATTAAGAAAGAGGCATTCACCAAATGCAGTAGGTCATCACTCTCTCTCCGCAGTGTCCGTAATTGACCGCAGCGTCAGTTAAGAAAGAGGCATAAGCAAGACCTACGCACTCAGCATATTCTGGTCGTGGTAAAATGGCCGCCACACCACACACGTAACGTGTGTGGCGTAACGTGGTGATGTAAGTTTACCTGTGGTGATGTAAGTTGAAAGCAAGTTCCGGTCGTCCCAAGATGTCTGTCAAACCACGCACCCAGCGTGCGTAGCGTGACGAGAATACGTTTGTTTACGGCTCGAGGATGCGCACTGTTTCAGGGAAGTGAGCGCACACGAAGCAGATGGAATCCGGAGATCATGGAGCGTGGGCAACAAAGGAGTTGAGACAAGGAAAAACAAGGTGAGTCTAAATAGAAGACTGCGAGTTCGTTGGAGCGAGCGGGACCAGTAGCGTTATTTCAAATCATAACAACACAGCAAAGACTTCTCAAAGTCCGAAGTAAAGCAACTGACGTGATGTGACCCGCTCAGGTCTGCAATAAAGTAATAAGAGCAAACAGTTTGTCTCCAAATAAGTCAAAACTCCTTAATGAATGTCAGAGGTGTACTTGAGCCCGCAACGGAATCTCCCAACCTGATGAGCTCAAGGGTGAGGTGTGCGGCGAGTGCTCCCAAAGTACAACAAGAGGCAGATTTCTTGAAAGGCCCACGAACCTCCTACACCAAACACGGTTAAAGGGAGAAAAAGAGAATTCGCAATCGAGAGTAGAAATTAAAAAAAATGTTTCAAAGAAATAAACCCCAAAGTTTAGGGTTTTAAATAGCAATTCACATGGTACTTGGAAACCATTTAAATGAAGAAGTTGCTCCTAAGAAGTTGTTCCTTGAAGAAATTAGGAGATGTTGGGACTGCACCACTTCTTTTCTCAAAAGACGCTTAAAAGTTTAAATCCAATGATGTGCACTGGGGTAGATAGGTTTCCTTTGCTCGTCGCCAGTGTAAAATCAAGTTCAGTTAAATAAGGAAAGATCCAGTGAGGTAAAAGAAGTAAGTTTATTCCAAGTAGAAAAGGTCCCATCCATCTAGTAGGCAGAGTCAGGTGCAACTGACATAGTCATACAGTAATGTGAGAGCACCAGGTTCTATCACCATGGTGCTACTCTAAAGTAAACACTGAAGTCAGGCCTAAGAGGATGGGGGAAACAAGATTAACTAAACATATTACTACAACTAAAGCACAAGCACAATACTACAGAAAGTAATTAGTGTTTAAATAAACATTTGAAAAACATGCCCTGGAAGCGTGCACAGTATTTGTAAACGTAAAGTTAGTCACGTCTGCCATGCTGAAACATAAAGCAACGCGGCCGTTTTGGCGGTGCCGTGTGATCAAAGAAAAGGGCGCGGCCTACCAAATAAAATTAAACAAAGTTGAAATCAACATTCTAACATGGGGAGCCCAGCTGTGTAGAGTTCACACATGACCTACGTCATGACGCATGCTGGTTAATGGCAAACAACTCGCTCGTCACCATTTAACACCTACATTTTATAATTACAGTAGTCATTATTTATGTTGCTGGACAATAAAAGCCATTATTTTAAAAAAAAATGCAGATAGAATGCGCTGGCATTCGACGTGTACACAAAGGAATAACTAGCCACCAGGTATCCTGGGGAGGATGTGGCGTTACTGCCAGAGCTGCCAACTTTAGAAATGTGGAGCTAAGTCTGAGTCCCGGCGTCGACTCGATAGCCTGTGATTCTGACAAAACACCTTATCTTCCGATGGGCTAAAAACTAAAAAACGAATCTCACTTTGTGTAGTGTAACGTGTGCTCATATAAAGCGCTTCAATGCCCTTAGGCCGAGTTCGCATTACATAGAACTGCAAAAATAAAATAAGTGCGACAAATCAGCAATAACTATACTTCTTTAGTTGGCGTTCATTAAAGATGTTGCTTTTAAACAGCGGTGTTCCTACTATCCGGCTTGGAAGGATGAGAGGCGAGGTGGTTTTGACGGTGTTCCTGAAGTAGAGCTACTGTCAGTGGAACACGAGCCCTTCAGGATTTACGACAGCGGAGCTGCTCTTCAAGGAAACCCTGGGGGTGTTAAGGTTCTTCTTAGGGGAGCGCTGCACTCACTATGTTGCCAGCAGAGAGCAGTCCGGTGCATTGAGTCGAGATGGACGGGGGGGAGGGGTGGAATGGTCCAAGTAAGAACGGGAGGGGTTGGTTGAGATGGGGCACGATTCTAATTCAGCCCCTATCTAATTTAGTCTGTCATAGAGGCCTGAAATGGGGGAGGGGGGTGGCGCACAGTCCTAGACTCCTGATTGTGACCATGTGCACAGCCAATGTATCACGGTATGGCCTGATAGTAGCTGCAGCTGCTTTACGCATTATTTGAGCATGTTTAAAGTTTAGCAATGTGTCATAGGCCCTAGTGCGAGGAAGGAGCCGAGCGTCCCAAGCCACTGTTTGAATTGTAAAAGACAGCGATATTCAGGGTTGAAAACGCCCCCCACGTCTCCAGGCCCCTTTGACACTTCACCAATGGAAGCTACGCCCCTGATTTTGTATAAAAGACAAACTTCCCATGGCAATATTAGCACTTTTAGGAATGTGTGCCGCTCGTTCTCGGCTGTAAAGCCACGTAATCTGTGCCGTGCTCACTTTGCTAAGGAAAAAGGAAATTAAAGTAAAGTTATGCGAAAGTAAAGTTATGCGTGCGTGCGAAGCGCGGCGGCCGTGGTTGGCATTTACCACAGTTAATTATTGTTTGAAAAACATAATGCAAGAATTAAATATTCAAATAAAAACGCGTTTTTACTAACCTGTTTTGCGACAAGTGATGGCAGAAAGTAAACAAGGGGGAGTGGTGCAGGGGAGACAAGGAGGCACTGCAGCTGCCACCCTGCGCGCCGCTGCTCGCTCCCGCAGGCAAAACGCCGTGGGAGTGAACCTTTTAAAAGAGGTGGGACATGCACCCACCTTTAGCCATTTGCGTGCTTTCATTATAGAAAGACACACGCAAAAGCCAATCCAATGCGTGGGAGGAGTCAGACCCACACAGAGTAGAGACAAGAAACCTCGCAGAGCAGCGCATGCGCGCTTCTAGGCTTGACCTAATAAATGATGAACCTTCTGTGAAATTAAACACATCAAAAGCAGTTAGGAACTTTTTGCTCAGTTTAATGTAAATCAGATTAAATATTTTTGAGGCTGACAAAGTGTATATGATTGCGGAGAGATTCTATTTCTCGTGTTATGACCTTTTTTTTTGTGTTCAAAATATGTTATTAAATTTTACAGCAGAGAGATACAGTGGTAAACGCAATTAATCCACAGTAGGAAAGGAAAGTAACACCTGGGGGAGGAGGCTGTGCATAAGTTGGTATAGTAAACACTCTACATCAAGGGTAGAATGGTACATTTTTTAGAGGATAATACGTAGGTATGCAGATGTAAGTATCGCAATCATTCTACATAGGAATAGAGCAGTACTATATATATTGAATAATACATAGGCATGTGAAGATGAATATTGCAGGGTTACATAGCATGTCATAACATATCGTATGGAGTGAACTACAATGCCATACATACAACTTATACATTAACCATTATTCAGGTATGAATATTAGAAACCGGCACGTTAGAAGTCATGTAGAGTTATCGACAATAACATCTATGACATAATAGAATGCCAGGGGTGAATAAAATGGATATGTCTCATATGAGTGGGGGGAGATGGTGGTGCATGTGGTGGTAGGACCTGGTGTATGGGTGGCTGAAGTAGCATAGGCGAGTCATCTACAGATTGATCTGAGAGAGTTGAGGGTGAGGTAAGTTTACCATTGTGATGATCATGGTGGTTTATAGGTGAAGGCGCTTGTGTCTAGGGCGTTCCAGATCGAGCATCGTGAGTATCTCCACGGGGAGGATTGGAGAGCAATGTTGTCAGCACCTCTAAGAAAAGTTAGCCACTCACACCATTTAGAAAAAGAAACTGCTTTGAAGTTTTTCCAGCTGTTTAATATTAGTTTGCAGGCTAGAGTAATCATTAGGCCCAGGAGGAACCGATCATTGTCGTTCTTGAGTTGGGGGTCCAAGGGGCCCAATATAATGTATGAGAAGTCTTTCGTGGGGGTGATTTTTAGGGTATATGTGATGAATTTGAACACTTTAACCCAGTAGTCATGGAGCAGGGGGCATTCAAACAACATGTGTGCGAGGGATCCCTCGTGTTTGCCGCAACACCAGCAGTTGGGGTCTTTTGTAAGGCCTATCTTGAAGAGTCTAGCGGGTGTCCAATAAGTCCTATTAATTAACATAAATTTAGTTTGTGAAAGGGTAGGCGAGATTTTATGTGAAAAGGGAGACTTGTTGATGGTGGGCCAGTTGAAAGCAATATTTGACTTGGTAGCATCGGCTTCCCACTTCCGTTGGTTGCGAGAGAGGGTTTTGTTTTGGTTCAGTAAGAGAATTTTATATACGCATGAGACCAGGTGTCCTACCTTGGTTAGGTGAGACAGGAGGGTGTTGATAGAGGGGCTCGTCCCTGATAGATTCAATTTGGTAAGCCCTACCTTAAGCTGAAGGAATTTGTAGAAATCTAGGTTAGTAAGATTGAACCGATTTTGCAGGGATGAGAATGGCATAGATGAAGTATTTTCATAGATGTCTTATACTAGATTAATGCCCTTGCGGGACCATTCTGCCCAGAAGACTGGTGAGCCGTCAATTTTGAGTGTGTGATTGTACCATAAGGATGATAGGTAAGATTGTTTTATCTTCACCTCCATGCGGGAATCAAGGAGTAGGATGGCTCTTTTGGTGTTCTGTATGATGTTTCTTGAGTGTGGTAAATTGGATATGTCCATCGTAACTAATGCAGCTAACGGAATATTCTGTATGAGGGACTTTTCTTTCACCACCCAGGGTGGTACATATGGTGGATTGTCCAAAAACCAATTTGCACCCTGCTTGCACAAGAAGGCCGTTTGATAGTTTCTGAAAATGGGTAGTGAGATGCCCCCTTTGGCCTTGGCCAGATTGAGTTTTTTCATAGAGATTCTGGGCTTCTTGCCCTGCCATAGGAATTTGCTGAAGGATTTGTCAATGTTTTTTAAGAATTCATCAGATAGGGACATGGGTAACGTGCTAATCAGATAATTGACAAGTGGGGTTATCATCATCTTCAGGGATTCTGCTCTGCCCCACCATGATAGGAATTTGGGAGACCAGTTATCTAGAAGTGATTCTATTTTTTTGGACAAGATTTTTTCGTTAGTATGGAGAGTGGTTATTAGTTCATTTGTAAACTCAAGACCTAGGTATTTGATAGAGTTCTGTTGCCAGGTTAGGCCTGATGATCCTAGGATACTTTTATCACCGTATCGGCTGAGTAGTTTTACCTCGGATTTGTCCTTATTAAGAGAATATACAGATACTTCTGAAAAATGGAGTATGGTATTCATCAGTGCTGGGATTGCGGTGGGGGCCTCTTCAGTGACAATTAACACATCGTCTGCCTAGGCGGCAAGTTTTACATTTGAATTCCCAAAGGACACACCCATAATGTCTGTATTTTCCCTAATGTGTTGGAGGAACGGTTCCAAAGCCAAGAGAAAAAGGGGGGGCGAGAGGGGGCAGCCCTGTTGAGTCCCCTGTTTTAGACTCAAAGCAGGGGAGACTATACCTCCAGCTCTAACTTTAGCGGTAGGATTGTGGTAGAGAGCCATTATCATTTTGATCAGGTTATCGCCCAGATTAAACTTCTCTAAGACAGCCTTTAGGTACCTCCAATCAACCTTGTCAAAGGCTTTTTCCGCATCTAATGTGATGGCAACCGTGGGGGAGTCGAGAAGTCTAGCCTTTTCTATGGTATGACATAATAGACGTGTGTTGTCACTGGAGAGCCTATGTTTTAAGAATCCCACCTGAGACGGGTGTATTAGCTTAGAGATATGTTGTTGAACTCTATTCGAGAAAATTGATGCGTAGATTTTGCAATCCAAGTTTATTAATGAAATCGGTCTGTAGTTTTTAGGTAAGAGGGGGTCTTTACCTTCCTTTGGTATAACGGTTATAGTTGCTTCCGCAGGTGTACCTGTGACTTGACCAGTATCTGAGAAGTGGGTAAATAGATTCAAAAGTGGTGATAATGGGGACGGAGAGAAGGTTTTGGAAAATTTGGCGTTGAATCCGTCGGGGCCTGGCGCTTTACCCGATTTCAACTTATTGATCGCTATCAATATCTCACTTTCAGTGATCGGACCATTTATTGACGATTTCTCATGGTCTGTTAGGCACGGGAGAGTAACACTGTTTAGGTAGTCCTGACATTTTGAGTGTTTTACATTAATGTTTTCTTTGTATAGGTCTTTATAGAAGTCCATGAAGGTGTCGGCTATTTTTTGCGGGTTAGTAATAATATTCCCTACCTTGTCCTTTATAGCTTTAATTGCATATCTCTGTATTTTAAATTTTAGATATGAGGCAAGGGATTTGCCTGCCCTGTTAGATTCACATAATTTGATGCTTTTTTGCTTATTGATCCATAACCCCGCCCTGTTGCTGATGATTCTATTATATTCATATTTCAAGTTGAGGATTTTAACAAGAGTATCATCGCTTTTGTTAGTGATATTTGTTTTTTCTAGATCCGCGATATCTGTTTCCAACTTCACTAAATTAGAGTTAGTTATTTTGTTCATTTTTGATCTAATCCTGATTATTTCCCCCCTTACTGTTGATTTTAGGGCCTCCCATCTTGTCAGATCTGATGTCTCACCAGCCTTGTTCTCTGCAAGAAAATTATGAATCGCGTTTTTAATTGTCTGTAGATTTTCTTGATCGACCAGTATTTCGTCATTGAATCGCCAGCAGGATTGCTTTTTTTGTGGTGCAGGGTCAGCGATAGATAATGTGATACAAGAATGGTCAGAGATCACCCTGGGTTCAATTGATGTGTGATCTACCTTGCAAAGCGTGTTGTTGGAGACCAAGATATAGTCAATATGTGAGTACGACTTGTGGGGAAAGGAGTAGAATGTATAATCCCTTTCTGTAGGATTTTGGATTCTCAATGCGTGAGTCAGGTTGTATTTCGAGCATATCTTCTTCAGGACTTTGTGTGATTTATTTGAAACAAATGGGTATCTAGAGTTTTTGTCTAGATGAGGGTCAAGAGGTAGATTGAAGTCACACGCTAGGATAATGGTAGCTGTATCAGGAATTTGTTCTAACTGGTAATAAAGGTCGTCCCAGAAGGAAGGTTCGTCCTTAGTAGGAGTGTAGATGTTAACTACATAAAATTCCACCATATCTTTGGTGAGCTTCGAGATGACCCATCTGCCTTGTGAGTCAGAGGATTTCGAGAGCAAATTGATTCTGGATTTTTTTTAAATCAGTGTAAGTACACCGTTCTTCTTCCCTACGGCTGCTGAATAGGTGCTATCTGAAAATTGACAATTAGTAAAGCTCCCTGATAATGTGTTGTCTAATTTTGTTTCCTGAAGGAGGATTATGTCTCCTTTAAGCCTATGTAGATAATCAACTATCTTCTTCCTTTTTACTGGATGATTCAGGCCTTTCACGTTTAGGGAGACTACTTTAATGCCTTGGTTCAGACCCGCCATATGAAGTGCAAGGGAGGAGTACTACAGGTCAGTGACACCCTTAAGTAGGTTTGCGCTGAATGAGGCCACGACCAGGATAGAACCATCCCCTTGTGTGTGGTATTTTGATATGAGACATATGAGACATAAAACAAAAAACAAAACAGCAGGCAAGGAAGCCAACAAAGTATACAGTAGGACCAATCATGAACCCACCCCTTATTTACCCCCCACCCACCCACCCCCCATATTTGCCAACGGGCGTAGCGATAAGAGGAGAGTAGCTCCTCCAGAGGAACAGTTATTAAGAACATTTTTAAGAACGTCAATGCAGAGGGGCGAAGCCCCGTGAATATAACTAGCATCTACCATAGTGAAAAGAAAATTCCTATTGACAATACACATAAAAAATATCAATAATAATGCTTATGGTAATGACGAAGTTAATGCCTATAATAACTTCTGCACTACAATGTCAAAGGGCCAGAGGCCCAAAGAAGTGTGTGTGAGTGGGTGTAAAGGTCTGAATAGTGTGTGAAATATAAATATGAAAGATGCGCAGAAGAATGTGTTTTGAGGCTGCAGTTGAATAATATTAGGTTGCAGTTAAGTAATATTAGAAGGAATAGGAACCGCACTTGGAAGGGCTAAATGTGTGTGAGAGACCGTGCAGTGTGATTGAAGTCTGTATGTAATTGCAATTGCTTGCACGCTTGAAAGTGTTGCTAGTAGGAAGTTGAAGTGAGAGTGCAACGTAAGTGCATGAGTGTTCATAACATACAGAAAATTCTTGTAGCTAGGAGTCAAACATATCAAAAGGAGCGCTAATGTAAACTAGATAACCTGCTTCAATTATCTTACCCAGATGAGATACGCTCCTGACGGGTTTGAAAAAGCAAGCGAATTTAGTCGTGCATAATGGTTGGAGTCATTGCACTCTTAGAACAAACTTTTTAAGAACAATTTCTTACAGAACAAACTTTGTTAGACATATGCACTACGTGAAATCGGTAACAGGGGAGACAACAGGGACCAGAGTTAGTGACCTTGGTTGGACGTAGTGGCTGAGTCTTTGGGAACCGACGTGCCCATTTGCATTTCGCCTTTTTCGTCAAGGAATTTATTAAGCGAGACAGGGTCATTGAAGACGTGAGGAATACTTTGCGAGAAGATCCTGAATCTTGCCGGTGCAATGAATGAGCCTTGCAGGCCCGCTGCCTTCATCTTAGGTCGAAGGTTTAGGAAGCCTTTGCGTGTGTCGACAGTTAACTTTGAATAGTCCTGTGAGATAAAGATCTTTGAGTCTTTCCAGAGTATGTGATTGTGCTTTCTCATGTGATTCAGAATAAGTTCTACATGCTGGTACCTTAGAGGTTTGCATACAATGGGGCGCGGTGACTTGAGGTTTGGAGGTCTCCGAGTTGGGACCCTATGGGCCCTGTCAAATTCCAGCTCTTTGTCAAATTTTAAGTTGGTGGCTTGGGTGAACCATTTCTCTAGAAAGGCGATGCATGATTGGGCAGTATCCTCTTCTCCTTCAGGCATGCCAAAGATACGTAGGTTGCCACGCCTGTTTCTGTCTTCTAATTCCGAGAGATCTTTCGCAAATGAACGGGAAGCATTATTGAGAGATTGGATGGATTTTTTCATTATATTTCTGTCGTCTTCCATTTGGCTGATCCTGTTTTCCGCCTCTGCAATTCTAGTGCTTGTCTCTTTCATGTCATGACTTATGGCTGCTATTTCGTTTTGCATGATGTCGGTGTTAGTTTTGGTGGATTTGGCTAAGTCATGGACATCAGTAAGTTTCTTTAGGATCATTTCCATTGTTGCATTAATGTCCTGTTTCCCTTTTGTTGGTGAGTCAGGATGCGGTCGGTCTGCTTTCACTCTTTTAAGATATTGTTTGCTGTCCTTGTCCGCCATTTTAACAGTACCTGTTGAATCTGGTTGTGTGACACTGATCGAGAAGGACGTGGATAGGGTGTAGGTGGATATGCGATTTTTCTCTACAGCAGGGTAGTGTCGCGGACTCTAGGCAGAGGTAGAGGCGGTTATAGGATATTTGTTGATCTGTCTTGTTGATCTGTTGTCTCACTTGTTGTCACTTGTTGACCCCTGTTGTCGCTTGTTGTCATTTGTTTGTCGCTTATTGTCACTTGTTGTCGCTCAGGAGCTGAGGTACCTGTTGTACCTGTTGTAGTTAGGGTTGTTAGGGTTGTCTTGTGTAGGTTTCCTTATGTTACTGTGACCCTTTACTGCAACCTTACTGTGACCTTTTGCTGACCCAATTATCACACGTTGGCTTTTGTTGTTGCTTATTACTTCCCCATGATACTTATTATTACTTAATTTTCCTTGATCTTGTTTGTCGACTTATGTCTTTATAGGCACTACTTGAATGGGCAGACAAGGGACGGCATCTAATTAAGTGTGCATCAAGTAGGAAATGGACCGCTTAGCCCACGGTTAGTAAGACATCAACATATTGTGTGCAGGACTCTGTGCACATGAAGCATGTAGATAGGCATCCACCATCTTAGGGTCAGGCAAGGCCAGGCATTAATCAGAGTGTATCCAGCATATAGCATTCGGTTGCAAGTGAGGAGATGCCACGATGTGGTGGTTTTTATTTTGATCCTTGCTAGCAGATACAAGCGAGGAGTTCTTAAGGCCGCTGAGACACTGGAGTATAGGGCGCGGGAACGCGATGTTTAATCGCCGCCATTTTGAAGTCAGGCAGATTGATTTTCCTATATGAACCGGCTGAATAACAGCAAATCACTGGCAGATTACAATGGCTTTTTATGACTCAATGCGAGCAGCGGTAGCAGCAGTGACTATATCTTCACTGGGAGTGACAGAGCGCAACATACGGTAGGAGGCGATAGATTATGTGGTCATGTGTAAAGAGTACGATACGATACTATGCAGGCGCCATTTTGTGAGCAGTTACTGTCTGCAATTACTGTCTGTAAGCTCCCGGTGAATTACGCGCTGGAGGTTACTGCATACACTGCATACACTTCTTCAGCGAGATCACAATGTTGAGTCAAGGGTGATGTTCGAGTTGATAGCTATCTGGGGTCGTGGGGATATACGGGCAGTTACGCACAAGTATTCCTGATTTAGGCACGGGTACGGTGTGGAGTGATCGCCATTTTGGGCATAGCAGGCTGAGATCGAAGGCCCCAAAGTCTAATTGCCCCCAGTAGCTGAGCAGAGCCGTCACAAGCAGGATAGCGATAGTCTGATTAGATGTTATATGGGTTTTGTGACTTATGTATACCGCCGGCGAGAACATGAGCTGACGGGACGCTCGAGAGCCCGTGGGTTGCGGTTTTTGCGGTCCTACCTCCAGTGACGGTCCGGGTGATCGCGAACTGCAATCCGACTAAATCCTCACCCTTTCGGATGGTACGCAGATCAGCTGGTGACTCGCAGCATTTGCGTGGTCGGACACATCTTTTCTGCAGGTTAGCGACCCAAAGCACTGACAAAAATAATAAGAGTGTGTTCCTCCGGAGTGGAGCAGAGCGCTCACGCCGCCATTTTATCTTGTTTAAACTGAAACTGTAATGATGCCTTCCACCTTGGCTGTTGGCTCTGAAAGTAGGTATTATGACATTGTAACTCAAGTGTAATAACGTATTACAGATGAGCAGCTATGGCAGTTCATTATTACGGGTGACTAGAGACCTCTCATGTCGCCTGATAAAGGAAATTTAGAGACTGGCTTTTATACGAGGATTGCAGACTCCCATGTATTAATAAGGTTTTCTGTGGCACACTCATACTTAAATTTGACAACAGAGATGAGGGAAATTAGAAGAAAATCAGGGGAAATACATTTCCTCATTGACTTGCATTCAAGAGGAGAATTTTCCAAGCAGTAGAAAAAGCTTAAATAAAGTCATTTGTAGCATGAAAAATCACGAGTCTCCTTCCTAAATAGGGACTGCTGGCATGCACAGGCAAAATGTGCTGCTGTTTGATTTCTTGCAATGTATATATTTGTCTAATAGTTAACCAAGATCCCAAAGAGAGATGCTTTAAAGGAGATTCTTTAAACAGACAATGGCAATTCACCCATATTCATGGGTGTCACCCGGATGCCATAAATTAAAGCGTACACCCGCCAGGCCAGCCATTCTAAGCTCGCTTTATAGCTTAAACACATACAATTGTGGTTCATGGTATGGACAGGTTAACATGAATGTATCCAGGGCCGGCTTTGTGCTGGTGGCGCCCGGTGCAACATTATTTTGGCACCCCAATGACTTCCTTCTCCACAAATTTCCTCATTACCACTTTCCAATAGTGCCCCGCGTCTCTCCATAGCCCCTCTCTCACATGTATTTCATTTGTTTTACAGCACTACTCATACCAGTGTAGGGGGTCAGAGCACTTCACTTCACACACACATTATACAGAGACAATGAATCATATATCTATAAATCAGTCAATAGGAAATGTTACATAAAACAGTGAGAATTGCAAGGTGTAGAATCACGTCACCCATACTAGTAGGCCGATAATTTTAAGAGTGTTTGGTCTGGAGAAGCACAAACTCGGAATTTAGAACTTACCACAGTGGTTGGGGTTTGCTTTACTTATAGGATTGTATTTCTACCCAAACTAAACCTTTTTAGCATCATTACAATAATGAAAAACATAAGGTTCCAGCCCTGTGCCTTGCAGTTTGCATGCAGCTCTTTGATGACAGTTCATAGGTCACTGTGCTATATTAGGATTGTAACTAATCAACGCAAGTAACAAAAGGATCTCTGAAGTGGTAACCTACTGAGCTGCCACATAAAATCCAGTTCTGTGATCTGCATGGTACACGTTTTTTGGAGCAGGTATATTAACCCTATACGCTACTTTATGATGAGTCAGAATTGCCACTAAACAAAACTCAATCTCTCTCCAGCAGGAACATTAATCACCAGAGTTACAGTGACATTTTTATTGTTGCATGAAAACTGTCAGACACTCAAGGGACTCTGCAGCAGGTTGTTTTAAACCCATAAGTTATTTCTAAACACAACACCCCCGAGGTCAGCGCCTGGTGGTGTTCAGGTGAATTAAAAAAGGAGAAAAATATATTGCACAAATATAAATTTTCTCTAGCCCCGAGGATGCGGACTTCCAGCTCTCTGGACAATCACAGGAGTGGGGTTAGTTCAAACAAACACATTGAAATCTGCAAAAGTCAGAGTTTCCTGGTGTGTGCCTAAAACTTTAATGACAACGGAAAAAACTGAAAATCTATGCTTTACACCAACTATGCATCAGTAATTTATGCCGTTTTACATTATTTGGATAAATATATTTTTATTAATGCTAATTATACTCTACATCTTGCAGCTCAAAACAGCCTACGTGGAGTTAAACTTTTAAAGTTAGGTTTTTCTCAAACCCCTGCATTACACTGGTATTTGAGCATATAGAAGTTAAATGAATGAACTCCTCATATACGGAAAAGGAAATCTTGAGAACTCTGCATGTTTGTAAATACCCAAAGTTACAACTTCATGGGTGTTCACAGCATCTAGATTACCCATTCTCGCGACACTCCCATGTAAAACCCATTTCTCACGACTATAGGCATATGGATTTTCAGCAGGCGAGTCGAAATTCCATGTTTGAGTGCATAAGATACACTTATCAATAAATCAAGAGGAGTGGGAATACACAGTGTCAAATCGCAGGATCTCCAACGGAAATGGTTGTGGGACCATCAACAGTTATGTTCTGTCAGTGGCATGTTTCCCCACTGACATACTGATGGCTGATGATAACATTATTGGGACTGTACTCCACCAGGAAGGAGCATCTTTCACCCCAGAGACACCACAGCAGACATAAGGTATTTCTATAATCTTTTTGACGATGTAGACCATTTTTAACACCGTATTTGCGTTAGAGTCAGAGTTAAAAATGGTTATCATTCAAGGCATAGGCTTTTCTAGAGCTTGAAGATCTAGCTAAGCCCTAAAGGATACACAAAGCATAAGGAATATTTACTTCACTTTGTCAAGGCACAAGAAGGTCACATAAGAGCATAAGCCTATACCATGAGTAAGATGCATAGAAAAGGAATGACAAATGAGTTCTTTTTAATTTTGAATTGCTCCTGCCTGGACGCCAAGGACACAACTTGTTGCTACTTTTTCACAATTAACAACTTGAGCAGTAGCATAACGACAGAATACGGAACAGTATCTTCTGACTCTCGTATTCCCTATGTCCGGCAAGTTCTCTCATTCTTTTACACCCACTATGTCAAAATTGCACTAATTCGGTGTACACACTAGGCCTGGGCGGAAAACTACGCTACGCTCGCGTAGTTTGCGCAACTACGCGCTACGCGAATTGCACGTAGCACAGTGCAAAAACGCGTAGCGGGCATTTTTTGCTTGCTCGCGGTCCTCAACGTCAAGTTGGCGACCGCGAGCGAGCAAAATGACTTCCCGGCGAGACTTTTTCCTCGTTTGCGATCAGCAACATCAAGTCGCTGATCGCGAGCGTGGAAAATAAACCTCCCGGCGAAATTCTCAACACGGGGAGGTCAGGTTTCTCATTGCGAGTGGTCACGTATGCTCGCGACCGCTCGCGATGAGAAACTACGAGTCCGCGTTGAGAAAACTGCAGCTCGAGTACAAATCTACTCGAGCGGCAGAAAACGACCGCTTGCACTGTGCAAGATGCTATTTGCAATGATTGCACAGTGCGGACAAGCATCCGGCACTGTGCAATCATTGCGAACAGCATTTCCTACCGTACTACGCAGTTTGCGTAGTGCTACGCGTAGCTCGCGTAGTTCGAAGTGCACTTTGCGTAGCTACGCGTAGCGCTACTACGCGGACTACGCCCAGGGTTAGTACACACGCAAATTTGGAGTAATGTTGTTTTTTACATTTTCATGATATAACGGATCGAGTCTTATTGTCACCAGTAATCCTTAACACAGCATTACTGTTAAAGCCAATTATGTATGCGCTACTAATGTTTTTCTACTTCCAGCTGAGGGCATAATATCCACCAAGTTCTCCAATCAGAGAGCATATTTGTAACCAGGGGAAAGAGCCCTGGCTGGTTTATTGGAGTGATCCGAATATCAACTCACAGTCCAGACGAAAGCCACTGACCCCAGAGGGGGCACAAGTTGGCTGAAACATGCTGATCAGATGTTTCACTTACGCTACTTTATGATGAGTCAGAATTGCCACTAAACAAAACTCAATTTCTCTCCAGCAGGAACATTAATCACCAGAGTTACAGTGACATTTTTATTGTTGCATGAAAACTGTCAGACACTCAAGGGACTCTGCAGCGGGTTCTTTTAAACCCATAAGTTATTTCTAAACACAACACCCCCGAGGTCAGCGCCTGGTGCAGCTGTACCGGTCGCCCCACCCTAGAGCTGGTCCTGACTATATCATCTCATGCGGCACCACCAAGCTGTAAATTGACTTGTCTCACAGTTAACAAGACAGCCAACATTATGGCGTAAAAACAGCTTATGTTCAGGATAGGTCTGGTGTGCCTCTGCTTTCTCTGACTGAATTGACCATGGGTGGACTAGGCTACAGGTGAAATCAGGAATATTAAGACAGGCCTGTGCATTAGAAAGTCTAGTAGTGCTTAGGGTAAAACCAGTGAAATGCCACATAAAGCCTGGCTTAATGTGGAAGACTCTGCCCAGCCTTTCACTGGTTTTGATGGGAACTATATTCCCTGTAGTGCCCAAAGCTCTGATGAGAAGTCCATGGCCTACACTATTAAATATCATCGTGCCAAATACCAAGGCTGCGTAGTCTTGAATCTTGAATTCAAATCCTGCCTCTGTAATCCACCACCACACACTTCTTGCCCCTTTGTCTCACTCGTGCAGGTTCCTCTTTTCTCTCTTTATGACCGTTTTTACGTGTTTCTCTTTCTCCGTCTCTTCGTTTTGTGTGTTTTTGCTCTCTTGCGCTCGGTAAATGTCTGAAGTGCTGGGCCCGAAAAATTAGTGCTTATGGTCACCACCGGTAACCACTGGCTCAAACTGAGCACTGGTCTTTAACCATATGCAGTTCTGAGCTATCTTGTCGGCATGGTGTGCTGTAAATCTTTCTACATATCACAAAATGTGCGCAGCCTTCCTTGGGAATAAACCCTGTGTAAAGCATTCTTTAAACTATATGCACTTGTGACCAACACTGCTGGTAGGTGGACTTTATGAAGCAATAAGACAATATTTATGACTATTGCTAGCCCTTTATGGCTACTACTAGCCCATTGTGCTTTAAAATATGCACTTATGTTCCAAAATTATGTCTGTCTCTCTCATTCTTCAGCCTCACACAACTGAATTTTTGGCATATCACATATGAGACAGATATGCTTATGAGAACGTATTTGTATGCCATCCTTTGCAGGTCTGAAGAGTAGACGTTGTGTTGCCTGGTGTGGGTGAGAGTGTTTTTGTGTGTGGTTAGAGAATTTACGATCACAGGAATTTACATCACATGGTCTTTCACTTGACAATGACGCCACATGAAATTACATCGTATAGCATTTGACCTAAATCAGCATGAAATTAAAAAGTGGTCCTCTGATACCAAGGACAGTATCATACAATGGGAACAGGGCTGAAATTTATTGAGCTATTTAACCATGCCCCTGCATATGAGGATTGCTGATCCCATCCAGTCTATTAGAAATGGGGCTCTCTAGTTGGCAGTGTTATGCACCCTGTCCAAGTAGAGACCCTTCCTTCTAGTCAAGATAAGGGGATTGCACACCTAAGATTACACACCTGCTCATCCCCTTGGTACCTTGGCTCGAGCAGTCAGGCCTATCTCAGAGGCAATGAATAAAGCGTTTGAACGTTAACACACACAGTAACACAGTGAAAACACTACAAATGGACACCACACTAGTTCAGAAAAAAAGTATCTTTATCTAAACCAAACAAGACCAAAATGACTAAAATCCAATATACACAACTCAAAATAAGTCTTTTAAAAGGTTTCAAGCAATTCTGTCCATAGTAATCTATGAAGCGTGATTTTTACACAAAGTACCTCAAATGCATGAAAATCACAAGGCAAAACAGCCCCAGAGGAGGGAAGCGTCGGAAAACACTGCGATGCGTCAGTTCCTGAGTCCTTGGGGAGGCGATGCGACATTTCTGCTGCACGCAGGAGAAGTGATGCATGGACTCTGGACAGTAGGGGGAAGTGATTTGTCTAATCCAAGATGGTTCTGCTCAGCGGGTGCTGCGTCAGAGATGCGTGGTGCACAGGTGCGATGCGTGGAAATCTGAAATGCACTAGAGGTCGATGCGGCTGTGTCAAACAGGTGCTGCATCGATTTCTTCAGCCGAGGTCCCACAATACCTCATTTCTTTTAGCCGCACAGCAGGGCCTGCGTCGGAGTCGGTGCGGTGGTCTCGGATTTCAGAGACCGGTGCGCTGAACTTGGCGTGCGGTGGTTCTTTGGGCCGCTGACCAGCCCTGCGTCAATTTTTTCGGCCGCACGGGGCTGTGCATCGGGATTTTCTCCCACACAACGGTGCTGAATTGGAAAAAACAGACGCAAGAAGGGAGAAGCATCAATTTTGTTGGTTTCTTCAGTTCTGTGTAGTTCTTGGCAGCAGGAACAACCTCCAAGGGCCCAGAACTGGATATGGCACCACAAGGCAGGTCAGAACTCTCAGCAGTGAAGTTCAAGGATGCTGCAGGTGAAGTCTTTGTGTCCCTGAGACTTCTTAACAGGAGGCAAGCTCTACTTCACGTCCTTGGAGAATCTTTTTTAGCAGGTTACCACGGCAAGCAAAAGTCCAGTCCTTTCCACTGCATACAGACAGAAGAAGCAACTGCAGGCCAGCCCAGCAAGCAACACAGAGCAAAGGGGCAGTACTACTTCTGGCAGCTCTTCAGCGCTTCTTCTTGGCAGGGTCGTCGTAGTCCAGAAGTATTCTAAAAGTCTGGGGTTTTCGGTCCAATACTTATACCCCTTTTGGACTTTGAAGTAGGTATTATTCAAAGGATTGTCTTTGTAACACACAAGCTCTGATCCTGCCTGTTCTTGGCTCCAGACACACTCCAGGGGGGTGGAGACAGCATTGTGAGAGGCCAGGCACAGCCCTATTCAGGTGTAGGTGACAGCTCCTCCCAGCACTATAGCTCAGGTAGGCCCATCAACCTGGTGATGGGCCATCAGGATATGCGGGGCACACCTCAACTCCCTTTGTGTGACTGTCTAGAGTGAATGCACAAACAGGCCTCTGTCAGTCTAAACCAGACGTTGATTCCACAGGCAAGCAGAGGCACAGGTAGGTCAAACAAGAAAAAGCCCACTTTCTAAAAGTGGCATTTTCAGACACAGAATTTAAAAACCATCTTTACTAAAAGATGTGTTTTTAAATTCTGAGCTCAGAGAGCCCAAACTCCAAATCTTTCGCTGTTCCCCATTGAAAGTTACGCTTGTGAAATGTTACAATGCAGCTCCAATGGAGAGCTAGTCCTTGGAATAGTGAAAAACGAAATTGGCAGTATTTCACTATCAGGACATGCGGACCCCCCCGCCCCCCTCAGCGCCTTGAGACACTCACGGGTGAGTAGGGCGCTTACAATTCCCTGATTGATTAAAACACACCAGCACATGTCTTACCTTTCACATACACTGCACCCTGCCCATGGGGGTACCTTGGGCCTACCTTAGGGGTGCCAAACAGGTAGCAAAAGGGAAGGATTGGGCCTGGCAAGTAGGTGCACTTCTCACACAAAAGAAGGGGGGAGAGGCAAACACAACCACTACTCCAGCTTCCCCAATCACAACTGTAACACAATCAGAGAGGAGTAGTGTGTAGGGTTCTCTTAGAGAGAGGTGGCACGTGCTCAGTGAAAAAATACTGCCCTCACTCACAAAATTGTGACATGCTTCATCATTGGGTTTGCTTCAATACACCCTTGTGCAGACCAACGCATTTAATGTATGTAAAGAAGGTAGATCGATAGAAGGCATAAAGGACCATACTAAATACAATATTATACATAATAAATGTTATACACTATCATTCAATGAGCCCAGTAAACCACTATGAGAAAGGCAAATCTCAGGTAGGGTCTCTTGTAAACTATCCTGTTTTAAGGTTTAAACCTATAATAACTGATAAAACCCCACCAAAAGGGAAAGCAGCTTCCTCGATGTAAACATATAAACACAGATAAACACCTTCAGAATCTCAAAATAAAATGTCATTGAAAGAAAGGAAATTGCGAGAGAAGTAGTAATTTTTATTTCTTTCTGAAGGGGGAACACAATTTAACAAGATAGCAGCAAGAAAGACCATTCTCAGCATATTCTGCTTGAGGTTTGTTGTTTAGGGATGTCACTATAATATTGTTTCTTCTTCCTCTTGTTTCCTTCAGTTGTGTGTGCTTGGAATAAAGGTGTAGGGGTGAGAAGCATGTTTTAGGTGTGATCTAATAATTCTTTTATACACTGCAGAGAATCTGGGAATATTAAAATCATATTTGATCTTTGGCAGTGTTTAATTATTTCACTAAATGGTAAAATGGCTGGCTCACAGGAACCTTGGCCAACATGTACTATTACATTTACCCACAATCACAGAATGGGTAAAACCCTTGAATACATAAGCCCTCTTTTGTAACAAAACAGTATTGATAGCAGGTCAACTGTCAAACAATCCAGACTTTAATACCTTTAATGCATGATTTAGTGACAAGTAAAACAGTACTGTCACCATGGACATAGGATAGTAGCGAAAACATGACACAATTTTCCTCATAACAACAAAATGCATGCCTTCATGGTTTCCCATTGTTATATGTGGTACCTTCAGATAATCCTGGCTTTTTACCCAACTGTAGTAAATGCTGGGTATTTGGAGCCCATAATTACAATGTTAACAGCAAGATTTCAAGTCCCATAATACAATGTGATATCTGTTAAAAGGCCAGGACTGACTTAACGTGAGACATTTACCATGGGGATACTTGGCAGCTATGAATGTCCACAGATCAGCAGCACCACTTATAGAGTGCAGAAACACAGTGGTGAACATGCTTAAAGCAGCAAGTTTCAGGTGCCTTAGAATGCAGGGCTACAAATTGATCAGATGCAATACAAATGTGCTGTTTACAGGGTTGACCACCCTAGTGTAGCCTTGGTCCGTGGGCTAAAACCCGTCAATGGCACAATTACGGTGCCGATGGAGGGTGAGATGGCTATTGCCAGCAGCACTCTGCCTGTTTAGATCAGGTAGGCCAAGGTTTGCATCTGTCCTAGGTGTGCTAAATGAGCAGCCCCTCCCTGCAACTATAGTACATGCTCAGTAAGCGTAGCCCAAAAAGAGTGAAGGGGCCAGGTCGGGTGCCACTTGCCTGGTGACAGGGCAAGCGCGCTTCAACTGCTTCAGCCCTGCTGTTGTCGTAGGCTGCTAGGGACAAAGCGGCCCTGTTGCCAAGATTGCAACCGCCATCTTGAGTCTTACTGTTGGAGTACCGGGGAGCTCCCTCGGTAATTGCTCCTTGCCAAGTGCCCGAGCACCACTGCTGGCAGCCCCTGCCAACTCAACAAACTCTGGGCATCACGATTCCGGGTCATTGGCCACCAACACCACCTACATAAGACCAGGTGCTCGTATCTCGGAGTTCAGGCAGGATGTGTCTCGTCTGGTCCGCACCCTGGCCACGCCCCCTTCCTATCTTATTACCAATAAGTCACATAAGTAATTTTATACCGGTTTTGGCCTATTAGGGTATCCTCAGTGAAAAGATCCTTCAGTCCAGTGGCACAGTAAGGCACTACCTTTGGTGCCAGCCTCACAAAGGCAATAACATAAAATGGATTGGCTGGTGGTGTCAAATGACACTCCTGGGCCTACCATGTACGAGCGATGCCCTTGATGAGGGAGTGCACCACCCAGAAAAGGCATCCGAGGAGCCTGGCACACACCTAACCTAAACACCAATAAAGCCCGCAGGTAGTGGAAAAGAGTGCAATAGCTGTGGGACAAAGAGACAAGACTGGCTACCTTTGTGAAGAATTGTGGGCACTCACTATTTCAGGATGAAACATTACAGGGGGGACAGTTCCTATTGAGCCCCAGTCTGAACCATCTCCACAGAGACAGACATCCCTGTTACAAGCCTCAGGTTTGCTCTCGGGATCCCTTGCTGGCACCATCAATGGCCTGCTGCAAGACTCTCCGGATGTTAGACTTGGCATCTTTGGCGTGGTTTCCCCTGACTTTTTGCCTCTACCTCCTATATTTTTGATGCTGTTCTGCATTTCGTTTTTGCTGGCTTAGATGTTTTGGGCACTTTGCCGCTGCTGATCAGTGTCAAAGTGCAAGTGCTCCCTGTGTAAATTGTTTTTACAATTGGTTCTCCTTGATTGGCATATTTGATTTACTGATACGTTCCTAGTAAATTGCCCTGAAGTGTGCCAGGGCCTGTAAATCAAATGCTACTAGTGGGCCTGCAGCACTGATTATGCCACCCAAATGAGTAGCCCTGAAAAGGTAACTCAGACCTGCCACTACAGTGTCTGTGTGCAGTTGTTAACTGCCATGTCGACTTGGCAAGTTCACCCACTTGCCAGGCCCCAACCTTCCCTTTTCTTACATGTAAGGCACCCCTATGGTAGGCCCAAGTACCCCCCTGGACAGGGTGCAGTGCATGTGATAGGTAGGACAATGCACTGGTGTGTGTGAAATGTCCTGATAGTGAACTACTGCCAGTTTAGTTTTACACTATTGAAAGGGTATCTTGCCCATAGGATAAATTGGGAAATGCTTTGTAACCTCTTACAAGTATAACTTCCCATTGGGACAAGATAGAGAAATAAAGTTTGGGCTCTCTGAACTCAGAATTTAATAACACATCTTTTATTAAAGATGGTTTTTAAATTGTATGTTTGAAAATGCCACTTTTAGAAAGTAGGCATTTTCTTCTTTAACCTTTCTGTGTGCCTCTGCCTGTTTGTGTATCGACTGTCTGGTTTTGGAGTGACAGGAGCTGGGGATGTGCATTCACTTTAGACAGCACCTGCGGGGGTTGAGGTGTGCCTGGCCCTTCCTGGATGACTCAGAGCTGAGCTGAATGGGGCTTGGCTGAATTTAGAGTAGTGGGAAGAGATTTCCTTGCAGCTGAATAGGGCCTGTCTCCCTTGCACAATGCTGTCTCCACCCCAGGTGGTCAGACTGCACCAGTGAGGACAAAACTGGTTTGGACTGGGCTGAGAGACCCTTGCACAAAGAGAACAAAGACATTTTGGGGTATACGTATTACACCCGAAACCCCAGAGCTTTAGACTACTTCTGGAATCAAGAGGAACCTTTGCCAAGGAGAAGAGCTGAAGAGCTTTGAGGAGGAGTATTGTCTCTTCGCTGTGTGCTGTGTGGGGTTGGCCTGTAGTTGCTTTTTCTGCCAAGGAAAGGACAAAGACTGGAACTTTGCTTTGTACCTTCTTGAAGAAGATCTCCAAGGGCCTGTGTATGCTGTCCTCCTGTTCTGAAGTCTCAGAGCCACAAAGACTTCACCCCCAGCGCACCTGAACTCTGTTGCTGTGAGTTCTGACCTACCAGGAGGTCCCTTTTTGAATTCTGGGCCTCTGGAGGCTGTTCCTGCTGTTAGGAGCTGGAAGAAACCTAAAGAACTGAAGAAATAGACGCATCGCTCTTCTTGTGCCTATTTTTCCGACGCAGCACCGCTGTGCGAGAAGAATCTCCATGCATCACCGCACCGCTGCCAAAACTGATGCAGCGCCTGTCGCCGCTGCAAGAACTGATGCATCGAGGGATCGCGGCTGAAGAAATCGACGCAGCGCCGCTCAATGCCGACGCATCCCATATTTCCACGCATCGTATGTGTGCAGCAGGTTTTCCTTACGCATCACCTGCGGACCAGAACCGTCTCAGAATCGACGCCTCACTTCCCCCTACAGACTGGATTCAGCGCATCACTTCTCCTGCCTGCAGCAGAACTGTTGCATCGCCTCCCCATGGTCTCAGGAACAGACGCTTCTCTTTGTTTTTTGACACTTCCCATCTCTGCGGCTATTTGGCCTTGTGAATTTTGTTGCAAATAACAGGTACTTTGATAGAAATCACGCATCCATAGATTTTTCTGATCCAGTTGTTTGAAACCTTTTTAAAGTCATATTCTTATTACATGTATGTTGGATTTTTGTCGTTTTGGTCTTGTTGAGTTTAGATAAAGATACTTTATTTTTCTAAACTGGTGTGGTCTCCATTTGTGGTGTTATCACTGTATTACTGTGTGTTTTGAGTACAAATACTTTACACATTGCCTTTGGGATAAGTCTGTCTGCTTGTGCCAAGCTACACAGGGGGTGAGCAGGGGTTATCTAAAGTGTGTATCCCCCTAACCCTGACTAGAAGCAAGGGTCCCTATTTGGACAAAGGTACCCACCTCTGCCAACTAGAGACCCCCATTTCTAACACGGGAACTGAAATTATGCGCCACACCACACTGGCTTGCTTCAGAGACAGGTGGGGTTTCCCAGAAATGACCCCGGAGCTAGCCCCACACTCTTGTGATTCGAACCCAAAAGGCAGCCTAGGGACATGTTCATATGCTTACTGGCAATAATTTGACTTGTTAATCTATGTTCACAGCTATGTTATGATTATTATTTGGTTCCATGTTTTTCATTTATTCACTGTACCTACTGTTACAGCTCAAACAATGTTACACAAATAGCATCAGGAGCGTTACAGCACATTATCACTCCCCACTGCGACCCTCTCGGTAAAAAACATGGGTTTCACTATTAGAAGGGGTTCATCCCAGCACACTTGCATCTACATGGGAACTCTCTTTCCACCCGACGACAGTGCTGTCGGGCGTCAACCTTAACATACAAGGGCTCAACTCCCCAGTTAAACGGAGAGCTCTACTATAGTGGCTTAAAGCCAAGGAGGTGAATATAGCCTTCCTTCAAGAGACTCACCTCCCAAAAGACGTTCCCAGACTCTAGTCCTACTGGTTTCCCACCCAACATTACGCAGTCACCACTTCTAAAACTACAGGCTGTCATGTAGTTCCTACAAATCTAAATAGGATCTGCTCATTTAGACAACATAAACGAAGGGATTGGTGTCAAGACTGATTCCTGACACCCCCAGAGGATATGTTAGCCTGTAGACCAGCTAGCTCACAGTGCCACTACCAGCCCCACAACCTTACCAAGGAGCGAATAGTTTCTGGCGACTATCGAACATGACAACCCTGACCCCTCAGGGATCGTGGAAACAGTACAGTACTTTTCGCTCAGTCACACGTGCTCACTTGTTCTCAGAGAGATAACAGAAAACACGATGGGGACGTTTTCAATAAGTATTTATTGAACCAGCATCATTCTAGTATAAAATACGTGTGCTGCAACAACCATTAGACAGAAGCAGATATAGACAAGTAAAAGCACAAATAGAGTAAATAAAAGGTAGAATTCTTCCATAGTGCTAAAACAGTGAATATATGCAGGCATATAGATTCATGACAGTAATAATGCGTATTCCTACACTGCAAACCCTAACTAGATGTACCTAAGTGTACCTAGTATGTATGTTGGTGTATAGTCAATGTTGGACTTGGCCCTTTTTGCAGGGTCATCCCTGAACTTTTTGCCTTCCTCCCAGCCTTTTTTTAGGTCTCGCAGACCTGCGTTGCAGCGCGCATGCGCTGCTCGCTCTGCGAGGCTTTTTGTAATCGAGGATATTTCAGAAGTGGGCTTGAAGCCCCGGCCATCATTCTTATTGGCTGGCGTCATCATTTATGCTAAACGGTGGCCTCCGATTGAAAATGAGGCTTTTTTGTTACCTCCCTGTCTCCTTCTCGGACGGCCCATCCGGACTGGATCGTGTACTTGCGGCGTGACATGGTGGGCTTTATCTGGTGGGTGAGCACTATTTTATAGAGACACTGATCGGGACAATGGCGGCTGCAGCGGTATGCGTTCGGAATTATATGTTTAAAGCTGTAATTAGTGTCGTGTGTGGCGCCGGCGTCTCACCGGACACTGCTGAGCTTTTTCCCCGCCAGAAGCTTTTTGTCACTCAGAAGCTCATCGCGGCGCTTTGTTCTCCTGTATGTTTTCCTTTTTTATGCACACGCACAAGCCTTTTTCTGTTTGTTTAGGTGACGCTGCTCACATTCGCTCGGCACCTACATAGCCCCCAGCCACAACAAGCAGCATACACCAGCCGGCTCACTTGCTGCAACCTCTCTACTTCCCGCACAAAAAGTTGGGGCTCACACAATAACAGCCACCTTTCCCTATATTCGCGATAACGTGTTTGGTCTTGGGACCTATGCATTTCATAACCACTTTATCTTTAAATGCAGCTATACACTATCTCCGTCCCCGAAGGCGCTTCATGGGGTGAGCGGGGGGACTAGCGCCTCTCCCCGCCCGGCCCCCTCTGTGCGCTCGGCTTGCACAGGACTATTAACAGCTTGTCTGCATCGGGGATGCTTTCCAGGGCTGGAGTGTCTGTGAGCCGCGCCAAGGAGGCCCGCTTGGCAGCAGATAGCAGAGAGCCTGGTGCCAGGCGGCCCCCTTTGTTTATCTGACTGCGACTTATCAAGGCGATCGCCGCCTGGCTGCCCGGCCTCCAACCCCCAGCGCTAAGACAAACAGCTCGCCTCCAAAGAATGCCCCTGTTATCACAGCCTCCTATCGCGTGCTCCCATGGCTCAGCCTCAACCTCTTATTCTCTCGTTCCAGAGTCCCCTCCTCCTCCCTACTCCAGATACCCCATGGACTTTTTAACACCAACTGGTGAGTGCCATTTGTTTTCATTTTTATTCGGTTTAACTTATCTTTTCATTAATGTTTGCCTTAGTTCGGAAGTCCCTGCTGAAAGAAATCAATGTGGCTTTTTAAACTTTTTTCTGTACCGTTCTTTTTTCCTGTAAAGGGGCTTGTTCATACTGCGCTGCGGTTTTTTGGCGATTGATGCCCCTTCGATGACAGTAATAATGCATGGTCGTTTATGTTTTAGCTCTGTTTAGCAGTTTATTGTGGCCATCTGTTGCATCCATTAAGCGACTTTTGGTGGGGGTGCCGAATTTACTCTCAGCCTGTGTCTTGTCTCACCTATTTAGGTTCCTGACATATTTTCTTAGTACATTAAGCGCAATAATACACATTTTTAGGTCATGCGTATTTCAGAAGAAGTTCTGTATAGCACATGCTCCTCTCCTTGACCATAAAGGGCCTCTCAAGTCCAGACAGCACCCGTTCTCTTGTGAGGATCTCTCATTCTGTTGTGTTTTGATTTTCCCTTTGCATTTTGGGACTTGTAGTTTTAATTTCCCATTATTGTTTGTATGTCAACGATCAAAGCAAAGGATAGAAACGGGACTGTGTACGTCATGCACGCCTGCTACGAAACAACTTGAGGGGGATCTGCAAACTGCCCCCCCCACCAAAAAAAAATCCAGGGGCTTGCTCTGTAAACGTGTGACATTATTGCATACATCAATGTTTTTTGTTCCTGGGGAGTGCTGCGAGGCGTCCTGTCCCCACCACCTCTCAACCGGTTAAAGGTCCCAAGAAGTCACTCTGATCAGATCTATATGAATGGATGAGACAAGAATGCTATTCACGTTGTGTTACTCGGGCGAACACCCGCTCTGCTTTTCGCCTCCCTAAAGTCACTGTAAAGTTCTAACCCGGGCTTTGGCACTTTCCCTCTACAATGTCGCCCCCCCTTTTCCTCCCGGCTTGTAATTGCTTGGAGGGCTGCCAGGGCAGGAGCCCATGGATGGGCGGCTGGCACCGGCCCTTCTGCAGTTGTCTGTGTATATAAATTCCTGGTCGGCAGCCAGCGTGCCCCTGGCCGGGCAGGGTAGCAGTGCCCTGTTGGAAGCCAGGGGCTCCGGGGCAGAGGGAGGCAGCGAGACTGCTGTGAGTTACTCCATATCCCTGTCTGAAGATGAATTGATCGGGGTATCGATCGTGCCAAAGGTCTCTAATGTGATTGAGTTTTAACGCTAGCCAACCAGTCATTTAACCGAATCTATGGCCTGGAAATATGAAATAAAAGGCTGGTGGCTTAAAGTGGTTCCCTTCTTTGTTAAAATAAATAAATAAGAGCGCGCGGCGGCGGCGAAACAAGATGGCCGCCACCTGAGGAGCTCAGTGACGACGAGCTACGCTCGTAATCAAAGGGAGCCTTTTTCTACAGCGTTTTTCACGAAAATGTTATTTTCGTGCATCGGAAGGGGCAAAGACTAAGGAGGCAAGTTTTTAGACCAAAAACGGTCTATTTGACACTCTTTTTCTCTGGCTCTCTATTTTGCCTCAGTGCTTCCCCACAATGCAGCCGCCATTTTGTCCATCTCTAATGTCGGACTTTCTATCATTTTCTTCACCCTGCTAATTCAGTCCACTAATGGCCTACACTCTGGTTTGCTTAACTGCAGGAAAGGATTTACATACTGTAACTGCGTTATTCCTACTTCCACTTTTATTCGGCTCCAGGATACCTCTTCAACATATTTATTGAACTACTTACTGGTATGCAATTTTGTTGGTTACATATAGATTTCTGCTTTACGTGAGGTTTGCGCAGCCTTTTCTCTTCACAAACGCGCACTGGCTCTGACGCTGCTGTATAACGCCTTCATGGTTTCGTGCTGCTTCTGGTCTGAGGTCCACTTCTTCATAATAATTTTGATTTAAACAACAGGGCTTCTGCTGCTTCTCTCGTCTCATTGTCTGTATTCTAGTCACCATTGGAGTTTTCTTCCTGCTTTTGGTGTTTTCATCCGGCTACGTTGTTCATCATGGATTCTTCACACTCGAATAAGCCCCATGGGTCCACCGGGGCCACTTGCGGTGGTCGTAAGGAGTCAACTGTTAGCACCAGCAAGCGTCCCAAGAAAGACCCATCTTCTCCATCAAAATCTCCGCTTCCTCTCACGCTGGAGGACATAATGGATGAACTGCGTCTTATTCGACCTTTCATGTCGGATACCACCGCCACTCTTCAAAGAATTGAAGAGAAATGGACTGGCCTGGATTCAAGACTTTCAGATGTTGAACAGAAAGTAAGTGATGCACAGGATGTCGTTGCCAGAGTTGAGAGTCTTACCAAAGAAGTTACTCAACTTAAGAAGACTACAGAGGATTTGGAAAACCGCAATAGGCGCAACAACCTACGCATTTACGGAATTCCGGAAGGTTCTGAGGGCTCGGACATGATATCTTTTTTGAAAACCCAAGTCCTGCAGATCGTTGGCCTCCCCAAACCCATTGACTTTAACATTCAAAGAGCCCACAGATTAGGACCTCAGAATGCCTCTTCCTCAACTAAACCAAGAGGTATTATTGCCTATTTTCTTCTATATTCTGATCTCATGGCTATTCTTGGCGCTGCCAAACAACACAAGCAGATGCTTTGGTCCGGTCATAAAGTTTTCTTCAGCCAAGATGTCTCCAGGCCAACCGCCAACCGGCGAAAGGAGTTTCTCGACCTCAGACCAGCATTGAGATCTATGAATGCACGCTACGGTCTTATTCACCCCTGCTTTTTCAAAGTGACTTATAAAGACAGAACTCTCTCCTTTGAAGACCCAGCCGACCTTCGGAAATTCATCCATACTCATAAAGGAGAACTTATGGAATTGAGCAAACCTTAACTGATATGTTATTTGTTCTATTTTAAGCTCATTAGGTCTTCAATATGTTGGCCGTATAAGTTAATTGTTTCTCTTTTCGTTCCCTCCCATGTTTCTTAGGTCTTCCTTGTGTAGTATTGCTGCCGATGTCCATACCCACGTTACCCTCACGTTTGTAATGTTTGCTTCATTCCGCTGTAATTTTATCCTACTGTCTGGTAAGTTCCCTTCCTTTTTGTAATATCTGTCCACTATTTTTGTCTACGGACTTTATTTTTGTCCTTCCTCCCTAATATATTACGATAGACTTGTTTCTCCTCGTTGTTACCCTTTCGGAGTGGCTGTCATGTTCTTCGCCGCCCCCTCCCACCTTAATGTTCTTCCTATGGTTGTACTTTATGACTAAAGCCACTTGGCTTTCTGTCATCTTCTTTCTTATAACTCTTATTGGGCGATTACGCTCTCTCTTTCTCTTCTTCTCTCCTTTCTCTCACCTCTTTTCTCTTTTCTTCTCTTCCTCGTGTAGATTCTTCTCTGTACTTATTCTGCCTATACTTTTACACTTTTCTCTTGTATTAATTAACTGCTCTCTTTTTCGCTTATCATTAATGATATATAAAGCTATATTCTCTAATCTCCTTCCTTCTGGTCCCTCCAACTTAAATATATTCTATGGGCATATCTCGGTCTTCCTTTTCCTTCATTTTCTCTTCACTTTCTCTCATATTGGCTCATTTCTCTTTTTTGTGGTCTTTCTTATTTTCCTCACTATTCATTTTCTAAGTGTTATATCTCACTTTTGTTTACTTTTACCTAAATTTTACTGATGAAAAGTCTACGCATCATTTCATGGAATGTTAAAGGTATTCGTAACCCGGTCAAGAAACAACGGGTATTGTCTCACCTTGCTAGATTGAAATGTCATGTTGCACTACTACAAGAATCGCATCTTAAGTCACAAGACTTGCCTTCATTACGTAAACAATGGGTGGGTGAGATTTTTTGCTCTCCGGCCGTAAACAACAAAAACGGAGTTGTTATTTTATTTCATAAGTCATTGAATGTTCTCTTGCAAAATGAATTTAAAGACAACAACGGTAGATGGCTTTTTTTAAACACTATAATTAATAATACCCAATTTTCTTTTTGTAACGTATATGGCCCTAATGGTATTGATCTATCCTTTTGGCATGAGTTCTCTACTCTTCTCTCCTCCCATGCTGATGAGAATCTGATAGTAGGTGGTGACTGTAATCAACTTATGGACCCCTTCCTGGATAGGAAGTCCCAAACCAAGTACGTCCCCAACAAGATGCAAAAAACGTTTCATAAGGTTATCACCTCCAGAGGACTTGTTGATGCATGGAGAACAAATCACCCTGATGTTTTAGAATTTTCCTTTTTTTCCCCAGTACACAGATCTCACTCCCGCATAGATTATATTTTTCTCACACAACCAATTTTACAATTCATGACCAATGTAGAAATTGGCTCCATTCTCATTTCTGACCATGCCCCCGTTATCTTAGACATGGACTATCCTTCGCCTGCACCTATATCTCGGCGTTGGCGTTTCAACAACTCCCTTCTCCTGGACTCCCAATTTACAGAACAATTCATACTGTTTGCCAATGAATTTTTTCAGAACAATCTCTCCTCTGTCCCCCAATATCATTTCATTTGGGATGCCTTTAAAGCGGCTGCTAGGGGTTTTATAATAGACTATGTGTCACGTAAGAAAAAGAAAGCTTTCTTAGACTCATCATCTATCCTGAAACAGATTAAAACTTTAGATCATAAGTATTTTACCACCAATTGCCCTGACACGTTGTCTAGCCTCATTAAGGCAAAAATGCAATATAATAAACATTCTTGGGACTCCGCTTGTAATAACCTCCTCAGATTCAATGCGAAAATGTATGGGGGTCGAAATAAGGCTGGCAGATCTTTAGCCAACTATCTTAAAATCAAAAAACAAAAATCTAAAATTGTTGCTATCACGGATAACTCTGGAATTCGGCATACTTCTGATGCTAAGATCCTAGACTGCTTTACTGATTTTTATACTACCCTTTATACCCCGGAATCCTCCCCTTCCCCCGAACAAATTGACTCCTTTTTTCAAAATATCCCTAAACCCCCAGAGAGCAACATTGATCTCTCATCGTTGAATGTTCCCATTTCAGAACAAGAGATCATTGAAGCAATCACTCTTTTACCCAAAGACAAGACACCTGGCCCTGATGGTTTTACTGTTCGGTTTTTTCTCCACTTTAAGTCATTTCTGGTCCCTCAGCTCTTCTCCTTAATCAACCACTTTCATACTATTGGCGCATCACAAGGCTCTTTTACTCAGGCAATGCTTTGTCTAATACCCAAAAAAGATAAGGACCCTTCCTTCTGTAAAAATTATAGGCCCATTTCTTTGATCAATACAGACTGTAAGATCTTTGCCAAGCTACTCGCCCTTCGTATTAATAAAGTAATCCCGGACCTTGTTAATATTTACCAATCTGGTTTCGTCAAAGGACGCTCTATCACAGACAACTCACGTACCTTTCTTAACATTATTCACTTGGCTTCTAAAATTGATTCACCTTTAGCTGCTATCACTCTCGATGCTGAAAAAGCGTTTGATAGGGTTAATTGGGAATTTATTTTTGGTGCATTGAAGTGGCATGGTTTTAGCCCTCCTATCATTAAATATATCCAGCTGTTATATTCTTCTCCCACTACTTCTGTTTGGGTTAATGGTAGTCAATCTCGTTATTTCCCCCTCCGAAGGGGGACTAGACAGGGGTGTCCCCTTTCCCCTCTCTTATTCATTCTTGCCTTAGAACCCTTTTTAGAAAAAATTAGACGCTCTCCACATTATATGGGTTTTCATTTCAATAAAACGAATATTAAATTTACTGCATATGCTGATGATATTTTATTATATATTTCTAATCCGTCTACCTCATTACCGGCTTTCTTCTCCTTACTACAAGAATACTCTATTGTCTCTGGCTATAAATTGAACATAGATAAATCGGAAATCTTGCCCTTAAATAAGTTCTGCCTCCCTTCTATGTTTCAGGGTACCGGTTTTGAATGGAACTCCAAACATATCAAATGTCTAGGCATTCTTTACGCCAATACTATTCGGGAAATTATTAAAATTAACCTTGCTGACATACTTAAAAAATTATCCGCTCTGATTGATGGTTGGTCTCCTCTCTTTCTCTCTTGGTGGGGTCGATTAGCTACAATTAAAATGATGCTCCTTCCAATTATTAATTTTTATCTTTCTATGCTTCCTGTTTCTCTTCCTAGCTCTTTCTTTAGTACCATTAATAGTTCCTTATCCAAATTTCTCTGGAATAATCGCAAGCCTAGGATTTCACTTGCCCGTCTTCAATTGTCCAAGGATTTGGGCGGTGTACGTTTCCCCAATCTTAAACGCTATCACTCCGCTTTTACTTTGAAACAGATATGGCCTTTCTTATCCGACTCCACTGACTCTACTTTAACAGCGTGGAGCTCATTGGAACAAGCCCAATACTCTCCTTTCTCCTTTATTTCAGCTACTCGCCTCTCTCAACCTCCGAAGCGTTTCTCTTCTCCTATTTTTGTTCACTCCAAAGCACTTGCTACTTCTTTGCTTAATACCCACCTTTCTTCTACAGATGTTGCCTCACGTACTCCAATTTGGTATAATAAACATTTAAAGATTCACAATAGAGCCTTATTTTGGAAAGAGTGGATTGACAAAGGTATTATCACACCTGCTCAGCTTATGAAGGATGGGTCCTTTATGGACTTTTCGGAGATTCAAAAATCTTATTGTATCTCGTCTTCACACGCTCCACATTATCCCATGTTGAAGGAATCTCTCACTCGTCTTCCCCTCCAGATGACCCCTAACGTCACTTTCGATCAAATCCCCTTACCTCCTATTGATTTCTCTACTCAATTCAAAGCTGCTGCTATATATAAAATGTTATCTCATCCCACTAGGGTTAGAATTAAATCTAGTCTGGAGCTCATATGGGAAAAAGACTTGGCCTTAGATCTCTCCTTTCAAACATGGGACTCCCTTTGGTCAAAAATTCATACTTCCTCACGCTCTGCCAGCACAACACAGACTTTATATTATTTTTATAACAGACTTTTTTTCACTCCTGCCGATTTGTATAGATTTAAACTACTTAACTCCCCAAAGTGTTGGTCCTGTCCCCACGAATATAGTGATTTTTTACACATGTTTTTCCACTGTCCTTTTGTTAACTCTTTTTGGTCTCGCATTTGGTTGAAATTGAATGAAATCTTATCTACAAATGTCCCCTTCGATATCAAACATGTTTTTTTAGGCAGCTGTTCGTCGGTTTGGACAACTCATAGTAATGTGGGTAAATTTATTGATTTGTTTATAGCCATTTCTTTTCAGATTATAACTACCAATTGGAAGGATACTTCAAAAATTTCGTTTCAAGCCTGGTGGAATTTACTCTGTCACCATCATAGACTGGACCGAGCTTATGCTACTTCCACAGCTTTGTTGATCAAAAAGGACTTGCTGTGGTTACCACTAACTTCTTTTCTTTCCAGGTTGATTACTTGATTTTGTTATACAAAAAATACTCATTTCATGTTCAACCTATTTTATAGTTTGAATCTTCTCTATCTTCTGTCTTATTCTTTATCTCTTTGCATACTCCCTTTAATGGACCTACACACCCATCTCTGTCCCCCTTTCCCCCTCTTCTTCCTCTTTCTCTCCTCTCTCTTTCTTTTCTCTTTTCCTCTCTCTTCTTCTTTTAAAAATCATTAAAATGCATTTGGTCTTTGTACAGGTTTTATTCTTAGAGGATGTTGTTTTCTTTTTATTCCTTAATTATTCATCCTATTGATATATGACTTTGTACTGATGTTTTACTTTGTTTATTACTTCAATAAAGCATTCTAAACTCAAAAAAAAAAAAAAAAGCCGTGCAGCTGAGGTAGTTTTACAGCTGAAGTAGTTTTACACTCCACACTCTCCAGTTAGTGCTGTATGACTCCAAGCATTTTCTTCCTGTACAACCTTTTACCTGGAGCCGAAAAATGCCTGCTGTAGATAAGGATGCGTGGCCGGCGGCTAATGCCGCTCTTCAAACAGACCGGCCTCTGCTCCTGGCTGCCGCTTTCTGCAAAGTGAACCAGGCGCTTCGTGCCAGGAAGCGGCTTGAGCGTCTGATCGATGGAGCCAGCAGACTGCGCCCGTGTATACAATTGGTCCATGCCAAAGTTTAACATTCGTTTTACTTCACCATTTACAATTTAGATGTCTAGAAAACTACTGTTTCCCAAGCTAGTGGCGAACTTCACATTGGCGTTTGGTGTTTGAATGAAATATATTTCCAAGCCAAGGGAGACTAATTTTGTCCGCACTGGGATGACGTCATTGTTCTGCATATGTTGCTGCAGCAGTGCCCTGAACCCACTGAGCTACCTCGCCGCAATATGCATGGGTCTGCATTGGCCGCCTCGGAAGATCAAGGTATGCATTTATTCATTAGCCGGTGTTGACAGAAGGCGGCTAAAATGTGTGTCAACAACAAAGCCACAACCAACACCTTCACTCCTTCTGCTGAGAAACACCTTAAAATAGCACAAGTGCATGGAAATAGGAAACAGAAGTAAATAATAACAAGCATTTGCAATGCAATATGTCTCGCATATCCGCAAGTTTAAGCTATTGGCAAACAAAATGACAATGCCTTTTATTTATGTTTTGGTTTTTAAAACATAAATAAAAGGCTTTGTCATTTACAAAGCCAATAGCTTAAACTCGTGTAAATGCGAGACCTATTGCATTGCAAATGCTTGTCTGACATGGTGTTGGTGGTTCTAGGACTCTGGGCACTTAAGCACTGCTGTCCAGTGTAAAGTGCGTGTGCTCTCTGTGGTAAACATGGTAAGATTGGTCTACACCTGTTTGGCATATTTAATTTACATGTCAGTCCCTTGTACCACATGGGTTCAGAATGGCGTAGAACTGGAGTGTGCCCCTGCAGTTGCGGGCCCGCGTCCATGTTCTATTGCCCAAAGCAGGGAAGTCCATCAAGGTAGTGATTGGTCTGTCCTGCGTTTTGGCTGGAAGGGGGTTGTGTTGGACTTAGCCCTTTTTGCAGGGTCATCCCCGAACTTTTTGCCTTCCTCCTAGCCTTTTTTCTGACATGGTGTTGGTAGTTCTAGGACTCTGGGCACTTTAGCACTACTGTCTAGTGTAAAGTGCGTGTGCTCTCTGTGGTAAATATGGTAAGATTGGTCTACACCTGTTTGGCATATTTAATTTACCTGTCAGTCCCTTGTAAAGTGGTATCTCATATACCCGGGGCTGGTAAATTAAATGCTACTGGTGGGCTTGCAGCGCTGATTGCGCCACCCACCAAAGTAGCCTTTCAAACCTGTCTCAGGCCTCTGCTGCTGTGACGTGACACCTAAAGTGTGTGCCACGTCTGTGACCCCCCTTTTACTGCATGTCAGTCACCCCTAAGGTAGGCCCTAGCTAGCCCTATGGGCAGGGTGCATTGGAGGTAAAAGGTAGGACATGTACCTTAAGTGTGTGACATGTCCTGGTAGTGACAAACAGCCATTTTGGTTTCTCACTGCTGTGAGGCTGCCCTCTTATAGGAATGCATTGGGGATTCCCTGATAAGTGTTTCAGTGGTTATTCCTGATATGAGAGGAGCAGCGTGGTCAAGTTTGGTATGGTTGGAATAGTAATAATAAATGCTGCGCAATGGTGTGCGCAGATTTATTATCACTATTTTAGAAATGCCACTTTTAGAAGTTGGCATTTCTGTGTGCTATGGGTCTGCCTGCCTGATGTGTATTGCATGTCTGGCTCTGGAGTGACAGGGGCTGGTGAGGTGTGTGTGGCTCCAGGGAGGGCAGGGTGAGTCAGCGCTAGGCTGAATAGGAGATCTGCATTTGGAGTAGTGGGAGGAGTAGTCCCCTGACCCTGAATAGGTCTGTGCCTGCCTGGGTGAATGCTGGCTCCGCCCCCTGTGGTGTGTCTGATGACAGAGCCCAACCTGACAAAGGGAAAGAGGAGCCCTGTAAACAGAGTGCTCCAAAAAACCCAGAACCAGTTGAGGCTGGTTCCCCAAAGCCCTGTGCCAAGGGCAGACAAAGGAAGAGATGTAGTATAAGTACTGGGGCTGTGACCCCATGAAAATGCTGTGCTTGTGCTTCCTGGTGACTTGGGATTGCTGCTGCTGAGCCCCAGGAGGAACCGCCACGAAGGACTGCCTCCCTGCTGGAGGGCCCTGTGAGCTGGCCTGCCTGGTCCCAGGCTTGTGCCCCTGAGACTTGTGGGGTCCCGGGCACCTTGGGAGTGCTATCTATGCCTCTTTGCTCCAGGACGGAGGAGAGCTGCTGTGGTACTTTGCAGCGCTGAGCTGCGACACTTTGGAAGGAATCCCCGCACGTGGGGATTCCCCGCAGTGATGCCGTGAGGCGGGAGCTCACCCTGCATTTGTGCATCTGAGGAGCGGGAGCCCACTCCGCTTTTATGCCGTGTTAGCGGGAGTCCACTCCGCTTTTATGCCGTGTTAGCGGGAGCCCAGCACCGCATTGTGGTGTCCGAGGATATTGAACAGCGGGAGCCCACCCCGCTGTTGTGTGCTACTCTGACAGCGGGAGCCCACCCCGCATGGTGCTTAGCCCAACGGCGGGAGCCCACCCCGCACGCTGAGAAGGAGAGGAGAAGCCGCCGCTCTGAGTGCGACCCGGAAGTCAGGCAGACCGTGCCTGGCTGTGGGGGTCCGCGGGGAAGTTACGTGCCGCAGGCAAGAGTGAAGTGCCGTGAAGGCAGGACCGACGAGACTTCACTCCGTACCTCCGTGAGGCGTTTCGGCCAGTACGCGAGCCATTCTGAGTCCCGGCTCATCCGTAAGGAGACCGAGTGGCGCGCTCAAGGAGGTGTCCCAGTGAAGGCAGAGACCGACCAGAGGCACATTGTTGGTGCCTGGAGCCAGCCGTGAGCACTGCTCCCAGGTGAGTGGCCGGGCAGACGTGGGGCCGAGCGGTTCCACTCCCTGAGAGCAGCTGCCGGATGGTGCGGCTGCTGCCTGATTATTCCTCGGCACAGTGGTGCTTGTGTAGAGTCCCGGAGTGGGGCTCAAAGGCACGGTTGGTGCCGAGGCTACATTTCCACAGCTGCACCGCCAGAGAGAGGGCAGCTGCAACGTTGAAGGGCAACTTCGTTGTCGCTTGAGTCCACGGAGTAGGGGTTTTAAAAGGCACGGTTAGTGCCAGTGTTTGGTGGTCTCTCTCAGCTGCACTGCTAGAGTAGCGGCAGCTGCAACGATGGGGGCATCTTTGATTTTCTTGCTGAATGAAGGAGTGAGATACACTCCCTGCCCCCAGCGCATTGCGCACCTTGGTTTTGCTGCTTTTGGCAGCCAGACGGCCACTTGAAAGGCCCACAGTGTTACGCCCTGACATTTTGGACAAGGGGCATTCGAGCCCCAGTGAAAGGCCAGTTGGCCTGGGGTCAGTGTGATGTTGGTATGGCGCATAGGCCCTAATGTGATTGCCTAATGTTATGCTATAGTGTTTATGCATAGTGTGTTTATGCTGATGACTTATGCACCATGTGTTGATGCCTAATGTTATTACTACAGTGTTTATGCATAATATGTTTATGCTGATGAGGTTTAATGCATAATGTGTTTTATGCCAAAGTGATGCAGACATAATGCGTTTATGTTGCAGGTGATATGACTGAGTACAGTATTGTACCAGTGGTGACTGGTTGTGTTTTATATTGTGCTACTTGTGCTTTGTAAAGGTTCTGACAGTGGCCCGATCGGCCCTGTCATGTGTATATAATCCCCTGTAAATATGTGACCTAGTGCCAGTTGGCACAGTGTATATTGTGTGATTATGATTCTAATGTGTTTATGGATAATACAAAGGCTATTTTTGATATAACCTTGTGTGGAGTTTCTTTTGTAGTGTGCCTAGTGTGTTGCTGCTGTGTGTGTGTGTGTGTGTTGAGCAAACGCTTTACACATTGCCTCTGGGATAAGCCTGACTGCTCGTACTAAGCTACCAAGGGGTGAGCAGGGGTTATCTTCAGCGTGAAACTCCCTTGCCCTGACTAGAGTGGTGGTTTCTGCCTGGCTTAGGCGCAAGCCCTAGCCAACCAGAAATCCCATTTCTAACATTGGTTGTCAGCGGTGAGGATAGGACTTGTGTTTGCGCAGTACCACAGCGACAACTGGTTGCACTACAAACTCTGCATTTAGATAATCACAGGTTTGGGGATTATTTTTCCTGATTTGGTTTTCTCCTTAAAAGTGTCATTTTCAAATTGTGTACTCTTGCTTCAGATCGTACGCCTAGGAGTCTTGTGTTGCACTTGTGTGGGTTTAAGTACCTTGCCAGAATGGAACCTACCTTTAACATACATGATCTGTTGAACTACAGTCTAGAGGAGCTAAGGGGGTACTGTGATGAGAGAAGCTTAGCAGTGAGTGGGGAAGACACTCAGCTATTCCTTCAGAAAACCCTGCTACACTGGCAACAGGATACATGGAGATGTCAGGACTCTGAGTGGGAGAGGGCCCAGGCTGCACACCAAGAGGGTGGTGGGTCTGAGGGTGGCCCTGAAGAGTCTGAAGAAGAGGAAGAATATGACATGGCAGGGACGCCAGTAGGTAGTGAGGACCCGATAGGTAGGGAGTCCCTTCTGGGTCCAGTGCCGGGGGCAGTGCCCCATCCCTTTCCCTGTCCCCAGAGGAGTGGGTGGATAGGAGGGAAGAAAGGGAGCATCAGCTGGCTTTGGACACGCTCCAGTCGGAGTATGCCAAGGAGATAGCGCGGCTGGGTTTGGAGGAGAAAAAGGTCTTGTTGGCCCAGGAGTTGAGTCTCAAGGCATTGGTCCTTGAAGAGAAAAAGCTAGAGTCCGAGAGGGTCTTAGCGCAGGAGAGGATGGCGGAGGCAGAGAGGGCCTTCGCCAGGGAGAAACTAACTCGTCCCCTGAGTGTAGTTTTAGTGGTCTGGATTCACCAGTGAGGGTGGGGTCCAGTGGTGGCAGCAAAAGTGAGTCCAGTGTAGGAAGTCCCACTCCCAGATCCCAGAGCGGGGTACCTAGTTCCCAGGAAGAGGGTGTCACACCTGAAGGGTATAGGTTGAGGTTCAGAGCAGTAGAAAACTGTCTCACCAGTCTTGGGGGGAGTTTGTGGATGAGTGTTGTGATGCACTGGAAGGTCGGGTGATGGGTAGCACGGCAAATGATTTTGAAGGGCTGTTCAATCTGTTTGTCAGAGAGCACATGTTCAGTAATTGTTTTCCGGGGTTACGCCAACACCTCTTGGAGTGTGGGTTCTCTGATCCCAGGGAGCTTGCACGGGAGGCAGACCTCTGGGTGAGTGCCAGAGGGTCTGAAGAGGCATTGGGGAGTGATCCTAAAAGGAGTGGCTCAGGTATCTTCCAGCCCAGAGTGGTGGGAGAGGTTCAGAGTAGCCCAGCTAGGTCCCGGTGTATTGGGAGGGGTGTAGGGGCTCACGTCCTGTTTCAGCAGAGAAGGAGTGAGTGTGGGCTGTGTCCCAAGGTGCCCGAAACCCAGTCTCAGGGCCTGGAGGGTTCCCTAAGGGAACACCAGGTTGGGGGCCTAGGCTGTACTAGTAGGCCACTTGAGGGGATCTCCTAGTGTCAGGAGAACCTGGAGCATCTGTAAATGGAGCTCCAGTGGTTCTGGTGTCTGGCGGTGCCGCTCCTAAGTGGAGGGTGCAGATGGAGGGGTGAGAGGGGGATGTGTTCCCCAGTGGGAGAACCAGTGGGTCAGGGGCCAGCCAGAAGGGCTGAGTCTCTTAGGCGTGACCATGGTGACACCACTTGTGTCCCGGGGGATCTTCGCGCACTGTCAGATGGACAGGGGTCGGGAGATCTGCGCCAGGCAGACTGTCATGCGACACATGAGTCATGTGTTACCCTCAGGGGGATAGCTGTGTGCGCCCCAGAAGTCCTGGTGTGCCAGGCAAGTGTTCAACCGCAGGGTTTAGTCCCTGGGTTGGGAGGCCAGGTTCAGGTTCTGCCTGACCTTGAGGGAAGGACATCTGTAATCAGTGTCCCTACCGTTTTGGCTTCTGGGGGTACCACTCCAGGTGGGAGGGTGCAGAACTCTGGAAGGGGGTGCAGAGGGAGGGATTCCTCACCTCTGACCCCGGTGCAACCTGAGGGTTTAGACCCTAGGTTGGGAGACCAGTTGCTGGAGAGAGGTCCTGAACTGGTGGGAGAGTTGTGTTCTGAGGGTGCCTCTCCAAGGAGAAGAGTGCGGGACCCCAGAAGGAGAGGTAGGGGGAGGAGAGCCTCGCTCGTGACCTCTGGTCAGCCTGAGGGTGCGGACCCTAGGTTGGAGGATCAGTGGCAGTTTAGAACTGCACTGATGAGAGGAAGAGTGGAGAATGGTTACTGTGTGCCAGGGGTTACTGCCCCCCACTCTGTGAGATGGCAAGGACCGGAGATATCTGGATGGCCTAGGGCCTGGTCCTGGCTGCGGACAACTAGGGAGTACCAGTGGGGTAGCTTAGTTGGTCCTGGGAGCTTTGACAGAGGGAACCACATGGGTTCAGAATGGCGAAGAACTGGAGTGTGCCCCTGCAGTTGTGGGCCCGCGTCCGTGTTCTATCGCCCAAAGCAGGGAAGTCCATCAAGGTAGTGATTGGTCTGCCCTGCGTTTTGGCTGGAAGGGTGTTGTGTTGGACTTAGCCCTTTTTGCAGGGTCATCCCCGAACTTTTTGCCTTCCTCCTAGCCTTTTTTCTGACATGGTGTTGGTAGTTCTAGGACTCTGGGCACTTTAGCACTACTGTCCAGTGTAAAGTGCGTGTGCTCTCTGTGGTAAACATGGTAAGATTGGTCTACACCTGTTTGGCATATTTAATTTACCTGTCAGTCCCTTGTAAAGTGGTATCTCATATACTCGGGGCTGGTAAATTAAATGCTACTGGTGGGCTTGCAGTGCTGATTGCACCACCCACCAAAGTAGCCTTTCAACCCTGTCTCAGGCCTCTGCCATTGCAGGGCCTGTGCGCGCAGTGTTACTGCTGCTGTGACGTGACACCTAAAGTGTGTGCCACGTCTGTGACCCCCCTTTTACTGCATGTCAGTCACCCCTAAGGTAGGCCCTAGCTAGCCCTATGGGCAGGGTGCATTGTAGGTAAAAGGTAGGACATGTACCTTAAGTGTGTGACATGTCCTGGTAGTGACAAACAACCATTTTGGTTTCTTACTGCTGTGAGGCTGCGCTCTTATAGGAATGCATTGGGGATTCCCTGATAAGTGTTTCAGTGGTTATTCCTGATATGAGAGGAGCAGCGTGGTCAAGTTTGGTATGGTTGGAATAGTAATAATAAATGCTGCGCAATGGTGTGCGCAGATTTATTATCACTATTTTAGAAATGCCACTTTTAGAAGTTGGCATTTCTGTGTGCTATGTGTCTGCCTGCCTGATGTGTATTGCATGTCTGGCTCTGGAGTGACAGGGGCTGGTGAGGTGTGTGTGGCTCCAGGGAGGGCAGGGTGAGTCAACGCTAGGCTGAATAGGGATCTGCATTTGGAGTAGTGGGAGGAGTAGTCCCCTGACCCTGAATAGGTCTGTGCCTGCCTAGGTGAATGCTGGCTCCGCCCCCCTGTGATGTGTCTGATGACAGAGCCCAACCTGACAAAGTGGAAGAGGAGCCCTGTAAACAGAGTGCTCCAAAAAACCCCAGAACCAGTTGAGGCTGGTTCCCCCAAGCCCTGTGCCAGGGCAGATGAAGAAGAGATGTAGTATAAGTACTGGGGCTGTGACCCCATGTTTCGTGCTTGTGCTTCCTGCTACTTGGGGACTGCTGCTGCTGGGCCCCAGGAGGAACCGCCATGAGGGACTGCCTCCCTGCTGGAGGGCCCTGTGAGCTGGCCTGCCTGGGCTCAGCCTTGTGCCCCATAGACTTTGCCTGGGCACCTTGGGAGTGCTATATACCTCTCCCAGGACGGGGAGAGTGCGGGGACTTTGCAGCGCTGAGCTGCGACACATTTGGAAGGAATCCCGATGTGGGGATTCCGCCGCTGTGATGCCGTGGAGGGGAGCCCACCCCGCATTTGTGCTTTTATGCCATGTTAGCGGGATCCCACTCCGCTTTTATGCCGTGTTAGCGGGAGCCCACCCCACATTTGTGTCCTTGTAGAGCGGGAGCCCACCCCGCTGTTGTGTGCCCCTCTGAGCGGGAGCCCACCCCGCATTGGTGTTTACCTAACGGCGGGAGCCCACCCTGCACGCTGCGAAGGAGAGGAGAAGCCGCCGCTCCGAGCGCGACCCGGAGGTCAGGCGCCCGTGCCTGGTTGTGGGCAGAGCTACGGCCGGAAGAGTGGTGCCGGAAGGAGGACGGGAGCCTACCCCGCCTCCGTGACCGTGAGATGCGGCCGATCGGTCCCCGCGATCGAAGGAGACCGAGTGGGGTAAAGGAGGGTCCGGTGAAGCAGGACCGACCGAGGCACATTGTCGGTGCCTGGAGCCAGCCGTGATCTGTCCCGGTGAGTGGGGGCAGACCGGAGCCGAGTTTGCGCTCCCTGAGGCACAGTGGTGCCTGTGCCTATTTTCCTCTGGGGCAATTCTTGTTAGAGTCCCGGAGTGGCGGCTCAAAGGCACAGTGGTGCCGAGGCCTACATTTCCACAGCTGCACCTGCGAGAGAGCGGGCAGCTGCAACGTTGAAGGGCAACTTCGGTCCCTTAGCTCCGGAGTAGGGGCTTTACAAGGCACAGTTAGTACCAGTGTTTGGTGGTCTTTCTCAGCTACACTGCGAGAGTGCGGGCAGCTGCAACGACGGGGGGCATTTTGCTTTTCTTGAGAATGAAGGAGTGAGATACACTCCCCTGCACCCAGCGCATTGCGCACCTTGGTTTTGCTGCTTTTGGCAGCCAGAGGGCCACTTGTAAGGCCCCAGAGTTGCGCCCTGACATTTTGGACAAGGGGCATTCAAGCCCCAGTGAAAGGCCAGTTGGCCTGGGTCAGTGTTATGTTGGTAGGGCGCAAGGCCCTAATGTGATGCCTAATGTTATGCTATAGTGTTTATGCTTAGTGTGTTTATGCTGATGACTTATGCACCATGTGTTGATGCCTAATGTTTTACTTTAGTGTTTATGCATAATATGTTTATGCTGATGATTTATGCATAATGTGTTTTATGCCAAAGTGATGCAGACATAATGCGTTTATGTTGCAGGTGATACGACTAAGTACAGTATTGTACCAGTAGTGACTGGTTGTGTTTTATATGTGCTACTTGTGCTTTCTAAAGGTTCTGACAGTGGCCCGATTGGCCCTGTCATGTGTATATAATCCCCTGTAAATTGTGACCTAGTGCCAGTTGGCACAGTGTATATTGTGTGATTATGATTCTAATGTGTTTATGGATAATACAAAGGCTATTTTTTATATACCCTTTTGTGGAGTTTCTTTTGTAGTGTGCCTAGTGTGTTGCTGCTGTGTGTGGGTGTTGCGCAAACGCTTTACACATTGCCTCTGGGATAAGCCTGACTGCTCGTGCCAAGCTACCAAGGGGGTGAGCAGGGGTTATCTTCAGCGTGTAACTCCCTTGCCCTGACTAGAGTGGTGGTTTCTGCCTGGCTTAGGCGCAAGCCCTAGCCAACCAGAAATCCCATTTCTAACAGTCAAGAATCCCCTTAGGAAAGAGCCAATCCCATTACCTGATGTGAGAGAATGAAGGACCCCATCTTAGTCTTGAGTTGGACACTCCAGGAGGGATGTCAGACCACTGCGTGCTGGAGTGTCTGCATGCAGGAACCTCAGCGTCTCGGGTCAGCGTGTCAGCATGGAAGTCTTTCTCCTCTCGTTTGCCCAGCGAAGATGTGGTGCTTATATACCCAAAAGGTACCCTCAGGGGATCTACCTAGATGTTTCATGGTACTGTGGGAATGTCGGCTAAGGATGACGATAGTGGTGACCCTTACACAGAGTTATTATGCAGAAGATGGTAATTCTGCTGTGATACTGAGATTCCTCATGCATAATACATGAGGCTTGTTTTCGGAGAAAACCACACGACATTTATGCAACACCTAACGAGGTAAAAGGTCAGCGCCAGACCCGTTATGTAGAACAATGGTAGGACAAATGGAGGTAAAAGGTTGTGCAACTACCTAGGCCTATATTGGAGTACATTGGGGTTCATAACACCCACTTCTCATCCGACTGGACGACAAAGTAACAAATGTTAAAATATGCCTGTTTAAAAAGCAAAAAAGACATTGCTAAAATATGAGCATGAAAACGTCTAAAAAGATGGATTGTGTAAAAAAAATGATGTAAAGTTCAAAAGCTATGTAAGTCCTCTAAATAGCAGAATATACTGTTAGACCGACTGAGCACGCCGAAAGCCTTAGTGCTCAGTGAGAGCAAAAGAGGAGAGGAAAGAAATAAATTAAAAATCATGTTTTCGAATTCCAATTTAGGTTGTTTTCGAAAAAGTCTGAATTGTTCCCAGCACACAGAGAGTCAAATGTTTATGTGTCCTGTGTGGGAGACGCAACATCACTGTTGCTTGCCTTCGCAGACGACGGTCCCTGTAACACCTCTTGGATCAGGTCAATGGAGCAAAGGTGAACTTCTCCGGTTCCCACAGCCATTGCTGAGGAAGCACTTGACGCCTGTTAGCCTGGTGCAGAGCCGGTCTCCATTCTGACATGAGCTGAAGTATCCTGTGGTGGCTCTAAGAATGCCGACGTCAGAATTGGAATATGCAGAGGACACTGCACTAGATGGACCTTTAATGGGTCCAGTAGTACATCCACATCCGGACGCGCAACCGATGGAAGTGTTAGACAGATGTCCAACACGCATTCGTGACGGCAAAATAAGCAGCGGAGTACAGACAAGACGCAGTCAAGCCAAACTGATCGGAATGACAGAAACCAATGATGTCTTAGCTCCCGAAGCCGAGATGTGCCCAGATGGAGTACCATGAGTTCACGGCAGCGTTGCTCCAAGAGTGCTTTTTCCATCTCTCTGGAATTTGGGACGTCCATTGCGTAGCAGGAAAATTAAAAGCAGGATACCCACTACAAGTAGTAGGACCAGCAAAAGCCCTCCAAAAATGCTTCCCAATACGGAGTGTATAAAAGATGGAATAACTCCGAAGATTGTCTGAAAGGTGTTCAATAGCCCAGAACCTATGTTCTTAATCAGGTGTACTATCCCACTCGTATCAGACATGTTAAATATACGATGTAGCATTTCCCCGAAATGGAGCGGGAAGTTTGTTCGGACTAGTGCCTGTATCGCAGCTGAAAACCTTGCAATCTGAAGATCAAAAGTCTCTCGAGCTGAGGTTAAAGCCACCTACCTCTGAAAAAGTATAGCTTTCAGTCTGCTCAGAGAATCAAACCGTATAAGGTAAACATTTAACGAAGGCCATAGTGGCACCACCCTGACTGTGTGGGTCGGTGGAAACAATACTTGCATACAACAAGTAACCCTGGAACTTACTGTGACCAGATATGCGATGCCCGGCAGCATCCCACAACAACCTCTATCATTCAACATGAAATAACTCCCATTCGAGAGTAGTTTGAATACCGGATGAATCTTGGCAGCTGGGGATCCTTTTCAAGTGACAAGATAGGTTTGCAACCGAAGCGTTGCAAGCTCCGTGAAACATAATATCCTGACAAATTAGAGACCCACTTAACGAATTCTCACAGTCTGAACTGCTGAGAAAAACTTCAGTGTCCCCATTTCGGCATCTAAATCTGTAAGGTAATTCCCAAGATTCATGAATGCATTCCCTACCCAACACTTCACACCTGCCTACTACAGTACTGTGGTACTGTCGACAATATTGAAATTGGAATGTTGCCACTGGCAATGTTATATGGCCATGGATTAACCATTCTGTGGAAGGTGACTCAGCCACGTTGAAAGATAATTGGTCCAATTTTTCAATGTGCAACATTGTATACCTTGCATCTCTTTGTGCCATTGTTTTCTGCCTTTCCGATAAATTATAAGGAGAGAACAGGACGTACTGTTGATATATCGCCAGGGCACATGACCAGAGCGCAGCGATTGTAGCGTCCAGCTTAATAACATGATGGATTGTAACTGCGATTGCCCATGCTGAAGAATGGAAAGGTCCTGTTCTACTATATCTATTGCAGAAGACACAATGTTGCCCAGTGAATAAATCCTGGATGAGAGTGTGGTCATGCCATTGTCGACCAGTGCCAAAGAATATTCTAGGTTAACCCTGTCAATTTCACGCAATCTCTCCGCAGCTTCCTGTTGAGAGATCTTCCATACTTCGTTGTAAATAGTTTATAAGAAGCGTTTACGACGTGGTTACCGGGGCCCTAGCAAAAAATCCCTTAGATCCTTGTCATCCGAAAGTAAGGACAAGTGTTGTTTCACCTGGTACAGTGTTGAGGTTCTCAGCCAATCTAGGCATAACGTCCCAACAGTATAGGATGTCACCACCCCCGGATGTTCCCGTTGTACAGAGTGTTGGTCTGGCCTATGGATACTAAACCCTTCGGTGGTACCCTTGAATCTTGATTGACACCCATTTGTGTCGACAGGCCAAACTAACCATCCCTTCCAAATGGGGTCTGAAGAACTGTATGAACCCTCATGTATAATGTCTTCTAGCGTATCCTCACTTTGTTGTGTATAGTTTTGCTATCCCTCAAAGTGTGAAAGCGAGGGAATGCAAGGTGGGTTCAAGTCCTTGGTCCTGGCTAGTCCAAGACAGGAAGTCTGTTGCACTGTGTTGTTCAGGAAGATAATTTGCTGTGGTATGAGGCATGCTCTAAATAATGTCTCAGTTCCCTGAACTTGCCAATCTTTAGTCCCCCAGACCGATTTTGTTTCTATGGTGTCCCTCCAAAAGTCGAAACCCTGTAAAGACAGCTGGGAAATAAAGGAAGCAGAGTACATCTGTTTCTTGTTGGTGTGCATATTTTTCTTTGCAGGTGTAGGTGCAACCTCATAATAAAATGAGGCCGGGTCAGAAGTGTTAAACCCATAAAAATAAGCAAACTTCTGTGCAAACGTTTGTAAACTACTTTTCGGTGGTTTGGGGCAATGTTCCCATTGATGATAAGTGAAAACATTACGTGGGATACTTGCTTTGTGCAAGAAATGATGACCTTAGTATTGGTAACAATACATGGTATCAAAATCACATGTATCATCATACAATTCATTTTTAGAGAATGCAGCAGATTGTTCTGAATCAGACAGCATACTATTCACAGTTTCAAAGCCCTAATCATCAGAGAATGTACTGGAGGTGATGATATCATTCAAAGACATTTTAAATACATGTGGTATTTTCAGAAGTTCAGTGGGACCAAATGTATCATATGAAACCCTATCCCAAACTATTCAATCAGGAATCAGGACTGCTGTAATGTGCACAAAGGACTGGTCTCTTCGTTTACGATGAAATGATATATGTAGTTTCAGGACCAAGTTCATATGCTGTACTGCAGAGCATTCTGGGAGATAATATCCATTCAGGAGCAGGATAAAGACAGTCACTACACCTATCCAGAGGGCTAGGAACAGTAGACCAATTGTAATCCAGAGCTGTAGCCAGGGAGAAGCAAAGTAAGTCTTTTGTAGGAAACAGAAGCTGGCGGTGACTCAGGTTCACTCGGATCCAGTGAGAAGGTATCAAAATCGATGAGGTGGCCAGACGCTGTTCGATCTATCTTTGGTAGCTCAGCAGGTTTTGTTGAACTGGCTGTTGACTTGTTTCGAGACATATTCACATAGATGTCGGTATTAGGCCGAATTGAGATCTGTGTTTCATTTGTAGTTTGTTGTTTTTCAGTTTCAACGGGTACGAGTTCCAACCATTGTTGGCAACTCCGTTACTTCGTAGAGTACAATCTTCAAATGTTATTAGTCTTTCTGTCTGAACTTCCTGTTTGTTAGGGAGAGGAGATCGGCTGCTACCCAGGAGCCCATGCAGCCTGCTATTCAGTATCGGCCACATAGTGTGGTTTGATTGGATCAATGGAGGCAAATCCCTTTTCTTTCTTTCCGTCAAGAGGCGGTAGAAGTACTGTTCTTGTTTTTTCGACAGGCAGGACAGGTACAGGCCCAAATTCTTTTTTGTCCACAATTTGTTCTCTGACCAGGTCCCCGCTCTTCGGGACCCAGGCAGTTCTTACCGAAACTGCTTTCACTTCCCCAGTGGCAGTGTGTTTTACATGGACGTTGCTTTGTAGTGCCCAGAATTCATTGAGTTCCTGTAAAACAGCCAAACGATCATTGGTGTCAAATGCTTTATCTACCTCTGTGCTGCCACAATCGAGGTCGGGTACCCGCATTCTCATCCCAAACAGGACCTCATATGGAGTACGGCCTCCTAGGGAACTTCTTGGCATGTTATTTAGTGCCCTCTGGACCCCATATAGGTGATTGACCTAACTACCACCCGAGCCTAATACCCTTGCTGTAAAGGATTGCTTTAAGACCCGGTTTTTCCTCTCCACAATCGAATTTCCCTCTGGATTATACGGAGAGGAGTACTGCAATGCAACACCCAAAATTCCCATAGTTTCTTTGTAAGCCCAAGAGCTAAACACAGGGCCATTGTCAGAATGTAATGTGCCAATTGCGTATGTCCCTAAGAAGACTCGCAAATCCTTTATAACAGTTCGAGCGTCAGCTGAAGGCTGGGCCACAGGAATCTAGAGCAAAAACCCACTGCCACCAAGATGTACTTGTAAACCCCTTCAGATTGTAGGGGGCCGCAGTGGTGCAAATAGACACATGCAAGAGGTCTGTCTGATATCAGTAAAGGTGTCTGTGGTGGACGTGCTACGGTGAAACCCTTCATCTACTGACAGATGTCGCACTTAAGGACAAAGCCCTTGGTCTGCTTGGTAAGACCTGGCCACCAATAACGTTGTTTCAGCAATGAAACTTTTGCAGTGATAGCTGTGTGTGCTTAGCCCAGACCCTCGTGTGCAGCTAGTATTAAACCTAATCTGTGATCCATGTTTGGTATTATTCTATCCCCCACTTTTGGAATTTGAGCATACAGAATATTTTGCGCATCTAACTTGTAGGAGTACTTGAGTGAAAAACCTTATGGCAAAGCAAATGTTTTTACGCGGAGCGATTACAGCAACCATTATCTGACCGTCAACTCTCATGCTAGAACAAGTGATTGCGGCAATGGCAGCAGTTCGCACTGTCGCCTTGGCGGCTTCATCAGCTAATGAATTCCCTTCGACATGCACCCCAACACTTTGATGACTCAGCATATGAATCATGTGAGCCTTTTTTCAGCTCTGCCACTTGTTTCCAATGTAATTTATACTTTAATGTGCAACCTTTTGAATCTGTAAATCCATTCTGGCCCCAGTATTGAAGATATTCATTGTAAGACTGGACACAATAAAATGAATCGCACACAATTAGTGTGGCGAATTCTCGATTCGTATTTTTAGAGCCAATATCAGGGCTTTTGGTTCTGCAAGCTGAGTTGTGCAATCTCCTAGAGACTGGGTCTGCGTATTGCTAGGATGGAAATTACCGTCCCGCATACGTCCCTTTACAATCGCACAAGCTGCGAAGTATTGCTGTTTACTTCCTACGGCTGGCTGAGCTGAACCGTCAGTGTAAATTATGTATTTATACTTATCTAGAGGCATTATTTATTTTGGAAGAGGGTATTCTTGTTCGTATTACAAAAATGCTTGTGTTTTTAATGTAGAGCCAAATTTGTAGCCTACATCTGTTGCAGTGAGAGATTTAGCCCATTTTATCCATCGCGGATGCAGTGCTTTACTGTTAGGAACGCTTGCTTTAGTAACAGCCTCTAAGTTTGGTACCAGAGTTATGACAATTATTTGTTTCCCCTGAGCCAATGCTCTTTCTCTCACCATAGCAGTCTGTACTGCTGTTAGAATTTTTCAGTGGATGCAAAACGCATCTCAGCGTTTGTGTACAAATTAGATTTTATATGCAAAGGGTACAGTTTCCCCTTCATTGAATGTTAGGTAAGTGTACCCGGATTTACCCTCAATTACACGGATCACCACATTTGTAGTATTTATATGTGTATGTAAATGTTTGGAAGCTATCATGTCAGCTTGTAGGGAGTTTTTGGAGGTTGGAGCAGCGTGCACTTTTCAAAAAAATTAGCTGCTAGGCTTTTCCCTTCACTTGAGAGCTCATATCCTAAGAATAGGACATGGAGGTGGGCAATTTTTGAATTTTTAAAGTTAAATTTTTAGCCGTCAGAGGCGAATCCCAGAATTATGTTGTTTGCCCTGTTCAAATGATCCAATAATTCATTGTCCGTCAGATAAATATCATCCACATAGAACAATGCCTCCTCATCAAAATTTTGAAGTAACTCGGATACTCTTGCTGAGAACAACCCGGGGCTATTCTTATACCCTTGGGGCAATCTACAGAATTGACGTTGAGAGCCGAGGGCCAGAAATGCTGTAAGATATCTGCTCTCAGGCACTATATTTTGGCATAAGAATCCATTTGAGATATCTAGTGTTGTTTTGTATTTTTTCCGCAAAATGTTATTCATTAATGCGGCACTGTGTGCATTTTGTACTGCAAATGTCTTTGTGCATGTGTTCAAATGCCTATAGTCTAAAACTAGACGGTATGAATTGTCGGGTTTCATTACGGGAAACAAAGGATTATTCATGGAAGAGGTGCAATTTTCTATTACACCTTGGTATTCAAGTTGATCTAAGATCTCCCTGACTTGCTTTTTTGAGTCATGTTTTATTGGATACTGTCTCTGTGGAGTTGGAGTAGTTTTTACTGCAATTACATGGTGAGGTGACTCAGCATCCCACCCTACATGATTGCAGTATGATGCAGGAGCTAGTGCTACTGCCCACTTCTGCGTGTATGAATGTTTTAATGATTCTGGATCGAGGTCAGAAAAAGCCGGTAAAATTACTGTTTCTCCTTTTGGGCAGTCCATAAAGAACTCAGGTGGCCAATCTTTTTCAGCCAAAAAGGTTATTGTATCTAAAAGTCAGGTTCTCCCAAAAGAGACCCTTCACTTTCCTAGGTATGTCCCCCCATATGGAGTGCTATTACATATAACTGGTGTGGGACATTTCCTATTTTAAGGCCAGCTACTTTCTTCTTTTTAGATTGAGGTTTTGATTTATCTTCTTTTTTGATATCATAGTCAGAAGTGCAATGTGTATCTCTTGACTTTCCTCACTCTTCTGATCTGTGTTCTGACCGTCCTTCCTCTCTGAGTGTTTTGATGAACCCTGAAAGAAACGAGAGGAGCGTGTATCAGTATCCTGATACCTGTAAGATTTTTTAATGTTATCACGATTCCTAAGGTTATACCTCCTGTCAGAGGGCTCCTTTTGAGGAGACCCACCCCGTGATTGTGATCTATTCTGTCTATTTTTTTATTGTTTATTATACCATTTCTTTTTAGAAAAATCTGGGGTTTGCTTGGAGGTATCCTTTTCAAGATTACCCATTACTTGTGGTTTCGCAGGTCTAGCTCCAAAATTATCTCTGCCCAATGAAGCATATGTTTCTTCGATAATTTTGGGTAATTCTCGTTATTGCTGTGCAGGAGAGCATTCCCTCAGGTGTTGCTCCCTGCTGCCTCCCGTTTTATGTTTGCCAATATAATCGTAGATACCTGGGCAAAATTGCCCATTAATTTCATCCTTAAGTTGAGGGCATGTTCTGCCCATACTCATTCTGTATTTGTATTAATACCTCTGGGATCACTGCTATTGAAGGGGTGCCATAAGTTCTGGTATAGATGGCAGTGAAAACTGTGCCCCAAGTGGTAAAGTCCTCTATCTCGGGAGCTATTCCCATTGGCAAGCAGATCGTTAGTATTCTATGTTTTTCTTGCGGGACTGTGTGTGGAAACACAGCCTCTAGCTGTGCTATTTTCTGTGCTATCCAGAATGGCATTTGCTCACGTTTAGTGGGCATTCTTCCCATTACTGCGTTCAGTAGTTGTGTGGTGATTTTAGTTGCATTCCCTTGTAGTTGACCTGCTGGAGTAACCCTTGTAGGTTGAAGTGTGAGTGTTCTCATAACGAACTGTGTCAGATTTCTGTAAAGTTTTATTATTTCTTTGTAAAGTGGACGTAAGTCTGCTATTGGCAATGTGTCAATTTCTAGATGCAGTGTGTAAGCAGCTAAGACCGGCCGGGTCGCTCCGTCTCTCCTGAGCGAACAGAGTCTCACTTTTTCTGTGGTGTGTAGGAAGGTGCCTTTAAACCAGTTTTTATGTTCCTGGTACGTTAACGGGACTTCTCTGTCCTCGTATGGATTGTATTCTTCTGGTATTTCATCGGCTATATAAGAATGAAATGTATGTGTACGTGCATCTGCAGGTGGGAACTTGACCCAAGAATAGAACACCTCTGTCCTGTATGCCTTATGTGCCTCAGTCACGAAGGTAACAGTCCCACCTAATGCTGGTACTACAAAATCTGCTAGTTTTAGAGTAAGTGCATTTCTGACATTTTCTGAAATGTTTATTTCACCTGCCTGCTCTCTGTCCTCTGCTGCATTTGCATTTAATGCTACCGCAGCCTCACTTTGGACAGACATTTCAAAAGATATTTCAAGGAAATAGAGATAAAGGTTTTATGCACAATGTAGGAAACTATAATCCTTCAAGCTTGAATAAACATACAGCCGATATATAGGATCTACCTAATCGGCTTTGGTGGATTTTTCCCTTCCTACTCCAGACGTCTCTCGAGAAAATGTGAGTAGGGGTCTCTGAGAAAGCGCGACTGTACTACTCAGATTTGACCGTTAAATAAGAACCAAACTAACGTTGGTGGCGCCATGTCATGTAGTTCCTACAAATTTATATAGAATCTGCACATTTAGATGACATAAACTAAGGGATTGGTGTCCAGACTGATTCCTGACACCCCCAGAGGATATGTTAGTCTGTAGACCAGCTAGCTCACAGTGCCACTACAAGCCCCACCACCTTACCAAGGAGCTAATAGTTTCTGGCAACTATCGAACATGACAACCCTGACCCCTCAGGGATCATGGAAACAGTACAGTACTTTTCGCTCAGTCACTCATGCTCACTTGTTCTCAGAGAGATATAAAGAATGCACGATGGGGACGTTTTCAATAAGTATTTGTTGAACCAGCATCATTCTAGTATAAAATACGTGTGCTGCAACAACCATTAGACAAAAGCAGATATAGACGAGTACAAGCACCAATAGAGTAAATAAAAGGTAGAACTCTACCATAGTGCTAAAACTGTGAATATATGCAGGCATATTGATTAACCCCGGGCGGAGCTGGCTTAGTGCCACTACGCGGAGTTCCATGTAGTTGGCAAAAAACTCTGTGGAACTCCGCTCCACTCCCCGCCTCCACCCTCCCTAAGAAAAAATATTTTTTTTAAATGTAAAAAGAAAAAAAACACTTACCTCTGCTGTGGCGTTTCCGGGCTGCCCTTCTCCTCCTCGCCGTGGTCTCTCTCCCGCAAACGAGAACTGCGAATGCGTGCACGCGCGCACATGCGCAGTCCTACCAGGACATACGTCCGACGTAGGGGTTTGCGGGAGAGAGACCACAGCGAAGAGGAGGAGGGCAGCCTGGAGACACCACAGTAGAGGTAAGTGCCTTTTTTCTTTTTTTTTAAATATTTTTTATTAGGGGGGTGGAGGCGGGGAGCCTATTTTTGTCAGGGGGGGCTGTCTAACTCTGCTCCGCTGCGGGGTCGGAGTTATGCCTAAACTACAAGTTCTCATCGGAGCGCGGAGTAGGCAAAACTCTGCACACTCTGCACACTCTTAGGGAAGAGGTGTGGTGCAGCGGCCAGGGCAGCTGACTCCGGAACACGGGGGCTCACGGTTCGATCGCTGGCGGCAGGTTAGCCCATCACCTTGTGACTCTGGGCAATAGCTCGCTTAATCTTCCCGACGGCCCCCAGTGCCGGGACACCTCTTGGGAGATAGCTGTGCGCTTTACAAATGCTGGTATTTATTTGGTATTTCATTTCTGCTGGCAGAGCAGAGTTCTCTGCCCGCCCTTAATATAGATACATGACAGTAATAATGCGTATTCCTACGATGCAAACCCTAACTAGATGTACCTAAGTGTACCTAGGATGTATGTAGGTGTATAGCGAGGGGCGGCTCCTCTGCTTTGGCGGAGGAGCGTCACCCCACTGCTTTTAAGCAGGGGGAAGCAGAAACCTAAAATGATAATAACTTTGCATTATTATCGTTTTAGGCTGCTTCCTGCTGCTTTGTGGGTGGGTGAGTGGGCTGCTCTGCTCTTTGAGCAGGGCAGGGGTGGAATGGTTTGCCCACTCAAGTGCACAAAGACTGTTTGGTTGGCCCTCTCGGGCCGCCCAAACCAGTCATGCGCACTTTCCCCTTCTCCATGCAGGATGCATTGCAGCCTGCATGGAGAACATGCCCAGCACCCATTCCATGGTTGAGCATCAAACTAGGATGCTCAAAACCAATCAGAACGCTGCTGCAGCATTGTGATTGGTCAGGAGAGCCTGGGTGCCCACCAATCACAATGCTGCACTGCATCGTTCTGATTGGTTAGTGGGGCCTGCTTCCTGTTCCTCGATGTGCTCAAAGAGAGCAGGAGCAGGGATGCGGGACCCAGACGGTGGCAAGGTAAGTTTATTTTTAATTTTATTTTAATTTATCCATGCGCGACCCCCCGTGTGATTTCCCCGCGACCCCCAGTGCGATTCCCCCACAACCCCCCTGCACTATCCCCCGCTCCCCCACCCGTGAGCCATGCTGGACGCCCCTGTGTATTGCCAAGAATCCCCCTAGGAAAGAGCCAACCCCATTACCTCATGTGAGAGAATGAAGGACCCCATCTTAGTCTCGAGTTGAACACCCCACAGGGGATGTCAGACCACTGTGTGCTGGAGTGTCTGCTTGCAGGGACTTCAGCGTCTCAGGTCAGCCTGTCAGCATGGAAGTCTTTCTCCTCTGGCTTGCCCAGCGAAGATGTGGTGCTTATATACCTGAAAGATAACCTCAGGGGTTCTACCTAGATGTGTCATGGTACTGTGGGCATGTCGGCCAAAGATGACGATAGTGGTGACCCTTATACAGAGTTATTATGCAGAAGATGGTAATTCTCCTGTGATACTAAGAATCCTCATGCATAATAAATGAGGCTTGTTTTCGGAGAAAATCACACGACATTTATGCAGCACCTAACTAGGTAAAAGGTCAGCGCCAGACCCGTTATGTAGAAAAATGGTAGAACAAAGGTAGGTAGAAGTTCATGCAACTACCTCGGCCTATATTGGGGTTCATAACAGGGCGTAAAGTTGCGGCTGCTCCTTATGTGACGTGGTAGGGCGAGTGGCAGCTGTGGGGAAGAAATACAATAACAAAGAATAACATTAGAAAATAAATTAATTAGGACTTACCTGATGTTGCGTCCGCTCCATCTTGCTCTTCTCTGGATCCTCGACTGGCACACCCTGCGCAGGCTCCCAGATGCCAATCCCAGCGCTTCTCCCATGCTGAGAATACTATTCCCGGCATGAGAAACGCACTGGGATTGGTCTGAGCGGCCTGGTTTGCCACTCAGACACTGCCTGGGAGCCTGTGGCTTTTCTCCAACCGGCTGTGCAACACAGCCGAGTCGAGAAATGCTAAGTGCGCTTGATGGCTTTGCCGGCCTAAGACGGCAACCAAATCATCATGCACACTTAGTAGTGCGCACAACTCCTCCTCTAGGATGGCCCTGCCCCAGACTGTGACTCGGCTACCCAGCAGAGACAATGGTGAAAAAGAAAATGATAATAAAATTATTTTATTATCATTTTATTTTTCACTGTTCCCTCTGCTGGCTAGCAGTAGTGGGGTGACGCTGGAGGTGTAGCTATATTGTTGAGACGTGGCCTATTTTGCAAACTCGGCTCAAAATTGCATGACAAGGGGGCAAAGGCTGGTTGGGATTCAGGGCAGGCTGGGCGGCCTCGCCCTCACTATTTACTTTGTCTATGCACACCCAATGACAAAGAACAGTTCTTTGCAATCACTACTCCTCGGATTGCACACTCATCCAAAGGACACATTCTAGTGCATGTGTGGGGGAATTTAACAAAACTCTCTAATGCAAAACAAGACAGATCCTCAACGTGACCAGGGCAGACAAGCCCACCTCTTTCCCTGATCCAGAGCTTAACGGACTTGAATATAGAGGACATCTGGAGAATACAGTACTCAGGTGACAGGGACATTACTTTTTACTCCAACGTTTATAGATCATATACATGCATTGACTATTTTCTGACATTCACAGCCCTCAAGCCTCAGATAGTGGCCACAGACATAGGTCCCAAAATGCTTTCAGACCACACAGCAGTATGATTGAACCTCGACACAGCACTACCCTATCCTTGCCTCGGTCGCCTGTGGCCCTTCAATGAAATAGCATTTAGGGATTCCATAGTGAAATGCAGTATAAAAGAGGTGATAGAACATTACTTTAGAGAAAACAATAATGGCGCGGTGAGCCAGAGCATACTATGGGACGTGGCGAAAGGAGTAATGCAGGGATAACTCACCTCCCATACTACAACTCTTGAGAGGTTAAGAAGGCAAAAAAGACAAACTAGAAGAGGAACTACAATGCCTAGAGACAAAGCATAACAGACCAACTCACTCCACGCACATAGGAAACTACGTAAGGTTAGAAGCAAGCTAGAACAACTCCTAAAGTGCGATACTGTGAGAAATACCCACATAAAGCGCACATACTATGAACGCAGTGGCAAGGCATACAGACTGCTGGCCTATAGACTCAAACAAGTGAGCACAAGAAATTGTATTCATCGGACGCACATGATGCTTAATTGTCCTCCTATCATTGGTCCGTGAGGCTCGAAGACCGTATGCCTCTTGAGGAAGAAATAGCAGCAGAGAAGGTCAGAATTACAATTTTTGACCTACCAACCCGTAAAGGCCCAGGACCGGGTGGCTTTCCTGCTTCATTCTATAAGGCATTCACCACTCTCCTGGTGGCACCATTGGCTGCGGTCTATAATGATATTGTCATCTGCTGCATCGTCGCAGACACGATTGCTAGAGGCAGAAAATGACCCTCCTCTTAAAATGCCAGAAAGAGCCTACTGCATGTTCTGTGTATCAGCCCATTGCATTCCTCAACACTGATGCCAAAATATTCACATCCATAACAGTGCCTCAGCTCCACTCAATCTTGTCCAGCCTGATATCACTCTTACAAACAGAGCTCATACACAATTAACATGCTAGAGACAACACCAGTTTAGCCACCACATTATCGAAGTGGCTGAAAGGACCAAGACAACGACTGTTGTTCTCTCACTGGACGCAGAGAAGGCCTTCAAAGGGTAAATTGGCCTTATATATCTAAGCTGCTAGATAAGACCTGCTTGGGCCCACAATAAGACTTGCTTAGGCCCGCGGCTGAAACAAATGATATTGGCTATCTACCAAAACCCAACAGCAAATATAAAGATAAACAATGAGCTCACAGCATCGATAACCATCACAAAGGACACCAGGCAAAGATGTCCACTTTCATCAATAATATTTGCCTTGTCAATGGAACCTTTCATTCAGAGAGTGCAGAATAATCCCAGCATTAAAGGTCTTTGAGCGGGCGCCAAAGAATATAAATTGGCACTTTATGCAGACGGTGTGCTCTGTTTCTTCTTCGACCATGTCACCTCTATCTCTGCGTTAAAGGAGGAACTGGCATGATTTGCAGAAGCCTTGGAATTCTCTGTTAACTTTCCCAAATCCTATGGCATGGGTATGGCTGCAGAAACAGAGGGCTCCCGTAACAAACTCCTTCATAACGACTTCACAAGGACGCTTGATTCTATCCTGACCTGGGAAATCCTGAATTCCTTGGGAAACATATACCAGTGTACTGTCCCGTCCCTGCTTTGCAACTTATACTAGGATCTCTATTGGTGGGGCAAACTCCAGATTTCTTGGCTAGGCCTCATGACCTTGGTGAAGATGAATTTTCTGCTAAGGCGTCTTTACTTAGAACAATCACTTCCACTGAAGTTTCCAACAGCCACCCTAGACCTTATCCAGCAAACATTTTTAACCTTCATGTGGCGGGAATGGGTTCCCAGGGTTCCAAGAGCAACCCTTTACAAATCTCCTGCAAAAGGGGATTGGGGTTCCTGAACATCTGGCCTCACAGCTTTGTGCAGTACTGGACTGGAATTATAGAGTTAATGGCAGAGGCTGGATTCATAATGAGCAACATTTCTCACCTACTCACTGCAGGGAATACTATAGCTTTCCCAGAGAGCAAGACCGACAAAATGGCTTCTACTCAACACAACCCTTATATTATTGGAATTTTGTCAACAAATCACACAAAAAACATAAGCTACCGCCTTTCCATCCCCATTAACCCCCATTATCAGCAACCCAGATTTTCCATGGGGCATTCCAGACCCAGGATTTGCACATTGGAAAGCGGGTAACCCACCTACCTTGGGCGACCTATATTTTGATGGCAAAGTCTGCCCTCTGGACGAGTTACAAGTAGACTGGTGCCTGGTAGGGAGGATGACTATCAAATTACACAATTGCTCCACTGACCAGGCACAAAGGCAATGAAGGACAAAGCTGCAAGGGAAACAACTGCACTAGAAACCTTATTTGCAGATAAAATAACACGAAAAGGCATAACAATGGTACAACGAACTATCACAAACCTTGGCACAAATACCAAACCTAAATACACACTTGTATTGGAAAGGGACCTGTGCCACAAAGTCACATCTGATATGTGGGAAAAGATAAGGCTAGAGCACCTCGACTCAAACCCCAGCATACAAGAAAAAAACAAATGGGTGGTACACCCTTCTCTGTTCAAGCAGCCAAACTATGGAATGTATTACCTCCAAACATAAGATCCACAGATAACTATCTTACCTTCAGAAGACTACTCAAGAGTTGGCTCTTTCCTACATGTCCATCATTCTCAAAACACAAATATACAGCATATGCCTGTGTATGTAAACATGTATAATTTGATTACATGTATGTATTTAGATATGTGCATTTTTTGTGCAACTGTATATGCTACTTATGGTTTAAAATATGTATATTCTTATAGGTCTGCTTAACAAGTGTATATATTACTTATGGTGTATATATATATATATATATTCACTGGAAAAAACTGGTTTCAGGGAGGTTATAGTTAGTTGGACATTTCACTCGTACAAAACCAGAGAAATTCGGCCGTTATAGTTAGTTGAGCTAAGTATAACTCGCGCCCCCGCAAAGCACTGCTGATGACATCACATATTACATCACTCATGACATGGTCAGTGACATTACTGATGACATCACTGATGACATCTCAAATGACATCACTGATGACATCATCCAGTGACTGTGTGTTTCTGTAAAGTTTAAATATGTTTTATATATATATAGGCCATGGTGTATTGAAGAATGAGTGGGTGTATGACTGTCTGAATGGATGATTTAGTAGGTGTGTGACTGACTGTATAAGTGAGTGATTAAACGTGTCTTACTGAATGCATGGGTTAGTGACTAAACTGTGTGAATGTCTGTGTCAGTCTGTCTGTTGGTGTGTAAGCGGTTGCATGGGTTGGTGAGTAGCTACATGAATGTCTATATGGGTTATTGATTGCTTGTCTGAGTATCTGTATGGGTGCCTGAGTGTCTGTGTGGGTGGGTGAGGTGTGTGTGACTCACTGCATGGATGTGTGAGTGGGTGATTCACTGGGTGTATGGGATCAAGAGTGCATCTGTGATGGGCTGTATGGGTGGGTGAGTGTGTGCATGGCTGTGTTGGTGAGTGAATGGATGTTTCAGTGGTCCATGTGTGAGTAACTACATATGTGAAAGGCAGTATATGTGGGTGTTGGAGTATACAAATGACTATATGTGAGAGTGAGTGATTATGAGAGTGGCTGTGTGGATGAGTGTGTGCTTGTGCCAGTGATTGTATAAGAGAGTAAGTATGTGTTAGTATCTGTCTGAATAAGTGAGGTGGTGTGTGTGTATAACTGTATAGGTGAGTAAATGGGAGTGTGATTGATTCTTTGCATGACTAATTAGCTGTGTAAGTAACTCTATGGGTGAGTGGCGGTGTGTGAGTGTCTGTATAGGTGCATGAGTGCATATGATAGTGGTTGTATTGATGAGTGACTGCATGTATGAGTGACTGTATGGGTGAGTGAGTGGATGTGTGTGTAGACCTAGGAATCAGTGAATGGGTATGTAGTAACTGGTATTGGTGTGTCTATGGTTTTGAGAATGGCAGTCTGTATTTTAGAGTGGGTGTATCAAAGGTTATATTAGGCTGTGAGGAGGTGCATCAGAGGATCACATGGATGATGTCATCAGTGATGTCATTTGAGATGTCATCAATGATGCCATCAGTGATGTCACTGACCATGTCATGAGTGATGTAATATGTGACGTCATCAGCAATGCATTGCGGGGGCGCGAGTTATACTTAGCTCAACTAACTATAACAGCCGAATTTCTCTGGTTTTGAGTGAGTGAAATGTCCAACTAACTATAATGACCCTGAAACCTGTGGTTTTTTCAGTGAATTTCTATGGTTTTTAAATGATAATTTCTAACTATAACATCCCTGAAACCTATGGCTTTTTCAGTGAATTTCAAAGGTTTTTTAAATGATAATTTCTAACTATAACATCCCTGAAACCTATGTTTTTACAGTGAATTTCTAAGGTTTTTTAAATGCTAATTTCTAACTGTAACGTCCCTGAAACCTATGGTTTTTTAAGTGAATTTCAAAGGTTTTTTAAATGCTAATTTCTAACTATGCCTACAGAGGTAGGACATGTGCAGAAAGAGGAAGAAAGGCGCAGAAAGAAGCAAGAGAAATGCAGAAAGAGGCAACAGAAGTCCAGAAAGTCGTAGAAAAGTGCAGAAAGAAGCAAGAGATATGCAGAAAGAACCAACAGAGGTGCAGAAAGAGGCCTTGTTGCAAAGTCATCCTGTGCCCCCAACCTTTTGCTGACTGGTACTGGTGGTAACTGACTCTGACTAACCAGGGCCGGAGACACTGCTATGCTGAAAGACACTTAGAATACAGTGAAAACACCTACATACACTAGGGTACACTATGGGTTGGGGTACCCCTGTGATTGGCATGACCTCCCCTGTAAGGCCCTAGTACATAATAGGGCAGGGGGATTAAAACTACCTCTAACTCAGAGGTGCAGAAAGAGGCAAGAAAAGTGCAGAAAGAAGCAACAGAGGTGCCGAAAGAGGCAAGAGAGGTGCAGAAAGAAGCAAGTGAAGTACAGAAAGAGGCAAGAGAGGTGCACAAAGAGGCAAGAGAGGTACAGAAAGAGGCAGGAGGGGTGCAGAAAGAAGGAAGAGAAGTGCAGAAAGAGGCAAGAGAATTGCTGAAAAAAGCAACAGAGGTGTAGAAAGAAGCAAGAGAAGTGCAGAAAGAGGGAAGTGAGGTGCAGAAAGAAGCAAGAGCAGTGCAGAATGAACCAACAGAGGTGCAAAAAGAGGCAAGAGGAGTGCGTAAAGAGGTAGGAAAGGTGCACAAGGAGGCAAGAGAGGTACAGAAAGAGGCAGGAGGGGTGCAGAAGGAAGGAAGAGCAGAAAGAGGCAAGAGAATTGCTGAAAGAAGCAACAGAGGTGTAGAAAGAAGCAAGAGAAGTGCAGAAAGAGGGAAGTGAGGTACAGAAGGAAGCAAGAGCAGTGCAGAAAGAACCAACAGAGGTGCAAAAAGAAGCAAGAGGGGTGCAGAAAAAGGTAGGAGAGGTGCACAAAGAGGCAAGAGAGGTACAGAAAGAGGCAGGAGGGGTACAGAAAGAAGGAAGAGAAGTGCAGAAAGAAGGAAGAGAAGTGCAGAAAGAAGCAACAGAGATGCTGAAAGAGGCATGAAGGGTGCAGAAAGAGCAGGAGAAGTGCAGAAAGAGGCAACAGAGGTACAGAAAGAGGCAAGAGAGGTGCAGAAACAGTCAGGAAAGGTGCAGAAACAGGGAACAGGGGTGCAGAAAGAGGCAAGAGAGGTGCAGAAAGAGAAAAGAGGGGTGCAGAAAGAGAAAAGAGGGGTGCAGAAAGAGGCAAGAGGGGTGCAGAAAGAGGTAGGAGAGGTATACAAAGAGACAAGAGAGGTACAGAAAGAGGCAGGAGGGGTGCAGAAAGAAGGAAGAGAAGTGCAGAAAGAGGCAAGAGAATTGCTGAAAGAAGCAACAGAGGTGTAGAAATAAGCATGAGAAGTGCAGAAAGAGGCAAGCGAGGTGCAGAAAGAAGCAAGAGCAGTGCAGAAAGAACCAACAGAGGTGCACAAAAAGGCAAGAGGAGTGCAGAAAAAGGTAGGAGGGGTGCACAAAGAGGCAAGAGAGGTACGGAAAGAGACAAGAGGGGTGCAGAAAGAAGGAAGAGAAGTGCAGAAAGAGGCAAGTGAGTTGCAGAAAAAAGCAAGAGCTGTGTAGAAAAAACCAACAGAGGTGCTGAAAGAGGCGTGAAGGGTGCATAAAGAGCAAGAGAAGTACAGAAAGAGGCAACAGAGGTACAGAAAGAGGCAAGAGAGGTGCAGAAACAGGCAGGAAAGGTGCAGAAACAGGGAACAGGGGTGCAGAAAGAGGCAAGAGAGGTGCAGAAAGAAGCAAGAGCAGTGCAGAAAGAACCAACCATTTGTGCAAAAAGAGGCAAGAGGGGTGCAGAAAAAGGTAGGAGGGGTACACAAAGAGGCAAGAGAAGTGCAGAAAGAGACAAGAGAGGTACAGAAAGAAGCAACAGAGGTGCAGAAGGAGGCAAGAGAACTGCAGAAAGAGGCAAGAGAGTTGCAGAAACAGGCAAAAGAGGTACAGAAAGAGGGAACATATGTGCAGACAGAGGCAAGAGAGGTACAGAAACAGGTAAAAGGGGTGCAAAAAGAGGCAAGAGGGGTGCAGAAATTTGCAAGAGAGGTGCAGAAAGAAGCAAGAGCAGTGCAAAAGAACCAACAGAGGCGCAAAAAGAGGCAAGTGAGGTGCAGAAGGAGGCAAGAGAACTGCAGAAAGAGGCAATAGAGTTGCAGAAACAGGCAAAAGGGGTGCAGAAAGAGGGAACGGGTGGGCAGACGGAGGTAAGAGAGGTGCAGAAAGAGAGAAGAGGGGTGCAGAAAAAGGCAAGAGAGATGCAAAATTTAGAACAGAGGTGCAGGAAGAAGCCAGAGCAGTGCAGAAAGAACCAACAGAGGTGGAAAAAGAGGCAAGAGGGGTGCAGAAAGGGTTAGGAGAGGTGCACAAAGAGGCAAGAGGGGTACAGAAAGAGGCAGGAGGGGTACAGAAAGAGGCAAGTGAAGTGCAGAACGAAGAAAAAGAAGTGCAGATAGAACCAACAGAGGTGGAAAAAGAGGCAAGAGGGGTGCAGAAAGAGGCAGGAGGGGTACAGAAAGAGGAAGAGAGCTGCAGAAAGAAGCAACAGAGGTGCTGAAAGAGGCATGAAAGGTGCAGAAAGAGACAAGACAGGTGAAGAAAGAAGGAACAGGGGTACAGAAGGAGGCAAGAGTGGTGCAGAAAGAGGGAAGAGAAGTGTAGAAAGAGGCAAGAGTTGCACAAAGAGGGAAGAGGGGTGTAGAAACAGGCAAAAGGGATGCAGAAAGAAGCAAGTGAGATGCAGAAAGAGGCAACAGAGGTGCAGAAAGAGGCAAGTGAGGTGCAGAAAGAAGCAAGATAAGTGCAGAAAGAAGCAACAGAAGTGCAGAAAGATGGAAGAGGGGTGGAGAGAGAGAAAAGAGGGGTGCAGAAAGAAGCAAAAAAAGGGGTATAAAGAAACAAAAGAAGTGCAGAAAGAAGGAACAGGGGTGCAGAAAGAGGCAAAAAGGGTGCAGAAAGATGTAAGAGGGGTACAGAAAAAGGCAAGAGAGGTGCATAAAGAGGGAAGAAGGGTGCAGAAAGAGGCAAGAGGGGTACAGAAAGAAGCAAATGAGGTGCAGAAAGAGGCAACAGATGTGCAGAAAGAGGCTAGAGAGGTGCAGAAAGTAGAATAGATTTGCAGAAAGAGGCAAGAGAAGTGCAGAAAAAGAAAGAAATGTGCAGAAAGAAGCAACAGAAATGCAGAAAGATGGAAGAGGGGTGGAGAGAGAGAAAAGAGGGGTGCAGAAAGAAGCAAAAAAGGGGTAGAAAGAAACAAAAGAAGGGCAGAAAGAAGGAACAGGGGTGCAGAAAGAGGCAAAAAGGGTGCAGAAAGATGTAAGAAGGGTACAGAAAAAGGCAAGAGAGGTGCAGAAAGAGGGAAGAAGGGTGCAGAAAGAGGCAAGAGGGGTACAGAAAGAAGCAAATGAGGTGCAGAAAGAGGCAACAGACGTGCAGAAAGAGGCTAGAGAGGTGCAGAAAGTAGAAGAGATTTGCAGAAAGAGGCAAGAGAAGTGCAGAAAAAGAAAGAAATGTGCAGAAAGAAGCAACAGAAATGCAGAAAGAGGCAAAAGAAGCGCAGAAGGAAGCAAGAGTGGCTTGCACACCATTAGTACCAATTTAACACCCACATTTAGCAATAAGTAACAGGTGACCATTCTAGGTTTGCAGTTGGCCTTCCACCACACTGTACCACTTGTCGCTGCATTTTTGGTAACGTTTGAGCCGTTTGAGCTAGAAACAAGGTTTTTTTTGTTCAAATCTGCAGATTAGGGAGCAGATGATGAATTATGTGGCTAATGCGGAAAATGTATAATTGTGCGAAAGTTGGTGCAGCCAAACAGTCACATAATTCCAGTGGCCCTGCACATACCTCTGACTAGGTCATAAGTGCTTCTCAGTGATTCCTTCTTTTTTTGTCTCACTGAGTTCATAGTTCAGCTTCTATGGAAACGAGGAAGACTAAACCTGATGTTACCACTCCACAACACAGACTACCATACCACATAATTACTCTCCATAACACATAATCCCACTCTACATAATTCCTATACACTAAATACCACATACTTTCTATCCACATAATTTCACTGCACAACATACCACATAATTCCACTACACACAACGTACATCCACTCCACTCCAAAAAACATTAGTAAAAAACTTTTACATTTACGCCAATAGCTCTAACTCTCGCAAATGCGAAACCTATTACATTGGAAACGCTTCTTTAACTAGTAGTCGCGTTTGCAAAGTGGTGGAGAAAGGGTGCTGGGCCTCCGACCAGCACTCAGGAATTTCTCTGCGTAGGACTTACAGGAGGTACCAGGAGGGCTTCTTGGCCCCCAAAGTCCCTCAGGAGTAAATTGGACTTCATCCCCCATCCTGTAGTCTGCCAGGAGGCGCGTTTGCAGAGTGGTAGAGAAAGGGGGGCAAGGCCTCTGAAGACGTCTTAGCAATCCCACTGTGTGGGAATTACTGGAGGTAACAAGAGGGGTAGTTGGCCCCCAAGGACATCCTTGGGGGCCAACTACCCCTCCTATTACCTCTAGTAAGTCCGACACAGCAGAATTGCTAAGTTGTCATAGCAAGCCATGCCCCCTTTGCCCACCACTCTGCAAACTCGCTCCATGGCGTGCTCTTGGATAGGGATTGAAGTCCCCTTTCCTCCTGAGGGTCCCTGGGAGCCAACTAGCCCTCCTGTTACCTCCAGTAAGCCCCATACAGCTAGATTGCTGAGAGTGCTCAAAGGCCACGCCCCCTTTTTACACAACTCTGCAAACGCGACTCCTGGTGCACTGCTGCTCCTGGGATGAAGTCCACTTTAGTCCTGAGGTCCTCAGTGCACAAGAGGACCTCATCACCCCACCAGCAATGCGCCAAGAGGCGCGTTTGCAGAGTGGTGTAAAAAGGGGCATGGCCTCAGACCACCTCTCAGCAATCCCACTGTGTGGGGCTTACTGGAGGTACCTGGTGGGCTAGTTGGCCCCCAGGGACCCTCAGGATTCAGGGGGACTTAATCCCCCAACTTAAAACGCACCAGGAGGTGCGTTTGCAGAGTGGTACAGGGAGGGGGCGGGGCCTCCGGGGAGATGCTGCTTTTCTTTTTTTTGTTAGAAGGGGGGCTGTGTGGCCCCCCTTCTCTTAAAATTTTGAGGGCCCTGGGGACCCCATCCCTCAGGGCTTGACCCTTATTTTTAAAAAAAATGGTAAGGGGGCCGATTTCGGCCCCAGGGACCCCATCCCCCAGGGCATGGCCTCGTTTTTTAATTTATTTTTATTAATACAGAAGGGGCCGCGTGGCCCCCCTTCCCTGGGCCACTATTGGCCCCGGAGACCCCCTACTCGGGGCCTGGCCTCCTTTTTTATTTAATTATGGGAGGGGGGCTGTGTGGCCCCCCTTCCCATGGCCACTTCTGGCCCCGGGGACTCCATCCCCCGGGCCTGGCCAGACTTAATTTATTTTTATTTTTTGTAGGGGGGCCTCATGGCCCCCCTCCTGAGGCCACTTCTGGCCCCAAGGACCCCATCCCCCGGGGCCCGGCCTTATTTTATTTTTTTTTTTAATTAACACCAAAAGGGAGGGGGCCGAGTGGTCCCCCCTCCCGGGCCACTTCTGGCCCCGGGGACCCCATCCCCCGGGCCGGCCTTAAATTTGGGGACTGTGGGGGGAGCCCCAATGCCCCCACGGTTCCAGCCGGCTCCCCGCCTCCTGCGGGAGCCGGCATTGCTTTTGGGCAAGGGGAGCTGCTGACAAGCAGCTCCCCTTGCCCAAAAGCAATTCTGCTTTGCTTCGTTGCCGTGCTCCCGCCCTGCCATAGCAAACAGCAATGTCTGCGGGTGGGCACCCTGGGACATTGCAGGAGCCGGCCCTGGGGGGTGGCGGTCCCCAGGGCCATCAAGGACTCCAGTAGGGGGACCGCGCGGCCCCCCCCAACTAATTTAAGCTGGTCCTTGGGGCCCGGGGTGGCCGCGTGCCCCCGCGCATGATTAAAAAAAGCCCTGGGGAGGTGGCGGTCCCCGGGGCTGCAGGGGGGCCACGTGCCCCCCGCGTATGATTGAAAAAAGCTGCACATCATTAAAAAAAGCCCCGGGGAGGTGGGCGGTCCCCGGGGCTGCGGGGGGCTGTGCGCCCCCTGCACATCATGAATGAAGCCCTGGGGAGGTGTCAGTCCCAGGGGCTGCAGGGGCCCCTGCGGGGCCCACGCTACATAATTGGGCGTTGCCCCCGGGACCTGGCCCACCCGTGGGCTTAAGGAAAACGAAGCGCGGGAGCCCCCGCTTTGTTTTTTATTTTATTTTTTCAGCTGGATTCGTGCACCCAGCGCGAATTTGGCAGATTTAAAAAAAGAAAATGCTTTTTTTGGCCCTGGGGTCCTTGTGGGACCCCCTGAGCAGGCCTAGGGAGTCAGAGTGTTTCTACCCTGCCCCCTTTTCTTGTTTTTCACATTTTTTGGACTGTTTTCTTGTGACTCGGTTACCGAGTCACAAGATGGCTGCCAACACTTCCTGGTTTGGAGTGTTGGCAGCCAATCAGAAGTCAGCTTGTGCTCGGGAGGAGTCGCAAATCCTCCTCGGTGCTCAGATATATAAATGTTTATTTTTTTAATTTCTCAGGAACTACTGAACGGATTTACACCATTTTTAAAAAAGGTCGCTTTCTGGACCAAGAGCTACCTTTTTGACAAATTTGGTGTAATTCCGTTCAGCAGTTCGGGCTGTAGCCGTGTCTAAAGTTCCTATGGAAATTAACATGGGGAAAACGTGTTTTGGGACCCCCTTTTTTCTCGGCCCACGCTTGACGAATCACCCCAAAACTTTCAAGACAGGAGCTGACCTGAGTGAACCATTAGTTTTGAAAATTTCGCGAAGATTTGTCAAACGGCGCCAAAGATATTGGCAAAAGAAAAAACGCCTTTTGAATAGAAACAAGGTCCTAACTATAACTACCTACTGGCGACCGCCAGTAGGTAATATGTATATTATATATTTATTTATTTTCTATTTTTGTTTTTTTTACTGGAAATACCAAAAGTTACAGGGACATTATAGTTAGGCTCAGATTTCACTCAAACAAAACCAGTGAAATTCGGCAGTTATAGTTACCCGAGCTTACTATAGCTTATGCCTGCAAGGCAATGCTTATGACCTCACATATTATATCACTCATGATGACTTGGTCAGTGACATCACTTATGACATCACTGATGACATCTCAAATGACATCACTTATGACATCACTGATGACATCATCTACAGAACCACTCAGGCATCTACTCACACACAACCACTCATACAACCACTAACACACCCACTCACTGATCCATAGAGCCACTCACATGCCCACTCACTCACCCACACAGCCACTCACTTCCCATATACCTACTCACACAACCACTCACTCACCCATACAGTCACTCACACAGCCACTCACTCTCCCATAAAGCTACTCACACACCCACTTATTCATCCATACATCCACTCACACACCCAGTCACTCACCCATACAGCCTCACAACAGAGACACTCACTCACCAATACAACCACTCAGACACCCACTCACACACCCATACAAGCACTCACATGTGTACTCACTCACCCATATAGCCACTCACATAGACATTCACTCTCACACAGCTACTCAGTCACCCATACAGCGTTACACAGCCACTTAGTCACTGATACATTCACATATCCACTCACAGATCCATACACTACTCATACACTCAATCACTTGCCAATACAGACACTCACATCTACTCACTCATCCATAGAGCCACTCACATACCCACTCACTCACCCTTACAGCCACTCACAAAGCCACTCACTCACCCATACAGCCACTCACTCACGCGCTCACTCACCAATATAGCCAGCCACACAGCCACACCCATATAGTTACTCACACACCCACCTATACACCCATTTAGGTACTCACACACCTACTTATTCACCCATACAGCTGCCCACACACCCACTAACACACCTAGTGACTCCTTATTTTTCCTCTGTATCTTCTTCTTTATCTTTGTTCAGCTGTGGCGGCCTCCACACGTCCAGCGCCAGGAGACCCTGTTGGATAGCTGCGCGCTTTATAAATATAAATACAGATACAAATACCTATATAGCCACTCAGACATCCACTTACACACGGATACACACAATCACTCAGCCACTCACATAATTTGTGTTTCAAATAGTATCACTCATTAGTAGTACACAAACTATAGTAATTTAACTTTTGTAGTACCTTAGCATAATAAACACTCATAAACTTTTAGAAACCACTCACAATGACTGGATGACGTCATCAGTAATGCCATTTGAGATGTCATCAGTGATGTCATGAGTGATATCACTGACCATGTCATGAGTGATGTAATATGTGTGGCCATAAGCAGTGCATTGCAGGGCATAAGTTATAGTTAATTGAGGTAACTATAACTGCTGAATTTCACTGGTTTTGCACGAGTGAAATCTGAGCCTAACTATCACATCCCTGTAACCTTTGTTTTTTTCAGTGAATTTGTAAGGTTTTTTTAAATTCTATTTCCTAATTATAACATCCCTGTAACCTTTGGTTTTTCAGTGAATTTTTAGGGCTTTTGTAATGTTAAGTAAGATGCCCATCACAATGTGTGGTGGCGCAGGGCCTAGCCTTGCATTGTGCTGCCCCCACCTAAGCTTGCTGCTCCTGCCCACCCCTTGCCATCCATTGTTCAAGTTTTTGACCCTGCTTCCTCATTACAGCCGTGTGTGGCCGTTGCTCTGCCACTGCCCTTCCCGCCTGCCCTAAACAGTTAGTTTGCTGCCCCATCCACCTCCTCCCTACCCTCTGTTGTCCGAGTCCATGCACCAGCCTTTCCCTCCTGCCCTGCATGGTCCAATGTGCTGCCACTGCCCTCCATTTAGCTTGATGTACCTGCCCACTCCTCCTGCCCTCTGTTGCCCAATTTTATGCCCCATCATTGCTCTCCTGCTTAGTCTCTGTGCTTAGCTTGCTGCCTCCACTCGCCTTTCCTTCCCTCCGATGTCTGTGTGCATGCCCCTGCTCCCTCTTTTTTGCCCACTGTGTTCCATGGACCTACCACTGCCCCTCCTATCTACTCTGAGTGTTCTGTTGAGCTGCCACTGCCCCTTCTACCTGCCTAGCATGGTCAGATGCTGCCACCTAACCCTGTCACCTCCACCTTGCCTCGAGTTCCATTACCCTATCCCCTCCCTCCTGTTCTCCATGGTCCATTTTACTGCAACTCCCTTCTGTCCTCCATGCTCTGTTGTGCTGCAACTGCTCCTCCTGCCTGCCATCATGGTCTGTTGTAAAGCCCCTTTAACCTGCCCTAGCTTGTCTGTGTCCAGCCCCTTCCCCTCGCTTCTGTCCTCCATGGTCCTTTGTGCATCCCTCTGGCCCCACCATCTTGCCCACCATGGCCATTGTGCTGCCACTAACCCTCCTGCTTGCCATGAATGGTCTTTTGTGCTGTCACAGCTCCTCCCATCTGCCCTGTAGGGTCAACGTGCTGGCCCTGACCCCCTCCCATCTTCCCTCCATTGAGTGTGTATACCATTATAGTCTCACAGTTGCCCTCCATGGTGTGTTGTGCTTCTAGAGCCCATCCAGCCTACCCTCCATGGTCAGCGTGCTGCTCCTGCCCTGCTCCCTTGCCCCCTGATATCTGTTTTCCATGTGCAGACCCCTATCCAGTGCTTAATTTGAGCAGGTGGTTTCCGGTGTTTAGCACCAGCACTTAAATGTCATCACTAGCACTTATGACAGTCTGCAACAAGGTGGCGCTGTTTGTCTACATTAGAGATGAGCACAGCAGCGGTTGTCTATTTATTAAATATGCATTAAAATGACTAATGCATGCTACCCAAGCCATTCTTATAGCTTTGGTAGCAAGGAATAGTATAAATTGTCACACTTGTAGGAGTGTGATGATCAGTAATTGTGGTGGTATGACGTTGGCACCACTGGCAGGGGCAATGGGTAGAGTATGCTGCAGTGGCTTCTAACGAGGGCCCTGGCAGTTATTTGTATACAAATTAAGGACTGCCCCCATCTCCTTCCTCCTGCATTGTCTGGTCCATTGTCATTGAAAAAAAAAAACCTGGGGAATTGATTTTCTCCATTGAATTACATTGAAAAAGAGGTGATTTTAGGTAGGAGACAGATAAAATAAAGCCCTTTTGGGCTTAAAAACATCGGGAGTCTCCTGCCTGAATCGGGTCTGTTGGCATGCATGGTTGTACTACCACTGCCTCTTCCTACTGCCCTCAATGATCGGTTCGCCTGCTCAGCGTGGTCAACTTGTTGCCTCTGCACCCACCTCCCTCCCCTCAATTAACCGGATCCGTGCCCCTGACCTCTGCCTCCCAACAATATTCTAATGAAAAACTAAATTGCGAAAATTCTATCTTTATTACAAAAGTGTGGCATGCCTGACGTCATCTTGATGTAATCAAAATTGTAATACCTAAAGCATTTACTTTAGAAATTATGAAAATGAGAGGGCCTTATTTCTATAGAAATTATAGTTAGTGCTCAAAAAAACTAAAACAGGGACATATTTTCTGAGTCCTCAAATAGCGACAAAGCACTTTTAAATTATTTGCTATCTTTATGTTTTTTTATCCAGTTGATCACTTGATTATATATTACAGTTAGGGGAGAGGTTGTCGCGTTTTGGCCAGCGCTGCAGACTTTGCAACTGGGGAACCAGGTTTGAGTCTCGACGTCAGCTGGACATTCTGTGATTCTGGGCAAATCTCTTACTCTTCTCATGCCTAAAACCAAAATGAATGTGTAACGTAATTGATGCTCATGTAAAGCACCTTCGGGCCAAAGACTGCAATATATAAAACTGCAACAAAAAAAAAATTACATGTTTTGCACACTTCTATCATTGGACAGGATAGGATAAAAATTTATAAAGTGCACTAATACCCGTGGGTGTCAAGGCGCTGAGCGGACGGAGAGAAAAAGAAAGGCATAGATCTGCCAACTATGTTGAAAAAAGCCATGTCTTCAGCAGCTTTCTAAACACCGGAAAAGATTCTGCATTAGAGATAGAGGGGGCAGGGTATTCCAGAGTTTGGCGGCCGCCACAGAGAAGGAGCGTCTGCCCCATCTGACCCTGCGGAATTTAGGGGATCCGTTTTCTCTGGGAAGAGGATCTCAGGGTCCTCCCAGGGGTGTACCATTAGAACATGGTTTTCAGCTGTGGCGAGCCTTTGATGTGTAAGGCCTTATAGACCGTACTAAGGACTATGAAGGAGATGCGCTTCCTAATGGGGAGCCAGTGCAGAGCGCAGATCCCCTCCCTAGCTGTTTGATGCTCAGGAATAATGAGGATCAGCCTGGCTGCCGCGTTCTGGACGACCTGAAGCCTGTTCATGGAGGTCACATTGATGCTGAGGTACAATGCATTGCAGTAATCAAGCCGGGAAGTGACTAGTGCAATGATGGTGGGCGGATGCAGTTCAGATGGAATATAGGGAAGCACCTTTCTGAAGGTTTTCAAGATGTAGAAACAGGTGCTAACAGTGCGGCTGACCTGAGCATCAAAGATCAGGCCCTCGTCAAAAGTGACCCCCAGGTTTTTAACTGTCCTAGCTGGGATGGGGAGAGGACCACAGTCTGCCGGCTACCAGGCGTTCGACCAGATAGAATTCTGCGGACCAAAGACTAGAATTTCCGTTTTTTCAGCATTAATCTTAAGGGAATTGTTCTTCATCCAGCCGATAGTGCTTGCCATGCAGTGGCTCCATTTTTCTGTGACCAATTGCAAATCATTAGAGATGGAATCAATGATTTGCGTGTCGTCCGCATAGAAGATCACCTGGAACCCAAAAGATCTCACCAACTCAGCTAGAGGGGTCACGTAAATATTAAAGAGGGTGGGGCTTAGCGATGAGCCCTGGGGAACCCTGCAAGGTAGGCTAAAAGCTTCAGACCTGAAACCTCTGCAGCTGACGATGTTCGTTCGCCCTGTCATAAAGGAGTGGAGAAGCTGCAAGCCTTTCCTTAGACTCCCACTTCCCGCAAGCATTGAACCATACATATAGGAGAAACGGTATCCAAAGCAACCGACAGATCAAGCATAATCAGCACCGCCGATCCACCCTGATCTACCTGCATGCTTATGTGATCAGTGGCAGCAATGAGGGCGAACTCAGTGCTGTGATCGTCATGGAAACCATTTTGAGACTGGTCTAGGATCTCATGCGATTCACTGTAATTCATCAACTCAGTGTTGATGAATTTCTCTAAGATTTTTGCGGGGCCGGGAGAAGGGAGATGAGGCAAAAGTTCTTGAGTTCTGAGGGGTCAGTGTTGGGTTTTTTGAGGAGTGGTGTAACAATAGCCTCCTTCCAGGTATCCGGGTAGCTGCCACATAGGAGAATGTTGTTAAACACCCAACAGGAAGTCTGCAACAGGGTTAGGAACCAGCTTGAGTGTGAGGGGCATACAGGGGTCTGAAGGTGAGCCGGATTTAAGGCCCATAAGGAGGTCCTGGGTTTGTTGAACAGTGATCTGTGGGAAGGCGTTAAGGGCAAAAGGAGCATCCTTTCCATGGTTCTGAATGACCTCCTCCACATCAGGTTCCTCAATTTCCGTATGACTGAGCTCCTGAAAGATTTTAAGGACCTTGTCATGGAAATAAGCGGCTATTCTGTCACATAAGTCTTGAGAGGGGGACAGCAGCTGCGTCCCTGGTGGCTCAGAGATCTCCTTAATGACCTTGAATAGCATGCTAGAGGAATTGTCTGCTGCGAGGATCTTTTTGGTGAGGAAGTGGGATTTGGCTTGGAAGATGGTGAGTTTGGACTTCTGTAGCAGAGATTTCTGCTTGGCTTTTTCCCTAACACAAGGGTCCATGCGCCATCTACGTTCTTGTCTACAGCACTCCCTTCTGAGGGAACTAAGTTCTTCTGAGAACCATGGCGCCACTGGTTTATCTCTTCTTTTAAAAGGGGCAGCAGTGTCAAGGGCCTCATTAATCCAGTTGCGGAAGCCCTTCACCGTGGGAGGGAATGGGCTGTGCCACCCGGCACCGGCTGAGGCCAAGGCAGCCTCCCATTTGGGGGCTGAAAGCTTGTTCAGTCCCCTACAGCGAATGCACCTAGGGGTGATGCTTTCCTTCACAGTGATGGGAAGTGTAGGACAGACTTTGAACTCAATCAGCCAATGATCCACCCAGCTAAGGAGCTGAACATTCTCGATCACTAGATTATTATGGTTGGTGAAAATGCCATATAAGGTATGGCCGGCGGTGTGGGTGGGGGATTGAACAAGTTGCTCAAGTCCCAGGGATGACACGAGTTCTAGGAGGTGTACTGAGTCATTGTCCTGTTTGTTTTCGAGATGATAGTTGGACTATATTTGGGCTACATTTAGGTGATATTTGGGCTACATTTGGGCTCTTTTTCTCTGGTGGCCATCTTGGGACACTTAATTGTTGTGAAGCTCCCTAATTTCCTCATTTACTGCAGTATCCTCAGTAGAAAGTGATTTCAGTTTTCACTTCGATTCCATCAAGATGGAGTTCAGATGTGCCACACGCTTGACATAAATTCAGAATTTTAGCACTCTAGTTGCCTATTAGAACACAGTAGTAAAGCTGCTCATCACCAGGGAGTTAACTGGCATCCTGCTCCTGAGAGGCTGCTCCTGTTGGAAGAACAGGAGCTATTGAGAATGTCAGACTTCATTCTCGTATGGCTGAGAAAGATAGTGTAAATTTACAGAAGATTTGTTCTCATTTTAGCTTCTGGAGCACCTTCCATAACCTCTATGAGAGAATCATGAGAAAACAGTTTTCTCCCAAGCATGATTCATTAAATCTCAGCAGAAGGCTTTTACACAGGGTAAAATCACCTTAGAACACACCACAATTCCTCAAATTAATATAGTACCATCAACAAATCAATTACTCTGATTATTTATTCCATTCATTCTGCATCCCATGCTTTTATTCCCAGCCTCTCTCCTTTTAGTTGCTGCTTTGGTTGAGGGTTGGGTATCCATATTATTAAGGATTGCGGTGAGTAGGCGGCTGTCTGACCTCACCAGATGCTGCGAGTTTAATATATTGTGCTAGACTGTTCTCTACTAAAGTAGCGCGATTTTAAAGCAAACATTTTATTTCTACTAAAGTAGCGCAATTTTAAAGCAAACATTTTATTTCAACTGATGCTGCTATTGTTAAAAATTGTGTTAAGACTGTTCTCAATTGCTCACTTGCACATTTTGTTCTCCCGGCTCCCGCCTCGGTCCCCGCAGCTGATTGCTGTTTGAGTGGAGGGAGTGGACGCTAGCAGCAATCACGCGCAGGGCTTTCCGGTCACAGAGGGGGCGGAGCCATCCCTCCGCTTGCCCCTCTACTTAAACCGATGTGCCAGCGTGGGCACAGCGGACGCGCGCAGCGGGCGCGCCGCTGGCGCGCCGAAGGCGTGCCTAAGGCAAGCCCGTCTGCGCCCGTCCGCGCCCGGCCGGGGCCAGGGGCCAGGACCCCTGCTCCCCACAACTCTGACCCCAAGAGCCCTCTAGCCTACTCCAGAAACGCACTCATAGCGCTGGACAGGCATACCCCAAGCACGCACACAAGGTGCATCAAAGCATCCCCTGAACATACCGAAGGGCCATATTCATGCCTAAACTGTCAATGGTGCAGCCTGGCACAGGCAGAACGGCCACCCAAAGCAACAGGAAACCAATCAAAAATTAAATGCCTATACTGTAATGCCAGATCGGTACCTAAACACTCTTTTGAGATCTGGGACACTATCAACGACTTGGACCCCGACTTAGTTTTTATTACCGAAACCTGGCTAGATGAGAACAACTGCCCTGATATAGCTAACGCCCTACCCCCGAAATACACAATCTTACGACAAGACAGGCAAGGAAGAAGGGGAGGAGGGCTTGCCATATTATCTAAAGACGACCTTAACTGTCTCCCCATTACTGCAGCCCAGCTCGGAAAGCACGAACTACTACCATTTCAAGTGTCCAAAGGAAACCACATCCTATTAGGGGGAGCGGTGATCTACAACCCCCCCGGCTACCATGCTGAATTTAGCGCTAAGCTGCTCACACAACTATTCCCCGCCTGCCTAAAGTACAACTTCATGGTGGTCGGCGATTTTAATGTGCACTTTGAAAAGCTAGACAACCCAGTGGCCACACAACTAAGCAATGACATGCAGATCCTCCAACTTAAACAATGGATCCAAGTCCCACGCACAATGCGGGCCATACAATGGACCTATTGTTTTCCAATATTGAAAACACTATGATCGAGGAGATTAAACCCGTCTCGTGGACAGACCACTCCCTAATCTCCTTCTCATTTCCCCAATACCCACCAGACCCCCCATACCCATACACGAATCATATAGAGCCTGGAAACTTGTCACTCCAGACTCATTTCAGCTTCACTGGTCAATAGACAATCTAGAACACCTAGGAACTCTCCACACCAACAATGGCGCAGTGTATGTCGAAACTGAGATCACCCACACACTGAATTTATGTGCCCCCAAAATCAAGTCTAAATCCACAAAAAGAAGGATCTCAGAAAAGTGGTATACACCAGAACTCAAGGCACAAAAAAAGAAGTGTAAAACTCTGGAACACAACTGGAAAATGTCCAGATCAGACACCGATAAACTATCCTACAAAACCCATCTCAAGATCTACAATCATGCCATAAAAAAATGCTAAAAAGACATATTTCGCACAAAGAATCAACAAAAATAGCAACTCAGCAAAAGAGTTATACAAAATCATACGAGAACTATGCAAACCAACCTGTATGTCCCAAACGCTGCACCCCTCAGCAGAGAGCTGTGAAAAGATCAGCAACTTCTTCACAGACAAAATAGAAAAAATCTATTCGACATTTAACACTAACACCCCAGTAGACCCTCCTAACTGGGGAAGAATAAACCCCCATTCCGAGGACCACACGAGACTGGACAGTTTTACCCCGATCACCGAAGAAGAAGTTGTTTGGACTATGGAAGAAGTCAAATCAGGATCACCCCTTGACCCTTGTCCACATTTCATATTTAGGCAGATCATACCCACTCTTACCACATTTATTACGCAGCTATTCAACAAATCATTAGAAACAGCAAACTTTCCCGAGACATGGAAACAAGCCATAGTAACCCCACTACTAAAAAAGGCAGGCACAGATGTTACTAACCCGGTCAACTACAGACCAATCTCCCAACTCCCGTACCTCTCCAAAGTACTAGAGAAGCTGGTCAATAAACAGCTGTCCAACTACCTGGAGCTCAACGACCTACTAGACCCCTCACAAACGGGATTCAGGGCCACCAACAGCACAGAGGCAACTCTTCTGGCAGTCACGGACAACATAAGAACATTACTGGACCAGGGCAAGGCCGTGGCCCTGATCCTATTAGACCTGTCGGCAGCGTTCGACACGGTCTCTCACCACCTCCTACTAGAAAACCTACATGGGAAAGGGATACACGGGAAGGCCCTTCAGTGGCTCAGCTCGTTCCTGAGCAATAGAACCCAAACCGTGCAACTAGGTGCTTTCTCATCCAAAACCAAAAAATTAAACTGTGGTGTCCCGCAGGGAGCATGCCTCAGCCCCACACTGTTTAATGCCTATGTTTCACCCCTCGCAAAAATTGGGACAAAGTGGGGTTTTGGTCTGTGCTCCTATGCGGATGACACGCAACTAACAATCGCCATTGGAGAGGGGTATGACTACACCAAAAAGAAACTCAACAGCTGTCTCACCGAAATGGCTAATTGGATGTCAGACCACTGCCTAAAGTTAAACGCAGACAAATCTGAAATCCTGCTCCTCGGAGAAGCTAAACACATCTGGGACGCATCCTGGTGGCCCTCCTCACTTGGAGACGCCCCAGCACCCAAGCAGTGCGCCAAAAACCTGGGCGTGACAATCGACGACAAACTCTCCATGCAGGACCATGTACGGACATTGTGTGGAAAAAGCTTCGCCACCCTGAAGCTCCTAAAAAGGCTCTTTCCATGGATCCCATTAGAAAGCAGAAGGACAGTCACACAGGCCCTGCTGGTCAGTAGACTGGACTATGGCAACGCTCTCTTTGTAGGCATGCCAGACTACCTCTTCAAACGTTTACAGGTGGTGCAAAACGCTGCAGCCAAACTGGTGTGTAACAAAGACAAACACAGCTCAGCGAAGGAATGCCTAAAACAACTTCACTGGCTACCCTTGCGCCAAAGAGCACGCTTCAAGCTCTTAGGGCATGCCCACAAAACACTCCATAATAGAGGCCCCAAGATCCTTCAGAATAAAATACGATTCTACACTCCCACCAGACCACTAAGATCACAACACCAAGCACTCGCCGAAACGAAAAGGATTAAAAAGTCCAGGGCAGGAGGCCGCACCTTCTCCCATCTCGCAGCACTGCACTGGAATGAGCTTCCAGTCGAACTCAGGCTGATTAAAGAATACAACACCTTCAGGAAAAAACTTAAAACATACCTATTCCCCAAAGACTGATATTATATCCATTAACTTCTCAGTCCCTACTCACCACTAGTCCGTTCTTAGCGCCGTGATATCTCAAGGGATGAATGTCGCGCTCTATAAATAAATAAATAAATATTTTGTATTTATTTGTTTGCAGATTATAAAGCGCGAACTCGACCCGAAGGTATTGGAGCGCTTTACATGAGCACCAGTTATGTTACACAAGGACACATTCATTATTTTTTAGTAGGCACGGGGAGATTAAGTGATTTGCCCAGAGTCCCAGGATGCTGAGCTGACACCGAGGCTCAAACCCAGTTCCCCAGCTCCAAAGTCGGCAGCTCTAGCCACAAGGCTACATCCTCTCCCCAAAGGAAGGATTGTGGGTAAGGTGTCCTTTTTCATCTCTAGGAGAAAATTTAGAAAACCCTGTATAAATTATGGAAGTGATTGCCAGGGGGGTTGAGCATCCTCACGTGAAAAGCCTGGGGTAAGGAAGAAAGAATCTGAGTAATGAGAATACTATATATTACTTAAGAGGGACCTAAAACTGTTCATATCTTTTTGTGATGGTTAATTGCTTTGTCTAGTCTGTGGCTGAATGTTAGAAATGGGGGTCTCTAGTTGGCAATGGTTTGCACCTTTGTCCAAGTAGGGGCCCTTCTTCCTAGTCAGGGTAAGGGGGATACACTTCTAAAATAACCCCTGCTCACCCCCTTGGTAGCTTGGCACGAGCAGACAGGCTTATCTTAGAGGCAGTGTGTGAAGCATTTGTGTACACATACAGTAATACAGTGAAAACACTACCAATGGACACCACACCAGTTTAGAAAAATACGTAATCTTTATTTAAACCAAACAAGACCAAAATGTCAAAAATCCACAATACAGTAATCAAAATTTGACTTTTAAAAGATAGAAACAGTTCTGTCCATAGCAAACTATAGTTGCAACACTTTCAACACAAAGTACCTTGGATGCGTCACAGTCATAAACAAAAACAGCCGCAGCGAAGGTGATGCACCTGTTTCTTATGCGCAGGGAAGATGATGCATTGGTTCCTTACTCCAGGGGAGGTGATGCGTCAGTTCCTAACTGCCACGCAGGGGAGGTGATGCGTCGGTTCCTTACTGAAGGGGAGGTGACACGTCTGTTTCCTACTGTGCGGGAAGGTGATGTGTCGGTTTCTTTCTGCGGCCCTAGTATTCTTGTAGACTTTCCACCCCAGTGCGATGCGTGAGAATCGTGGATGCCGCAGTTCTCTTTGCAACAACGGTGCTGCGTTGGTTACTCCAGCCACGGTCCAACAATGCGTTGGTTCTTACAGCCGCACAGCAGGGCCTGCATCGAAATCGGTGCAGTGATTTCGGACTTCATAGATCGGTGCACTCGATGTGGCATGCAGCGATTTCTCGAGCCGCGGGCAGGCGCTGTGTCAGTTTCTTCAGCGATGCGCCAAAAACAGGTGCGGATGCTTCACGTTTCTCGTAGTTGCATTATTTTTCCAGCTCCCAACAGCAGGAACAACCTCCAGAGGCCCAACACAGGCACCTCTTGGTATGTCAGAACTCCCAGCAAGGAAGTTCAGGAGAGCTGGGGGTGAAGTTTTTGTATCCCTGAGACTTCAAAACAGGAGGCAAGCTCTACTTCAAGCCCTTGGAGATCTTCCTCAAGCAGGAGACACAGCACACAGCAAAGTCTTTATCCTCTCCTTGGTAGAAACAACTACTGCAGGCCAACCCCAAACAGCACACAACAAAGGGGCAGTACTTCTCCTTCAGTTTCTCCAGCGTTTCTCCTTGGCAAAGATTCCTCTTAAATTCCAGAAGTAATCTAAAAGTCTGGGGTCTGGGCACCACTTTTTATACCACAAATTTCCTTTGTTCTCTGGTGGCAGAGAAGCTCTTTGCCCAGCCAAAACCAGTTCTGTCCTCTGTGGTGCAGCTTCCTGGCAGGAGGTGGAGACAGCATTGTCCAAGGCAGACCAGGCCCATTCAGGTGTGAAAGAAATCTCCTCCCTCTACTCTGAATGTAGCCCAAGTCTATTCAGCCTAGCCCTGACTCACCCTGGAAAGGCAGGACACACCTCACCCAACAAGTGGCTGTCTCAACAGAATGCACATCCCCAGCACCTGCCACTCCAATGTCAGACAGTCAATACACAAACCTGGCAGAGGCACACAGGATGGCTAAGCAAGAAAATACCTACCTTCTAAAACTGGCATTTTCAAACACAGAATGTAAAAATCATCCTTACTAAAAGGTGCATCTTTATATGCTGAGTTCAGGCATACTAAACTCTACCTTCCTATCTTGTCCCAATGGGAAGTTATATTTATAGGATGTTATAAATGAACTCCCATTCTATCCTATGGGACAGATAGCCTTTCAATAGTGAAAAACGAAATTGGCAGTATTTCACTATCAGGACATGCCACACACATCAGGACATGTCCTACCTTTCACATACACTGCACCCTGCCCATGGGGCTACCTTGGGCCTACCTTAGGGGTGTCTTACATGTAAGAAAAGGGAAGGTTAGGACCTGGCAAGTGGGTGCACTTGCCAGGTCTACATGGCAGTACCAAACTGCGCACAGACAGTGCAGGGGGAGGTCTGTGTTACATTTACAGGCTGCTCATGGGGGTGGCACAATCAGTGCTTCAGGCCCACTAGCAGCATTTTGATTTACAGGCCCAGGTGCACACACAGTGCACTGTACTAGGGACTTACCAGTAAATCAAATATGCAAATCATGGAATCATCAATACATAAACACAATTTACAGGGAGAGCATATGCACCTTAGCACTGATCAGCAGTGGTAAAGTGCCCAGAGTCATAAAACCAACAAAAACAGGGTCCAAAACAGGAGGCCAAAAAGCAAAACGTCTGGGGATAAACCCGCTGGAAAAGCCAGTTCTAACACTGAATATAAGAAATGTGCATCTAGTTTGAATGTTCTGACCCATACCCAGCGGCGGCTGCTACTTAACAGGGATAGCGGGGATAAAAAAAAATCACTTACCTGCAGGCCGGCTGCCGCCTCTCGGTCCTCTCGACTCCAGAAGCAGGAAGCACACAGGCTCCCAGAGTCCCTTAGCCAATCACTATGCTGCTGTCACCAGCATGACAGCAGCGTCTTGATTGGTCTGAGCGCCGTGGTTCAGTGCTCAGACAGGGACTGGGACACTGTGCATGTTCTCCACCCAGGCTGTGCAATACAGCCAGGTGGAGAACATGCTAAGTGTGCATGACTGTTTGGCCGGCCGTCATGCACACTTAAGAAAGTGCCCACCAGTCCTCCCCCTGCTCCTGTGACAGCCCAGCCCGCCATGTCCCAAATCTAAATTGTAAACTAACTGAGCCAGGACAGAAAAAAATTATAATAACATTGTGTTATTATCATTTTCTTTTGTCTTTTTGAACTGCTCACAGAGCAGCGGGGCGATGCTCCTCCGCCTTAGTGGAGGACCCGCTGCTTTATTTACTCTCATTCCGTTATAAAGCGCCATCATGCTGGATGCATGCTTCTGCTGTGGTGCGCTACGACGTAGTGTAAACTTATGGAACTGTGAAAGCAGGAGCAGAATTCATAGAATAACCGTGGCAGGGAATATGACTCATTACAAAGCTTAGTAATACAACGCGTGCCATTACAACACGGGTATTATTACGCGTTGTCATTACAACAACATGCCATTACATCGCATACTTTTACCACGCATATTCCTTTACCACGCATGCCATTACAGCGCACAGGCATGCGTGGTAAAGGTATGCTCATGGTAAAAGTATGCAAGGTATGTGACACTACCCTGCCCTACCTTAAACCCTAATTTAGTATCCATGTACGACACTCCCCCGACACCCAGTCCAAACACTACCCTGCACGACCCCCCGACACTACCCTAAATCCTAAAACACTACCCTACACAAACACCACAACACTACTCTAAACCCTAATACACTACCCCCAGCACGACCCTCCCCCGACCCCCAGTCCGGTCCCTACACTCAAACACTACCCTGCACCACCCCCCGACACTACCCTAAATCCTAAAAAACTAACCCTACAATACACAAAAAACCACAACACTACCCTAAACCCTAAAACACTACCCCCTGCACGACCCTCCCCCGACCCCCAGTCCGGTCCCCACACTCAAACACTACCCTGCACGACCTCCCGACACTACCCTGAATCCTAAAACACTACCCTACACTACACAAACACCACAACACTACCTTGACACTACCCTAAACCCTAAAAAAGTAACCCCCCACCCCCAATCCCCCTTACCTCTCTTTCCTTATGGTTCCTCTCTCTCCTGGTTCCTGCTTCACTTCTGCACGGTGCACGTTGTTGTGAGGAAAAGGAAAAGCCTCAGTTTCCTCACAATGATGTGGATCACTATTACATCACATGGGTTTTAAAAGCGCATGCGATGTAATGGCATGCGTAGTAATGGCTACGCTTGTTACATCATGCTTGTAATGCATGCGATGTAACAACATGCGGGAAACAGCCGCGTTGTAAAGGCTGTTTCCCGTGGCAGGTGAAGGAACAAGTTCACCAGCGTAATACCTTTCATGAATTTGCACTAGACAAAACATAAATAATCGTCCCAATATTCTATTTATTTATTTTATTTTTGTTGGCTCGATGAATTCATGTTTTGCGCGACCTGGACGTGCTGCTCACAAAGCTCGCTGATTATCGACGGCAAAAACAGGCTTCTCGTGTGGCCTTTGTCTGTCACCCCTTACAGGTGAACTACTGATGACCTGACCAAAGATATGAGAAGGCTGAATGCCCTGTTAAGTGAAAGCCGCAGGAATGTTGTCATCCCCTTCACAGGAAGGGCACTCTCCGACAACAGGGAGACACACGACAAGTGGATGTCGGCGCGTGCGCTTCAAGCGCTTTCCTTTGTTCGCGCGCCGGTGAATACAGGTAATCGCAGGCATTTAAGTGCGGGCATCAAAGACTCAAACAAGCCTGACAGGGAGGCAGCGCATCTGTTCGGCAGGACGTCAAACTCCATATCAGCCCCGTGACAGCAGAAACAACTACTTTTAATTGAATACTATAGCTGGCTAAGTACAGTATGCCTTAGTTTGTTTGCCTGTGCGCCTGCTATCTGACACCAGGCCCAGGGCCATTCCTGTCAGGATGCTAGCTGATTAATGGCTGTTGACATACACGATTAGAAAAGTAATGCTCCTGAGGGAACCGATGACGGCGATGTCTGTGGACACTGTGCCTAAAACACGACATCCTTTTGTGTCTTGCTAAGAGACCACGCGTCTAGCAAAGAGGCACACAAACCCAAGCATTCACGGCGCGTGCTCACCAAAGTCCCGTTCGCCGCAAGTGCTGGTACACATGGATAGCTTCACAAAAACTCGTAAACATCTGTCTGCACAATAGACGGGATGCGAAATATGTAGACTGTTGAAAGATGAACTGTACTACATAAACACCACTTAGGAACTCTGCTGATGGCGGGCACGCTTCCTGGCCACTTCATATTCAGACTCGGTATCACCGGGGTCCACCGGCTGCTTAATTTATTAAGTCTATTTATTTATATCGTGTTTTAGGGCTTTTAAAGCTTTATTGATGATGCTAGAAGAACGCAGAGAGCTTTGGGTTTGGGAACGTATACATGTTAGTAAATACATGATTATGCTTATCAGAAACTGGTGGTGTAAAACCAATTAGTCCAATATAGTGGACTGCCTAACAAACGTAGGGTCTGATTTAGAGTTTGTCAGACGTGTTACTCCATCACACACGTGACGCATATCCTCGATGCTTCATTACAAGTCTATCATATCCTGTGGCACTTGTAATAAGGTGGATGGGAGATTCGCCACATTTGTGATGGAGTACCTGCCCGCGAAAATGTAAACCAGGCCCCATATGTCCCAAAAGCTTTAAAAGTACAAAGTCCTGACAGCCTGAACATAGTGCAGGTCAGGCTTCCGTGTCTTACTGGCACTGGCTTCAAAAATCTGTTGAAGATGGAATTATTTTATTTGGATTTGGATTCATGAAATGCCTGGAATAAGAGGTGAGTCTTTAGGTGGTTTCGGAACTTGACAAAGTTGTATTCAAGTTTCAAATGAAAAGGAATTGAGTTACATAGAGAGGACCCCTGCACATGGAAGGCTTGGGGACCATGCCTTTTGTCTGGTCATGTGGGGGTTCACTAGACTTCTAGTAGCAGACCTGATGGTTGGCAACCTGTTACGTTGCTGTTATATCTTAATCAATCAATCAATCAAAATAACTTTATTCGGTTTTCACGTGTAAAACCAGAAAAGTTTCCAATATTTAAAAACAATGCATGATAAAAATTCATAAAATGGTTACACAATTCATCACACGGTAAACCAGACCCCATAGGGATCTCATACAATTCATAGGCAAAATACAATAAAATATACTTGGTCCCTTAGACATAAGAGTTAAAATAAACCAATAGACAAATGACTTCCGGGATCCTATTTAATAATTGTGTCTCATCCGGGGGACTAGAATAAGAGCAGACCCTCACAAATACTACCGTTTAATCAAGGTAGGCTCTAAGCTTCACTGCAGATTTAAGAAAATTAAGAACAAATAAAATAGAATCTTCATGCAACAGCTGTAAATAAATAAGAGTTGGGCGAGCCTGCCTGAATTTCATCCTCCTTAAAATAGCAACAATAAAAGTTTTCCGGGGGATCACATAAAACTTACAGAATAGTAAAAAATGAAGCAAATACTGTGGAGACTCACCATTGCAGCCACAAGATGCTAAAATCTGTCCTCTACTACCCCCCCCCCCCCCTTGGTAAAGCCAGCAGGAGGTGGAAAAAATCCAGGCGAAACCTGGTCAACAAAAAACGTTCATAAGTACAAAAAGATCCCAGAAGATATGGCTCAGTAAATAATGTAGTTTTCAGTGTTAAAATATTTCAAAACACTAGGTTTCCTCAATTCCAGCTCTTCCCGCTCTAATTTCCTTAGACTGCAAAAGGACTCCCTTACCCACTCCAAATCCTTTTTAGATACCGATTCTGGGTTAGTGTATAATTCTGCTCTTCCTAGTCTTTCAAAGCTACTCTTTATGTATCTAAGCCATCAAGGGTCATACCCTCTTTCAGTATCAATTGAGTCAACGACAATCCTTCATTCCGCCAAATTTTTAACCAAAATGTTAGTGGGCGGAGAGCTAATGTGTCACACAGATACGGGACCCCCAGTTCTTCATGTATCACTATGTTAGATGTTCCACGGGGTACACCTAATAGACACTTCAAAAACGTATTCTCAGCCACTTGTAAGTCTTCTGTGGTTACATGCCCCCATATTTCACTACCGTAAGAGACTGTCGCGACACACTTAGCCTGATATATCTTTAAAAGTGCCGCGATCGGCCTCTTGCCTAATTTAGAAGCAAAATTAAAAATGGCCGTATTTGCCCGCACTAAGTCTCCCCTCTTTCTCTGTTTTAGTGGCCCCATTTCATCTGCTCATCCAGTATGATCCCCAAATACGAGAACACATCAGTGCGGGGGACCTGAGCAGTGCCTACCCTAAATTGAAGGGTCTTTTTCGTGTGAAGGCCCACCTGCATCACAAAAGATTTGGAGTCGTTTATGGATAAATCCCGGGCCGTCATAAAAGCGGAGGAGTCAAGCAGTGTTTGTAACCCCCTGGCGGTCCTAGATATAAGGACCGCGTCATCCGCATATAATAAAACCGGCAGACCACGTTGGCCTACCTGCGGATAGTCAACCCTTGCAGTCTGTAGCACTTTATCCAGATCGTTGATATATAAGTTAAACAAAAATGGGGCCAAAATACACCCCTGGCGTACTCCTCTGTTTATGGCGAAATTCCGGGAGACTCTTAAATCTTGCGAGAATCTAACCTGCGCCTTTGTTGCTTGATGGAGATTTTCCAAAAACAGACGATGTTATTGTCTACCCCAATAGCCAGCATGGTCTGCCACAGTTTGGCCCTATTCACGCGATCAAACGCGGAAGACAGATCCATGAACGCTAGATAAATCGTGCCAGGGCGAGCAACCGTATATTTATTGAGAATCATAGATAGGTTGAGACACTGGCCCAAAGTGGACCGCCCAGGGCGGAACCCGTACTGAATGTCCGATAGAATGGCATGTTCCTCTGTCCAAGTGGTCAGCCCATCTAAAAGTACTCGACCCACCACCTTAACCACCGAATCCAACAAGGAAATCGGTCTGTAACAATGAGTACTATCCCGATTGCCTTTTTTTAAAACGGGCACTATAGTAGAGGTAGCCCAAGACTCAGGACAGCCGGATTTTGCTTGCTGCTGCATTCATAACTACAGTAACCAGCGCCCAAAAAGTTGGATCTGATTTAAATAGGTCAGATGGGATGCCATCAGGTCCCGGGGCTTTGTTACTTGACAATCCAACAATACCATCCTTGTCCTCTGCTAAATTAAAAACCATGTCAGGGATACCGGCCTCCCTGGAAAAAGAACAGTTTAGCTCAGGGGGGCACTCAAACATGGCTTCAAAATGAAGCACCCAATCCTCCTCAGTTATATGGGCACCTACTGCACTTCCTTCCTCATGATTTAAAAAGGGACTATTAATTATTCCAGAATCTGGAACTGTCCCTCAACGTGCTAGCCTCACTTAACTCCCTCCAGGCTTCCTCCTTTAAAGCGGACTTACGTCTTGCCAATTCCGCTTTATACTCTCTTTGGCAAGATCTCACTAATATAGGGTCTCTTGGGCTCCTATTTAAGTCTTCCCGCAGTTTCCTTGATGCCCGGGAACAGAGGGAATCAAACCATCTAGGGGACTGAATAACAGGTCGCCGAGCCGGTGCGCTTAAGAAATCACTTATTTTATCTGAAATAATTTTAAAAGCACTGATGACCTCCCCCGGCACCGTAGTCGGTGTAGTGACAAGGCTAGCTCGTTAGCACACGAGACCGACATTAACTCATTGAATGCGTCTGGGGATATCTGGGTCCATTTTAGCCGCCTCCCACCATCTATTGGTCTCACCACCCCACTCTTCCCAGCCCCCCCTCTATGCAACAATAAAGGCCCACGAAGATGAACACACAGAGGATTATGGTCACTGTGTACACTCGCTTGCATAGCGAATCCTGTGAATAATTCTAGTAGAGGTGATGATACCAAAATAAAGTTTATAAATGAACCATCACCCCTACCTTTAAAAGATGGAATAACGGCCTTACTACAAGGGTCAGATAAACACATGAGGGACGATAAATCAAATTCATGTAGGAGGTCATTCAATGTCTCCCCTTGTAGGGAATGCTCAAAATGAATTCATCTCACACGTGGACATCCCAGATCAGCCAATCTAGATTCCCTGGGATTACCGCATGTGTGAATATTGAAATCCCCAGCAATCATAAAATTTTGGAAAGCGACATTAAGATATTGCCTAACAAAGGAGCCCAACAAGGAAATATTACACACACCCTTGGTACAAGATGTTGAATTATAAAAATTTATGAGACCCAATTAATGGGACCCCCTACAGAGTACCAGGGACTGTAAACACGGGCTCTCTGTAGGCAGAACCAACAACTTGCATTCAACTGCCAAGGAAATGTAAATTGCAAGGCCATCTCTTGGTCTTTCTACATATGAGGGGGTAGCCAGAACAGAAAACGACTTATAGCCCTCCAATGGTAAACTACTTTCAGTCAGCCACGTTTCCTGCAAACAAATCACACTAAATTGTTTTATAAACGCAATCCACAAAGGGTCAGAAAACTTGTTTGTTAGACCAGTAATGTTCCAGGATATAAAGTTTCTGTTGGCTTCACCCATAGTCCCATTACTGGGCCGTGAAATTTCCTGCTGGTTAGTAGATGTCACTAGATTCATAGAAGCAGGCCCACTAAGTCAATCACTAGCATCCAAGGCAGCCAAGGGTGCAAAACGGTTTGTTAGCTCCAAAATGGGAGGAAGTGGCTCCTGCCGGCCATGTACTGTCCAATTCCGGTAATTTGGGTTAGGGTCCAAATTCGGATTCGAGTTCCTGAAAGATGGATACAATGGAATAAGCCTGTTTATTGGGGCCCTGAAAGTATTAGACATATAATTCCGCCCCAATGGTTCAGGTTTATAAAAGAAACCAAGAGGTAGAGCCATGATGGGTGACCTAGGACCAAAAGGGGCATTATTCAAATGTGTGATCAAAATCCTTTCTGCGATGTGAGGTTGATTAAAGTTGATAATAACACAATCACCCTTGCAGGACTTATGGGAACTGCCGACCCAGTTGACCCTTCGCACCATGTTGATATTTTTCTCTACCCTCATTCCTAAAGCTGTATTACAGGATAGCCAATATAATACTTTGTTCTTCAATTGAGAGTAATCCTCCTTGGCGCCCTGAGGGAGAGTTGGCACGTTCCCCAATATCACAACATATGGGGTCGATTCTGCTGGCAGATGGATAACAGGCAAGTTCTGCATAGAGTTCTGCATAGAGCCCTCCCCTCCCCCTGAGATTGCTCCCCAAGTGCGTTACTCTCCAGAATGGGTTGACCCTGTATTGCAGATCTTTCCATAGGGCCAGAGATTATGCTCGGTTTTGACAAAGTGTGGATCACAGAGGGGGGCGGACCAAACGCGAATGTGCATGGCCCCTCAATAACTTTAGAGGGGTAAGTAGAGGTTCCCTAATGTTCGTATGTAGGCCTGAAAAGGTAGGACAATCCGGTGCTGAGGGAGCCATTAATGACCTTGATTCCTGGTTAGCGGCTACACCTCCTAGCGGTACACAACATTTGAGGTCAGAAATACCTTTTTCAATTGCGGTCAAACGTTGGATTACTGAGCCCAATTTAGAGTCCATCATAACCCTCATGGAATCCTGAAAGGATTCTAATATGCACATCAGATCTACTTTTGTCAGTCCTTGGTCGACTGGAGTCTTCTGAGATGACGAGTCGGCTCTTGGTCTTTTAGCCTTTCCCCCAGTCAGTTGGTCCTTTCTTTTCATGCCTGTCCCTTGATTGACTGACTCAACACCTCCCGGTCTCCCTCGCGTAGCTAGTCCAACAGCTAGTGGTTTAGCTGAATGACTAATGGACGTAGCCCCCACTTGCCCCTGGCTTGAATGTACGGTGTCTCCCCTGAAATTATTAACCACGATAGTTGGTGTACGAGGTAACTGCTGGCCAGTTAAACAACTGTTCAATCTGACGGGTTCTTGCTCCCCAGGGTTATTAGGAGATTCATCAACACTATCCACAGACCTTTGTATACATGTGGGCAAGGGAAGATGGACATTTACAGGAGATCTAGAGAGACGCTGGTTCACTAGCTCAATCTCCTTATCGAGCACTGATGCGGCCCGCTGCAGGAATGAATCCATGGTCACCACTGAACCTAAGGTGCCAACCGTAGCCCCCCCAGGAACTGTAGATGCCTAACATTTCCCCATGTAGTACCCAAGTCGATGAACCAATTAACGGGTCTTCAGCACAAGAACAGCAAGGGTGGGGGCGCTAGGTGGCGCACGAGCAAAATGGCCGCACTGATGTGAGGCTCTTGCTGCTCGGCACCATCATCCTACCATTTATCCTGCCCTTTAGCTCCTAATCTGCTCCCCGTGACACCGCCGTGACGGCTGTGACCCGGTGCCTCGACGGAGCGAGTTTGCGGCTGGTGGCGCACTGCTGAATACCATCGTAACGCTGCCTTGGTGCCGCCGCCGGAGAGTCCTGTCCTGACTGGAGCCCTGGCCGGGATTGGCACGCTACTCGAGTGCCGCGGCGCCCACGTGGTGACTGGGCCCCAACCTGGATGCGGCTGGAGCCCGCACCGCTGCTGCACACCAGGGGTGAGTGATCTACATACTGCCCCCAACGCGCACTTGGAGATACCCTTTCCTGCCCATCCGAAAGGACAATAATCGGCAAAGCACCGCCAATCCATACGGTGGCCTCCCTCAGTAATACCCGGCCTTCCCCGCAACACCGCTGTCACCTGCGGTTCAACCGCGCATTCACTGATCCTGCCGGCGGTGTGGCGGCCCCATAAACAGTGTGGAGTGTTGCTTCCCGTCCCAGGGGGAGTCGGATTAAAACAACTCGCTGCTCCCACGTCTCTCCGCTGCTCCGCTGCTGTCCCACTCCAGGGGGCGCACCAACCGACGCAGGGGAGCGCCCTACTGCCGGTACCACAACTTACTGCAGTAATCCTTGGCGTGGTACTCGCTGTATAGAACAGTTGACTCTGCCACGCCAGCGCTTATATGCTCAGCCTGCAACAGTGAGGAAAATTACGTCTGCCATCTGCCTGCACCGTCGGCCTGGGATCTTCATTGCGCCACCTCCCTTCTTAGACACTGTTGACCATTGCTGTGGCCTGACTCTTCACTACTTGTGCGACCATGGCCTGGTGGGCAAATAACTTCTACATTACTGGGACTTTTGCCTTCTCCTGGCCTGCACAGCTACTTGTATTACGGACGGAGGCCTCCCTGGCACTCTGCGCTACCCTGAGCTCTTCCGGACGGCGCAGCCTGCCCGTAGCTTCCCGAGGCCGCACATGCCACACGCTGAGTGATCTGACCACCGGCCTCTCGAGTGCGATAACAGCCTATGCTACCAAGCATGGTGGTCCCAGCAGTGCCGCGCCTCCCGGGAGACTGACTGATCGACGATACCTCTATTCTCTTGGCGTTACGGGTCCTGTGAGGCAGACTTGGTGAAGAGCAACGCATAATTTTACTTTACTTGCTCAGCTCAGTTCGGATAGGCGCCTGCCCTCCCTGCTTGCTGCTCGGACCTGCTCACTACCATCCCCGCGTCAGCCATCATCGAATCGTCATCATGGGGAAGGCAGACATCAAGCAACCCCGGCTGACCTTCGAGACCAAAAGGGTTGGTCACTCTCAGCAGGAGGGATCTGAGGGAGCCCGGGAGGAAAATACACAGAGTGTGGCCCCCTCACAGGAGGACGTTATGAAGTCCCTACTTTTAGAAGTGCGACAGAGTCTAACATCTATTGCAGAAAAAATGGACGCAATGACCAACCGGATGGACGCCATCGTCCACAAGCTGGATGGGCCGACGAGTGCATCAAGGAAACGGAGCGCCACGTTTCAGAAGTGGAAGACAGCACCTCCAACATCCAAACTCATGTGGCGCAGATGGACAAGTTGCTTAAAATCATTGCCGCAAAAAATGAAGATCTCGAAGCGCGAAGTCGGAGAAATAACATACGCGTTCTTGGTATTCCCGAGAGTACCAACACCGGCAAAATGGAAGAATACATAGAGAGACTTCTGAAAGACACTATAGGGACCGCATCCTTTTCCTCCCAATTCATAGTCGAAAGGGCACATCGCACTCTTGGTCCTAGGCCACCCCCAGGAGGCACTACGCGTCCCATAATTGCCCGGCTCTTAAATTACCGCGACCGCGATGTTGCTCTCCGGATGGCTCGGGAGAAACGCCAACTTGTCTTTGAAGGAGCCAAGTTCACTCTCTATCCAGATTTCACAACTGCGGTGCAGGAGGAACGGCGCAAGTTCAACCCCGCCAAGCAAAAGCTACGCCAAGCCCAGATTGATTACGCCCTTCTCTACCCAGCACGGCTGAGAATCACACATCAAGGCAAGCAATCATTCTTTACCAACCCGCAACAGGTAGATGACTTCCTGAAACGTCTAAAGCACCATAACAACACATCCCCTACCCCGGATTCATCTCCTGGAAAGACTCCTACAGCTGCAGACTGATTGCCTCCAGTGTCATGTCATCATAATTCCAATGGTGCTTGTGATGCCATGCCATCGCAGCAACAGACAAACTTGATACACGGCTCCGACGGAATGGGACACCTGATGCCACCAGCCAGGCAAGTGACGAATGAGGGCTCACTAACTCTTGTACCGAGCGCCCTCGCCCTCGATGAGTATGGTCTTTCCACCATCCTGCTACTCTGAGGGCGGGGAGGAACCGTGCATGCGCCTAGGAGTTCCCCCCAGAGGGCATTCCCCCTTTGACTCTTACTGCAGATTGGTCTGCAGATGTTTCCTGGGGTTCATGTTTTTTTTGGGGGGGGGAGGGACTGTAATTTCTGGCATGTTTGGGATGCTTCAGTGGGAGGGGGCGGGAATGGGACTGTTTTTGAAAGTTTCCTCAGTACACGCAGCATACTGGGACAGACAGACGAAGTTTAGCTTATTCACCCTTATTACAGAAGTAGGGAAATCACAACATCGAGCATTAGATTTCGCATCATCACATGGCTAATTTATCACCTCACCAACACCTAAATGTCCTCACCTGGAATGTTAGGGGGTTAGGAGATCCGAGGAAGAGGCGGAGGGTCTTGGCATATCTGGATCGTCACCAGGCACAGGTTGTGATGCTCCAAGAAACCCATCTCAATCCCCAAGACAACAATACTTTTGCATCCAAATGGGCTGATCACAGAACATTTTACTCTTATTCCTCATACTCTAGAGGGACAGCCATACTTATAAAAAACAAAACTCCCTTTGTAGTGGCCGGTACAGCACAGGATCAGCAGGGTCGATACTGCATTGTATGGGGTAGATTGGGTCCTGTATCGGTCACCTTAGCTTGCTGCTATGGCCCTAACATCGACTCCCCGGAATTCTTTGCCACGCTGTGGGGTAAAATCACTGAGATCGGTTCCACTCACATTATATGGGGGGGGGACTTCAATGTTGCCCTTAACCCCGCTGCAGACAGGTCCAACCCCGCACCGCACCATTACAATAGATCTCAAAAAATGCTGCAAGATATATTGACCGACAATGAGTTGATAGATGTATGGTGTCATGTACATCCTCACACTGCCGAAGGTACACACTTCACAGCGCACTCTGCCTCATGGGCCAGATTGGATTATTGTCTCACTTCCCGGGGCCTCGGCCCGTCGATTATGGCCGTCACGCAATTAGCGCGCACATATTCTGATCACTCCCCCGTAAAATTGACGCTCTCCCCTCCAGGAGATGATCTCCTATGCAGCATCTAGAGACTGTCGCCCCTCACGCTGCTTGATGCAGCATTTCACGAAGAACTAGGACAGGAAATTGCTGATTTTTTTCAGAGGAACATCGGCTCTGTTGAGAGTGTCGAAACAATATGGGAGGACTTCAAGGTCACAATTCGGGGATTTGTATCTCAAAAAGCTTTGGAGTCTTATGGGACATCCAACGTACTCTACAGAAACTAGAGAAGGAAGTATATAGACTAGACTTTCTCATGGCGCTGATGGACAAGCTCAAAGTGAGCTTCGAGATAAGCTCTCAGAATACGCCAGCACAGCAGACCGGGAGACGAAATTCAGGGGAAAGTTTTGGGTGGCCCGACGGTATGGCGAGGGCGAGCGCCCCGGCAGGGCTCTGGCAGAGTCCATACGGAAACCTCGCTTTTCCAACTATGTCCTGGAAGTTGAGGGTCCTGGGGAGGTGCTATACAGAGACACGGCTGACATACTGAACACATTTACCACACACTACTCTATGTTGTACACCTCGGGCAGGTGGGATGCCCTTGACCTCGACAGCTATCTCGCCAATGTTGCCCTGGGATGGTTGGGTGACTAGCAGAGGGAGTTCCTGTGTGCCCCATTTGAACTGGATGAAATCCGGCAAGCAATTATGCACATGAAGTCTGGAAAGGCCCCTGGCCTAGACGGACTCCCCATCGACTTCTATAAGGCATACATTGATCAACTAGCTCCCATCCTCATGGAAGTATATGAGGATTCCCTAGAGCAAGGTACGCTCTCCCCATCTATGAGAGAGGCGCTCATCACCTCCCTACTTAAACCTGGGAAGTCGCCAATCCACTGCGACTCGTATAGACCACTGTCCCTCATCAACTGTGATCCCAAAATTTTAGCTAAGGTCCATGCCAATAGGCTGAACCTGCTCATGGAGAAGCTCGTCCTCCCCGATCAATCGGGATTCATCCCTGGACGTTCGACTACACACAACCTTCGCACATTTTTCTTCATATTGCACAATGTTGATCCCGATCTGGCCCTGGCGGCTATCTTCCTAGACGCCACCAAGGCGTTTGATTCTGTTGAATGGGATTATCTACTAGGGGTACTGCAACAAATGGGTTTCCCTCCACTGTTCCTTTCGTGGATCCGTCTACTTTACTGACTCCCAACGGCTAAAGTTATGATCAATGGCCGACTGTCTCCAGCCTTCCCCATAACCAGGGGCACCAGGCAGGGGTGCCCACTTTCCCCCCTGCTCTTTGCCCTCGCGATCGAACCCTTGGCGGCTAAGATTCGGCAGCACCACCAGGACAAGGCACTACGCTGCAACTTGCGCCAAATACTCATATCCCTCTATGCTGACGACGTCACCCTATATGTTCGGGACCCACAACACAACATAAACCCACTCCTTAGAGAATTTATTGTATTTGGGAAACTTTCTGGGATTCACATTAACTGGGGGAAGTTTCAAGTATTCCCTCGAACTCCCGCTGCCACACAATTCCCCATGGACTTCCCACTGGAATGGTGTAGCTCCGATTTACGCTACCTGGGGATATGCATTTCTAGAGATCGGGAGGAATTAATGCACCTCAATTATGGTATAACCCTCGATCATATTGCAAGTTGTGTCACCCGATGGAGCTCCGTTCCGCTCTCCATGGCAGGTCGTGTCTCCCTAATAAAAATGGTTGTTCTCCCGCAGCTGCTATACTTATTTCTTAACTTTCCATACCACCCAGGTAGGCACTTCTTTAAGGCGCTGCGTTCCGAAATGATCAGATTAACATGGGGGGGCAAACAGCCGCGCCTACAGTGGAATATACTTACTAGGCCCTACGCCTTGGGTGGCTTTGACGTCCCAGACTTTGAATTATATTACACTTGCGCTCAGGCACACTATGCTTACTTTTGGTTTCGCCCACTTGCATACATGCCGCAGGTAGCAGCAGAACAATGGTTGGCAGACCCGGTCCCCCTTGCGGGCATGATTTGTGCCACCCCTCAGCCAAGGGACAAATCACCCACAACGATCACATGCACGGTTGCTGCCTGGCTCTGCATTCTTACATTACTATGAGGTACATTACTTTACTCTTCACTACTCCCACTGTCCTACCATCCCCACATGCCATTGCTGCAAGAGACGGGATTTCTTAAACTATTGGAACAGATGAAAATTGCAACTTGGGGGGACCTTTATCTCAATGGGACATTCAAATCGCTAGAGCAGATATTTCTCGATATTCAGCCCTCTCCACTAGATGTATTCCTTTATGTGCGGCTCAGGCAGGGTATGCAACACATTTCTTCCACGTTCCCTCAGGATCCCCCCACGCTGGTCCCTCTACATTTGGTCTTACAGGCCACTTCTCCGGGGCATGTCGTCTCCAGACTCTATCACACCATTCACACACAGCAAGAGGTGGCTCCCTGCCCTTCTCGCGATCACTGGAACACAGAGTTAGGCTCTGAGCTCACAGACGAACATTGGGCTTACTGCTGCTTACAAACGGAGCAAATCTCGACCAGCAGTAGACTCCGCATTACTCACTTCAAATTTTTGCATCGTTTATATTATACCCCTGTCAAAATGTATAAGTACAAATTGAAAGACTCGGATCGATGTGATAGATGTGGCTCTGCTGGGGCAGATTTTCTTCATCTGGCCTGGGACTGCTCCGTGGTGAATGAGTATTGGAGGCAGGTCTTTGAGGCTCTAGAACAGATGACAGCACTTTCTTTAGAGCCCTCCCCACTAGTGGCTTTACTGGGCTACACTGCATCAATAGCGAGGCCCCATCGTTGCTTCCTGTCAATTGCTTTGTTAATGGCTAAACGCTGTGTCGCTTGTAGGTGGGGCAGAGGCAGAGTGCCGAAGTTTAAGGACTGGCTCTCCGATCTAGCATACTGTCAAGAACAATTGAGTAATTATGCAGAACTAATCCCCTCGACTTCCCTAAAAAACTACCTTAACACTCTTCCCTCGGCAACTCCTGCCATCACTGAAGACGAACCAGTGGCATAGATATTTACGAGTGCAATGTGCATGAGATACTCTCTCTGTACACTTTGTATCAACACTTCATCCTCACTCTCTCCATGTTTGTTTCCGGATGTTCCAATGTCGATATGCGGATACTGGGTTATGGATCCTCATTGCATTAACACTATCTGCCCCCTTAGTCCTAACCCAGCTGTTACCGTGAATGAGGTATCGACGACCGGAATGCCTGCTTTATTTGGTGAGGCCCAGAGAAAACATCAGCGCTGGGGTGGTTATTTCCCTTTCATCATGAACTGCTTCTGTATGTACTGATTATGGTGTGTAGAATCAAATTGCTGTGTCTGTCTCTGAATGATTTCAATGTTGTACTGTTATGTCATTGAAAATCAATAAAAACAAATAAAAAAAAAAAAAAAGAACAGCAAGGGTCAGAGTCAAAGTCTGCCAATACATAAACAGAATGTTAGACACAAGTTCCTTGGTACTCCGGCTACCGAATCTCTTGGGTTGCTAGTACTCTGATTCTACGGCTAGCAGACTATTTACAGGAGTATATGAAGATAAAAATAAGGGGACTTGTCTCCCTACCTGGTCCTCTGCTGCTGCCACTAGAACTGGAACTGGATCTGGTGCAAGAGCAGGAAGATGGTCGATCTTGCTGTGGCATAATACTGAAGTCTGAGGAGGATGGAAAGGTGAGATCAAGAGGGTAGGCCCTGCCCAGCCTCCTCCAGTCTCGGACGGGCGCAGACGGGCCTGCCCTTAGCCTGGGCGTGGCCCGAGCAGGCCTGCGCGCGGCCCGCACTGCGGGAGCCCTACGGGCTACTTATGCGCCTCCAGGCGCGTCCACCGGACGTTGGCGGCGTGGCGTGGCGGCTTAGCAGGCTCGTAATTGTGGTCCTCGGTAGTGGCGGCAATTTAGAAAATGTAAAAAGCGGCTCTATCTTAATGTTTATATGTTGAGCTCTTGACACTTTCAGCTTGTGACACCTCCACTTTGTGTCGCTCGTGGCTGACAGTTAGGTTGGAATGCAGTGGCGGCCTACACAGAGAAAGACCGGTGAGGCAGTTGCGGGAGAGGGTGTGGAAGAGGGGGCTGGCAGGAAGTACGCAGAGGGAGGTGGGGGGGTGTAATAATAAAAAACCTTACTGGGTGCTGCCGGCCGCCTGTGACTAAAAAGCCTTTCATATATCATGAAAAGCTATTTTGCATTCGCAGATGGCCAATTTTACCAAATCACACCGTTTGCAACTGCAAAAATTATTCATACATGTGGGCCCTTGTTTGCATAGGAAAGGCGTTTTTTGACGGGCCTATATCTTTGGTGCCATTTGACAAATCTTCGTGAAATTTTCCCCAAAAAACATGGCCCAGTGAATCTTGTTCTGAAATGAAAGTTTTGGCGTGATCCGTCAAGCAGGGGCTGAGAAAAAAAGGGGGGGTAAAAAGTGTGCATTTCCCATGTTAATTCCAATAGGAGTTTTGAACACAACTACAACCCGAACTGCTGAATGAAATTTCACCAAATTTGGCAGAAAGCTAGCTTTTGGTCCGCAGATTGTGCTTTTTTAAAATTTGGTGTACATCCGTTCAGTATAAACACAATCCTCAGCACACGTCTTTTAAGTAATATGCAATTATCCAATTTGTTTTAGTCAAGCATAAATGATACAGAGAAATTTTCGAGCTTGGTTTCTTTTCTTTAGTCTCTTTGTTCTTGCATCAGCCATAGGCCATAGGCTGATGCAAGAACAAAGAGAATAAAGAAAAGAAACCAAGCTCGAAAATTTCTCTGTATCATTTATGCTTGACTAAAACAAATTGGATAATTGCATATTACTAAAAGACGTGTGCTGAGATTGTGTTTATGTTTATGTTGGTTTCGACCACGTGTTTGGGGAGACTGGTGGTTCTTCTCACCTTTCAGCACCGTCCATATAAATTTCTCAGAAATCTAAATAGAGTGTAAGTGCTACTCATTCTTGGAGCGCCATTTTACCTATAACCATACCACTGCACCGTCGTGAATTACATCCGTTCAGTAGTTGAGAAATTTAAGGGAAAAAATATAGATATCTGTGGGCGTGAGTACTTTGCGAGTAATTGCGAAAAAGTACGAGGTCACCTAGGGAAATGCAGAGCTATGATTGGCTGCCAATACTTCAAACAGGAAGTGTTGGCAGCCATCTTGGTACTCGGCTTCAGACGAATCCCACAGAAAAAGTAAAAAGAAAAATGAAAAGGGGACAGGGTAGGAATACCCTGATCCCCTAAACTTGGTCATGGGGTCCCAGAGGAACCCTGCAGGCCCAAAAAAGCATTTAAAATTGGTTTTTTTACACAGAAATTGCAACATTCGCAAATTGTGTGGCAAAAAGAGTAAATAAAAAACAAGTGCGGACTCCTGCACTTGCTTTAATTATAGCCCCCGGGTGGGCCAGGTCCCGGGGGCATGCAGGGTTAATAGAAAAATGGAGGTGGGCACACAGGGCCCCCTGACGGGCTTATTTTTGCCCAGGGACCACCACCTCCCCAGGGCACTGCTTTTAACAGCACCCCCGTGCCCTTGGGATGGCTACCTCCCCAGGGGAAATTTGTATGAATAAATGCGGGGTACGTGCGCAGCTCCCCGCAGCTTCAGGGACCGCCACCTCCCTGGGGTACTTAACAATATGTGTGCAGTGGGCCCGCTGGGCCCGCCCGCACCCCAGGGACCGGCTTCTTCCTGGGGCTAAACATATAAAATTAATGCGGGGGCCCGCGCGCCCCCCCCCAGTGCTCCAGGGTCCACCAGCTCCCTGGGGCTATTCATTCAATTTAAGGGGGGCACTTTGCGCCCCCGCAGCCCCAGGGACCACCACTTCCCCGGGGCCAAAATAAATTAATGTAGGGGGTCCATAACAGATCCTCGCCCCGGGAACCACCACCTCCCTGGGGCTAAACATAAAAAAATTAATGCAGGGGGGCCCGCACGGCCACACCCGCAGCCCCTGTGACCACGACCTCCCTGGGGCAATTCATTCAATTTAATCGGGGGGCCACACTGCCCCCCGCAGCCCTGGGGACTGCCACCTCCCTAGGGCTGAAATAAATTAATGTAGGGGATCCATAGCGGACCCCCAGACCCAAGGACCACTACTTCACCAGGGCTAACTTCTACGATGGAGGAGGGCCGGCTCCTGCTACCACATACCCCATACACCCACTAAAACAGCCACTCACCCATACATCCACACCCAGCCACTTACCCATTGAGCTGTTCACACAGCCATTCAGTCACCCATACAGTCACTGACACACTCACCCACTCATAGAACTACTCACATAGCCACTCAGTCACTGATATAGCCACTTACACACACACTCACCCACCCATACAGCCACTCACATAGTCACTCGTCCACTCATACAGTCACTCACACACCCACTCACTCACCAATACAGCCACTCACACAGCTACTCGCCCACACAGCTACTCATACTCCCACTTACATACCCATACAGACACTCACACACCCACTCACACACCCATACAGCCACTCATATACCCACTCACACACAGATACACACAGTCACACAGCCACTCACATAATATATGTTAGAGATAGTATCCCTCATTATTAGTACACAAAGTATACTATTTAACTTTTGTGGTACCATGGTATATATGTTTAACACTCAGAAACGTTTTGAAAACACTCACAGTCACTGGGTGTTGTCATCAGTGATGTCTTTTGAGATGTCATCAGTGATGTCATTTAAGATGTCATGAATGATGTAGTGAGTGATGTCACTGATCATATTATGAGTGATGTAACATATGAGGTCATAAGCAGTGCATTGCAGGGACATAAGTTATAGTTAGCTCAGGTAACTATAGCTGCTGAATTTCACTGGTTTTGTACTTTTTCAGTGAATTTCTAAGGTTTTTTTAATTTCTTTTTCCTAACTATAACGTCCCTGTAACCTTTATTTTTTAAGTGAAGGGAAGCGCTGTGCCAAGGATTGATGGAATTGTGATGTGTATATATATATATATATATTTTCTTTTTTTCTCCAAAGGCCCTCGCTTTCAGAAGGCACTCGACAGCTCCCCCATTCCTCGGCAGTACGATATCTATTGGTCAGCCCTATGCGTTTCGAGGCCGTCCGCCTCTCTTCAGGGGCTTGCTTCACAGTTCTGGCGCTTGTGACGTCTCTGTGGTGCATGCAATTTATTTAATTGATGGCGTTAGTACGCTGTAAATTGCAACTGCATGCTGGGACATGTGGTCCCTTAGATATATAGTGTTACCCGTAGTGGGCTCCATGCGCCAAACATAGTTGAAGTCATTTTCTTCCTATGTAGGAAATCGTCTGCCGGGACACTTTCCTTTAGTAGTTGAGCTCACTGTGCTGTTCGGTCGGGCTTAGTTACCAGCCTCAGCCTCTTTGTATTCAAGATGGTGCTCTTCTGCACGGCTGGACGGCCGTGTAATATTGTTTTTTCTCCAAAGGCCCTCGCTTTCAGAAGGCACTCGACAGCTCCCCCATTCCTCGGCAGTACGATATCTGTTGGTCAGCCCTACGTGTTTCGAGGCCGTCCGCCTCTCTTCAGGGGCTTGCTTCACAGTTCTGGCGCTTGTGACGTCTCTGTGGTGCATGCAATTTATTTAATTGATGGCGTTAGTACGCTGTAAATTGCAACTGCATGCTGGTACATGTGGTCCCTTACATATATAGTGTTACCCGTAGTGTGCTCCATGCGCCAAACATAGTTGAAGTCATTTTCTTCCTATGTAGGAAATCATCTGCCGGGACACTTTCCTTTAGTAGTTGAGCTCACTGTGCTGTTCAGTCGGGCTTAGTTACCAGCCTCAGCCTCTTTGTATTCAAGATGGTGCTCTTCTGCACGGCTGGACGGCCGTGTAATATTGTTTTTTCTCCAAAGGCCCTCGCCTTCAGAAGGCACTCGACAGCTCCCCCATTCCTCGGCAGTACGATATCTGTTGGTCAGCCCTACGCGTTTCGAGGCCGTCCGCCTCTCTTCAGGGGCTTGCTTCACAGTTCTGGCGCTTGTGACGTCTCTGTGGTGCATGCAATTTATTTAATTGATGGCGTTAGTATGCTGTAAATTGCAACTGCATGCCGGGACATGTGGTCCCTTAGATATATAGTGTTACCCGTAGTGGGCTCCATGCGCCAAACATAGTTGAAGTCATTTTCTTCCTATGTAGGAAATCGTCTGCCGGGACACTTTCCTTTAGTAGTTGAGCTCACTGTGCTGTTCGGTCGGGCTTAGTTACCAGCCTCAGCCTCTTTGTATTCAAGATGGTGCTCTTTTGCACGGCTGGACGGCCGTGTAATATTGTTTTTTCTCCAAAGGCCCTCGCTTTCAGAAGGCACTCGACAGCTCCCCCATTCCTCGGCAGTACGATATCTGTTGGTCAGCCCTACGCGTTTCGAGGCCGTCCGCCTCTCTTCAGGGGCTTGCTTCACAGTTCTGGCACTTGTGACGTCTCTGTGGTGCATGCAATTTATTTAATTGATGGCGTTAGTACGCTGTAAATTGCAACTGCATGCTGGGACATGTGGTCCCTTAGATATATAGTGTTACCCGTAGTGGGCTCCATGCGCCAAACATAGTTGAAGTCAAATATACGAAGCAGAGCCTACTGAATGTTTGAAATGTACTCTGATTTGGACTACAAGTCCTAGCATGCAAGGGAACATTTTCACGCACTGAGCAAGGCCCACTGGGGGTATTTAAATCAGGCATGCTGTGAAGGAGGTAATCAGAGCCATCTGCGGAGCATATGCTAATGATCCATGACTAAGAGGCAGGAGCCTCGAAACGCGTCGGAGAAGAATGTAAAATGAATGCTGATGCTCGTTTTTCCCTGTGAATAAACCTGATGGTTTTCTTCCAAAGTCGAGTGCGCTCTCATTGCTTTGGGCAACTTGGTTAAAAAATAGTTACACGGCAGCCCTGCCGTGGAGAGCTGCACCACTTCAAGATCAATTGAGGGGCTGTGAGTTGGAACTGTGCCAGACTTGTTTTACAGCACTATGGAAGAGGAAAATACGAACGTGCTCAGCATCATGGCCCACTGGAGGGCAACAAAAGATTAAAATTAAATATAGGAAGCAGAGCCTACTGAAGGTTTGAAATGTACTCTGATTTGGACTACAAGTCCTAGCATGCAAGGGAACAATTTCACGCACTGAGCAAGGCTCACTGGGGGTATTTAAATCAGGCATGCTGTGAAGGAGGTAATCAGAGCCATCTGCGGAGCATATGCTAATGATCCATGACTAAGAGGCAGGAGCCTCGAAACGCGTCGGAGAAGAATGTAAAATGAATGCTGATGCTCGTTTTCCCTGTGAATAAACCTGATGGTTTTCTTCCAAAGTCGAGTGCGCTCTCATTGCTTTTGGCAACTTGGTTAAAAAATAGTTACACGGCAGCCCTGCGTGGAGAGCTGCACCACTTCAAGATCAATTGAGGGGCTGCGAGTTGGAACTGTGCCAGACTTGTTTTACAGCACTATGGAAGAGGAAAATACGAACGTGCTCAGCATCATGGCCCACTGGAGGGCAACAAAAGATTAAAATTAAATATACGAAGCAGAGCCTACTGAAGGTTTGAAATGTACTCTGATTTGGACTACAAGTCCTAGCATGCAAGGTAACAATTTCACGCACTGAGCAAGGCCCACTGGGGGTATTTAAATCAGGCATGCTGTGAAGGAGGTAATCAGAGCCATCTGCGGAGCATATGCTAATGATCCATGACTAAGAGGCAGGAGCCTCGAAACGCGTCGGAGAAGAATGTAAAATGAATGCTGATGCTCGTTTTTCCCTGTGAATAAACCTGATGGTTTTCTTCCAAAGTCGAGTGCGCTCGCATTGCTTTGGGCAACTTGGTTAAAAAATATATATATATATATTCACTGAAAAAACCATAGGTTTTAGGGACAGTTATAGTTAGTTGGACATTTCACTCGTACAAAACCATAGAAATTCCCCCGTTATAGTTAGTTCAGCTAACTATAACTCGCGCCCCCGCAATGCACTGCTAATGACGTCACATATTACATCACTCATGACATGGTCAGTGACATCACTGATGACATCTCAAATGACATCACTTATGACATCACTGATGACATCATCCAGTGACTGTGTGTTTCTGTAAAGTTTAAATATGTTTAATATATATAGGGAAAGGCGTATTGAAGAATGAGTGGGTGTATAAGTGTATGAATGGATGATTTAGTAGGTGCGTGACTGACTCTATAAGTGAGTGATTAAACGTATCTTACTGAATGCATGGGTTAGTGACTAAACTGTGTGAATGTCTGTATCCGTCTGTCTGTTGGTGTGTAAGCGGCTGCATGGCTTTGTGACTAGCTACATGAGTGTCTATATGGGTTGTTGATTGGTTGTCTGAGTATCTGTATGGGTGCCTGAGTGTTTGTGTGGGTGGGGTGTGTGTGACTCTGTGCATAGATGTGTGAGTGGGTGATTCACTGGGTGCATGGTTTCAAGAGTGCATCTGTGATAGACTGTATGGGTGGGTGAGTGTGTGTATGGGTGTGTTAATGAGTGAATGTATATCTCAGTGGTACATGTGTGAGTAACTACATATGTGAAAGACAGTATATATGTGTGTTGGAGTATATAAATGGCTATAAGTGAGAGTGTGTGATTCTGAGGGTGGCTGTATGGATGAGTGTGTGCTTGTATCAGTGATTGTTTAAGAGCGTAAGAATGCTAGTATTTGTATGAGTAAGTAAGCTGGTGTGTGTATAACTGTATAGGTGAGTAAATGGCAGTGTGATTAATTATTTGCATGACTGACTAGGTGTGTGAGTACCTCTATGGATGAGTGACGGTGTGTGAGTGTCTATATAGGTGTATGAGTGCATATGATAGTCCTGTACTGAGTGACCGTAAGTATGAGTGACTGTACGGGTGAGTGAGTGGATGTGTGTGTAGACCTAAGAATCAGTGAGTGGGTATGTAGTTATTGGTGTTGGAGTGTCTATGGTTTTGAGAATGGCAGTCTGTCATTTAGAGTGGGTGTATCAAAGGTTATATTAGGGTGTGAGGAGGTGCATCAGATTATCACGTGGATGATGTCGTCAGTGATGTCATCAGTGATTTTTCACAAAAAGAGGCCCCGGGTCCGGAATACTATGGAGGTCCAAAACGCGGATAAAGAGATAAAAGGAACCTAGTCCTCACGCGGGCTACAACCCCCTCTCTACGAGGGAGGAGCTCAGGGATGTTTTAGTTTAGGCGGTCAGGTGTACTAAAACCCTATGAGAGCTGCGTGTGATTGCCAAGAATGCAGTGCTATAAAAAAGGTGAATTAAAACTGGCTACGGGGTTAGCTCTATTGCAGATTTAATAACGCTACCCGGTGTCAGGATTAAAAAGCAGAAAAAACTTGTGAACACAGGGGTCAAGATTCAAGACCGTTATGTACTTTTCAGACCAACATGTTTCAGCCTATCAGACCTAGTATAGTGTCATGACACCGGGTAGCGTTATTAAATCTGCAATAGAGCTAACCCCTCGTAGAGAGGGGTTGTAGCCCGCGTGAGGACTAGGTTCCTCACGCGAGGAGGTACCCCTATGATGAAGCATGACACCTTTGGTGTGTGAGGGGAACTGTCCTTAAAGAGGGATATCCCCCGCCCCGTCACTTTTATCTCTTTATCCGCGTTTTGGACCTCCATAGTATTCCGGACCCGGGGCCTCTTTTTGTGAAAAATTATATATTGGTGGGGAGTCGGTTCCCGTTGGTCCTTAAACTCCTCTAGCCCTCTGTGTGATTTATGTCATCAGTGATGTCATCAGTGATGTCACTGACCATGTCATGAGTGATGTAATATGTGACGTCATCAGCAGTGCATTGCGGGGGCGCGAGTTATAGTTAGCTGAACTAACTATAACGGGGGAATTTCTATGGTTTTGTACGAGTGAAATGTCCAACTAACTATAACTGTCCCTAAAACCTATGGTTTTTTCAGTGAATTTCAAAGGTTTTTTAAATGCTAATTTCTAGCTATAACGTGCCTGAAACCTATGGTTTTTTCAGTGAATTTCAAAGGTTTTTTAAATGCTAATTTCTAACTATAACGTGTCTGAAACCTATGTTTTTCCAGTGAATTTCAAAGGTTTTTTAAATGCTAATTTCTAACTATAACGTGCCTGAAACCTATGGTTTTTGAGTGAATTTCAAAGGTTTTTTAAATGCTAGTTTCTAACTATGCCTACAGAGGTAGGACATGTGAAGAAAGAAGAAAAAACGCACAGAAAGAATCAAAAGAAATGCAGAAAGAAGCAACAGAAGTCCACAAAGACGAAGAAAAGAGCAGGAAGAAGCAAGACATGTGCAGAAAGAACCAACAGAGGAGCAGAAAGAGGCCTTGTTGCAAAATCATCCTGTGCCCACAACTTTTTCAGACGGGTACTGGTGGTAACTGACTCGGACTAACCAGGCCTAGAGCCATTGCTATGCTAAAAGACACTTAGAATACAGTGAAAACACCTACATACACTAGGGAACACTATGCGTTGGGGTACCCCTGTCAATAGCATGACCTCCTCTGTAAGGCCCTAGTACATAATAGGGCAGAGGGATTAAAACTTCCTCTTAAAACGCGCCCCGGGGCGCGTTTGCACAGTGGTGAAGGGAGGGGGGGGGCCTGATTTGACATGTGTGCAAACAAGCCCTGTGGCCGTTTTAAGTTGGGAGATTAGGTCCCCTTGAATCCTGAGGGTCCCTGGGGTCCAACTAGCCCACTAGGTACCTCCAGTAAGCGCCACACAGCTGCGTTGCACAGAGGTGTAAAAAGGGGCGTGGCCTGGACCACCTCTCTGCAACGCAGCCCTGTGGCGCGCACTGGAGGTACCTGGTGGGCTAGTTGGCCCCCAGGGTCCCTCAGGATTCAAGGGGAATTAATTCCCCACTTTAAAACGCGCCACAGGGCGTGTTTGAACACATGTCACCTGAGGCCCCACCCCCTCCCTTCACCACTGTGCAAACGCTCCCTGTGGCGCGTTTTAAGTTGGGGTATTAGGGCACCTTGAATCCTGAGGGTCCCTGGGGCCCAACTAGCCCACCAGGTACTTCCAGTAAGCACCACAGGCCTGCGTTGCAGAGAGGTGGTCCGAGGCCATGCCCATTTTTACACCTCTCTGCAACGCAGCTCTGTGGCGCTTACTGGAGGTACCTGGTGGGCTAGTTGGCACCCAGGGACCCTCAGGATTCAAGGGGACTTAATCCCCCAACTTAAAACACGCCACAGGGCGTGTTTGCACACATGTCACCTCAGGCCCCGCCCCCTCCCTTCACCACTGTGCAAACGCACCCCGTGGCGCGTTTTAAGTTGGGGGATAAAGTCCCCTTGAATCCTGAGGGTCCCTGGGGTCCAACTAGCCCACCAGGTACCTCCAGTAAGCGCCACAGAGCTGCGTTGCAGAGAGGTGTAAAAATGAGAAAACAAAAAACGAGTTCCTATGGAAACTAGGTCCTAACTATAACTATCTACTGGCGACCGCCAGTAGATAATATATATATATTATATATATAAATATATATATAGATATAGATGTATATATATTACCTATTGGCGGTCGCCAGTAGGTAGTTATAGTTAGGGCCTTGTTTCTATTCAAAAAGCGTTTTTTCTTTTACCAATATCTTTGGCGCCCTTTGACGAATTTTCGCGAAATTTTCAAAACTAATGGGGCGCTCCAGTCAGCTCCTATCTTGAAAGTTTCAGGGTGATTCGTCAAGCAGGGGCTGAGAAAAAAGGGGATCCCAAAACTTGTTTTCTCCATGTTAATTTCCATAGGAAACTTTAGACAAGGCTACAGCCCGAACTGCTGAGCTCTTTTTCAGAAAGCGACCTTTTTTTAAATGGTGTAAATCCGTTCAGTAGTTCCTGAGAAATTCATATATTTCGAAATATTAGTATCTGGTGACCGCGGTGGATCCGCGAACCCTCCCGATAACGAGCTTGACTCTGATTGGCTGCCAACAATTCAAACCAGGAAGTGTTGGCAGCCATCTTGTGACTCGGTTGAACCGAGTCACAAGAAAAAAGGTTAAAAAAGTATTAAAATCAAGAAAAGGGGGCAGGGTAAAAACACCCTGACCCCCTAGGGCCAAGAAGCATTTTTTAAAATATTTTTGGCGGGATTCGTATAGGGTCCGCAAATCCTGACGAAAAACAAAAACAAAAAATGAAGCGTGGTCTCCCGCGCTTCGTTTAATTAAGCCCCCGGGTTGGCCAGGTCCCGGGGTCATTGCCAAAATGTGATGCGGGGGCCCTGCGGGCCCCTGCAGCCCCAGGGACTGCCACCTCCATGGGGCTTTTCATTAAAAAAAAGCATGGGGGGGCTCCTGCCCCCTATGCTGCCCTGGGGACCACCACCTCCCCGCGGCATTCATTAATCCAAGCCCCGGGGACCGCCACCTCCCTGGGGCTTCAATTAGTTAGATGAAGTGTGGTGGGGGCTCCTGCCTGCCCCTACATGGCCCCAGGGACCACCACCTCCCCGGGGCATTCATTAATTAAAATACGGGGGTCTGTTGCGGCACCCCGGCCCCGGGGACCACCACCTCCCTGGGGCTGCACAAAAGAAGGGAAGGGGGGCCACGCGGCCTCCCTCCTGGAGCCCTCCATGACCCTGGGGACCACCACCCCCCAGGGCCGGCCCCAGCAATGTCACAGCACTCTAAAATCTCGTCCCATAATGCTTTGCAGGGCCTTCGGTTGGGATTGTATTTTTGCCCATAACTGTGCTTGGGGTGGTCCTAGGAGGATGGGACCACCACCGAATCGTTCAGCATGATGTGCTCTTTGTGTTCAAGGCATCTGCTTGGTTTTCTCCCTAGGTTAGGGACCCCCAAAATCATCACCTTTCTCACTGCTTGCTATATTTTCACTTTTGTGAGATGACTATATGCCAGTCAGTCAGAATAACTTTATTTCGCCATCTCAATGAAGGCATAAAAAGTATACTACACATAAAACATTTCAATATTGCAATAGACTTAAAATACAAAAATTACAAATTTCCAGCATCAAACACATATTAAAATACAATAGTCTCATTAAAAAGATAGAAAAAATACAATTCATAAACAAGCACAGTTATTGGATCATTTCGGTAGTTCAGTTCTTATGTTAAATATAAAATTCATCGGATTAAACGTCTCTTTTTTAAAACAGATAAAAGAAAAGACACTACTGAAAAACATGTAAAAGGGTCGGATAATGACTGCAAAAAGTAGAGGGCTACACGACACTGTTTAAAATTCATTTTTTCGCAACAGGGGGACAATAAAACCTTTTCTCTCATCACAGTAATATTGACAAAAAAACAGGAAATGCAAATCATTCTGAATAGATCGATCATCACATGCACAGAATGGGAGATCGGAAGCTACATAGGTATTTCGTGGAAGGCCCAACATCAAAGGGATGTAATTTAACCGGAATCTCACCAATATGTACCTGTGTTGTAGATTAGTGACGAACGATAAATAAGTTAAATTCATATCCATTTGCATAGTGCTCTGGACCGTCAGGAATGCTCTAACTGTCGATAACTTGCTATTTGTAAAATTCCTTCTTGATTGCAAACTAGACAATAAGTGAGTTTTTAGATCTTTTTTAGAAATAGATTGGCACGATATAGGGTCAACAAAGAGATGTTGTAACCCTGACGCTTTTAGAGTAGATTCAACATAATGTAGCCAACTGACATTACCCACACAATCTAGTTTCAAAACATCATTTATAATATCTCTTGTGAGAGAGTCTCCTTCCGCCATACTGAGTGCCACATTAAAATTGGTGCCATACAAATTTTGTCAGTTATGTACGGGACACCAAGTTCCATGTGGCAGTTAAAATTAGAGCATGACTTTGGTAATGAGACTAACTTAAAAAAAAAATTGTCTTCTGTACATTGTAGTTGAGAGCAGTCTCTATTGCCCCTAACGGCCGTTCCATAAGTGGCAGCAGATACCGTTTTTGCCTCATATACTATTGCTTCAATGGGTTCTGAGCCATTTTTTTTTTTACAAATTTGAATAGTGCCCCAATGTTCTTTTCCATCTGCAACTATCTATTTACAACCATACTTAGCCAATTGTTTTGGCGGTCAAACATAATCCCTAAATAATTAAAAGAGTCCACAACTCCCAGCTTGCCTCCTTCAACATTAATTTGTGGTTGTTTCCGCTGCTTCGTACCTGCCACTAGGACAAAGGACTTTGCTTAATTAATTTTCATGTCCAACTTGTTCATGAATTGGGTATAATCCATCACTAGGCGGCGCAGCGCAGTGCTAGTACGGGCTAAAATTACTGCATCGTCCGCATATAGTAGTATTGGCACTTGTAATGAATTAATATAGGGAACATCCGGAGTAGTTCCCAGAAGAGCGGATTCAACATTATTAGTGTATAATGCAAATAAAAAGGGGGCCAAAACGCACCCCTGTCTCACCCCTCTGGCAATTTGTGTAGTGCATTCACCTCCCTTTCCATAATGAACACAGGCTGAGGCGCCTGAGTACAGATCACGGATAATGTTAATCATCTGTAAATCAATCCCCATTGCCTCCATGATCTGCCAGAGCCTCTACTGTGCCACACAGTCAAAGGCTGCTGACAGATCCATGAAGGCAAGATACAAGTGACCATTTTTGGCTGCAGTGTATTTTGCTATTATTAGACTTAGGTTCAGGCACTGATCAACAGTGCCTTTCCCTTTTCTGAAGCCAAACTGACATGGGATTATAATATTTTTTTCCAGGGCCCTTTCCTCAAGCCTATTTAAAAGCAGACGTCCCATTAATTTTGCAGTGGAATCTATTAAAGATATAGGTCTATAATTTTTCAGAATCGACCTATCCCCCTTTTGATAAATAGGGACAATTACTGTCGTTTTCCATGATGGGGGAGCACCTGTTAGGACAATTTTGTTAAAAACATTTGTTAAAAGAGGGGCCCAGAGATCCTGATTATCCAAAAACAGATCAATTGGGACACCGTCAGGTCCCGGTGCCTTTGCACGTTTACACTGGTTTAAAGCATGCCTAGTTTCTTCCAGTGTAAAACTAACCTTGTTGCCCATTCCAGTTAAGGTAGCAGAGGTAGGATGGGAAATTATCTTCTCATTAGATCCAAACACGCTTTCAAAATGTGTAACCCATTCCTCCTGCTCAACATGGGTATCTGTAGAGATTGAGTGTTCATCTCTTAAGAAGGGTGCATTAATAACAGACCAAAAGGCGTGCAAACTTTTTAATAAAGCAGCCTTTTTCAGGTTTTCCCACCACTCTTCCTTTAGGGATTTCATCCTTAGTAACCGCGCTTTTTTATATGCCTGTCGCAATTGCTTAATCAAAAGTAAGTTACGAGGTTTGGATTTCAAGGCAATGTGGAGATTTCTTAGTGATTTATTGCAGTCCTCATCAAACCAACTACATTTCTTGCGATGACCATTGCGTATAACACGAATTAAGTTATTTTTTGCTTCTGCTAAAATCAGCTCAAAAGCTGAGATCATGTTATCGTTAGCAATAGAATCTAAACAAACCATTATCTCCTCAAGTCGACTGGAAAATAGGTTCACCAAAAACCTCCCAGTATCTACTTTCTCCCACTTTAGTGCAATTCCATTCTCCCTTGCGATTACTGGGTTTACATGAAGTTTGAAAGTAGATTCTTCTTTCATTAGGGAGGGGATAAGGAAAGTTATTGCAGCATGGTCACTAAAAGCATAAAAATTGATCTCAAGATGAGAAAATAGTCCTCTTATTGGATCAGAAACCAAGACATAGTCAAGGGTAGAGGAAACAGAACGATTTAAAAAAGTATATCCTAACTGACCAGTTAAAATTTCAGAGACATTTAAAAGTACAAGATTATTTATCATTAATAATCTGTTTAGGGCATTACCGTACTCCTAGTGACTAAAATGGGGTACACTCTCTCCATCGTCATCCAACATACCACATACTAGGGAATTCATCTTATCACAAGGGCGAGCATTAAAGTCCCCAAGCCAGATTATATTACAGGGTTTAATACATTTATTTTGCAAATATTCAATATCTCTTTCTAAAGGGGCTAGCACAGCTGCTTGATTGCTTCCAAAGTTATTATTATAGAAGTTAATAAGAAGCCAATACTGATCTCCGTGATACTCTAATAAAATAATGTGATAGTATGACGATGAGTTTATGAAAGACTTCACTTTAAGGGGGAGAACATTAGAAAGTAGGGTCAATAACCCGCCCTTAGCACGTCCAGCTGATGAAGGTATAGCAGGAGTTTGAAATGAGCGATACCCATTCAAATGTATTGGTTCAAGTTCCCAAGTTTCTTGTAAACATGCTATATCTTTAGATGTTAATAAAGACAACCATTCAGTATTTGATCTTTTTTGGTTATAACCAGCAATGTTCCATGACATTACCACAGCAGACCCTGAAATATTCTCATGTTGCATCGGTGTCAGAGAAAGACTCGGGCTGTCTATGTGCGTACTTATTTGTTCTTGCGAAGTTGCAGCTGGGACAATAGTCACAGATGTCCTATTTAACATTAGAATATCGCCATCACCATTGACTATAGAGCTATGTTCAACCAGTCAATCACATATAGGCATGCCTTCCAATGCAGCAAATCTATTGCTAAGAGGTAAAGGTGAAACTAACGGAGGGAGAAACTGATTTGACAGATAATAAGAGGGATTCCGAGCGTTAGGTCCTACAAACCGTGGAGGGTGATGTAAAGAATACGGTTTGTAAAAGAAACCCAGTGGAAGGACACAAATGTCAGAATAAAATGATGGTATACTAGGTAACATGTATAATAGTTCACCCACTATATGTTGGTTATCAAAGTTTAGTACGATGCAGTCACCTTTGATAGTCTTAGGCGCTCTTCCTACCCAGTTAACCCTCCTAGCCATAATGATATGTCTTTGCGCATTAGAGTTTACACCTTTACATTTGGATAACCAATGCTGAGACTTATGAATTAACTGTTCAGTAGATTCTGCTAAATTTATCTTTAGCTCAGGAACATTAGCTAGAATTATAACATACAGACAGGCTGCTGGAGGAAGATCTAATCTTTCCTTAGATTTCTCTACTTCTACTCGGTGCTGAGAAGCCCCTCTCCCCAAACTGGATGCCATAATTCCATCCTCTAAGAGGGAAGGGATAGTGTATGGATTAGCATGAAAGTTGGTATTTACAGCCCCATTAGAACCCTTAGGTTCAACATTAGGCCTGTCAGTGCCAGTTTTTGCTATGGTAGATTGGGTTGGAGCATGATGATTATTAATATGTGTGCTCACTCTCAGCTTATTTGCTGAGTCACAAGCAGAGCCCGATATCGCTTGTGTGAGATGACTATATGCATTTTAGCATGTAAAGATAGAGTTACTTGTTTTACCAAAGGTATGTGAGGTTTCTGTTTTATTAATTGGGATGAAATGGAACAGAGTTACGGACCGGAGTTTCACGGAGGGGAGTTTCACAGAGTTTTTGTTCAACTACGTAGAATTCTGCGTAGTGGTACTCCGCCAACTTTGCCAACCCTTACCTGTTTCTGCACCTCTCTTGCCTCTTTCTGCACTTCTCTTGCCTCTTTCTGCACCTCGCTTGCTTCTTTTTGCACTTCCCTTGCTTGTTTCTGAACCTCTCTTGCTTCATTCTGCACACCTCTTGCCTCTTTCTGCACATCTTGCTTCTTTCTGCACTTCTCTTGCTTCTTTCTGCACCTCTCTTGCTTCTTTCTGTACCCCTCTTGCCACTTTCTGCACCTCTGTAGGTTCTTTCTGCACTGCTCTTGCTTTTTTCTGCATCTCTCTTGCAAATTTCTGCACCCCTCTTGCTCTTTCTGCACCCCTCTTCCATCTTTCTGCACCTCTCTTGCCTCTGTCTGCACCCATTTGCTCTTTCTGCACCTCTTTTGCCTGTTTCCGTAACTCTCTTGCGTCCTTCTGCACTTCTCTTGCCTCTTTCTGCACCCATCTAGCCTCTTTCTTCACCCCTGTTGCTTCTTTTTGCAGTTCTCTTGCTTCTTTCTGTACCTCTCTTGCTTCTTTCTGTACCCCTCCTGCCTCTTTCTGCACCCCTTTTCCCTCTTTATATACCTCTCTCACCTCTTTCTGCACCTCTCTTGCCTCTTGCTGCACCCATGTTGCCTCTTTCTGCACTCATCTTCCCTCTTTCAGCACCTCTCTTGCTTCTTACTGCACCCCTGTTGCCTCTTTCTGCACTCGTCTTCCCTCTTTCTGCACCTCTCTTGTCTCTTTGTGCACCTCTCTTGTCTCTTTGTACACCTCTCTTGCCTCTTTCTGCACTTCTGTTGCCTATTTCTACACATCTGTTGCTGCTTTCTGCACTTCTCCTGCATCTTTCTGCATTTCTGTTGCTTCTTTCTGCACTTCTCTTGCCTCTTTCTGCATTTCTGTTAATTCTTTCTGCACTTCTCATGCCTCTTTCTACCTCTCTGTTGCTTCTTTCAGCACTTCTCTGGCCTCATTCTGTACCCCCCTTGCCTCTTTCTGCACCTCTGTTGCTTCTTTCTGCACTTGTCTTGCTTCTTTCTGTACCTTTCTTGCTTCTTTCTGCACTCCTCTTGCCTCTTTCTGTACACCTCTTTCTGCACCTCTCTAGCCTCTTTATGCACCCTGTTCCCTTTTTGTACACCTCTTGCCTCTTTCTGCAAATCTCTTGCCTGTTTCTGCAGTTCTCTTGCCTCCTTCTGCACTTCTGTTGCTTCTTTATGCACTTCTCTTGCCTCTTATTGCACTCCTCTTGCCTCTTTCTGCACCTCACTTGCCTTTTTCTGCACCTCTCTTGCCTCTTTCTGCATTTCTGTTGCTTCTTTCTGCACTTCTCGTGCCACTTTCTGCATTTCTGTTCTTTCTTTCTGCACTTCTCTTGCCTCTTTCTGCACATCTGTTGCTTCTTTCTCCACTTCTCTTGCCTCTTTCTGCACCCCTATAGCTTCTTTTTGCACTTCTCTTGCTTCTTTCTGTATCTCTCTTGCTTCTTTCTGCACCCCTCCTGCCTCTTTCTGCACCCCTCTTCCCTCTTTCTGTACATCTCTTGTCTCTTTGTGCACCTTTCTTGTCTCTTTGTGCACCTCTCTTGCCTCTTTCTGCATTTCTGTTGCTTCTTTCTGTACTACTCTTGCCTCTTTCTGCATTTCTGTTCCTTCTTTCTGCACTTCTCTTGTTTCTTTCTGTACCTCTGTTGCTTCTTTAAGCACTTCTCTTGCCTCTTTCTGCACCCCTCTCTTGCCTCTTTCTGCACTTCCGTTGCTTCTGCATTTCTCTTGCCTCTTTCTGCATTTCTGTTCCTTCTTTCTGTACTTCTCTTCCCTCTTTCTGTACCTCTGTTGCTTCTTTCAGCCCCCTATTGCCTCTTTCTGCACCTCTGTTGCTTCTTTCTGCACTTCTCTTGCTTCTTTCTACACCTCTCTTGCTTCTTTCTGCACCCCTCTTGTCTCTTTCTGAACCTGTTTTCCCTCTTTCTGCATCTCTCTTGCCTCTGTCTGCATCCCTATTCCCTCTTTCTACACCTCTTTTGCCTCTTTCTGCACCTTTGTTGCTTCCTTCTGCACTTCTTTTGCCTCTTTTTCCACCCCTGTTGCTTAATTCTACACTTCCTTGCTTATTTCCGTTCCACTCGTGCTTCCTTCTGCACCCCTCTTGCCTCGTTCTGCACCCCTCTTCCTGCATCTCGCTTGCCTCTTTCTACACCTCTCTTGCCTCTTTCTGTACTTCTCCTGCCTCTTTCTGCACTTCTCTTGCCTCTTTCTGCACCTTTGTTGCTTATTTCTGCACTTCTCTTGTTACTTTCTGCACCTCTCTTCTTTCTGCACCCATTGTCTCTTTCTGCACTCGTCTTCCCTCTTTCTGCACTTCTGTTGCCTCTTTCTCCACCTCTGTTGCTTCTTTCTGCACTTCTCTTGCCTCTTTCTTCATTTCTGTTCCTTCTTTCTGCATTTCTCTTGCCTCTTTCTGCACCTCTGTCACTTCTTTCAGCACTTCTCTTGCCTCTTTCTGAGCTCCTCTTGCCTCTTTCTGCACCTCTGTTGCTTCTTTCTGCACTTCTCTTGCTTCTTCCTGCACCTCTCTTGCTTCTTTCTGTACCCCTCTTGCCTCTTTCTGTTCACCTCTTTCTGTACCTCTCTAGCCTCTTTATGCACCGTTCCCTTTTTCTACATCTCTTGACTCTTTCTGCAACTCTCTTGCCTGTTTCTGCAGTTCTCTTGCCTCCTTCTGCACTTCTGTTGCTTCTTTCTGCACTTCTCTTGCCTCTTGTTGCACCCCTCTTGCCTGTTTCCGCACCTCACTTGCCTTTTTCTGCACCTCTCTTGCCTCTTTCTGCATTTCTGTTGCTTCTTTCTGCACTTCTCTTGCCACTTTCTGCATTTCTGTTCCTTCTTTCTGCACTTCTCTTGCCTCTTTCTGCACATCTGTTGCTTCTTTCTCCACTTCTCTTGCCTCTTTCTGCACCCCTATTGCTTCTTTTTGCACTTCTCTTGCTTCTTTCTGTATCTCTCTTGCTTCTTTCTGCACCCCTCCTGCCTCTTTCTGCACCCCTCTTCCCTCTTTCTGTACCTCTCTTGTCTCTTTGTGCACCTTTCTTGTCTCTTTGTGCACCTCTCTTGCCTCTTTCTGCATTTCTGTTGCTTTTCTCTGCACTTCTCTTGCCTCTTTCTGCATTTCTGTTCCTTCTTTCTGCACTTCTCTTGCCTCTTTCTGTACCTCTGTTGCTTCTTTAAGCACTTCTCTTGCCTCTTTCTGCACCCCTCTCTTGCCACTTTCTGCACCTCCGTTGCTTCTTTCTGCATTTCTCTTGCCTCTTTCTGCATTTCTGTTCCTTCTTTCTGTACTTCTCTGCCCTCTTTCTGCACCTCTGTTGCTTCTTTCAGACCCCTCTTGCCTCTTTCTGCATCTCTGTTGCTTCTTTTTGCACTTCTCTTGCTTCTTTCTGTATCTCTCGCTTCTTTCTGCACCCCTCCTGCCTCTTTCTGCACCCCTCTTCCCTCTTTCTGTACCTCTCTTGTCTCTTTGTGCACCTTTCTTGTCTCTTTGTGCACCTCTCTTGCCTCTTTCTGCATTTCTGTTGCTTCTTTCTGTACTACTCTTGCCTCTTTCTGCATTTCTGTTCCTTCTTTCTGCACTTCTCTTGTTTCTTTCTGTACCTCTGTTGCTTCTTTAAGCACTTCTCTTGCCTCTTTCTGCACCCCTCTCTTGCCTCTTTCTGCACTTCCGTTGCTTCTGCATTTTTCTTGCCTCTTTCTGCATTTCTGTTCCTTCTTTCTGAACTTCTCTTCCCTCTTTCTGCACCTCTGTTGCTTCTTTCAGCCCCCTCTTGCCTCTTTCTGCACCTCTGTTGCTTCTTTCTGCACTTCTCTTGCTTCTTTCTACACCTCTCTTGCTTCTTTCTGCACCCCTCTTGTCTCTTTCTCAACCTGTTTTCCCTCTTTCTGCATCTCTCTTGCCTCTGTCTGCATCCCTATTCCCTCTTTCTACACCTCTTTTGCCTCTTTCTGCACCTTTGTTGCTTCTTTCTGCACTTCTTTTGCCTCTTTTTCCACCCCTGTTGCTTAATTCTACACTTCCTTGCTTATTTCCGTTCCACTCGTGCTTCCTTCTGCACCCCTCTTGCCTCGTTCTGCACCCTCTTCCTGCATCTCGCTTGCCTCTTTCTACACCTCTCTTGCCTCTTTCTGTACTTCTCCTGCCTCTTTCTGCACTTCTCTTGCCTCTTTCTGCACCTTTGTTGCTTATTTCTGCACTTCTCTTGTTACTTTCTGCACCTCTCTTCTTTCTGCACCCGTTGTCTCTTTCTGCACTCGTCTTCCCTCTTTCTGCACTTCTGTTGCCTCTTTCTCCACCTCTGTTGCTTCTTTCTGCACTTCTCTTGCCTCTTTCTTCATTTCTGTTCCTTCTTTCTGCATTTCTCTTGCCTCTTTCTGCACCTCTGTCACTTCTTTCAGCACTTCTCTTGCCTCTTTCTGAGCTCCTCTTGCCTCTTTCTGCACCTCTGTTGCTTCTTTCTGCACTTCTCTTGCTTCTTCCTGCACCTCTCTTGCTTCTTTCTGTACCCCTCTTGCCTCTTTCTGTACACCTCTTTCTGTACCTCTCTAGCCTCTTTATGCACCCTGTTCCCTTTTTCTACATCTCTTGACTCTTTCTGCAACTCTCTTGCCTGTTTCTGCAGTTCTCTTGCCTCCTTCTGCACTTCTGTTGCTTCTTTCTGCACTTCTCTTGCCTCTTGTTGCACCCCTCTTGCCTGTTTCCGCACCTCACTTGCCTTTTTCTGCACCTCTCTTGCCTCTTTCTGCATTTCTGTTGCTTCTTTCTGCACTTCTCTTGCCACTTTCTGCATTTCTGTTCCTTCTTTCTGCACTTCTCTTGCCTCTTTCTGCACATCTGTTGCTTCTTTCTCCACTTCTCTTGCCTCTTTTTGCACCCCTATTGCTTCTTTTTGCACTTCTCTTGCTTCTTTCTGTATCTCTCTTGCTTCTTTCTGCACCCCTCCTGCCTCTTTCTGCACCCCTCTTCCCTCTTTCTGTACCTCTCTTGTCTCTTTGTGCACCTTTCTTGTCTCTTTGTGCACCTCTCTTGCCTCTTTCTGCATTTCTGTTGCTTCTCTCTGCACTTCTCTTGCCTCTTTCTGCATTTCTGTTCCTTCTTTCTGCACTTCTCTTGCCTCTTTCTGTACCTCTGTTGCTTCTTTAAGCACTTCTCTTGCCTCTTTCTGCACCCCACTCTTGCCACTTTCTGCACCTCCGTTGCTTCTTTCTGCATTTCTCTTGCCTCTTTCTGCATTTCTCTTGCCTCTTTCTGCACCTCTGTCACTTCTTTCAGCACTTCTCTTGCCTCTTTCTGAGCTCTTCTTGCCTCTTTCTGCACCTCTGTTGCTTCTTTCAGACCCCTCTTGCCTCTTTCTGCACCTCTGTTGCTTCTTTCTGCACTTCTCTTGCGTCTTTCTACACCTCTCTTGCTTCTTTCTGCACCCTCTTGTCTCTTTCTCAACCTGTTTTCCCTCTTTCTGCATCTCTCTTGCCTCTGTCTGCATCCCTATTCCCTCTTTCTACACCTCTTTTGCCTCTTTCTGCACCTTTGTTGCTTCTTTCTGCACTTCTTTTGCCTCTTTCTCCACCCCTGTTGCTTTATTCTACACTTCCTTGCTTATTTCCGTTCCTCTCGTGCTTCCTTCTGCACCCCTCTTGCCTCGTTCTGCACCCCTCTTCCTGCATCTCGCTTGCCTCTTTCTACACCTCTCTTGCCTCTTTCTGTACTTCTCCTGCCTCTTTCTGCACTTCTCTTGCCTCTTTCTGCACCTTTGTTGCTTATTTCTGCACTTCTCTTGTTACTTTCTGCACCTCTCTTCTTTCTGCACCCCTGTTGTCTCTTTCTGTACACCTCTTTCTGCACCTCTCTAGCCTCTTTATGCACCCTGTTCCCTTTTTCTACACCTCTTGCCTCTTTCTGCAACTCTCTTGCCTGTTTCTGCAGTTCTCTTGCCTCCTTCTGCACTTCTGTTGCTTCTTTCTGCACTTCTCTTGCCTCTTGTTGCACCCCTCTTGCCTGTTTCTGCACCTCACTTGCCTTTTTCTGCACCTCTCTTGCTTCTTTCTGCATTTTTGTTGCTTCTTTCTGCACTTCTCTTGCCTCTTTCTGCACCTCTGTTGCTTCTTTCTCCACTTCTCTTGCCTCTTTCTGCACCCCTATTGCTTCTTTGTGCACTTCTCTTGCTTCTTTCTGCACCTCTGTTGCTTCTTTCTCCACTTCTCTTGCCTCTTTCTGCACCCCTATTGCTTCTTTGTGCACTTCTCTTGTTACTTTCTGCACCTCTCTTCTTTCTGCACCCCTGTTGTCTCTTTCTGTACACCTCTTTCTGCACCTCTCTAGCCTCTTTATGCACCCAGTTCCCTTTTTCTACACCTCTTGCCTCTTTCTGCAACTCTCTTGCCTGTTTCTGCAGTTCTCTTGCCTCCTTCTGCACTTCTGTTGCTTCTTTCTGCACTTCTCTTGCCTCTTGTTGCACCCCTCTTGCCTGTTTCTGCACCTCACTTGCCTTTTTCTGCACCTCTCTTGCCTCTTTCTGCATTTTTGTTGCTTCTTTCTGCACTTCTCTTGCCTCTTTCTGCACCTCTGTTGCTTCTTTCTCCACTCCTCCTGCCTCTTTCTGCACCCCTCTTTCTGTACCTCTCTTGTCTCTTTGTGCACCTTTCTTGTCTCTTTGTGCACCTCTCTCGCCTCTTTCTGCATTTCTGTTGCTTCTTTCTGCACTTCTCTTGCCTCTTTCTGCATTTCTGTTCCTTCTTTCTTCACTTCTCTTGCCTCTTTCTGTACCTCTGTTGCTTCTTTAAGCACTTCTCTTGCCTCTTTCTGCACCCCTCTCTTGCCTCTTTCTGCACCTCTGTTGCTTCTTTCTGCATTTCTCTTGCCTCTTTCTGCATTTCTGTTCCTTCTTTCTGTACTTCTCTTCCCTCTTTCTGCACCTCTGTTGCTTCTTTTAGCCTCTTCTTGCCTCCTTCTGCACCTCTGTTGCTTCTTTCTGCACTTCTGTTGCTTCTTTCTACACCTCTCTTGCTTCTTTCTGCACCCCTCTTGTCTCTTTCTGAACCTGTTTTCCCTCTTTCTGCACCTCTCTTGCCTCTCTCTGCATCCCTATTCCCTCTTTCTGCACCTCTTTTGCCTCTTCCTGCACCTTTGTTGCTTCTTTCTGCACTTCTTTTGCCTCTTTCTCCACCCCTGTTGCTTTATTCCGTTCCTCTCGTGCTTCCTTCTGCACCCCTCTTGCCTCTTTCTGCATCCCTCTTCCTGCATCTCGCTTGCCTCTTTCTGCACTTCTCTTGCCTCTTTCTGCACCCTTGTTGCTTATTTCTGCACTTCTCTTGTTACTTTCTGCACCTCTCCTTTCTGCACCCGTTGTCTCTTTCTGCACTCGTCTTCCCTCTTTCTGCACTTCTGTTGCCTCTTTGTGCACCTCTGTTGCTTCTTTCTGCACTTCTCTTGCCTCTTTATGCATTTCTGTTGCTTCTTTCTGCAGTTCTCTTGCCTCTTTCTTCATTTCTGTTCCTTCTTTCTGCATTTCTCTTGCCTCTTTCTGCACCTCTGTCACTTCTTTCAGCACTTCTCTTGCCTCTTTCTGAGCTCCTCTTGCCTCTTTCTGCACTTCTGTTGCTTCTTTCTGCACTTCTGTTGCTTCTTCCTGCACCTCTTTTGCTTCTTTCTGTACCCCTCTTGCCTCTTTCTGCACCCCTCTTCCCCGTTTCTGCATATCTCTTGCTGCTTTCTGCACCCCTGTTCCCTTTTTCTACACCTCTCTTGCCTGTTTCTGCAACTGTCTTGCCTCTTTCTGCAGTTCTCTTGTCTCCTTCTACAACTCTGTTGGTTCTTTCTGTACTTCTCTTGACTCTTTCTGCACCCCTCTTGTCTGTTTCTGCACCTCACTTGCATCTTTTTGCACCTCTCTTGTCTTTTTCTCTACCTCTCTTGCCTTTTCTGCACCTCACTTGCCTCTTTAGTCACTTCTCTTGCTTTTTTCTGCACCTCTCTTGTTTCTTTTTGCAACTCTCTTGTCTCTTTCATCACTTCTCTTGCTTCTTTCTGCACCTCCGTTGTTTCTTTCAGCACTTCTCTTGCCTCTTTCTGCACTTCTCTTGCCTCTTTCTGCATCTCTGTTCCCTCATTCTGCACCTCTCTTGCCTCTTTCTGCACCTCTCTTGCCTCTTTCTGCACCTCTGTTGCTTCTTTCAGCGCTTCTCTTGCCTCTTTCTGAACCCCTCTTGCCTCTTTCTGCACCCCTGTTGCTTCTTTCTACACTTCTCTTGCTTCTTCCTGCACCTCTCTTGCCTTTTTCTGCACCCCTCTTGCCTCTTTATGCACCCCTCTTCCCTCTTTCTGCACCCCTCTTGCCTCTTTATGCACCCCTCTTCCCTCTTTATGCACCCCTCTTCCCTCTTTCTGCAACTGTCTTGCCTCTTTCTGCAGTTCTCTTGCCACCTTCTGCAGTTCTCTTGCCACCTTCTGCACTTCTCTTGACTCTTTCTGCACCCCTCTTGTCTGTTTCTGCACCTCACTTGCATCTTTTTGCACCTCACTTGCCTCTTTCCGCACTTCTCTTGCTTTTTTCTGCACCTCTCTTGTTTCTTTCTGCAACTCTCGTGTCTCTTTCATCCCTTCTCTTGCTTCTTTCTGCACCTCTGTTGCTTCTTTCAGCACTTCTCTTGCCTCTTTCTGCACTTCTCTTGCCTGTTTCTGCACCTCTCTTGCCTTTTTCGCCACCTCTCTTGCTTCTTTCTGCACTTCTCTTGCTTCTTTCTGCATCTCTTTTCCTTCATTCTGTACTTCTCTTGCTTCTTTCTGCACCTTTCTTGCTTCTTTCTGCATCCTTCTTGCCTTTTTCTGCAGCCCTCTTCTTCTTTCTGCACCTCTCTTGCCTCTTTCTGTACCTCTCTTGCCTCTTTCTGCACCTCTGTTGCTTCTTTCTGCACTTCTCTTGCTTCTTCCTGCACCTCTCTTGCTTCTTTCTGTACCCCTCTTGCCTCTTTCTTTCTGCACATCTTCCCTCTTTCTGCACCTCTCTTGCCTGTTTCTGCAACTGTCTTTCCTCTTTCTGCAGTTCTCTTGCTGCCTTCTGCACCTCTGTTGCTTCTTTCTGCACTTCTCTTGACTCTTTCTTCACCCCTCTTGTCTGTTTCTGCACCTCACTTGCGTCTTTTTGCACCTCTCTTGCCTTTTTATGCACCTCTCTTGTTTTTTCTGCACCTCACTTGCCTCTTTCGTCACTTCTTTCCTCTTTCTGCACCTCTGTTGCTTCTTTCAGCACTTCTCTTGCCTCTCTCTGTACTTCTCTTGCCTCTTTCTACACCTCTCTTGCCTCTTTCTGCACCCCTCTTTCCTCTTTCTGCATCTCTCTTGCCTCTTTCTGCAGTTCTCTTGCATCTTTCTGCACATCTGTTGCTTCTTTCTGCACTTCGCTTGCTTTTTTCTGCACCTCTCTTGCTTCTTTCTACCACCCTCTTGCCTCTTTCTGCACCTCTTTTGCTTCTTTCTGTACTTCTCTTCTTTCTGCACTTCTCTTGCTTCTTTCTGCACCCCTCTTCCCTCATTCTTGCCTCTTTCTGCTCCTCTCTTGCCTCTTTCTGCACTTCTCTTGCCTCTTTCTACATTTCTCTTGCCACTTTCTACACTTCCTTTGCCTCTTTCTACACATTTCTTACTCTTACTGCACCTCTCTTGTTTTTTCTGCAATTCTCTTGCTTCTTTCTGTACTTCTCTCGCCTCTTTCTGTATTCAAATGGGAAGTGCAAGCTGTCAAGTTTAAAGGTCTGCGTGCTCTCGTGACTGAGGTATATCTCTACTTGTACATGTATTCTCACGTGTGTTATGCATCTCAAGATGGTAGCTTAAAAAGTGGGTAGCTTCTCCTATAGCTGGTCAAATCTTCTTAGTTCTGCTCTGTCATTCGGTTGCACAGGCAGACATGTCTTATGTATATAGGTGTTATAGAGCCCCTCAAATATACTATTCAATACCCATGTGCCCTGTATTATGAGCAGAAAGAAATACATAACAAAAAAATTGTACACAGATTTACAGAGTATGCTGTTTGAAACACAGGTATTCAAGTATTTGCATGTTTATTTTTATTTAACATGTCACTAGGTAAAAGCAGAGACACACACATGCATACCTTCACAAACTTGGTCAGACTTACAACAGTGATATGGTTAGGATTGCTGTTTTACATATGGTAGGCCCAACATTCTGAGCAGTCCATGAATAGTGAACCTTCAAGAGAAAAGTGAGTTTTAAGCACACCTTGGGAGAAGGATTAGTGATTAGGCTACTTTGTATGAGTCTTTGGAAAGGTACAATTAAAGTAGGCCTCTTTCTGCACCTCTGTTGCTTCTTTCTGCACTTCTCTTGCTTCTTTCTCCACATTTCTTCCTCTTTCTAGACGTCTGTTGCCTCTTTCTGCATTTTTCTTGCTTCTTTCTGCACCTTTCTTCCTCTCTCTGCACCTCTCTTCCCTCTTTCTGCACTTCTCTTGCTTCTTTCTGCGCCTTTCTTCCTCTTTCTGTACATGTTCTACCTATGTAGGCATAGTTAGAAATTAGCATTAAAAAAACCTTAGAAATTCACTGGAAAAACCACAGGTTTCAGGGACGTTATAGTTAGAGATTAGCATTTAAAAAACCTTAGAAATTCACTGAAAAAAACTCAGGTTTCAGGGACGTTTTAGTTAGGCTGACATTTCACTCGTACAAAACCAGAGAAATTCAGCTGTTATAGTTAGCTGAGCTAACTATAACTCACACCGCTGCAATGCACTGCTGATGACATCACCTATTACATCACTCATGACATGGTCAGTGACATCACTAATGACATCACTGATGACATCTCAAATGACCACTGATGACATCATCCACTCAATATCTGATGCACCTCCTCACACCCTAATATAACCTTTCATACACCCACTCTAAAATACCGACTACCATTCTCGAAACCATAGACACACCAATACCAGTTAGTACATACCCACATACTGATTCATAGATCTACATACACATCCACTCACTCACCCATACAGTCATTCATACACGCAGTCACTCATCAATACAGCCACTGATATATGCACTCATACACCCATACAGACACTCACACACCGCCAGTCACCCATAGAGTTACTCACACACCTAGTCAGTCACCCAAAGAATCAATCACACTGCCATTTACTCACCTATACAGTTATGCACACACCACCTCACTTATTCATACAGATACTAACACATACTTACTCTCTTCTACAATCCCTGACACAAGCACACACTCATGCATACAACCATTCTCTCACAATCACTCACTATCACATATAGTCACTTATATACTCCAACACTCACATATACTGCCTTTCACATATGTAGTTACTCACCCATATACCAATAAGACATCCATTCACTCACCAACACAGCCATATGCACACTCACTCACCCATACAGCCCCTTGCAGATCCACTCATGAACCCATACACCCAGTGAATCACCCACTCACACATCCATGCAGTGAGTCTCACACACACCCCACCCACCCACACAGATTCTCAGGCACCCATACAGGTACTCAGACAACCAATCAATAACCCATATAGACACTCATGTAGCTACTCACGAATCCATGCAGCCACTTACAGAGCAACTGACAGACTGATACAGACATTCACACAGATTAGTCATTCACCCATGCATTCACTAAGACACATTTAATCACTCACTTATACAGTCAGTCACGCACCCATTAAATCATCCATTGAGACACTCATGCACCCACTCATTCTTCAATACACCTTGGCATGTATATATATATATATATATATATATATATTCCAAATAAGATATTTGCTTTCCAAAAATGATCGTCCAGCACTCCCAGGTGGGTTCAATTGCTCAATTCTTTATTAGAACGACAAAAACAACATCTACGCGTTTCAGCAGTCTCAGCTGCCTTGCTCACGATATATATATATAACATTCTTAAACTTTTTAGAAACACTCAGTCACTGGATGATGTCATCAGTGATGTCATTTGAGATGTCATCAGTGATGTCACTGACCATGTCATGAGTGATGTAATATGTGACGTCATCGGCAGTGCATTGCAGGGGTGCGAGTTAAAGTTAGCTCAGCTAACTATAACAGCTGAATTTCTCTGGTTTTGTATGAGTGAAATGTCAGCCTATAACGTCCCTTAAACCTGTGTTTTTTTCAGTGAATAGCTAAGGTTTTTTAAATGCTAATTCCTAACTATAACGTCCCTGAAACCTGTGGTCTTTTCAGTGAATATATATATATATATATATATATATATATACTACAAACCTGGCTCACCCTTCCGTAATCCCAACGAAGAGCACTCACGGAGTTTTTTTCGTATGATACTTTATTGTGCAAAAACCCCCTGACAGACGCGTTTCGCCACACGGCTTCTTCGATGTCAGTTACTCTTCCATTGACGTGCATATTTAAAATACTTCATATATCACGTGATCACAATAGAAAGTCAAAAATAAAAGATGGACTTACGCTTCATTAAATACCACTTCATGGCGGCCATCTTAGAACATGTAATTAAAAGTGCAATGTTATAAAGTGCTTTGTGCTGTGCAAATTCCATTAAAAACAATAATCTCCAACTGTGTGCAAAGCTGTTGATGACAAGCAAATACATGTTTTGTACATTTTAAAATTTCATTAACAATAAAAATTCAATTAAATGTAACAATTATAAAAACATGTATTTACACCGTGTAAAAATTGTCTGAATATAATTTCATATATATACACATTCAGCGCCTACTCTATTATAACTTAATGTTTCATATAACATTTTAGTCAGTTTGAATAGAGCAGGAGACTATTATCACTCTAAATAAAATTACTAGAGCAAAAAGTCATCAGTTTGCCACCATAATTGTGCCCTGTATGGGCAATTGAAAATGCCAGTCTACAGGAGTTAAGACAATATTAAGCTAAAATTCCATTCAAATAAGGATATCATCGTTATTAAACTATTTTACTCCAGGTGTACCCACATCTCTTCATCGTTATTTAGCCCAATTGGCATCTTTGTCTGGAGATCAATGATATATTTGGACTCCAAGATCCGAGTTGTTGCACCCTATTGCCACCTCTCTCCTTTTTATCAATCTGATCTATACAGTAAAAACTTAGGAGGTCCCTGTTGCTCTGATGGAATTTTTCAAAATGACGAGCAACAGGGTAAGTTACATCTTTATTCGTGATGGCTCGCATATGTTCTAAAATGCGTTTTTTGTGGGGTGAATCGTACTGCCTATATAGCGCTTAGAACATGGGCATATTAGACAATAAACGGTAAAATCGGAGTTGTAATTTAGGAATTTTTAATAGTACGAACAGGTCTAGGATCCCCTGGCCTGCCTGAATAGTTTACAACTTTATTACTCTGTTTGCAGGCTTTACATCGTTGACATGGAAAGAAACCAGCTATGCCTAGACGGTTTATAGGTCTGGGGGTTCGGTTAAAATGACTATGGATTAAATGATCACCAATTGATTGACACCGTTTGTATGTAATAAGTGGGCAATTTGGGAGGTTTTTCTTTAAAATGTTGTCTGTCTGCAGGATATGCCAATTCTTTTTAAAGATCTGTGAGATTTTATTAGATTTTTCGTTGTAGCTGGTTATCATTCTCACCAGGCCTGCTCCTGTATCTTTATTTGGGCCTTTCAGCTACTAATAGGTCTCTTCGATTGATCTGGTCAACCTTACTTGATGCTAGATTAAGATCAGTACTCGTGATAGCCTCTCTGTCTAAAGCGGTTAAGGGTTTGATCTTTTGCTTCTTTGTAACTCTGTGGTGTAGTGCAGTTACGTTTAAGTCGCATCAACTCACCAAACGGTATATTTTTTATGAGGCTTTTAGGATGGTGGCTTCCTGCATGTAAAACTGCATTGCCCGCAGTAGGTTTTCTATATATATTTGTGTGCTATCCGGACCACATTTCCCACAACGCACAGTCTCATTCGAGCTTCCCATTGGTGGGTGTGCAATATGAAAATGGCGAAGTGGGTTCAGCGTTTGCACACACTGTCTCCGTTCAAGCCTCTGAAGAGAAGCATATGGAGCTTCAAACGCGTCAGGCATTTCCATTACGGAGCAGCTTCTACAAGCGGATCCTCGTCCTGCCTTTCATAAACAAAGCTGCTGATCGAGTGCTACTCACCTGGTGGACAACCTTTGGAGCAGAATATATATATATATATATATATCGAAGAAGGTCACATGACTAAATTAGTAGCACTCGCACTTTATTTAAATGTTTCCCACCTGTGAACAAGGCATAATGATGCTGAAACGCGTAAGGACTGGCAGACGTGAATAAAGCTGCAATAGCAACTCGGAAACCAGGCTCGGCTAAATCCTTTTTGCATGTCTTGGAAGGGACCCTCCATTTCCGTTCTCGCGAGGGCCGCCCTGCAGGGTCGGGGGCCCCCATGTTGGAGACGTAAACTTTGGTGCTGCTAACACCGCTGGGGGCATGACCCGCTCGCTCCACACCAGACCTAAAGGACTGCCGAGGTATTTCGTGGAGGTGATAGCGAGAAAGGAGATGGTGAGGGCACACTCACTTGGACAGTTTCCGAGTCTTTTTGCAATTTCAAAATGTATTAACTGCCGTTTTGGGGGAAATTTGGATGCACACAGACACTTTATTCCACTTGCGATGTTTTAACAGTGCAGAGATGGCTGGAGATGCTATTAAGCTTAATGAAATAATGCCTACGTTTGCTCTACTGACACCAATGCATTGTGGAACCTGTGGTGCACGAAGAAGGTCACATGACTAAATTAGTAGCACTCGCACTTTATTTAAATGTTTCCCACCTGTGAACAAGGCATAATGATGCTGAAACGCCGTAAGGACTGGCAGAAGTGAATAAAGCTGCAATAGCAACTCGGAAACCAGGCTCGGCTAAATCCTTTTGCATGTCTTGGACGGGACCCTCCATTCCCGTTATCGCCAGGGCCGCCCTGCAGGGTCGGGGCCCCGATGTTGGAGACGTGAACTTTGGTGCTGCTAACACCGCTGGGGGCATGACCCGCTCGCTCCACACCAGACCTAAAGGACTGCTCGAGGTATTTCGTGGAGGTGATAGCGAGAAAGGAGATGGTGAGGGCACACCTCACTTGGACAGTTTCCGAGTCTTTTTGCAATTTCAAAATGTATTAACTGCCGTTTTGGGGAAATTGGGATGCACACAGACACTTTATTCCACTGGCGATGTTTTAACAGTGCAGAGATGGCTGGAGATGCTATTAAGCTTAATGAAATAATGCCTACGTTTGCTCTACTGACACCAATGCATTGTGGAACCTGTGGTGCACGAAGAAGGTCACATGACTAAATTAGTAGCACTGCACTTTATTTAAATGTTTCCCACCTGTGAACAAGGCATAATGATGCTGAAACGCGTAAGGACTGGCAGACGTGAATAAAGCTGCAATAGCAACTCGGAAACCAGGCTCGGCTAAATCCTTTTTGCATGTCTTGGACGGGACCCGCCATTCCCGTTATCGCCAGGGCCGCCCTGCAGGGTCGGGGGCTCCCATGTTGGAGACGTAAACTTTGGTGCTGCTAACACCGCTGGGGGCATGACCCGCTCGCTCCACACCAGACCTAAAGGACTGCCGAGGTATTTCATGGAGGTGATAGCGAGAAAGGGAGATGGTGAGGGTACACCTCACTTGGACAGTTTCCGAGTCTTTTTGCAATTTCAAAATGTATTAACTGCCGTTTTTGGGGAAATTTGGATGCACACAGACACTTTATTCCACTGGCGATGTTTTAACAGTGCAGAGATGGCTGGAGATGCTATTAAGCTTAATGAAATAATGCCTACGTTTGCTCTACTGACACCAATGCATTGTGGAACCTGTGGTGCACGAAGAAGGTCACATGACTAAATTAGTAGCACTCGCACTTTATTTAAATGTTTCCCACCTGTGAACAAGGCATAATGATGCTGAAACGCGTAAGGACTGGCAGACGTGAATAAAGCTGCAATAGCAACTCGGAAACCAGGCTCGGCTAAATCCTTTTTGCATGTCTTGGACGGGACCCTCCATTCCCATTATCGCCAGGGCCGCCCTGCAGGGTCGGGGGCCCCCATGTTGGAGACGTGAACTTTGGTGCTGCTAACACCGCTGGGGGCATGACCCGCTCGCTCCACACCAGACCTAAAGGACTGCCGAGGTATTTCGTGGAGGTGATAGCAAGAAAGGGAGATGGTGAGAGCACACCTCACTTGGACAGTTTCCGAGTCTTTTTGCAATTTCAAAATGTATTAACTGCCGTTTTGGGGGAAATTTGGATGCACACAGACACTTTATTCCACTTGCGATGTTTTAACAGTGCAGAGATGGCTGGAGATGCTATTAAGCTTAATGAAATAATGCCTACGTTTGCTCTACTGACACCAATGCATTGTGGAACCTGTGGTGCACGAAGAAGGTCACATGACTAAATTAGTAGCACTCGCACTTTATTTAAATGTTTCCCACCTGTGAACAAGGCATAATGATGCTGAAACGCGTAAGGACTGGCAGAAGTGAATAAAGCTGCAATAGCAACTCGGAAACCAGGCTCGGCTAAATCCTTTTTGCATGTCTTGGACGGGACCCTCCATTCCCGTTATCGCCAGGGCCGCCCTGCAGGGTCGGGGGCCCCGATGTTGGAGACGTGAACTTTGGTGCTGCTAACACCGCTGGGGGCATGACCCGCTCGCTCCACACCAGACCTAAAGGACTGCCGAGGTATTTCGTGGAGGTGATAGCGAGAAAGGGAGATGGTGAGGGCACACCTCACTTGGACAGTTTCCGAGTCTTTTTGCAATTTCAAAATGTATTAACTGCCGTTTTTGGGGAAATTGGGATGCACACAGACACTTTATTCCACTGGCGATGTTTTAACAGTGCAGAGATGGCTGGAGATGCTATTAAGCTTAATGAAATAATGCCTACGTTTGCTCTACTGACACCAATGCATTGTGGAACCTGTGGTGCACGAAGAAGGTCACATGACTAAATTAGTAGCACTCGCACTTTATTTAAATGTTTCCCACCTGTGAACAAGGCATAATGATGCTGAAACGCGTAAGGACTGGCAGACGTGAATAAAGCTGCAATAGCAACTCGGAAACCAGGCTCGGCTAAATCCTTTTTGCATGTCTTGGACGGGACCCTCCATTCCCGTTATCGCCAGGAGCCGCCCTGCAGGGTCGGGGGCTCCCATGTTGGAGACGTAAACTTTGGTGCTGCTAACACCGCTGGGGGCATGACCCGCTCGCTCCACACCAGACCTAAAGGACTGCCGAGGTATTTCATGGAGGTGATAGCGAGAAAGGGAGATGGTGAGGGTACACCTCACTTGGACAGTTTCCGAGTCTTTTTGCAATTTCAAAATGTATTAACTGTCGTTTTTGGGGAAATTTGGATGCACACAGACACTTTATTCCACTGGCGATGTTTTAACAGTGCAGAGATGGCTGGAGATGCTATTAAGCTTAATGAAATAATGCCTACGTTTGCTCTACTGACACCAATGCATTGTGGAACCTGTGGTGCACGAAGAAGGTCACATGACTAAATTAGTAGCACTCGCACTTTTATTTAAATGTTTCCCACCTGTGAACAAGGCATAATGATGCTGAAACGCGTAAGGACTGGCAGACGTGAATAAAGCTGCAATAGCAACTCGGAAACCAGGCTCGGCTAAATCCTTTTTGCATGTCTTGGACGGGACCCTCCATTCCCGTTATCGCCAGGGCCGCCCTGCAGGGTCGGGGGCCCCGATGTTGGAGACGTGAACTTTGGTGCTGCTAACACCGCTGGGGGCATGACCCGCTCGCTCCACACCAGACCTAAAGGACTGCCGAGGTATTTCGTGGAGGTGATAGCGAGAAAGGGAGATGGTGAGGGCACACCTCACTTGGACAGTTTCCGAGTCTTTTTGCAATTTCAAAATGTATTAACTGCCGTTTTTGGGGAAATTGGGATGCACACAGACACTTTATTCCACTGGCGATGTTTTAACAGTGCAGAGATGGCTGGAGATGCTATTAAGCTTAATGAAATAATGCCTACGTTTGCTCTACTGACACCGATGCATTGTGGAACCTGTGGTGCACGAAGAAGGTCACATGACTAAATTAGTAGCACTCGCACTTTATTTAAATGTTTCCCACCTGTGAACAAGGCATAATGATGCTGAAAAGCGTAAGGACTGGCAGACGTGAATAAAGCTGCAATAGCAACTCGGAAACCAGGCTCGGCTAAATCCTTTTTGCATATATATAGTCAAATGACTATGGGCACATGACCACTTGGAATTATAAAACACACTCACCTGTGAACAAGGCAGAGACATGCTGAAACGCGTAAGGAATATAATGAGTGTGACTTGTGCTGCAGCGCCTGAAGACGAATAAAAGTCAGCTTGTCCATAATTCGGAGTTGGGCTCTGTTATTTTCTGTGAGGTATTGCATCGACAGGATTTCCATTCCTGCCACAAGAGCCCACCCTGCAGGGTCGGGCCCCCAGTAAATGGAACTATGTGAGTATCTAATGGAGGGGGATGACCCGCTTTCAGCACGTTCCAGCCAAAAAGGATTTCCGTGGATATATGGTAACGTACAGGAGAAAGGGAGAGGAGAGAGGTGTTCCTCTTTCTGACGACTCCGTGGTACAAGCACATGAATGAAGCGCTGCAGCTCAACCCCAAGCACTTTGCAGCAGAATTTTCAAGTTTGCACTTAAAAAGATGATTTTAATTTCGTGACATTGGAACTAATAAACGCTATTATGCAGAAAGGAATACATTCCAGTGCACGTGAAAGAAGACTTACTTGGTGCATGCTGGGTCCTGTAGTCAAATGACTATGGGCACATGACCACTTGGAATTATAAAACACACTCACCTGTGAACAAGGCAGAGACCTGCTGAAACGCGTAAGGAATATAATGAGTGTGACTTGTGCTGCAGCGCCTGAAGACGAATAAAAGTCAGCTTGTCCATAATTCGGAGTTGGGCTCTGTTATTTTCTGTGAGGTATTGCATCGACAGGATTTCCATTCCTGCCACAAGAGCCCGCCCTGCAGGGTCGGGGCCCCCAGTAAATGGAACTATGTGAATATATATATATATATATATATATATATATATATATATATATATATATAGCTCAATTCCAAAAGGAAACACGCTGCACTTGCGGGCCACTTCCAAAATATTTATTTGCAAGGACGCGTTTCGGCGTTTAGCCTTCTTCCAGCTTGCATGTGAATACAACAGCACTATCGTGGCAGTCTTTAAAACAGGTAAAGTGATTTCATTGGATGCAGCCTGTCAAGGGAGAAAGAGGACTGTTATATCTCGGACAAATATCCTTTCACATCCAGCTCATACAGGGATTATAAGGTCCAATGGTAACTTTTTTGGGAGCACAGAATCTTTGTATTCTCGTCTGCATGACACATATAAATATTATATATATATACACACACACACATATATATTAGGCCTGGGTGGAGTTCGCAGAGTTGCGCTATGCGGAACTCCGCGAAGGCACAAAAGAACTTTGCCACGCTACGCTGAGTTCCGCTGGTGGGCAGAGTTTGCAGGCGCATCTTTTCAAGTTGGAATGGGAATGTGGAGTGCATTCTTGCGTTCCAAATGGCATGTGAACGGCACCACACGGTTCTCACATGTTCTCGTGTTCCAAATCACATGCGAATGGCACCATGTGGCCCACATGGGTGCGGCCATCTTGGTTAACTGCTCACTGTTATGGTACTGCCTAAAATGTAATCTCTCTTTCACCAGTGTAATTCTTCCCCTTTAAAACTAATATGCCCCTCAGTTTTATTTTTTATATTTGTTTGTGTCTTTCTGTTTGAATATCTTACGTTTTTGCGACTTTTTAAATTGTTTTTCGTGACTTTTTGTTTATTTTCCCTTACTTCCTTATTTCTTTCTTTCTTCTCTCCTTTCCTTTCCTTTACCTTCCATTTCCTTTTTGTTTCCCGAACCCACCCAGCGCCATGGCAGAGGCAGGGTGGCTACGTTGCGGGCAGCGCCGCCGCTTAGGTGTGCAGCCCCGGGCAATCTTTGGCGAGGAGGAAATGGCAGAACTGTTTTTTTTGTGCAGCGCCACCTCCCCTCTATTGTCGGAGCTGGGGATGGTGTGCCAGTGCGTGCACTGCACCAGCAAGGTTCAGCGCACCACCCAGCAGCGGATGCACAGCTGGGCAGATAATCTAGAACGGGAACAGGACCTGCTATGGATCAAGGTTCTGGGGCTCGGTGAGTATTAATAATTTATTTGTTCTGTCTGTTCTACAATGCTAACATTTTTTTTCCGAATAGCCTGCTGCTCAGACTCAGAGGTAAGTTACGTTTAGTTTACGTTGGAATATTATTGTGTGATCGAGTTTCTAGTTTCTGCTAGGTAGTTGCTCAGTGCTGCCTAATCGTACTCATCATTTGATGTTGCTTTGGCAGATTAATTAAGAAGCCCTTGCAGACTGTTCTCCTGTCACTGTAGTGAATCATTGATATCAGTGAGTAGCTCGTTCTCTCTCTGGCTAAGTTTGTTTATGTAGCTCATACAGTTCCAAGTTCTTTCACAGCAATGTGTAGTATGCATCTATGCAGTGCAAAAAAGGTAGACTGAGTTGGTCCATGAAGGGGGTTAAGACATGGGAATAGAATCAAAGATAATTCACTGCAATGCATTAGCTCCAAATGTAGTTTTTGTTACGGAAATTTGGAATAGGGATTTCAGGATTAGTATGGGCAACTCAATGATAGTCAATAGACTCAAAACTTGTACTATAGGCGATCTGTTTTAGAGAAGTCAATGTGACTGAGTTTGCTTGTCATAAAAATTTTGTGGAGATTAGTAATCAATTTTTTTATATCTTCTTCATTTCTTACCACAGCACTCAAGGGCAAGAAGAAGGACATTGTCGAATGTCCGGGAGAAGCTGGTTAGGAGGAGCTGACCACCAGCGCTGCTACTGAGGGCTGTACTGACCCCAGTAAGTCCTATTATTTATTATTATTATTTCCCTAATGTTGGGTTTTATGATTGTTGTGGGCTTAGGATAGAATCTTGTGGTATTGGAATGTTGGTGCTGGGTTCCTGGATGGGAGTTGCTGCCTGGAGGCTCGTGTTGCTGGTGAAAAAAAAAGGTTTCTCTGACACCCTTACCTGCTGTCTTCCTTCCATGTGGTGATAAGGACAGGATATGAACCCACTTGTGCAAAGCACAATGGATTACATTTTTGTTTGATTCCTGTTAACCCTGCATTATCTTTTTTTCCCTTATATTATATGGTTTTCTTTTCTGGTAGCTGACTTTTTCCGATCTCTACTCTAGTCTCTAGTACATTTATCTTCTGCTTTGATGGTAATATTTCCCTCTCTCCTATATATCTTGTGGTACTGTAAGACTAAGAATAGCACATTTTGGTACTGTACTGTCTAGTGTGAAGATTGCAGGCCCAAGAAAGTTAGTATTATAAACAGTATTCGCCATGTAGGCTTTCTTTTTACTGCTCATGCTCTAACAGTTGAGTTCACCAGAGAGTGGCCACGGTCAACATGGGCCACCCCCTCCAATGTACATGGATGGGCGAAAAGATGGTTAGAAGAAAGGGTGGATAATTGAATAGATGGGTAATGGATTGGACATTTTGGTGAAAGACTGGATGAGTGAAGTAAAGCTTAATCCTGGTGGCTATGGTTAAATTTGAATGAAAGGATGAAGGAATATTTGGATTGCTTGGATGAATAAACAAGGCAGCTCTTTTCATGAGGAGCATGCTGCTCACCTGCTTTGCTTACTTTGTTTATGTAGGGTTATTAAAGCTATGGTTCAAAGTGGGGGATATTTTTTATATTTTGTTCCACTCCCTTGACTCACTGTATTTGTTAAGTGAGCCAGATGTATCCCATCCATCATTCATCACCCCCCACCCCGCCTATGACATTTTTTGCCAATTATGACCGAAGTGCAGCATGGGTCAATTCGTGACTGCTGTGTTGGCTCTGCAATGTGCGTCTGCTTCAGTAAATGTGGCATTTACAATGTTTTCAATGCATTGCAAACCGAACACACAAAGTGTGTTGTTTCCCTTTGCCACTCTGTCACCTCTTAGTACTTCACTCCTTTATTTTTTCCTAACTTCTTCCATCCTAGCTTACCAAATTGAAAAATCCATTCTTGGCATCTGACACATTTCATTTTATAATCATGTGAAGTGATTCCAGAATATAAATATTTCATGGTTTCCCATAACAGATTTAGTTTACACCTGTTCTAATATTTCCCTTTCGACTTGTACTGTAACTGAATAAGGCAAAGATGACTAATCAATGATCAGTGTAGTGGCCCCGCTATTCTATATCAAAAAGCTCTACCCTACCTTACCCTGCAGTAGAGTAAGTCAAATTTCCTTTCCTTGCTTACAGCCCAGCAAATGAATTTGTTGGAAATAAGATCTGGTGGTGGGCGAGGGCACAGAGTAAAGTGGGAGTAAGTGCATGATTTGATGTCAAGCTTGGCATAAGGGATACACTATCACGAATGTGCCAAATACAATCTATATAGCCCGTTCCTTTCCCTGTAGTGCAGTCCATCATTTTCCATAACATCTACTTACAGCAGACAGGATAATATGAATATCTGCAATTCATACGGGAGGTGTGTGATGTAGTATCTTATTTATTATTCATCTGCCTCTTAAGAGTCAGGGTAGAAAGAGAAATGCATTTGGAGAAGCGCAGGGTAATTGGAATTAAAATAGATAATTGTCAACTAGGGATTCCCCAGATGCAGACAGTAGCAAAATACTACACCCGCTGGCTAGCAATAAGCAAGGCTCCATTATTTTAGCATAACACACAACTTGTACTCCATAGTGCATAATGCCGTACTCATTAATGAGAGGTAATTTATTTTTCCACTCAAAGTGTCAGTTAATAGTTACTTGAAAAGCCTTTAGAATAAAACATTTCTAATCAGTGTTTAATCCAGTGTTATTCTGTCTTAATACTTTTCTGCCACACAGTCAATGCTTTTATGAAAGGCATGTGTGGGTGAACCAAAATTGGCCTTGTGACTCTTCTAATCATAATCACATTCCAATGGGCCTAGGGGACCAGCAATGCACTGCTACTGTGCCACCCACTAGTTTAAAACAATTGTTTGCGCAGAGCATTATTTACAATTTGTCTTTTTTCTTTTTTTCTTTCTCAGTATAGCTACTCCTGCTGGTCCACCCGTAGGACACAACAGGTAGGAGATATCGGCTCATCTGCTGCGGCAGAGGCTGGAGTGTATCCTGCTAAAATACCGGCGGCTGGTGGTCCTGGAAGAAGAGGAGGAGGAAATAAATGCCTCTCTGCTGGGCCCCAGTGCAACCGCTCCCCCTCAGCTTCCCGGCCATCCTATCGCCGGCGCCGCTACCAGCCAACTGCTGCCACTCCCTCCCACACTGACAACAGGCCATTGCTGTGCCGCATTCTGCAGCGGCAGGACCCCATCGAGGGCTGGTTCACCACGATCTAGCAGAGCCTGGACCAGCTCCGGACTGACATCCATAATGTCCTCTTCTAGCTCTTTTAAAAACAAATTGTTTTGGAGGGAGGGACTTGTTGTGCCTGGGTGGAGAGGCTGGGAAGGGAGTTGGGAGTGGACCGGGTTTGTCTTTCTTTGGACATTTGGGGCATTGGGGCTTGGGTCAATTCAGTTTGTTTGGGGAGAAGGGTGGGCATGTTGTATGGGTGGAGAGGATGGGTATCTTTGTAAAAAAATAAAGTGGAATTTATAGTTTATCTAAATGTATGCCTGAAGTAGTTTGTTTTACTTTTACTTTGCACTGCTGCCTTCAGTTTTTATGCAGCCTGTTTATGTACTTGTAAGGGAGAGTGTACTGCTTAGTTATAGAGTTATACCTCTCTAATTATCTTGAAGATTAGGGGGGATGCTGCTATGACCTACATTGTCTAAAACAACCTACATAAATGATAGTAGCAGTTAGTTACTTACTTACTAAGTTAACTGGTTTGGATATACTTACTTGAATATAGATGAACAATAACAGGGGAGGTATCACAACTTCACAAGCGAGGTCCCACTTCCAGCTCCACCCAGGTAAGCTCCAACTGTAGGATTAATCAACAGAATGATTATCCATCGTAGGCAACTAAATGGAAATTAAAATACTGAGTTAGTGTGTTATATATCAAAGCTTTACAAAGAATTGACAGCATAGTACTACACATTGATGACACAACAAGATTCCTGATAGTGATAAAATAACCAAAAATTATTTGGCTAATGGGGACCTAGTAGTAACTTAGTTGCGGAATCCTCGAGTCATAAAAATTTGACTCAAAGTCTGGAGTGGACAAGCATAGGTTATGCGTTTATGGTTACGCAACAGGAGGAGGCCTGAATGATGCTGACGACTAATGTTTTTCATTCTATATCTAAAATATGGATCACTTTTTATGCACGCATGGGTAAATGGGGCCAGTGTGGGCTATTGCTTAGAAGATCCTGCAGTAAGTTAGTGTTGCTTTCACTACATCTGCCCCACCAAGCGTGTGATCCATTGATGGTGTAAATTAAGCCCCACCTCAATAAATCACACAGCCCGGGGATAAGTGGGTTAGAGGTTTGATGAATGGATGGGAAAGGGGATTTGGGGAAAGGTTTGACAAAGACAAACTCTACACAAGGACAAGATTCATCTGGACCATGAGCAGCACATCATTCGTCATCAATCTGTTGTGGAAGGAAACAAAGAAATGAGTATGACAGAGTACAGATAAATGCATTGCAAACAGTCCTTCTGCCCCCGAGACCCACATCATCAGATATCTAAATGTTCTGTCTTCTAGGTTGGGGAGTGAACCCACCAACCCAGTTCTCCAAATATAATTGTTAAAAGAAAAATCATACTGTATCGCAAAATTAGGTGGTGCATCTGCATTCCCCTCCGGAATGTCCACGTTTGGGGGCCTGTCTGGACTGGTCCGGTAGGTAAGCAGGAATGTTGAGCTCAGCTTTCACCTTTCATTCTTGCAGGAGACTAGAAGGCCTGTGGATTGTAAAACAGAAACTGGATTTTAGAGTCAAGGAGAAGGACAGAAGGAAGGGAAGCTTAATGACGAGTGTATCAAGAAGACTCCGAGGCAGAGCAAAAAAAACAAGAGGAAGACTCAGAGTTTCACTTTTGCCACAAGTCCAACACACACACACAAACACAGCAGCATTTCACAAATAAATGCACCTTCTCCATTCCACATAGATGAGTACTAGGCCTCAGACTCTCTGCTTATCTTTGAACGTCTTGCTTCTAGCTGTTAATGAGGTAGTCCTGCAGCTCCCGCCCTGAGTTCTTCCATCCTCCTCCCGACTCTGAGTAACTCCATCCCAGACCAGTCATCATGACCCAAGCAAGATAGACGTGAAGTGCACTGCTGTTGAAGAACAAGTAGAGGAACAGTATTTCAGTATTTTGCATAGGATTTTTGTTTGTTAACTAAAGTGACTGTTCTGGTCTCTGAAGAACCAGAAAACATTAGAAGAGACCCTGCAATTAAATCGGGCTAAGTGTGAAAGGGCCAATCACTGCCAGGGAACGAAATGATCACCCATCACTCAGGCCCCAAATATTGCAAATCAATAATCATCTCAAGAAATTTCCCGTATTAAAGTTCAACACACCCTCCCTGACTGTCAGCCACCACATCAATCATCACTCACAGTCACTCCGTAATCAGATTATTCATTGGGTACATGTTCCAATCCAAGCACGCTGGTAGGTACACTAATTCCCCTTTGATGCAAGCAACAGATTGGAATTTGGCAGTCTTGTAAATCAAACGATTGTCTGAAGCAGCCATCCTAGATGATGAAAAAAACAGATGGATCATAGGAGAGGACCATATAGGTTAATTAATTTTTGCTAAGTACGTTTATAAGAGCTGATCACCTCCAGGGAAAAATGATCGCCCATCACTCAGGCTCCAAACATTGCAAATCAATCATCTCAGGCAAGCTTCCACATTACAGTTCACACCCTCCCTCACTGTCTGCCACCACATGAATCATCAATCATCATCATCACTCACACAATAACTCACTCACCCTTGCAATCCAAGCACGGGTAGTTTAGGTATTAGGTATTCATCTTTGATGCAGGCAAATACATTGGAATTTGGTATTGGCAGACACTCTTGTAAATCAACGATCTTCTGGGGCAGACCTTCTAGTGCTAAGTGATGCAAAAAGGGATAGGCAATAGGCATGCGAGGGGGGCAGGCATTGTCTCCAATGTCATGAAGGAATTGTGGAGGCTTCTTCAATGCACACTGGTCCAACTGCAATCCGGCAATATATGTGACAAAAAAAATGGTGGGGCAGCATAAATCTGACACAAAAATAATAATGTTCCACTAGTTACTTTTTTGGGGGGGCAAAGATAGAGGTTCACAGAGAAATAATAAAAAAGTTCTATAGGGGCACTGGCATACTTAGTCCGGGAAGTAGAGTTTGTCCTCAGACTCAGGTGGTTCACCCAGAAGCTGATCAGCAAACACACTTGATTCACTTTCTGACCAATCATCCTCCTTCTCCTGTGCTGTTTCAGGAATGGTGCAATTGTGTGATATAAAATGTTGGTTCATTTTGATCATAGTCAATCTCTCCACATTTTGAGGTGAGAGGCTGGACCTTCTCACTGTAACAACTGCACCAGTTGCACTGAACACGCATTCAGCAGAAACACTGGTAATAGGACAAGCCAGATACTTTGTTGCCAGCCTACTGAGCTCAGGCCATTGGCGCATCTTCTCATACCAATACTTCAATAGATTTTGATCCACATAGACCTCTTTGGAACATCCAGATAGTCCTGGAACATCCCATGGATGGTCATTGGTGCTGCTATTTGCTCAACCTGTTTTGCCTCTGCTCTGGACTTGAGCCCTACCAATTGAAACCAATACAAGGCAGAAGTTGGGTTCGGTCCGCCTGTTGCTGTTGTTGCCGCTGTTCTGGTTGATTGTGTTGTTGGCTGCTGTAAGACAACACTGCCCTCTGTGGAAGTTGAAGGCAGCACCCCAGAACTATGGGGTGTGGACTTGAAGTTCCAGCCATTTTTCTTCCAAGTCTTCGGCTTGCTCTACAATCCAAATCTTGTATTTTAAAACATCCCCTTCAGAAAAAGGAATGAAAGTGGGTAAAAATTGTTTGTACCGTGGATCAAGTAGTGTGGCACAGATGTACTCTTTGGACGTGATGATTTCATGTTGCAGCCTTGTATTACAAGCCAAGCGAAGGATTAAGGTCTCAAACAAGGCATGCGCTTCTGTGTTTTCATTCACACCTGCGGGAGAGAACCTTTCAGACACCTTCTTTACCAGGTCATGTAGGAGATGCAACAACGGGATAGCTTGGCCCATCATGATGTCCTCCTTGCTAACTACCCCTGTGAGAACCTCAAAAGGGAGTAGCATCTGTGTCAGGCATTTGACTGGGCCCCATTTGTCTGCAATCATGGTTATAGCTTTCCCAACTGCATCCCCTCTTCTTAGATTGGCACAGTCATTATCTGTTTGTACTGCTCAAACAGACGTTGCAATATGTAGTAGGTTGAGTTCCAACGTGTTGGCACGTCCTGTATCAGGGCTTTAATTGGTGCTCTATTATTACGCTGAACAATCCGCAACTGCTTCCGGGCTTTAAAAGAAGAGCTGAAATGAGTGCAGATTCTTCTGCAGGTGGTCAGTATTTTGCTGACTATGTCTTCTTTTTTTAGGAAGTTTTGCACCACCAGGTTGATGCTTTGGGCCAAACACATGACCCAGAAATAGCCTCCGTCTGACATGGCCTTGACTATGTTACTGTCATTGTCTGTGGCAACAAATCCAATTCTGAGACCTCTGGGTCACAGCCATTCATACACCTTGCTGTTACATTCCTCCAAGATGTTTACAGCTGTATGTGATTTTTCCATGGCGAACATGGTCACTGTTGCATGACGCCAAACACTCTTAAAACTTTCTTCAGTGGCAAGATCTGAAGATATATTTTGCTTTCCAGATCCAGTGTACAGTGATGCACATGTAATCAGTCACCTGACAACTGGTCCACATGTCTGTTGTCAGGTGGATAGTGTGAACAACACTTTGCTGCAAAGCTTGTTTAACCAACTGCAGCACATCGTGATGCAGCACTGGGACAGCAACTCTGGCAAAATAGGTACCTTCCATTTTGGGCAGATGGCTGCCACAAATTCTAAGAATCCCACTCCTTCCACAAAAGAACAAGCATTGGCATAGCCAATAAGTCTCGCTTTTGGGACCTTATAAGTATTTAGTTATGCAGCACAATATCCTTGGTGCAATAACATCAACTGTTGCATGGCTAAAAACTTATAAGGTCCCAAAGGCAAGACCTATTGGCTATGCCAATGCTTGTTTTTTCAGTTGTTTACTCTAAATCTTTTTCTGTTTTCATTTTTTAAAGTTCAGCTCACACAGGCTGAGTAAAAATATTGGCGAAAAGAGGCTCTCCGTGCTTATTTCAAGATTAGAAGTAGGGAGTTTATTGCAAACTCTTGGTGGCCAGTATGAGACGGACTAACATAGGCTGAAGGGAAGCTTAAACATAAATACAAGAGAATTATTGAAGGGGGAGGGCATTGGATAAAAGCCTGGATAAGGGACCTGTATGTGTTCACAATATGTTGAACAGAAAACCTCATAAAATCAGTGAGGGGACAGGACAGAAGAAATGAATGTACTGCTGGGGCAACATTAACCTTTGCACTTCAAGTCTGAAGGTTTTGAAATGTGTATTAGGTTCTTTAAAAAGCGTAGGCGAACCTTTGGTAGCTCTTGAGAGATGTCTTAGTGCAGTCTGCAAATCTTAATGCCTTGGTAGAGGTATTTTAGTGGTTTCTCTTCTCAGCCATATATAATAACTAGAGTTACAATTTTTCAGACTTAAAACTGTTTGGGAAAGCACATCATGAACCCTTACTGTTGCTGGCTGAAGCTCTGTGAAGCTTTCTTCCTGACATTCTCCTTCAAACTCCCAAACCTTGTTCATCTGGAAGGTCTTTACTTCAGTGCCTCTTCTGCTGGGTTTTGTGGTGTAAAGGCAACAGGATTATGCCTGTGTACTACTGCTAGTCTTGCAAAATCCTCTACAACTACTTTCTTACCACTACTTTCACAAGTCCCTTATGTCTGAAGCAACAAGTGGCGGGAGTGAAGGGGGCAAAGCAGTGTCAAGTTGGAGTGGATATAGGAGCACCTGACACAGCAGACAGTTGTTTGTGGGGGGGAATGGGTAGCAGTCCTTCTCTTCACCTATATCTGCAATGTCGAGGACGTCATCTTAAACATGTACCATCTTGAATGCCATTGTGCCCCTGTGCTCTCTGTTGATCTCCTCCATTGCAGCATTTTCAGCAGGGGATTTGGGGGCACTTAGAGAGTAAAGGGACCAGGACCATCAGACCACCAGAACTCCGCTACCTTGTTATTGTATGACTCTTCCACTTTACCATCTTGCCAGACCGTTCCAGAGCCAGACACTGTCAGCTTCCTGGTTCCGTATCTTATGTCTTGGCTGTCAGCATGCAGCCAGCCAGAAGCCCGAGAACGGAGGTGCATCAGGGAGAGAGGGAAGGCCAGCACACTCGGGCACGGCTCCATCAGTCACCGCCATAGCAGCCTTTCTTCGAAGCATGTCTCTACACAACACTGGAGTTTGTTGTTTTGTGTCACACGTTTGTACTTCATGTCGACATTGTCATTCCAATTTAAACTTTATAGCTTTGGCTAAAAGGAACTTTAGCTCTTTCCCAGACGTCCACATCAATCCACTAAAATCTGTACATTCATCAATATACACAGGTATCCCCATCCACCGATTTATCCACCTAGCCATCCATCCATGAAACATCCCAAACTTTAACCTGTGCCAGTCTCATATATCCATGAATGACACTCTGTGCGTGCACGCGCTTGCCTATACCCGAATTTTCTGTTCCTACAGGGATGCCTGTATTGATCAAGGCGTGCACAAACGAAAGGCAAAGGTATCATAAACACATACCCCAAGTACAATACAAGCAGATACAGTTGTATGTTAGCAGAAGATGCCACGATCCACTAGCCCACTCCTCCCAGACAGGACAGCACCTAAGCCCGAAACTAGTTTGAAGTGTAAGTTCTGGAACGAAGATCCCCCTGGCCATGTTCTGGAGGATTGCACCATTCGTTTCATTTGCTTCATCTGCAATGTTTGTGCCCGAACTGAATACTGATAAAAACGGGCTGAGTAAACCATTTGCCTGTGGAATTTTAGCCTGAGACAAAAAGACAGCAGGCTTTAGGATGGATTATTTTTTTAATAAAATCGGGGTTATTTACCTGTCTTTAGAATGTAAAACAGCCCTTCCTTCGCACGATATGTGAACCTCTCTGACTATTTACAACAAGCGCGCGCGCCTCGCACGGCAGCAGGGGGAGGGGGGAGAGGAGGGGGCCTGCGCGATTCCCTTGCGGGAGCAAGCGGTGCAAGGAGCGATAATTGCTACCATATGGCGACGCTCGCTCCCGCAAGTGAATCGCCAAACGTGCACGCGTTGCCATTGAAGGCAATGGAACGCGTGCATGTTTTTGGCTGAAAAGCCGAAGCGATTCCAAAAGGTCTTTTTCCTATGCAGCGCATGCGCGCTGCGTAGGCGAGACCTAAAAAGGGAGGAGGTCCAGCGCTAGAATTTTTTCAGGCTTCCTAATTGTACAAACGTGCGGTTGGGTGGTTCTGCTCATAGAGCCCCTCCTGCCTAAACATGCCTGTAATAGTAGCCTGGATTTTCTTCTTTTCTGGGGCCACTGACACAGGCGTCTTTCGAGAAGTAGATGGTGGTGGTAGACCCAATGTGCATTGTAGTGGGGCAGTCACTGTATGCCGTGGTGTCTCCATCTCACTCCGAATCTTGTGCCATTGTGAAGTCGCAGAGTTGGGTGAATCTGCTGGTGCACTGCAGGGGACAGGGCTGCTTTGCTTGAAGATGTCACCCTCTTCTTCCTCATCATCATCTTCCACTGTGATTGGATTTGTAGCTGATGTTCCCTGGCTCTCCTCACTACCACGACCACGTTCAGCAATTTTTTTAAGGTGCTCCTCCACCTTGATTGTTTGGTGGTTTTTTATATGGTTCATTTGGCCTCCAGTACCATAATGTGTACCAGGCTTAACTTGACAAACATTCGAAAACTGGAGGTAGGTAGGTGTGCCGTTGATTGCCGCTGGGGCTTTGCAAATATGGGAGCTGTGGCGGTGCTACATGTGACACATCCCTCGGAGCAGGTTGAATGGCAATATCAGACTCCTCTGTGTCACCTTCCACCATGACTACCTCATCATCATCACCCTCCTCATCATCCCCTTCCATAAGTCTAAGTCTTTCAGAAACTTTTCTTTTCCCTTGCCTCTCCTGTTGTCTCCTGGACTCTGCCGGAATCCACTGCATGTCCCTATCATCATCATCAGAAGTGGTGCTTGGAGAAAGTGGTGCAGTAGTACCCTTCCTTTTCCTTGCTGGAGATCTGGGAACCAATGATTCTAAAGAGGAGGTTGTTGCTTGGAAAGAAGCTCAACCTCCTATTCTGCTCCAACATCAGGCAAATGTACTATTGCTAGCTGCGGCTGCTGTCCACTTTGCTGTGTTTCCTGAAACAATTGTGTACTACTTTACGAAAGGGGCAAATCCAATTCAACGTCACTACCCGTCTGCATCAACATGATTGCAGTGGCTGCCTCACTGACAGAAATGGTCCTGGGCTTAGGTTGGGGTGGTGCTGTTGATGCAGGAGTGCTGCTCCCAGCTTGCTCGCCGGAGACCAGTGCAACAGGCACAAGTTTACTGAAAAAGGTTCAATCAATCAATCAATCAATCAGGGAATTGTAAGCGCGCTACTTACCCGTGAGGGTCTCAAGGCGCTGAGGGGGGTCCACAGATCTGTTTAGCCGAAGAACCAGGTCTTGAGGGTCTTCCTGAAGGTGTTCAGGGAGGGCGCGTCTGATGTCTGCCGGTAGCTCGTTCCAGGTCTTGGCTGCAATGTGAGAGAAGGATCTTCCGCCTGCTCTGGCTCTGTGGATGCGTGGGGTTTCGGCCAGTGCGAGGTTGGAAGATCGGAGGTTTCTTTTGGGTACGTGGAAGTTGATTCTGTCATTGAGGTATTTGGGTCCGTTGTTGTGTAGGCATTTGTAGGCGTGAGTGAGGATTTTGAAAGTGACTCTTTTCTCCACGGGGAGCCAGTGGAGACTTCGTAGGTGTTGGCTGATGTGTTCATGTCGGGGGATGCCGAGGACGAGTCTGGCAGCGGTGTTTTGTACTGTCTGGAGTTTGCGGAGTAGGGACTTGTTGATGCCGGCGTAGAGTGCGTTTCCATAGTCCAGTCTGCTGGTGATGAGTGCGTGGGTGACTGTCTTCCTTGACTCAGGGGGGGATCCACTTGAAAGTCTTGCGGAGGATGCGGAGGGTGTTGAAGCAGCTGGAGGTGACGGCGTAGACCTGTCGGTTCATGGAGAGTGATGAGTTGAGTACGATGCCGAGGTTCTTGGCGTGGTCTGAGGGGGTAGGTGGGCTTCCGAGGCCGGTCGGCCACCAGGTGCTGTCCCATGCAGAAGGGGTGGTACCGAGGACGAGGACTTCTGTCTTCTCGGCGTTGAGCTTCAGACAGCTGTTGGTCATCCAGACTGCGACGTCTTGCATTCCTTTCTGGAAGTTGAGTTTGGCAGTGGTGGGGTCTTTGGTGAGGGTGAGGATGAGCTGGGTGTCGTAGGTGTAGGATACGATGTTGAGGCCGTGTTGTCGGACAATGGCTGTGAGGGGGGCCATGTAAATGTTGAAGAGGGTGGGGCTCAGTGATGAACCCTGTGGGACTCCGCAGGTGATTTTCGTGGGGTCGGAGAGGAAGGGTGGGAGTCTGATCCTTTGGCTTCTTCCGGTGAGGAATTATCGGATCCAGTCCAGGGCTGTTCCTTGTAGGCCTGCGTCGTGCAGTCTGACGACTAGTGTGCGATGGGAGACGGTGTCGAAGGCCGCTGATAGGTCGAGTAGGATGAGGGCTGCGGAGTGGCCTTGGTCCAGGAGGGTGCGGATGTCATCTGTGGCGGCGAGTAGGGCGGTCTCTGTGCTGTGATTGCTTCGGAATCCGGATTGGGACGGGTCGAGGACGGCGTTCTCTTCAATGAATCGTGTCAGTTTCCTGTTGACTGTTTTCTCTGCAACTTTGGCTGCGAAGGGGAGGAGCGAGATTGGCCGATAGTTCTTGAGGTCGGTGGGGTCAACTGTGGGCTTCTTGAGCAGGGGTCTGACCTCTGCGCGCTTCCAGTCATCTGGGAAGGTGCCTGTTTTGAAGGTGGTGTTGATGGTTCGTTGTAGTTTGGGTGCGATGGCGGCCACAGCTCTGTGGTAGATGTGAGGGGGGCAGGGGTCGGTGGGGGCCCCCGAGTGGATGCTTTTCATGGTCGAGGCGGTGTCTTTGGCCGTGATCAGTGTCCAGTTGGAGATGGTGGGCTTGCTGGTGTTTCTGGGGGGCCGTCTGTGGCACCTGGTGGATGGTCGATGAAGTTGTCGTAGAGGTTTTTGATCTTGAGGTGGAAATAGGTTCCAAGCTTGTCGCAGAGGTCATGGGATGGGGTGATGTCTGTGGCTTCGCTGCATGGGTTGGTGAATTCTTGAATGACACTGAAAAGTTCCTTGGAGTTGGTGGAGTTGGCCAGGATTTTGTTGTGGATGAAGTTCCTTTTGGTGGCTCTGATCTGGTTGTGGTAGTCCGTCATGGCGCCCTTGTAGGTGGTGTGGTTTTCGGTTGTCTTGGTGTTTCTCCAGTTCTTCTCCAGGCGTCTGCAGGTGCGTCTGGCTTCTTGGAGAGCGGTTGTGAACCAGGCGGCTTTCCTGGGGCGTTGTCTGTCAGGGTTGCGTAGCGGGGCGAGCTCATCTGCGCAGTTGGAGATCCAGGTGTGGAGTTCTCTGGCTGCGTCGTTTGCGCTGTTTGCGTCGGGTGCTCAGGTGTGGTTGTCTCGGGTGAGGGTGGAGTTAAGTTGCTCGTCGGTAACCTTGCTCCAGTTCCTTCGGGGTGGGCGTGGGGCTGGTTTGGGTGCCTTGGGTTTGTTGATGGCGAAGTGTACGCAGTGGTGGTCAGTCCATGGCGGCTGCGTTGTGTGGCTGAAATGGACGCTGTTTCCTGCCGCGAAGATGGGGTCGAGGGTGTGTCCTGCTCTGTGGGTCGGTGTGTTGACGAGTTGTTTAAGTCTGATGCTGGCGAGGTTGTCACGAAGGATATTGGAGTTGGGGTCGCTGGGGTTGTCGAGGTGGAAGTTCAGGTCTCCAATGAGTATGTAGTTTGTTGAGGCGATCGCGTGGGGTGCGATGAAGTCGGTGATGGTGGTGGCGAAGGGTGTTCGGGGGCCGGGGGGTCTGTAGACGAGGGTTCCTCGGAATGTGGCTTTGGGGGTAGTCTGGATCTTGAAGTGCAGGTGTTCGGCGGAGGGAAAGGTTTCGCTGGAGGTGGTGAGGCGTTGGGTGATCTTGTGGGCGATGGCGAGGCCCCCTCCTGGGTCGTTGGGGCGGTCTTTCCTCTGGATCTTGTAAAAAGGTTCTGGTCGGCACGCCAGTGGTGGAAATCTGCTTCTTCTCTTCCCCACTGGCCACTTTCTTGGCAGCACCTTTCTTTTGGGCCATCTTGAAGCTGTCAGTTGGCAGTAGCACCTACCTTCACATGCTGAAGAGATGTCCGTGCTGCGTAGTCAGTCACACATCACGTTGTGCACATGCCTTCTGTCTGGCAGTACTGTGGGTGATGTCTCTTCTCTTGTGCACCTAAAAGCAAACAAGCAAGAAGAACATCAGTGAAACATGACATTTTTGCAGTTCAATTAGTTGTACAAACAAACAATATCATATAGAGTGGTTACTTAAGGTATTATAAATAATTAACAATACAGTGTATCCATTTGTAAAACCATACCAACATAAACTTTCATGGTGTACACTCAGGAAGAATCGGAAAGAGCTACAACAATAACGTACAGATGTAACTGTTTGCTTTATGTGCATTGTTTCCGGTCCAGGGAAGACATGGCTTGGCAGTTCGGGCTGGACTGTTCCCATGAGGCACAGGGTCAGACTGATTTGCATATGGCCATGTCTGAACTGGGGTGGTGGAGTGAGCTAAAGAATGATGATGGATTAAACCCAGATCAGTTGACTGGGGGTGAGTGTTTGATTAGCTCAAACGCTCCGTCCAGCATCCCCTTTGGTATCGCTTTGTTCGCCTTAAGTTGGCAGGGTATGCCCAGACGTGGGTCCCTTGCTCACTTTGCCACTGGATTCAAGCTAGCCTGGCTGATGACGGCTGAATAGCCAGAAACCGGTCCCAGGATGCTTGTTTCGGTCCAGGGAAGACATGGCTTGGCAGTTTGGGCTGGACTGTTCCCATGAGGCACAGGGTCAGACTGATTTGCATATGGCCATGTCTCAACTGGGGTGGTGGAGTGAGCTAAAGAATGATGATGGATTAAACCCAGATCAGTTGACTGGGGGTGAGTGTTTGATTAGCTCAAACGCTCCGTCCATCATCCCCTTTGGTATCGCTTTGTTCGCCTTAAGTTGGCAGGGTATGCCCAGACGTGGGTCCCTTGCTGACTTTGCCACTGGATTCAAGCTAGCCTGGCTGATGACGGCTGAATAGCCAGAAACCGGTCCCAGGATGCTTGTTTCGGTCCAGGAAGACATGGCTTGGCAGTTCAGGCTGGACTGTTCCCATGAGGCACAGGGTCAGACTGATTTGCATATGGCCATGTCTGAACTGGGGTGGTGGAGTGAGCTAAAGAATGATGATGGATTAAACCCAGTTCAGTTGACTGGGGGTGAGTGTTTGATTAGCTCAAACGCTCCGTCCATCATCCCCTTTGGTATCGCTTTGTTCGCCTTAAGTTGGCAGGGTATGCCCAGACGTGGGTCCCTTGCTCACTTTGCCACTGGATTCAAGCTAGCCTGGCTGATAACGGCTGAATAGCCAGAAACCGGTCCCAGGATGCTTGTTTCCGGTCCAGGAAAGACATGGCTTGGCAGTTCGGGCTGGACTGTTCCCATGAGGCACAGGGTCAGACTGATTTGCATATGGCCATGTCTGAACTGGGGTGGTGGAGTGAGCTAAAGAATGATGATGGATTAAACCCAGATCAGTTGACTGGGGGTGAGTGTTTGATTAGCTCAAACGCTCCGTCCATCATCCCCTTTGGTATCGCTTTGTTCGCCTTAAGTTGGCAGGGTATGCCCAGACGTGGGTCCCTTGCTCACTTTGCCACTGGATTCAAGCTAGCCTGGCTGATGACGGCTGAATAGCCAGAAACCGGTCCCAGGATGCTTGTTTCCGGTCCAGGGAAAACATGGCTTGGCAGTTCGGGCTGGACTGTTCCCATGAGGCACAGGGTCAGACTGATTTGCATATGGCCATGTCTGAACTGGGGTGGTGGAGTGAGCTAAAGAATGATGATGGATTAAACCCAGATCAGTTGACTGGGGGTGAGTGTTTGATTAGCTCAAACGCTCCGTCCATCATCCCCTTTGGTATCGCTTTGTTCGCCTTAAGTTGGCAGGGTATGCCCAGACGTGGGTCCCTTGCTCACTTTACCACTGGATTCAAGCTAGCCTGGCTGATGATGGCTGAATAGCCAGAAACCGGTCCCAGGATGCTTGTTTCGGTCCAGGGAAGACATGGCTTGGCAGTTCGGGCTGGACTGTTCCCATGAGGCACAGGGTCAGACTGATTTGCATATGGCCATGTCTGAACTGGGGTGGTGGAGTGAGCTAAAGAATGATGATGGATAAAACCCAGATCAGTTGACTGGGGGTGAGTGTTTGATTAGCTCAAACGCTCCGACCATCATCCCCTTTAATATCGCTTTATTCGCCTTAAGTTGGCAGGGTATGCCCAGACGTGGGTCCCTTGCTCACTTTGCCACTGGATTCAAGCTAGCCTGGCTGATGACGGCTGAAGAGCCAGAAACCGGTCCCAGGATGCTTGTTTCCGGTCCAGGGAAGACATGGCTTGGCAGTTCGGGCTTGACTGATCCCATGAGGCACAGGGTCAGACTGATTTGCATATGGCCATGTCTGAACTGGGGTGGTGGAGTGAGCTAAAGAATGATGATGGATTAAACCCAGATCAGTTGACTGGGGGTGAGTGTTTGATTAGCTCAAACGCTCCGTCCATCATCCCCTTTGGTATCGCTTTGTTCGCCTTAAGTTTGCAGGGTATGCCCAGACGTGGGTCCCTTGCTCACTTTGCCACTGGATTCAAGCTAGCCTGGCTGCTGACGGCTGAATAGCCAGAAACCAGTCCCAGGATGCTTGTTTCCGGTCCAGGGAAGACATGGCTTGGCAGTTCGGGCTGGACTGTTCCCATGAGGCACAGGGTCAGACTGATTTGCATATGGCCATGTCTGAACTGGGGTGGTGGAGTGAGCTAAAGAATGATGATGGATTAAACCCAGATCAGTTGACTAGGGGTGAGTGTTTGATTAGCTCAAACGCTCCGTCCATCATCCCCTTTGGTATCGCTTTGTTCGCCTTAAGTTGGCAGGGTATGCCCAGACGTGGGTCCCTTGCTCACTTTGCCACTGGATTCAAGCTAGCCTGGCTGATGACGGCTGAATAGCCAGAAACCGGTCCCAGGATGCTTGTTTCCGGTCCAGGGAAGACATGGCTTGGCAGTTCGGGCTGGACTGTTCCCATGAAGCACAGGGTCAGACTGATTTGCATATGGCCATGTCTGAACTGGGGTGGTGGAGTGAGCTAAAGAATGATGATGGATTAAACCCAGATCAGTTGACTGGGGGTGAGTGTTTGATTAGCTCAAACGCTCCGTCCATCATCCCCTTTGGTATAGCTAGCGCTACATGGTCAACAACAACACTGAGCAAGAAGGCATGGGGAACAAAGAAGACATGCATGCCTATGGCAAAAGCACAATGGTTGGCCTACACAAAATGGCTGACAGCCACATGGTCAAAAACAACACTGAGCAAGAAGTCATGGGGAACAAAGAAGACATGCAGGCCTATGGCAAAAGCACTCTGGCTGCCTACACAAAATGGTCACCGACCATATGGTCAAACAGCAAGCAAGGAGGCATGGCCACAACAAAGAAGACATACAGGACTATGGCAAAAACACACTGGCTGCCTACACAAAATGGCCACCGACCACATGGTCAAACAGCAAGCAAGGAGGCATCGCCACAACAAAGAAGACATGCAGGCCTATGGCAAAAGCACACTTATTGGCTATACAAAATGGCCACCAGCCACATGGTCATAAGAACAAGCAAGCAAAAAGACATGGGGAACAAGGAAGACAAGCAGGCCTAAGGCAAAGGCACACTGGCTGTCTACACAAAATGGCCACTGACAACATGGTAATAATAACAAAAAAGGAGCTATAGCCGCAAACAAAGAACACATGCAGGCCTATGGGCACTGACTATGCAAAATGGCCTCTAGCCACATGGCATGGGGAGCAAAGACAAATGGTGGCCTATGGCAAACACACTCACATACTGGCCAGACAAAGGAGGCATGGATTGGTAACACAGAAAAAAGAGGATTAATTCAACAATGCCAAAAACGAAAATTAACTGGGCTAAGAAATGTTACAGCAACACACATCCTCCAAAGGCATCAAATATCATTATCCCACCTATACACTGTTTGCAGGAAAAAAATGTAAAATACCCTAAAAAACACATTTTGTAATTTAATCCAATGCCATCCATGGTCTAAATGATGTTTCAATTCAACAGACACCACAGAAACAGTTGTTTCATGCACCCATGACTAGTACTTAGCCTACTGGCTGGAAGGCCCATTGACACACTAGGCCACATAGGGAATTAAATGAATATTGTAAACTTATTAAAAAACATAGAGAAATATACGGAACTGTGCAACATTTTTCCTTTACAACAGAAGAAAAATTACATGCAGAAAAATAACTAGGCCCCTACTAAAACTGCAGGCCACCCACCACAATAAATTTTAAAAATTGAATAAAAGTACAAATAAATCCTGGTGCATGTCCCCAATCGATCAAACAACACCCTTATACACCAGTTTTTCAACTTACTTGTGAAATCTCAAATACAAAGTCCTTAAATCCAATGGTATATTTTGCAGCAGACAAGGAGAGTGATCCTTCCAACTCCAAATCCCAATGAATAGTGACCAGGAGAGGGACAAAGCACTGGGAGGAGCCTGCTGTAGAGGAGCAGGAAGTTGGAGTCTCTGGGACACTTCCTTCCTGTTGGAAAAAAAAGTTTAAAAAAAGGCTTCTCGCACAAAATAAACAACTCCAACGGCCAGTTGGAGTAGAAAATCCACTCCAAAAGCCGCTCAGCTACTTCTTGAGCACAAAAGCTGCTCGAGCGCTCCGTTTGCGATCAGCACTAGATTGGCCCTGTCGCGGCCAGAAGCCGTGTGAGTGAGTGCGAAGTCTTGCAGGAGCTCGCTAGCGGTGCGAGAAGTCTTACGCACGAGCTCACAAGTGGCCCGAGAGTATCTTGGCGCTCGCGAGTGAGTGCCAAAACAAAATTCAAGCGCACAAATGTAAAAAAAAACTCTGCTTCGTGTCTGAAAGGTGGAATTCCGGAACTCCGCATACCTCCACGGAGCGCAGAGTGCCCAAATTCCGCAAACTCCATGAGCGGAGCGGAATTTTACCTAATATATATATATATATATTTTGTTATCCAAGGTAAGCCTGATGCTTTAAGGACGCACTATATATATATTGTATGCTCAAAGGTCACAACTGCCGAACTCTGGACTGGTGCTTTCTCTGCTGAAGTGAGGGTGAAGTCACTTGGTAATATTCAAAGACAAAAAAGGCACGGAGCACTCACAGGACATTTCTAGGGTTTAATCTGAGCGAATGCATTTCGGGATACTGCCTTCTTCAGTACTCATTGATTGGCATGATAAGTTACAGGTGTTTTCAATTGCATGGAGGATACTTTCATTGGAGAATACAAAAATGTAACCGACAAAGAAGGACTGCCATTTGTAGTTCAGATACCAGTATTGTTGGCCGCCATGCCAGTGTGTAAATTCACTGCTCCAAACTAAATGGATGACTCTTCGTTTTTCATTATTTTAAAGTTCTCGCAGTCTCAAATGAAAACATAGAGCACTTTCTCTTGTATAGAGTAAAAAACGAAAATGCCTGTTGTACCTTGCATGTAGGCTGGATCAATACAGTCCTGTGAAAGATGAAAGGCCACTGTTCTCCCACACAAGAGGTGCATACACTAGTCTTACTGTCCCTCCCCGGAGTTTAGATTTAGTACATCCCTGTTTGTTTCAGTCTGTATGACGGCAATCCATTAATTCAATAATTAACAACCATGGCCCCCCTCCTCGAGCCTAAAATGGTGCGGGGACCTTATCCCGTGGGGCTGATATCTCTGCAAAGGGGAGGGGGCACAATGCCCCCTTCCCCAAACCTCTAAGGCCCCCAGGAAACCATTGCAGAGGGCTGAAATGCACTAAAAAGGGGGAGGAGGGCCACTTGGCCACCCTCCCTGAGCCTTTAAAGGCCCCGGGGACTCCATCCCCTGGAGCGGATTAGTTAAAAAAAGGGAAAGGAGTCCATGCGGCACCCCCGATCCTTTGTAGTACCCAGGGACCCCATCTCCCAGGGCCAAACTTATGTTAAAAGGGAGGGGGTCATGCAGCCCCACACACAAAGCCTTAAAAGGCCCCAGAGACCACATACCCCAGGGCGGGCTCTATTACTCTGTCCCATGAAGTCCATCCCCGGACAGAGTAGTTTCCCTGCCTGCATCAGTGCTTTATGTACGCCAGAGTTATCGGTATTACAGAAGGAGCTGCATGAGCATCTGCGACCCCTTCTGTAATACCAAAGTGCCCTGGGGGCACGCCTAGTGGGCACAAATGCCCATTGCGCCCCAGAGGCACTCCAGTAATATGGAACGAGATAACCTTTCCAGGCTGGGTACCCGAACACTGCATCTGCAACTGTATACAATCTGTTCGAAACTATTGTATTATATAGCCGACTCTGGAGCTTATTCCGAGTGCACCGTTGGCACCACCCCCCCCACCCAGAGTTAATGATATGATGGACACATTAGCTCCGAGGATGTGAAATTAACTGGGATTATGGGCTGAACCTTGAGAATCCCCTGAGAAATGAGGAATTACCAGCGGCACTGCCAGCTCTCTGTCTGATTTCTCATTCCTCCACTCAGTCCACTTTCCAACGGAGATTTCCAATAACAAGGTTAACAGCATAAGCTGGAATTAGAACACTGAAATGTGGGGCGCTCCACTGAAGTCAATGGAGTGGCTCAGAGCTAATAATGACTGGAATAAGCTTTCTGCTCCAACATTCCAATATTTGTCTTTTTGTTTCTCCCCTTTTAATTTAGAACATTCAACCCTCAGAGGGTGGCATGTTCTGTTAGTCCTGTAGACCTTCTGCCCCGGGCTATCCTGGTTGTTAAAGGCTCTGATAGAGCGCAGTGATATTCTGAAAATTGTAGGGGTACATTATATTCATGGATAGTCCGTACCCGCATATATTCTTATGTGTGCGCAAACCTTAGTTAGAATTTGTGATGTAATAATCAGTGGTAAAGGAAATGTTAAGATGAGTTGTGCCATTCAAGAAACGTAAAGTGGCATTTAGAGGGAATTATGTAACTTTCAATGTTCATTGCAATTGCATAATGAGGTAGCTATATGTAATGTAATGCAGTAGATTTAAACGTGCATCGTGTTGAAGTTGCACACGCATAGATGACTAATGGTGTTTAAATGTGATGAAATGTAGTGCTTATCGATGTAACATTTTAATGTGGTTAAGCTGATGTTAAAGGCCTAGATGGAGTATTTACTCTTTTGCGTTAAGAAAGGCCTATTCGTTTCTTATGTTAGCTGGTTTATGTAGGCCTGAAATGTATTTTCCCCTGGTGAGGCTCTCATTTGGAGACGGTCAGCGAAATTCATGTACGTGCAAGGTTGTTTCGTTCTCATGCTTCTGTTGCAGGTGCAAGGACACCGTCCTCGTTAGTTAGAATAACGCTTTTGTTTTAGGAGTCAGGTATGGACGAAACCGGTTACAAAGTCTCCAGGAATGCCGATAATTAGAAGATGTGCTGAAGAAGCCTGAGACCTTAGGACACACCAACCGTTGCTGGAACGAGTACAAGTTTTGGTGGAAAGTTACCTACGAGAGGTGCCTGGCCAGAAGAGGTGTTTCAGGAGGCGTGGTCATTAAGTGTCCATTTTGTATTAGGGACAGTGCCCCGAGGGAAGAGCAGGAAGAAGAGCAGAGCAGAGAGGAGAGAGGAGAGCAGAGAGAGGGAGAAGGAGAGAGCTGTTAGAGGGTAAAGGAAGGGATCGATTCTTAGAATGAAGACTTAGACTGCTTTTACAACGTGAGCGTACTTCTTAGGAAGTCTTCACGAGCTGACACTTTTCTGGATCTTGCTTGCGTGATGTTAAGTAGGGATGCCACTTTAGGATAGTGTAGGGATAGATTAATGGATTTCTTCCACAGTTACTCATTAAGACTAATATAGATGTTGGTGCAGTTATTGCTTGTCTAGTATTTCTGGAATTGCTTATTCTTTTTATGCTATATCGAATTAGATTGGTTCGTAGGATGGACTTTGTATTAGTGCCTTTGTATTTTTACAACCTCGTCTTGAGGTGTCTGTATGTTCAGTTATTTTTGGTTTTGTAATAAACCCCTAAACTTGGAATTCGGAGTCAGTGATCTTTTCCGAAATTTTTCTAAATTGATTTATGCCAGTTTGGAACGAATGTATTGTTTCTCCCCTTTACACTTCTCAGCAGGTAATAAAGATTCAGTCGACCGAGGGTTCCTAGTAATTTGTACAGTGGAATCCGGCGTTATCAGTTGGTAGCGAGAGGATGGTTACCTCTGTAGTAAGGGGAGAAGTAGAAAAGGGTAGTCATTGAATCCCCATAGAGCCCAAGTGATGGTTATCCAGTGGATTGTGAGCGGAGGATGATGGCGTTTGATGGAAACCGACGGCGAGTGACGGTGCGGCGGAAACAGCAGTTCGTGGTGGAGTGAGTATGAACAGGGATGTATGTCTGTTAGATTGAGGTGTTGTTTTGATTGTGTGATGTCTTGCGGAGTTGGAATGAGAGTTGAGTGATTGTGGTTTCGGGCCGAACGCGTGCGGTCCATGAGAATTTATTTATTTATATCCCAGGATAAAAGATTGTGGTGTAGAAGACACCCAGAGTTGAAATTGTCTGACCAGAGATTGTGGGAGTCATGAGACGTCATTGACTAACCCACCGGTGATAGGGAAACGTGTGTGTGAGTGCGTGAGTAACCAACGCAGGTCATGGGTTACTGCATGTGGAACATCGAGTGATTGGATCCTATCGATTAAGTACATGACTGTCCGGCCGTTCGTGGGCAGATAGTCTGGGACAATTGTCCGGTCGTTCGCGGACAGACGGTTGCCAGAGTTGAGGTCGACAATTACGAGACTGTCCGGTCGTTTTGTGGACAGTCAGAGAAGTGACTGTTTGGTCTTTTGGTGGACAAACAGTTATTTCAGAGTGAGAGAGAGACGCGTGAATGTGCGAGAGACAAATTGTAAAGGAGGGGAACTGCTGCATGAGGAGGAAGAGTGACGTCAGAGAGTGTCGTGCTGTGATAGGTCAGTTGGTGTGAAGCCGCGCTGGTATTGGTGGATTGTCATCAGGAAGTCGAGTGAAAACAAGTGAAGAAAACGTTTATTTCATCATGAAATGTTTTAACGTTTTACGAGATATGTGTAGAGGAGACAGACGAGTGGTTACTCGGGGGGGGGGAGAAGAAGCTTCACCCGAGGATACCCCAGCCCGTTATATGGCTACGAATGTGGGGTTGCATACTATAATTTGGCTCGAAAACTGGCATAAAATGACTGAACATGAGGGAGAATTGACTTTTCCGCGCTATGGCACTTTCAGGTTGGAGGTGTTGTACCAATTGAAAACGGTGATGTTCTCATTGCAACCTTTACCCAGACCAACACAGTTTGAGGCGCTACATGCATGGATAAGAGCAGCACATGATAGGAAAAGAGACAGAAGTCAGGAAAGGGTGAAAAAGCCAATCAGGGCGTTTCAGGATGCGCGATGGGACGCATTGGAGAAGAGATGGAGGGTGGAAACTATTGAAGGGGATAGGCTATTCCCGTTGCTGATAAATGTAGGAGAGGCCCAGAAGAAGTGGGGTGAGGAAGACGATAGTGACACAGATGACAGCTTGCTAGATAGACTGCTATCGGAAATACCACCTCCATATAATCCAGATTCCGTAGAGGGAAAGGCAGCATCGACAGAGGGAACTGGAGAATCGCAGACTCAACCTAGTGCGAGAGTAGTCGGAAGAATAACAACCGGAACAGGAGGGATGGGAACACACACCAGCAAGCATCGAAGCTAATGGAGTTACAGTTGTTACAAGGCTACCGGATGCTATTACAGTACCGGTTACCATTGGCCCCATAGTGTCAGTATATGACCCAGATCAGGCAGGAAATGGAAGTCTAGCACGATCAGTAGCAGGAGAAGGGACTGACTCTGGAGGGAATGGCATAGTGAGTGGAATAGGTCACCTTCCGAGACCCATGGAATCAAGTACTCCTTTGCCAGCCACGGCAGACTCCTCTAGAGGACAGGTAGACATAAGAACGGCGAGACCAAGGTCTTTGGCCGATTCAAGATCTGACATAAGGATGTGGGAACCACCAGTGAGAAACCCTAATGATAGGATGACAGGAGACTGGGATCGCGGGAATACAGGAAGCCGACCAGTCCTAGGGAATATAGTGGAAGGGAACCGATGTGAGGATCAGGGCAGTGAGAATGGAGAATCGAGTGGTGCATCAAGTCGAGGGACCCTTAAAACGGCTATAAGAGCAAAGATGTTGGATGTGATAAGGTTAAAAGCTGAGGTAGATGAGATAATTAGTGGGAACCTGCCATTGGAAAGAGTAGAGCTTTATGGACCAGACGAGTTGCTGTTTGTAGCAAAAGATGTAACTCGCAAGGCGAGATCAGCGCATGAGAAACTGACAGACTTGGCAAAGAGACACGAGGTGGATCTGTCCAAAACTAAGATGCTGCAGGGAAGTCACAGGTTGCAGTACAGTGACCAGGAACTGGAGGAGAAGAGAGTGATAGGGCTGAAAACTCACATTCGAGAATTGATTGTAGGGATACGTGCATGGAGCATGCTTGACAAATGGGAGGAAAGATGGTCCAAAAAGAAGAGCAATAAAAAGAGTGTAGGAGAGACACCGCCTCCAGCAGGAGGGATGATAGGAGTGGGAAATGTTCCTTTGCGAGAGGTACAAAACGGAGGGTATGTGCATGTGCCTTGGAGTAGAGGTGATTTGGCAGCATTTACAAACGAATTTCCTCGGCTGAGGGAAAAGCCTGTTGAGTGGTACAAGCAGGTTGACCGATTTGTTAAAATCTCAAAAGTGTTGTGGGTTGACCTGAACACATTGTTTGATATTGTAGTACCAAGTGATTTGTGGGCAGCTTGTAAAGTTGCAGTCGATTGGCCAACTTCTGAACTGGACAGGGATTTGGTTACCAATGGTCCTTCACCAATTGTTATGAAAAAGTTTGAGCAAGTAATTACATGGCTGAAATCCAAAATCTCACCACAAGACATTGATTCGGTTAAGATAGATCGAACTGTTCAGGAACCAAAAGAGTCCGTACACGAATATTATGAGAGGCTCTTACAAGCCTTTAAGCAGTACAGTGGGCTAGACACGTTAGACCCCAAAGACATGGGACAATTCGTTTCCAAGTTCGTCTTGGGTCTGAGACCAGAAATCAGCTTCATGATTCAGCAGCATCTGATCTGCTGGCAGAACAAGTCGGTGGACAAAATACTGCGGTACGCCAGGTACTGCAGCGATGAAGTGGACTCGAAACACAGGAAGCTTAAGGATAAGCTGATGCTGGTCCAAATGCAAAACGCTGACAGGGAAGTTCAGACACAGTCAAGTGGAGGGACGCTAGGGAGAAGACAGGAAACAATCAAGGAGGGACCCAGAATGGGCAGGGTCCGGGAAGGGGGAAACCTATACACCCTAAGACAGGGATGGATGTGGCAACACTGAATAAGACAACTGCATGTCACTTTTGTCACAAGATCGGGCATTGGAAGCGCGAGTGTAGATCGAATCCAGCGAACCAAGTGCAACCAGAGGGAGAGACAGTGCAGGTATCTGAGGTCATCAATACAGTGACGAGACCCAGGTCCATGCCAGGGGGGACATTGTGCCCGCAGGTGCAAGTTCTGCAACCTCCGAGAATTCCAGAGGGAAATCGAACATACCAGCAGATGCCCCTTTTCGCAGATTGCGATGATTAAATCAGACCCGTTGGCATGACGGTGCCTGAGAGGGGAGGAAGACTGCGCTCTTGGGGCAGTCTTAGAGGTAGACCAGAGGGGACCGTTTGTAGAGGTGGATGTTGACGGTCATCCCACCACCTTTTTGGTTGATACTGGTGCTACCCGTTCTACTGTGAGATCTGCAGTAGTTCCCAACCTACCCCTCTCTGGACAATCAATCCAAGTAGTAGGAGTGGCGAATAAGAAGATGAATAGCCCATTGACTGTGCCGATTCCTGTGAGAATAGGAACTTTCCGAGATCTACACCAGTTTGTGGTGTGCGACTCAAGTCCCGTCTGTTTGCTAGGACGTGATCTTTTGTGCAAACTGAATTGTACCATCTATTGCAGCCCCAAGGGAGTGGAATTACAGACAAATGATGATGATGCCACCTTCAAGGTTGCAAAGCAGCATTTCTGCATAGAGATGTACCCTATGTTAACAGTGGAAGAGCTTCCACTTGACTTGAGTGACTGTTTCATTGAATGTGTGGGATTTTACAGGAGAAGAGATTGGACTGATCAGAGGTGTTGAGCCAGTTAAGGTCCAGGTCAAGCAAAATGTTGAGTTTCCGAGAACGCCCCAGTATAATCTGTCGCCTGAGATGATCACAGGGATTAAACTTGTAATCGATTCCATGATTCAGCAGGGAATTCTGAAGGAGATAATGGGCAGTCCATGCGACTCACCCATTATGGGATTGCAGAAACCAAGTGGGAAATTCAGAATCGTGCAAGACCTGCGAAAGGTCAACACGATTGTGGTTCCGTGTTGTCCAGTGGTACCGAATCCATCAGTGATACTATTCCAGATTCCATGTGAAGCCGAGTGGTTCACAGTGATTGACTTGTGCCAAGCGTTCTTTTCGATATCTTTGCACGAGGAGAGCCAATTTTTGTTTGCGTTCCGTCTGGAAGACCGTGTGTTAATGTGGTGTCATATCCCTCAAGGGCATACAGAGAGTCCATCAATCTTCAATCAGATCTTGAAGAAGAATCTTGAGAGTCTTGTACTACCGCAGAATTCCGTTCTCGTGCAGTATATTGATGATCTCCTCATCGCGCCAGAAACAGAGGATGCTTGTAGGATTGATACGATTGCCTTACTGAATCATCTAGTGGAGAATGGACACAAGGTGTCCCCAAACAAGTTGCAGTACTGTCTGAGTGAAGTTCAGTACTTGGGTCATCGAATTGAGAAAGGCAAGAGAAAGGTGTCACCAGATCGAATTGAGGTGATCATGAACATGACTGTGCCTACTACTCAGAAGGAAGTCAGAATGTTCTTGGGAATGGTTGGTTACTGTCGCCAATGGATTCCCAACTTTTCGCTGAAGGCGAAGCCTCTGCAGAGGCTGACGCATAAGGACGTGAGTGATCCAGTACCATGGGACCATGACTGTCTGATTGCGTTCTTAGAGTTGAGAGAGGGCTTATGTCGTGCTCCGGCTCAGGGAATGCCTGACTACAACAAGTCCTTTTCATTGTTCTGTTACGATCAAGAAGGTTGCGCATTGTCAGTCCTGACTCAGAGTCATGGAGGTGTCCGTAGACCAGTTGCCTACTTTTCAGCTACTTTAGATCCAGTAGCTTCAGTGTTGCCCGGATGTCTCAAATCCGTTGCTGCAACAGGTGTCAGCATTGAAAGATGTGAAAGCATTGTTATGGGTCACCCGCTTATGGTATATGTTCCACATTCTGTTGAGCTCTTGATGACAAGGACTAAAACACAGCACCTGACAAACAATAGACTCACACGCTACGAGCAAGTCATACTTGCTGCGGAGAATGTGACTCTGAAAAGGTGTTCTGTTTTAAATCCTGCTACATTGATGCCATTGCCAAATGCAGATGATGAAGATTGTGAAGACCATGACTGTCTTGATGTGACTGAACTTTGCACCAAACCGAGACCTGACATTGTTGATGAACCTCTGTCTGACCCTGATGAAATTTTCTTTGTCGATGGTTCATGCTTAAGAGACAATGTGGGTCATTTGAGAGCAGCGTTTGCTGTATGTACCATTACTGGAGTGGTCGAAGCTGCTTGCCTAGAAGGAGTATACTCCGCACAAGTGGCCGAAATCATTGCTTTGACTCGCGCCTGTTTGGCAGCTGATCAGATCCGAATCACCATCTACACCGACAGCCAGTATGGGTTCGGTGTGGTTCATGACTTCGGACAGCTATGGTCTCAGAGGGGTTTCTTGACATCATCTGGATCTCCCATCAGAAATGGAGAATATGTGAGACAGCTGTTAGAAGCGTTGCAATGTCCCAGGGAAATAGCAGTGGTAAAGTGCCCTGCACATGGGGGGGGGACGGATTTTGTTTCTATCGGAAACAAGTATGCTGATGAAATTGCATGTTTGTGTGCTGAACAAGGGTGTATATTTACTGGAGATTACACTGGAGAGAGCCAAGAAAGAACCGAGCTCAGCATGATGTTAGCCATGGCAGACACTTGGGAGGAACTCAAGAGCCTGCAGGAAGGAGCTTCAGATCAGGAAAGAGATGTTTGGATCAGATCAGGGTGTGAGAAGGGGGATGTTGGCATTTGGGTTTCAAGTGATGGTCGAGCAGTGTTACCAGACGACCTATTGAACCCGATGGCAAGGCAAATTCATGGTGCTGTGCATCTAGGGAGAGATGCGATGGTGCGAGTGTTCAGACAAACGTGGTACAATCCACGGTTCCGTGCGTTTGCTGAAGCAGTGTGTCATAAGTGTGTTACCTGTCAACAAATGAATGCTGGAAAGCAAACTGTGGTTGCACTGAGTCACATTGGGAGGTCGGGAGGACCTTTCAATAGGATACAGCTTGATTTTATCGAAATGCCTAGGTGCAATGGACTGAGGTACATTCTAGTGGTGGTATGTGTCTTTTCACGATGGGTGGAAGCTTATCCAACACGAAGGTGTGACACCCTTACAGTAGCGAAGCTATTATTGAGAGAGTTGATTCCGAGGTTCGGTTTTCCAACTTCATTGGAATCGGATAGAGGAACACACTTCCACAGCGAGATCATGAAATTGCTTTGCGCTGCTTCAAATGTTGATCAGAGACTCCATTGTAGCTAACGACCAGAGGCTTCTGGGATAGTAGAGCAGATTAATGGAAATTTGAAAGCACGGATGGCAAAGGTGTGTTCGTCTACATCTCTGAAGTGGCCTGATGCGTTGCCTCTGGTGTTGATGAGTGTCCGCAGTGTCCCAGATAGGAGGACCGGTCTTTCCCCGCATGAGATCCTTATGGGGAGGGCGATGCGATTGCCAGCAATACCATTCTCAGCCTTGATAAACATCACTGATGACTTAATCCTTGATTACTGCAAAGGACTAGCTGATGTGGTCCGTTCTATGTCTCAGCAGGTGGAAGCTGCTGCTGTTCCGGCTTCAAGAGATCTCTGCCACGACCTGTGCCCGGGGGATTGGGTGCTTGTCCGTAAGCACGTGAGGAAGAGCTGTTTGGATGCTCGGTGGCGAGGCCCCTACCAGGTGATACTTGTAACGAACACAGCGGTGAAGTACGGAGGGTTGCCGAATTGCGTACATGCTTCCCACACCCGCCGAGTTTCAGAACCCTTGGAAGAAACAGCTCCGCTCGAGAATGAAAATCCAGCTGTGGGGGCAGGGCCACGAGAGAGGACAAGCCAAGCTGTAAGGGTTACTGACGAAGCTGGCTGCTCACCAGATCAGGCTGAGGAGGGTTACGCTACACACAAGTATTGACTCTGAGGAAGAAGGTAACGTTGCGGGTGATATAGAGTCAGACTCAGCCGAAGGAGGTGGTACGCAGAGTGTTCAAGAGGAGAGCAAAAGAGCAAGAGAATCGTGGCCTGAAAGACAGAGAAGGCTGAACCTACGATTGGCCCCTGAAAGAGATCTTGCCCCTGTGTCTGAGACATCTGAATCAGAAGTGAGTGAAGAAGAGCAAGCCCAAGGAGGCCTGAGAAGGTCGAGAAGGACAAGAGTACCTTGCCAGTGATACGCTGCCCCGGAGTGGACTTACGTACTAACTGATGCCGGGAGTAGTGAGTTCCGGGAGGCTGAGGTCCGTGCGAGTGATCAGCAGGAATCCTCTACTGAAAATTGATGTGGGACTGATAGTTCCATGACTTGAAGTTGAAGGAGTACTGACAATCATGGTCCCAAAACCTCCAGTTTTGAGTAAGGTTTGAATTCTGATATTGCATAAATTAGTTTTCCCAACGTTTGGATTTGAAGCAGCACCTCATGAACTGGTAGATGTTCGTCTTGAGATTTTGCAACATGTTTTAGCTGCAATCGGATCTGAACTTATTGTAGATTGTGAATGAACTGTGCATTGTAAATAGGTGTTTCAAGGAAGATAACCTAGGCCCGAGTGGAAGAAGAATAAAATTAGGGTTTTCAGTAGAAGAAGAAAGAGGGCTAGGGAAGTCTTTTTGGACTGTGTAAATAAATACAGAAGAACTGAACTTTGAACAAATTTCCAGGATTTCCATGAACTTTGTTTGAGCTTCTCAGCAGCGAATTGAGGTGGAAAGAAGAGACTTTTGTGTATCCTCTAATTTTAACTGCTATAATGAGAGAAGATGGAGCCTGGAAATCCGAACCGTAGATCCGAGTGCATAATAGGTGCTTCCATAGTGGGAGTGATAGTCTTAATAGTCATAGTTATTGTAGTGTCAGTTATTGTTCCACATGAGGTAGAAGTCGTAGCGGTGAAAGGGACACCTACACCCAGTACTTCTAGCAAAAAGGAGGATATCATAGGAGCTGAAAAGACTATGCTAGATCAAAATAGTCGTAGATTACATGCAGATTTGTCTAGAGGTGATTTTAAGCTTAATGCGTATGCCAAGCTGCTATATGAGTACATCAAGACGATGGATGTGAGCGACTGTTATGTGTGTATGCAATTGCCTGCATCAGTGGATGAGGGTATTAGATATCATCATCTTCCGTGGACTTATGGGATTTCATGTAGTTTGTTGCTTAGCATGTTTTATGGGAGAGGTCATTATGAATACTTCTTTTCCAATTATGATGCGGTGCTTTCAGAAGTTCCAGCATATAAGCACCTGAATAAGTATGAATATTATAAGCAGGAGGATAGGATTGGATTGGGAAGTATTTCATACCGACTATAACGTTAGATACCGCTTATGCACATAGACATAACCTTACATGTTCAATAACAGAGATAGAAAAGAAGTTTGTAGATCAAGTAGAGGATAGATATAGACAGCTAACACAAACACGCAACACTGAAGAAAGTCCATTAGATTGGACAAAGGAAGAGTTGGCTCACAGAGCGAAAGGGAGCTATGGCCCTATAGCATTAGATCTAGAGCAAAAGGGGAAGCTGTGTGTGAAACGTGTCCAAACCTATTATGATAAGGTTTATGTGGGACAGAGTGCGTGTGATCACGTTTTCACCATGGAAGAGTCAGCAAAGAACTTTTTGCAGGGTCCGGTACAAGTGGTGCCAACAGTATACTTCATATGTGGGAAAAACGCTTATGTGAGATTGCCTGCCAATTGGTATGGTACTTGATACCTGGCAGCTGTTTTCCCCAAGATTTACCATGTAGAGGAGCTAGAACCCCTGGAAGGAGGAATGCATTCTAGGGTAAGGAGATATGCAAGTGCAGGAGGAGTGATTGGAGATATTTTTGGGGTTGTGATACCAAGTTTGGGAGTGTTTTTGAATGATGTGAAGATTAGGAAGCTGGCGACTGTTGTGGACCAGTTGTCGACGAATACAGCTAAATCACTATTGCTCGTGGATGGAGAGATGTTGTCGATAAGGACAATGGTGATGCAGAACCGTCTTGCTTTGGATGTCTTATTGGCAAAAGAGGGCGGAGTCTGTAAAATGCTGAAGGTGCAAGAGTGCTGTACTTATATACCAGATAATAGTAAATATCTGAAGAAGTATATAAGTAACATCACTGAGATTCATCATGAGATCCAGGATCTGACTGAAGAGGGTGTTTGGGGGAAAGTTGGAAAAGGGTTTGGTAGAGTGGGGAGTTGGTTTGCAAGCCTGGGAAAAGGTACTCTTGGTTACATTTTGAGACCTATCATTATAATCGTGGTCTGTGTGATTTGCCTGTGGGGTTTTGTGAGAGCTTACCAGTGGTACAGGGCGAATCAAGTAGAAAGATCCTTTACGGAGAGAGAGGTAAGGATGTCTAGACTGCAGGACAGTCATTGTGAGAATATCAAGAATCTGGAAAGGTTCCGACAGGGAAGATTGGCTACAAGCTCTGTTTAGGTCGGTTCTTTCTCCAGGGAGTTGTGATTTTGTTGATGACACTAGTCATCAGAGGGGGGAACTGATAGAGCGCAGTGATATTCTGAAAATTGTAGGGGTACATTATATTCATGGATAGTCCGTACCTGCATATATTCTTATGTGTGCGCAAACCTTAGTTAGAATTTGTGATGTAATAATCAGTGGTAAAGGAAATGTTAAGATGAGTTGTGCCATTCAAGAAACGTAAAGTGGCATTTAGAGGGAATTATGTAACTTTCGATGTTCATTGCAATTGCATAATGAGGTAGCTATATGTAATGTAATGCAGTAGATTTACGTGCATCGTGTTGAAGTTGCACACGCATTGATGACTAATGGTGTTTAAATGTGATGAAATGTAGTGCTTATCGATGTAACATTTTAATGTGGTTAAGCTGATGTTAAAGGCCTAGATGGAGTATTTACTCTTTCGCGTTAAGAAAGGCCTATTCGTTTCTTATGTTAGCTGGTTTATGTAGCAAAGAAAACAATGGTCCTGGACCAATACCTATTCAACCATAAATTAATTCGAAAGTACTGATATTCTCAACAGGAGCTACTATTGAGTCAGCTCACATTACCAAGAAACTAATACAAAAAAACAAACAAATGTGCACCAAACATAATCATTTCAATACAGTTTTTCCAAAACAGGGCATATATTTTATTTCACATATGTGTATATAATACAATAAAAGATCATCGTATGATTCAAAAACAGTCAAGAAAAAGAGGGGAAGAAAGGGCTGCTCCAAAGGGGAACGTGAAGGAATTATTGTGCTCAAGTGTAAGAAGATTTTAGAACAGGGAAAGATTCCCAAAAGAATAAGAAGCATATATTTACATAATTCAGTGTAAGCCTGGTAATTATAAACCAGTCATCGGAAAACTGGCCCAGAAATAGTACATGTGTTATGTTTACACAATTGATTTCTAAAAATTGGAGGATTATGTCTCCTTTAAGGGAGGGGCACAGGAAACGAAGGTCCAGGTTTCCAAAATGGAGGGGGTGTGGTGTCGACGTTTCGACCCGACTTGACGGCAGAAGAGGGAAATTTAGACCTCAGCCACGCGGGTCTTCTTCAGGACAGGGGGCCAAACAGGGACGGGGCAACCCTAAAGAGTAAGGGGCGCATTGTTCAGAGAGTCCCAAACAGTCAAGATCTATAATCGTTTAAAAAAATGTAATTAAATTAATCGTTTAAAAAATTACGCCCATAATACCCACCTCATATGGTCATGGGTAATGCCCAGTATTTTGAACCTATATTAAGGGCGAGAAACAAGATGGTGCACATGTAAGAGAGTAAGTGAATTCAACTCTCTAAGGAATTCATATTCATCTCATGTATGAAAGCAACAAAAGTTACACTCACCCGCCTAATGAGTGCGGTATGGTGCCCAAGGATTGGGAGAAGGACCCTGAAAATCAAGGGAGTCCTGTCACTATCATGTATGTCTATGACACAAATTCGAATGATTCCATTATAAATTACAATGTAGAACTTACCCGCAAAGAATTACGCGTGGTTCATTTACAATGAAAAGGACCTGTGTAGCCAATTTCTACAGGGCCTGAAAATAAGGACAAAGTGCCATAAGTCACTCAGTAAACCAACTACCTTCAGAGCGAATGATAATCTGAGCAACATTAATGTAGAAAAAATATTAATAATAACGGGACTTACCCGCATTAAATGCACGGTAGAGAATCGCTAATTGGTAAGTTCTCAGGAGGTCGGATTATCTCGACCTACTGGAGCTGTAAGATACATGAGGATGGTGTCAGAATTGGTACGAAATGAACACAACAGAAAGCGGGCATTGAAAATTGTATTAGAAGCGTGATTGCATGCCGAATTACCTGGAGCGCCATCAGTCACTGACTATCTCCCTGCAGTATCAACCAACTAGTGGTGAACCGCATGAGAGTTTTAGGTAGGAAACCAAGTACGGGGCGTGGTGACATTGTGTATGCGTCTCGCGTATGTTGATGCCGCAATCGCGTAGCAAAGAAAGACTATGGAGATGTTGCTATTAGAGTTTTAGGTAGGAAACCAAGTACGGGGCGTGTTGACGTTGTGTACGCGTCTCGCGTATGTTGATGCCGCGATCGCGTAGGAAAGAAAGACTGCGGAGATGTTGCTATTATATGCTGTTTTTCAAATAAGTCCCTAGTTCTAAAATTGAGCACCATTTCAGTACAAGTAGTCTACAGGCTCATTTTGCACAACGGTCCTGTTAGAAAACATACGGCCGATTTTGAAATGATGACATTGTCCAACTAAAGTAAAATAAACATAAAATGAACTAATGGATTGACATAATTATTCAAAACCAAGAACAAATTTAAAAATATTACAAGACTGTGTGAATATTAAGAACATTCCAACCAAAAGCATATGGATATAATATACATATTAAATATAGACAATTGTGTATATGCATGCCACAATTATTTAGATGTACTGACATAAATATCCAAATGTCAAGGTCATATCATCATAATGCCTACAACATCTTAATGGAAAGCTAAATAATTGCCATAGTTGTATTGCCTTTAAAAACTCTGCTAAGTTGACCATGCTGTATGGTACATATATGACGGTGTTAATTACATGTCTAAAAAATACATAGAGAGCTACATGATGGTGTGTGTAGGATACAGATAAGATTTTAAACAAACGATGGATACACATGCGAATAAATGATCAACCATTGCTAAGCACTGTGACCTGCCTGTTGATTTCCTCGTACTCGTTCAAACCCCTTGTCACCATATCAGGAGGTGTATCCATCTACATTCTCGATAGTTAAGTATCCTTGAGAAATCTCCTCCCCTTGGGTTCACCCTGACTTTTTCAAGGACCCACCAGCAAAGGCTCTCAGGTGTAAGACCAAAAGTGGTGAAATGGTCCACAAGGGGTGCTCCCTGTGTCTGGCAACGGATACGACTGCAATGTTGCAGGATACGCGATTTAACTTTCTGGGTCGTCTGGCCAATGTATAAAAAGCCACAAGGGCATGAGATGACATAGATAACCCCAGTAGAGTTACAGTTGGTATGTTCTTGGATGGTGTGTGTGTAGTTATTATGAGTAAATGTTTTAAGTTCATTTGTCATGGGGCACGGCCTACACTGGCCATACTTAAAATGTCCCTTCACAGGTGGATTCTTCCAAAGGGTAGTTTGTGAGATCCTTGGTTCAATTGGTAGCAAGGATTTCACTACATGTTCTCGCACGTTTTTGCCCTTTCTGAACTACACACACACCATCCAAGAACATACCAACTGTAACTCTACTGGGGTTATCTATGTCATCTCATGCCCTTGTGGCTTTTTATACATTGGCCAGACGACCCAGAAAGTTAAAATGCGTATCCTGCAACATTGCAGTCGTATCCAATGCCAGACACAGGGAGCACCCCTTGTGGACCATTTCACCACTTTTGGTCATACACCCGAGAGCCTTTGCTGGTGGGTCCTTGAAAAAGTCAGGGTGAACCCAAGGGGAGTAGATTTCTCAAGGATACTTAACTATCGAGAATGTAGATGGATACACCTCTTTGATACGGTGACAAGGGGTTTGAACGAGAACGAGGAAATCAACAGGCAGGTCACAGTGCTTAGCAATGGTTGATCATTTATTCGCATGTGTATCCATCGTTTGTTTAAAAAATCTTATCTGTATCCTACACACACCATCATGTAGCTCTCTATGTATTTTTTAGACATGTAATTAACACTGTCATATATGTACCATACAGCATGGTCAACTTAGCAGAATTTTTAAAGGCAATACAACTATGGCAATTATTTAGCTTTCCATTAAGATGTTGTAGGCATTATGATGATATGACCTTGACATTTGGATATTTATGTCAGTACATCTAAATAATTGTGGCATGCATATACACAATTGTCTATATTTAATATGTATATTATATCCATATGCTTTTGGTTGGAATGTTCTTAATATTCACACAGTCTTGTAATATTTTTAAATTTGTTGTTGGTTTTGAATAATTATGTCAATCCATTAGTTCACTTTATGTTTATTTTAGTTTAGTTGGGCAATGTCATCATTTCAAAATCGGCCGTATGTTTTCTAACAGGACCGTTGTGCAAAATGAGCCTGTAGGCTACTTGTACTGAAATGGTGCTCAATATTAGAACTAGGGACTTATTTGAAAAACAGCATATAATAGCAACATCTCCGTAGTCTTTCTTTCCTACGCGATCGCGGCATCAACATACGCGAGACGCGTACACAACTTCACCACGCCCCGTACTTGGTTTCCTACCTAAAACTCTAATAGCAACATCTCCATAGTCTTTCTTTCCTACGTGATCGCGGCATCAACATACGCGAGACGCGTACACAACGTCACCACGCCCCGTACTTGGTTTCCTACCTAAAACTCTCATGCGGTTCACCACTAGTTGGTTGATACCGCAGGGAGATAGTCAGCGACTGATGACGCTCCAGGTAATTCGGCGTGCAATCACGCTTCTAATACAATTTTCAATGCCCGCTTTCTGGTGTGTTCATTTCGTACCAATTCTGACACCATCCTCATGTATCTTACAGCTCCGGTAGGTCGAGATAATCCGACCTCCTGAGAACTTAACAATTAGCGATTCTCTACCGTGCATTTAATGCGGGTAGGTCCCGTTATTATTAATATTTTTTCTACATTAATGTTGCTCAGATTATCATTCGCTCTGAAGGTAGATGGTTTACTGAGTGACTTATGGCTCTTTGTCCTTATTTTTAGGCCCTGTAGAAATTGGCTACACAGGCCCTTTTCATTGTAAATGAACCCTGCATAATTCTTTGCGGGGAAGTTCTACATTGTAATTTATAATGGAATCATTCGAATTTGTGTCATAGACATACATGATAGTGACAGTACTCCCTTGATTTTCAGGGTACTTCTCCCATTCCTTGGGCACCATACCGCACTCATTAGGCAGGTGAGTGTAACTTTTGTTGCTTTCATACATGAGATGAATATGAATTCCTTAGAGAGTTGAATTAACTTACTCTCTTACATGTGCACCATCTTATTTCTCGCGCTTAATATAGGTTCAAAATACTGGGCATTACCCATGACCATATGAGGTGGGTATTATGGGCGTAATTTTTAAACGATTAATTTAATTTAATTTTTTTAAACGATTATAGATCTTGACTGTTTGGGACTCTCTGAACAATGTGCCCCTTACTCTTTAGAGTTGCCCCGTCCCTGTTTGGCCCCCTGTCCTGAAGAAGACCCGCGTGGCTGAGGTCAAAATTTCCCTCTTTTGCCGTCAAGTCGAGTCGAAACGTCGACACCACACCCCCTCCATTTTGGAAACCTGGACCTTCGTTCCCTGTGCCCCTCCCTTAAAGGAGACATAATCCTCCAATTTTTAGAAATCAATTGTGTAAACATAACACATGTACTATTACTGGGCCATTTTTCCGATGACTGGTTAATAATTACCAGGCTTACTCTGAATTATGTAAATATATGCTTCTTATTCTTTTGGGAATCTTTCCCTGTTCTAAAATCTTCTTACCCTTGAGCACAATAATTCCTTCACGTTCCCCTTTGGAGCAACCCTTTCTTCCCCTCTTTTTCTTGACTGTTTTTAAATCATACGATGATCTTTTATTGTATTATATATACATATGGGAAATAAAATATATGCCCTGTTTTGGAAAAACTATATTGAAATGATTATGGTGTCCATTACGATGTCGGACGGTAAAAAATCCCCCATCTACCATAGCGGTAAAAATCCGCCCGCCTACACCGTCTGAATACCGACCGAGCAATCACGATGCCGCGAGCCGAAAACCGCAGGCGGCGGAAAATAAACAAAAAATAGCGCCCGCCTATGTCCGAGTCTAAGTCCATCCGCCCTCCACGGACGGAAAGACGCACGACAACCCAAAACCGCCCGCCCTGACGACCGAGACACCGGCCGTGAAATTAGGATCGCACAGACATGAGCGCGGAAAATACACAAAAACACCGCCCGCCAGCGTAAACAACAGTGACGAAAATGTACACGGCGGAAGCTCTGGCGGCCACGGCCCTGCACAGAAATCATCCGCGGACAAAAACAAACACACACAACATGGCCAACAAGTCCACACAGCAACCCACGCACAAATACCCAAACACAGTACACATCCCGGAAACACCCCCCCGGACAAACAAATCAACTACAAATCCCAGAACACCAGCCACAACACACCTGAAAACAACAGACCACCATGACACACCCACATAGGTAAGTACAAAACCAGCCCCTTCACAGACCACAACCCCTTGCAACATTACAAACTGAGGACGAGAGCACACAACACAGCGAGACAGAAAGGACAGCAGCACACCACAGACACGCACCTATCACACCCATCACCACCACCACCACCAAACACCGGCCACACAAACCCCCTGCACATCACACACCACACACCGCACCAGCACCACAAACACCAAAACACACACCATGGCACCACACAGAATGCCCAAGTTCACTTCCACCGAGCTGACGGTCATGGTCGACGAGATCGTCAAGGTGCACCCACAAATCTATGGCAACCAGGTCCAACAGACACCACCAGCCACCAGAACCCGGTTGTGGATCAGGATCGTAGACCAGGTCAATGCAGTCGGGAACGTGCCACGCAACAGAGGCGAAATCAACAAAAGGTGGAACGACCTGAAAAGCGTGGTCAAGAAGAAGGAGACCAAGAATCGTGAGCTGGCTGCCAGGACTGGCGGAGGTAATCCCGCGCTATTCAAGACCTTCAAGGCGTGGGAGGAGAAGGTGCGAGTCATCATACATCCGGAGATCCTCACCGGATTACCAGGGGGAGTGGAGGCTGGTAAGTACAAACAAACGTATACCAGCACACCGCTATGTACTCACATGCACTACCACAATGCCATAGCTCCTAGGGACAAACACCCCCATGTCCAGTACACAATACACAAGACAACACTCACACATGCAACAGACACTACCACACACTCAGCCCAAACCTACCAACTAACAAAACCATGGGGGCATGTGTACAGTTAGCCAGCACCGCAACTCCCACCAGGTCCCCTTGTACTCCAGAAGCGCCAGAAGGAGCACTCCCCACACCCATGTGTCAGCCATAGCTGCACTAACCGACAAGTAACAGGTAAGTAGCCGCAACACAAAGGCAGTGGGTCGGTGGGGGGACAGCTGAAGTACAACACCCACCAGGCCCCCAGTCCCACAGCGCAGCAAGGTGGAGCACTCCCCACACCCATGTGACAGCCATAGCTGCACTAACCGACAAGTAACAGGTAAGTAGCCGCAACACAAAGGCAGTGGGTCGGTGGGGGGACAGCTGAAGTACAACACCCACCAGGCCCCCAGTCCCACAGCGCAGCAAGGTGGAGCACCCCCACACCCATGTGACAGCCACTGCAGTGCACACCTGCAGCCGACAGGTAGACATCTCACCCCACATGCAGGGGTGTCTGTGGGTGTCAAGCCATCACCACAACTCACAACACCGCCCCCACTCCCACAGACCAGCAACATGGAGCACCTCTCCCGCCCATAACCATGTGGCATCCATTGCATTGCGCACTCAAAAACAACCTGTAGGTGGGAAACTGTATAGGGCGGGGTGTCTGTAGGCATGAGGACTGTACTACGACTGACACATGGGACATGTCACGTAGCAGAGGAACACGCAGCACTGCTCCCTGTCACAATCATGTGACCAATGTGCACACGGACATGTATTACAGAGTCATACCCCACATTACCCATCATAGATACAGCAACACCTAAGGAGCCACGTCTGCATGCACAAGTCCCACTGGAATACAGACCCACACGGCAGGCACTGTGCCACCCATCACACACATCAGCAACACCATCTAAGTCTTGTCCATGTAGTCCTTACTGCCTGTCACTCACACATCGTACAACAACGTCCATGTAAGACAAACCTTACTAGAAGTAACAGCGTGGAACCACAATATTGCACACAAAAACAACTGGACCCATGAAACACACAGGCACACAATGCACATTCAACATATCATCCATCGCATCTGTCAGCCCCAGTGTCATGAAAGGTATGTCATCCGAACAGCTGTCCCTCATACAGTAGTCATGCAAAGATATCTGCCCATGACAAATCATGTGCCTGCAGTGACTGAAGCGCACGTCACACTGCGAGTAACAACACACATAATATAGTCAACACCCCAAGAGTACTGCATAGATGCACATGTACGAGGGCAGCACGCACACCAAGGAATTGGCCCATCTGCAATACGTCGTGTGGCACACAACAAGCACGAACTCACAACAATGCTACCAATGTAATGTCCATGAATGATAACAGTCAGCAGATATGCCGGGCATGTTAGACAGACACACACCTTAGTCTATGCACTGTCATGTTGCCAGAACACATGTCACGTTCTGCACCCATCACCCACAGTACGTACCCCAAAAGCATATTCCAAGCCAAAAGCGTCCAGGGGGCTGTACCCCCTTTTGCCATCTGCGTTTCTAAGCGTTCCATTTGAACCCCAAAAGCATATTTCAAGCCAAAAGCGTCCAGGGGGCTGTACCCCCTTTTGCCATCTGCGTTTCTAAGCGTTCCATTTGAACCCCAAAAGCATATTTCAAGCCAAAAGCGTCCAGGGGGCTGTACCCCCTTGTGCCATCTGCGTTTCTAAGCGTTCCATCTGTACCCCAAAACCATAGTTCAACCCAACATCGTCGATGGTTCTGGAGCCCGCATACACCCGAGCCACAAAATGTAGGAGCATAGCAACACACACCCATCGGCATTGCTAATCCGTCCCATGCCACATGTCCACATCACACAGTTCCAGTGCCTAGCCCACGCATACACACATCGTACATCCACACACGCCTCTGGGAAACCTGTGCACGACAGTGCACGAACTGTGAATGTCAGACAACCAATACATACTTTGCTAGGTGCAACACAATGACCCATCTCATTCTCCCCACAGGTGCCGAACTGCTGGATGCCGGAGAGGGAGACAGCAGCCAGCACAGCCAGTCCGCAAGCCCCCGACCCGGACTCACGGATGTAGAGGAGCTGGACACCTCTTCGGACACGGACCACCCAGCAGGCTCATCTGGAGTGGCAGGGCACACCCGCTCCCCAGGGCCCCTCCTACCCACCAACCCATCATCCAGGGATGCTGACCAGTCACAGACCCCTGCTGCCACGGCCGTTGTGGCCACTGCCACGGTCGTTGCGGCCACTGGCACGGTCGTTGCGGCCACCACCACCACCACCACGCCATCCCTGACCACTCAACCAGCGCAAGGGGTGGCCCAGCCGTCTGGGTCCACCCTGGGAGCCAGAACGAGGCCCGTGGTGAGCAATGTGGCTAGTGGGCAGGTCGGTGGCAGCAGTACTGGTAGGAGGAGCAGGGTCAGGCCAACGCCATCTGTGCCTGGGAGCCAAGCCCTGCCGCAAATCGACAGAGTCCTTGGGGCCTATGAAGAGGCCCAAGGAGAATGGGCCAGGTCGGCTACCGACACGCGGGAGGTCCTTGGGGTGTTGAGGTCCATGGACGCCCATATGGGCCAATTTGTGACCCGTATGGACCAACTCGTGGACCTCATGGGCCAGCTGGTGGTGGTGGTGAGGGCACAAGCAAGGCCAGCAACACCACCTCCGCCACCACCTGCTGTGGCGCTGGGTCGTGCAGCATCGCGTTCCCCTGCGTCCACAGCGAGTGAGCACTCCTCAGCCACCACCAGCAGCCCACCAACACAACCCCCCCCCAAACGTGGAAGGGGCCGTCCGAAGAGGAAACAGGTGTCCAGAGAGGACTTCGCACGTGACAAACGCCAGTGAGTCAGCCAGCCACCTTGACCACCTACTGCATTGACTTGGAATACGATCCTACCCCACACTGCCATGTGAATGGCATGTGTCTGTTGGACTGTGGACATAGAACTTCATGGGTACACCTTGACCATCACGCAGCCATGACCGTCTACTCATTGTCACATCATGCACCACATTTGTCATCACCTTGCACACAATCACATGTCACCGCTGTAAATAAATACACCTTGATCACAATCTGCTTTATGTGTCCTGGGTTTATTCAACAATGTGCAATCGCCACCATGAGCAGAAATGCATCTGCTGTGTGGTATGTCGATGGGACAGGAGAGGCTGTAGGGACCTAGGGGTGAAAAACAGAACAAGAGTACATTCAATGAGTGTGTCACACACTCATCACACAGTACTTGTCACCAACTACAAGCAATGTACACACATCCCACAGAGGAACAGGGCACAATGCTACAGCCACTGTCAGTGGCATACCAACCTGGACATGGACCATTGACACACAGCACTCAGTGAACAAAAGGCCCCCGTGACAGAGCACACATACACCTGCACAACTACAGCTACATCAGCCGTCGTACATGGACACTCACCGTCAAGTGAAGTAGCGGGCGATGAGCTGCTGACGCACATTCACAGCTTCTTCCTCTCCACTGTCCTCTTCACTTGACGCGTCCTGGTCTGCAGGCTGGGGCCCTGGTTGATCTCCGTCATCCACAATTAGGGGGATCTGCTTGCGAATAGCCAGATTGTGCAGCATGCAGCAAGCCACTACTATCTGGCACACCTTCTGTGGGGAGTATGCCAGTGCGCCCCGGTGCGGTCCAGGCATCTGAACCTGGACTTGAGGAGGCCAAAGGTCCGCTCAACCACACGTCTGGTCCTCCCATGTGCCTCATTGTAACGGACATCAGCTGGGCTCAGAGGATGTCGTAATGGGCTGAGCAGCCAGGGCCCATTCGGGTAAGCAGAGTCACCTGGGTGTGAGGGACACAGAGAATCGTTGCTATTCCAACTGGACACAAGACAGCATCGCACAGCCAGCATGCTACACTACTCCACATACTCACCAACAATCCAGCCACGGTCATGTTGCAGATTGGTCATCAGTCGTGGTAGGATGCTGTTGCGCATGATGTGCGCGTCATGTGCCGATCCTGGAAACTTCGCACACACGTGTGATATTACCATGTCCGCAAGGCACACCACTTGCACATTCAGGGAGTGTGTGTGCTTCCGGTTGCGGTAGAGGTGCTCAGTGGCCTGTGGTGCAACAAGGCCAACATGGGTGCAATCTATTGCACCAACGACGTGGGGGATCCGTCCAAGGGCATAGAAATCACCCTTCACTGCCGCCAATTCACGAGCCCTGGGGAATCTGATGTACCTGTTCCTGTACAGCATCATAGCTGACAGTACATCCCTCAGCACCATGCTGAACATGGGCTGGGACATCCCACCTCCACTGCCCACTGTGTGTTGGAATGACCCAGTGGCGAAGAAATGCAGTGCAGCCATCACCTTAGCCGTGGGGGTGAATGCTGTTGGATACACCCTGCGAGGACGGAGGTGGGGTTCCAACAAGGCACATAGGCGATGCAGGGTGGGTCGGTCCAGACGATATTTACGGATGACCTCCACATCCTCCATGTCTGACAGCAATTGGTAGGGGCGATGTATGTTTGGTCTCCGCCTAGGAAAGATGGAAGTGGACACATGTCAAAGCAACACGCCACATGGCATTTTCACATACACATGACTAAAATGACTGACCAAGCAATTGAATCACAGAACAGCTGACAAGTAGGGACAGCACAGCCACAATACACTTACACAGGTCCCCTACCCATAGCAATGGGCAGTGACACACACCATTGCTATGAGCATGCACATGGGGAGTTAGGCCTTAACAACTTGTAAGGCATGCTGATGGAAACAGACTGCATATTCGGTAAGCTGCAACACCACGGCAACATGACTAGCTGCTGTGCATCACACTGCTTCCGAGGCTGGTTGTGTAGGGCACACACCAACAATGCTATGGACACAGGCTGAGCGGCCAAAACAAGTGGGACCTGTGGCACGAGGGGATATGAGACAGTCATTGATGTCCCTACTGCACCCTATGTACAGCACTCTACGGATCACACCTCCAGAAACATTGACAGGTGTACACGTTGCCAGCACCATGCCAACACGGCTGTGTGATTGCAAATACACATCACAAGTGACACGTGACGTTGCACGTGCCAAGTGGCAGATGTACATAGTGAAAGATGGCATGTGTGTGCATATGCATATCCCATGCTCCCATGCCAATGTGTACATGATGATATGCCAACAGACATGTGGAGGCTGGCCACTGGCCGTCCCTGCCTATGCACACAGCATGTTGTGGCCCCGTCCATTGTGGACCTGCACCCACACACAAATCATGGCCACACCTGCAGATGCATTGCGCACATTAAACTGTGTGGTGCACATGGCATCAGCGGACTGTACCCGCCATGGGCCAGGCCCTTACGGCCAACTCCAATGACCCTCGCGGTTGCACCCTGCGTGTTCCACTATGGCGGTAAGCGTCCCGGGCCAGCTGGGAGCAGGCCATCGTCTGCAATTGAAGCTGGCAGACATGGTACACAAATTGCAGCAGCTTGGACCCACTGAAACTGCCCCAGGGGGCTATGTGAGTGTGTGAGTGAGACCGGCATTACCACAGCTACCTGGGACTGCAGCCTGGCACCCCTCAACAACACCTGCTGCTGCCACCTCTCCACCTACACGTGGATGACGCTGAGGATATGTCCAGGTCCACTCACCAGCGAGGAGCTGGAGATCCTGGATTCCGAGCTCCACGCACACTGCACATAGCTATTCCTTGCGAAAGCTGTGTGTGAGAGACAACTGCAGTGTGTGTGGGAGTGCATGTGGGGGACACACATGTCGTTGATCCGCAGCACTGTGAGTCAGAGCCTGTGGTGTTCAAACATGCACTGCTCACCATGCTGACTGCAGGTGGCAGTGGTATGTGAGCTCTCGGGCGCTTTGACATGTCTGTCCCTCCCGAGTGGTGGTACATGGCAACTTCATGTCAGACATCCAGTGACACAGACAATTGGCAATGCAGGTCTCAGTGCACTTGTTGCTCGTGTGAATGTCAGGCTGGGGCCATGCTGCCCTTCTCAGTCCCAGCAGGCCTGGCCTGCACATTGACTGCACAATGCCAGTAGGTGACAACACAGAATGACTAGTGGGTCACATGTGTCACCTGTTCAGCACTCTCCGGATGAGCGCAAACTCAGCCCTGTACATTGGTCACACCATGCCTCGTGAAAGGGATGTGTGTGTGAGATAGTGCCACTGAATGTGACCACCGTTGCGGGGTGGGCCATGCGCAGGGCGAGTACGTTGGTTGTTGCGCAGTGTTGGTCACAGTGGGTACACCAACACAGATGTGTTGCCTTGTGATCTTTTGCTAGGTCCGCCTGACAATGGACAGTAGATGTGGGCAGACTACACATTGGTCGATGTGCGGTCTATATGCATGTGCCTTCACACCAGGCACAGCTGCCCCTGCACATATGACCCCTGCTGCCCTCAGTGCTGGGTCTGTTGAGCTGATGCGCCATCTGTGCGTGGGGCAGACAGCTCTCCTCACTTCCGTCATTGCCCATGACATCACTTTGCCGCAGGTGACATGGATCATGGAGGGCCCACATGTACGCGTGGGTGGACTACACAAGACTGTCCAATGGTTATCACCCCCAGTCAGTGCTTCGAATGGGAAGGATGTGGTGCTGGTACTCATTTTAATGTGTAGAGTGGGCGGGGCTAGGTGCGGGGCTACATGCAAGACATGGGAAGTTCATCGGCTTATCTACTAGTTGCAATACACACGAGACACGTCTTTTCATGACCACATCAGGGTCATTCCTTGAACTGACTGGAAGTCAAACAGTCATATTTTACCCTGTCCTCATGGCCTCCCCTCGCTCACCAAAATATGCGTTTGCACCTGGGAAGCCAGCGCATGCACAAGCAGCTCCAAGCTCGCCCCAGAGAGGCCAAGGAGTGTATGTGTGGGTCCAGTTGAACAAGTGGTCTGTCTCGCGGCATAATAAGTGGCGGGACGCCGTCCACCTGCGTGGTGCCCCGACTCGAGACCCGGGCAACATTGACAATGCATGACAGGCTCCGCAGTCCGGATACACCACCTGCAACACACAGAGGCTGTAGCTGCCCTAGCGGCCCAGGCCGCGTCCAACTGGAGCTCATGGACCCACACATTCACTCTTTGGCCTCTCTGGGGCGAGCTTGGAGCTGCTTATGCACGCGCTGGCTTCTCTGTTGCAATGGCATGTAACGTGTGTGGGGATATAGGCAATGAGTGAGATGGTGCGAGCCACCTTCCGTGACGTCACTCCTGCTCGTGATGTGTGCGTCCCCCCACTACTTCCATTAGACTTGTGCCATACTACTAATTGAGGATGTGTTGCCTGCGTGATGTGTCCAGGAGGAGCGCGCCATGACATCTCACCCACCATGCTCCACTGCCATCCCGTGCCCTGGATTGCCTGTGCAGGTGGACAATGTTGGGGATACACCTGGTCGACAGGGGATGTGAGTGCCTTGGCAAGGGCCTGGCGGACGCACAGCAGTATCCAGCATGTCCACGGAGGGTGGGCTGACGTCTACACCTGATGCAGCATTGATCGTGTGCCCGCCTGTTGTGCACACACGAGTTCACATTCATCCCCAGACAGGTGGTCTTTACAAATTCCCAGGAGAGCAGCAATGTACTGTTCCGGAATCCTCCCAACACAGCGTGTTTCAACATTGCATGTGCGCACCTACCCGTCACACCCACCCACCTGAGCCAAGCGTAACTCCCGCTTCACATGACACATGTGTGTCATCCACAGTTGTGCTACTCTCTCAGGGCCGGACCTGCAACTGTCCCGTAGCACACACACAGCACCGATTCGTACTGGCATCCTGTTAGATTGGTAGGCACACTAACCCATCTCCTTCTGAGACAGTGGTGGCTGTGATGGATATTGTGACTGGGCACATGGCTTACTTTCAATGTGTGCATTTGGGAGGTGGTGGTGTGTGGTGTGTAATTGTGGTAGCGTTGGTGTGTATGTGTGTGTCGTGTCCATGTCGACTGCACACATATGTCACCCCGGGACATGGTGGATGTTTGTTACCGTGCTGAGGTCTTTGAATATGATGTGATGGGTGTGTTGTATGTTGCACAGTATGCGGTGTGTGGGTGTGTCCTTGCAGTTCAGGCTGACTCCTACTTGTTATGGTTCAGACGTTGTGTGTGTGCAGGGTGTGTGACTGTCAAGATTGTGTCTAGTCCAATTGTGCATGTCAGCATTTCAGCAGTTCTTGCTCACTGTGCAGTGCTGCCCACCCACTCTGATGTTGTGTGTGTGTTCTGTCAGGCATTGCTGTGGCATGCTTTAGCGTGGCTCCCACTTTTTGTTGCTGAGTGTGTGGTCAGACTGTGTGGGTCATTGTAAACATGTGTAGGACTGTGCTTTGTAGTGAGCAGGCCGTCAGTGTTGATGTGATGATCTTTCGGGCGACTTCAGAGTGTGACAAGTCCTGCTCCACGAGCTGTGGTATTTCCCTGCGGCCACTGTTGCGGCTACTCATTTGCGTTGACATCCAATGACAGTGGACTACATGGTCATCTCACGACTGCTGTGTACTTCACACACTCTCATCCTCTCTCATTCGTACTTGTGAAATGAATCAGCAGAGACACATTTTTGCTTCAAGCCATGTATTGGGACTTATGTCCTCTGTGATGCAGTATAGTGGACACTACTGGCAGCGAAATGCATGTGGAGGATATACTCAGCATGATTACACATAGCATAGGGTGTAGGGGTACATGTCATTAGTTGTTGACAGTGGGATGTGTGCTTCAGAGTTACAACTGCTTAGCCGTTGCTGTGCTAATGTACATTTGCTAATTACTGTGGAGCTGCTAACTTTGACACAGACAGTATACATTTCGCCTACCAGACCGCTTGACATCATGGGCACAGTACATCTCAGTTCCATGTTACAGGTTTGCTGCTATGGTTACTCATACACACATGCGTGGAGGTGACATCAGGGCATGGGCTTACGTGCATGCAACGGCGTCCCACTTGTTGTTGCAATGTGGTGGCTACTGGACATGACACAGTCACTGGGGTCATGTTGTTGGGGGATGCACTTGTTGTCCATGCAAAAGTCCTGGCACGGAAGTTCAGAGGGAGGTGAGGTGACAGCTCTCACATACTACAGCCGAACGATTACTGTCCACTGACCGGTGCATATGTTCATGGGCGCAGGATACATATTATGGCATAGTTGTACGTGCAGTTATGTCCATGTGGTTGCCATACACAAATCCCATGCCTCTGCCTCCCCCTGTTCATGCAGAGTTACTGGATGTGATGAGGTACAGAGTGCATGTCCCGAAAATATCTGATGTCATGGCAGTGTAGTTGATGGTGTGGTGTTAGTTGCAGGTTGTGTGGTATAGTTGTTGTACTGGTAACTGCTCAGTCCGTGCGGATGCCAAGCATGGGTACGGTGTGGGACATCATTGTTCAATTGGGGGTGTTGCGTCGGGGCCCGACGAATTGACAGGTTGTCAGGAATGCGATACTTTCCAGCAGGGCTTCCATGGCATTGGTGGTAAACATGGATGCCATCCAATGTAGCGGATGGTGGCTGTCAAGGTGTTGGTCGTAAGTTGTCCCTTGTAGGAGCATGATGGGACATGTTGGATGACATTCGATGAAACTGTGATCCAGAATCCGTCGTGTGGAGGCACAGTGGTCCCATTGCAGTGTGGGTCCGATTGCAGCCACATACGCCATGCCCCCATAGGCTGAACAGACCCTGTTGTGGACGTCCAGGGGGTTGAATAGTTGTAGCAGGTCCGCCCTTGGACATGCCGGGTTGGAGAGACATAAATCCACAGGATAGTAGAAGGGACACCTCCGACAGTAGAAGACGGGGATGACGCAGCTGAACAATGCGATGCGGTAAGTTAGTCGGTAACTTACGTTCAGCAAGGCCAGATTTTCACATCCCAATATCTGTATCAGGTAATGTTTGTACAGCTTCATCTGTCCGGCGTAGTTGGGTAGGTGTGGTGCAAGTGCCATTTTGCTGAAGGGCGATGTGATGGCGTGCTCCGGCTGTCTGTGCAGTCTGCAGAGTGCAACCTCCGACGTTGCTGGGAATTCTGTTATGGTCGTAGGGAGGCAGGGCTTGGGTTATAGTAGCTTGTGCGAAGGACACGGGCCCTCATCCCACATGCTTCTATGAATGGTCAAGGTCAGTGGTGTCTGACTCCTTCCCGATAACTTGCATGTGAACCACATGGGGGAGTGGTATCATTTCTTTTTTCCCTTCGGAATGTTCTTTCGTGTTATGCGCTATCTGCCCAGTGGACGGTTCCCTCTGCATGCCTGTGTTGGGCTTTTTTGGAATAATGACTGTGTTGTCCTGCTTGGATAGTTGAGCTGTGGTTTCGGTGTGGGTATGGAAGGCAATTCAGTGCTATCTCCTCTCCCGTGTGTGGGCGGCACGCTGCGTTTCCGCTATACGTTGGGCCTTGTGTGTGGGTGTTGTAATTGGAGCCACCTGTTGTCGGTCCCCCGGGATCTTTGATGTTACGTATTGCATGTCTTGGTATTGGGTGCAGGGTGGTATCGGTGTTTCTGTGTGGTACTGGCGTACCTTTGCCGACGGGGTCCATATTCTGCTGGGTGATGTTGCCGCCACTGTGTGCTTCGCCATGTTTTGCACACAGGGGTGTGTCCTAATTTGGCGTGACATCACTGACATGTTCGGGTCAGTTGTGTGACGTCAGGTTGGCAACAGTGAATTGACGGTTGGCGACATGACTGTGGCAGGACTGTCACGTGACATGTGCGTTCTGGGTGGGGCTGGTGTGTGTGGTGTTTGGTTGTGACCCTGTGTTGTTTGTGTGCGGCGCATACTTGGCGCTGCCGTTGGCCTATGCGTTGTGCGCATGTGTGGCTGCGTCGTCGCCGCTGCGCTGCGGGCCGTGACGGGGACGTTAGTTCCTGGTCCCAGGTGGTGTGTCCCCGGTTGTTGCAAGTTGTTACAATTTGCCCGGTGTGACATTTGTGGGTGCAGTGGTGGATGTGTCGCATCCACGCAGGGGTGTCTGGGGGGGGCCATGTACAGTTTTACCACACTTGCACTGCGTGAGGTGTTTGCGTGCCCTTGTTGTGTGTCTCCGCGGTGCGTTGACTCCTAGGTTCTGCATCAGGTAGAGCATGGGGAGGGCCTGCAGTGCTGGATTCATGCTCGGGGGGTCCGCCTCTTTGGTATCCGTACTGTGCGCTCGGGTTTCCGCCTTGCTTTCACGTGCGGTGTCTCTTAGCCGGGGGAGCTGTTTGGTTGTGGCATCGTAATTTGTACGCCGGGCGGTACGTGTTTCGTCAGGCGGTGTGTCTCCATTGGGCGGCGCCGCTACGTGAACGGGCGCACTTTGATGGCGGACGGCGTCGCTGGCTTACGGGCGGTGTTTGGCTGTCTTTTCACATCCTAATTGGGCGGGCGTGTGGGCTGCGGCGGGCGGACGGTAACTCTTGTTTTTTGCATCCGCCAGCACGGCGGTGGTGCTTCCGCCCGCCATCCTAATGGGCCCCTACGTTTGGTGCACATTTGTTTGTTTTTTTGTATTAGTTTCCTGGTAATGTGAGCTGACTCAATAGTAGCTCCTGTTGAGAATATCAGTACCTTCGAATTAATTATGGTTTGAATAGGTATTGGTTCAGGACCTTTGTTTTCTTTGCTGAATTTGATACCCAGGTCCACGGACTTTATTTGGGTTACCCCATTTAATTAATAGCTGGTTTATGTAGGCCTGAAATGTATTTTCCCCTGGTGAGGCTCTCATTTTGAGACGGTCAGCGAAATTCATGTACGTGCAACGTTGTTTCGTTCTCATGCTTCTGTTGCAGGTGCAAGGACACCGTCCTCGTTAGTTAGAATAACGCTTTTGTTTTAGGAGTTAGGTATGGACGAAACCGGTTACAAAGTCTCCAGGAATGCCGATAATTAGAAGATGTGCTGAAGAAGCCTGAGACCCAGGACACACCAACCGTTGCTGGAACGAGTACAAGTTTTGGTGGAAAGTTACCTACGAGAGGTGCCTGGCCAGAGGAGGTGTTTCAGGAGCCGTGGTCATTAAGTGTCCATTTTGTATTAGGGACAGTGCCCCGAGGGAAGAGCAGGCAGAAGAGCAGAGAGGAGAGAGGAGAGCAGAGAGGGGGAGAAGGAGAGAGCTGTTAGAGGGTAAAGGAAGGGATCGATTCTTAGAATGAAGACTTAGGGGCCGATTCCGATCTCGGCCGGTAGGGCTCCGAATAGGATTCGGCTTTACCGGATCCGATTCGGAGCCCTTTTTCCCGACCGAATCGTACGCGGGTCCGGCCGAGCGAGTACGATGCGAATTCGCCGACCGACTCGTCCGGGCGACCCGACCGCTCCGACCGACTCGTACCCGGATCGTACCGCTCCGACCGACTCGCTCGGACCCGATTCGCACCGCGCAATGGAGACGTTTTCCGGCCGGGTAAGTACGATGCGCACCCCGACCGCTCCGACCGACTCGCGCCGTCCGACTCGAACTCGCTGTCGGAGCCGTACTTTGGGGGTCCGTGTCGGACCCCCCTGTACGCGTACCCGTGCGAGGGCGCACACAGGGGGACCCATGGGTCCCCCCTACCTGTGCGTGTACGCCGCGGGCGCCCGCGGCGTACTCGCTGTAGGGGCGCCCTTGTCCGCCTCGCACCCATTGAGGCAATGGGAGCCCGCGTACGCGTTGTACGACCGGCTCCCATTGAGTTCAATGGGAGTCCGACCGACTCGTGTCCGGTGGCATACGAATGCATCGGACTCGTTCGGTCGGACTGCACGGGTCCGATTCGGTCGGAAATCTCTCCGGGTCCGGCTCGGTCGGAGAGATTTCCGGCCCGAATCGGAATCGACCCCATAGACTGCTTTTACAACGTGAGCGTACTTCTTAGGAAGTCTTCATGAGCTGACACTTTTCTGGATCTTGCTTGGGTGATGTTAAGTAGGGATGCCACTTTACGATAGTGTAGGGATAGATTAATGGATTTCTTCCACAGTTACTCATGAAGACTAATATAGATATTGGTGCAGTTATTGCTTGTCTAGTATTTCTGGAATTGCTTATTCTTTTTATGCTATATCGAATTAGATTGGTTCGTAGGATGGACTTTGTATTAGTGCCTTTGCATTTTTACAACCTCGTCTTGAGGTGTCTGTATATTCAGTTATTTTTGGTTTTGTAATAAACCCCTAAACTTGGAATTCGGAGTCAGTGATCTTTTCCGAGATTTTTCTAAATTGATTTATGCCAGTTTGGAAGGAATGTATTGTTTCTCCCCTTTACACTTCTCAGCAGGTAATAAAGATTCAGTCGACCGAGGGTTCCTAGTAATTTGTACAGTGGAATCCGGTGTTATCAGCTCTCTTTATAGGCCTGCACCGCAGAGGTTTAAGGACTTTAACAACTGATGTAGCCCTTGGCAGTGGGTTTTAAGGCTATTTTATGGGCCTTTAATAATGATGGGTCTTATTCCTTTGGAAGCTTCTGCTTCACAACAAATCACAAGCTTGGAGGGGAACCAATATCGTTCTGCGTCAGCCTTACCCGCGGTGTGGACCTGTTGGAGGCCTCCCAGTTAAATGTGTGCCCCAGTCATATCTGTCTCAAACATAAGATCAGGCTAACAACGACATAGCCCTCATCCCCTGTCTCATTGTAATAAACGTGTAACACAAAGACCTTTGTGCTGGCTGCTGTTATTCACATTGTCTATTCTTCAAGATTTGGCTCCTTTCCAAACGCACACGCAATCTATTCCCCATCAGTCGTGTGGAGGTAAAATCTAATCACCCATTACCCCAGACCGCCTAGACTTCTGCCTTCCTGCTGTGTTGATTGTCCATAGGAATGTGTCCCGCCTCTCTGGGCTTCTCCTCATTCGCAAATCGCTTTGTAGGTGAAAGGCGAGGCAGAAAGTTGACATCTGCTATTTTATGTTCTCTAAAGTGAATATTCATTGTCGTCTTGCGTCTGAGGCGATTTCCTATTTACATTACTTATTTCTGAGCTCCAACTGTCATGGCCACATGTGCCCCGGCTGACTTTTCCGGGTTTGCCGGCGTGCTGCAGACTCTCTATGGACCTCGGAGGTGCGCCCGTTGTTGTGGAGCCCGGCATTCTGCCAGGCATCACGCCATTGCGTCCTCCGCCAGCGCCTCAGCAGGACGTGACCCCGTTCCTGGGAAGGTTAACTGGCGCGGCGGCCATCATTGTCAGGATGGGAAAGGCCCATGTGCTGTGCGGACGGCCTTTAAGCGCTGCCGCCTTCCGCCAAGCTGACAGAGGCCGCGCTGCCCGACACCGCTCTTCTTTAGAGTCTACGATGCTTTTGTCTTGTATTTTTCTAGGCCCTGTCCGCCTCCATCTGCCTCTCACACCCCAGCTTTGTCAAAGTGGCATACGACAGACCTGCTCTTGCTCTATGTGCTCTGTGGAGAAATGGCCTGCGATGAGGCTCTGCTGCAGCACCAGGGGAATGTTAAACTGAGCGCTTCCTGGGGGGCGCCTGAGTTACGCCATGGCTTAAAAGACAGGAAAAATCCTACACCTAAGATTACTCCAATTTACTGAAATACTATACAGTTAGAATGTTAGAAATAAAAACAAGTTTATCTAAAGCTATAAAAGAACAGTTATCAAGGAATTAATGTTGCGTAACAATTTACTTTATTTCGAAACAATTTGTATTCGGTACAACGTGTTTTAATCAGCATGCTGCCGCAGGTTTCTGAGTTCGAAATAAAATACACATAAGCTTCGTTGTCAGTGGCTAAATTTACAATTAACATTTTGCACAAAACTTCTTTTGTCTCAGGTCCATACTGAACTTGTTGGAATAATGGGATTGTGGTACAATAAATCACAAGCGGACTGGTCAGTAGGAAGACAGCTGGACTTGATATTGGCTTTGAAGGGTCACTAGGGCTGGGGCAGAATCAGTTACATATCAGACAGTTCCGACAAACGTGACCTAGACATAAGTGCTGGTATGAGTCAGTCACGTCAGCTAGGGCCTATAGCTGGTATGGTTTGTGAAGAATCAGACACATGACAGGTAGTGCTGGCAGGTCGCTTGCTCGGAGAACCTGGCACAGCTGGACAGAGTCATTAACTCACAGCTCTTGGCTCGTTACTGGCTTTAGCCTGTTGAGTTCTGTCCATACAGATCAGCCTGTGTGTCTGCTACATCTATATCTACCACGTTATATTCACTAAACATTTGCACAGGTGAAAATCAAGTGGCATTTGCAGGCACCGGCCTTAATTTGAACCAGGCACTTTCCAGGTCTGAATGCAAGGCTTTATAGGGAAAGTACACAGACAAAACTGCTGCACCAACATGGGGCATCTCTCTTCTTTGCTAAAACAGATTATCATTGCTTATGGTGGAACTTGAGAGCCAATGTTCAAAGTGATTTCTCTGCTGCAAAGCCTTCGATTCGCTAAATCACAGGCTTTACAATCACAAAGTCGTTGGTCACAATGTGCAAAAGCCATTTTACAAGTAAGAATAATCTTTCCAACTTTCAATATCGCTTTTGCGATCATTCCGAATTGAATATAGGGGAGGTAAGAGGGGCGTTCACCTCCTATTTGTAAGTCACAATGCTATGCTATTTAACAATGCCACCACATTTGAGAATGCAACTTATTGAAAGGCCTGATGCTTTGTTGCCTTTCCATTTCCTGGAGAGTGAGTCTGTGTACATGGGGGCGCTAATTACATGATAAGTCATGAGAGAGCCATGCAGACTTCTATGTGCTATGTATTAAAGGCCAAGCCATGAAATTCAAAGGGAAGGCCAAGCCAGGGTCCTAGTTTGGCCCTTAGAACTAAAGCATGAGACAAGTTATTGACATGCCCATCATGTAAACCATAAATTAGATGACATGTAAAAAACAAGACCACTTAAAAATGAAAATTGTTCATTTTTTTTTATATTTGTGTTTCATATTTGATTACTGTTGGACGTGGCTCTTTCTGCAGGGTCACCTTTAAACCTTTTGCCTTTACCTCTCCAAATTTTGCTGAATTCTTTTTTGTTGGCCTTAGGGCTTTACCACTGCTAACCAGTGCCAAAGTGTTTATGCTCACTCCCTAATACGTGGTGACATTGACCTCCACCAGATTGGCATATTTAATAAACTTATAAGTCCCTAGTAAAGTGGTATACCATATACCCAAGGCCGCCTGTAAATTAAATGCTACTAGTGGGTCTACAGCACTTATTTTGCCACCCACTTAAGTCGCCAATTAAAACATGTCCCAAGTCTGCCATTGCAACCTGAATGCAGTTGTATCTGCTAATTTGACTTGGCAAAATAACCCACTTGCCAAGCCTTATACTTCCATTTTATTGCATATAAGACACCCTAAGGGAGGCCTTGGGTAGCCCATAGGGCAGGTGAATTGTAATTAAAAGGCTTGGTATGTATTTTAAGTTTTACATGCCCTGGTAGTGAAAAACTCCTAAATTCATTTTTTACTACTGTGAGACCTACCTCTCCCGTAGGATAACATTGGGTTGCCCTATTGCATTTAATAAGTGCTAACTTTTGATTGAGAGCAGGTAGGGATTTCATGTTTGGTGTCTGAGAAATTGTAATTTAAAATCCTCTTTAATGGCAAAGTCGTATTTTAAGTTACAATTTTGAAAATGCCACTTATGGAAAAGTTGGCATCTTCCTTCCGAATTTGGTGCCTGCAGCCATTTCCTGGGTCACCTGATTGCATAGTTGGCAGTTATGCTTTGTTTATTACTCCCAGACAGCCACACAATAGCGGGATTAGGTGTGCCTGGATGGGTGTTCACTGCAGGATGGGGGACTGAGCTGGACACAGCCCCACTTGCAAATCAATAGGCTGTGCCTTGTCTTCACACAAAATATTTCACACCACTTCATTGTTCATGCATCCAGACTAGAGCCAGGGCAGGGGAAGCAGGAAATTCCAAGCACTTCATAGCGAATTCTGTAGAAACTTCTTCTACTTCCAAGAAGGCACCAGGCATAAAAAATTGGACCTTCAGACCGACTCTTCAGTTCACTTTCTGGACTTGCAGAAGGAATCTCAGCGGACTGCCTGCTGCTGTGGCCTGCTGTGTACTTCAGGGGACTGTTTTGCTGCACCTGGAAAGAGTGCTCTGCTGCCTGAAGCCTGCCTTAAACCCTCAGAGGCCTGCCCAACTGCTTGAGCCCTGTTCCACCACTTGAACCCAGAACTACCAGAGTGACTCCAAAGTCTAGTTGGATGATCTTCTGATCAGAGCCTCAGGGACAGAAAAGGCTTCAACCATCTTGAACCTGCCCCTGGACCCAGCCTGAGTGAGTTGTAACCCTCCAAGTGGTGCCTCCTCCGTTCTGGGCCTTTGGAAGTGCTGCTACAGGAGCAGAGATAGCCAAAATCCCAAACTTGGGAATTAGAAAACCTTTCGCTAAAAATTGCTGTGAGAACTGAGAGGAGACCGGGAGCAATCTGCTCGTCTATGCGCCCAAGGTGCATCACCTGTTGGCCTGACTTCGCAGCAGCTCCCACAATGTCTTCTTTGCAGCAGCAAATTGCGTTCAGCGGCCCTTTGCAGAAGGTGTATCCGGCCTTGTGGAGCCCTCCTCGGCTACAGCCTCCAGCCTCATCTTGCTGGAGATTTTCGACTTCCAAAAAAGAGACTAAGTCCAAATGCATACCTGCTAACTCACACAGTGGAATATATACCTCTACATTGCATGCCTTTACAATGCATGCGATTACAACGCGGTCGTTACAACGACCGCGTTGTTACATCGCAGTATTATTACAACGGAAGTCGTTACAACGACTTGCTTTAGGGGGTGCTGGATGTTGGAATAGTATAATTTACTATTCCAACTCCAGTGTGTGCAACAGTAGGGAAGGTGTTGGAATAGTAAATTATACTATTCCTTAGCTGAGAGCGCCCCCTAAAGCAAGTTGTTGTAATTTCTTGCGAGAAATGCGCATGCGCGGACGCACGCGCATGCGCAGTTTTCTTAAGCATTACCGGTACGGCGAGGAAGAGGAGGAGGGCAGCCTGAGGATGCCGCAGTAAAGAGGTAAGTGGTTTTAAGTTTATTTTTAATTCCTGTAAACTTACTTCTTAATAGGGGGGTGGAGGCGGGGGCTGGCCAAGTCCGCTCCGCTGCGTTCCGCGGAGAAGACAAATCTCCGCACACTCCGCGAACGGAGCGGAGGTCTCCGCCCGGGGTTACTTAGGAGCAGGATGGGGGCTGGGTGGGGTTCAAAAGTGGTTCTACCCGTGCATTTAGAAAGATTTAAGAAATATTACCTGATTGACTTTGTAATGAGTGACCCAGGGGCAAGTTACAACTGTACTACTCCCACTCCAGCTAAAGCTGCTAAAGTAGGGAAAATGTTGCACTTTGGTGGGGCCAATATTTACTATTCCCACTCCACTGTTTGCAAAAATCTTGGAATTGTTGTACTCTTGAGGTGTTAGATTTACAATTTCCATTGAATCTAAACAACAGTAGGGAAAGTGTTGGACTTTAGAGGGGCTAGATTTACTATCCCCACTCCAATGTAATCTAACATAGGGAAAGTGTTAGACTTTGGTGGGGTCAAATTCACTATTCCCACTCCAATGTCAGCAAATGCAGGGAAAGTGTTGGACTTTGGAGGGGTCAGAGAAACTATTCCCACAACAACGTAAGCAAATGCAGGAGAAGTGTTGGGCTTTGGAGAGGTTGGATTTACTATTACCACTCCTAAATGTTTTAAATAAACCATTTAATAGCCAACATATTTCAAACATATTTCAAAGAATACATTTATTCATTAAATATAAAACAAATAAAATTAGATTAAAAAATAAAAATGTTATATTACAGATAAAAATGATTAAACAAAAAATAAAATTACAAATATATTAAATGAAAACACTTCTGTTCCTACTACCCTAAAAGAAACAACAACAAACAAATACAATTATAAGAAATAACATAATACAAATAAAAAATGATTAATATCAAATTATATATAAATTATAAAACCTAATAAAAATTTAAACAATTAATAAATATAAAATCAATTAACTCAGTGTATTAATTAAATAGACTGATCAACTATTTAACAATTAAAAATAAAATATAATTAAAAGAATTGATAAAATAATCTACATAATTATCAAACAAAAATCCACTACATATGAAAGTAGAAATTAAAAACAAGAATTTACATTTTAAAAAACTACCTACCCTAATCACATACAAACCTAACAATCCACTACTAAATTAACAACTTCTAACTAAATTTAAAAAGAAATATAAAATCTAACACTCTATATTAAACAAATTAAACACACATATTACATAGATAACTTGTAATACTAAAATAACAAATATTTATCAGACTAGTTACAAATATTTAATACAGTTATATTAAATATAACAATATTATGTACAACTATATTAAAAAAAGAATCTATAAACACAATAGTCTTACCGTCTATATTCTGCCCTACTATATTTTGGGCATCACCATAGATTTGTCACAATATTTGTGAATCACAATAATTTGTATACAATATTTTGTCAGAATACTGAATCGTGGGCAGCTAAATGAAAAAAATCTCCTGCATTAGCAGGTATCATGGCACCAGCCGGTTCATAGAAACTGTACATGTATGCAGACTATAGCTGCTCATACCATCTAACCCATCTATCTCTATATCAAACCTTGTCTCAATCATCATAAGGTTTTCATCTTTCTCAGGATACTGTATGTACTGGAGCAAGAGTGAGGCCTTACCTCTTATGGCTAACACCAAGAAGGAATCAATTGATGCATTCCAATTTAACTGAATACTGAAAAAACTTTAAATGCTTAGCTATCTTGTTCGATCAGGAGTTCAACAGCAATGTAGCAGATAGGCCACTCATAGTGAAATCTTCAGGAGATTTACTAAGATGTCCACACTAAATTTATTACTATGGGATATAGCTTAGATCATTAAAATATACAGCATACAACAGCTCAACTACTTTTTTTACCGTGCTGGTACTAATATTTCTGAAACCTCTTGTGGGTGAAATAGATTCTCTGAAAACATTTGCTTTATTCTTCGTGACTCAACATAGATCAAAAGGAGGCAATTAGCATAGGATCAGCCAGAAAAAAAGAACAATTAGCAGATACAAGAAAACAACGTTTGTTTGAGTATATGGTGGCAATGGTAGGACATGAGAGGTTGATTTATAGACTCAATGATCAATCTAATATATTTAATATAATTTAGAATAATTTGTTCTCCTAGGATGGCCAATAAATCAGACACTCCTCACAAACATGCAATGCAGGGCATTACATGCAGGGCCTAGAAACAGGAATAACCCTGTCAGCAACTGCAGGATGATGTTAGAGGGTTATTTGGAATTGTCTTGGTGAAATATAAAACAAGGCTACTGATTAAGTAGCAAGAAACCAAGAAAATACAACCATACCTCAGATGTACTAGCCCTTGAATTTTGAGCTTGAGTCATGAGAATGTGTTGGAGTGCTCATGGGCTGGGATATAATGGGACTGTTTATTCATTTGTGTGGATGTTCAAGAACAATGTAAAGCAAGACTGGCCTTATATGACTGTGATTACGGACATATTAATCTGCCTCTGACCCGTCTAATGTAGCTATGTTTGCAAGCAATTACAGTTTTCCCTTGCCTCTACTCTTGTTATAGATGTATAAACGTAAGTATGTGTTCAATGTTTTTACTGGCTTTTCTGAGAACATGAAATATATAAATGTTTTACAGTATTATAGGGAATGTAGCATTGCATTCCTAATCACAATACAAAGACATTTTTCAATAAAAGATGCAGTTCCACTAACCATTAATACATGTCCTCACTGGTGTTATTTACAGAATAAATGTCCACACAATTGTTATATGGAGAATACAGATTGCAGTACTTCTGATCATTAGTTGGTGTCCTCTGAACTGTTATATGGAAAAGAAAGTCTGCAATACCACTAATGATTAATGTATATCTTTGCAGTTACTTCATGAAAGTTAAAAGCTCCAATTCTAACAAATTTTCATTAGCATTATATTTATTAGAATGTGTGTATTTAATTATTTTATAATGTGCTAGTTTGTGATAGGCAGTCACATTCTAGTACAGGACTAACAAAACCAATTGCAGGCGATGGAAGATCCATTTCTGTGGTGGAATTGTGCTCTAACAATAAATCCTCTGTTCCGTCCTTCAGCAAAGCTCAAACTGCATCCATAGTGGAACTGTATGTTTTTGGAGGGGGAGGCTGTGTTATCTCTGTATTTATGAGAACAAATAGTAACCCTTTTTAGAGAGGATCTGGGAGCAAGGAGTTTCAGAGCTATGCACCCAACACCCTGATTTACTTGCATTTGTGAATTTTGCTGTTGAATCGGGTTAGTGCAATTAGGTTTGAATTGCTGGATCTCACATTTCATCAAATACATATCTTTGCCATGATAAAAAAAAACCCATCCTTTCCATATCTGTCCTCTTGTTTCTTCACCTAACTTTTTTATCAGTAGACTGAATTTATATACGTACCTTTTTAAAAAATGATTCCACATTAATCAAGGCTACAGAGTGATCATACAAAACTGTTGGTGACAAGATGTATGGCTTCACCCAATTGCATCTCATTTTCCAGTGAATTCTGGCTTGATAGAGCATCAGCTTTACCATTTGTGGGACATAGTTTATGGTTTATTACAAAATTCGAGTCAGAAAAGAACAAGGTCTACCTAAGTTGTTGAGAAGTCAGTGTTCTAGCTGACTTCAGGAATTGCAGGTTCCATGATCTGTAATTACATCTATGGTGTGTTTTGCCCCCAACGTGTACAGCCCATTTAACAAGGGTAAATATTTATGTGTATATTTACTCACATATATATTTACTCTTACACCTATGTGTAAATCTCCACTTGTTTGCTCTCATCATTTCTGAGTGGAGCTTTACACCTAGGTAAGACTTGCTTCTTTCCACCCACTTCAAGAGGGAGTGGAGAGCCCTATGATTGTGCTTACACTGTTCAAAATAACTCTTAGTGGGCCTGAAAGCCAAGATGGCAGTTGCAGTTTAAGGTAGCTCAGAGCCGCTGAATATAGACACTGCAAATAACCGGCCCATCCAGCTCATCTTTGCCTCCCCAGTTTGCTGTCCCCCCCTGTGATGGGGCCCGTTCAGGGGCGACTGCAGGTGAGGTGAGGGAGCGCAGCCTGCCTGAGCAGAGAGTCTAGTTGGTGGTCTGTGAACCAAAGCCGAGGCCTGCATCGCCCCGGGGACCGCCGTGGCTGGCAGCTGAGCAGGTCAAGCACTGGCGGGTCTGGCCTTGGGTGAATGAGAACGTGGGCAGCGATGACGTGAGTGGGAGAGCACAAGCAGAGGGAACGACCGGAGGGATATGGCACCCCCCCGGACATTGGCCCTCTGAAGGCTGCCGCTTGACTGGGCAGAGTTGCGGCGGGCAGTGACTCCACCAGACAGCCGGGCACTGGATCGGATAGCTGTGGAGAGGCAGGACGACACATCGTGGCCGACGGGGCCTTGGAGGCCAAGTTACACACCACGCTAAGTCGGACCGCTCTCGCTGAGCACATGTGCTGACTGCTCTGGGCCCCTCGTCTCTGTGGCCAATCTAAATGGGGGAGCCCCCATCCCACCCCCTCACCACATTACACACCCCAAACATGATACCATTCCCTGGGGCAGTGAGTGCAGCAAACACACTGGGACACACCTTGACATGGAGTATCCCTATTGACCATAGGGTGCAGAAACATTGGTTCATGGTGTACTATTGAGGGGCCTGTCTTCCTTTTAGGGTTGTGAATCCGTGAAGGTGGTGCTAGGTGTCAGCTGGAGGTGAGGGCGAGGTGATAATAATGCTCTGGGCCCATCTCTACTGTTGGACTAGAAAATACTTCCGGTCGGCCCCCCCATTGACATTGAGCTTAAGTTAGCATTTGCAGCCTCATTTTTCCACACAGCCGCCATTATGTGTAATGATCGAAACTAACTTCTGTCTCATTCTGTCTGCCTCAGCAGAAAACAGCTTTGATATTTTTTTTGTATTTCTCCAAGGTTGAGCTTCGCTGTCTTAATGAATACATGAATGTGCCTCTGCATACCTCCCTTGTTAGATAGGCCCGTTCTTATGCTTACGGTGGCGGGCACGGACAGAGTAACCTTGAGGTAGAGATAACATGTACCCGATCTCATGAGTGTAGCTCATCTTCTGTGTCTCATTTGTTAACCTGCTCCAACTGGAAATTTCCAGTTCTGGGCGAGTCTTGCTGAGCATTGGAAATGTATAACAACTGATGTAATGTTGGTGAGCGTCAGTCCCCTCGGTAGCATCTCAGGAGGCTAGTCAGACTGGACTCTGCTCGAGCGAATACTAATAAATAACTTGGTTTGTATTCTCTACTGTCTGACTGACTCTTCATTTGTTTGGAAGGCTGAGAGGTGGTCGCGAGTGACCCGGGTGACCCTGAACGGGTCACTTCCTTCAGTTGGTGCCCGAACAGGGACTCCATCGGGCTGACCCATCCTCGCCCACGGACGGGTGAGGAGGACGGGGCCACGTCGGGTCGGATGGGTGGATCGGGGATCCCTGCACGATAGAGCCTAGTACTCGCAGCTGCCCCGCGTGTCTGATCAGGCGGTGCCTCGCTCAGCGGTCATCCCGGCTGAAGTCCTGAAAGGTGAAACCCTTGGATCTGACCATTTGATCCGAAGAGTCGGCAGTGGAGAATAAATTTGTTCGACCTGTGTGCACCAGGTTAGTTTGTCTTGGTTCTTTATGAATATGGCGCCATTTTGAATAATCTTTGGTACGGTCTGAGGACCATTTGATTTGTACTTGGCAGGTCTGCGGACCGATTTGGATACAGAGTGTCTGCGGACACTCTGCAAGGCAACGTAATGAATTTGGCCTACTTTTGAAAATGCCTGGGATTTGGTCAGTTTTTGGTTTTGTGGTGTCGACTCTGGTTTGTCTCTTTGGTGCAGTCTGAGGACTGATTTTTGGTTTCCTTTGTTTGATACGGTCTGAGGACCGACCTTTTGAAGGATATTTGCGAATTATTCGTCTGGCACGAATAGTGAACCTGACCCCTCTTAAGATGCCCTGCCTAAGTAAGTTGTGTTGTTTGGGGTGCCGCTGATGTTCTGCTGATGCTCGATTGGAGGAAATGCATTTGCAGACCAAACCGCTAAGGAGACGGCTCGAACAAAGATGAAAAAGATGTTTGTGGCAGGTCCTGCTAGATGGGTACCCGAAGTTACTATGTTTGAGGATACACTGGATAGTGTCAAAGAAATACAGAGTGAGGCAATGATTGAGGAGTTTGCAATATGGCAGGAAAGCACAGCACGTTTAGAAGAGGATGGGTGCTGGACGGATAAGTCAGGAAAGCAAGGTGGATGTTGCCGGATGCCTATGTCCTCCCCGTAGTCACTATGGCGCATGGGCCAGCTCACATTAGCGCAAAGGGTATATGCAAACTACTAGACCCTGTGTGGCAGAACGATAACATCCCCAAAACAGCTGCTCACTTGGTGAAATATTGTATGGCATGCATGATGTATAATCCTGGAAAAGGCACTCCTACACTTCCTGGTAATTTTGCACACCCTTCCTTCCCCTTTGAAGTCCTTCAGATGGACTACATTGAGATGGAACGGGTCAACAATTTGAAATATGTGTTAGTGTTGTTAGTGTTGTTTGCGCATTCAGTAAGTGGGTTGGGGCAGACCCCACTAAGGAGAATGCAGCCTTGGCAATGGCGAAAGCCCTCGTTAAGGAGTTTTTCCCTCGCTTCGGTTTACCACGTTTGATCTGGAGTGACAATGGCAGTCACTTCAATTCAAAAGTCTTCCAGCTGGTGTGTGGTGGGCTACACATCAGGCAGAAGTTCCATGCTGCACACCACCCCCAGTCTGCAGGTTTGGTTGAGAAGTACAATGGTACTCTCAAACTAAAACTGGCAAAAATTCAGGAAAGCACAGGATTGAAGTGGCCAGATGCTTTACCGTTAGCTCTTCTGTCAACCAGAGCTACGGCTCACACTAGGACAGGATTGTCTCAGTATGAGGTCATGTTCGGACGCCCAACGAATGTTTGGGGTGTCCCGCGACCAAAGCATTTTTCAGAAATTGAGTATCCTCTGTTAGTAGATTATCTCTATGAGTTGACAAAAAATTTGTGTTCTATTCACCAACAGATTCAAGACACATTGCCACCGCAAACAGAGGGGCCCGGGCATGACATCCGACCTGGTGACTTTATCCTTGTGCGGAACTTCCAGCGGAAAAGAAGTTTGGAGCCCCGCTGGAAAGGGCCACTGCAGGTACTCCTCGCCACCCGGAGTGCTGTGAAGGTGACTGGTTGGAAGAACTGAATTCACACCAATCAATGCCGCAAGGTCCCATTGCCTCTCCCCTATGATCGGTGGGTGATCGATGGCATAGGTGACCACGAGGTGGAGAAAGTGCCACGCTTCATCCCTTTTTCGGATGCCCGACAGACATGGGTGCAAACAGAGGAGGAGAATGATGCAGCATTGAATGAGGCGGTCCCCTCAGAAATAAGGGCCGTCCAGGATTCTCCTCCACCTGGCCCACAAGTGCTTGAGCATCAGTCCCTTGGCCCCTCTGAATTTGAGCCCCTGTTTAATGATCACTCTGTGCCCAGAGTAGCTAGGTACAATTTGCGTCCCCGACGGAGGGACAGTGCACCAAAGGAAAAGTCAGATTAGTAGGGCTGGACTGCAAGGATGAAGAATAGGGTGCTTGTATCCTGTCCATAGTACCAACAATAGCTTAGGGAAAGGGAGATTGGTGCATTGTCTGAGACACTGGACAGGATAAGCTGAGGATGTCTTCCCGAAAGGGGGGGGGGGTGCCCTATCCTGGATGGTGTGGGATATCTTCAAAGGGCCGCGATCACGCTGCCCCACCGCTGTGCTCAGTAGCACCACCGTAGATGAACAATAGGAGTCTGCCAGCGAGGCTCAGAAGGACGCTGGAAACTCTTTGCCCATCTTCTTCTTTCCGTGTCACCAACCCCATTACATTGCGCTTTTCCCCTCTGATCACCATGTATCCTTTTGGCCGCCCAATTGTTGAGGAGGAACAGCCTTTTGCAGCACCACGTTCGGAGAGGGATGGGGTTGGTTGGCCCAGTTGGTCGAAAAGGGGTAAAGCGATTTTCTTTAGTAATTGTCCTGATTTCCCTACTGCAATACTTGGAATAATGTGGTTTCTAGAAGAAAAATATCCTGTGCACTCTTTGATTGGTACAACACCTGTTCCCCCTGAACATATGTTTGTCACCCTGGCTCCTCACAAAGGAGAACACAGAAAGACATATGTAGATAATGTGTTCCTCCAAATGTTGCATCAGGCCCATGGTCCGTCCAATGTCACAAATTGCTGGATCTGTGGTCTGCTCCCTTCTGTGACACACAAGAATGACGTGTTGTTGTCCATGCCTTTTTCTTATCTTGGGAGTTGTGAAGGCTGGTTTCAGCTCTTCACTATGGTATACACTCATTATCACTCTGATACTATGAATACGACGGTAGCTAACTATGAAAATGTCTTAGAGTATATACGTGTACATCAAGGGTTTACCCCGGGGGAACAAGGGACACCGGATACATTGTTCCCGACACATGCATGAATGTGTGAAAGAGAACAAAATGTAACATGGCTTCAAAATGAAATGTCTGATTTTTTTAATTTTAATGTCACTGAATACTTCAAGTCTTTTCAACTGCTTAATATTGCCCATGATGTGGCAGTGCCAGTGGTTAACACAACAGTAAGTTTAGTGTTAAAGGGAGAGGAAAAGTTGGGGTAGGGTGAGTAATTGCAATTATACCTATGAACTGAGCACTGTCAATAGCCCACCTCTGCTGCCCCCTCAAAATGTTTTTTTTGTTTGCGGGTCCCAGGCCTATGTTTGGCTTTCCCGGGGATGGTCTGGAATATGTTATCTCTCTTTTCTCCTTCCCGCAGTGTATATAGCGCCATCCAATTATCATAGGGATCACCGACTACAGCGCAGGAGTGCCCATCTGTTTTGTGTTAGACGAGTTATTGACACCACAGACATAGATCAGACAGACACCACTTTACAGCAGTTCACTGATGCTATGAAAGGTATTGTTCCCTTTTGGGGCCCCATTTCCAATAGTCTCAATATCTGTAGACTCACCAGGGTGGTAGAAGGAGTAATAACTGCAACTGCTGGCATTCTGACTAATATTACAGCTGAGCTCCAGGCTACGAGACTTGTTGCCCTTCAAAACCGGATGGTGTTAGACGTCATTCTTGCTGATCGGGGTGGGGCCTGCCGCGTCATCGGCAGTAGCTGCTGTGTATACATACCGGACCATGCTCCGAATGTGTATGCTACTATACAGAAGCTTCATAGGCTTGCCTCTGACATACACCAAGAGAATGGTACATGGTCTCTCACTGGGGGGTTTTGGGGTTTATTCACGTCCTGGGGATGGAAGATTCTCATCTTCCTGATCGCCACAGCTGGTATCGTTCTAACATGTTGTCTGTGTATACACTGACTTCCTGCCTGCTGTGCCTGTTGTGTGCAACTATTGACACCACGCCCCAAATCCCTAGAACCTGACCCTAAGAACAAGGCTATGGTGATGCAGGATATCCAGGACTTGTTGTGCATAGATGAGGGCATTTTCGAGTATTGATGGCATATGTTTAGATTCGTAATATGTTCATTACGTAATACAGAGAGTTCTAACTTTCCATAGTAGCAAAATTAGTTAGCAAATGCTAAAAGGGGGGGTCTGTTGGACTAGAAAATACTTCCGGTCGGCCCCCTCATTGGCATTGTGCTTAAGTTAGCATTTGCGGCCTCATTTTGCCACACAGCCGCCATTTTGTGTAATGATCGAAACTAACTTCTGTCTCATTCTGTCTGCCTCAGCAGAAAACAGCTTAGATATTTTTTTTGTATTTCTCCAAGGTTGAGCTTCGCTGTCTTAATGAATACATGAATGTGCCTCTGCATACCTCACTTGTTAGATAGGCCCGTTCTCATGCTTACGGTGGTGGGCACGGACAGAGTAACCTTGAGGTAGAGATAACATGTACCCAATCTCAGGAGTGTAGCTCATCTTCTGTGTCTCCTTTGTTAACCTTCTCCAACTGGAAATTTCCAGTTCTGGGTGGGTCTTGCTGAGCATTGGAAATGTATAACAACTGATGTAATGTTGGTGCGGGTCAATCCCCTCGGTAGCATCTCAGGAGGCTAGTCAGACTGGACTCTGCTCTAGTGAATACTAATAAATAACTTGGTTTATATTCTCTACTGTCTGACTGACTCTTCATTTGTTTGGAAGGCTGAGAGGTGGTCACGAGTGACCCGGGTGACCCTAAATGGGTCACTTCCTTCACTACATCATTGTGAAAGAAATAGGTAATGGGTGCGGCTGGGCAAGCAATAATGGATCGCTTCACTTAACCTGTCTGGGTTGCTTTAGGGTTCAGGGGGTCAGTTGATGCTAAGTGCCCAACCCACCCAGGCGAGCCCATTATCCAGGCCATAATCCTTCAGGCGATTTAAAACTCACACAAAGACTTAAACAAAAAGATTAAGGTAGTGGGGATCAAGCTCTCCAGGCTCAGGCAGGACCTAAAGAACCTTTACACACACACACCGGAGGCTGAGCGGCATATTTCCACAATTGAGGATGGATTGAACCTAGCACTTAAGGTACAGAAAAGGTTTGAAACCCTGCCTGATACTCTGGAACAGAGGGTCTAGGACGCTGATGGAAGGTCCCACCGGAACAACTTACTTCTGGCTGGTGGCCCTCCCAGAAGTTTCAGAGGGCCAAATAATGATCACCTTTCTTACAGATTGGTTTAGGTCCTGGATGGCACCATCAGATCTGTCATGTGCTTCATCATAGATTGGGAATACGGCACTGGAGCCCAGGCCCCCGCCAGGGGCCTCTCCCCTCACTTTTATCAACGGGATACTGAACTATGCGGATAGAGATGCAATTCTTTGGCAGGCCTGTCAGCATTTGGATCTGTGTTGTGCCATGGCAAAAGTCTTGCTGTTTTCAGACTACACCAATAAAGTACAACTCCAGTGCAAATATCCCTGGGGTGAAGCAAAAACTGAGAAGCCTTCAAATGCAGTGCATGCTACTTTACCCCGCATGGTTGAAAGTCCTGTTTCAGGGTAAATCCTACTTCTTTGACACCCTCGAATCTACATGGGACTTGCTGGAGAAAAAATCCATCGGATAATTAATGGTAAGAGGTTGGCGCAGTGCTGGATCACGAGTATCTATGAACCCTCTCCCTCATCCCATATGGCTGGAAAAAGGAACAGTTTCCAATAGGACACCTTCAGCTATTCATATGATGTTTACTTAACCTACATCACACCAATTTGCATGTCAGAAGGCCCATAGCTTCTTATGGTAAAAACAAGCCCCTAAATGGAAAGAATTGTTGGAATAAATTGGGTGTGGGTGAGGTTGTTGTCCGTCAATTAGCTTGAAACCTCCTTTGAACTTTCATTTAAACTGCATTGAACTGGGTAAGTAAGTTGGAAAATCACAAAAGTTGAGTGTTTTATGGCTAAAAGTGTGCGATAAGAGTAAAATGATTAGATTAAGGTTAAGATTAGGTTAATACAGTCCAAACTAGTTGATTGAAAGTTACGCCCTTGTTAGTCTGTTTTCTCTCCTTGAGCGTGACCTGTTGCCAATGTGTGCTAGCCAATTTCTTTCACTATTTCCTCAAAGACTATGTCACCCTTTGACAGTAGGCCATGTCTGCATTTTGTTACTCTTCCTCTCTTTGTCCATACCCTCACCTCAGCACTGACACTTCAAAGAACCAAACTTTACTTTGATTGTTGCATAACACCTGTGGGGCAGCAAAAGTACATCTCTAGCTCCAAACAGATGATTATTTTTTGTGTTATGGTTTGTGTTATGGTACATACTCATCATTGATGAGCATTTCTTGTGGTCTTCAGAATGGTGGCTCGCTCACTCGTTGTCAAGTTAGTGTGTTTATTCTTTCCTTGCTTCGTACTCAAATAATTCCATGTTGGCCATGTCTCGTGACACCCTCAAGCCTATGCCCTTAACAAGGGGCACTGTTAGAAATGGGGTTCCTGGTTGGCTGAGGTATGCACCCAGGCCAGGCAGGAACCACCACTCTAGTCAGGGTAAGTCAGATACACACCAAGATAACCTGTGCTCACTCTCTGGTAGCCTGGTGCAGAGCAGGCAGGCTTATTTTCAGAGGCAATGTGTAAAGCACTTGTACAACACACTCACACAATAACACAATGAATACACTACAAAAGAGACTCCAGACAGAATTATATAAAAATAGCTTTCTATATTGTGCATAAACCAAGAAGACCAAAAAGACATGTATCAATAAATACTTTGCAATTAATGCAGGTTGTTAGGGTATAGCACATAAATTGCAGTGAAAAAATAGCACATCTGTGCTCCTATTTTACTTTATATGGTAATGTCTCTGAGCTTTGTTGACCCAATTGTATTCAGAAACAAAACGTAGGGCACAGGAGCACCTATGTGCCTATTACATTTTATATGGTAGTTCCAGTCCAAGTACACCGGTCTCTGTCAGGGTATCATAGCTGTGACTGTCCCAGCGGGGGAGCGGGAAAACAAGGCTCCGACAATCCTGGGAGTTAATGAGTTGTTGCAAAAAGGGTGAAACGGGGTTTCAAAGGCCCTCCCGGCTGCCTGCGATACTACGATTGGCAGCCAGGACTGTGCAACCCCACAGTGCCTGTGCTCCGGCTGGAGTGACGGGAGTGTCGGTCTCCTTGTTCAGGGCTGGTCACATGGCAAGCTCCGCAAGCTGGGAGGCAGTCTGACAACAGTCAGTCTGGTGTTGCAGGTCGAAGGCAGACACGTCTGGTGGCTCTAGCGAAACGAAGGGTTCCAATGCAGCAATCTCATTCACAGCTCTCCCCCTCTCCCCTTTAACACAGCTTTGATTGGCGCTACATCACGTAGGGAATCTCGGGTTGTCAAATCGATGTTAGGGTCCGCATACAAAGGCCTCCCTCAGCGCTGCGGCATCGGCTCACACACAGAGCGGCAATTATGATTGGTGCACGGCGCAGATCGTTGTAGATTACATTTGAAAGTCAAACAGCAATCACTGGAACATTGCAGATCGTAGCGCTCAATCTGGTGAAAACTAAGTCTTTGAGCCCTTGCAGTTCCTGGGTTAAAGAGGTTGTAGAGGGCAGTTTTAAATTCTCCCTCACTGCAATAGGTAGCAGGAAGCAGGTCAACAAAGCAGAGCAAAGTACAAAGTGGCAGTCCGTCCTGGTAGCACAACTCCTCTTCATTGCAGGGACTCCTCAGGACCCCTGAGGGGCAGACAGGGGGATCTTTGATGGCCATGCGATCTCAAAGAACAGGAGGTAAGACAACAAGCCCTTGAAGAACACTTGGGGCAAAAGCAGGTTGCAGGCAGCAGGCCAGCTCATCCAAATAAGTGGCAAAGTGGTAGTCCCTCCTTCAGCTCAGCAATTAGCAGGCAGCAGGCCAACACAGCAAAGCAGTTAACATGAATGATGGTTTCTCCTGGCAGCACGGCAGTCCTCCTGGCAATGTGCAGATGTACAGCCAGCAGCATCTGGTAACAAGTTCCATGCAGTGTCTAACAAATATGGGGTCAGAGTCTCAGTACTTCTAATCAAAAGTGCCTTTGATGTAAGGGGTGACTTCAAAAGAACTCTTAGAAGCGCACAGTAATCCCTTTCAGACCAGCCGTGTCTCCAGATGATCAGTGGGGGGTAAATCAAACCTTTGTGCGAGGGCAGGACACAACCTATTGGAATTTAAGTGTGAACCACCTCTCTCTCTCCCTGCCCAGGAAGACTATCAGTATGCAGATGAATGTAGATGTATCCCCGCTCACACCCAGCCCTTCCTGTGTTGTGGCTGTCTGAAGAAAAAACACAAAGTAGATCTGTCACTCAACCCAGATGTGTATTGGAGACAGGCTGCAAAGCATAAAGAGTTATAAGCACAGAGAAATGCCTATTTTCTAAAAGTAAAAAGGTAAAGTTGCCAACAAGGGATTCACTTAAAAATAATTATTCAAAATGACTAACTTGCTTAGATCTCCCACTCTGACCATAACATGGATGCCGTGGCGCTTTTAAAACAAGATACTTATTCTTTCTCTCTGTGTCGAGAGGCCAATTGATTTATATCTATTGCTCAATTCTATGAACTAATCGAAGACACCTCTACTGAGAATTTGAATCTTCTTCTAAATTATTCAACTAAGGGGTCAAGAAATTACACATGAGACTCCTTTGTGCTGAAGATGATCTCACTGATTGGATACGACGGAGACCGAAACGTCAACGCCTAATCCATTCTTCTTTTGTATTTTCTGTCAATTGCTTTGATTTGAGTTCGAACCCTATACATTGGACCAACTCATAGGCTTAATCTAATGAAGATGGATTTTATACATTGAGATATTTCTGTATGTTTAATATATATGTTCTCTATTGTCAATGTATATTTGTTGATTTGATTGTTGTTTTTTCAGTACCACCATTTCTAATTTTTTTAATATAGCATTAACTACTCTTTTTTGATACACCCGCTGACTGTATGTGTTTTGCTTTTATAAAAAAAATGATTTTCTCTTTCCTTAATTGATTTTAAGTATCCTATTGAGTGTCATTAGATGTCACGACCATTAAGACATAGTCATTTTGAATAATTATTTTTGAATGAATCCCTTGTTGGCACCTTTACCCTTTTACTTTATTACCCAAGCCCACAAGGGTCGTTTGGGTTGCCCATTATCTTGCTATATTTTCTAAAAGTGTCATTTCTAAAATAGTAATGTGAAGTCCAACTTCACCAGTAAGTAGGATTTATCACCACAATTTTAAACATACCAAACATTGCAACGCCACTCCTTTCTGATCAGGAATTACCACTTAAAAGTATGTAAGGGGATTCCCAATGCTAGCCGATGAGAGGAGTAGGCCTCACAGCAGTATAAAACGAAATTGGCTGTTTGTCATTACAAGGACATGCAAAACATAAAGGTACGTGCCCTACCTTTTATTTACACAGCACCTTGCCCATATGCCTACCAAGGGCCTACTTTAGGGGTGACATGTGTAATAAAAGGGGAGTTTAAAGCTGGGCAAGTAGTTTTAAATATCAGGTTGAAGTGGCAGTAAACTGTGCACACAGGCCCTGCACTGGCAGGCCTGAGACAGGTTTGAAAGGCTACTTCTGTGGATGGCACAGTTAATACTGCAAGCCCACTAGTAGCATTTAATTTACAGGCCCTGGGTATATGGCATACCACTTTACAAGGAACTTATAATTAAATCAAATATGCCAAACAAGTCTAAACCAATCATACACTGTTTAGAGGAGAGAGCACATGTACTTTAGCACTGATTAGCAGTGGTATAATGCCCAGAGTCCTAAAGCCAACAAAAAGAAGGTCAGAAAAAAATAGGCTGTGGCATGCAAAAAGTTTGGGGATAACCCTGCAGAAAGGGCCAGGTCCAACAGGCACCCATTGGATTATTTACAGGCTTCAAATATACAGTGTAATTGTAGAGATCACACGTTCAACCATTTACCACAACGTCTTTGTTTGTGTTACGCCACATAGGCACACTACATTCCTGGCCAACACTGAGTTGGGTCCTTCCTCCACTTATTTTCACAATCAACTGAAAGGCCTCTGATGTGTAAAGCATGTTGTGCTCCTTGCTGTAGCATATTCACTTGTTGCAAATGCTGATAATATTTTTAAAAGTGGTACTCTATATTACACAACAAACTCAGTGTTTTGAAGCAAGTAGTCACCACATGAATACTGACTATTCCCTTCTCCTGATGTTGTTACCGTCCACCCGCTCCGTCCAGATGTGCACAGCCTGTGCTTCTACCCTTTCCTGAAACGTGTTCATACTAATGTGGCATTGTGATATTAGCAGTTATTTGGGTTGCTACTGTGGTGAAGATATTTGGCCTTTAGTTATTGCTCTAGTCAAGCTGGAGCAAATCAACTGGCTTCAAATATCGGTGAAGTGATATGATGTTATCAGTGATGTCATATTTGATATCATCAGTGATGCCATATGTGATGTGATCAATGTTGTCATATGTGAGGTCATGACCGGTGCATGGCATAGCCGAAATTATGGTTCACTTAGCGTATCATAACTAGCAAATTTCATACGTTTCTGCGATTTGCAATGGAACCCAAATGTCACATTAATGGTATTTTTTTCAGCGTGTAGTCATTTAGTCAGCAGAAAAGCATTGAAGCTTTTCAAAATAAAGGGCTACCTAGCATTCTGAAGGTAGAACTTAGCCTAAGAGTGTCCTTCGACTAGGAGGAGAACGATCTAGTCAATTAGTAAGTAACAAACTGTTCTAATAAATATTTCCAGAATGTACGAGTTGTGGAAATGAACTATACCTGCCCTCACATCCCCTGTGCACCTCCGCACCCTTCCATGGCCAAACACAAAGTACAAAAAGGACAGTATCAGTTGTTCGGCTCCTTCCTACAGAAATCAAAGATGCCTCTGCTAGGTCTGCGTGTCACTGTTTTCATTATAATAACATGAGGTAGAACAGATCGATTCGCTTTTTTCGAAAAGTACGTTGCCCTAATTTTGGAGCCCCGCATATCTGATGGCCACTCACCTCCAGGCTGGCTTTCAAACAGAACAAACACGAGGACTCGAGAGTTTCACATCACCCCGAGTCAACCCAGCAAAACTGGGATCTTGGGCAGGTTGACAAATGAGATGTTCCAGCGAGAAGGAAGGTGAGCACCTGGTGATGGTTCATCTGTTTCCAAGAGGACCTTTCCTGCCCTGACCCACCTCTGTCATGTCTTCTCTCGTCATTGTAACTATCAGGCGGGCACACCAGAAGCAGCAGCAAACAGGGTGCCAAGGAGTCATGTTCACTGCTGCATCTCAGTCCTGCAAGACTGGCCTCCTGCTGCAGAGCCCCCCCTCTCTCTAGCTTCAGAAGAGGGCAAGGGGGCCCTCATCTGTCAGCGAAGGATGCTGATGTGGCTGTGCTGGAATATGGTGTCGACGTTCACAGCTTTAGAGCAAAAGGACAAGCACGCCGCTGCGGGATCTAAAATTGTAACAGCCACTCAAACTATGTTCCATCTCCAAGTTGATCTAATTGCTTAGATCTATTCCTGTGACTTCGGCATTTGTTGTCGATGTTATTGTTTTTACATACAATAGGTAAATGGAATTCAGGAAATAAACTAAAACATAATTACAACTTAAAATTAAAAAAAGAAATAACAATGCCAAAGATCTGTTTTTTGTATAGAGCATGAAAACGGTGGCACACAGCAAACTAATAGGCATGCACACTCACCAACACACCGCCAAACATCTAATGTCACAAAGTGCAGCAAAGGTACCCAGTAGATTAGGCCGCTGAAGTCAGGCACATTTGGAAACTGTCTCATTGAAGACGGATGAAGTTTTCAGACTTGACTTTACCCAACTTCGATGAACGGAAGTTGCCCTCCCTGTGGACTACACAGCTGGCTTCATGCCCAGTGCAGGATGTCTCACCCATGAAGGATGGGGCAGCTTGCAGATGGCAAATGGCGGGAACCGTGGAAGCATGGTATGACGAGGGCAGCGCAAGTGATGGGAATATGGGGTGCGATGTTGGCGGCTTTGGAGCCCTGGAAGTGGTACGGGGGGGGGGGGAGGGGGGGAGGGTGGAAAAGGACCTTGCCGGGAAATAAGGGCCTACGGCTGAAGGGTGTGCTGGGAGGGCCAAAGGGTAGCGAGGTTTCTCACTGGAGACCACTGCCAAGTTACAGCAGTTCACTGGATTCCCTTCACTTTTTCTTGTGGCACTAGAAAAGGTTTCGTGAAGGGCAACTAAAACCGATCCTCTTGCTTAAAAATAATAAAAAAAATCTTCACAACAGAAATTGTGAACGTGCTCAACTTTTCAACTTTGCACGCATCTAGAATCCATGCACTAAAACAACCAAACACACAGCCATCACAGAACCCGGACCCACAGGCATAAAGAATGAAGTTCATTTAGGGTAGAGAATGATCTAAGGCCAATGTCACAAAATGACGTATAGCAGGGGAGCACAAAGTGATGTGGACCCTGGAATCATTGGTAATGTACCTCAGAGGAGCATTGGGTGAGGGATCTCAGAGGACCAATGGGAGAAGTGCCTCAGGGAAAAACTGGGTGATGTACCTCAAGGGAGCTTTAGGCAATGTGCTTCACCGTACTTTAGGTGCTCAGTGCAAGGCGAGCAGTGACTGATATACGGTTAAGTGGTTGTGACAGCATAGAACGATGTACTGCATGGAGCACAGAGAAATGCACAATGTGGGGTATACAGCCATATAAAATTAGGTTGAACAAGTGCCATAGGTCTTGTGTCTTGCTTTTACCACTCATGGTTTTTGCCAGCAGCATCATGCAGGCTGGGATTTGTGAACCTATACTTATAATTCTAAGTCATAGAACAATATGCAATGTTCTTATGGCTAAGAAGCCAGAACTTGCTGGAGGTGTCACACATGATGACATTGTTCACGCTTACCTGTGTTTCCTCAGCAACGATATGCAAGTTGCAGAAGAAAAGGTCCCAACGTCTCCTACCCACCAATAATGCCCCACAGTGTCAAAGCAAAACTGATGTCATGGGAGAAGAGGGGAAACAAGGGAAGAGAGAACTGTCCCTCGGCGTACTCAGTGAAACAGGTTAGGTTCAATGCAAGCGTAGGTGTTGCCTGTATGTAAAGAGTAGAGAAGGAGGATTAATGTATGTACTAGTTGTATTCCAGGGCTTTACAATTCTATGTAAGTGTATCTGTTATGTAAAAGCCTTCCCTACCTGCTTAGCTCCCCTCTTCCACTATAAATCAATAACAGTCCACACAGGAACATAGGGTCAATCTATATGAAAGAGAATAGAGAAATATATTGTAATCCCACTTTGGTGGAGCAACCATGAAATTTTAAACACATGTATGCACAAAACACTTAGCTGCTATTAAGAAGTAGCAGTGAGTTAAGTATAGCCCAAAGGTTCATATATATTCCTAAGCGAACTGATAAGGACATATTACCAGTATATATGAACTCTTCCTTTAAAAATAAGAATAAAAAAGTGCAAAAATATGCAGGCCATGTATGTATATCTCCTTAACTTCAGGAAACACTAATATGCTGTTTCTTAATTTACAGCTTTACTCGATGTGCACAGAGAAAATACGAATCTCCAAGGTCGTAGGGACAACAACTAGATAAGATTTCATACATCTTATTAGCATGCAAATGCCAAGCGTGCTACCGCTATGTAGATGTCACATGATACTTTAGAGGTTTTGTTTCTTTTCTTTGTCTTTGCAGGATATTCTGAGGAGGGATACCGAGACCCCAACAAAGAGGACGACAGCAGGAGCCGGGATGCTACAAAAGGAACACCGGCCACAGCGTGAGCCCGACTAACCTGGAAAAACAAAGGTAAGTGAACCAGAAGTGGAAGAGCAGCACGCGACAACTAGAATGCAAATCACCCTTCCTGCAGTCCCAGGGCCATGTTAAGCCCACCCTGCTCCGCTCCGGCTGCAGCCTGCAGCGGAGGCGGAGCATTCATGACAGTTTCCCCCTCCAAGGACCCACCCAACAGGTTTGACCTTCCAAGGGTAATGTCTGTGAAAGAGACGCAACAGATGAGGGGCATGTACATGGCAAGCATGTTCCCAGGTACGATCTTCAGGACCAGAACCTTTCCAATGGATCAGGTATTGCAATTTATGCCTTACCCACCTGGAGTCCACAATGGCCCCCACTTCATATTCATGCTCATCATCCACTACCACAGGGGCAGGTCGAACTTGCAACTGCATCCCTGCCACCACAGGCTTCAGTAAGGACACATGAAAAGCCGGATGCACCTTCAAGGTAGAAGGGAGCTCTAATTTCATGGCCACTGGATTGACAATCTTGATTATCTTATAGGAGCCAGTGAAGCGTGGTTTGAAATTATGAGTCCCCTTCGCATCGATGTGGACAACCAAACTACGTCCACAATTATATATTCAGGACAAGAGCAGCGATGGAGACCTGCATTCCCATTATAAACTACATTGGCTTTCTTGAGATTCATCAAAGCTGTTTTCTGTATATCATGTATGTGGTTAATAAACTCCAGAGCAGCAGGAGTAGGGGTAGAAACAGAAGGAGGTGAAAGCAAGCAGCGTGGATGGAATCTATAATTGCAATAGAAAGGTGAGAAATCAATAGAGGAATATATGCCATTGTTAAAAGCAAACTCAGCAGCCAATAAAAACGTGTCCCACTCTAATGAGTAATGCAGTAACTGACACCTTAAATATTGCTCAAGGCATTGGTTAACTCTCTCAGTCTGACCGTCAGTTTGCACATGGCCAGACCAAAAACTAATGTCTATTTCCAATAGAGTGCCCAGCCCCTTAGAAAAGTTAGAAAAAAACTGGGGGCCTGGTCTGACACCATCACCAAAGGGAGCCCATGTAACCTAACTATATGTTGTACAAATACCAAGGCCAACTCTTTAGCTGTAGTGAATGCTTTCATATGGTAAAGTGGGACATTATTGTCAGGATGTCCACCACCACTAATATGACTGTAAACCCTTGTGTAGTTTTTGGCAGTTCCGCTATGTAAACCATGGAAATGGAATGCCATGGACTAGGGGGAGTGGGCATGGGAGTCAATAAACCAGCAGGAGACTGATGGGAACTTTTGCTTTGTGCTCATACATGGCATTTCTGAATGTATTGCTTAGTGTCTGTTGCCATATTGGGCCACCAAAACTGTCACCTTAGTAACTCTAGTGTCTTTTTGTATACTGGATGTCCTGTGAGCTGATGAGCATGGCACCATTCTAAGGCTTGTTATTGTAAGGCCAATGTGGGAATAACCAAGCCCCCCTGAATGTAAAGGAGGCTTTGCACTCTAACACCCTTGTGTTTTTATTCTAATTCCACTACTTCCTTGGAATTATAAACTTGTAATACCTCCATAATGTAGTTTTCTTCAGAACAAATAGCCCCTAGAATACGTTCCCTGGATATGATAGGGGGATGGTCACAGGATGTTTCCCCAATCTCACATCCTAGCCGGGACAGGGCATCAGCTTTCCCATGTTTTTTCCCTGCTTGAAATTGTATTACAAAGACAAAGTCACTGAAGTATTGGGTCCAGTGAAGTTGTCTTATGGACAAGGCTCTGGCTGATTTAAAAAAACTGCAAATTCTGATGATCTGTAAGGACTGTGACAGTGTGTAGTGCTCTTAATAAATACTGGCACCACTCTTCAAAAGCTCTTTCTATTGCAAGAAGTTCTTTGTCTCCCACAGAATAGTTTTGTTCAGTAGTGTTCAGTTTGTGTGAATAAAAAGCAACTGGATGTAAACATCCAGTAGTTGTATCTCATTGGGAAAGTATTCCCTCAATAGCTATTTGTGATGCATCAGATTCACCATAAAGGGGTTGGAATGGGTCTGAATGTTTCAAAACGGGGGCATGAGTAAAAACCTCTTTTGTGAATGATTCCTTGGCTGCAGGGGTCCAAGGAATTGAGCTCTTTTTCTTAACCCCTTCGCTGCTAGGCCTTTTCCCCCCAGTGGAAAGCCCTTTTTTTGCTATTTGGGGTAGTTCGTGCTTAGGCCCCTGTAACTTTTTGTCCACATAAGATATTAACGCCAAATTTGCATCTTTTTCTTCCAACATCCTGAGGATTCTCATCGTACCCAGGGTTTGTGGATTCCCCTGGAGGGGACCGAGAAACTAGCCAAAACACAGCTACATTTTGTTTTTGGGGGGGAAAAATGGGATAAAAGTGCTGCAGACAAAAGCGCCTGGAATTTTTCCCTGTATATGGTATCAACAAAGGATTTGTGGTGCTAAAATAACCATCTTCCTAGCTTTCAGGAACAGGCAGACTTTTGTCAGAAAACCCACATTTTCTACACAGGTTTGGCATTTTGCTGGGACACAGCCTATTTTTCCTATTTTTTGTGCTTTCAACCTACTTCCAGTTAGTGGTAGAAATGGGTGTGAAAGCAATAATGGATCCAAGAAAGCTATTCATTTACAAAAAGTAGACAAAAGTCTGTATTCAGCAAGGGGTCATTGTGTATATCCTTCAAGGTTTTCCTATAGAAACTAACAGTTGAAATAAAAAATATTGAAATTGAGTTGAAAAAAACAGCCAAGTGTGCAAACGTTTTCACCTGTAACTTTTTCTAAGGATGGCAGATTTTTTGAAAGCAATATACCATTGCATCTGCTGGACCCTTCTGGTTTCATGGATATATAGGACTTGTAGGTTCAACAAGAACCCGAGGTCCCCAGGGCCAATAACTGAGCTGTGCCTTGCAATGGTTTTTCACTGTGTACCGAGTATATAGCAATTCATTTGGTAAAATATAAAAGAGTGAAAAATAAGTATCAAGGAAACCTATGTATTTCTTAAATGGGAACAAAATATGGAGTTTAGAAGCAGTGGTTATTAGCACATCTCCAAAATTGTGGGTACCCATACAAGCAGGTGAATTAGAGGACATTTTTCAAAATGACCTCTTTTTACACATTGTCTCACATTTGGAAGGCAGAAATGCATAGAAATTCAATTGGTAATACCACTTGTTCTCTCGATAAAAATGGTACCCCACTTGTGTGGATAGGCCTAGTGCCCATGACAGGAAACGGCCCAAAAGGCAAATTGGGCACATCACATTTTTCCAGTGAAAATGGGCCCTTTTTTCGCAATGTACCTAGCTGTGGGTTTTGGACACTAGCTCAGCCGGCACATAGGGAAACCTAGCAAACCTGTATATTTTTGAAACCTAGACACCCAGGGAAATCCAGGATGGGGTGACTTGTGTGGCTCTCACCAGGTTCTGTTACCTGGAATACCTTGCAAACCTCAAACTTTGTAAAAAAAACAACACATTTTCCTCATTTTTCTGTGATGGAAAGTGTTGGAATCTGTGGGGAGCCACAAAGTTCCACCCACCCAGCATTTCTCCAAGTCTCCTGATAAAAATGGTACCTCACTTGTGTGGGTAGGCCTAGTGCCCGAGACAGAAAACAACCCAAAACGCAACGTGGGCACATCACATTTTTTCGCAATGTATCTAGATGTGGATTTTAGACCCTAGCTCAGCCGGCACCTAGGGAAACCTAGCAAACCTGTAAATTTTTTAGAACTAGACACCCAGGGAAATCCAGGATGGGGTGACTTCTGTGCACTCACCAGGTTCTGTTACCCAGAATCCCTTCCAAGCCTCAAACTTTGTAAATAAAAACACATTTTTGTCACATTTCTGTGATAGAAAGTTCTGGAATCTGTGGGGAGCCACAAAATTCCTCCCACCCAGAACTCCCCAAGTCTCCCGATACAAATAGTACCTCACTTGTTTGGGTAGGCCTAGTGCCCGTGACAGGAAACGGCCAAAAAGGCTACATGGGCACATCACATTTTTCCAGTGAATTTTTCGCTATGTGCCTAGCTGTGGATTTTGGACCTTAGCTCAGCTGGCACCTAGGGAAACCTAGAAAACCTCTACAGTTGTGAAAACTAGGCACCCAGGGAAATCCAGGATGGCGTGATTTGTGTGGCTATCATCAGATTCTATTACCCAGAATCCATTGCAAGCCTCAAACTTTGCTAAAAAAAATCATTTTCCCCACTTTTCTGTGATGGAAAGTTCTGGAATCTGCGGGGAGCCACAAACTTCCACCCACCCAGAATTCCCCCAAGTCTCCTGATACAAATGGTACCTCACTTGTGTGGGTAGGCCTAGTGCCTGCGACAGGAGATGCCCTAAGACGTACTGCGGAGACTTCAAAATTATTGATCACAAAAAGACTTGGTTTTGCGAGGGAGACACCTGCACTTTTGGTCCCGGGCTTGGCGGGCATCAAGGGAAATGTACCCAACCCATATAATTCTGAAAACTAGACACCCAGGGGAGTCCAGGTAGGTGTGACTTGCGTGGATATCCCAACATTTTCCTACCCAGAATCCCCTTCAAACCTCATATTTATTTATTTTTAAATCAAATTTTCCTCACTTTTCTGTGTGGGAAAGTTGTGGGATCACTGGGCCACCACAAATTTCCTACCACCCAGCATTCCCCCAGGTCTCCCAATAAAAATGGTACCTCACTTGTGTGGGTAGGCCTAGTGCCCACAACAGGAAATGGCCCAAACGTACTGTGGAGACTTCAAAATTATCTGTCGCAAAACTATCTGGTTTTGCAAGGGTGACACCTCTACTTTTGGTCCCGGGCTCGGCAGCCATCTAGGAAAACCCACCAAAGCCAGACATTTCTGAAAACTAGACACCCAGGGGCGTCCAGGGAAGTGTGGCTTGCGTGGATCTTCCAACATTTTCCTACCCAGAATCCCCTGCAAATCTCAAATTTAGTTATAAAAATCAAATTTTCCTTGAATTTCTGTGAGGGAAATTTGTGGGATAACTGGGCTGACACAAATGTCCTACCACCCAACATTTCCCTAGGTCTCCCGATAAAAATAGTACCTCACTTGTGTGTGTAGGCCAAGGGAAGGGCCCAAAACGTGTTGTGGAGACATCAAAATTATCAATCACAAAACGACTTGATTTTGCAAGGGGGTCACCTGCGTTTTTGGTCCCGGGCTCGGCGGCCATCTGGGTAAACCTACCAAATCCAGACAGTTCTGAAAACTAGACACTAGTCCAGGGAGGTGTGGCTTGCGTGGATCCCCCAATGTTTTCCTACCCAGAATCCCCTGCAAACCTCAAATTTAGCTAAATTGCCTAACTGTCTAGGTCTGGTAGGTTTCCCTGGATGGCCGTCAAGCCAAGGACTAAAAACCTAGGTGACTCTTTTGCAAAACCAGGTTGTTTTATGCTAGATAGCGGGGCACCTGTGTTTTTAGTCCTGGGCTTCCCAGCCATATAGGGAACCCAACTAAACCCAGACATTCCTGAAAACTAGACACCAGGGGGAGTCCACAGAGGTCTGGCTTGTGTGGATACCCCTACATTTTCTTACCCAGAATCCCCTGCAAACCTCAAATTTAGCTAAAAAGTCACATTTCCCTCACATTTTTGTGTGAGAAAGTTGTGGGATCACAGCAAGGGTACAAATTTCCTACCACTCAGCTTTCCCCTTGGTTTCACGATAACAATGATACCTCACTTGTGTGGGTGGGCCAAGTGCCTGCAACAGGGAAGGGCCAAAATCCTGTAGAGATTGAGGGGAACCAAAGGCAGTTTCTTTATAAGTTTTTAGGCTGACTCTGCTTTGGGCACCCACAGAAGTGAGGTATTATTTTGATCCATTGGCCAAGGGGAGTGCTGGGTATTAGGAAATTTGTACTGTTGCGGAGATCCTCCAACTTTCCCACACATAAATGTCAGGAAGATATGACTTTTTAGCTAAATTTTAGGTTTGCAAGGGATTTTGGGTAAAAAAAAACACTGGGGGATCCATAAAAGCCACACCGCTAGTCCACGCACACCCAGGCGCGGCTGGTGTGCTGGATGAGCGGCGGAGTGGACGGGGCCTGCGGGGGGAGGTGGTGCGGGCACAGGTGTCGCGGATGGAAAACATATAAATAAAAAACAAAACTTACCTGCAGCCGGCAGCGCCGCGCTCTTCTCCTCTTCTTCTCCAGGCAGCACAGGGTCCTAGAATGCCCCATGCCCAATCCTGAAGCTCCTCTCACGCATGAGAGCAACTTCAGGATTGGCCTGAGCGCCCTTGATTGGCTCTCCAGGACAGCCTGTGAGTCGGTGACTGCTCTCTCCATCCCAGCTGCGTTGCTGGATTGGAGAGAGCTTTCACTGCGCATGACGGTTTGCTCAGCCTGAGACAGCCGGTCAAACCGTCATGTGCAGTGAAGGGAGTGCATCTACCAATCCCCTCAGTCACGCCCAGCCCCCTGGCCCCGCCCCCAGGACAGGGCAAGAAAGGAAAAATAAAACGCGTTTTTATCATTGTTTTATTTTTCCTTTCCTGCAGTTTTCGGGGGGCAACGCTACTCTGCCATAGCAAAGTAGCTGCCGCTGGGCACACCACCAGCCAAGCGCCATCCTCGCACACCGCCAGCCAAGCACCATCCACACATACCGCCTGCCAAGCATCATCCATGTACGCCGTCAGCTAAGCACTAATCCACGCACACCGCCAGCCAAGCACCAGTCCACGCACAACGCCAAACAAACGCCAGTCTACACACACCTCCAATCAAGCGCTAGTCCACACACACCACCACCAAGCGCTAGTTCACACACACACCACCACGACACTGCCAGCAAAATGCCAGTAAACACATAGCCAGCCAAACGCCAGTACACGCAGACTGTCAGCAGAACTTCAGTTCCCACACACACAGAAACTTTCCCTGGTATCTATTGGTTTTAAGCCCTCCTTCGCGGTCCGAAGAGCCTAAAAATATTGCCGATCTGCCCCCAAGTGGCCCGGAAACAACCAAAATGTGTCCCTATCAAAAAAGGGGAGCAACCCTTGTCCATGGGGCCGCTCTCTGACATGCATATTAACATATCCCTGATGTCTAGTGGGCTTTCTGTCCCCCTGTGGGGCAGATTGGGGGTAATACCGCTTATCTGGCCCGCAAGGAGGGGTGAAAGACTGTCCAATTTGTGTATGGGAGCATTGGCAAGTCCATTTTGGGCAGCCCCCACCCCTACATATAAAAAAACATAATCCCTGGTGCCTAGTCGGCTTTCTGCCCCACGTGAGACAGATCAGAGGCTATTGCCCCCATCTGCCTTCCAGGGGAGGGCAGAAAGATTGTGGCAATGTTTTTAGGGGCGGCATTGGCATGCCTATTTTAGGAAGCCCCCACCCCTGCCTAGTGGGCTTTCTGCAGCCCTGGGGGCAGATAAGGGATTATTGCCCCCATCTATCTCCCGGGGCGGCAGAAAAACTGTGACAAATCTTTTAGGGAGTCGGGGCATTGGCATGCCCATTCTGGGCAGGACCCACCCCTCAACTACAAAAAAAATAGTCCCTAGCGGGCTTTCTGTCCTCCCAGGGGGACAGATCAGGGGACATTGCCCCATCTGCCCCCTAGAGGAGTAAAAAGACTGTCCAATCAGCAGGAGTGGGGGCTGCCCAAAATGGGCATGCCAGAGCCCCCACCCTTACGTATAAAGAAAGACATAACCCTGGTGCTAAGTGGGCCTTCTGCCCCCCCTGAGGGGGCATATCCGGGACTATTGCCTCCATCTGACTCCTGGGGGGGGTGGGCAGAATGACTGTGGCAATTTTTTTATGGGGGAGTGGGCATTGGCATGCCTATTTTGGGCTGCCGCCACCCCTAAATGTACATAAATAAAAATCCCTGGTGCCTAGTGTGCTTTCTGCCCCCCGTGGGGGGGGGGGAGGGGGAGAAAGAATGTTTCCAAATACATTTGGGTGGGGAAATGATCTTGCCCATTGTGGGCATCCCCCTCCCCTCTTTTATTAAAAAAAAATCCCTGATGTCTAGTGGGCTTTTTGCCCCCCCCAGGGGAGGCAGAAAGACTGTGGAGGTTGTTTGGTGGGGTGGGGGTGTTGGCATGCCTGCTTTGGCCAGCCCTGACCCCTATATACACACATAAATTCAATCCCTGGTGCCTAGTGAGTTTTCTGCTCCCCCAGGGGGGCAGATAATAGGCTTTTGCCCCTATATGCCTCCCGGGGAGGGGCAGAAAGACTGTGGAAATCTTTTTAGGGGGTGGGGCATTGGCATTCCCGTTCTGGGCAGCCCCCACCCCTCAACTACAAATAAAATAGTACCTGGCTGCCAAGTGGGCTTTCTACCCCCCCACGGGGACAGATGGGGGCTATTGCCCCCATCTGTCCCCAAGAGGGGCAGAATGACTGTCCAATTAGTTATGGGGGGTGGGGGCACTGGCATGCCCGTTTTGGACAGCCCCCAACCCTACGTATAAAAAAAAACATAATCCCTGGTGCCTAGTGGGCTTTCTGCCCCTCAGGGGACAGATGAGGGACTATATCCCCCATCTGCCTCCCAGGGCGGCAGAAAGACTGTGGCAAACTTTTAGGGGGTTGGGACATTGGCATGCGCATTCTGGGCAGCACCCACCCCTCAACTACAAAAATAATTGTCCCTGGTTGCTTAGTGGGCTTTCTGTCCCCCCATGGGGACAGATCAGGGGCTATTGCCCCATCTGCCCCCAAGAGGGGCAGAAAGACTGTCCAATCAGTAGGAGTGGGGGCTGCCCAAAATGGGCATGCCAGTGCCGCACCCCTAAATATTTAAAAAAAACATAATCCCTGGTGCTTAGTGGGCTTTCTGCCCCCCATGGGGGGCAGATGAGGGGCTATTGCCCCCATGATCAGGGGCTATTGCCCCCATCTGCCTATCGCAGGAGCAGAAAGACTGTGGCATTTTTTTTAGGAGGGTGGGGGCATTGGCATGCCTATTTTGGGCAGCCGCCACCCCATAATGTACATAAACAAAAATAGCTGGAGCCTAGTGTGCTCTCAGCCTCCCCGGGCGGCAGATTGGGAGACTATTTCCCCCATCTGCCCCACAGGGAGGGCAGAAAGACTGTTTCCAAATACATTTGGGTGGGGGCATGGTCTTGCCCATTGTGGGCAGCCCCTACCCCTCTTTTATAAAAAATAAGAAAAATCCCTGGTGTCTAGTGGGCTTTTTGCCCCCCAGGGGGGCAGAAAGACTGTGGAGGTTGTTTGGTGGGGAGGGGGCATTGACATGCCCGTTTTGGGCAGCCCCCACCCCTATGTACACACATAAATTAAATTCCTGTTGCCTAGTGTGCCTTCTGCCTCCCTGGGGAGCAGATTGGGAGCTACTTCCCCATCTGCCCCCCAGGTGGGGCAGAAAGACTGTATGCACAAATATTGGGGGGGAGCAAAAGGCCTTGCCCAAGGGGCCGCTCCCCCCTCCCTGGTGCCTAGTGGGTGGATTCCTGATTGGGGACCACCCTCCTGAGGCAATCCCCAAGCAGGGATCCACTAGGGAGGGGTACCATTGGAAAGGGGAGATTCTCCCCTTTCTAATGATACCTCACCCATGTGTTTCATTGCTCATGGAGCTGAGATAGCCACACGAGCACCGAAACAGTGAAACTGAAACAAGCCGATCAGCTCATTTCAGTTTCACTTTCAATGTAATGACGTCAGCACACCATGCGCGCGATCATCCTGTTATTGGGAAAAAAATGCCTCTGGAGGTTGGGAAAGCTGTTCCCCACCACCCGAGGCAAAAAACAAAAAAAGGAAATCCCTCTGCTGTTTACAGCAGATGGATTTAGTGCTCATGTGCACATGACGGAATGGTTCCGTCATGCGCAAACGAGCACAGTGGCGCATGACGGCATCATTCCATCATGCGCACCGATAGGGTTAAAAGTTTAGTTATCGGCGAAGCTAGGGATGAGAAATTCTCAATGAAATGCCTATAAAAGTTGGCAAATCCTAGAAAGGTTTGCACTTCCTTCACTGATCGTGGAGACTGCCAATATGTTATGGATGATACCTTTTGAGGGCCCATGCTCACCCCATCTGGAGATAATGCAAACCCCAAAAAGGTGACTTGAGAGGTGTTGAATTCACATTTATGTAGTTCGACATATGGGTGGTTATCACGACGTCTCTCAAGCACAGCCCTGACATGTTCTTCATGCTCAAGCAAAGAGTAGGAGTCAATCGGAATATCATCGATATATACAATGGGATATATATGCAACATTTCTCTCAGGACTTTGTTTATGAAGAATTGAAAGGCTGCAGGGGCGTTACACAGACCAAATGGCATAACTAAGTATTCATTTAAACCAAACTTGATGAGGAATGCACTCTTCCATTCGTCCCTTCCCGGACCCTTACCAAATGATATGCCCTTCATAGATCTAGTTTAGTGAAGATCTTGGCAAGTCTGACTTGATCAAGTAAAGATGGAATTAAGGATAAAGGATATACATTTTTATTGTGATGTCGTTGAGAGCTCTGTAGTCTATACAACATTGGAGACCTCTTTCCCGCTTTGGAATAAAAAAAAGAGAAGAGGCAGGTGATCGAGAAGGTCAAATAAATACAATGTGTAACATTTTGTCCAAGTATATGTTCTCATTTTAGAATGAAAAAATGACATAGACTGATTTCTCCAATCCATGTCGGGGTTGTGTTGTGTTAGCCAAGGAATGCCCAAGATAGTTGGAAACTGAGGGGGTCAAAAGATGTAGTTTCTTTATGTTTATCATATATGAAAAGGGTCAGTTCTCCAGTAGCATGTGTGATGGAGCCCGATTTAATGTCACTACCATTGATGGTTTTAACTTCATCCATGGTAGCCTTAGTTACAAAAGGGATTCTCATTTGTTTGGCCCATTGTATGTCCATGAAATTCCCCATGGCCCCAGAATCTAACATGATCCGAACTTCAATGGAATGCATTCCCCATTTAAGATGAGAAGTAACAAAAAATGTTGAAAAGAAGGTAATGTACTGTTCTGATCTGCAAATTGTGAGACAATCAATCCTGATCTACCAATCTGTATTTGTTCTGGTTCGTCTGCTGGTTTCTGAGGTTCAAATTTTTATCTTTGTACACCACTATCCGGGTGTCAGAACGTCCTTTCTCGCGCCTTCTTTCATTTAATCGGTGGTTTAATTCTACCACCAACTCAATGAGAGCACTACATGACTCAGGAGGATCTATCACTTGTGCCAAGAGGTCTTTAAATTCACCTCTGATCCTTTGTAGAAAAAAGTGCTACGCTTGGCTTCAGGCCACCCTGCTTCTGCTACCAGTCTATTCAAACTGTATATATATGTCATCAGATCCTTTGTGCCTTGTTTTAGATTCAGCAATTCGGCATCCACAGACTGCATAAATGAGTCTGTATCACATAACCTCCGTAACTCTTCTTTAAAAGCAACATAATCCGAAAGCAGAGGATCATTACGATCTACCAATGGAATGGACCAGGTAGCGGCCTTTCCGCCTAAATATGATAGAACAAATGCTACTTTAGCGTCTTTAGTAGGGAAACATGAGGCTTTACACATGAAATGGAGTTGACATTGATTTATGAATGTGTTGAACCTTGCAGGGTCTCCCATAAACATTTCAGGAGGGGCCAACGGTATAGCAGGAGGAGTAGTAACTTGAATAACTTGATTACCGGAACTAGCAGAGGAGGATAGAGGAGAAACAAACAGCTTGTAGCCCAGTATTGGACCCTAATGCTAGCTCAGGTCTAGAGCCCTCATGTAAACAGTCTACCCTCAATGTAAGGGCTTGAGTTTATTTCTGTAGATTCCCTATCACGTGAGCTAGATCAGCGAGGGTTATTTGGTGTTCTTCCATATCGCTCAGGCGGAAAATAAACGTGGGCTTCGCGTTCTGTTAACTCTCACCTTTGTTTCCGCAGGAGTGATATGCAAGTTGCAGAAGAAAAGGTCCCAACGTCCCCTACCCACCAATCATGCGCAACAGTGTCAAAGCAAAACTGATGTGATGGGGGAAGGGGGGAAACAAGGAAAGAGAGAAGAAGAGTCGCTCAGTGTACTCAGTGAAACAGGTATGGTTCAATGCAGGCGTGGGTGTTCCCTGTATGTAAAGAGTAGAGAAGGAGGATTAACGTATGTACTAGTGGCATTTCAGTGCTTTACAATTCTATGTAAGTGTATCTGTTTTGTAAAAGCCTTTGCTACCTGCTTAGCTCCCCTCTTCCACTATAAATCAACAACAAGCCACACAGGAACATAGGTGCAATCTATATGAAAGAGAATAGAGAAAGATATTGTAATTCCACTTTAGTGGAGCAACCATGAAATTATAAACACATGTATACACAAAAGAGTCACCTGCTATTAAGAAGCAGCTGTAAGTTAAGTATAGCCCAAAGGTTCATATATATTCCCAAGCGAACTGATAAGGGAGTATTAGCAGTATATATGAACTCTTCATTTAAAAATAAGAAAAAAAAAATATGAAAAAATACACAGGCTATATATATATGTCTCACTTAACTTCAGAAAACACTAAAATGCTGTTTCCTAATTTAGAGCTTTACTCCATGTGCACAGAGAAAATACGAATCTCCAAGGTTGTAGGGACAACAATTCTTTTAGCATGCCAGCGCCAAGCGTGTTACCACTTTGTAGATGTCATTTGATACTTTAGTGGTTTAATTTCTTTTCTTTGTCTTTGCAGGATATTGTGAGGAGGGATACCAAGACCCCGACGAAAAGTACGACAGCAGGAGATGGGACGAGCCGCTGCACCAGACCAATGAAAGAACACCAACCACAGCGTGAGCCCGACCAACCCAGAAGAACAAAGGTAAGTGAACCGGACGCAGAAGAGCAGCACGTGACAACTAGAATGCAAAGCGCTCTTCCGCAGACCCAGGACCGTTTTAAGCACACACCACTCCGCTCCTGCTGCAGCCTGCAGTGGCAAAAACAACAGTTGATGGACAGAATGCAGAACAATGTCATACATTCACCCCAGTACAGAGATCTGGGCCTAAATCCATTGTTTTTGTGCTCACCATGCCATTCCAGTTTGAACCCAGACATATGCAAATCAGTCTTGACCCTGTGCCTCATGGGAACAGTCCAGCCCGAACTGCCAAGCCAGGTCCTCCCTGGACTGGAAACAAACATCCTAGGACCGGTTTCGGGGTTTCACCCCTCTTCAGCCAGGATAGCTTGATTCCAGTGGCATGGAGAGCACGGGACCCACGTCTGGGCATGCCCGTCCCACTCGGGGTGACAAATGCAAAAACAACAGTTGATGGACAGAATGCAGAACAATGTCATACATTCACCCCAGTACAGAGATCTGGGCCTAAATCCATCGTTTTTTTGCTCACCATGCCATTCCAGTTTGAACCCAGCCATATGCAAATCAGTCTTGACCCTGTGCCTCATGGGAACAGTCCAGCCTGAACTGCCAAGCCAGGTCCTCCCTGGACTGGAAACAAGAATCCTAGGACCGGTTTCGGGGTTTCACCCCTCTTCAGCCAGGATAGCTTGATTCCAGTGGCATGGAGAGCACGGGACCCACGTCTGGGCATACCCGTCCCACTCGGGGTGACAAATGCAAAAACAACAGTTGATGGACAGAATGCAGAACAATGTCATAAATTCACCCCAGTACAGAGATCTGGGCCTAAATCCATCGTTTTTTGCTTACCATGCCATTCCAGTTTGAAATCAGCCATATGCAAATCAGTCTTGCCCCTGTGCCTCATGGGAACAGTCCAGCCCGAACTGCCAAGCCAGGTCCTCCCTGGACTGAAAACAAGCATCCTAGGACCGGTTTCGGGGTTTCACCCCTCTTCAGCCAGGATAGCTTGATTCCAGTGGCATGGAGAGCACGGGACCCACGTCTGGGCATACCCGTCCCACTCGGGGTGACAAATGCAAAAACAACAGTTGATGGACAGAATGCAGAACAATGTCATACATTCACCCCAGTACAGAGATCTGGGCCTAAATCCATCGTTTTTTTGCTCACCATGCCATTCCAGTTTGAACCCAGCCATAGGCAAATCAGTCTTGACCCTGTGCCTCATGGGAACAGTCCAGCCCGAACTGCCAAGCCAGGTCCTCCCTGGACTGGAAACAAGCATCCTAGGACCGGTTTCTGGGTTTCACCCTTCTTCAGCCAGGATAGCTTGATTCCAGTGGCATGGAGAGCACGGGACCCACGTCTGGGCATACCCGTCCCACTCGGGGTGACAAATGCAAAAACAACAGTTGATGGACAGAATGCAGAACAATGTCATACATTCACCCCAGTACAGAGATCTGGGCCTAAATCCATCGTTTTTTTGCTCACCATGCCATTCCAGTTTGAACCCAGCCATATGCAAATCAGTCTTGACCTTGTGCCTCATGGGAACAGTCCAGCCAGAACTGCCAAGCCAGGTCCTCCCTGGACTGGAAACAAGCATCCTAAGACCGGTTTCGGGGTTTCACCCTCTTCAGCCAGGATAGCTTGATTCCAGTGGCATGGAGAGCACGGGACCCACGTCTGGGCATACCCGTCCCACTCGGGGTGACAAATGCAAAAACAACAGTTGATGGACAGAATGCAGAACAATGTCATACATTCACCCTAGTACAGAGATCTGGGCCTAAATCCATCGTTTTTTGCTCACCATGCCAATCCAGTTTGAACCCAGCCATATGCAAATCAGTCTTGACCCTGTGCCTCATGGGAACAGTCCAGCCCGAACTGCCAAGCCAGGTCCTCCCTGGACTGGAAACAAGCATCCTAGGACCGGTTTCAGGGTTTCACCCTCTTCAGCCAGGATAGCTTGATTCCAGTGGCATGGAGAGCACGGGACCCACGTCTGGGCATACCCGTCCCACTCGGGGTGACAAATGCAAAAACAACAGTTGATGGACAGAATTCAGAACAATGTCATACATTCACCCCAGTACAGAGATCTGGGCCTAAATCCATCGTTTTTTTGCTCACCATGCCATTCCAGTTTGAACCCAGCCATATGCAAATCAGTCTTGACCCTGTGCCTCATGGGAACAGTCCAGCCCGAACAGAAACCGGTCCCAGGATGCTTGTTTCCGGTCCAGGGAGGACCTGGCTTGGCAGTTCGGGCTGGACTGTTCCCACAAGGAACAATGTCAAGACTGATTTGCATATAGCTGGGTCCAAACTGGGGTGGTGTGGTGAGCAAAAGAATGATGGATTAAACCCAAATCCTTGTGACTGGGGGTGAATGTTTGCATTGTCCAGCATTCCGTCCATCAAATGGTTTCTTCTGCAGTGGAGGCAGAGCATTCATGACAAACATGGAACGCTTGATACGTATGCACACAGAGAGATGAATAGAAAATAATATAAACCAAACATACCGCTTTATGACAATTTCATATTTATGGTTTGCTGCTTTCAATGGAATAGGAACTTGTTTTGGATACAGAACTTCATGCCTTACTTCTGCCAATGCAAAAGTTGTAAGGCTGGAAGTGGTAGATGGTTTTGTAGGCATCCAAACTTGTTGGCAGCAGACCACAGCAGAGTTCAGCACACACTTGTAGCTCACTAAATCATCTTGCAGCTAAAGAAAAGGGGAGACAATACTAAGGGTGGGTGGAGCTTGCGGAGTTGCACTACGCGGAATTCTGCGGATTTAATTAAAAACTCTGTGGAATTCCGCGGAGTTCCGATCATCCGTTCCAAGCCCTGGAATGATGCATATATTATACCATCCAGCACACAATGCACACATAGAGCTGCGCATCACCCTCCAATTACAAAATTGCACTCAAGTACCATCAGCTGGGGAAGAAAACGCGGCTTCTAGCGCAGCCAGGGAAGTTTCTGAGGTCCTGCGCTCCAGAAATATGTCAACTTTCACATCCACTGCTGTCAGATTGAACACTCCCCAGGCAGCCCCACACCTCCACCCCTTCTGTATTCCTGCACACTGTCTGCTGAATTATTGATCCCCACTGCAAATTAATTTATAATGTTTGGAAGGGAAGAACCACTTCTGCACATCACACATAAACGTTATTACAGCTAACACGCCTGCTGCCAATGCTTGCCGTTTGTGTCACTCTATATAAAGTGTTACCAATAAGTGGTGCAGTAAGCACAGGCAATGAAGCGGGTGCTTGGGGAAGGAGGGACAGAGATGGCACCTTGCAGACAGGGAGGTCAGGTGCTCCCTATGCTCACAGAAGTTGAGGCGCCAGCACAAGTAGTAGCACAGAAGAGACACACTTTTCCAGTTCAAATAGAGCATAGCCTTGTTTAAGAGAGATGAGTTATGGTTGCACTTTACTTCAGCCACAGGATTGCTGTTGGCACTGTAGGCGCTCAGGTAGCTGCAGTTCATTTCCACGCTGGGAAGGTGGTAGCTGTTCAACTGCTCGACCCGGACGTGTTGCTAGCATTGCATAGTTACTTAACGCCTGTTTGCGGGGGTTCAGAGAGTGCAGGCGCTGCTGGTACTCGGCTGTTGCAGGCTTCTGTTGATACCAGGCTTCTACCTGCACGTGGGTGATGGTTGCACTCGGTTGCTTCTGCTGCTCGCTCTGGGTCACCTCGTTTGGCACTAGGGTAATGGGAGCACCCTGGCACTAGGATAGCACTATGTTGCTGGTTACACAGGGACACTGTCTTCAACAGACTGTTGCTGCCAGCACTTCCTGCACGTGGCTAAAATCCATAGGGTCTGGGTCTCTCTCTATGCAGACCCCCTTCAACAAACAGTCCAGAACTACCTCTGTGCAAATTCGACTGAGTGTGCCGCGCTTTCCTTTATTTGAAGCCAGCGAATGAGACTCTGCTACTTTCAACGATGATGCCCGCAGGCTTGCGTCACATCTGCCTTCTTCCTCCTAACCAGTAATAGCCAAGAGGCAGTTGTCTGTCTCACCTCGGAGGCAAATCACACTGGCCAAGGACTGTGGCCTTCGCCCCTCATCACACTCTCTGAGCAAGCATCATTGCAAATTCAGTGCTGATTGGTGACCACTGGCAAACTCCACTCAAACCGCAAACTCCGCCGGCGGAGCCGAGTTTACCGCCCTCGCTTACCTCCTACCATAGACTCCAGCAAGTTATGCAACAGCTACTGCAGGGGGCAAAGAATGTGACCATACAAAAAGGAAAACATAATAATTAAACTTGCTACTTTAGCTTCAGCACACCAAAACATGGATAGATTTACTAACATTTTGCTCTGGGATAGCATCACAAAAGTGGCGCTAACCAGCACAAAATGTTTTTTCCCTAATTTACTTTCCAGTGCAAAACTTGTTTTGCGCTGGAAAGTACTCTGAAAGTAACGCAAAGCAGCGCGTTACACTGCTTTGGGTTACTTAGCGCCAAAGGGGTTTACATGGGTAGGACATGGGCATTCCCATGCTACTACCCATGCCTTTTGATGCAAAACTCTATCTGCAAACAATAGTAGACAGGCTTTAGTGCCAAAAGTTAATGTCATTTAAAAGGAGGCCTTAAGAGGAGAAATGTTTTTATTTCTCCTTTCTTTTCCAACTTTGCATGCATGCTGCGCTGTGCAGCACACATGCAAAGTAGGAAAAGTTTTAAAGTGTGTCTAGATATAATATTTTGTACTGGAGGGGTAACCTGTCAGTACAAAACCTATGGTAGACTCAGGAACACACCCTAGCACTATGGCGCTAAGGTGTGTGCCTAGAGCACGGAAGCTGAATTCAGCACCGGCGCTAGGTAGAGAGGAGAAGAGAGCCATATCTCTGTAGATATGGTGCTCTCCTTCTCCCTCCCTGTCACGCAATTCAGCACAGCATTTTTGGCAGCTGCGCTGTGTTCTGTGACTTTTTTTTAAATCTGGGCCAAGGTGCTTTCTGAAGGCACAACCTGCAGCTAGCACTCATAAGGGGGTGCTGGCTGCCGAAACTGCTCATTTGTCATTATCTGTGCTGCTGTGGCAGTGTCCTGTCTGGGGATGGGAGGGTCATGATCGTAGGAGGCTTGGCTCCTACTGCAGCTACTGCTGTGGGGTTCCTCTCTGTGGGCCCCAGCAGGAGAACCCCATCAACAGGCTGTGTGCTTCAGCTAAAGGGAGTGGGGTGCTGTTGGGGGTGCAGGGCACCGCCAGTAGCAGTTGCACTCTCTTTTCACTGGGGTATGTATGGTTGCAGCTGAGAGATTTTTCTTCTGGACTGGAATGGGAGAGGGAAGGGAGGAAGACACTTGGGAAGGAGGGCTGCGCTGAGCCCATAGGAGCCAAACCAAGTAGGGAATATGCACCTCCCAAAGACAGTGCTGATGTTTGCATGGAGATCGCGTGGTGTATTGGCCTAATTGCACTATTTTAACTAAGCAACAGCTGTGTTCATAATCACAGCTTTGTTACTACCTAAATATTGAAGCATAACAAAAGACATTACAAGATGTGATGGGAGCTGTGCATGCCGACACATGGCAGTGGTCTGTAATGTGTTTCCCTAAAGTTTAATAAAAGCATTATGGGAGGCTGTCTGATATAGCGGCAGTGGACTACTTTGAAACGTTTTGGCACCATTTTAAGAAGCAAACAACAATGTGGACGTTCCCATTCGGGGATCCAAAAGTGAAGATGACAGATTGTCATACACTGGAATGATAAAAAAAACTAAGGTTTTTTAAAAGACCCCTCACCCACCAACCTAGTTGGTGGCATGCTTCATCATTGGGTTCCCAGCTGGGCTGCCGAATGCAACCCAGCTGTGCTGCGACGCCTGAATTACAGCGGAGCTGGTTTTTTGTGTGTAGGGAGATGGTGCTGGAAGTGAAATTAAAAGTGCCTCTAGAATGCTCAATAACTGCCTTTATTCTCGAGTTTCTAGGGTACGGTTAAAAAACACAGTAGGGATAAAAGGAAGATATATATGGTCTACCTTATCCTCTTTCAAGCGGTCAACATGTTTCAGCCTCGACAGGGGTGCTGAGGCTTTCTTCAGGATCAGAATTAGTGATAAGTGTGAATAACAGCACACACGCTAAGGTGTGCTGATGTGCAGTGAAATGACCGTACTTACGGTTTCCACAGTCAATATAAATACAAGAGCTACAGCAAATGAGTAGCTTTTAACAATCCCGGAGGGGGCGGACTCCTGTAGTCACACATTTGTCAAGGATGTCCGTCCACCTGCAATACCTACTTCGGTCCTGCGCAGGATCACGATGGACCATCGTGATCCCGCGCAGGACCGAAGTAGGTATCCTAGACCGTACCCTAGAAACTCGAGAATAAAGGCAATAAATAAATAAATAATAAAGGCAATGTGGACGTTCCCCGAACGGGAACGTCCACATTGTTGTTTACTGATTAAACCCAGGGAAAGGGACGCTCCCTCGATGTTTCCTTGCTCTCTCTTTTGTTGGTATTTTTACCATTTTAAGAAGGTTATCAAGCATGTGTTTGCAAATGCATGGCAGCCATCTTGGAATGGTGAGAAAACCATTAAAAAATGGCCACTTGTCCATGCAATAGCAAATTTCATCGAGCGAGATTGCTGGGGGCCGGATGGAGGGAAGCTATTTTTGTAATTAATAAAGCAGCAGAGGACTGGAAAAGTTGGGGCAACAGGCATGATAGGGGAAGAGAGTGAGATTAAAGAGTCCCTCATGCACTAAAATGCATGAAATCAGCAGTGAAAAGATAAAATTCATACAGTCAGAACACTGGGCCGAAATGTTCTTGGTCACGACACACACAAATATAGGGAGAAAAACTATCAAATCAAGAACAGAGTCCTGAAATAGACAAAAAAGTCATCCAGTTATGAGCAAGGTGCTGACCCAAAGTCTGCTCAAATTATATGTTATATATTGGAAAGAATGTCAACCAACAGAGAGCTAAAGCTGCCTGTAGATGAAACCTGAAAAAAGAGAGGACCAACAGTGTGACACAAATGTAAATGTAGGCCAAGCAGTCCTAAGGCACACCTTTTTAAATGTAATATCATTCATAAATACTTTTGTAAATATATATGTGCAAAATCAAGCCAAATTAATTATTGTAATTATTGTTATTTTAGTTGAAGTTAAAGGTAAGAGGTCATCCCACTTCTATTCAATTAGAATATAGTTGATATTGTTATTTTTCTAGAGGTAACTAAGCATGTGGCATGATTTTTTTCCATACAGTGCTATAAATTTTCTTTATCTGTTGATATGCATTTTCTATTATAATAAATGCTAATGAATGTGAATGGACGCAGTTGATATATATCTCTGATAGAACATATGCTCTTTCTATAAATTAATAATATAAAAAACGTACGTAAGCAAAAGGGAGTAGTATAACATGGTAATAATTGATTAGCTCAAACAAAATAGTGAAAAATAAAACAAGTTTGAATTGTTTAGTTACGAAAGCAATTTATTAGAGAACAAACTTGATTAATGAACAAGAACTGTGTTACACACACACCTGCAGTAATTCCAAACCATTAACGTTCAAAGGTGATTGAACATTTGCCCTGCTATTTTCTTAAATGAAAAAAATTACATTCAGAATTGATTTTAAATGCATTTTAGGCAATTTACATTTTGTTTTTGTTCCATTTATCTCAGAAGAGTGAAGAACGTGCTTGGGACTAGGGTTAGAAAAAGTAGGAAGATGGTCAAAGAAATTTCCATGATGTGCTCCAAGGACTTGAGATAGTCTGATGGGACCTGAAGTTTAAGAACCTGTGGAAAGGCAGGTTGGCACTGTAGCCATACTCTAAAGGACAGTCATAAAGTTGTTCTTTGTCTTCAGAGTCACTAGGGATTAGATGGATGCCCAGGTCATGGGGAGCCATAGCCTGGTCATCATGTTTGCTGTCCAGTTCAATGATATCACTGCCTTCAGGCCCAGATGGAGGCTCTTTCAGGATCTGTGGTCTGGTGCGATTCTTATTGGTGAGACAGTCTGCATTATGGAGATAGGCTTGAGGGCAAAGGAAACTGAGAAATCCCAAGAAAAACAGCCATTGATAAAGGTACCATCGACATGGATACCATCAACAGAGGACTTGTTGACGGGAGCCCTGGAAGGTGTTGGCATTGTCGTATTCATCAAAGAGTTGAGCTCTGACGGAGTGGCTGCAGTTGTTACAGTCAACAATGTAGGGGCCATTGATAAGTTATCATCGGAGTTACTGCTGATGAAGTTCTAGCCTTCGATGGTGAAGGTATTTTTGGCATGGTTAGTCACAAGCATTGACCATGTAGCCATCAACACGCTGTCAGCGGTCTTAGAGTGCTTCTTCAAGGACAAAGACTTGCTGCAGTCGTCAACGAGGATTTAATTGATTAATTCTTCGATATTCGGGGTGGCATCTTTGAATTGGAAGGCTGAGGAGATGCCAGTTAAACACCTAGGGGCCGATTCCGATTCAGGCCGGAAATCACTCCGACCGAGCCGGACCCGGAGAGATTTCCGACCGAATCGGACTCTAGCAGCCTGACCGAACGAGTACGATGCGTACGCATGCAATCGGACTCAATTCGGTCGGACTCCCATTGAAGTCAATGGGAGCCGGTCGTACAACGCGTACGCGGGCTCCCATTGACTCAATGGGTGCGAGGCGAACAAGGGCCCCCCCTACAGCGGGTACGCGTCGATGCGACTCGCGCCATACATGCACAGGTAGGGGGGACCCATGGGTCCCCCCTGTGTGCGACTCGCGCGGCTACGCGTACAGGGGGGTCCGACACGGACCCCCAAAGTCCGGCTCCGACTGCCCTTTTGAGCCGGACGGCGCGAGTCGGCGGACTGCTCGAGGCGCACATCGTACTTGCCCGGCCGGGGAAGGTCTCCATTGCGCGGTGCGAGTCGTGTCCGTGCGAGTCGGTCGAAGCGGTTCGGACCCGCGAACGAGTCGGTCGGCGATTTCGTGTGTGCTCGCATTGTACTCGCTCACCTGGACGCACGTTCGAATCGGTCGGGAAAGAGGGCTCCGAATCGGATCCGGTTAAGCCGAATCCGATTCGGTGCCCTATTGGCCGAGATCGGAATCGCCCCTTAGTCTTTGATTTCCTGGCTTTTTCTTTTTTTTTAAATATATTTTATTGAGTGAGAAAACAGTGAAAAAACAAAAAGCAGTCGGATTCTATCTCTTTCCCACACACATTTTTAAAATATCTCCCCGTGCCCATACCTCCCCCACCCTTCCCACAGTTTGTCCAACCAATTTTCATGTGGGTTTTATTACATTTTGGCTTTCTTATTCATACTGAATCATAGAATATAGATCAAATACATTTCCCTTATCCAATACCAAGACTTATACATACTGATTGTGTTTCCTGGTTCAATTTAGCTTACAGTGCATTTTCTAGCAGCATCTTTGAGGTATCACAATACAGTCAACGGCCCTCCATAAAGTGCATATGCATGTCTTGTTAACTATTTAAACAGCCCTCTAATAAAGTCCAAAAATGTTTTTAAAGTGCATACATGGCCTATCTGATCCAACCCTAAAGTGCATGTGCATACGTTGTTAACTGTATTAGCAGCCCGATAATTAAAGTGCAACGTTTCAAAAAGTGCATACATAGGGTCTCTAAAAACTTTTGACTGTCTTAAAAATATTTCTGACTTCATATTCGCACAGTATTCTGGGATATACAATAATATACAATTCCCATATCCTAAACCACTTTTAACACATATCTCATTTTCTGGTTCAGTAAGCCTGGAATACATTTTACCACAGCCGCTTCCACTTATCAGAGTATACTCAAATGCTAAAAATCTTCACCACCTAACTTGTAATAAAATGCAAAGATTTAAAGTGCATACAGAGAAAAGAAAAAAAAAAAGGGCCTCTCGATGCTGCCACACAGGATAATTGAGGCCGTTCCTATGACATGTATGAATTACCCATCCATTTGATCCCTCCAATTGGCAAAATACTGCCATATTTCTACCCCTTTCTTTTTGGCCTTATATCCCCTCCGCTTATATATAGCTTTCTCAAGGTTATAGGTGCTCAACAGGCAAGCTAGCCATTGATGAAATTCTGGCGGAGTAGGGTCCAACCATGCTGAAGCTATGCATATTCTGTATACTGCCGTTGCAATACAGATAAAAGCCCCACCTTCTTTATTTTCCAGGTATGTTATACCAAGCATAATTGCCTGGGGGGTGACTTTCACCTGTACCAGCAGCTTCTCTTGTAAGAACACCTCTATTTCTTTTATAAGCGGGGCAAGCTCACTGCAAGTAGCAAACATTTGCAATAGGTCTGCTTTATAGAGCGCACACCGTGGGCCGAACACCCCTTTCCCCTCCCCCCATTTGGCAATCCGATATGGGGTGTAATATAGTTCAAAGCATGTTTTGTAGAACTGTGCTTGAAGGTTTGCTGGCATTAAAATCACTAAGGTATTTAAAAAGGCCTCTTGAAAGTCTACATCTGAAATTCCCAGCATCCCTTGCCACTTAGATGAATATTTTCCCAAATCATCTTTCATATAGTTGTTCAACAATTCATATAGCCGCCCAATCCTTGGTACCTCAGATCGCCTTAATCTATCCACTAACTCACAACTCTCAAAGTTCTCCTTCCCTCCTCCCTTTTTGAGAAAAAAATCCCTAACCTGTAAGTATTTAAAAATTCTCTATTAGTTAGATCAAATTTCCCTCTCAACTCCTCAAATGACATTAACCCACCTGAGGAGAAAAGGCATCCGACCTGAGTTATACTGGCCTTTATCCATTTCTCAAAATAGTGATCATTAAAAATACCAGAAAGGTCTTTGTTTTGTACAAAGGGCGTATAATAATTTAATTTCCCTAGACCTAACAAGCGTTGTACAGAGGACCATACCTTAAAGGCCGTGAGCAGTGTCTTAAAGCCTACCCTTTTATAGTAACCAAAATCAATTTGATGCCATAAACACCCTCTTACATCGTGGCCACTCACTTGTACATAAGGGGAGATATCACTAGTTATTCCCATCCCAGGGCTCGCATTCAAAAAAGCTATATATTGTTTAATAGAGGGTGCCCACCAGTATAATTTAAGATTGGGTAGGGCCAGGCCACCACGCTCTTTGGGTAAGGATAGATATTTAATCGCTCTTCTCGGTCTAGAGTACGCCCATATGAACTGTGCCAAAATGCTTTCAAACTTTTTAAACCAGGAATTCATAAATATCAAGGGAATTGCTCTTAAAAGTATAAAACCTTGGGAAAAATACCATTGTAACTATATTTACTCTACCAATCAATGTGAGTGCAGATTATCCATTTTTTTAAATGCTTTTTTCATTTTTCCGGCACACGGATCTAAATTTTCTTTAACTATTTCGTCAATTTCATCAGTTATCACCACCCCCAGATATGTGGTTTTTTTTACAACTCTATTATCCAAACTCGGTGCAAATTCGTTAACAACTATTTGTGTTTTGTCCCTATTTAGGGCATAACCAGACACCAAGCCAAATCTCTGGGCCTCCTTTTCAATTGCTCTCATCGCCGTCTCAGGGTGTGAAGTGACTAATGCGACATCGTCAGCATATGCCAACACCTTATCTGCTTCTCTGATTCAAATAGCGGGGGAATATCTGCTGAGTACTCTAAATATTTCAAAAAAGGGTCTATATAGATTGCGAACAGTAACGGAGAGCAAGGACACCCTTGGCGTGTACCTCTCGTTATTTTAAATACCTCAGTCAATTCCCCATTGACCCATACTCTAGCCTCAGGTTCCTTATACAAGGCTTTCACTGCACCAATGAACTGTCCCCTATCCCTTTCCATTGCATAGATGCCCATAGAAACTACCAGGAGACCCTATCAAAAGCTTTTTCAGCGTCTAAAAAAATTGCGGCCATAGGGTCTCCTGCCACTTGCCTCACATCAAACAACATGATAATCTTTCTGATGTGTTGTATGGTGCCTCTACCCGGAATAAAACCATGTTGTCTCTGGGAAACAATTTTGTGTATCACTAGTGACAAGCGAGAGGCTAGAGTTTTAGAGTAGATTTTCACATCCCCATTTATAAGGGTTGGGCGATAGGATCCCAGTTCCTCACTAGGTTTATTTTTGGGGGAAAATAATAATCTTTGACATAGCCCATGATGCTGGTGGATTCATCCCCTCTGTGATTTGTAAGAACATGGTCGTCATGATTTCTTTCAATTGTTCTTGAAAAACTTTATAAAATTCTGTAGGGATCAAATCAGGTCCAGCTGTTTTCCCTCTCGTTAAACTAGCTAGGGCTACTGCGATCTCATTCCAAGTTAGTGATTGGTCTAGTTGGTCCCTATCTTCTATTAATAAGATCACCTCAGCAGGTTGCTCCAGATATTTCCCTATCCGTTCTTCCCTCTGGCTTACCCCCCCTGGTCCTCTGTATATTGAGTCCGATAAAATTTGCAGAAAGCGGCTCGGATTTCACTTACATCCGACACCAAGCCTACCATAGGATCTCTTATTTCCTTGATTTCATTCCGAGTAATTTCTTGCCTTGTCCTGACGGCTAGAAGATGACCAACCTTTTCGCTACACTCGTACATATCCGCGCAATGCACAGTTGCTTTGTCAATGGCTTTCTTCAATAGTTACTCCCCAATTGCAGCTTTATTTACTGCAACCCCTAGGCAAGCATCGTCTATGCTTTCCTTTAGTTGTAGGGCCTTAATTAAATTGCCTTCAGCCTGGGCCAGACTGGATTGCAGGGAGTGAAAGTCTGCCTTTTCCACTTTATTTTTCCTTATTGCGTATTGAGTTGTTTCCCCCCGTATCCCTGCTTTAAGTGTATCCCACACTGTGCCAAGAGAAGCCGTTCCAAGATTCCTACCCAAAAATTCCGGAATCCATTTCTTCATGTACTCTACATAGACCTCATCCACCAGTAATGCTCTTTAAAATGTCCAAAAAGAAAAAGAATTCTCTGGGACGATCCCCCCCTGCTCTCTAGAACTAGTGGATTATGATCTGAAAGATATCTGGGGGCACTTTCAATTGTGCTTTTCTGCCTAATCGAATGCGAGACAAAAAAATAATCTAGCCTCACATGTTTCTGATGAGGGGCAGAGTAATACATAAAACCTTGTTCCTTAGGCCTCAATTTAGCCCAAACATCGCACAAACCATGCTCTTGGCACATATTGCATATAGCTTGATAAACTTTTGGTTTCTTGCCAACATATGGTTCCCCCTGATCCCAGCCACTGGCAAGAATAATATTGAAGTCCCCACACATCACTATAGGCAATTGCCAGTGCGATAATTCATTCGTCAGCCATCCCAATAGAGCGGGGTCATCAACGTTGCTACCATAGAGGGAACATATCGTAAAATTAGGAAAGCCGGGGGCTCTACAGCTAGCAATAACCCAACGCCCGGCTGTATCAGTCCTGACTAGGGAAAAATGAATAGCTTTGTTACGGGCCAAAATTGCTACCCCCCTTGTACGTGTGCCTTGGGTTGTTGCTCCTATAATACTATATCCCAAGTATTTATTTAAAAAAATCTTTTTGGCTCCCTTCTACATGGGTTTCTTGAAGACATACTATGTCCGCCTGTAGCAACTTTAGCCCTTGGGATACTATTTGTCTTTTTTTTCAAAAATCATTCACGCCACAAATATTGACTGTTGCGATCCTTAACTTACTCATCTTTACATTCTTTGACTTTACCCCACAGCAGAAACCTCTTTACTTCATCATTACCCGCCATGCAATCCCTGTGCAACTTCCCATACCCAAAACCCACACTGTACCGCTCCTGTCTAGCTCCCTCCCTCCCCACAGCAGTGCCCCCCCTCCCACCCTCCCTCACCACCCCACACCCCACACCCCACCCAAAAACCCAGGCAATCAGGCACAGCCTGAGCGATGTGCATCTAAAAAACTACCCCACCATCCCCCCTGAAAAATCAAAAAATACATTATCATTAGCGACTATTCATCATTGTTTTTCAGGATAACCTCATAGGTTATTGCACCTCATATCTTCGAGGCTTCCCCTCCTTTTTCTTTCTTTGTTATTTCTTCCAAGAAGCCCTGCGCAAAAACCTCAGATAGGAACGTACGAGAGGTTCCTTCAAATTTAACTTTCAATCTAGCCGGGTTTTGTAAGAAGACCTCTGCCCCTGCTTTTTGAAATGGAGTTATTAACTGTCTTAGCCGCCAACACCGTTCAACAGTTACGTGGGCAAAATCCGGCTTGACAAAAAAAGAAACCCCATCATAGGATTTTGGAGAGTTAGGTCGAGCTTGGTCATACACCAGTTGTCGCAGCAGGAAATTTCCCAAAAATACCAAAAAAGCCCTAGGTCTTTTTTTGGGCTGTTTCCTCATCATTAAGGGTACCCGGTGGGCGCGTTGGATCTCGCTGTCCCAGTCCAGCTTCACTTGTTCGGGGAAGGTGTTCTTCAGCAAATTGACAATATATAGATGCTGCCTTCCACACCCCTCCGGGACCCCCAAGAAGCGCAAGTTGTTTCTACGCTGTCTGTTTTTCTGCTCTTCCAGCTTGAGCATGACATCCGACAGAGCACCCCCCTGGCCAGTATTCTGCTCTTTCAGTGATTCGATCTCCACCTCGAGAGTCTCTGTCCGCGTCTCCACAGAAGTCAATCTTTCTGCGATATCACCACATTTCTTATTTATTTTCCGAATTCCGGATTGTACTTTTTTTATTTGCCACTCTAGCTCTGCGCCCATCCGACCTCACTTCCTCTTGCATTTGCTGAATAGACCGAAAAATCATGGTTAGAGTAGGTTCTTTTTCTTGAGAGTCCATCTCTGCCTCTTTGATTGGACGCTCCTTTGGTCCTTCCTCCTGATGTACAGGCCGCGTAGCCGAATAATCCCACTTAAGCTGCTTACCGACATGCCATTTCTGGCTGTCTTTCCTCTTTCTTCCCCCGGTGATCTTCTTCCTCTGAATAGTTTGAGTCTGGTCTCCTGAGGAGGTACTATCCGACTCTAGGAACCCATCACTGCTGGTAGAAGTACCTTCCTGTCCAGAGGGGTCCGATTCGTCGGTTAACGAGAAAAAGCACTCGCCTACCACATCAGGCGATAGCTCACCTCTACACCATCGCGCCGCATTTGGAGGCCATCTCCTACCAGGCTTTCATGTTTTGCCCCCTCTATATCCTCCCTTCCTTGGCTCGGTATTTCACCTCTCAAGTTTAGCACTTTGGCCCCCTCTGCGCCCAGCATCTTTTTGTCCCCCATTTCTTCTTGTTTCCCCCCTTCCTTTAGAATCTCTGAGCAGAGGGGCGACATTTTTGGGAGGGTATCGGCTTCTGTAGGGCTCTCCCCAGGTTCTGTGACCACTATCACCACACAGTTCACGATTTCCTCTCCCCTGGGTGGGGGAAGTACTTTATTCTTACTTGTATTGGGGTCCGATGCAGAGAGGTTGGAGAACATTGTCGTGAGCGTGGGCTGTGCCGGATCCTCCTCTGTCTGCCTTCCTGGCTTAAGTGCTGTTTTTTTTATGCCGGGCTCTCTCTTTCTTCTCCCCGTGTCGGCATGTTGCTTCATTTCTAAGGAGCTCCCGTTCGCCCCGGTCAGATTAGGAGCCATCGGTAGTTCGGGACCGCCCCCTGCGGATCCCGCAGCTCGGGTCTTCCCTGGCTTGCATCCTCTCGCCGCCATCCGCTGAATCCCGCGTGCCTCCCGGCACCACTTTCGGGAAATGCAGCCTTTCAATCTTACACGCCAGGTACACGACGCCGAGAGCCACCAAACAATCAGCAACAGCAGCAGCAGGACGTCCACCACCCAGCTCGCCACATCCGGCCTTGAGGTCAGCAGTCCACAGAGTCGTTGGTCGCAAGATCCATTCAAGGGAGATGGTAGGCTCACTGCAGTCAATCACACGCCATCTTTGCCCCCCATTTCCTGGCTTTTTCCAAAGGCTTACTATATGTATCCAGGAGCCGGGGCCTTAGGGACAGACTTACGTCAAGAGAGTCTTAGAGGATGAGGCTCTGACCAGCTCCAATTTGCGTTTTTGGCTATGGCAACAGGAACACTTTTTTTTGACTACCCTCCAGATGACAACTCCCTCAGCATACCGAAGGTCATTGTTTCTCTGTCATTAAGAGCTGAATGTCTGAAATGTTGGCACATTTTACATCTTCTTGCCACACGGCCATAAAAGTAAATGCACAGTAGGCATTTTTGTGAGGATCATCATGACAGATCTTCCTGGCCCCACAGAATTGGCAAGGTTGAAATGAGGCTCTAGCCTGTCAGGAATCTAGACTGAGTAACAAGTGCTCAGCCAGCCAATTGCAATACGGTAAGAAGAAACTGCTTGCCTCCTGTAGATGGTGGTAAGGCAGGCACCAGTGAAAAGCTGACCAGCAAAAATGTAGGTATGAAGAGAAGAGCTGAGCTCTGAGGACACCTTTGCTCTCAGCTTGATATTTTAGAAAAAATATGAGCATGTCAGCCGCTTTGGGGAGCTGGTGCTCTGAGGGCTTTCACCTCATTGACTGGTCACATTATGAGGTCAATGAACTACATTTAGTCTGTGGCTGTGATGGGATTCTGCTAAGTTAACATTAACTGTCAAGGATTCCCAACTTGATGACGGGCAACATTGAAACGTGAATCTACGAAAAATCGAATATTGGAGAAAAACCGGTTTCCAACCTAAACTTTCTTAGCGAATCTGGTATCATTGTTGTGAAATCACTAGAAAACTATACATGTAGCCATGATGCATTAAATATCTGCATTTTATAAATGTTTTCTTCTTAATTTCTGATTACTGTGATGTCTCTCTACAGTTTCAAGATATCTCTCTTCCCTTAGTTAGATTGAGTATACACACACGTGTAAATATCGGTTACAAAATAATGCAGAAGGGGGGAGAATGTTCATATTTTAATTAAATTAAAAAAATGCCACGACCACCTGCTTCTCCTTTCACCCCAAGCATTGCGCCGATACCTAATTAGGACGTAGGAGCGCATCATTTGAGTAAAACACATTATTCCACATGATGATATATTTCTTTCTAAGATCACTAAATCTAAGTATGCGTTGGTGCATTTGATAAATATGCCATACCATAATAATAATTCTCAACAATAATATGATGGTAGGTTCCACCACTTGAAGCGTTCCAATCCACGCGACACAATTAAGCGCCGGTTCCCTCCGCACATTGATATAAGGCCGCTGGCTTGTCTCTGTAAATGCCAACAACTCAGAACAGATAGGATTTGAGAACATCGGCGTAAATATGCAGGCCTCTGCTTTCAGGGAACGCCGCGTGTAATTCCGAGTAAGCATGAGAAAAAAGATGGATGGCCGCAAATAAAAAATATTTGTCCCAGGCATCACGGAGCATAGAGTACAAATGTTGTGGCTCTATTTATAACTTACTTTCATTGTGATAAATACGGAGGGTGCTACCTAGCAGTGAGAAGATTCATCAATTCCTTTTTAAGTAACCTCAATCTTTCATCCCCGAATCCAAAGTCGATGCATCTTGCCTCCCTTGCTGCTTGTATGTTATCCATAATTCATTGCTGTAGGTCTATAACTGTAATCCATTAAAGTGATAAATCATCGGCCGATATCTACAGCGCACGTGCTTCCGACGACGTGCTGGCCCAATTCTGCACAGCACCGGACTCCTTTAAACTTTCCCCAGTTCAGTTTGGGGGTAAGGGGGTGGGGTGTCTCCAGTTTTCAGAAGTTCAGTTCGCCGATTTTCCCTCTAACATTTTTCGCTATCAACTATGTTCCCTTTCCAATCACCAGACGTTACGCTGCCCTTGTATGTAAACAAATCTTATCGTGAGAAATGATGGATGGGCGAGCTGTCTGTTTTAAAAAATTACAAGCTGTAGCCATCAAAGCACGCAAAAGTCCTTGGGCGAATTGTCCAGTCAATGAATATAAGAGCAGACACCGCGAAGCCCAGCCTGCCCAGGGCAGTATCAGCATTCACTCTCTTGGCTTCTCACAGCACCTCTTGTTAACCACGCGCCATGTTTAAAAGGAGCCCTTTCTTGCCAAAATGTTGCTCATCAATGCCAGTCTGGTTGGTGTTCGAGAATGTTCTAATGACAGTATATAGGCCACACACGGTAAAGTGATCTTCTGTGAAAACTGACATTTACGGTCAGACTTGATGGTGCAGAGGAGAGGGCATTTCAGACGTAAGTCACCGGTTAATGCCCAAAGGATCCGTAGTAATCACTGCCATGTGCCATCATTCTGAGGTCCGTTCGCGGCCTCTGTGGGAACGGTTGTCTGTCAAGCATGGCTCGCTCTCACCAAGGCTAGTATCAAAATGGCGGCGCTTTCAGAGGCCTCTGCAGAAGTCCAGTCCAGAGGTCAGTGCTGCTTTTGGTGAAAACGGCCCAGCTACTGTGTGTGCTGAACCGGGTCAATAGATGCCAGAGTCTCTGGTAATGCACTAGTATGCAGTAGCGGCCCGTGGTGGGAGTGCTGCCGGGCGGTGACGCGGGGAGGGGGAGGGGCAGAGTGGGGGGTAGTAAACTACGGAATACGGCCGCACAGAGGACATTCCAAAGGTTAAAGAAACAGTGAAAGAACGTAGCATAACTTACCACATACCCCCCTCCCCCCATAGAATACAAAAATTAATACAATACATGGTCGCAAAATTTGACAGGCAACCTACAAACCCGCTGATTACGTGCAGGTACAACCTCGAGTGAAGTACGGGAATAGGTAGGTGAAACAGCATTAGAGCAGCCTGGGGAAGAAAATGTAGTTAGGTTAGAGCTAACATTAGATGCATTGAGAAAATTTATGATGTCAAAACCAGGCCCAAAAGTGAAATCAGTATCGTCTTCATTAGACCTGTTAGCATAAACTTTGTTGAAGATACCAACTTGAGTGTCTGTAAGTTTGACGACATTGTTCTTGTTCCACCAACCTCTGTTTTCTAAAAGAACAGAAGGTTTGGTGACCCTGACAACCCGAACAGGTAGTGTGAACTTAGACTGGCCCTTGCAGACTTTGTAAGGTTTTTTGATGAGAACCCAGTCATTAGTTTTGAGAACAGGGCCATGGGATGTGGAAAAACCATCATAGGATTTTTTTTTGCAGTGACTGCTTTGCAGCAACTCTGGTTTTAATCATTTGGGGGTCTGCTAAGGTGTTTCTCTTGTGAGACAAAGCAGAACCCGCAGCCAAGTCACTGAACCACTGTGGCATGAGTTTAGACCTAGCTTCTCTACCCCCGAGAGCCTTGAAGGGTGTAACCCCAGTGGTGGAATGAGGTGTTGTCAAATAGGCTCATACTTTTCTTTGCAAAAAATCACCTACATCGACATTGGCTGCAATGGCAGTTTGAACCCCTTCCTTGAGGAACCCATTGGCCCTCTTAACGAGTCCATTGGAAGAGGGACTATACAATGCAACTTGACAATGTTTTATTTCGGAACCCTCAAGAAAGCTGGTGACTTGATCGGAAAGGAAAGGTTGGCCATTATCAGTGACAACACAACTGGGAGTGCCCTCAACCTTGAAGAGACTTTGAAGGAAAGAAACAACGGTGGAGGAGTTGGCTGCTTGTACGAATGAATAATATATCCACTTGGAGTGGTAATCAATTGCAACTAAACAGTACCTTTTGTCTGAGGGTAACAAAGTGAAAGGTCCTGAAAAGTCCAAGGCAATTTTATCCCAGGGGAAATCAGGGAATGGAACAGGCAGCAAAGGCTTCTTGTTAGTTTTCCAATGTTTGTCGGAAACAACACAGCTAGGGCAGTTGTCTACGAAAAGGGCCACTTGTCTGTCCAGACCTGGCCACCAGTAAATGTCTTTTAATTTTTTGCAGGTGGCAGAAATGCCTAAATGGCCTTCGTGGGCAATGTTGATGATCTTCTCTCTCAGGAAAGTGGGAGGTACAAACAGGCCATTCCTCACGCAAACCCTGTTTTCAAAGGATAGTTCCTCACTAATTTGTGCAAAACACTTTACATCATTGCTCAAATTCTTATTGGCAGGCCATTTACTCTTGATGAACACCTTCACCTTCTTAAGAGTCTCATCAAGTGCCATGGCGGATGCCCATTCCTCTTGTGAGATGCTGCCACTGCACATGGAAACAGCATCTACAAGACCAACCACACAGTCCTTGTGGAAGTCGTCTTCACCTTCGCTACAATCAGGGAGAGGAATACGAGAGAGACAATCAGCTCGGATGTTTTTGCCCCCTTGAATATATTTGATAGTGAGGTTATACTCTTGTAATTTGGAAAGTAACCTGACCAGCCTTGCAGAAGATTTTCCCAAACCAATGCCAGACAATAAGGAAACAAGAGGCTTGTGATCGGTGAAGACCTCACACCGAGTTCCCCAAATGTATGTTTTAAATTTCTGAACTGCCCAGACAATGGCAAGGGCCTCCCGTTCAATCGTGCTGTAGTTGCATTCAGTAGGTGTCAGGGCACGGGAGGCAAATGCAATGGTGTTTTCTTTGCCATCCACCCATTGTCCAAAAACTGCCCCAAGGCCTTTCTGACTTGCATCTACAGACACGAAAGAACTGGCGTTGGGAACGAACGGGTGTAATGCAGGTGCATTTATGACTAATAGTTTAACCTTCTCAAAAGTATCAGAGAGTGTCACTCCATCCAAATTTGGTACCCTTCTTGAGAAGGCACCTTAGTGGTTGAACTAGTTGTGCGTAACCAGGAACGAACCTAGCATAGTATTCGCAGAGGCCAAGGAACGAGCGTAAGGCATCTTTGTCAGAAGGAGGAGGGGCATTACGTATTGCTTCCACATTACAAAACTTCGGTTTGATGCCTTCGCTTGAGATTGTGTGACCAAGATACTCAACCTCATTGACAAGTAATTTACATTTACTGGCTTTTACAGACATGCCTCTATTTTGTAAAATCGTTAGAACTTTGTCAAGGATTTGTAAGTGTTCCTCTTTGGTTTCTGTGTGGATTAAGATGTTGTCTTGAAATGCTTGCACCTGGGAAAGGTCACCAAACAGACTGTCCATGAGCTTTTGAAAAACACTCGCGGCTGAAGCGAGGCCAAAAGGTAGCCTCAAGTACTTAAAGGCACCAAAAGGAGTCACAAAAGCAGTGAGTGCTTGACAGCTAGGAGAGAGTTGAATTTGGTGGTAGGCGGAGTGTAAATCAATAGTGGAGAAAAACTTGGACTTCCCGACATTGGCTAGCATTTCATGTATGAGAGGTAGAGGGTGGCAATCCACGAGAATGTTTTGATTGAGAGATCTTAAGTCCACACATAACCTCAGGTGCCCAGTCTTTTTTTCCCGTAAAACGACCGGAGAAATCCATTCCGAGGAATCGATAGGGGAAATGATACCTTCGGTTTGGAGGTTGTTAAGAAGAAACTTTAAATTCTCTCTGACACTAAGAGGTACAGGTCTAACCTTATGTATGATAGGAACAGCATTTTTTTTTTGCATAATAGTGTGTTCGTAACCTTTGACAGTACCAACAGAATTTTAAAATACACTGGGAAAAGATTTTAGGAGCCTTTCAACAATGGGGTCCGGTTGATTGACAGACAAAATGTTGGAAGGAAGATCACCTAAAATAATGGGAGGATCTTGCACAGGACACAAGATGATGCCTAGGAGAGCAAGGTCCTTCCAACCTATGATGTCTCTTCCTTTGACAGCTACATAAATTTTGGTCCTAACAGATATGCCTAGACACTCCACTCTATTCCAAAAATAACCCGGCAGATCAATGTCTTGTTCCCCAAAGGCTTTGGGGTTGATATCAGGAGTAAGAAGTGGCATGTCATTAGGCCAGAATTTGTAAAATGTACGATCCGCTAGGATAGTAACGGGAGCTCCTGAATCGGCCATAGTTAAAATGGTTTTACCATCAATGGAAATGTCAACCAACGGCCCTTTAATAGGTTTGTCCGAAAATTCAGGGACGTCAACAGTGACTAAAATATTAGCGAATTGAGAAGTACAATCTTGGACGTCAGGAGTGTCCAAAGAAATGTTAGAGACTTTAATCCTACTGGATGTTGTATTTATGCCACTCCTACACACCCCCTGAAAGTGTCCAAATTTCTGGCATTTAGTACATTTTTTCCCTAAAGCTGGTCAATTGGGATTGTTTTCTATGTGGCTTCTGGAAGCGCAACGAAAACAAACCAATTGGCTTCTAAAAGGTGGATTCTTAGAAAACGTTTTGTTAAAGGTTTGTCTTGTGTTGACAGCATAGACAGTATTCTCGTCAGAAACTAGACTTACATTGGAAGAGGCTGCAGGGTGTATGGAGGACTGAGTAGGAAGAAGCATAGTTTGATTTGAGTGACCAGACAAAACTTTAGACGTAACGATTGGCCTTTCAATTCTTTTGGCAATGTCAATCGTTTCAGCTAAAGTGGGATTGCGTGAGGTGAGGAGACGCTCTTGGATCTTCTTGGAGTAGCAGTAGAAGACAAATTGATCCCTTCTGTAAGTGTCAACATTGGGGCCAAACTCACACTTCTCAGCTAGGACTCTTAACGTTGCTACGTAATCTTCGACTGACTTCTCAGAGGATTGCTTACACATAGCGAAATTAAACCTCTCTAACAGGACACTTGTGGAGTCAGAATATTGTTTGGCCATGCGCAGTTTAGCTTCGATGAAAACGTCCCATACAGTATCTTCAGATGTAGGGGCGGGATAGCGTGGAAGGTTGTCAAAAACTCTGCGGCCAGCTGTGCCCAGATGATTTACCAACAAAGCTAATTTCCTTGAGGGAGAGTAACCATCAGCATCAATGGCAGTGAGGTAGTTTTCGAAATCTCTTAGCCACTCTGTCCACTTTAAATCAGGCTTGCCTGGTTTTTGCAGGAAAGGTGCCGGCTGAATGACACCTTGATTGGACGCCATTATCAATGAACAATGAGTAACAAGTACGAGGAAAATAGAAAGTTGCACTGGAAGTAACACGGCGAGAAAATGGTGTGTGAATCACCGAGATCGTGTCACACAAATGCACACAATGAATGAGGAAATAATAACGGTGTGTGAGTCACCGGAGAATAATATGTTACATGAATAGCACGTAAAACTGACTCACTAGTGCAGCAAAGTAGCAGAAGAAAGGTGTGCGAATCACCGTGTGTCGCACCGCAAAAGGTGGTCTGTTTAGAAAGCTGGCAGCAGATAACACCGTTAAAATGAGCGTGGCGTGCGAATCACCGATCGTGGCGTCGCACTTGGCAGAAAACGGGTGTTGCGGCGGAAACGGAAGAAATCTACTTCCTGACTCACCCAAAATGGCAGCCACCGTGCGTGTGACGTCAAGACGCCTCCCAGGATGCACAGCGGCAGCTCCTTCGTGAAGTGGTGTCGTCAATAGAGTCAGCAGAATGGCGAAGTAGAAGACGGAACCCCGGGGCTGCAGGAATCGGGAACGATGAGGTAGGAGCGAGCCAGGCAAGTGACGATATTTTGAAATGGGCGCGCGTGGCCCAACGGAAAGGAAGCTTGGATGTAGGCCAAAAACTGGCAAATTATTGACCCACCTCGCAGTAGGTTTCCAGAAAACAGGTCTGAGTAGAGGCTGTCGGGGTGCCGGGTATGCAGTGTAGACAGACCGGTGGGCTCCAGCAGTTGTGCAGGACAGCGTAGAGTCGGCAGTAAAATTTCCACCCCACTCTTGGTACCAATATGTAGTAGTGGGGAATGCCAGAAATTCCAGTAGACGCCGATCCAAATCCAAACAAGCTTTATTAGTAGGTAGCAATTAAAGACAAATGGTAAGGAGCCCACGGCAGAAGCAGCTGCACGAACAGGAGACAAGCAGCAACTGTCGGGGCTAGCATAGAACCAAGAGTGACACAATAAAGGTTCTAAGGATAACATTCCAAAGGTTAAAGAAACAGTGAAAGAACATAGCATAACTTACCACAGTACCGTGCTTGGCATAGCTCAGTGTTTATTAAATTGTGCATGAGTGCTTTAAAGGAGGTCCTAAGTTAAATGCGTCCAAACTCACAGGTCAAACAATTATGCAGGGCAAGTCAGTCAAAATTCTTTATTTCACAATGTTTCCAATGTACATAAAGTACACAAGATGAAAACAGCATAAACAACAATGCAGGGCATTTATGGGATCTTTCATGCCCTCCCACGGGCCCCACTATTCCCTGTACAGAAGCATGGTTTCAGCTAGGCTTTCAGTTTTACGTGATATTAGCCACAAAAGCGTTTGCAGGTAGGTTAATGGGCTCTTCTCAGACCTGGACTTGATCTGTTTTTGAGCAGTCCACTGCCATTTTCCAGCAGACATGACAGGCGGTAGGTAGGCTAGTTAGTCACCAAAGCACCACTGCCAACAGTCGTGATGATGTAGTCCATCCCAGTCTAGGTTCGTGGAAAAGCAGCATATGTTGAGGAGGCGAACAAAGTCAGGCCTAGACTAATACAGGACTAGCTACAGCAGACAGGTTAGGGGCAGCAAGTGCAGGCCTAGCAGCAGCTCATGCCCAGCAGAAGACCAGGAAAGTGGAAAGGGGGAGCATCAGTTTTAGACATGGCTCAGGATGCTGGGAGAGCTTTCAGAGGCTAAGTGAAACAAAAACTGCAAATTTTGAACAGTAAGAAGCGTGAGATAGCAGGAAAAGTTGCCGAATACCCATTAGAGTGTGATGACAGAAGGCAGCCGAAACTCTAGGGATCATACTGGAAAGTTAGCGCTGCCTATCCCCTTCCCTATACACCCTTCAATGCTAATAGGTTGACACTCTCAATACAAAACCCTGTACCCAAATCTAAACTACTGCCTGGAGTTGAAGGAGGGCTATCCAGGGCATCTGCCACTCAAACGCTCTCTGCTCAGCAGGTCTAGCACAGAGAACAGGCCTGGCAGAGATGTTCCAGTCAGTACTGAGTATTTTTTCTGGTAGCCCACCTGACGACGCTTGTTAGCTCGGATTCCAGTGTGCTAATTTAAACCAAGCAGGGCCATCACAGTGTTTCATCCTTCTGAGGCAGTTAAAATGTTTTTCACTGAGTTGGGCATTAGTACTGATATTGAAGAAACGGTTTCTTGTCCTTCTCACACCTCGCCGTCCACTCATACATTGTTGCATGCTCTAAAGGGAACAGCTGCCCCTGCTGACGTTTGACCCCTCTTACTTATAGTCTGCGTGATGAAGACAAAACTTTGAGACTGTGGTAGCAAGACATATAAAATGAAGCACAACTGACAAATCGGTCTCGTGGGTTGAGGTTCTGGCCTCAACCCTGACACAGTTCTGAGGGTGCACCTCATCTCTGACATGCAGAGTACCCCATGGGTACCAGAGCTGTGACTTTCACAGCCCCACAAAAAACCTCCATTTGGACTTTAAGCAGCCCTTCTCCCCGGTCAGGTGTCACACAGCTATGCCAATAAACTACAGTCCTGACCGGGAGCGCTGCATATTGTTCGATTCATAAAAATAGGGCTGCTCTACTGCACTTTGCTAGCAGCATAACCTGGGAACCAAGCGAGTCACACATAACACTGCCAATGCACCACAGTCCTGACCTGCAGCAGCAACAGTTCATACTCACTCATACTCAGTCTACCATGCACTCACTCACGCGCACTCACACTCTGTCTCCAACACTCTCTCTATGTCTTAGACACACACACACACTCAACATAGCTATTATTATGAGGACCGGTCAATGACCGTAATGAAGTGTGTATTTACTATTCTAACTCCACGCGTGCTTTGATAGTAGGGTAGGTTACAAAGCGGACTGAGGCACATATAACTGCAGTTTTAGTTTTTTGATACACTAGCTCGTGTAGAGTGGATTGTGGCCTCATTGTCGACATTGCTAAGTTAGCTTAGGCCTAGCTGCCATGATGCCTTCTTTGCACACGTTACTCTGGGACTTTGTTTTTCCAGACTCTGCTTGTGCCCATTCAGCATTAGAACTGTCTGTCGTTTTGCCTTCACCTTTTCTCATGTCCTCTGTGGGGTTCGTCTGCACACAATGTACATGGTCGAAAAACAACGTCCCTTGTTGTTGCTGTTTTGGTCAGCCCCTCGCCCTTAGACATAACATGAAATACAGCTGCACTGGAGAAATTCGTGTGCTTTTAATATTGTGATCTCCCTGTTTGTGGCACTTGGAGAACAACCTTTCCAGGGAGAAGAGCTGTGCTTGTCTGATGATGTAATCCTTGCATCTAGATCTTGAGGTATGGGGGTCCCCCGGTCAAAACCCAGAGGTCTTCTGTTTTTATAATAAACTAGTTCCTAGCACGGGGAGGGTGGCAAGGCCTTTTAGTCCTATATCCACTGTCTTTATAAAATGCTGTCCCCGTTTGTATTCTATGGAATTGTAACCATGCTTACTGTTTTAACTTTATGCATTATGCTGCTAGTACTGGCACGTGTACTGTGTCTTAGAGCACGTTAGTTGAAATAAACATTTTAAACTATACAGTGTCTCTTAATACGCACGTTGTGGACAAGTATGAGTGAATAATGAAAGAGTGTTCTTGCTCCCGCGATTCCTGAAAGAGTCCGTGTTCTGTGATGTCTAATCATTGGTAGCTTCGCTGTAGTACGGAGAACGAATGTGACACTATAGCTAGTCGGATTGGGATTTTGGGTACTAAGGTGTATGGTTGGTACACCACTATACACCGAGGTCCTGTTTTCCTGCGCATAGTTCTGTATATGTGCAGAATCCCCGCAACATGGCGCCCAACTTGGGGCTTCTTATCTGCGAGACGCTTGAGTAGTACTTGTGCTTGTCCACAATTCCCTTCACTTATGTTTCCGGAAACATTTGTGCGGGTGTAACCTCCTATATTGATGTTTTTATAGGTTCTTTCAAGCTTGAAGTTATTAAAAGGTGTTCTCTTTAAAGTTAACCCTATATTGCGCTGCCACGCACTAGGTTGTTTTTCATTCTTGGTCTTAATGGCTGTGAATATAAATATCCCGGCACATAGCCGCGCTGCGCTCCGAGCTCATTTGACAGCGTATGGAGTGCCTGACGCGGGTGTCGCCCTCATCTTTGTGGTCCAAGCTGATCCGGCTTACCATTTTGAGGTGTTGTACTCATGGGTCACTTTTCCGGCGGTGGAAGGAGCTGACAATTTGTTCCACGTTTACTCTCCCACCGCCCTTCCCAATGTTTATCGGCCTTATCAGGCTCTTGAAGTACCGCTCACGGCGTGGCAACACCGTGTTTGGTTTAATGGTGCCCTCCCACATCCGGTCACCCCGATTGGTTTAGGCCCCTTATCGATAGATGGGGCCACTTGGACTGTTTTGGCCGGGTATACCCCACATCCACGTCATTTAGCGGTTCCAGTAGATGAACTGCGCGTGCTGCATACGTCTTTGATCCGTGTGCACAGAGCTTTAGTACAATATGTTACAGGCAATGTCCAGATGGCCCCTCCTGGAGTTGCGGCGCAGCCAGCTGGACATGGCGTTGTGACCATAAGTCCCGTCATGGTTAATTCGGTGATGGGCAAGCGCCCACAGAATAAGGATTATTTGCCTTATTGGCTTGCAGAAAAATTTGACCAGCTGGAGGCGGTGTTTCCAAATACCTCTCCTGTGGAAAAACACAGGATTTTGACTATTAGCTTGCCAAAAGACTTAATTCCAGAGTTGACAGAATGCAACAACTGGGGCAAGGTATTCGCAGCAGTGTATGCAAAGTGTTTCGGTACATCCATGACAGTCCTCCCCACTGTGATTAAGCATGTACAAGATGAACATGGCCCTGAAGCGGCTGTGGAACTGGGGATGAGACTGGTGGGAGTGTTCGATGTAGTGGCTGACCTAATCCTTGCGAATGTCAAGGGTGATGCAGTCAACTTTCAAGTCGCTAATGCTTTGGCTTTAGTCCCAGAGCCGGACAAGCCTTGCGAATTACCAAAAATTATTGCACAGGCTTATAAAACCATTGGCCGCAATAGTTTGGGGGTTAAGCCTTTTGCTAAAACGCAAGCTCAAACACATCCACAACAAAAATCTCAGTCTGATAAAGACGAGAAACCGTTCTTTTCTCAAAAGAACTGGAAGTTGAAGAAACAGGGAAAGCAACAACCAAAACCAGGGTCGCATGCTGCGTCACCGGTTTCCGTATCTTCTGAACGCACTTATGATTTGCGCGACCGAGCGAGAATAAAATCTCCTGATAGACTTCAGGTTCCTGACCAGCGTTCTCCTCGTTCTTCGCAGGCACCATCGACCTCACAGGCTGGTGGAGGAGATCGCCAGGATAGAGGCAGGGGTCGTGACGCCCCACAGGGACGAGACCAACCTCGACAACCTGGCAGAGGGAAACAGGAAGAATTTCCCCGTCCTCGCCCGCAGTTTCAGAAGAAAAAAGTTGCCGCTTTAACAGCAAGATATGCCACAGATGGTGAGAACGAGACTCCTGAATTGGACGTGGGCGGTGACACTGCTAGACAGCGCCGCGGAAGTTACCATAGTGCGGGAGGCACTACGTCCTCATGTGGAGGCGACAGCAACTGACACTTACATTACTGTCGAGACAGCTGACACCCGAGTGGCACCCCCTGACAGACTATTTAATATTGTCCTGCAAATTGAAGGTGACATTGAGCGTGTTATTAAAGGGATTTTGGGGGAAAATCTGACCTCTTCTTATGACATTTTGTTGGCCATTCGTACTTGCTGCTCATAGAGGGGAGGACGTAATCCTTCCAAGCTTTTCTCGTCATGTCCCCAAAGACAAAGCAGAGGCTCTCGCAGCTGAATGGGCTGTGGCCCAGGCCCCGGCACTGTACCGTAATCACGTGGGCTGGGATGAGGATTCTCCCCCCCATGATATACCATTGCGGTCTTTGCCACAGCCTCAAGTCCAATATCCCCTCCGGCGGGAAGCTAAGGGTCCCGTTTCCGACATTCTGACACAGTTAGAATATCAAGGAGTAATTGAAACATGCGTGTCACCAATGAATAATCCCCTTTTCGCGGTTTCTAAACCCGATGGGTCGTACCGCTTGGTATTGGACTACCGGCATTTGAACTCCCATTGTTGAACCTTTGCGGTACAGAATACCCATAGTTCTGTGCCCGTAGACAGTCTTGTTCGTAAAAAATACAAAACGACTCTTGACCTTTCCAATGGTTTTTACACTCACAATTTATCCCCGGACTGCGGCCAATGGACCGCGTTCACTTCCGGTGGAAAACATTTCAAATTCCGGCGTTTGCCAATGGGCTACAAGAACAGCCCAGGTGTCTTCGCCGCCCGTGTTGTTTCTTTGTTGGACAGCATAGACCCAGTTGCGTATTTGTACGTGGATGATATATATCTGACAGACGACAAACTATGGCCGCATCTTTCCCGAGTAGACCGCATTATTCTTGAGTTCGCGGTCTTAGGATACAAATTTAATTTTGCCAAATCTCACATCGCAGAATATACTGTGTTGTTTTTTGGCTATGAACTCAACAATGAAGGTAGGGGCTTAGCTCCCCACTTCCTGGAGAAGTGCGCACTTTTGCGCCCTCCAACAACCCTGAAAAAACTTCAGTCTTTACTGGGATTTTTGAACTTCGGGCGTTCTTACATTCCCGAATATGCCCAGCGTATCAAGCCTCTTTATGCCTTGATACAACCGACCTTTTCGAAGTCGTGCTGGCTTCCGGAACACTCCATTATACTGCAATCTTTGCAGTCTGATCTACTTGAATCTAAGTTCTTGTTGACTCGTGATAACCATACAAACCTGGTGATTAGAATTGTGCCAGGGGCAGTAGGTTTCACGTACTTGACGTTTAACGAAGGTGACACAGTACCTATTGCCTACAAGTCACATCTTTACACTTCTGCCGAGTTGCGTTTTTCCACTGTGGAGAAAGTTTTGACTGCAGTGCAAATGGCGATTCTTAAGGAACGCACACTGGCACAGGGAAAACGCATCTTGGTTGTCACCCCCTATCTTGCCCTTGAGGCAGTGACAAAGGCAAGTGTACCAAACTCTAAGGCTTTGCACCCCCGTTGGATACAATGGGCTACTTCTTTGACATCTCTGGATGTCACTTTTATCTTTGATTCCTCTCTTCAGACACAGGAGTTCTTACAGTATGAATTTGTTCATCCTCCTCCTCTGTCTTTGCTGCCGCTTGAGGAGTACGAATGTATCATTTACACCGATGGTTCGGCGCAACCGGCCACGGGTTCTAAGCATGCGTACTCAGCAGCATGTGCTATTGTGGCAGGTCACATGGTGAACGGTGAGTTCAAATCGAGTGTTGTGCACATGCAGGCACTGGGAGACAGTACCGCACAATTGGCCGAGCTGCATGCTTTGGTGCTCGCTCTTGAGTTTGCAGACCCGAAGGTGACTGCACTTATTGTATGCGATTCTTACTGCTGTGTCCAGGCTTTTAATGACAACTTATTCTTTTGGTCGCAAAACGACTATAGAGATTCTAAAGGCAGCACAATTAAGCATAAAATGCTTTGGGTTCGAGTGGCGGATCTTAAACAACATCTGCCTCTCACACAGGTGATTCACACTCTTGGCCACCAGCGTGTGGGCGCACACGCGGTCGGTAACAGTTTGGCAGATGAAGCAGCCAAATCAGCAGTAGCCACGTGCTCAGTAGCAGCCGTTACAAGATCCATGACAAAAATTGATAATGAAATTTTGGCAGCTATTGCTGCAACAAAGGAAGGTGCTAATTACCCACAGGGTTTCCCTTCCAAGTACTCTTATCACTTAAGTCCCGACCAGGTTCCTTATGTAAGAATTCCAGACGTTGGTGATCGGCTGATTCCCAACGCGGACCGCAGAAATTCTTTGATAACAGCCGCACACGAAGGCTTGGCTTCGGCCCATGCTGGCGTGTCTGCAACTCTTTCAATCTTGCAGCAGCGTTACTGGTGGCGTGGTTTATATAAACAAACCCGTACTTATGTCCTTTCTTGTGACATTTGTCAACAGATTAAGCCCTCTACGGTTACACGTCCGCCACAAACACAGCTCTGCATTTCTAATAAACCTTTTGGTTGTATATACCTTGATCACTACGGTCCATTTTCTTCTGACACTGCATATAAATATATCTTAGTTGCAGTTGATTCGTGCACACGTTTCATCCGGGTGTGGCCACAACGCAGTGCTGACGCTCGAAATGTCATCAGGGATTTGCGTGTCTTTGTGGGAATTTTTGCCTGTGGCACCTTCCATTCCGACCAAGGTCCAGCGTTCGCCTCTAAGGCGTACAAGGACGCGATGAGGTCAATGGGGGTGCTGGTGCAATTTTCGTCTCCATATAGGCCTGAGGGCAACTCAATTGTGGAGCGAATGAACCGTGACTTAAAGCAATCCTTGACAGCTAGAGTCTTAGGTACTGGCAGGAACTGGCTGGCCCACTTGTATGGCGTGCAACGTGCACTTAATAATCTCCCTAGAAGATCTCTGGGTGGGCGGACCCCATACGAAATGCTCTTTGGCATACAGATGTATGTGCCAGACCTTGATGGTCTAGACTTGGCGGCGACTGCCGCAATCTTTGACGTAGATAATCATTCTACTATGTTGCAGGACTTACAAGAGACCTGTGACAGACTTGCAAACGAACACTTACCTTCAGCCACTGACGCTGCATTGCAGATTCCGGTTGCCGGCTGGCTTCCGAAGATTGGAGATCTGGTCCGAGAGAAGGTGGAGAACAACAAAGAATTTGGCCCCTCTTATCGAGCATCGGTTCCAGTTCTTGGCTTGAAGGGTACTCGTACAGTCATCTTACCACCGCTTCCTGGTCGCAAAGACAACAGATACATCTCAGTGGACAATGTCAAGCTACAACATCTGGCCGATCCTGAATAGTGTAACACCTGCGGTATCATGTCCGGCAATTTCAAGAAATCCTGTTCGTGGCCCTCCGGTCTCCACAGGCGCTGATGTTGCCATTGGGATGGTCGCTTTGCCAGATCGCCTGCTCAACCTCCCGGCTTCCTCCTGCAACGAGGAAACCGAGTATGCATACCCCGCAAGTGAGTCAGTGGCTCATTTGCCTACAACACCACTGAGCCTAACTCGTTTTTCTTTTGATTCGTCTTCCACCTCATCACTTATCCCGACCAAATTCAGTATTTTTGTATCCTGGTTCAGAGACAATTTTTTGGTCCCTCCGTGGACATACATCTGGTTGGTGCTATTCCTGATTTTCCTGTTCATGTCCATTGGCTTTGTGACAGTTTTTTTCTTGCTCATCAATGGTCACTACTTGCCGGAACGCTCTGCGGTGAACTCTGTTGCTGGAACTTTAGCTCTGCATTCTTCTTCACACATCATGAAACGTGACCACACATTTGTGAACATTTCCGCCTTTCCAGTTGCAGATGGCATCGTGTGGGATGCAGTGAATTTCCAAATCCATGGACCGACAGAGATTATTAATGTACCAAATGTACTTCGTGTTTCCATGGGTGATGTGGTAAAAAAGGAATATTCATTCAGACGATTGGGATGTGCATGCCATTGAATCGTTATTTTCTGATTTAAAATATTATGCTGCTTTTAATGCTGAGGATTTGTACTTAAATTCTGCTAATTATGCCGATTTATATTGTTACCAGCATTACGGTAACCATTTTCTGCATAAACCCAGCACACTTCGAGGTAGTTTCAATTATACCCAGTGGGAACATTGCCCGACCCCTCTGCAAGGTAGCTCCCAAACACTTAAAAATACATTTACTTACTTTACAGACTTTGATAGATCAAACCCAGGGTCCTATTATTTTAAATTGAACGTTTCTTTGAATCAAAAAGTTATGTTGACCCACACCAAATTGCTGTATTCCAGTTCCTTTATGGACGCATTAGATGTGGGTGGCTATGAGCACTGGAAGAACACCATTGACTTAAAATCTATTTGGGGCACTAAATCTTAGCAGGTACGCGGTACAGAAGCTTTGCACAGTGCTTGCCTTATCCCCACCCAAATATTATTTTTAAATAGTACTATATATCAAACAACTTGTTTGGGTTTGGCTACTTCCAAACAATTGAATGCACCTTCCATTTCTGTGTTGTCTTCCTGCCCATACAGGAGCTTGTATTTAAATATTTCCCTCGAAAGTTTGCAAACTTTGTTTCAAAATAATTCCTTTAACCCCTTCGATGCTCGTGACGAGCTCAGCTCGTCATGCTGCGCGGTCGCGCTGCGGCATGACGAGCTGAGCTCATCACGACCACACCCGCGATCGGAATGTCCAGCACAGGAGCGGAATTCCGATCGCGGTCAAGGGGTTAATGTCTCTGCAATTGATCAGTCAGCCTGGTTGGCGTGGCCCATAGCATCTAACGCCTGCCAACTGCGTTTTCATAACTCTGCTCCTGGTTACAAACAGGATAGGCCAGATCCAAGGTTTTCTGACTCGCGTACAGTTACAACATATTCTGTTGGTAAATTATGTAAACAGTGGTTGCAGCACTCTACATTGGATTCCGTGAAACAACATTTATCCCTCCTATCAGGCAACATTGATCTGTCCGACTTTGTTCTAGGGCCTCGCGGTCCAAGACCTAGAAGATTTGTTTATGCGACCTACAATGAAATCTGGAAGCTGTCACAAATTGAAGCTGATTCCCGTTTACGGGAAATAGATCAGGCAAATCTAGAAAAAGTGCTCGCTGTTGTCGATAATAGTATTAACACCCAATCTTCCCGCGTTTACACACTAGAGAATATTGTTTCATCTGTTGTTGATATTGTACAAGATGATGTGTCTGTGTTATATCATGGTCAGAATCAATTGCGTTCAGTGATGCAGTTTGCATGGACTTTGCAAACACTGAAAATGGGCAAGGTTCCATGGCATTTTTTAAACACATCTGCCTTGTTCTTGCCGTTTAATTTGACTGAGAAACAGCAATTCATGTCCATGAAAGATGCAACATACACTATCCTACATATCGAAAAGATAGAACCGTTGCCGTTCTCGGTGGCGGAGACTGACTCAGTGACTCTGCAGTGTGGCTGGTTCACGGGGTTATTACTTTGCGTTTTTCTTTATTTGAATTCAGTTCATGCATGAAACATTATCCTGTAGGCCGTTTTCAGCCTTTAGGCAGTGCCTTTTTACATGAACTTTGGTCCCTACCTTTCACATACAGATGCCTTAGGGATGACAAGGAGGTATTTCTCACAGGGGAGTCTTGCGATTCTACAGTGGGTCATTCCCTAATTTGTAAAAACATTAAATTGCACGGGGCTTGTAATGTTTCTGCCCCGAATCTTGCTTGTATTTTAAAGGGCGTTCCAGCTCCTGTTATATCACCTACTTTCACTGTGCTTGCTAATGGTAGTTATCTGCTTTTAAATAATCAGGACTGCTGTGGGATGCAGGCAGGCATCCCCTACATTGTAACAGTTTCACACCGCGTTGTGTGCTGCAAAAATGTGCTTTTTCCACCCCCGCGTGGGATGGTAGATAGTTCTGTTTGGCCTAACATACCTACTTTGAAGGCGGATTTCAATAAATTGAGCAGAATAAAGGCGCTATTATTAAACCAGGAGGTTATGCTCACTTCCGCGCGGGAGACCTTCGTCCTCCACGTGGCTAGTACCCACAGTGAGATACAGGCCCTTTTGAACACAAACCTCCCCCAAAATTTCGGTGAACTGGTTCACCGTATATTTAATGCATTTAATACTGAAGGTCTTGTGCACTTTTTTAAAGTTGTGGGCTCCGGCCTTTTGACCTCCTTTCAGACTATATTTGGTGTAATTCCGGCTTTTATTCATTCTATTTTTTCCAGCGTCTTTGGAGGCTTCCCATTGATCCTAGCCTTAGCTGCTGGAATATTGCTTATATTTTGCCTGTTGCGCAATGGCTGCACTTCCTGGGGGTCTATACGACTAACCCTGGGCAAAGCACTACGCTACGCTCGCGTAGTTTGCGAGTTTGCGCTACTTCGCACTCACGCGAGTGCACGTAGCACAGTGCAAACACGCGTAGCGTAGCGTAGTGCAGCGGTCATTTTTTGCTTGCTTGCGGTCCTCAACGTCAAGTTGGCGACCGCGAGCAAGCAAAATGACATCCCGGCGAGACTTTTTCCTCGTTCGCGATCAGCAACATCAAGTTGCCGATCGCGAGCATGGAAAATAAACCTCCTGGCGAGATTCTCAACGCGGGGAGGTCAGGTTTCTCATTGCGAGTGGTCGCGTATGCTCGCGACCGCTCGCGATGAGAAACTACCAGTCCGCGTTGAGAAGCTGCCGCTCGAGTAAAAATCTACTCGAGCGGCAGTAAAGACAGCTCGCACTGTGCAAGATGCCGTTTTCAATGATTGCTCAGTGCGGACAACCATCCGGCACTGTGCAATCATCGCGAACAGCGCACTACGCGGTTCGCGTAGTGCTACGCGTAGCTGCGTAGTGCGAAGTGCACTTCGCGTAGCTTCGCGTAGCGCTACTTCGCGAACTACGCCCAGGGTTATATACGACCCAGCGCGGCTACGGATGCTCCGTGAACGCATGATTGACAGCTTCGGCATCCTACCGCTGGCGACACTCAGCGTGTCTTATGGACTTTCTTATCGCTTTGCGTATTTCACTTGCGTGCAACCTGTGATGTCCTGTTTACGATGTCCATTCTCTTGGTCCTTGGATATTTGCCTCTCCAATACGTCTTGTTCAGACCCGGATTTCGACCAATTGATGGGCCCCTTAGTGGCCCATGAACGGGAATGTTCCGGGGCTGGATTAATGGCGCGTGCGGCTGCACTTGGGGTCTTGGCGCAATGGGATATCTGGGCGGCTGCTCAGCATCTCCTACAACGAAGTTATATTGAGTATCACGCAAGTTGTCCCGCAATGCTGATCGCTGCTCCCTATTGTGAGGAACATGAATGCAGTTTTGATTTGTTGAACTGGATGGCATCTCTTTTTTCAAACGATGACAATGATGTCTTTCTGGAAGATGTTGCAGTTTTCTGCGCATACACTCTGATGGATTAAGGACATTAACTTTCAACGAGCTGCATTGCTGGATTTTTTTTTATTCTCTTTGAGTGCCCTATTTTCTGGCCCTATCTAGAATTTTTAATCCCAATTTTTTTTCCCATTCCCTATCCTTCAAAGGGACATTTCCCACAAATAGACGTTTACATTCTGCTCCATCTATTCGAATTCTGTTTTCGTCCTATGTCTTGCCCTATGGACTGACCAGGGGAGGGTGTAGTGTGGATTGTGGCCTCATTGTCGACATTGCTAAGTTAGCTTATGTCTAGCTGCCATGATGCCTTCTTTGCACACGTTACTCTGGGACTTTGTTTTTCCAGACTTTGCTTGTGCCCATTCAGCATTAGAACTGTCTGTCGTTTTGCCTTTCACCTTTTCTCATGTCCTCTGTGGGGTTCGTCTGCACACAATGTACAAGGTCAAAAAACAGCGTCCCTTGTTGTTGCTGTTTTGGTCAGCCCCTCGCACTTAGACATAACATGAAATACAGTTGCACTGGAGAAATTCGTGTGCTTTTAATATTGTGATCTCCCTGTTTGTGGCACTTGGAGAACAACCTTTCCAGGGAGAAGAGCTGTGCTTGTCTGATGATGTAATCCTTGCATCTAGATCTTGAGGTATGGGGGTCCCCCGGACAAAACCCAGTGGTCTTCTGTTTTTATAATAAACTAGTTCCAAGCACGGGGAGGGTGGCAAGGCCTTTTAGTCCTATATCCACTGTCTTTATAAAATGCTGTCCCCGTTTGTATTCTATGGAATTGTAACCATGCTTACTGTTTTAACTTTATGCATTATGCTGCTAGTACTGGCACGTGTACTGTGTCTTAGAGCACGTTAGTTGAAATAAACATTTTAAACTATACAGTGTCTCTTAATACGCACGTTGTGGACAAGTATGAGTGAATAATGAAAGAGTGTTCTTGCTCCTGCGATTCCTGAAAGAGTCCGTGTTCTGGGATGTCTAATCATTGGTAGCTTCGCTGTAGTACGGAGAACGAATGTGACACTATAGCTAGTTGGATTGGGATTTTGGGTACTAAGGTGTATGGTTGGTACACCACTATACACCGAGGTCCTGTTTTCCTGCGCATAGTTCTGTATATGTGCAGAATCTCCGCAACACTAAAAAATACCTAAACACATTATGGGGACCAGTCCTGCTAACCTACTGGTCCTCACAAATATTCTCTCTCTCTCTCTCTTTCTCTCCCCCCGTTCCCAGTGCACCACATTGCAGACCCCACGCTCCCGCTCAACCGTGAAAGCTGATAAACATAGTAACATGTGAGAAAGTGAAGCAACAAGGACTGGGTGATCCGGCAATGTTGTGTTTTTCACCAAACTGTCCTCAAGGCTGCAGGGAGAGGTGACTCGATCAGACACATAAGTAGTCTTGGGGTCATTGTCACTAGGGGCCTGCCAGTGCACCTCACTAAAGTATACAAAAAGTGATGGATGGAAAGGAATTAATCTCAGCCACTGGTAATTACTTGGAGCCGCAACCCAATCATCGTTATTTTGCACACTATGCCACCTTACTTTGGACCCAGCCATATGCAAATCAGTCTTGATCCAGCTCCAATGAGAATAGTCCAGGCCGAACTGCTAGTCCAGCTCCTCCTTGAACTGGAACAGAAGCAACCCAAGACCGGTTTCGCCTTAGTCAGCTTAGTCAGCTTGTCAGCCAGGAATAGGTTGGCACCAGTGAGACCGTGTGCCAGTGAGCAGCAACATCTTCAGATTATATAGGCCCCTACCATGCACCCTCTTAGGATATGGTAAGTTCTGCCAGGCGAACTCTGTCTTTCTGCTCACACCTAACCCATCCCAGATAAGACCACCCGACCAGACAGTCTCTTGTGACATGTACCCTGACAGACAATAAATATTAGGATATGTTCAACCCCAGCCCCCCTCTCCCCAAAGATATGCCCCTGCATATTCATGTGTCTTTAGAGCACATGTAGAGAAGTGGCGGTGGATTTCTGGAAAAAAAGTAATTCTTTGTGCCTTAGTTGTCAAAACCTAACTGACAGGTAGAAACCATCCTAAGAATTTTACTGGCAGGAGCAAAAAACATTCTTACACGACTGAAAGGTGTAAAAAAATAGCATCTTTTATTAATCTCATGCAAGGCATGAGAACAGGTACAAAGTGGGCGTGCAAAAATATGACTATGAGATTGACCCCTGTGTATTTACACATTACCCTTATACTAATAGCTGTTTGTTAAAAACAGTGATAAATATGGAGGTGATCTACTTCAGCAAACTTTCTTTTAATGCACTTTATTGTTTTGGATTTAACAAGCACAATGCACAATTACAAGCCATCACAGGACCAAAAGCACTTAATGGTCACATCAACTGTTCACGTTTAAGGCACGTGGCACAATGTGGCATGTAGCTCGGGAAAAAACAAATGGTACAATGCATACATTTTCAACGTAATATTTTAGCACGCAGTTTTTTCTACTCTAGACTTTCCCACACGTTTAAAGATAACTATGTAAATTACGTGTACCACGCTGGTTTCTATTTATTTCACGTGTGGGATGCAGTAAATTTCCAAATCCATGGACCGACAGAGATTATTAATGTACCAAATGTACTTCGTGTTTCCATGGGTGATGTGGTACAAAGGAATATTCATTCAGACTATTGGGATGTGCATGCCATTGAATCGTTATTTTCTGATTTAAAATATTATGCTGCTTTTAATGCTGAGGATTTGTACTTAAATTCTGCTAATTATGCCGATTTATATTGTTACCAGCATTACGGTAACCATTTTCTGCATAAACCCAGCACACTTCGAGGTAGTTTCAATTATACCCAGTGGGAACATTGCCCAACCCCTCTGCAAGGTAGCTCCCAAACACTTAAAAATAAATTTACTTACTTTACAGACTTTGATAGATCAAACCCAGGGTCCTATTATTTTAAATTGAACGTTTCTTTCAATCAAAAAGTTATGTTGACCCACACCAAATTGCTGTATTCCAGTTCCTTTATGGACGCATTAGATGTGGGTGGCTATGAGCACTGGAAGAACACCATTGACTTAAAATCTATTTGGGGCACTAAATCTTAGCAGGTACGCGGTACAGAAGCTTTGCACTGTGCTTGCCTTATCCCCACCCAAATATTATTTTTAAATAGTACTATATATCAAACAACTTGTTTGGGTTTGGCTACTTCCAAACAATTGAATGCACCTTCCATTCCTGTGTTGTCTTCCTGGCCATACAGGAGCTTGTATTTAAATATTTCCCTCGAAAGTTTGCAAACGTTGTTTCAAAATAATTCCTTTAATGTCTCTGCAATTGATCAGTCAGCCTGGTTGACGTGGCCCATAGCATCTAACGCCTGCCAACTGCGTTTTCATAACTCTGCTCCTGGTTACAAACAGGATAGGCCAGATCCAAGGTTTTCTGACTCGCGTACAGTTACAACATATTCTGTTGGTAAATTATGTAAACAGTGGTTGCAGCACTCTACATTGGATTCCGTGAAACAACATTTATCCCTCCTATCAGGCAACATTGATCTGTCCGACTTTGTTCTAGGGCCTCGCGGTCCAAGACCTAGAAGATTTGTTTATGCGACCTACAATGAAATCTGGAAGCTTTCACAAATTGAAGCTGATTCCCGTTTACGGGAAATAGATCAGGCAAATCTAGAAAAAGTGCTCGCTGTTGTCGATAATAGTATTAACACCTTATCTTCCCGCGTTTACACACTAGAGAATATTGTTTCATCTGTTGTTGATATTGTACAAGATGATGTGTCTGTGTTATATCATGGTCAGAATCAATTGCGTTCAGTGATGCAGTTTGCATGGACTTTGCAAACACTGAAAATGGGCAAGGTTCCATGGAATTTTTTAAACACATCTGCCGTGTTCTTGCCTTTTAATTTGACTGAGAAATAGCAATTCATGTCCATGAAAGATGCAACATACACTATCCTACATATCGAAAAGATAGAGCCGTTGCCGTTCTCGGTGGCGGAGACTGACTCTGCAGTGTGGCTGGTTCACGGGGTTATTACTTTGCGTTTTTCTTTATTTGAATTCAGTTCATGCATGAAACATTATCCTGTAGGCCGTTTTCAGCCTTTAGGCAGTGCCTTTTTACATGAACTTTGGTCCCTACCTTTCACATACAGATGCCTTAGGGATGACAAGGAGGTATTTCTCACAGGGGAGTCTTGCGATTCTACAGTGGGTCATTCCCTAATTTCTAAAACATTAAATTGCACGGGGCTTGTAATGTTTCTGCCCTGAATCTTGCTTGTATTTTAAAGGGCGTTCCAGCTCCTGTTATATCACCTACTTTCACTGTGCTTGCTAATGGTAGCTATCTGCTTTTAAATAATCAGGACTGCTGTGGGATGCAGGCAGGCATCCCCTACATTGTAACAGTTTCACACCGCGTTGTGTGCTGCAAAAATGTGCTTTTTCCACCCCCGCGTGGGATGGTAGATAGTTCTGTTTGGCCTAACATACCTACTTTGAAGGCGGATTTCAATAAATTGAGCAGAATAAAGGCGCTATTATTAAACCAGGAGGTTATGCTCACTTCCGCGCGGGAGACCTTCGTCCTCCAGGTGGCTAGTACCCACAGTGAGATACAGGCCCTTTTGAACACAAACCTCCCCCAAAATTTCGGTGAACTGGTTCACCGTATATTTAATGCATCTAATACCGAAGGTCTTGTGCACTTTTTTAAAGTTGTGGGCTCCGGCCTTTTGACCTCCTTTCAGACTATATTTGGTGTAATTCCGGCTTTTATTCATTCTATTTTTTCCAGCGTCTTTGGAGGCTTCCCATTGATCCTAGCCTTAGCTGCTAGAATATTGCTTATATTTTGCCTGTTGCGCAATGGCTGCACTTCCTGGGGGTCTATACGACCCAGCGCGGCTACGGATGCTCCGTGAACGCATGATTGACAGCTTCGGCATCCTACCGCTGGCGACACTCAGCGTGTCTTATGGACTTTCTTATCGCTTTGGGTATTTCACTTGCGTGCAACCTGTGATGTCCTGTTTACGATGTCCATTCTCTTGGTCCTTGGATATTTGCCTCTCCAATACGTCTTGCTCGGACCCGGATTTCGACCAGTTGATGGGCCCCTTAGTGGCCCATGAACGGGAATGTTCCAGGGCTGGATTAATGGCGCGTGCGGCTGCACTTGGGGTTTTGGCGCAATGGGATATCTGGGAGGCTGCTCAGCATCTCCTACAACGAAGTTATATTGAGTATCACGCAAGTTGTCCCGCAATGCTGATCGCTGCTCCCTATTGTGAGGAACATGAATGCAGTTTTGATTTGTTGAACTGGATGGCATCTCTTTTTTCAAACGATGACAATGATGTCTTTCTGGAAGGTGTTGCAGTTTTCTGCGAATACAGTCTGATGGATTAAGGACATTAACTTTCAACGAGCTGCATTGCTGGATTTTTTTTTATTCTCTTTGAGTGCCCTATTTTCTGGCCCTATCTAGAATTTTTAATCCCAATTTTTTTTTCCCATTCCCTATCCTTTAAAGGGACATTTCCCACAAATAGACATTCTGCTCCATCTATTCGAATTCTGTTTTCGTCCTATGTCTTGCCTTATGGACTGACCAGGGGAGGGTGTAGTGTGGATTGTGGTCTCATTGTCGACATTGCTAAGTTAGCTTAGGTCTAGCTGCCATGATGCCTTCTTTGCACACGTTACTCTGGGACTTTGTTTTTCCAGACTCTGCTTGTGCCCATTCAGCATTAGAACTGTCTGTCGTTTTGCCTTTCACCTTTTCTCATGTCCTCTGTGGGGTTCGTCTGCACACAATGTACAAGGTCAAAAAACAGCGTCCCTTGTTGTTGCTGTTTTGGTCAGCCCCTCGCACTTAGACATAACATGAAATACAGCTGCACTGGAGAAATTTGTGTGCTTTTAATATTGTGATCTCCCTGTTTGTGGCACTTGGAGAACAACCTTTCCAGGAGAAGAGCTGTGCTTGTCTGATGATGTAATCCTTGCATCTAGATCTTGAGGTATGGGGTCCCCGGTCAAAACCCAGAGGTCTTCTGTTTTTATAATAAACTAGTTCCAAGCACGGGGAGGGTGGCAAGGCCTTTTAGTCCTATATCCACTGTCTTTATAAAATGCTGTCCCCGTTTGTATTCTATGGAATTGTAACCATGCTTACTGTTTTAACTTTATGCATTATGCTGCTAGTACTGGCACGTGTACTGTGTCTTAGAGCACGTTAGTTGAAATAAACATTTTAAACTATACAGTGTCTCTTAATACGCACGTTGTGGACAAGTATGAGTGAATAATGAAAGAGTGTTCTTGCTCCCGCGATTCCTGAAAGAGTCCGTGTTCTGTGATGTCTAATCATTGGTAGCTTCGCTGTAGTACGGACAACGAATGTGACACTATAGCTAGTCAGATTGGGATTTTGGGTACTAAGGTGTATGGTTGGTACACCACTATACACCGAGGTCCTGTTTTCCTGCGCATAGTTCTGTATATTTGCAGAATCTCCGCAACACTAAAAAATACCTAAACACATTATGGGGACCAGTCCTGCTAACCTACTGGTCCTCACAAATATTCTCTCGCTCTCTCTCTCTCTCTTTCTCTCCCCCCCTTCCCAGTGCACCACATTGCAGACCCCACGCTCCCGCTCAACCGTGAAAGCTGATAAACATAGTAACATGTGAGAAAGTGAAGCAACAAGGACTGGGTGATCCGGCAATGTTGTGTTTTTCACCAAACTGTCCTCAAGGCTGCAGGGAGAGGTGACTCGATCAGACACATAAGTAGTCTTGGGGTCATTGTCACTAGGGGCCTGCCAGTGCACCTCACTAAAGTATACAAAAAAGTGATGGATGGAAAGGAATTAATCTCAGCCACTGGTAATTACTTGGAGCCGCAACCCAATCATCGTTATTTTGCACACTATGCCACCTTACTTTGGACCCAGCCATATGCAAATCAGTCTTGATCCAGCTCCAATGAGAATAGTCCAGGCCGAACTGCTAGTCCAGCTCCTCCTTGAACTGGAACAGAAGCAACCCAAGACCGGTTTCGCCTTAGTCAGCTTAGTCAGCTTGTCAGCCAGGAATAGGTTGGCACCAGTGAGACCGTGTGCCAGTGAGCAGCAACATCTTCAGATTATATAGGTCCCTACCATGCACCCTCTTAGGATATGGTAAGTTCTGCCAGGCGAACTCTGTCTTTCTGCTCACACCTGACCCATCCCAGATAAGACCATCCGACCAGACAGTCTCTCGTGACATGTACCCTGACAGACAATAAATATTAGGATATGTTCAACCCCAGCCCCCCTCTCCCCAAAGATATGCCCCTGCATATTCATGTGTCTTTAGAGCACATGTAGAGAAGTGGCGGTGGATTTCTGGAAAAAAAGTAATTCTTTGTGCCTTAGTTGTCAAAACCTAACTGACAGGTAGAAACCATCCTAAGAATTTTACTGGCAGGAGCAAAAAACATTCTTACACGACTGAAAGGTGTAAAAAAATAGCATCTTTTATTAATCTCATGCAAGGCATGAGAACAGGTACAAAGTGGGCGTGCAAAAATATGACTATGAGATTGACCCCTGTGTATTTACACATTACCCTTATACTAATAGCTGTTTGTTAAAAACAGTGATAAATATGGAGGTGATCTACTTCAGCAAACTTTCTTTTAATGCACTTTATTGTTTTGGATTTAACAAGCACAATGCACAATTACAAGCCATCACAGGACCAAAAGCACTTAATGGTCACATCAACTGTTCACGTTTAAGGCACGTGGCACAATGTGGCATGTAGCTCGGGAAAAAACAAATGTTACAATGCATACATTTTCAACGTAATATTTTAGCACGCAGTTTTTTCTACTCTAGACTTTCCCACACGTTTAAAGGTAACTCTGTAAATTACGTGTACCACGCTGGTTTCTATTTATTTCACATTAAATTAGGGTAAGCTTTAAATGCTGTTATGTTGAAATATGATTCAATGTTTGTAAGAGATATAGCTTGTATGAACCAAAATTATTCCCTCACTTTAATGGGCAATACCGCAGGTAGTACTATTGAGTTTATATTATATTCAACTAAATTCTCACCTCTCCTCCTTGATCCCAAAATGTTTTAGTGACCATAATCCACTTACCATCATCTTAAAGTAACACGTGGGACGAGGGACAAAGGAACAACACGCAGACATAGACAACTCGAAAAATAAGGGTTTGACAATTAAATGGTCTAAGGTAAATCCCGTAGCACTCATTAAAACAAATGTAAATGAAAACCTGCGGCCAATTTTAACTTGTTTATGGCAAGTATTAGCGGGGTTTGAAAGCATATGCAGGTCAATTTCAAAAAAAGTGACCTCAAGTCGAGTCACTACAGAGCATACGGCGCATAGCTGGTTTAAAAAGAAATGTACAGCTTCCCATAGACATTTGAAAGACGCCCTTAAAGTAATTCCCCATTCTTTATGTGACGTGAGGAATGCTAGGCACTTACATAAAGGTATAGTGGAGAAAAGGAAAACGAAATTATGGCTAAAGCTTGGGAAGACCTCCAGGCTGCAGCACAAATAAGGGATAGCACTAGATTCTGGGAAGCAGTACATCATCCTTTTTGTAAAGACTCTGATGTCCCAAAGGTTGACTGTCTCCTCCCAGGTGAGCAGTGCGTATCACACTTTGTGAAGATCTTCCAATCAGAAAAGGAGCTGTCACAATCTTCTGATCCGGCAACGTGCGGGTTTATCCCGGATGAAAATATGCAGGACCCTATGCCTCCCATAGAACCTATTGAAGTAGCACTGGCCAGTGGCGGCTCTTCGAGGGAGTGCTGCGGGGCGGTGGGGCGGGGCGGGGGAGGGGCAGGGTGGAGGGTAGTAAACTCCGGCATACGGCGCAACGGAGTTAAGTAAATAAATAAATAAATAAAACAATTTACATTGCGCGCGCTGCATCGCCGAGTTGGCGTTGCAGCGCGCACAATGTAAATTGTTTTATTTATTTACTTAACTCCGTTGCGCCGTATGCCGGAGTTTACTAACCCCCACCATGCCCCTCCCCCGCCCCGACGCCCCACAGCACTCCCTCGGCGAGCCGCCACTGGCACTGGCTATAAAATAATGTGCCCTAGTGAAAGCTGCAGGACCATATGGGTCCTAGCAGTTTTGTATAAATCTACTATTGATTTATGGGCCCCATTGCTGAATAATGTGCTAAGGAGTGCCGTTAAAAGCTCCATCCCAGCATCATGTAGGACTGCCATCATTGTCCCTATCTTTAAACAAGCATTGGCATAGTCAATAGGTCTCGCCTTTGGGACCTTATAAGTGTTTAGCCAGAGATATTGGCAATGTTTTTAAGGTATGTTGTAGAGCAATGTAGCTGCTGTGTTCAATACTGTAAATTTTGTGTGCAAGTTGTGCTTAGTGTAGTGACGTTAGGGCAGTGGCATGGTGTGGAATGTAGTGGTGAGTTGTGATATGATGTGTGTTGGTGGTATGTATGTGTGTAGTGTTTTTTGCTGGTGTGTATGTTGGTGGTATATGTAAGTTACGCTTACGGAGGCCAAGTACCCCGTGTTGAAACCCCGGTTTGAATTACGTGTTATCTGCTGGACAGATACGGTTTACCAAATATACAGCTCGGAGAGAGAAGAAGCCTTCCCTCCTTTTGATGTGCTAAAGACACGGAACTAGTCTGGACTTCTTCTTTATTATTCTTCTTCTTTATTATTATCAAACAGATTGGGATTCTATCCATCTAGAACTACTGACACAAGAAAGTGAATCATCAATAAGGAGTCTGGTTGCTTAATACATGAGTGCGAAGGTTTTTTAGCCTCATATTAAGTTGTGTGTGGAGAGGAACGTAGTCCGTATTCCTGAACTATTTTTAGTCGGGCAGTATACATTTTTATGTTGAAGAAATATTCAAGCAAGGTGGGAAGATATTGGCTTTCCTGAAGAAGGTGGGGGTGATATTTCGTTGGACCCACCGAAACGCATCGATGCTTTGTAGTTGAATACATCACGGATTAATGACAAAGTGCAACACTTTATGGTGATTATTTAACAAGAATTTGTTGTTTTAATTGTGTGCATTTATATCAAAAAAAATTCTGTCTGATTATTGTGATGTTTTCTTGATTTGAAAATATTTTTTCTTGCTGCTTTCCCACTCGCTGTAGTTGTATGTTTTTTTTAATTTGTTTTCTCAAATTCATTTTCGGATTTGTGATTAGTCGTTTTTATTGAATGTTACATTTGAGTATGAAATTGTCTTATAAAATGTTTTTAACACTGTGAATTGTTAGTATATGTACATATATATTTTTAATAAATTGAAGAGAGTAAAATAAATTTGTTCTTTCTGACTTGATTTTAGAGTTCATGTAATTTGCACCTCTGTGTTGGGTTTACACTGGATGATTGATATTTAGTTTGGTGGTGGATGTGAGAATCAGTTCTTGTGGCGGTATATTTGTTCCCAAGGGGATTGTTTTTTTGACTATTGGTATATGTAAGTTTACACCCCCCCAAAAAACAATTGTAATGATATTAATTATGAGCGTAGTGTGATGCGGTTAATGTCTTTTGTAAGCTTTTTAAAATCAAATACATTGTTTTGTTATTTGTGTCGGAGCATTAGGTGCGCAGCGGTCACAGGGCTGTGCTTGGAGCATTAGGTGCGCTGCGGTCACAGGGCTGTGCTTCAAAGCGCCACGAAGCTGCAGGCCCCACCAGTAGTGCTGTTTACAGTATGCCTCTCCCTGCATTGGAACAGGGGCAGATATTTCTCTTTTTTTTCTGCAGATTTATACAGCGCAAACTCGACCCGAAAGTTTTGGAGCGCTTTACATGAGCTCTAGTTACGTTACACAAGGACACTTTAATATGCGGTCTACCAGCGTGTGCTGTGAGAAATTTCGCAAAACTGCCCAATGATTAACATGGGTTTCTCAAAAACAGGCATTTTTTGTGAGTAAGCACAGTGGTCGCACAAAGTAGCGGTAAGCAGTGGCGAGGTAAAGCCGAGCAAAAGATGTATGTTTTTGTGTTAATCTAGGAAGTCTGCTAATTATATAAATTTGAAAGCTTCGTGCAGCCCGTGACATGCCAGCTATGCCGTTTCACTGATTAGTTTTGAAAAAGTATGAATATGATAAGGACCTGTGAATGTGTGTGCGCTGCTGGGATATCTAATTAACTGGAAGTTATGTAGTTAACTTTCAATCCAGAAAGTTGTGGCACTTGTAATGCGCTGTAAAAAAACAGAAGGAACAAGAACGGGCGCAAAAGTGAAAGCAAATCGCGCGGCAAATTATAAACAAGCGCGGTCCCCAAAGTGAAAGCGGGCCGCGGTACAAATAATAATAACAAACAAGGAAGAGTGGGAGGGGGTGCAAACATAGAGCGCAGGCTGCAAATGAAAACAAGTAGCTCAAGAGGAGTGGTGGGGGCGGGCACAGGAATGCAGCTGCTGCCCTGTGCGCCGCTGCTCGCTCCCGAGAGCAAAACACTGTGGGAGTCAACTTTACAAAAAGAGGTGGGACATGCACCCGCCTTTACCCATTTGCGTGCTTTCATTCAAAAGCCAATCCTATGCGTGGGGGGAGTCAGACCCACACGGGGTAGTTTAGAGTAGTTACAAGAAGCCTCGCAGAGCAGCGCATGCGCGCTGCGCTAGGCTCGACCTAAAAAGGAGATTGAGCTTCACCCACCTGTTATAGGCCGATATCCCTCTTAGATACAAGTGTTAATATCCTGGGCTGAGTACATTTGTCCTGTTTAACGTCCTGGGCCAACGAAAATAAGATCCTGTCCGATGCACAATTTTTTTGAGACCATATATTCGAACAGTGGAGCAATCATTGAATTTGTATCTTATTGCATGGAAATATGTTATTGCCAAAAAGGGAGCTCTACGTATTGCATTTATAGACCTAACAAGTGCTTGTGATCAAGTCAACGGGATCTAACAGTGGCAGTCCATTTTGGCCCACGGGGTGAGAAGACTCAACAGATCAGATCCTCACAGGGAGTAAGACAGGGTGTATTTTAGCCCCTTTTCTTTTTCTCCTTTATATAAATGGGATTAGCAGCCATCTAATAGAGACAGGAAAGGATATGCCCAGGATAGAGAACCAACATATACCCATTCTGTTGTACGCAGATGACGCGTTAATATTGTCGTGCACTGCAAATGGTCTACAGGCGCTATTGAACTCCTTGCAATACATGCAAGACCTGGATTTAAAAGTAAATTATTCCAAAATATATATTATGACATGCGGCTACCCAAATACAAAAACAAAGTCTTTTTCAATGAGGGGCACCTTTTTGGGGAAAGTAAAGTCTTTTAATTATTTAGGAATTATTTTCAGTGCATATCTCTCTTGGAAAGCACTCCTAAATGTAAAAGAGCAACAACTTGGGAGAAATACGGAGGCAATTTTTAGATTTGCCCAGAAGTTAAAGCATAAACTTATCAAAGAGATGCTGAACTTATATAAAAGTAACAGCATATCAACCGGCCTATATGGAGCAGGCCTTTGGGGGTATTGCAATTCTGGTGCCCTGCAGCGGATAGAAAATGATTTTGCCGGTAGATTATTGGCAGTACCAAATAGCGACCTAAAGCACACTGCAACTTATAGCATCCCTTAAAAGATAATGGTATGTTTGCTTAGCCTTATTGTAGATTGTTCGATCCTTTTATACAATAATGGAATGAAGTTCTAAAGCATGTGTCACTTTATAGCATTCCTTTCCTTTAAAGATAAATGGTATGCTTGTTAAGTCCTTTTGTGCAATTCTGAACTAACTATAGGTCTTGTCTTGTGTACCAAACGGAACAGAGTTTTTAAATAGTATGGAATATTTATATTGTTTTTATATGAAAATGTCATGTCTGTAAGGATCTCTTAAATGAGAGAACTATTGTGTATTGTGTGCATTTGTTTTGAGTAATTAGAATTACTTGCGAAGTATCCTCCTTTGAAATTTATTGATGAATATTCGAGTTTAAACCTCTTACTTTTGTGCCTGAAGTTTTAAGTATTTTAAACATGTTTTATGATATGTGCACTGTGTTGCTCTTGACCTTTATGGCTTTTCGGAGAATAAAGTCAAACTGAACTTTACATTAATATTATTTATCATTTTTTAGATATTTTACCTCTAGATTTTTAAATTCTAAACACATAATAAACTTTCCTATGTGAAAAAACAAAATTACAATTTGCAGTCCCCTGTCAAGATGGTAGCCGTTTTCTGACTGTTAACAAGGTCTGTGCATTTGACATAATATTTTCACAACAATAAAACATGCTCCAGTCATAAATAATTCTGAAACAAAATTTATATGTGAAACATTTTCTGCAAAATATAATGCAACTACACTAAACCATCTAAATCAATGTATTAAATTTTGTCACCACTCCTAAGATGACAATTCTGGTGAGAGGAGACACTGGCAAGAGGCAGCTTTAGAGAAGAGCCCAATCTAGCTTTGCCATATGGTAAGTACACATGCACCCAAACACCATTAATAGAAATTATCAGACAATAGTGCCAAATAAAATACAGGGTTTTTTCAAGCATAGAACTATCATTGCTTACCAGTCTTCAAAGGCTTCTTTTAAGTTCATTTTCAAATCAGGAACAATTCTGCCCATTAAAAAACAGAAAGGTAATAAATACAATTTTTTGTTTTAAAAATTATAATTAACCTTAATTTTATTTTTTCCGAAATAGGAACGGTCACAGAAATTAGCCATTGTTTTGTTTTTCAGCATGAACCACTGCTAAAAGAAATTTAACAATTAGGACTTTATTAACATTAATTGTTTTTTTAATACAGAAAACCACAACCAAATCACACAGAAGTCGATAGCCTCAATCCATTTGTGCAAAACCAAAATACTCCACTACAATTCAAATAAGGTAATCACACAAGAGGAAACTTTAGTCAAAATGTTTATATTAAAAATAAACTAAAATTCTAAGGGGTTTCCCCAAATAAAATATCAATCGAACTTTCTTTCCACAGGAAAATAATTAAACTTTTTAAATTACAGGAAAATAAAGGACTCATAATAAAACTACATCTCCTATATCAAAAAATATTATTATGTTTCTACTTTTTTTACAACAAGAAATACCAAAAAACCTTTACCAACAATACCACAACCATAGTAAAAAACCAACCACCACATCAACCCAAAAATGTAAACAACAGGTCCCTAGGTAAACAAAACAATTACCTATTGAAACATTAAATATGTTTTTAAAACATTATGGGACTGTATGAATAAAATAATAACATTCTTATCTCAACATTTTTGAAAATATTCTGTAGAATGGAGAATATTCGTGAGGCGACATTGATTTTCTTCAAACATGGATATAGAATATTAAAACATGAAGGGACTCACAACTCCCAAGAAGAGACCTCGACTAACCCCAAAATCTCGCAGAGGGTTTAACAAACTCTAGATAGGTTTATGAAGCACAGTCCTACCTTATCCCTCTCCTAGCTGAAATAAATGACCGATCCCGACGACCATGGCAGGTCTATGTCACTCTAACACTTACACAAGGAAATTACTATTCTGACTGGGACCCGATCCTACCTCCCTTTCCCCCCTTTTTCTTCCCAATCCATTTGTACCATTCCTAAAACGATACATGTATAGCTTATCTAACTCCACCTCTGTCAGATACAGCTCAAACCTCTGCCATTTACTGAGTACCACTCATCCCAACTAGACCATATCGTACCTACTTATGCTAAACTATCACTGAATACACTCATTAGTTCATGGTACAAACATTGTAGGACGCTGCGATCAATAATGTGTGTACACCTATATATTTGTTCTGACTTCTACTATATCCTCCGTCATGCTGTATTGCTAGATTGCACGTGATGTACCTGAATTACTGTTTCTATAGAATTCTACCAAACGTATGGAATTTAAAAAAAACATGAATGATACCTTTATAGCAAGGACAGACATATTGAACCCAGGGCTCTTTGGTGGTGTGTCAATTATTTCTCTACATGTAGCAGAGGCAGAGCGGTTACTCTGGGATATTTATATTGAACATACCTTCAAACATAAGCACTCTGCCTCTGCAACTGAGGTAGAAGTGTTGGAAAATCCACAACAAATTAAACACCTTGCAACTAACTCCAATGACCACTCTAACATTGATGTAAAAAACATTGCTATTTATGTGCTTGCCGCTCCAAATTTAAAATGTTTAATAAGTTGTAAAAAACAGGCAAGTAAAGTAGAATCCCCCACCTAAAAAAATAGTGCTATAGAAATTCTCCATCGCTAACCAAAACCTATAACCACGAACCCTTTCTGTTTTATAGAAACAAACACCCTATTAAATGTATACTAATTATTTGCATACACTAGAAAACAGTACTGCTTGAGTGATGGATGGTACTTTTAAATTAACCCCACATCCATTCACCAACATATATACTATTCACAATAGTATAAATAAGAACATTATGCCCTTAATTTATGCTTTGCTACAGGCAAGCAATCAGCTGCTTACAGTGAATTTTCAAATGTAATAAAAGACGCAACTAGAAACAAAAGCCCAGAAAAACGTAATAATAAATTTTCAATTTGCAAATATTACAACAGTTAGAATAATTTACCCCAAGGCACAAATTCAAGGATGTTTTTTTCCACTTTTATCCGGCTATTTGGAACAAAATACTAAAGACATCTTTAGCAGCAGACTACATATCCGGTAGCAAATTATTATTAAACAATAAATGCATTAGCTTTTGTCCCGTCTGCATGCGTAGATAATTTCTACACTGCAATCGTTCAATCAGAATATGTTTTACAAAATGAGGAAAAGCTGGCCCCACTTCTAAATTACTTTGAAGAAACATGGGTTGGCCAACCAAACAGGTCGGGCAGCAGAAGAACTGCAAAATTGCACATTGAATGGTGGAATTGCTACCTGATCTGTTTAGAGGGAGGAGCAAAAACTAATAATGCTGTGGAGGGTTGGTGTAACTCATTCAATAGCGCAATTGGCAAAGACACCCAAACTTCTATCCTTTTTGGGAATTTTTAAAAAAAGGAGCAACATTGCTAATAAATAAGAGAAGGTCAATCTTTTGCAAGTAGTCTGCAGCACATTCATCTAATTACAATTGAAAAAAGAAATAATATTGAAACACGATCTTACCAGGTAAGATCGTTTTCTTTTATTCAAGTGCCAGTAGTGTTTTAAAATCCTTCTACTGTCACGCAATCATAATCCATACATTAATCCTCAGATGCAACATTTGAAAAACCTGAAAATGTGTTTTTGTAAAACTTCCAATAAAAGAACCACTCCAGGAAGCTTAAAAAATAACATCCACTAGTAATGCCATTTAAAAATTCCCCACAAATATATTTTTCACAAAAAAAATGGCTCCCTGTTAAAAGGGAACATGACTGCAGGGAGTATTAACATCTTTCAGATATTATACTCCCAACTTCCTACAGTTAAAATTAAATACCATAAAACACATAATTAACAAAAAATGAAAAGATTTGTTTTATTGAAAAGAAAAAAGAAAGTAGTAGTTGAAAAGTAAATATACAACCTAGCATGTTTTAAAACCAAAATCAGAAAAAAGTCGCAATAGAGCCACTTAAATAAAAAATTAAAAAGATTCTGGTAGCGCGCAAAAAGGATAATACTACAAAGTAAACCAGCACAAAAAAGTATATTACTCAACCTAAAACACCTTCCTTAGACTATCTCTACAGTAAAGGTATCTTAAGAACTACATACAATTAAAGGTTCCTACCTCTCCGAATCAGTGGAATCCATCTGTCTTGACCGCAGTGCTCCACCGCCTACAGAGAAAAATGTAACAGCATGAAATACATTAAAAAAAGGCCATGGTTAAAAATAGGAAAAGGACAACTGCAATATAGGAAATAATGGAAAACCATGAGAAAATGTGTTTGATTTGTTTTTAAAATAAATTGTTTAAAAATGTTATTAAAATAAACGCTTTCTTACTCATTTTCCCCCAAAAATAAGTACATGTAAATAAAATATTAAAATAAAGAATTACCATTTTGTTACTTTTTAAAAAATAAAATCGATATTTTTAAAAGTATCTATTATTTATAATAAATGACTTCATATGTTTAAGGTATTTACTTACAAATGTGTTGGAAAAATGACCTACATTTATACAAAGTCATTTGTTATTTTTGTGTATATAGTATTTATTATAGATTTACAAATAAATGGTCTTAATTTAGTAGCTGACACAATACAATAGTATTTTTAGTATAATGTAGAGCACTAAAAATATTAAATAAAATAATAATATACATTACAGTTTTTTAACTCATTTCTGATTTCTCCTCACCCAAAGCCCCTAATCCCCATATAGTCCACTCCTGAAAAATCAAATATGTTAGCATTATGACAAAAAATGATAGGTTTTTTTTAAAAAAAGGAAGATAATACCAGTGTATTAATAAAATACTTTTTACCAAATACTCAAGTATTTTTTATAATTAATTCAAATCATTTTTAAATTACTCCCCATCCAGCACCACTAAAACACCTTACATCCCATTACTAAAAATACATTATTTTAGAATTTTCAAAAATAACATCTGAGTAGTTGTAAAAATTGAGCACTAACCTGATAGGTTGTGTAATCCAGTAGGAGCGAGAGAGATCAAAGAAGACAGATCACCACACCTCCCAGAAACTGTCACAGTCTGAACGCATTCCTGCACTTCAAACTGGGTCAGTCCCCAGGGAATAGGGGAATGGGATTTGAGACAAAGAGAGACGTCTTCTGGTCTGCCTGACCACTCTACGTAAGCGTCCCTTCTATCTTCTGACTGGTGTTCTCAACAGTGGTGGGTAATTTTTGTGTGTGTGGTCTTACTAAAATAAAGAGGAAAAAGTGCATTTATCATAAATTCTTAAGCCTAAACTACATTATCAAATCCCTATTTCTCTGATTACCACATTATCTTCCCCGATCTTACTTGTTTATCACCTCTTTCCCACTAGGGAGGTTATTTATCCTTAACTTCAGGACCATGTATTTTCATATGGAATGTTTTGAGAAAAGAAAACAGTCAGTTTGTCCCTTCTAGGGTATTTGAATGTACTTGTTTTCTACCTCTTCTAGAGAACATCCCAAACTCCCACCTTTTGATGACCTGGCTTCATACACACTATAACTGCAGCAATGGTTTTATACAAGAATTAATACTCATTCCTCAAAAACTGTAAAATTTAATTTTCTTTTTAACAGTTCCAAAGATTAGCGCACCAAAAATAGTTCCAGTAGCCAAGCAATGAGGTAACACAACAAGGCTTCTATTATAGGGCCTGATTTTGAGTCTCGCGGTCAAAGTCCGTCAGACTCGCGGTGGCGGTCCTGCGACCACCCTATTATGAGGCGGCCATTTGGACCATCCACGGCTGCGCCAGGGAACCGCCGTTCCCTGGCCGTAGCACAGCGCAGAGGGCTATATATTATGCAAGGCTGGACCGCCACGGTCCGCCAAGCATATTATGAGTTTCCCCTCTGCCAGCCATTTCATGGCGGGCTCACCTTAATGAAAAGGTGGGCGGAGGGGAAACAAAGGGTACCCTACACCACCGCCAAAGTCGACATCAGGCAAAAAAGCATATGAAGAATCCCAGTACTGTAAGTAATAGAACCACTTTTAGTGTAGCACAAATTTGCATTACTGCTATTTCCATGCAGACGTCTGTTGGTGAATTGTCTTTATTTCTTTTCTTACAGGTTAGTAATATTCGGAATTGGTTGCTGCAGGCGGTGTTCACAAACAAGAAGACTGCCCGAGGCAAGAACAGGGGATTGTCCTTGATGAGCAGCTGAAGACTCCAGCATGGGCCGACACCAGCAAAAAAACCCTCACAACCAGGATTCAGGTAAGGAACAAAATAACAAGCATTTAGGACTGTGCAGATGCAGCTTTTACTCAGGCCTCATCCCAAAAATGACTGCCGTTATCTCGAGAGCACGATCCTTAGTCTGACGTCAGGATGCAACTTATGTAGCACACCGTGTCAGCTGCTGGTCCTGATCCCTTGGTCTGGGCAGCCCTGACAGTATTTATAAAGTATTTTTGTTTCAAATTTTAACCCTAAAAATCCATTTTTAACTTATGGGTGGTTTATTTGTTTTATCTGATACCCTAAAATCACAGAATATAATACTAGAGTTTTAATAAAGTATTTTTAATGATTTTTTTAACCATAAAAATTCCATTTATTTTTAGACTTATGAGGGGTAATTCCTTCTATCTTCCCTTGCCGTATATTTTTTTCATCTAATCCCCGATATATGTAAAGGTCTGCCAATTAATTTAATTGTTTTCCCCACTTAGGGGCCGATTCCGATTCCGGCCGGAAATCTCTCCGACCGAGCCGGACCCGGAGAGAATTCCGACCGAATCGGACCCTAGCAGTCCGACCGGACGAGTACGATGCATTCGCATGCTATCGGACTCGATTCGGTCGGACTCCCATTGAAGTCAATGGGAGCCGGTCGTACAACGCGTACGCGGGCTCCCATTGACTCAATGGGTGCGAGGCGAACAAGGGCGCCCCCTACAGCGGGTACGCGTCCATGCGCATCGCGGCGTACATGCACAGGTAGGGGGGGCCCATGGGCCCCCCCTGTGTGTGACTCACGCGCCTACGCGTACAGGGGGGTCCGACGCGGACCCCCAAAGTCCGGCTCCGACAGCTCTTTCGAGCCGGACGGCGCGAGTCGGTCGGACTGCTCGCGGCGCGCATCGTACTTACCCGGCCGGGAAACGTCTCCATAGCGCGGTGCGAGTCGTGTCCGTGCGAGTCGGTCGGAGCGTGTTGAAGCCGCGTACGAGTCGGTCGGCGATTTCGCGGGAGCTTGCATCGTACTCGCTCGGCCGGACCCGCGTACGATTCGGTTGGGAAACAGGGCTCCGAATCGGATCCGGTAAATCCGAATCCGATTCGGAGCACTACCGGCCGAGATCGGAATCGGCCCCTTAGTTGCTATGTATATTGATGGTGATGTAGTTGAAGTGCTTCCTCACATTCCTCACATGCTTTGCCTTTGTTCCCATTTGCTATCAAAACATGCAGCAACTTCAGGCAACATTAATACCCCACAAAGCTTTAATAAATGCTAAGGGCCAACTCTTATAACCACCACAACATTGATTCCCTTGATGATTTTCTCCCCAACACTGGGGAATTTATTGGTCTGGTCTGCCTAACTTGAGGTTGTCTCCCACTAAAAAATGCTGCCTCTCAGATGCCTCCTATCTGTCAAAGAGACTGCTAGCTTGAAAAATATATTTGGGCACTGCCTTCCAGGTTCTTCAAAACTGATATACAGGCTGCATCTACTTACAGCTTTAACTGCCAGGCCCAAACTTTCCTTTTTAATTCAAATAAGATACCCCTAGTGTAGGCCCTGGAGCCTAGAGGACAGGGTGCAATGTATTCAAAAAGTAGGACATGTACATTTAAGTTTTACATTTGTTTTTTTCACTACTGGAAGGCCTACCTCTCCCATAGGATAACATTGGAGTTACTTTATTACATTTTATAAGTGTAATTTCCAAATGGGAATAGGTAATCAGCTCATGTTTTGTGTCTCTCCAATCCTAATTTACATTCCCAATTTATGGTGAAGTCGGATTTTCAATTACAGTTTTGAAAGTGCCGCTTGTATACAGTTGGCATTTTTCTGCCTTAGCCATTTAGTGCCTGAAGGCTGTCTCTTGTCACATGCCAGGGTGTAGCTGACAGTTGGGCTGTGTGTATTCCTCCTAGACAGCCACTCATAACAGACAGCTTAGGTGTGCCTGGATGAGCTATCACTGGCAGGATGGAAGGGAGGAGCTGAGCCCAGCCTCACTTACACCTGAATAGGCTGTGTCCTGCCCCCATAAAAAGGGTTGCATACCACCCTTTAGTTAGTCTGGAGCCAGGACAGGGAAGGCAGGATGACTGAGGACTCAACTCAAGAAGCTTCTCCCCCACTTCAAAGGCATAACTGGGTATATATACTGGACTTCAGATATCACCTCTCCAGTAAACGTCTGGACCTGTTGATACTCTGCCAGGAAGAAGGACTGCTGAGCTGCTGAAGAATGCCACTCTGCTGAACTGCTCTCTTTGGACTACTGCTTTCATGTGCTGCTGCTTTGCTGTGCTAACTTTCTGCCCTCCTGCTTGGGTGAGGAGTGGACCTGCACCTCTGCATCCCAAAACCCCAGAGTGACTCCAAGGGCTAGTTGGCTGGTCTTCTGACCTGAGCCTCATGGACAGAAGGCTCTACCAACCTTTCACCTGCACCTGGACTCTGCCATCTGTGAGTCTACCCTGCCAAGTGGAGCCACCCCAGTCCTTGACCCTTGGAAGTGTGCTTAAGGTGTTTTGCTAGCCTCCGTGGATCCAGCAGGAACAACGCATCTCCTCTGCTGCACAAGCAGAACCAATGCCTCACTGCTGCTGCGTGTATTGGACCTGTTGCAAAGACCCACATTGCCACCGCAGCCCTCATCACATTTGGAACCGCTGCTGTGCGACACATCCTTGGTTCATGCCCTCGCATCCCTCATCCACGCCAGCTACCAACGATGTCTCTGGACACTGCATCGCCGCCTCCCAGCTCCCCAGAACCGATGCATCACCCTGACTGCGCATCTCAGAACTGACGCATTGCCTCCGCTGTGCAACACATCGTCGACCCAGATCCACGCAACACTCCGCAAACCAGTATTGAAGCTACTTTGTTCAGCGGGCAGTGGTTAATTTGTAAAAAAAGAAGTGCTGGTGCTCTTTTCAGGAGGCAGCTTCACCAGCCAATTTCTCCTGTTAGCGCTGCCAGACACAGAACCAACAAACCCCACAACTGGGAAGGGGATGTGGTGTAATAGCCAGAGCTGCCGACCTCAGAGCTAGGGATTTGGGTTTGAGTCACAGCGTTGGTTCAATATCCTATGATTCTGGGCGAATCACTTAATCTCCCTGTGCCCATCAAAAACGAATGTGTCCTTAGCTGGTGCTCACGCGCCGGTGTTGATGATTAAGTGCTGGTGCTGAGCACTGGAAACCACCGGCTCAAACTAAGCACTGTCATCGGGCCTTACTGGGTCCCTGTAGCTGGCCCACACTTCATCGCAGTAAGCATGAGCTTGTGACTTTGTTCTTGTCCGGCGCAACCAGGTATCCACAGTTGGCACTTTACATCTTTTGGCGCTAGTTTTACTGAAATCCTTAAAACTGCATATCTCCGGTTCTACTAATTGGATTTTGGTCGTTTTAGCCTTGTTTTATTTATTAAAAATCACTCTATTTTTCGAACTCTGGTGTGGGCTCCTTTTGTGATGTGTTTTCACGGTGTTACTGTTTGAAGTGTTACAAAAATACTTTACACTTTGCCTGTGAGTTAAGCCTGACTGCTCTGTGTCTGTGTCAGAGAACAGGTTAATTTAGGGTTTGCTTGTGTCTTCACCCTGAGAAGAATTGTGGTTGCTGCTTGAGAAGGGCCCCCTCCCCCCCCCAACCAGTAGCCCAATTTCTTACAGGGTTATTTTCTGAAAAAACATTACTTTTGCAGGACTGTTTTTTTCGACAGGGCTGTCTGATTTACATATAGCTAGACGGTTTCTGTAATGGTACACATAAGCTAAAACTGATGTAGTGGAAGCCTTCCAAAGAAATTTGAATGGTTTGAAAGCGTGGTATGAAACATTTCCTTTCAAGCCTTTATTTCTTTTGCTGATGGAAACATGATGCTATTTAAGATATAAATTTACCTAGAAGAGAGGCTGACGTGGTTAGTAAGCAGGACTGAAAAATAAGGAAGAAGAATTTATGTTAAATGAGATTCGCACCAAAGCTTTGTAATGTACATGGAGACTCTGAATTTAATTTATCCAGGAAAAATGCATGTATCAAATCACTGACACATCTCATATTAACAATCATTTATAAATGCATGCATTTGTGGACATTTTCACCTTTTACTTCTCACTATCAGAAATTATATCATGATTTATATCATGATTCATAATATAAACAACCCAACTAGGACTGAGTGATGGTTACCTATCAGAATAAGGTTAATTTGATGAGCCATCCAATGCTAGTTTATAGGTGTACCCCTTGACCCCGAGCTTATTCTTACTCTCTTCCTTTACTTTACCTTATTTCATTAGTTGGGATTTAGTATTTATTTAATTACTTTCATCGTTTGCTTTCTCTCTTGATTGTCTTCATGCTGTAGGGAGGATAAATGATATCCACCAGGATTGTTAATGTTATGATACATGCTTTTATTAATGATACATTGGATACTTTTGAACCTCGATCTCATCGATCACTACTTAGACACGTGTAACGGACTTAATGTACACTAGTCTGCAACTGTTAAACCAATATGAACACTCAGACCTGCCTATGTATTCTGTAATTGCTAGCTTTTGTGAGATATTTGTATTTTGGCTAGCTTATCAACCAAACATATGTACTCTCGCCAGTCCCGTTGGATACTTCATTCATCGTCACTGTATCACTTGTAACACTATCTCACCTACTGCCTTTATCCATTGTGGCATTTGATGAATTGCTGTATTTTTATTCCTTTGCTCTGTGTCTTTTTATTTGTTTTGTGTTTGAAAAACCAATAAAAGTTATTGAAATCAGAAATTATATCATGATTTAATTCATACCTCACTTACTATTATTATGAGATACAGAGGTTGGCATAGAGCTATAATGAATAAAGAGAGGAACTGGGAGTAATCAAGGTCCAGCACATACACTCCCACTTCTATAAATATTAACAAAACAATGTGCTATTCGTAAGCAGAGTTAGGGTTAACACCAATTGTGTAACCTAACCAAATTTCAGGCCGGATGGGATATATAAAATATCAGAGCAAGAGCCCTCAACCACCCCTAGGGGTAGCATGCTTCATCATTGAGCTAGCTCCTCTTTGGGCCGGCACTACAATGCCCAACAGGCCCCTGAAAAAGGTTCTCTTTGCCGGAGACATTTTCTCAAATTTGTCTTATGGGGCTTGGAATCCCCCCAGACGACCAGTAATGACTAGGAATGTAGATTGGTCAAATCAAACAATATTAAAATTAACTAGGATCACTTAAAACTACTTTATTTGAAGGGTCCCTGTCAAAGGTTAAAAATGAAAGAGGTGGGAATATAAAGGGAACTATTATAAGAGATTGACATGTTTCTTGCCTGGTGTGTCTAAAAAGATCAATGGTAATTCTTCAGGGACAAATCACTTAATCTACAGCTAGAGGGGCCCTACTCTGTATCTATATACTGACCCCGATAATTATATTGCCATTATTAGTGAGCACACTGGTATGATTTTATACCTATACAATCTAGCTGATCTCCTAGGATCCAGCCCAATCCCTACTCAAATCGGGCCCTCTGGGACTTGTGAGAACTTCGGCCTCCCGTGGCTATTTGTCCCATTTTGTAGAGCTATAATGGCCTGCATGACGAGCGACTGAATGGGTTGTATGAAGTACATAACTGTCAGGACCTCACATGACAATGGTACTGTTCTCTCTTGCTTACACACACATACAAAGGTACCTATTTAGAGTTTGGTGGACAGGATACTCCATCAAAGCATGATGGGTGTTCTGTCAGGGGCACAACACAGGCCTCTGTAGCTCCTGCAGTGCAGGGTGGCCCCCAACCCTTCAGGGGGCCCCAACCCCTTCAGGAGACCCACATTCAGCCCAAGGCCAATGTATATTGGTTATATGAGCAACTAAATGGACCCTCATCACATTCTGCATGGGGTCCCATCATTTTGCATTACGCCACTGTATTCCTTCCACCATATTTCAAGTACCAAAGGCACTTGAAATATGGAATATCCCATCTGCCAAACTCTAAATAAGGCCCAGAATTAGAAAAGGTCTTCATACTGCGATGGCTGCCTTCGTTTCGGACATACTTTGGTGGTGTGTTATTTGAGCGCTGTGGTCTTCAGAGGAGGAAGTCAAGTGCATAGAAGAGATAGCATTTAAGTTTTCATCTCTTGAAGGGACAAACGTGCAACATAAAGGTAACTGCCCTGTTCCTTGGATCCTTCAGCTTTTAAATATTGGGGCTGATCAGTGCTTGAAATTGAAAGATAGAAGTGTAGGTACCCAATACCAGAGTACCTATTTGCTTCTGAGAAGTGGTGGCACTCTCCAATTGAAAGTACCTTACACCTGCTGAGAAGTGCAGGTACTCACCCTCTCAAAATGAAGATGTGCAGGCACTCAGTACCTAACAGTATTAGCCCATTTAAAGCACTGGGACTGATGCTACTATGAGTGGAAATAATTTTTTCACTAGCGCAGATTACGATGAGAGCGCTCACTACAATCACTTGCACGGGTTAAGAACTCCGTTTAAGCTGGTGGTGGGAGGAGCATGTAAATACCAAGGGTATAAAACATTCGTTAAAATATGAGTGCCCATAAATACTCCTTCTTAGAAAATAATTCTAAACCTGGCTTGAAACTTCAGGCTGAACCTTGCCTAAATGGAAATTACACCACTACATTTTATTTCAAGACTCTAAACGAAGCACGTAGGTTGCTGGCCCAAGAATATCATTGAGAAGAAAACACTTGTGCACTATTGGAGCTAGATGCTGGCTACACGTAGTTGGCTGAGAAGAGAGAACGTTTTGTCCAGTTATGGCCTAAACAGTGCTTTCATGGCTGAGGGAGATATGGACTGCAGTATGTGTCAATGACTCAATATGGAGCCAAACCTTTAAAAAGGTCACAAACACATTTTGAATGGTGCTGGATCTATGCTCTGTGAAGAGAGGAAGTCTACATGCTTCTGTGGCTTCCTTTCTGAAGGGGAGGTTGAGGCAATTTGCACCCCAGCAAATAGTCTAGAAGTTCACAAGCAAGAGATTGCCGTCTCTCATTTCCATTGGTTAACATTTTGGATAACAGCCTTATTGCATCCACTTGGTCCTAATCTCTTTCCAAAAACTCTGTCTGGCAGTGAGTGTGTGTTTGATGAAGCACCATATGGAACTGACCTAGAAAGGGACTCAGGTTTCCAATAGGCGACTGATTGAGCCATCTTATTGGGCTTTTAGGACTTTGTGCACTTTACCACTGCTAACAAGTGCTTTTGCTCTCTCCTCTAAACATGGTGAAATTGGTTTACACCCAATCTGCACATCTAATTTACTTATATATTGCTAGTAAATAGGCATTACATGTACCCAGGGCCTTTAAATTAAATACTACTAGTGGGCCTGCACCACTTATTGTACCACCCACATCAAGCGGTGTTTTAAAACATGTCTCAGGCCTGCCATCACAGAGTTTTAAACTGGCATTTAAACCTGGCAGCATAAAGCTTTTGCTAGGACTAAACCTTCCTTGTACTGTCTCAAAAAACCAGACACCAGCCTATTGTCACCCAAGATCTACTGGAGCTTGGGCAAGGGAGGGAAAGACATTCCAGAACCAGATGTGAAGGGAAGTCTAAATGTTTCTCCCACTTCAAAGCTGGCACCAGCTCTAAATATTGGACCCTCAGACCAACTCTCCAGTACACCCCTGGATCTGTGGATACTACAGCAGAAGGATCTTCTGCCAGAGGACTGCCCTGCTGCTTGAGGCCTGCCCTGCTGTCTGGGGAGGAAGACTGGACCTGCTCACTTCATCCCAGGCTTCCTGAAGTGACTCCAAGAGTCAGATGACTGACCTCCTGTTCGTAGCTACAGGGACATAACAAGCTCTAGAGGTCTCCCTGCAACTGCCCAACTGACCTGCTGCAACTAGGCCTTCCTGGACCTGCAAATGGTCCTTTCCTGAACCCTGCTGGCCTCTGCTGGAGAGAGTTCCTAATCCCCAAGAGGTACCTTGGATGGCATCAGTTGAACTACTCTTGGAAGAAAAGGAGTAATCCTGAGGTTTTGGGCTCTTTGTGACCATGAACGGGCCAGTTCGCGCTGAGATCTTGCTACCCTCGATGACTGCCAACGCGAAGCTCTATAGAACCCAATTCTTTGCGCATCGACAGCCTCTGGTGACTGCCTACGCGAAGCTCTAGCATCAACCATCCATGATGCCTGACAGGATCTTAACACTATAGCGCCACCCATCCATGATGCCCGGCCTGCTCTTTGCGCTAAGGCGACTACCATCCGCAATGCTCTGCCTGACCCTCGTTGCCTCCTACACCACTAACTGGACTCTTTGCACCGGTCTTTGAAAAGAAAACCTTTTCAGCTGGACTAACCCGGTCCCTGTATCTGGCCCATGCTCCACTAGGATTGGCCTGAACTTGTGGCTCTCCCCAATCTACCATGACCAGATAGTTGCAAGTGGCACTTTGTGTTTTTATGTGCTATTTTCACCTACATGTATGAAATTGCATATCACCGGTTCTACTGATTGGAACTTTGTTGTTTTGGTGTCAAATAATGTATTACATTTTACCCAATGTTTCTAAATTAGTGAGGGAATTCCCTTGTGTTGTGTTTTTATTGTATTACTGTTTGTTTGCTGCATAAATACTTTCTACATTACCTGTAAGTTATGCCTGACTGCTTTGTGCCAAGCTACCAGAGGGTAAGCACAGATTAATTTTGTGACTTTTATGGTTTACCCTCACAGGGATTATGGTTGTTGCTTGAGTAGGGTTAACACCCCCCACCCAAACAATAACTACATTTCTCACATTGATGTTCAGTGGTGGGATTCAGTACTTGTGTTTGTGTCGTGCCATTCAGTGACATTGTGTAACACTAAAATCCCATATAAATAACTTGATACCAGAAGCGACCTCTTTTTACATTCTTTTTTTTCTCTCAATTGGTTATTTTTTCAAATTGAATTCCTGCATCACCTTTTTGCACTTGGGAATTTTTGTTGTTTTGCCTGTGATACCTTGCAAGTATGGAAATGGATCCCAACTGGCTATCATACTACAATATTAGGGTGCTGAAGGAGTTCTGCACAGAGAGGTGGCTCATTGTGAAGAAGGACTCCATTAAGCTGGACTTTCGGGCAGTCCTGTACGCTTTTGGAGAAGCGCGCTGGTGGAAGGTTTCAACAGAGGACCAATAGGGTGATGACCCTGAGAATGATGAGGAGGAGGGCAATGATTTGGCAATGGCTCCATAGGAGAGAGGAAGGCTAAGAGATGGGGTCTCCTGCTGGTTCCCATGCAGAAAGCAGTGTATCCACTTACATCCTGTCTCCTGAATAGATGAAGGAAAGATAGGCTGAGAGGGACCTGAAGCTATAGCTAGCCAGACTGGCTGCAGAAGAGAGGAAAGCTAAGGAAAAAAAAGCCTTGGTTAAGAAGAAGGCTGAGGAAGAGCGAACCCTGGTCAAGGAAAGGGCTGAGGCTGAAAGGACTGAGGCCGAGAGGGCCTTGGCAGAAAAAAATATATTGTGGGCTCATAAAATGAGTCTAAAGGAGCTGGGCCTAAAGCTCAAACAAGTCTCAGAGTCCAGCAGAAATAGTGGCAGCAATACCCCAGTGCCCAATGGAGACAGGAGGGTCCACATTCCCAAGGAGCTGGTGCCTCACCTTATTGTGGGGGATGACACTGATGAGTGGTTTGAGGCCTATGAGGTTGCCTTAGAGATTTACAGGGTCCTTGAGGAGGATTGATGAGCTAGTCTCTGGAGGCACAATCCCAGTGAAGGGAGGGATGCACTGTTAGCCCTAGGGAAAGGGGAAAGGATGAGGTATCCTCTTATGAGTGACACACTTATCAAGAAATATGGTCTCACACCTGAAAAGTACAGGCAGAACTTTAGGAACAGCCAGAAGTTGGATTTCAAAGACTACCTTTGTAAGGCACTGGATGGTTGGGTGAAGGGTAATGAGGTAAACATTTATGAGGGTCTGTACAATTTGGTTGCAAGAGTGCACATGTTCAATCATTTTTTTCAGAGCTACGAAAAACACCTGATTTACTGCAAGCTCACTGACTCCAGGGAGTTTGCAAAGGAGGCAGACCTCTGGATTAGTACAAGAGTGTCTGAGAAAATTCCTGGGAGTGATTCTGAGAGGGTGGTTCAGGTTCCCCTAGCAGAGTGACCAGCACAATGACACAGACAGGTCCCATGATAGTGTAGGGGAGGGGGATAGGGTTCCCATGCCCCTTCTAAGAATAGGAGGAGAGGTTCCAGTGGATGATGGCCAGGGCGCTCCATTTCCAACCCGGGTGCTTTGATTTCTCCCAGTTTGGGGCACAAGCAAGGGAACCTGGTCTGTACCAGGAGGCCATTCACTGGTGGGTGCTCCACAGGATTAGGTAGTCTCCAGGAGCGAAGCGTATAGCATGCCCTGGTTCCCTTTAGCTGGAAGGGGGATTCCATGGGTAAACTTGTGCTCTCCAAAGGTGGGATTAGCCACTTCCATCAGGTAATTGTTAATGGGATACTTGTCACTGCCCTAAGTATACCTGTGCCACTCAGACCATGGTGGTGGAAAGACTGGTTTCCCCAGCGTAGTACACCGGACAGGTATATAGGGTAACTCAGGTCTATGGGCAGGACTTCTTCTGCCCTACGGCTCTGGTGTCCCTGGAATGGGGTGGGAGAGTGACCCAGAGGAGGGTCATAGTTAGTCCCCAGATGCCCATTGACTGCATTCTGGGTAATGAATTATCACCAGTGTTAGCTGAGCTTGAAACGGCGGCTGCCCAGGGTGACCTGAAAGATCAGGTTTCTGGGTGTACTAATCCCACAGGGAGAGTATGGAGGCCGAGATGGAGGGGAAGGAGGTTTGTACGGTCCACAGCGGGAGGACCAGTGGGTCAGGGGCTGTCAGCTCTGAAAACATAGCACCACAAAACTGAGCCTGGTGAGGCCACTTCTGACCTGGAGGTGCTCCCTGAGCTGTCACAGAGAACGTGGCTTGCATTTAAAAAGTAGCACATGTGTTTATAAGTTTTACATCTCTTGGTAGTGAAAAATTCCTACATTTGTTTTTCAATACTGTAAGTCCTATCTCATTCATTGGATAACTTTGGGTTACCTTATTACATTTAGTAAGTGATACTTTTTGATTGGGAACAGGTAGGAATGTCATATTTACACTCAAATGAATTATAATTGAAAACCCTCTTTAATGGCAAAGTCGATTTTAAGTTATAATTCTGAGAATGGCACTTTTAGAAAGTTCGTTATAAGAAGAGTATGCTGTTCCCCAAGGATGGACAACAAGTAGGGAGGCCAAAGGAGGGAAATCCTCCTTTTTGGAACTAGAGTCCTCACACACCCAGCAAGCTAGGTGTCATGCTTCATCATATGGACTTGCTCCTCGTCGGGTCGGCGCTGCAATACCCGATGGGCACCCATAAAGGGGCTCTTTAGCGGAGATCTTCTGTTCCTTCCCGTATGGTGCCGTGGGTGTGAGGGCCCTAGGGGACTATGTAGAGGTGACGTGAGTGAGTGATGTTAAAAAAGGTTAGATAATCCAAAAATTATGTTTATTAGGGTGGTTATCCACCTTATTAAAAGAATGGAAGAGTGGCCGCTCGCTGGCTCAACGGTCCAGTGGAGCGATGCTCAACTCTAAGCAAATGGTCGACATGTTTCATGCAATACGTTCAGTAATGATACACTTCATTTCATCAGGACCTATGTGAAAAACACTATCTACACATTGTGGTGGGCGGAAGAGGTCCTACCTACCACTATTCTTGGTTGCGAGCACGAGGTCCCGCCAAACCTAGTAGTAACCTAAACAAGGATGACATGGAAAACAAAGTGACTAGATATAATAGTCTGACAAAAGAATATTGTCATCCCCACAGCCTCATACAAGTGTCCATCAGGTCAGTGCATCGTAAGTGAGTAATGCACCCCTTATTAAAATCACAGGGTTTTAAAGAGAGTGTGACTGGATTAAAAACAACAACATTAAAAAATAGAGAAACAATGGGTTTAATTATATCCATCAAGGTGCAGCTTACCTATCTGAGTGGTAGCGCTTGCTCCATACAGTCTTCTCAGCTCCAGACACCTAAATTAGTGGTGTCCTGTAGAGTGGAAGATAAAGCAAAACCTAGTGACTGTCGTCACCAGTCGATCATCCATGGTGGGGCAAGGCATAAACGGGTCCCAGACTGGTGACCAGGCGTCCAAAAGATCACCCAAACCCCGTCGTAACAATCGCGTGTGCCCGCTGGCCCTCGTAGAACAAAGGGCGGTCCGTGGTAAAGACGGCGGATGCACCCCCAGCAACGCTATAGGGGTGGTCCGTCCAGAAATGACCATTGCCGCCAGTGTGTCCACGCTGTCAGTTAAGCCACGCAAATATCCGCAGCAGTGGCCCGGTGAGGTACTGGGCGTCCAAACGCCCATGCCCAAATGGACCCATTCAGTCCCTACAACACCGCCATTACATGACTACCCGAAGAGCAGCCCGCTCACTCACCTGTCCTTGAAGGACGCGTGCCGGTAGCCTACCCCGCGCTGAGCCGAGAAGCCGGATCGTGGGAGTACCGGCACACCATCGGTTATATATACGGCTTACTCATTTCCTGCGGTCATGGAGTGTGGGGAGCCGGCGTCATGTCACATCGAGTCACGTGGTGGCTGCAGCGTCTCAGAGATGTGAGAACTACCGGCTCTGGCAGTATGTCGGCCATCTTAGAGTGTATAGGCTTGGTTAGAAAGAAACTAACGCTTGCCAGTGGCAAGAAATTATTCTTAAAGTCCGTGTGGATGGAACAACAAACAAACAGGCGGTCATATAATTGAGTACCAGTTCTATACGAGTGTGCAGTTGAAATAATGATGCGCTCTCAAAGGTGCGGTGCAAACTACATTGAAAAAGGCAAAAATTAATTATCGACATCGCAATGTAAACAAGCACGTTATTTGTCCAGTAATGTGGATAGCAGGGTCCCAATGACAAACGTGCGGTACGTGATGTGTATATGTACAGGTATTATAAATGTATACACAGTCTCAGTGATTACAGCATGAGACTCATGTTGTACAGTGGTGATGTCTAGTTAAAAGGGGGGGGGGATTAAAAAAACCGAGCCCATGGTCTAACCAAAGGGAGAGCCCAAGTTTGGAGTATCAGGATTCTGAAAACAGGCAAAAACTACCTCCTAGTTAGCGCAGCCCAGGGAATGTTATCATTGAGACCAAGCGAGTCCGTAGACAGGCGGTGTACCCATCTCTGTTCGATTCTGAAAAGGGCCTGGTGCGTAATATTAGGGTGTGCCTCAAGTATCACCCATTTCAAAGAATCTGCTGAGTGGTTGAGGTCCTTGCAGTGTGTGTATATTTTGGTGGTAGTTCTCATACACCTCACGTTGCTTTTGTGTTCAGTGATACGTAACTTCACCGGCCTCATTGTCATCCCCACATACTTTTTCTCACAGGGGCATGTGATCATATATATACACCTTGGTGTATTGCAGTTGGTGTGTCTCTTGAGCCGCCACGTGAAAGTGTCAGTCAGCATGATCTCTCTGACAGAGCTTGTCTGGTCACAGACCGAGCACATCCCACATGGATGGTGGCCGGTGGTAGGTCCCACAGAGTCCTCTGGACCCCTTGTTCCTTCTTTTTGGGCCTGGTGTGTATTAAAATATCTTTCAGGTTTTGTGTACGTTTAAAAGCAAATCTAGGTTTAGGGAGGTTCAGGTCCCCTGTGTTCACTATACCCCAATGTTTGTTAATGACTTTCTTGATCAGTGAGGAGTGGGGTGTGAAAGAACTGACACATGTCAGGACCTCTGTCTGTTCTTTAGTTGTGACCTGAAGCAATGCCTCTCTTGGATTATTCATAGCCCTCTTGTAGGAATTCCTGACCTGGTGTCCCGGGTAGCCTCTCTCTCTCAGGTTGTGTTGTAAGCACTGGGCCTCTGTTTTATAGTCAGCCAAGGTACTACAATTTCTCCTAATGCGGAGGAACTGCCCAAACGGCAGATTATTCTTGAGGGCCCTAGGGTGGTGACTGTTGTATAAGAGGAGACTGTTCCTGTCTGTGGCCTTCTTATACAGGGTCGTACTCAAACCTGTGTTGGTAAGCAATATCCTCAGGTCTAAAAAAGGGATGGTCGTGTCTGATATTGTGTGTGAGAATTTGAGGAACACATTTTGCGTATTGACCCAGTGACAAAATGCCTCACAGGTTGCTAAGTCTCCTTTCCACAAAATGAGGATATCATCTATGTACCTCTTCCATAGTGTCAGGTTTGCTCTATAGGGGCTGTTTGGGTTCATGATGACTTCTTCCTCAAAAGTTGCCATGTACAGGCAGGCTACACTCGGGGCGAAGGTACTCCCCATGGAAGTACCTTGGGTCTGCTGGAACAATTGTTTCTCATATTCGAAAAAGTTTTCAGTTAATGCTAAAGTGGCACAACCCATAATGAAGGAGATAGGGGTAGGTGACTCCCATTCTTCCTTTGATAGACTGGCCTCAACAGCCTCCAAAGTGGCTTGTTGTGGAATGTTAGTATATAGCGCTTTCACATCCAATGTAACCAAAAGGTCAACCCCATCGAGGTTCTCGGTGTTATCAATCATGCGGAGAACGTCAGTGGTGTCCTGCACGAACAAGGGTATCTTCTTCACCAAGGGCTGAAGGAAGTGGTCACAAAAACTGGACAGTGGTTCCAGCAGAGACCCTATACCTGACACTATTGGTCTACCTGGGACAGGTGTGGTGTTCTTGTGGATCTTCGGAAGGGTATAAAAATATGGTGTCCTGGGGTCTTTGGTTACGAGGAAGTCAGCCTCCTTTCTAGTTATCCACCCATTACTCTCAGCCTCAAAGACCATTGTCCCTATCTCCGCAGATAGTCTGGGTGTGGGATCTACAGCTAGAGGAGTGTAGTGACCGGTGTTTCCAAGTTGGCGTCTACACTCTCTATCGTAGTCTGCAGTGGATTGGATTACAATCGCACCACCCTTATCGGCCTGTTTGATTGTGATGCTGGTGTCATTGGATAGAGTCATAGCCACCTTCCTTTCAACATTAGAGAGGCTGTGGAAAGGGTTATTTCTGGGGGAGCAAGTCAGTTCCTTGAGTACGGCTCCCTCAAAGGCCAAGATCTCAGGAAGCACCATACTGTTGTTAGGGGTGAACCTAGAAGGATTATGTAGCCCGGTATCGCCCTGTTCAGGTGAATCCCTATCGTGAAAAAATGCCTTAAGGCGTACCTTCCTGAAGAAATCCTGTAGTTCGCACATCTCATTGAATTTGTCAGGTGTAGGTGTGGGGACAAATCCAAGGCCTTTCTCTAGCACTGTTTTCTCAATATTAGTAAGGTTCCTGGCCGAAAGATTGACCACTAGGCCCTCTTTCCCCTGCTCATGCTCCTGGTCTCTACTGAGTGTGGAGTCTGGTCCTGCCATTGGACCCCCTTCTGAGCTCCTCTTCTTCGCCCTCTTCCTTTGCCCCAACCTCTGCCTAAAAAAGGGGGTTGCTCATGGCGAAGTATTGAGGGGGGCCTTGAGGATACATGGGGTATTGCCACGGAGGTGGAATAGGTCCATCTGCTGTTATCCGAGCTCTCATCGGAGGAGTAGCTGTTCTTAGTGTAGCATAGTCATCTTTTAAATAAGGGTAGACTTTTTCTTTATCGAAATTCGCTAAACCCTTTTGTAGTTTGGTAACCTTCTGTTTAAGGAGGTATTCCCTGTTCTCTGCAATTTCATTATTTATCTCCGTTAGTTTGGAGGAAAAGGCAGTTTTAGGGATAGATGACTTTAATGCAGCCTCTGCCACTTGTATTCTGACGAGAAGTGCATCTGCCAGCCTTTTGGCGGTGTTTATAATAAGGACCAATAGATCTTTGGTACATTTCCACGATACTTGGCACCAGTCCTTTTTGAAGGGCCCATCTTCCAGAAAGATTCTGGGTAGGATGTTGACTATGAGGCCGCGGAGTGCAATGTTTGCTCGTAAATACTCTGTCATGAGAGCTCCATGCAGAGTAATTTTAAGCCATTCTCTCTTTAATGTCATGATCGATGTCCAGTCGTCTGATTGTGACCCAGAGGCCACGGCCCCTCCTGACCCTAGCAGGGAGGGCGCTGTTCTCAAAATATCAGCTATAGCTTCCTCATCGAAGCTAAGTCCTGGGGTATCCTCCATAACTGGTAGGGGACCCGGCTATCCACGTGCAAGCTAAAAAGTGGTATAGCGTGCAAAATGACGGGCCAATAAGTGTTATTGTACACTAATTGGTAACCTAGTCTTCCTTGTCCCACGGGGGTAGCCCGTGCAGATAATCTTAAACAAAAAGAGGGACTGATAGGGCTTTTAAACGGGGTCCAGCAAACATGCCCAGGTAATGCGTTATAAGAAGAGTATGCTGTTCCCCAAGGATGGACAACAAGTAGGGAGGCCAAAGGAGGGAAATCCTCCTTTTCGGAACTAGAGTCCTCACACACCCAGCAAGCTAGGTGTCATGCTTCATCATATGGACTTGCTCCTCGTCGGGTCGGCGCTGCAATACCCGACGGGCACCCATAAAGGGCTCTTTAGCAGAGATCTTCTGTTCCTTGCCGTATGGTGCCGTGGGTGTGAGGGCCGTAGGGGACTGTGTAGAGGTGACGTGAGTGAGTGATGTTAAAAAAGGTTAGATAATCCCAAAATTATGTTTATTAGGGTGGTTATCCACCTTATTAAAAGAATGGAAGAGTGGCTGCTCGCTGGCTCAACGGTCCAGTGGAGCGATGCTCAACTCCTAGCAAATGGTCGACATGTTTCATGCAATACGTTCAGTAATGATACACTGCATTTCATCAGGACCTATGTGAAAAACACTATCTACACATTGTGGTGGGCGGAAGAGTTCCTACCTACCACTATTCTTGGTTGGGAGCACGAGGTCCCGCCAAACCTAGTAGTAACCTAAACAAGGATGACATGGAAAACAAAGTGACTAGATATAATAGTCTGACAAAAGAATATTGTCATCCTCACAGCCTCATACAAGTTTCCATCAGGTCAGTGCATCGTAAGTGAGCAATCACAGGGTTTTAAAGAGAGAGTGACTGGATTAAAAACAACAACATTAAAAAAGAGAGAAACAATGGGTTTAATTATATCCTTCAAGGTGCAGCTTACCTATCTGAGTGGTAGCGCTTGCTCCATACAGTCTTCTCAGCTCCAGACACCTAAATTAGTGGTGTCCTGTAGAGTGGAAGATAAAGCAAAATGTATTGACTGTCGTCACCAGTCGATCATCCATGGTGGGGCAAGGCATAAACGGGTCCCAGACTGGTGACCAGGCGTCCAAAAGATCACCCAAACCCTGTCGTAACAATAGCGTGTGCCCGCTGGCCCTCGTAGAACAAAGGGCGGTCCGTGGTAAAGACGGCGGATGCACCCCCAGCAACGCTATAGGGGTGGTCCGTCCAGAAATGACCATTGCCGCCAGTGTGTCCACACTGTCAGTTAAGCCACGCAAATATCCGCTGCAGTGGCCCGGTGAGGTACTGGGCGTCCAAACGCCCATGCCCAAACGGACCCATTCAGTCCCTACAACACCGCCATTACATGACTACCCGAAGAGCAGCCCACTCACTCACCTGTCCTTGAAGGACGCGTGCCGGTAGCCTACCCCGCGCTGAGCCGAGAAGCCGGATCGTGGGAGTACCGGCACACCATCGGTTGTATATAAGGCTTACTCATTTCCTGCGGTCATGGTGTGTGGGGAGCCGGCATCACGTCACGTCGAGTCACGTGGTGGCTGCAGCGTCTCAGAGATGTGAGAACTACCGGCTCTGGCAGTATGTCGGCCATCTTAGAGTGTATAGGCTTGGTTAGAAAGAAACTAACGCTTGCCAGTGGCAAGTAATTATTCTTAAAGTCCGTGTGGATGGAACAACAAACAAACAGGCGGTCATATAATTGAGTACCAGTTCTATAGGAGTGCGCAGTTGAAATAATGATGCGCTCTCAAAGGTGCGGTGCAAACTACATCGAAAAAGGCAAAAATTCATTATCGACATCGCAATGTAAACAAGCACTTTATTTGTCCAGTAATGTGGATAGCAGGGTCACAATGACAAACGTGCGGTACGTGATGTGTATATGTACAGGTATTATAAAAGTATACACAGTCTCTGTGATTACAGCATGAGACTCATGTTGTACAGTGGTGATGTCTAGTTAAAAGGGGGGGGGTTTAAAACTTTTAGAAAGTTGACATGTTCATGTCCTAACCATTTGGTGCCTGCAACCTGTATCCTGGGTCACATGACTGGGTGTAATTGGCCGTTGGCCTTTGTGCATTCCTCCCAGACAATGAGACAAAGGGGGACTAGGTGTTGGCAGGGTGGGCCACCTTGGCAGGATTGGCCATCCTGCCAGGATGGGAGGGGCGGAGCTGTTGCCTGCCCCAATCACATTTCAAAGGGGCAGCCTCCAGCACACTCACAAAAAACTTGATACCTACTTGTTGTTACCCCAGACCCCTCGGAGGGAAAGAAATTCCAGAACCAGATGTGGGGGAAGGTCCAGACATTTCTCCCATTTCAAAGCTGGTACTTGGTATACATATTGGACCCTCAGACCAACTCTTCAGTACACTGCTGTACCTGCAGATACTACAGAAGATGGACTGCCTTGCTGCCAGAGAACTGCCCTACTGCTTGAGGGCTGCCCTGCTCTCTGAGAAGGAAGACTGGACCTGCTCTCTTCAACCCAGGCTACCTGAACTGACTCCAAATGTCAGCTGACTGACCGCCTTTTCAGAGCTACAGGGACATAACAAGCTCCAGAGGCCTCATTGAAGCTGACCAGCTGGCCTGCTGAAGCTGGACTTGCCTGGACCTGCCTGAGCCCTGCTGGCCTCTGCTGAAGTGATTTACTGATTCCCAAGCAGTGGCAGTTTCTACTGGTGGGCGGAGGGGCTGCGCCCTGTCAGTTATATGCGAAATGGATGAATGGCATTTGGCAATTTTCAATTGCCATCCTATGTAAATTACAATGCCTGCATACCGTCCTTTCTTGAAAACAGAAGTCAGGTAGTTTTAATTAGGCATATGCGTGAGTGTGCATGTGCCAGTTGGCCGCAGTTTATGTTAAGCAGACTATGGGCTGACATGCTGTCAGCCCAGTCGTGCAATACTTGGGGTCACCAGGGACTCCCCACAAATGATGCAATGAAGTGTCGCATTCTGAAGCAGCCCCGGGAGTGTGACGTATCAGCCCTGCACTCCCGGGGCTGATTGTCAGTTATTGGGAGCTGACTGTCACCACCCCTCCCTTTCCCAAGTCATCACAGGGTGACGAGTTGAGAAGGGGCAGGGTTGCAAATTTTGTATATGATGGGCCATGAAACTAAACTCATGGCTCTCTGCAGTGGGAGGATTTTTCAGGTGCTCACAGCTTGGCCTTGTAGAAAAAAAGTGGCGCAGCTTGTTGGTGTGCAGTGCCTCCATCTGCAACAGCACCCCAACAATAAGACAATTGGGGTAAGTAGTCTTAGCTTGTCATGTCTCTCCTACATGGTTGGGTTCACTTTCCCTCCCTTTTCCCCTTCCTCTCCCCTTTCTCCTCCCTTTTCCTCACTGCCTTTATACAGTCCCTCTCTTCTTTTCTCCACTGTTTGCTCTCCCTCTCTTTCTCTCTAGTAGCAGTGCATACAACAAACCACTTAAATATTAGGATGTCTCTTCATAATTTAAAAAAACCTCTTTTTCTTTAAAATATGGAAGCTTTTACATTAACATGTCACATTATTGCACTGCACTGAAGTGTTTTTTTAAAAGTGATAGTTTTTAATTTAAACATGAACCATTAGTGAACTATGGGGCAAGACAAAAATTCATGTAAACCCTGTATTAGGGCCAGATTATTATAGATCAACATATTAGTCTAATAAATCAAACACAATTGGTTTTTGAACTGGTACTCTGATATTTGAAAGTGCTTTCAAACGTTATAATGAAGAAAATGGAGCTTTGGTGAAATAAAATATTTGCCTAAGATCACACAATTTAAGTGGGGAAGCTGTGATTTATCCAGTTTTTCTGGTTTCACCTTGTACAAATGAGCCACTAAATGGCTATCTATATTTGTTTTTAACCTCTTTGCACAGTTTTTATATAGCACAAGCTTAACCTAAAGGTGAAGTGCTTTACATGAGCACCAATTACATTACACAAGGTCACATTCATTTTTATAGGCACATGGGAAAATAAGGGGCATGTTTATCAAAGTTTTGTGTCGCCCTTGTGCCTCCCAAGATAACACAAGGACGATGCAAAACCTAAATGAGATTTACCAAGCCACACACCTTGCATGGCCTTGCGGTGCTTAGTAAATCTGGACTAACACAAGGCAGCGCAAGCTGTTGCCTTGCATTATTCTGCCACAGGAAAGCATTCCATGGGTGGACCATGAGTGTTCCCATGCAGCCACCCATGGATGTTGGCGCATTCCCAGATTAACCATGAGTGTTACACCTGGGAATGCTTCAAAATGCTATGCCTTCTCAGGGGAGGAGTAACGAGGAGAAATATCTTTATTTCTCCACATTTCTTCCTCTTTCTACGTGTGCTGCATTCTGCAATACACGTAAAAAGAGGAAAAAGCCTCAAAGAATTGTTTTTGTGCAGGAAGGTGCCCCATCCTGCACAAAAACAATCATACCTACAACGCAGGCACCCTTGCGTCTCATGACGCAAGATGCCTGTGTTGGTGCTAGGCAGCCAAAAGTGTGCCAAAGCGAGGAGAGAGCAGGAATGTGCCATATCTAAATAGATATGGCACATTCCTGCCCTTTCATGCAGCACAGTGCAGCAAGGTGTCTTGCTGTGTTGTGTGAAAAAATGTTGAATATGGTCTTAAGTGATTTGCCCAGCCAACAACAAGAACTGAACCTGGTTCCCCAGTTCCAAAGTCAGGAGCACTGCCTGCAACACCAGACCCTGATTAGAGGGAGGATGACAGGCTGAAGCTAAAATAAGAACTGTATTTTTGGTCCAGTTATCACAGAAATCATGCTTAAAATGGCATCAATATTTCAACATTTTCTTGGGGGGGAACCCCCCCAACCCCCATCTTAAACATCTGGTTCACTCGCTCAGAATATTTCCTTCCTTGCTCTTACACCGCACCACTTTCCAATTCCACCACCACCACTGTCCTCAAGAGGTTACTTTCTAGATCCTGGGCCCATGGCTGACATCAGATGAACTTCTCCTAGAAGAAAAGGAGAAATCCAAAAAGTTTTGGGCTCTTCGTGGCCATGAACAGGCTCATTTACACCAAGATCTTGCCACCCACGATGACAGCCAACGCAAAGCTCCGGAGGACCTGACTCTTCACGTTACAGTGACCGGCAGAGACGAATGGCAATGCGAGATCCATATTTCACTCTACAGCATCGGTACCATAGGAAGCTCCAGCAGCGACCGTGAGTGACTCCTGACAGGATCTTTGCGCTACAGCACTGTCAATCCATAACTCCCGGTCTACTCTTTGCCTGACAGCGACGACAATATGTGACTCTCTCCCCCTGCTCCCCATGGTCTCCTCCACCACAAACTGGATTTCTCCTTGAGACAGAAAATGACTGCCAAGAAAGAAGACAATAGCAGTCTGCATATAAGAGAGGTGTTACCTCTCCCCCTTGCAGGAAGCTGAATATGATTTGGCCCAAATGCGAGTTCAAAAGTGAAGCCGACATTGAAGAGCATATGGGGAACACTTGGGAAAGGGGCTGCCCTATTGTTTAGGTAGAAAAACTGGCACTCGGGCAGGAGAGGGGAAACCAGTTGCCAAACTGGCTTACCAGGGGATGTAGCCCACTTGGTAGCCACACCTCTAGTTTGTACTAGGGAGCTCTGGGTGCTGAGGGAGGGGTCCTGCCATATTGGAAGTGGGCAGCATGGTGCTTCTTTAATAGCCAAATGCCACACTTCGCAGGCAGAGAGGGAACATGGTAGCCCATTGGCCACCAACCGCATCCTACCCTGAGGGCATTTTTTGAGCATAAATAGGCCACCCCTGGCACCCAGATCTCAGATCTCATTGGACTGGAGAAGAGGACTGAAGAAGGACTGCCCTGCTGCACTAAGGACCCGGCGAAGAGAGTCTGCACTATTGTCAACTGAACCTGGTGAACGTGGTGGCTATCAAAGGAGAAGGTACTGTGCCTGTTGTGTCCTGCTCATGGAGAAGTCATCTCCGGAGCACAGCCGAAGCAAGAGAGTCCAAGGGTCAGTTGGCTGACCTCCAGTTTGCAACATAGGGCCACAACAGCTGAAGAAGCCTGCTAGGGTGAGCTGGTAGCCCAAATCTTGAAGCCACCATTTCTCATCGCCGTGCCACACCAGAGAACAGGGCTAATGCCCTATGTTGCACCCAAGTCTGCTGGATCTGGGAAAGACATCAGAGTGCAGATTGGTTCCCCTAAAGGCAAGTTATTGCTCAGGAAAGGATTTGGCTATAACTGCAATACCAAGTGACTGGTAACCCAGGGCAACTGTACTTCTACCAGGACAAGGAGGATTTCAATGCAGGTTGATCCCTGCTAACAGGATGCCTCACTGAGTTTGTGGACTAAGGAGTAGCTGCAGGAAGATCCCTGTCGACCACATCGCAGCCACAGCATCCTTGAGCATCTTCAGCATCCTGCATCCCTTGCATCAGGACCATTTCCGTAGGAACCTATAGCAAAGGGATAAAATTGCCTGGAACTGTTCCTGATTACCTTGCTCATCTCCCTGACTGGTTCCCTACTGGAGTTGGTCGCCTAAAGTAACTCAAAGTAACTGCACTGACTAAGTGTCAAAGGGTGCATGTGTTGGCGCTAGGCAGCACATTGTGCACCAGCGCTGGGAAAATACAGGTGCACCGTATAATGTTAGATACGGTGCATTCCTTCCCATTCTCTATCAATCAATCAATCAAGCATTTGTATAGCGCGCTACTCACCCGGAGGGTCTCAAGGCGCTAGGGGGAGGGGGGTCCGCTACTGTTCGAACAGCCAGGTCTTGAGTTGCTTCCTGAAGGAGAGGTGGTCTTGGGTCAGGCGGAGGTGGATGGGTAGGGAGTTCCACGTCTTGGCAGCCAGGTAGGAGAAGGATCTTCCTCCCGTTGTGGCTCTTCGGATGCGGGGACGGCGGCGAGGGCGTGGTTGGTCGATCGTAGCTGGCGGGTGGGAGTGTAGAAGGTCAGACGGTCGTTGAGGTATCTGGGGCCTTGGTTGTGGAGAGCTTTGTGTGCGTGGGTGAGGAGTCGGAACGTGATTCTCTTGCTGACGGGGAGCCAGTGCAGGTCTCTCAGGTGTCCGGCGATGTGGCTGTGTCGGGGGATGTCCAGGATGAGTCGAGCTGAGGCGTTCTGGATGCGTTGGAGTCTTTTCTGAAGTTTGGCTGTGGTTCCGGCGTAGAGGGAGTTGCCGTAGTCCAGTCGGCTGGTGACGAGGGCCTGGGTGACCGTCTTCCTGGTTTCGGTGGGGATCCACCGGAAGATCTTCCGCAGCATGCGTAGGATGTTGAAGCAAGACGAGGAGACGGCGTTGACTTGTCTGGTCATTGAGAGGAGGAGTCCAGGATGAAGCCCAGGTTGCGTGCGTGGTCCGTTGGTTTGGGTGCGTTGCCCAGGGCAGGGGGCCACCAGGAGTCGTCCCAGGCGGAGGGTGATGATCCTAGGATGAGGACTTCCGTCTTATCTGAGTTCAGTTTCAGGCGGCTGTTCCTCATCCACTCGGCTACGTCCTTCATCCCTTCATGTAGGTTGGTTTTGGCGGTTGTGGGGTCGTTGGTGAGGGAGAGGATCAGCTGGGTGTCGTCGGCGTAGGAGATGATGTTGAGGTTGTGTTGGCGTGCGATGGCTGCGAGGGGCTCATGTAGACGTTGAAGAGGGTGGGGCTGAGTGATGATCCTTGTGGTACGCCGCAGATGACTTCGGTGGCCTCGGAACTGAACGGGGGAGGCGGACTCTCTGGGTTCTTCCGGCGAGGAAGGAGATGATCCACTCCAGTGCCTTCTCTTGGATTCCGACGTTGTTCAGGCGTTGCACTAGGGTGCGGTGGCAGACTGTGTCGAACGCTGCGGAGAGGTCCAGGAGGATGAGGGCCGCTGTTTCCCCGTTGTCGAGCAGGGCTCGGATGTCGTCGGTGGCTGCGATGAGGGCGGTCTCGGTGCTGTGGTTGGCCCGGAAGCCGGACTGTGAGTGGTCGAGGGATCCATTCGTCTCGATGAAGGCGGCCAGTTGTCTGTTGACGGTCTTCTCGATGACTTTGGCAGGAAAAGGAAGGAGCGAGATGGGGCGGTAGTTTTTGAGGTCGGTGGGGTCCGCTGACGGTTTCTTCAGTAGGGCGCAGAGTTCGGCGTGCTTCCAGCTCTCTGGGAAGGTGGCGGTGTCGAAGGAGGTGTTGATGATGTCCCGGAGGTGGGGTGCGATGACGGCGTCGGCCTTGTTGAAGATGTGGTGAGGGCAGGGGTCGGTTGGTGATCCGGAGTGGATGGAGTTCATTGTGCGGATAGTGTCTTCGGTGTTGATCGGGGTCCAGGCTCGGAGGGTGGAGGTGGGGGACATTGGAACGGTTGTCGGGTACGTCGGCTGTGTGCTGAAACTGTTGTGTATGTCTGCGATCTTGCTGTGGAAGAACGAGGCGAGCGAGTTGCAGAGGTCTTGCGAGGGGGTGATGTCGTTGTTTCCGGCGCTGGGGTTCGAGAGCTCTTTGACGATGATGAAGAGTTCCTTGCTGTTGTGGGCGTTGTTGTCCAGTCGTTCCTTGAATGCGGTTTTCTTGGTGGTGTGGATCAGCTGGTGGTGTTTTCGGGTGGCGTGTTTGAGGGTGGTCATGTTGTCTGCAGTCGGGTCTCTGCGCCATGCTTTCTCGAGGGCCCGGCAGTTCTTCTTGGATTTCTTGAGTTCGTCGGTGAACCAGGGTGCTTTCTTGTTGCCGGGTCTGATAGGGGGGTCTTCAATGGGGCGAGGATGTCAGCGCAGTTGGTGATCCATCTTGTGAGGTTGCTGGCGGCTTGGTTGGGGTTCGTTGAGCTGGCGGGAGGGTTCTGGCTCAGGGATGTGGTGAGTTGGTCGGTGGTGATCTTGTTCCAGCTTCTGCGCGGGAGCTGTTGCGGGTGGTGGTGCGTGGTGGTCCTGCTGAAGCTGAAGTGGAGCGCAGCTGTGGTCTGTCCAGTGGAGTCCGGTGGTGTGGCTGAAGGAGATGTCCTTGCTGGAGGAGAAGACGGGGTCAAGCGTGTGGCCGGCGTGGTGTGTGGGGGTGGTCACCAGTTGCTTGAGTCCGAGGTTGGCGAGGTTGTCCAGCAGGGTGGTGGTGTTGCGATCGTTGTTGTTCTCTAGGTGGAAGTTGAGGTCCCCAAGGAGGATGTAGTCGGCCGAGAGGAGGGCGTGCGGGCTGATGAGGTCGGCGATGTCTTCGCTGAATTGTGTGCGTGGTCCTGGGGGTCTGTAGATGAGGGTGCCTCTGAGGGTGGTCTTGGGGTCGGTGTGTATCTGGAAGTGCAGGTGTTCGCCGGCTGTGAAGGTGTTGGTCGTAATGCGGATGATGTTCTTGTGGACGATGACGATGGCGATGCCTCCTCCGGTCTGGTTGGCGCGGTCCTTTCGGGTGATCTTGTATCCGTCCGGGATGGCGATGGCGATGTCGGGCGCTGAGGAGGCGTTCATCCATGTTTCCGTGAGGAAAGCGACGTCTGGTGATGTGGAGTCGAGCAGGTTCCAAAGTTCCACAGCGTGTCTGTGGACGGAGCGGGTGTTGAGCAGGATGCACTTCAGGTGGTTGCTGCTGGTGCTCGGCGTGGCGGGTGCGGTGCAGGTCTGGAGGCAGGAGAACTTGCAAGATTGGAAGGCGCAGGGTCCGTGGGTGCGTCCTGGGGTGGCACGGTGGCAGCCGGGGATTCGGCCGGTGTTGAGTGCGTTGAGGGTGGCGGTGTCGTAGGTCCGGTGGGTGGGTTGGCTGCTGCGGGGGCCAGGGGTTCTGGCGCTGGGCGCGGTCCAGTCGCGGACGGGCGCAGACGGAGCTTGCCTTAGGCGCGCCTTCGGCGCGCCAGCGCGCGGCCGGCGCAGCGGCCGCCATTTATGGGGAGGTGGGAGGGAGGAGCAGCTGGGAGGCGGGAGGCAGGGGCAGCGAATGGGCAGTCAGGGGGCGGGGCCGCAAGGGACGCAGCGGCGGGAATGGCGAGAGGCAACGGGGGTACAGAAGGAAAAAAAGGGGCGAGAAAACAGACAAATGCGGGCACAGTACAAATGGGGCAACGGGGGTACAGAAGGAAAAAAGGGGCGAGAAAACAGACAAATGCGGGCACAGTACAAATGGGGCAACGGGGGTACAGAAGGAAAAAAAGGGGCGAGAAAACAGACAAATGCGGGCACAGTACAAATGGGGCAACGGGGGTACAGAAGGAAAAAAAGGGGCGAGAAAACAGACAAATGCGGGCACAGTACAAATGGGGCAACGGGGGTACAGAAGGAAAAAAAGGGGCGAGAAAACAGACAAATGCGGGCACAGTACAAATGGGGCAACGGGGGTACAGAAGGAAAAAAAGGGGCGAGAAAACAGACAAATGCGGGCACAGTACAAATGGGGCAACGGGGGTACAGAAGGAAAAAAAGGGCGAGAAAACAGACAAATGCGGGCACAGTACAAATGGGGCAACGGGGGTACAGAAGGAAAAAAAGGGGCGAGAAAACAGACAAATGCGGGCACAGTACAAATGGGGCAACGGGGGTACAGAAGGAAAAAAGGGGCGAGAAAACAGACAAATGCGGGCACAGTACAAATGGGGCAACGGGGGTACAGAAGGAAAAAAAGGGGCGAGAAAACAGACAAATGCGGGCACAGTACAAATGGGGCAACGGGGTACAGAAGGAAAAAAGGGGCGAGAAAACAGACAAATGCGGGCACAGTACAAATGGGGCAACGGGGGTACAGAAGGAAAAAAAGGGGCGAGAAAACAGACAAATGCGGGCACAGTACAAATGGGGCAACGGGGGTACAGAAGGAAAAAAAGGGGCGAGAAAACAGACAAATGCGGGCACAGTACAAAAGGGGCAACGGGGGTACAGAAGGAAAAAGGGAAGGGCGTTCTTACCAGCAGCAGCGGGCGGACAACACAGGCGGAGCTGTGTGGCGGGGGAGCGACCTACCTGGCAAGGTCAAGGGTCGCTCTCCTCACCGCGCAGCGGCCGCCATTTATGGGGAGGTGGGAGGGAGGAGCAGCTGGGAGACGGGAGGCAGGGGCAGCGAATGGGCAGTCAGGGGGCGGGGCCGCAGGGGACGCAGCGGCGGGAATGGCGAGAGGCAACGGGGGTACAGAAGGAAAAAAAGGGGCGAGAAAACAGACAAATGCGGGCACAGTACAAATGGGGCAACGGGGGTACAGAAGGAAAAAAAGGAGGCGAGAAAACAGACAAATGCGGGCACAGTACAAATGGGGCAACGGGGGTACAGAAGGAAAAAAAAGGGGCGAGAAAACAGACAAATGCGGGCACAGTACAAATGGGGCAACGGGGGTACAGAAGGAAAAAAAGGGGCGAGAAAACAGACAAATGCGGGCACAGTACAAATGGGGCAACGGGGGTACAGAAGGAAAAAAAGGGGCGAGAAAACAGACAAATGCGGGCACAGTACAAATGGGGCAACGGGGGTACAGAAGGAAAAAAGGGGCGAGAAAACAGACAAATGCGGGCACAGTACAAATGGGGCAACGGGGGTACAGAAGGAAACAAAGGGGCGAGAAAACAGACAAATGCGGGCACAGTACAAATGGGGCAACGGGGGTACAGAAGGAAAAAAAGGAGCGAGAAAACAGACAAATGCGGGCACAGTACAAATGGGGCAACGGGGGTACAGAAGGAAAAAAAGGGGCGAGAAAACAGACAAATGCGGGCACAGTACAAATGGGGCAACGGGGGTACAGAAGGAAAAAAGGGGCGAGAAAGCAGACAAATGCGGGCACAGTACAAATGGGGCAACGGGGGTACAGAAGGAAAAAAAGGGGCGAGAAAACAGACAAATGCGGGCACAGTACAAAAGGGGCAACAGGGGTTCAGAAGGAAAAAGGGAAGGGCGTTCTTACCAGCAGCAGCGGGCGGACAACACAGGCGGAGCTGTGTGGCGGGGGGAGCGACCTACCTGGCAAGGTCAAGGGTCGCTCCCCCCGCATCACGCAGCGCAGCAAGGGGACTTGCTGCACTGTGCTGCATGATCTTTTAATAAATATGCTCCACAATTTACAAAATTGGTGTAGGATTTCTTGAGTCTCTTTGGAATTTCTCCTTCAATTGTTTTGGTGCTGCTTATATGCTTTACACTTGTCCTTTTGTGTAAGACTTGCTGCTTAGCTAACCAGGGTTGAGCTAGAGGGTTTAACAAACATAACCTACTGGTCCTAAAGAGGTTGATAAGTGTATTACACACTGAGATCACATAACCACACCATATAATCCAACCCTTTTCCTAACAGAGAGCAAGGGGGAGCATGCAGGGGAGGGGGTCAGAAACCAAGAAGTACAGAGCAACACAGATTGTGGGGTCAGCAGTATTTTAGGGGGAGGGGAGTACATGAGAGAGAGAGCAGCACAGAGGACTAGGGAGAGAGGAGTTAGAGAGGAGAAGCAAATGACAGAGAGATTAACATGGAATGCAGGGCAGTGACTGGTTTCCCGGGGGTGGGGGGATCACACAAGGGAGAGAGCTCCACAGGTCATGGATGGTGGGGGATTTGGAGGTGGAAAGCACACGAGGGACAAAGCAACATGAAGCATGGTGTGGTATAATTTGTGGGTGTGGGAATCACACGAAGGAAAGAGCAACACCCAGTGCCTGGAGGAAGAACACAAAAGTAAGAGCAACACAGAGAAGAGGGTGGGGTGGTTTTCAGGGGGATAAGCATACAGCTCAAGAGCAACATGGAGCGTGGGGTGGGTGTTTGTGGGAGGGGAAGCACACAAGAGCAGCACCAAGCATGGAAGAGTAGGGAGAAGGACACTAGGGAAAGAGCAGCATGGCAGGGGATATGGTGGGGGAAAAGCACACGAGGGAGAGAGCTGGAAAACACCTGCTCTCTCATGGAGTACCTAAGGAAAAAGGAGCTCCCTAAAAGTGAGCAGTAGATGATACAAGTCAGTCGTGCAAAAAGATTGTATAGAGGCTATGCTCCAGGAGATGGACAAGACGGGGCTAGAACGTCATCGAATAGGAAACAACCACATAAGAGTAACAAAGCCAACCAATGATATGCAATGGACGGCTGGGCAGTAAGCCCATTGTAAGTTCTTGGTAAGCGCACAATAAGTCTTTTCAATTAGACAGTTGGTGCTGCATGGTAGGTGAGACCTAAAAAGTATTTTTAATAATATTTTGAAAGTGAAACCCTTCTAAAATATTGTAAAACCATGTTTTAAATCTCACAGTTCTCTCACATGCATCCTTTTCATTCAAGAACTCTCAGCAGGTAGGTGATATTGTATGATTTATTTTACAGACAACAAAACTGAAACAAATCCACAAGGAGTAAACCTGCCAAGCAGTTCTCAGTGCTCGGTTTGCCCTGGTGGCTTCCTTTTGTGACACGATACACAGTGGGGAGTCGAAGAGATGTTGGTGGGGAAGGATTCAAGGTGACAGGAGCAGACAATAGGCCCGGGCATCAAAATAAAAGTGGTCCCCATTAGCAAATGAGATAGCTAACGAAACGGCCATTGTTCACACATTGGGGCAGTTTTGAAGTTGAAAAGACAAGCTGTATAAGTGTTTTGCAAGGTAAGGAAGGCTACATGGATTTGAGCTTGCTGTAGGCAATGCTTGTTTACATATAAGGGAAATCAGCAGTAAAAACAGGACCAGCAGACACTAAAAAGGTCCACAAACAGCCAAAAAAGGGTCCAGGCACTGACCTGTCAGACCAGCCCATTGGGTACTGCTGGATTGCCCTGTGGCCCAGTCCGACACTGAAAGGATTACAAACACAACCAGGTCTTCAAAGCACAGCCATCAACGCTATCGCACCCAAGGTGAAGGCAGGGTTTGAGACACAAAGGGCAACTGTCTCTGAGCTGGAACGACTGCACCGAAACAGGCAAAGAGAAGTCCACTTAGCAGCTCAGAAATGTATTTTTGACAGCATCTGCTTTCTGCTGCTTTAACTCTCCCAAATAGCACATCCCGAAATTGCTGAAAGACAGGGACCTCTCTCACAATGTCATTCAAAGTACAGCCTTGAAAATTCACGATTTTCAGACAGTAGTGGATATAGTCTCTCTAGACTAACGCAGTAATATTTGTTTAAAAGGCCTTCATTTTTCACGACCTCGAATTCTGTTTAAAGGGGAATTTGATGAACCGGGGAAATAATAAATCTCACCAGTGGTGCTGGAAGTATTGGTGCAGGAGGCCACAGCACCCCCAAGATAACCTTGCAGACATTCAGAAAGGGAATGAGCAATAAAGAGGCCTTTAAGTTCAATTTTTACTTTGTTGCATTTCCTATGAGTTCAATAACAGAGGTCTAGTGCAGTGCAATGTTTTTTGACAAAGTGCTGCTTACTTAAAAAGAAGATTGGTGTTTAGTTTTTCTTTCCTCCATTGAAGAGTGAGGGAATTTTATAATGTGGCTGCCGATGTCAAATGTTTTCTAGCACACAACAAACTTTAAATACTTGTAAATGAACTTTACAACTATTTCAAAAGGATCAGCAGTTATGTAGGATTATAATAGGAATACATTTTATAGACGCATACACACAAGTATACAATCCCAAACCCTAATGCAAACATTTCAGCTGAGGTATAGTTTTAAACCTATGTAAGTAGTGAACTGGCATAGGCTAATACATGGACGTGCTTAAATAGATAACTGTGGGTTCTGCAGAAATACATAGGTCATAGTGCACATTAGTTTAAGGAAACACACATAAAAGTTGCATAGTCTATTTAGCTGCACTGAAACACATAAATAGATTATATTTCATTGCAGACTCAAGCTTGACAGGACATCATCAATTAGTACAGACATCACAGAAAAGGCCACCACATTTGTATCTGTTAAACGAGAGGCCAACAGTAGAAACAGTTTTTTGCACTGTCATTGAGCATTGAGCACAAGGTGTAAACATTGGTGGATTCTGCCTTAGCGCAAGCCTGTTAGGAATATGTTAAAGGGAGATAGGCTGGACTAGGTCCATTTACGGAAAACAAGAGATAATCACTCGCTATGCAAAAAACCAAAATGTGTTCCTATGTTATCTCACCCTTATTCTGAGAACTAACCCACAAGAGGGAGCTTCTGCTAAACATAGGCACGTACACAATTCATGGAAATACTTACATGTTTAGGTAATATCTTATCTGCTCAGCTTGCTATTTGCGTCATGGAGGAATTTGTAACCCGTGTTTTTGTGGCTTTTGCAGTATATATACTACTGCCTGTAATCCAGAACTTTGAACTTCAGACTTTAGTCTCTTTTTAAAACTGGTTTATTTTCCAAATTGAGTGATTGATTTCCTTCCAACATATTAGCGTGACGAGCCAGGACCTCTGCTTGACTTCACCAACTGCCAGGAAAATACTGCCTGTCCCCCAGAAGTCACTTACGCACTTTTGAAAGGTAAACAAGACTCTATTGTTCAGTTAAAGTCTGGCATATTGTACTTGGGTGTTTGGTGTTTTTAAGATGGGAATAGTACGAGGTCCGTTCTTTTTTATATGTAAAGACATTAACAATTTTCCCAATAGTGCAGGATTGTGTATTGACACAATATTAAGGGATCCCGGTGGTAAGACTGGAAGATAATAGGGACTCAACTAAATAAGTTGAAAGTGGTCAAGGTAGAACAGGGTTTGAGGCTGAGTAATCAGTGCATGTTCTGAATAATAGTGAAAATGTGTTCACTTTACGAATCCAGAGAGAAGTGACCAGTAGTGCTTTGTTTGCCCTAGTATGTAATTTTGAATAGGCCTGGGCGGTAAACTCCGCTCTGCTCGCGGAGTTTGCAGAGTTTTGGGAACTCCGCGTTACGCAGAGTCGCGGAGATCTGAAAAACTCCGCCCCGCGTAGCGTAGCGGAGTTTTTTCCCTCGCTCACGTTCGTCAACGTCAAGTTGGGGAGCGCGAGCGAGGAAAATCCACCTCCCGGTGAGATTTTTCCTCGTTCGCGATTGTCAACATCAAGTTGGCGAGCGCGAGCATGGAAAATAGACCTCCCGGCGAGATTTCTTGCGTTGAGAAAGCTGCCGCTCGAGTAAAAATCTACTCGAGCGGCAGAAAGGAAAGCAGCGCCCGCTTGCGCTGTGCATGGTGCCGTTCGCGATGATTGCACAGTGCGGACAAGCATCCGTCACTGAAAATCACCGCGAACTGCATTTTTCTATCGCACTCCGCCTCTTGCGGAGCTCTGCGTAACGCGGCGAAGTTTTTTTTCCACTTCGCGGAGTTTCGCGTAGCGCAACTCCGCAAACTCCGCCCAGGGTTAATTTTGAATTGATGCATGTTAGAACTGGGGGTCTCTAGTTGACTGAGGCAGTTACCTTAGTCCAAATAGGGACCCTTGCTTCTAGTCAGGGAAAGGAGGGACACCCTCGTTGATAACCCCTGCTCACCCCCTGGTAGCTTGGCACGAGCAGCCAGGCTTATCTTCAAGGCAAAGTGTAAAGTATTTGCAACCACACTCCCAGTGACACAGTGATAACACCACAAATGGACACCACACTGATGTATGAAAATAGCAGTATCTTTATCAAGCAGAAAAATACGGTAAGACCAAACAATAAAAATCCAACATATGCGTATTCGTAATATTTCACTTTGCCGGTTATTTGGCCAACAAACACTTGTATGTTCTTGCGGTATTAATGAGCAGTTCACGAAGTTCAAATGCAGTCCTAATGCAATGCTATGCAGTTCGTACTGCAGCTCGTATTATCAGACTAATGCAGTTCGTAATGCAAGAATAATGCAATCCTCAATGCAAATAATCAGGCAGGTCGTAATGCAAGAATAATGCAATCCTCAATGCACGTAATCAGGCACTTCGTAATGCAAGAATAATGCAATCCTCAATGCACGTAATCCGGCAGATCGTAATGCAAGTATAACGCACTCCTTAATGCAAGTAATAAGGCAGTTTGTAGTGCAAGAATAATGCAATCCTCAATGCACGTAATCAGGCAGTTCGTAATGCAAGAATAATGCAATCCTCAATGCACGTAATCAGGCAGTTCGTAATGCAAGAATAACGTACTCATTAATGCAAGTAATAAGGCAGTTCGTAATGCAAGAATAATGCAATCCTCAATGCACGTAATCAGGCAGTTCGTAATGCAAAAATAATGCAATCCTCAATGCAAGTAATCAGGCAGTTCGTAATGCAGGAATAATACCAGGCCAATCGACGCGATTAGCGCGGGCACCACTAGGCCCCAGCCACAGACAACAGTCCTGAACTTCCGAGGGCGGCCCGGTACTGCCGGGCAGGTCCGGGCCGCTCGAGGACTCAGCGCGTCTAATGCGATGCAGCGGGAGAGAGACGGGAGCACTCCGGCACTCCTCCTGCGCCTCCCCAGGCCTCACACGCTTGCGGCTCCCGACCGGAGTCCAAGCCTTACCTGGGGGATGCGCTGCCTCGCTCTCTCCCCGCTCGTCGGACGTCCTGCTGGGCGCTCCCAATGACGACGCAGATCCGATGCAAGGCGACGCTGTAGCCGGACAGGTTACGGCGCTGCCTTCTCCGTTGCTGACGATCTTGGGCAGATTCCTCTTGCGAACAACGATCACGATTACCTCACGACTTCCTTAACTTTACGAAATCCTTCAGCACGTTGCGGCTTGGGCCGGCGGCGGCGATCTTGATCCGCAGCCTCCGTTACGATGACGGCTCAGGCCACAAACATCTACACAGCAGCGTGGACGATGATTCACGCTACGGGGGCACTGCAGTCACGGGGCACTTTCCAACCAGTACCACGGACCCCACGGCAGTCTCAGGCTGCACACGCACACGCACAAAGCGTCGCTGAGACTCGGTTGGGTTTCGGGTCACAGTCCCGGGGCAATGCTTACGAAGGTCTAAGGCTGCAAAAAGCACACGCACACAGCGTCGCTGAGACACACTTGGAAACTTTGATGTTCCTGAGTTTCTACAACAGGGAGCCAGCTCTCTTCGGGCCCTTGGAGACAAGTTACTTCGGGACACAGCACACAGCAAAGTCCGTTCAAGCAGGGGGACACAGCACACAGCAAAGTCCCTTAGCCTCTCCTTAGTTAAATCAGCAAACTGCAGGCCAGCCCCAGAAGACACAGCAAGGGTCACTTCTTCTCTTCAGTCTCTTCAGCTGTTCTTCCTTGGCAGAGGTTCCTCTTGAGCACGAAGTAGTTTCAGTCCTTTTCAGTCTTGATCAGTCCAACGTTCAGGGGCTTCAGCTCTCATAGTTATACCCCTAAATGTCTTTGAAGTCTTTGTGTTCAGGGGGCACTGACCCCTGTCCAAACCAGTTCTGGGTGTCTTCCTGCCAGAGGCACCTTCTTCCTTTGATAGTGGGGGTCTGGGTCCTTAATCACTCAGCAGAAGGGGGAGCCATTCTTTTATGGCAGCAGCCCAGGCCTCTTCACCTCCAGGGGGCTACTCCTCCCCCCTACACTCCAGATGCAGGTCAGCCTGTTGCTGTCTCACCTACTCCTCCCCTGGGTCAAGACATTCCCCAGATCCTATCACATTCAAATCCACACAGTCAATTCACAACCAGGCAGAGACACACAGAATTGTTAGAACAAAAAAAACAGCCACTTCTAAAAGCGTGGTTTCTAAACACACAATTCAAAAACCACCTTCACAAAAAGATGTGTTATTAAATTGTGAGTTCAGGCACACTAAACTTCACCCCTCCATCTTAAGCCTATGGGAAGATAGGCTGGAAACATATTACACAGCCTTCCCCAGTCTGTCCTATGGGCAAGATGGCCTTGCAACAGTGAAAAACGAAATGGAGAGTATTTCACTGTTAGGACATGGTACACACTTCAGTACATGTCCTACCTTTCACAGACACTTCACCCTGCCCAGGGGGGTACCTTGGGCCTACTATAGGGGTGTCTGATGTGCATGGAAAGGGAAGGGTAAGGCCTGGCAAGTGGGTGCACTTGTCAGGACATTAGCAAACTGCGCGCAGGCACTGCAGTGGCAGGCCTGAGTTCTCTCTTTAGGGCTACTTGTGTGGGTGGCACAATTAGTGCTGCAGGCCCACCAGTAGCATTTGCATTACCAGCCCTGGCACACATAGTGCACTTTACTAGGGACTTTACTATATATCAATTATGGACAACCAATTACCATAACACTTTATACAGGGAGCACTTGCACTTTGACACTGATCAGCAGTGGCAAAGTGCTCAAAGCATCTAAGCCAGTAAAACGCAATGCATCACAGCATCAAAATAGAGGAGGTAGAGGCAGAAAGTCAGGGGTAACCACGCCAAGAAATGCCAGGCCTAACACGTGTCCCCTCCAGCTGAAAAGTGGGGAGAACTACCGACCCTCATGGGAGTTCTCATCACTAAGGCGGAAAAATCTAGACAGACCATCAGCATTGGCGTGTTCTGTGCCAGGTCGGTGTTCCACCGTGAAGTCCATTCCCTGTAGGGAGATGGACCACCTCAACAGTTTTGGGTTCTCACCCCTCATCTGCATCAACCATCTGAGGGGCCTGTGGTCGGTCTGAACCAGGAAGTGAGCCCCAAACAGGTAGGGCCTCAGCTTCTTCAGCACCCAGACCACAGCAAAAGCTTCCCTTTCAATTGTACTCCACCTCTGTTCCCTGGGAAGTAGCCTCCTGCTAATGAAAGCTACACGTTGGTCCAAGCCCTCGTCGTTCAGTTGCGAGAGTACTGCTCCCACACCATGCTCTGAAGCATCTGTCTGCACCACAAATTCTTTGGAGAAATCAGGCGCCTTGAGCACGGGCGCCGTGCACATGGCAGTTTTCAGGGCATCAAAAGCGGTCTGGCAGGCATCAGTCCAGATCACCTTCTTGGGCTGTCTCGTTGAAGTCAGTTCTGTCAAGGGGGCAACAATGGTGCCATACCCCTTCACAAACCGTCGGTAATACCCAGTGAGTCCTAAAAAGGCCCTCACTCCTGTCTGGGTCTTGGGGGGTTCCCAAGCCAGAATGGTATCAATTTTTGCCTGTAGGGGCGCCACCTGGCAGCTCCCTACCTGGTGTCCTAAGTACACCACAGAACCCTGCCATATCTGGCACTTACTTGCCTTGATAGTTAGGCCTGCCCTCTGCAAGGCCTTCAATACGTCACAGAGGTGTTGCAAATGTTCCTCCCAACTGGAGCTGAACACCGCAATGTCATCCAGGTAGGCGGCGCTGAATTCCTCCAGCCCACAAAGCACCTGGTTAACCAGTCTCTGGAAGGTGGCAGGGGCGTTCTTCAACCCAAAGGGCATAACCCTGAACTGATAGTGCCCCTCTGGCGTTGAGAACGCTGACCTCTCCTTGGCTCCCTCGGTCAAGGCAATCTGCCAGTACCCAGACGTCAAGTCGAATGTGCTGAGGTACCGGGCAGCTCCCAGCCGATCCACGAGCTCATCAGCTCTGGGGATGGGGTGAGCGTCAGTCTTGGTGACCGCATTGAGCCCACGGTAATTCACACAGAACCGGAGTTCTGGGGTGGCACCAGGCGCAGAAGCTTTTGGCACCAGGACCACTGGGCTAGCCCAGGGGCTGCTGGATGGCTCAATCACCCCTAGCGCCAGCATCTTGGAAACCTCCTCCTTGATGCTGGCCCTGACCTTATCAGCTACTCTGTAAATTTTTTGTTTTACAGTCAGGCTGTCTCCAGTGTCCACATCATGGACGCACCAATGGGTGACTCCTGGGTCAGGGAGAACAGGGAGGTGAACTGACCCACTACGTGGCGACAGTCCCTCTGCTGTTCCGGGGTCAGGGTAGGCGAGAGGTTCACCCCATCCACTGACCCATCCTTCTCCTTGGCTGACAGGAGGTCAGGAAGAGGTTCACTCTCCTCTTCCGCCCCATCATCTGTAGCCAAGAGCATGGTCACATCAGACCTCTCAAATGGTGTGGTGTGGTTTGAGGCGGTTCACATGGAGGACCCTTAAAGGGTTCCTAGGAGACCGTAAGTCAACCAGGTAGGTCACTTCACTCTTGCGCTCCACCACATCATAAGGCCCAGTCCACTTGTCCTGGAGCACGCAAGGCTCCACTGGCGCCATCACCCACACTTTTTGCCCAGGTTGAAACTGGACCAGAGTGGCATCCTGGTCGTACCACCGTTCCATTTCTTCCTGGCTGGCTTCCAGATTCGCCTGAGCGAGTTGCCTGAAACGCCTAGTTTGGTTCCTGAAGGCCAGCATGTAGCTATATACATCCTGGGGGGGTTTACTAGGAGCCTTCTCCCAGCCCTCCTTCACCAAACTCAAGGGTCCTCTTACAGGGTGACCATACAGTAGCTCAAAGGGACTGAACCCTAAGGACTTCTGTGGCACCTCTCTGTAAGCAAACAGCAGGCATGGTAAGAGGACATCCCACTTACGCCTCATGGGTTCCTCAAGGCCCATAATCATGCCCTTCAGGGTTCGGTTAAATCTCTCAACCAGACCGTTACCCTGGGGGTGGTAAGGCGTGGTGAACTTATAGGTTACACCGCACTCCTTCCACAGAGACTTCATATACCTAGATATGAAATTAGTACCCCGGTCGGACACCACCTCTCTGGGGAACCCCACGCGGGAGAAAATCCCCATCAGTGCATGGCCCACCACGGGGGCTGTCACCGTCCGGAGAGGGATGGCTTCCGGGTACCGGGTGGCATGGTCCACCAAGACCAGGATGAACCTGTTGCCCATGGCTGTTCTGGGATCCAGAGGCCCCACAATGTCAATGCCCACCCTTTCAAAGGGGGTGCTGACTACCGGGAAAGGTTGGAGGGGAGCCTTGTGCTTCCTCCCACTCTTGCCACTTGCCTGGCAAGTCTGACAGGTCCTGCAATGAGTATCAGAACTCTTGCGCATTTGAGGCCAGTAGAAGTGGATGACAAGCCTCTCAAAGTTCTTGTCCTGCCCCAAGTGTCCTGCTAAAGGCACATCATGAGCCAGCCCCAGTAGGAAGGCTCTGAAGCGCTGGGGTACCACCAACACACGGGCTGACCCAGGCTCAGCAACCTTAGGCTCGCTGTATAGGAGATCATTCTCCCAGTAAATCACATGTGACCCGGACTGATCACCTGCTGCCTGGTTTGCTGCCTGTTGCCGCAAACCTACAAGAGAAGGGCACTTTTTCTGCTCCTCACAGAATTCCTCCCTGGAGGGCCCTCCCTCCTGCTGCAATTCGGTCAGCTCAGGTAGGTCCCCGAGTTCAGCTGCTTGCTTTCCCCGTAGACTCCAGGGCATCCCCCTCAAGGTTTCCTTCCTCCTGGACCGTGGGAACTTTGGGGGCCGGTTTCCTGCACCCCCTGACTCTTCTCTTTAAGGCAGGCACCTGGGCCACTGTTTCAGGCTCCAGGTCCTCTTGAACCCCTTTACTGGCTGCCATAGACCGAGCGGTCACACAAGCCCACTCAGGCAGACCCAACATCTCCAAATGCGCCTGGCGCTCCACCTCCTTCCAGGAGGAACTCTCCAGGTCATTCCCCAGCAGACAGTCTACCGGCATGGACGGACTTACAACGACCTTCAAGGAACCTGAGACCCCCCCCCCACTCAAAGGGAACTAGCGCCACCTTGCAGAGGCGCACGGAGTTGTCTGCTGCAACTACAGGGTGAAGTACATTGGGAATTACCTGCTCCTCAGACACCCACTGACACCTGACAGATGTCAAACTGGCTCCTGTGTCTCTCAGAGCCTCCACCCTCCTTCCATTGATGGTCACCCACTGCCTGTACTTCTTAGTATTCTCGGGCAGAAAGGCTTCCGGGACCATCTCTTGATCTCCTAATGAGACAAGAGTCATAACTGCTTGCTCCTCCCCATTCCAAGGACTCAATTCCTCCCCGAACACTACACTCACTAAACCCGGTGTTGGAGCACCAGTGGGTGCAGGTGGTTTCTTGGGGCATTTGGGGGCAATGTCACCCACTTCTTTACAGAAATAACAAGTAGGAGGACCTCTGTGGTCCCGCTTGCCCTTAGGGGGCCAGGGCCTCTTAGCCTTGGGGGACCGGGACCCTTTCACCTGGGAACTCCTTGTTGCTACCCTTGTCCTCCCCCACCTTCTGCGGGGGACCCTGTACACCTTTGGTAGTGGTACCTCCAATCCCCTTGTGGACCCTGGTGCTGGTCCAGCGGTCCGCCTCCTCAGCAAGCTTACCGGGATCAGTCAGCTTACTGTCTAAAAGATGCTGGCGCAGTTCTGGAACACACTGACTACTCAAGTGTTCCCAACTAATTAAATTGCATAAGCCCTTGAAATCAGTTACCTTGCTGCCCATCATCCAACCATCCAGGGCACGCGTGTACACATTCACACACTCAACCCAAGTACTGGATTCCTGTTTCTTGAAGTTCCTGAACTTCTGCCTGTATTGTTCAGGAGTGAGCCCATACCTGAGGCATAAAGCCTCCTTCATGTTGGCGTAGGTCAGGGTTCCCGCCCTCTCTAAAGGTGGTAAAACATCCCTCCCAGAAGCATCAAAGTGTTTCAATAGGCCCGCCCCCCAATGCTTTTCAGGCACCTCATTCATGCTCAGTGCGATCTCATATGCCGTGAACCACGCATAAATATCATCACCCCTTTGGTAATCTCGCACTAAGTCTTTGGGAATGTACACCTTACCCGCTGGCACTGGTTGTGTGCTGCCACCATTCAAACTGGACTCCACCTGTTTAGCCTTAATGTCCAGTTCCCTCATGCTTAACTCATGAGCCAAGAGAATCTTTTTCTCCTCCAAGGCGAGAGCGTTCTTGCTCTCCTCTGCTCGCTTTTCACTTTCAATGAGCAGCTTCTTCTCCTCTGCTTGAGCCTTAAGTTTTAAAACCTCCAACTCATGCTTTCTGACCCTTTGGTTTTCCTCCAGCTCCTTTGGGGAAAAACTCTGCCCTGAATGGTCACTACCAGCCCCTAAGGCTGGCCTTCCCACTGGCAAATCCTGTAGGCCAAATCCATTCCTCATCCTCATCCACCTCAGCATCACCTGTCTCCTGAGCCTCTTTGGCTTCCCACCAGGCCCTCAAGGCTGTTTGCAGCTCCTCCTTCTTGGCGCTACTTTTCATGGGACACCCCAAAGCTCTGCAGAATTGCCTCAATTGATCAACTTTGTAGGTAAGCAATGCCTCATTGTCGAACTCCAATTCTGCAACCTCACTGGCTACTTGACTCCTCTGAGATATGATGTGTGGCTTAAAGGTCGCTCAAAAATAGAACCAAAAATCAAGAACACGATATGTGGTTGCGTCATGGTCTGCGCTAAAACCAGTGATGTACACCAATCACTGTGAGTGAATTTGCAAATACACGTTCCAATTCCACCGCTGCCACCAATGTTAGAACTGGGGGTCTCTAGTTGGCTGAGGCAGTTACCTTAGTCCAAATGGGGACCCTTGCTTCTAGTCAGGGAAAGGAGGGACACCCTCGTTGATAACCCCTGCTCACCCCCTGGTAGCTTGGCACGAACAGCCAGGCTTATCTTCAAGGCAATGTGTAAAGTATTTGCAACCACACTCCCAGTGACACAGTGGTAACACCACAAATGGACACCACACTGATGTATGAAAATAGCGGTATCTTTATCAAGCAGAAAAATACGGTAAGACCAAACAATAAAAATCCAACATATGCGTATTCGTAATATTTCACTTTGCCGGTTATTAGGCCAACAAACACTTGTAGGTTCTTGCGGTATTAATGAGCAGTTCACGATGTTCAAATGCAGTCCTAATGCAATGCTATGCCGTTCGTACTGCAGCTCGTATTATCAGACTAATGCAGTTCGTAATGCAAGAATAATGCAATCCTCAATGCAAATAATCAGGCAGTTCGTAATGCAAGAATAAAGCTATCCTCAATGCACGTAATCAGGCAGTTCGTAATGCAAGAATAATGCAATCCTCAATGCACGTAATCAGGCAGTTCGTAATGCAAGTATAACGCACTCCTTAATGCAAGTAATAAGGCAGTTCGTAGTGCAAGAATAATGCAATCCTCAATGCACGTAATCAGGCAGTTCGTAATGCAAGAATAATGCAATCCTCAATGCACGTAATCAGGCAGTTCATAATGCAAGAATAACGTACTCCTTAATGCAAGTAATAAGGGAGTTCGTAATGCAAGAATAATGCAATCCTCAATGCACGTAATCAGGCAGTTCATAATGCAAGAATAATGCAATCCTCAATGCAAGTAATCAGGCAGTTCGTAATGCAGGAATAATACCAGGCCAATCGACGCGATTAGCGCGGGCACCACTAGGCCCCACCCACAGACAACAGTCCTGAACTTCCGAGGGCGGCCCCGGTCCTGCCGGGCAGGTCCGGGCCGCTCGAGGACTCAGCACGTCTAACGCGATGCAGCGGGAGAGAGACGGGAGCACTCCGGTACTCCTCCTGCACCTCACCAGGCCTCACACACTTGCGGCTCCCGACCGAAGTCCAAGCCTTACCTGGGGGATGCGCTGCCTCGCTCTCTCTCTCTCCCCGCTCGTCGGACGTCCTGCTGGGCGCTCCCGATGACGACGCAGCTCTGATGCCAGGCGACGCTGTAGCCGGACAGGTTAAGGCGCTGCCTTCTCCGTTGCTGACGATCTTGGGCAGATTTCTCTTGCGCACAACGATCACGATTACCTCACGACTTCATTAACTTTACGAAATCCTTCAGCACGTTGTGGCTTGGGCCGGCGGCGGCGATCTTGATCCGCAGCCTCCGTTACGATGACGGCTCGGGCCACAAACAGCTACACAGCAGCGTGGACGATGATTCACGCTGCGGGGGCACTGCAGTCACGGGGCACTTTCCAACCAGTACCACGGACCCCACGGCAGTCTCAGGCTGCACACGCACAAAGCGTCGCTGAGACTCGGTTGGGTTTCGGGCCACACAGTCCCGGGGCAATGCTTACGAAGGTCTCAGGCTGCAAAAAGCACACGCACACAGCGTTGCTGAGACACACTTGGAAACTTTGATGTTCCTGAGTTTCCACAACAGGGAGCCAGCTCTCTTCGGGCCCTTGGAGACAAGTTACTTCGGGACACAGCACACAGCAAAGTCCGTTCAAGCAGGGGGACACAGCACACAGCAAAGTCCCTTAGCCTCTCCTTAGTTAAATCAGCAAACTGCAGGCCAGCCCCAGAACACACAGCAAGGGTCAGTCCTTCTCTTCAGTCTCTTCAGCTGTTCTTCCTTGGCAGAGGTTCCTCTTGACCACGAAGTAGTTTCAATCCTTTTCAGTCTTGATCAGTCCAACGTTCAGGGGCTTCAGCTCTCATAGTTATACCCCTAAATATCTTTGAAGTCTTTGTGTTCAGGGGGCACTGACCCCTGTCCAAACCCCTGTCTGGGTGTCTTCCTGACAGCGGCACCTTCTTCCGTTGATAGTGGAGGTCTGGGGGGGCGTGGCCGACAGCCGAACATGGCGGCTGCATTTTAGCGGAGCTCCGGACCCGGGCTCCTACATCCTGTGTATATCCGATCCGCGCTGCACCAAAGTGCCCTTTTCGGTGCACCCTAAGGCCAGCGGAGTGGGGCCGATAGTTGGACCGGCTCTCGGCGCGTCTGCTGCCTGGCATCGGGACTCGATGATGCCCGGGGCCTTTTGAGCTGCGTGGGGAGCTGTGCCGGGCCTGCTGTCGGGAACCCGCCCGCTGGCGGTATAGATCAAGGCCGGCCCCTGGCGGTGGCTGCTCTGCAGCAGAGGGCCGGCGGAAGGTGTCCTGACGGGGGCGGAGTGCTCCCTTGTCAATCCTGCACTCTGTGGCGGACCGGACCGGCTGTGACTGCTGGCAGCAGCCGCGCATTGTGAGTAGTCCCCGGGGCTGATCTACGCAAGTCCCGGGGATGAATTGCGGCCTAAGTCGGGCGCACAGAGAGGGAGCGCTGATCCGATAGTGCTGGACTGCGGCGGCCCGCCCGGGGGGAGAGACAGGTTTGCTGGTGGTGGGGGCCCCCCCCCTGGAAGGAGTGCCTGCCATATTGAGTGCCCAGCAATTGAACAGTGGAATACCTGGAGAGTGCTGACACTGTGGACTAGCTGGCTGCCCCTGCTGGAAGGGAGGAAGCAGTGTGTTGAAGGCCGCATTTGTGAAGAGCTTGTGTCCACGGCGACAGGGGGCCCCCGCGGGTCTGCGTGGGGCAGTGGACACTTGTGTGCATTGATTCCCGGGGATGAATTGTGGCCTAAGTCGGGCGCACAGAGAGGGAGCGCTGCTCCGATAGTGCTGGACTGCGGGGGCCACCCCAGGCGGAGAGACAGGTTTGCTGGTGGTGGGGGGCCCCCCCCTGGAAGGAGTGCCTGCCATACTGAGTGCCCAGCAATTGAACTGTGGAATACCTGGAGAGTGCTGACACTGTGGACTAGCTGGCTGCCCCTGCTGGAAGGGAGGAAGCAGTGTGTTGAAGCCGCATTTGTGAAGAGCTTGTGTCCACGGCGACAGGGGGCCCCCCGCGGGTCTGCGTGGGGCAGTGGACACTTGTGTGCATTGATTCCCGGGGATGAATTGTGGCCTAAGTCGGGCGCACAGAGAGGGAGCGCTGCTCCGATAGTGCTGGACTGCGGGGGCCACCCCAGGCGGAGAGACAGGTTTGCTGGTGGTGGGGGCCCCCCTGGAAGGAGTGCCTGCCATACTGAGTGCCCAGCAATTGAACTGTGGACTACCTGGAGAGTGCTGACACTGTAGACAAGCTGGCTGCCCCTGCTGGAAGGGAGGAAGCAGGGTGTTGTAGGCCGCATTTGTGGAGAGCTTGTGTCCTCGGCGACAGGGGGCCCCCCGCGGATTTGCGTGGGGCAGTGGACACTTATGTGCATTGCTTCCTGGGCGGCCCTGGTCTCGGCCCTGGTGGGGCACCTATTCCTGCACATGTTGTGCTGCCGGAGTATGCTGGGGTTTCCGCGGAGTCCTTTTCTGGGGAATGTCGTGACCTGGACTGTCCCGGGCACTAGCTGTGACCTGCATATGGAGTAGTCCCCTGGGGTTGTGAGACCGACTTTGCTGAGCTGTATATCGCCCGACTCCTCGCCTGCTCAAACTACGCGAGGAGGGGACGCACCGGTGGCCTCCCACGGTCTGCCTGACGGTGATGGGCCGCAATAGAGGGAAGCAGCAGGACGCTGGGCCCAGCGCGGACCCCGCAATGGCGCATGTGGACCTTAGTGGAGTATCACAGTTGCCCGGCTGCATCCCGCCCACAGCTGTGACGGAGCCTGTGGACATACTAGACCTGATTCTGCAGGAGGTCAGGGACTTGAGGAGAGCCATTGAACAACAAATCGGAGCTCTCACGACGGGTCTCACGCTACTCAAAGCAGACCACGCTAAACTGTCGGACAAGGTGAAAGATAATACCATGGCGCTGGCGGATCTCTCCCCGCAGCAGGCTTAGACCACGACCCAAGTGCAGCAACTACAGAAGCAAGTTACCACCCTGCTGGACCGGGTGGGAGGGACGGACAAGGCGGAACAACGTCCGCGTCATTGGCCTGCCGGAGCGCTGCGAGGGACGGGACCCGGCTACGTATATGGAACAGTGGTTCCGCGAACACGTTGCCCCGGAGGGTCTCTCCACCCAATACTGTGTGGAACGAGCGCACAGAATACCCACCGGTCAGCCCAAACCGGGCGCCCCACCGCGTCCCCTCATTGTCCGGCTGTTAAATTATAGGGACAGGGACACACTACTGCAAAAAGCACGGGAGCTGGGCCAGATACACTTTGAGAATGCACGGATCTCGCTGTACCCGGACTACACATTAATGGTACAGCGACAGCGCTCCTCTTTCATGGCCGTCAAGAGGAAATTGAGAGACCTGAACCTCAAGTATGCCCTTCTCTTCCCAGCCCGTTTGAAGGTCATCTATGACCGCAAGACTCATTTCTTTGAAAGCCCAGAAGACGCCGAAGAGTGGCTGGAGGTAATGGACCCCGCAGAGACCGGTGATAACGCCTCCCAAAGTACTCAACACAGCTCCAATCGTGCGGAACGGCCTGGCGTCCGCCGAAGTAGACGTCTACGTGGAGACTCCCGACGACCTAATCCAACGTCGCAGCAACAACAACAGGGCAGGGAGAAGGCACTACTGGCGGCCGCTACTTTTCGACAGTCTGCGCTTGTAGAAGACTCAGTCTCTTCCGCGGAAGATCTGAACAAATCGGACTCCGAGGGTAGCGTGGCTCTGTTTCCCTCCGTAACCCCTCAAACGGCGGATGGACTGTTTGGCTGACAACAGTATGGTGCCATCATATACGAACTGAACCTGAGCGCTGATGTGATATCCTTTTGGTTTTGCTGTAAACTACATGTATGGTGCATCGTTATGGAATGTGCTTATAATTTCTTGAGCCCGGGTTCCGTGAGGTTCGGAACTTGATGTCATAATGGAGCGTGACCCGCGCTCTGTGGACGGCGTTGGCGATGTCCCCCAATCTGCGAATGCTGTTGTGGTTGAGGGTATAGTTCTGCTTACTGCGCTTTGTTTTGTGGTCCGGTATAGTTCTATGACCGGACCGAGTATTGGGGGTTTTGGGGAGGGGTACGGTCCTATTTCTTTGTTAGTCCCGCGTAGGCTGGTCACTGTCACACATGAGTCTTGGTCTGACTGCAGGACCAATAAAATCTATCAATGCATACACTTAGTCAGTTTAACATTGTAACGTGGAACGTTAGGGGACTGGGCTCCATTAAGAAACGCCATAGGATACACGCCCAATTACTAAGGAGAAAGGCGCAAATAGTATATTTGCAAGAATCCCACATGCTGAGTCAGGAGGCGGTAAAGCTCCGGAAGAAATGGAGGGGGCAGGTTTTCACCACTAGCTATGCACGGGGAGTCACTATTTGGATCCGGCACGGGGTGCGCTTCACGTCACTGGAACACCGAATAGACAAGCAAGGGCGCTATATATTTGTACGCGGATCCCTTGATGGCCAAATGGTAGTGCTGGGTAGCACATATGCACCAAATACTGACCAAGAAAGTTTCTTTACCACCCTGAACCTGGCACTGGCAGGATGGGAAGCACACCCCTGGATTATAGGAGGGGACTGCAACACGATTATGGACATTTCCTTAGATAGGTCCCATCCCCCCCTGAACGGTGCGGGAGTAATTAAGCAGGCGAAGGCACTTTGTGGCTGGGCTACTGGTTGGGCTCTGTGTGGAGGATGCGACACCCGACGTACAGAGAATACTCGTTTTACCCCCCGGTTCACATGTTGCACACCAGAATAGATAGAATTTACTGCTCTAACAACATCGCAATGCAGGTAACGCACACTACATACCTTGCAAAAACCTTTTTGGATCACAATCCACTGGAGCTAACGATCACATGGGGCAGAGTACCTACCCCGGTGCCAACATGGAGACTATGGCCACAATTGTTAGAGGACACAGTGTTCCGTGCCGCTATGGCCGACACCATTTCCCATTACTTTACTGAAAATAGCAATTCAGCTTCTAGTGGTTTAATTGAATGGGACACCTTTAAGGCAGTAATACGCTGAAGGGCCATCAGCACGACTGTGGGGGCTCGGCAGGAGGTTAATAAATCCCTCATTGACACGGAACACAAGATGGATCGCCTAGAACAGGAGGCAGCGCGAGATAGGGGGAAGCAGGGGCTACTTCAAGAATTCCGCATACAACATGCGGAACTGTTAGAATCCCTTCGAACTATAGATTACCAGCGATACACACAGAGAACACATACGGAAGCGGACAAATCAGGGGCGCTGTTGGCGAAAATATTGAAGGATGACCCCCCCCGGCCACGGTGATTAGGGAGGTCACTACCTTGGAGGGTGGTACAGCACATACACAAAATGACATCAACACAGCCTTTTACCATTACTATGCCACGCTTTATAGCAAGCCTACAGATAGTATGGGCACACACATTGATGACTTCTTACATAACCTGACGTGCCCACAACCACCTCCAGCTGCCTTAAAGGAACTTTCAGGCCCGATTACCACAGTGGAGATAAAACTGGCGATCAAAGGGCTACCCCGCAATAAAACCCCTGGCCTGGACGGGTTGCCAGCAGAATTTTACGACACTTTCGGGGATTCCCTCCTGCCCCACTTGGAACTCCTGTACAACATGGCATTGGAGAAAGGCGAATTGCCACTCACTACAGCACAAGCGTTGACGGTCACACTCCCGAAACCGGGTAGGGACCCCACCGACATGGTAGGCTACCGTCCATTGTCGCTACTGACAACGGAATATAAAATCCTTAGTAAGATTCTGGCAAATAGGCTCCTACCCCTCCTGCATAAACTAATACACATAGATCAAACAGGTTTTTTGCCGGCCCGTAGCACATCTTTGAACACCAGGAGATTGCATTACCTGATGTCGGCTGCCCCACCACACTACACTCACGCTGGCTGCGTGTCGCTGGACCTCCGCCAAGCGTTTGACACACTAACCTGGGAATACTTGTTTAAGGCACTGGGTAAATTTGGGCTACCGGAGGATTATCTTAAATGGCTCCGCCTGTTATACCAAGCCCCCACGGCTCGCGTCCGTACTGGAGGCCATATCTCAGCTGCATACCCGATATTTGGAGGGACGAGGCAGGGGTGCCCACTATCGCCACTCCAGTTTATATTGGCTCTGGAGCCCCTGGCTATTAAATTGCGAACGGATGCTCGAGAGATGGGTATTCCGATCGGGCCCACCATACACCTTTTCTCGGCATACGCGGATGACATTATCCTCTATGTCAAAGACCTTAGGACCGATTTAACACCTCTGGCGGAGATATTTACTGTTTTCGAAAGTATATCGGGCCTTGCTGTTAATCCGACGAAATCTCACGCCTTTTTCTTCCGGGAACAGGCACTACTGATGACTGTTCCTTTCGGGCAAATGGTGGTACAAGTTGCGTCACATACATTTAAATACCTGGGCATACATATCTACCGGACTCCCATCGATCTGCTGGACGGCAACCTACACAGGGCAATTCGAGCCCTTCGAGCTAGTATTGCCTTTTGGATTACGTTGCCGCTGTCGGTCATAGGTAGGGTGGCTATTACAAAAATGGTAGTCCTCCCGAGGCTAGTTTACTACTTTACGAATTTGCCAGTACTGCTCCCACAGCGTACTTTTAAACTTTTAAATACCATGCTCGTCGATCTCATCTGGGGGTCTGGCAGGCGGAGGATTAGTCTCAAAAAGCTCCAACTCGGTACGGACAAAGGGGGACTCGGGGTCCCAGACCTTAGAGCCTACTATTACGCCTGTCAGTTGCAGTGGCTATCCTTCTGGACGGCTGGACGTAATCTTCAAGAAATAGGGTACACCGAGCGCGACCTAGCGTCAGGAGCCTTACACACACTATTGCTACCACGCTGTAAACTCCCACAAGTGCTCCGTACATTGTTGCGTACAGCGCTGCAGTGCTGGAAAGCAGCACTTCATTACACGAACACGCACCCTGCCTATGCAGGTAACATCCCCCTGGTGGGCATACCATTGACGGCGGGACGCATAACACGCCGCACTATTGCCCCCTGGACCGAAGCAGGAGTTCGCACGGTATCGGACCTGTTCCATGAGGGGCAATTGTTAGATTATGATAACTTTGTCAGGAGCACGGGAGTGCCGGATCACCTGTACATTCTACATGCGGCTGTGTCACAATATGTAAAAACGCATTGGGCCCCGCACCGACAGGAACCAGATACACACAAATTAGTCAAAATGCTATATTATATGGGACAAGGCAGACACTTAGTAAAATGGCTGTACGTGGGGATTCGTGCACATGCGGGAATAGCCCTCACCCAGTTACAGGATGCATGGTCGGGAGACGTCGGGCGGGCCATAGAAGAAAAGGAGTGGGGGAAAATTATAGAACACCCTAGAAAGCTTACCAGAAACGCTAAACTTTAAATTTATCCAAACCATGGTGCTTCACAGGGCCTACCTTACCCCTCATAGACTGGACAAAATGTTTCCGCAAACACAACACCACTGCCCTAGATGCCACGCAGGTGGCGCTGAGCTGGCACATATGCTGTGGTCATGCCCTCAATTAGGGAGATACTGGGACTCGGTCAGACGGCTCATTTCTGCAGTCATACAGAAGGAAGTAGACAACACTGTGGAGGAATGTAACCTGGGCCTCCATAAGTCCCCCTCGAAACATAAGGTACAATACAGATTTGCGAACTTGTCATTAATCCTAGCAATACGAGCCATCACTATGCGGTGGAAGTCCAAGAAACCACCCCCCATACATATGTGGCATAGCGAGGTGATCAGGTGGGGTAGTGCAGAAAGTGCGGCCCTAAGGCGAGAGGAGGCCAGAGGGTTACGAAAAACCCCGATAGCACTGGAGTGGGATACAATGTTAGAATCCCTCAAAATGCAGGAGGTGGAAATTGTGGAATCTCGTAGCAACTCGCAATAATGCCTGCGGATCCCAAGAACCCGAATTGCACACGTTACTAATATCCATGTGATAATATCTCACTGGCTGAGGTTGAATACTGCGAAGCGTCGCTTCTATATTGATGTTGGTCTCAAAATGTAACACTGTCAGCTGGGCTTTGTGTGGGCGATCACCCTAAAAGATATTATTTGAATGTGAATAAAGGACTGTAGGGAGGGGGGAGGGAAATTTTAGTTGGGATTGTTAGGTTTTATTATTGCAGACTGTGACACTATGTGACGTGTACTACCTGCCCGGCTAGGTGGTCGTGATTGCCAGGACACTGATATGCATGTATTTGACATTGCGGGAGCGCTTTCTCCACGGATTGTTCGGGTGGTGGGTAAAATAAGAAAGGTGCTAATAATGCCATTTTCTGAGACACGACAATCTTATTGTATATGTTACAAAGGCGAAGGCTACAAGGCTGAGGGTCATCAGACAGAGACTACCAGGGTAGTGTTCCCTCAAGACCTCAATTTCTTTAAATGGCGGCTTCTCAAAGCTCAAAACTAGGGCATAACAAACACACTTCTCCACATAAAATGCTTATTTGTTATTACATCTTTTATTTAGTTTTTCTTTCTTATTTTTAAATTTCTTTCTTTTAATTTTTCACATTTTATAAAAACAAATTTTAGAAAGTACGTGTATATATTCTTCAATTATAACACAGTAACTTTCTTCATTTATCAAAAAATACTGTTCAATAAATACAAGGCTGAGGGTGTCATCTCACGTGTTTAAAGCATAATAGGGTCTGTATTGTATATCATTGAAAAATGCTAATAAAACTTTGTTTGAAAAAAAAAAAGATAGTGGGGGTCTGGGTCCTTAATCACTCAGCAGGAGGGGGAGCCATTCTTTTATGGCAGCAGCCCAGGCCCCTTCACCTCCAGGGGGCTACTCCTCCCCCCTACACTCCAGATGCAGGTCAGCCTGTTGCTGTCTCACCCACTCCTCCCCTGGGTCAAGACATTCCCCAGATCCTATCACATTCAAATCCAGACAGTCAATCCACAACCAGGCAGAGACACACAGAATTGTTAGAACAAAAAAACCAGCCACTTCTAAAAGCGTGGTTTCTAAACACACAATTCAAAAACCAACTTCACAAAAAGATGTGTTATTAAATTGTGAGTTCAGGCACACTAAACTTCACCCCTCCATCTTAAGCCTATGGGAAGATAGGCTGGAAACATATTACACAGCCTTCCCCATTCTGTCCTATGGGCAAGATGGCCTTGCAACAGTGAAAAACGAAATGGAGAGTATTTCACTGTTAGGACATGGTACACACTTCAGTACATGTCCTACCTTTCACAGACACTGCACCCTGCCCAGGGGGGTACCTTGGGCCTATTATAGGGGTGTCTGATGTGCATGGAAAGGGAAGGGTAAGGCCTGGCAAGTGGGTGCACTTGTCAGGATAACATGGCAGTTAGCAAACTGCGCGCAGGCACTGCAGTGGCAGGCCTGAGTTCTCTCTTTAGGGCTACTTGTGTGGGTGGCACAATTAGTGCTGCAGTAGCATTTGCATTACCAGCCCTGGCACACATAGTGCACTTTACTAGGGACTTTACTAGTAAGGCAAACATACCAATTATGGACAACCAATTACCATAACACTTTATACAGGGAGCACTTGCACTTTGACACTGATCAGCAGTGGCAAAGTGCCCAAAGCATCTAAGCCAGTAAAACGCAATGCATCACAGCAACAAAATAGAGGAGGTAGAGGCAAAAAGTCAGGGGTAACCACGCCAAGAAATGCCAAAAAATGCCAGGTCTAACAATGCAGTAGTGTTTTGGTTGCCTTAGTATGTCATTTAGCATTTATATGTATGTGTAAGTAGAAATGTGGCCACAGATTAATGTCATTTTTTTTTTGTTTTGTATTATGTAGTGTATAACTTAGTATTTCCTATTTTGTGAGGAATATTGTATAATGTTCGGAAAGAAACTTTAAGTAATTGACTGAATTAGGCAAATGCCTCAAGAGTCTACGACGAACAACTGATTCTAATTGAGTCTCCCCCCTTGACCTTGTCACACACTAAATACACAAAGTGAACTGTATGAAGATTTTGAACATAATTTTTTATATTGACCTATTAAATATAAAAACAAAATAGAAAGGCTCTCTATAGGGAATGAAATATGTATACTAGCCCCAATAATACTGAAGGATGTACCCTTCAACATGGCACCAAATGTTCATGCTAATCTTGCACTAAAATTGACAAGGAGAAAATGACAGACACACAGGAATAATTAAAAAAAGACCAAAAATTGAATTGACAGTGGTCTTTAAATATTCAAATAGAGACATGTTGTTCAGGACCAGAAATGGTAACAAACATAGAAATAGTGTTAACCCCTTGACCGCGATCGGAATTCCGCTCGTGTGCTGGACATTCCGATCGCGGGTGTGGTCGTGACGAGCTCAGCTCGTCATGCGCACAGCGCTACCGCGCAGCATGACGAGCTGAGCTCGTCACGAGCATCGAAGGGGTTAATAGATGCATTATAAACAGATTTATGGACAGCGTTAATAACAGACAGTTAGTATTTGACAACATTCTCCTATTGTGGGACTTAGTAGATTAAAACTGCAGTATAAAAATGTTGTTTTTTGAGATTGCAATCATATTTTAAGTTAACATACACATAAAAGTAAAATAAAGTATTTGTCTTATATAGCTACATGTGTAGAGAATATAGGACATTAGACTAGTCTCTGCTCATAGGTTCACCAGCTAAAAGAAACTGGACTATTTAGAAGAATGTATGAGAATTTGTGAGTTGAAAGGGAAGAAAAATATGTTGTATAAGGAATAAATGGAAGTATATGATCATATAAAAAGAATTGAGGAACGTGAAAAGTTAAAATAAGGGTATTAAGGCAATAGGCCTACCAAGTAGGGAGTTTTTGGATGTTACAGAGAGAAGTGGACGATCCAATATTGGAGTAAATATGATGCATTGTCCAGATCAACCACCCTATTCAAATTAAAGAGTTTGCCAAAGAGATATGGGGCCCCTTGTAGAACACCAGGTTGAATCCTTCCTCGGAGACTAAGACTGGATAGGAAAACAGTGTACAGAATGGTACAAAGCCACTAAACACACACACACACACCTGTGGCCCCAGGAGCCTGCCAGTCCTCCCACTCAGAAGAGACCCAGAGACAGACCGAAGGGCAGTACAAAGAAAAGTCATTCACAGAAACAAGTAGCAGGTGCACAAGTCCAGAAGAGGTCAAGAGAAAGGCCCCAAAACGGTCAAAGCCAGAGGGTCCTAGTGATAACATAGTGAAGAAAATACTACCAGCTGAAGTACAGGACAAATTAAATAACCTAGTAGCTTTAGATACCAAACTATGGAGAGAGATACTGGCACTCATAGTACACATTTTTAAGAAGAGGCAGGAAAAGGAAAAGAGTGAGAAAGACAAAACAGAGAAAGCAGCGGCCGAATTGGTCTAGCAGAAGTTGGGGAAGAAAACTGAGGGAGGAATTGCCACTACCGCTACTAAGTTAGCTGCAGTATCCCTGGGTGTGCCTCCTACAGGCATTCCACAACGCCCACCATATGCCCAAGAAAATAATAACACGAATATAAGAGGAGGGCGAGGACATTTTGGGGGAAATAGATCAAATATATTTCAGAGCGGACAAACATGCTACTATTGCAGGAAGCCGGATCATTTTATTAGAGAATGCAGGTCCAAAAAGAATGATGAATGTAATGGTCAGACAAGGGCACCATATGGATAACAATTAACAGAGCAGCATTCATCAGACAGACGGCAGAGCCAGAGACTGTGAAAGGAATGCAGAAGATCCTGGACATATGTAATTAAGTAAGACATTTTTTTTTATAACAATACTTTAATATCCCCATTGTTTGCATTTATCAAACAGGCTAAAACACAGAAAGACAGGATAGCATGGACTAAAAATGATGAATCAATCATTTAGTAAGTTAAAAACATAGGTAACAAATGCCGCAGTGCTATGAACATCAAACTACAATAAAGAGTTTTTTCCTTTTTTTGCCACTGTAATGGTTAGATAATGATGGCTGTCCACACCCAAAAAGTATTCTTTAGGCCACTAGCCAATTGTGTATTTTAGTGGCTTACTTGATTCTGTTATGAAAGGCCATTAACCTTGCGAACAAGCACTAGCAATGGCAGTCTTTGCGGTGACGAAAAGTGCCCCCATTGTTACAGGTGCGCCTCTGACATTGTATGCTGAACATGCAATATATGTGATCATTCAGAAAGCCAAAACAACACTAACAACACAAAGAGTATCAGGCTATGAAATAATATTATCATCACCATCCCTTAAAATAGTTATGTGCCATACAGTCAACCATGCTACCTTCTTTGCACACCCCATTCCAGGTAGTGTTGCATATTTTTGTAGATGGGTTTTCTACAATAGATTAAGACATTGGATCGAAACACACAGGTGCAGCAGTGGTCAAAGTCATGTAACTTGACTCTTTAGATATATTGCTGGCGAGAGATTTCTCTGTTTGCCGCCCAGTGGCAAACGCATTAAGGACCGCCCCCCCCCTCTCACCCCCCCAGCCACGCCACTGTACACACTGCCAGAGATAACATGTTTTTCCAAAATATGCACTTTAGTCTATTTTTGAGACTGGCTGATTTTCACAATTGATTGATTGATTGAAACCATATTATTGTATAAAATAGTTCTGTCTTACTTTATTAATATATTTACCCTCCAACAGCAGCAAGAAACTTTCAAATGCGGTGCATAGGTTTTTTTCAATTCTGAGGTGTGATGGAAACTAGAGTTTAATAAGATCAAAACAAACCAAGACACTTTGCTTGTGTAATGCGCAAATGTCACATATACACTTACACTCAATTTCAAAATGTTATTGTTTGTGCTCTACATATGAAATGTAATGGGCATTCCAATGGAAAATGTGCTCTATGTAAAAGGCAGTACCCTAGCATGCCATGCTTTAATCATTTATTTAAAGCAATGTGCTCCAAACTGAACCGCAGGACACACACTACTCATCAGTGAGGAGTGCCCATTGGGCTAAAAGGGCTTCAGCCCCATCACCTCCTCCCCTCTCCCCCCGCGTGTGCCATAGCCACTGCTTAGAAAGAGGGCGTTGGAGAAAACATTTTCTTTTTTTAGGAGAGACATGTTCACCTTTTCCTGCTGCTGGAAAGTGCCGTCAAAGGAAGGGTGGAGGTCACCAGTAATTCATAAAATGGGAGTTCATGGACCCCATTGTGGGGGCTTTCACTGTGCACAGCCATGTGCTTTAGCATTCCTCACTATTTTAAAGGAGAGACAATGATTGCCCATTAACACTGTGATGGTGGAGACAGCATTTGCACTTGAAAGGCAATCTCTAGCCTGTTCCCAACCTGACTGTTATCCTGAGTCCTTCCATGCAAAGAAGGTACAAATGACAAATTATAAGGCTCCCTGTTTTCTGTTTTTACTGATTGTAACAGATAAATACTGACAGAAAACCTTTTATTTTCTTGTCTGTATTTATTTTTAAATGTGGATAAAAACGGAAATTGGGTGCTTTTTGAGTGATTCTAAATACCCTTTGCCATGACTGCCAGACCAATAACTGTGTGTATTGATCTGTAAGTGGTTTAAAAAAATGTAATTTTAGTAAAGATGCTTAAACAGCAGTAGATATGCACAGGGCTGATACTGAAATCTGCATATTTTCATATAAGTGCACTGATTTATCTTCTGCGGGTGTTCATATCACTGAAACCTGGCAGGCATTCAAGCATGAATGTATATTTATAGGTTAAATAAATGTGGAAATATACCAGTTTCAGCTTTATTTTTTTCACAAAAACCCATAATAAATATGGACAAATACAGATAAAGTTGACAAAAAATAAATATGGATAAATATAGACGGAAATGTCCAAAAAATAAATACCATAAAACCGGGAGCCCTATTTATATTGTATGCAGGTCTGCTGGAATTATGCGATTGTGCGACCAAGGCGTTTTTCGCATACCTATTGATTTACCGTATTTGCCATATAATCCATCTTCTGCTGCATAATCTTCAGATTTTAACACTGACCAATAGAAGACTCTTTGTAAAGCTTGACTGGTCACCTATCTGTTGCTTACTGCTTTATTTGGGTGTTATACTGGTACTAAGGAGGTGAAACTAATGCCCATACAGTGTTAATAAGCATAAAAATAACAAAATAATGAAGTAATAGTGTCACAAATGAGCCACATTATGCTGCATAATTTGCCTTTTTTTGTTGCATAATGTACTCAACCCCGCCTCACAATTTGCCTCTCCCCTGTCCCATAATTCCTGTGGCTCTGATTGTATGTAATTTAATTTATATAGAGCTTACTACCCTTGACAAGGAGTAGCAAGCGCTATATAAATGCAAAAATAGGGGAGAACTTTCTTTCTTTTTTTTAAATGGTATTGCAGTGATTCAGTGTCCATCAGGCAGTCCAAATTTTTTTACCAACATCATCTTGGATTCTGGGGCATTTGTGTTTTTACTTCCTTTATAAATTTTGTACTGGCCAAAAGTAAGAACACGCATAGTGATATTGGAAAATAGGGGTCTGGGCAGCAGTTACTTTGTTTTGGTGGTTGATGGTAGGTGCTACTAGCACTTATTAGTGGGGGCAGGGACTTTTAAAAGATGGTCCTGTGGGCAGTCTCAGAGTAAAATGCTCCTAGCTGCCTGTTCTATCCCAGAAGAAGGCCAGCCTTGGCCCAAGCGTTGATGTTGCCTGTGAGCCTGTCAGGCAGCATTTGCATCAGGATGATGGTTTGACAATAACGTCATGTCACACAGTTACTTTAACAGTCATGCAGATGCTCTAACACTCCGTACAAAGGCAGCGGAAGAGAGCGGTCAGTCACTGTGCTCCTCTACCTCATGATTGCTATCTATTTCAGTTTGGGTAGGGCGGGACGTATGCACCGCAGTAGGGACAGACGTGGGTTGCAATATTCGACTGCAACTTATGAAGGGCTGCTGTGTGCTGACCTCTCACAGTCCACCTCACAAAGTGCTGTGTGTGGATCTTGCCCTGGGTATTTGTTTACTGAAGATGTCATAGACTGACAAGTGGATCTGCATGACACTGTGTGTGGACAGCACCTGGCACTGCGCCCACCAAAGCTTTCTGTCACCGGAGCCCACCCTGCCTTCTACTACCCTATGCCAACTTTAGTCTGGAAACTGTAGTCCTGTGTGTTAATGCACCTTTTGCTGAGACATAGTCCAGATGCCTCCCATCTTTTGAATGTCTGCCTGAAGAGGGGATTTTAAAGCTCAAGCTTGGTTCCAGAGACATGAGTTAACATTAATACAAGCGAGGGAATTTGAGGTTCAGTGGGAATGACATCTGGGCGAATACACTAAACCAGCCCCATTCCCCACCCCAGCATTAAAGCAATGAAGTAGCCGGAGGCCACCAAACTTGGTTTTGAGAATTAAACATTATCAGGAATGAAGTAGCCTGAGGCCACCAAACTTGTTTTGGAGAATTAAACATTCTCTGGCCATTTTTATTTTCCTAAAACACATAAATAAAATTTCTTAATATTGACACTGTTCAAAATATTATATCATGTATATTGAACATCCATATCAATACAAGGCTAGACATAAATTTTCTGTCTGAAATTCTCAAAACCATGTTTACCCATTGAGCTGGCCCTTCAAGCACAATTACCCAAAAATTTGATTTGGTACTCCCAGATTTCCCCTATGACCCCTACTTAGTACTTGAAAATGTGAACTCAGTCACTCCCTCATACCATGGGGGGCCCCCTCGGGTCAACCAATAAGTCAAACCCTAAACCATTCCAGAGCAACTCAAAACTGGATATACCTGGCACCCTTTGAAAGATGGACCTGGCTAACCTTACCATATCTTGAACTCCTGGTGCTAGACCATCTCCTAAATCACCTTAGGCATTGTTAAAGAAGTACCGATTGGCAGCCCAAAAATAATTACTGTAGCGCTCAAACTGCAGCCACCTGCAGACCGCTGCTCTGCTACCCCTCCATGGGGTAATAGTTAGAGCCAAATTCACCTGACTTTATAGGGTTCGCTTTTTCACAGGCTTCAGAACCTGCTCTCTGGCTCCTGTGGAAAGTTTGAATTTTCACACATGATGGCAAGAATTGCTATTGGGCACCACCCCCCTCCTCCCACTGGCCCCTACCTAAATGCAGATGGCTCCAAGATGGGGCCCCATTAGTTGTATTTTGCTTTTCTGCCCAGGTCCTCTTTTTCTTTCCCATGTACTGCAGTGCATTTTGACTTGATCCATAGGCAGTCACCTGGGCTTCAGCACTGTTCATACTTTCATACTACTCTCTGTCCCTGTAGTCATGCTCTCCATATAACGCTTCCTCTTTTCCTGCTCCCAGGAACCCAAAACTTAAGTTGGTTGCACTTCTAGAGATGCACCTGAATACCTAGAAGACATAAGTGAGTTCCTGCACAGATAACATTATTTCCTGCACATGCACAGAGAGTCATAAATAGACCCTGCCCTTGAATGGTGGAGCTCATTCCCAAATAGAGTTGACCTTTTTTTCATAGATTTATATTGCACAAACTAGACCTGAAGGTAATTGGGCACTATAAAGGAGCACCAGTGACATTAGACAAGGTCAAATTAATTTTTTTGGCACGGGGAGATTAAGAGATTAGCCCAGAATCAGGAAATGTTGAGCCGGTGCAGAGACTCGTACCTGGTTCTTCATTTCCAAAGTCGGCAGCTCTGGCCATAATGAATGAATATCACACTTGTAGAGCCCACTGTCACTAGCAAGTGAGCATCCTGGCGCTAAGCTAGGGACTGACAGAAATACATACATGAGGGCACTAGTAGGCAAAAGGAAGGAGGAAGAAATGGTTAGACTAAGGAGTGGCAGAGCACATCGGGGCAAGAAAGAGCCTGGTCTTTAGGATTTTTTTTAAAATTTATTTTCAGTATCAGTGAAGTGGAGAAAGATGGGGAGTTAGTTCCAGACTTTACAGCCCAGCTCCATAAAAGACTCCTCCCCCCAAGATTTCAATCTGCAGGGTGGAGGCTTCAAAAGATTTGCAGTGGAAGATCTTAGCGTCCTCTGTGTCCTGGTGTGGCCATACCGGGCAGTGAGGGATTTGGGTGCAGTGGACTTGAAGGCTCTGAAGACTATTAGTAGGATCTTAAATAGGATCCTCTTGAGGATGGGTAGCCAATGGAGTTTTTTCAGGGCTGCTGAAGCGGAGCGGCGCTTGGGGAGTTGCAGCACCAATATTGCAGTGGCTTATTCTACCATCAAGAGCTTATGGATTAGCTGTTTGGAGCAGCCTGCATAAAGACTATTGCAGAAGTAATGTCTTGACTTAATTAGGGAAAAGGCAATGGTCTTCCTGGCAGTGAGAGAGAGGAAATGAAAGCATTTTTTTAGGGATTTAATTAGGTTAAAACACATGCCTGCCACTGCCAAGGCTTGTGGGTGATAGGAGAGGGCGGTGTCAAATTTGACCTCTAGATTGTTTGCTACTTCCACGGTGGCAGGAGATGGGGGTATGGAGTTAGGCCACCATTGGATAGGGGAGAATAGATTTGATTTGCCAAAAAGTAACATTTCAGTTTTGCAACACAATTTCTGTGTTGCATCCAGAGGATGATATTGGAGAAGCAGTTTTGAAAGTTTAGTTGGGAGCTAAAAGAACTTTTGTCTAAGGAAAGGATCAGCTGTGTATCGTCAGCGTACGATGTCATAGCAATCATATCGAGGTTATCAGGGAAATGAGGGGAGCCATATAAATATTGAATATGGTGGGGCTAATGGATCAGCCATGTGGCACTCCTATTGTGACTGATCTTTCGGCAGATGAAAATTGTCCTAAGGCAACCATTTGTCTCCTGTCAGTCAAGAAGGATTTAAACCAGGATAGAGCCTTATGGGAGATCCCTGTTTCTTGGATCCACTGAAGGAGTATGGAGTCGGAGATGGTCTTGAATGCTGAGGAGAGATCAAGCAATATCAACACAGCATTGTTGCCAGCATTCAGAGTCATTCTGATGCTTTCAGATACTTCAAGTAGTGGCTGACTCGGTAGAGCGTTTTGGTCTGAAACCAGATTGTCGGATGTGTAGTGAATTGGAATTTTTTAGGAAGGAGATGAGTTGGCCATTTACAGGTGGTGGGATCAGCTAGGGGTTTTTTTTGTAGGGGTTTTACAACTGCCAGTTTCCAGGCTGAGGGGACTTCTGTTGAGGCTAAGGATGTGTTGAGAATCTGATTGATTAGTAGGCTGACAGTGTCTACGGCCGCATGTAGTATGGCTGGTGGGCATGGGTCATAGGGAGAGCTGGACTTGCAGGAGAGGATGGCTGGATGTGATTGGGGTAAAAAAAATCTCCTGGAAGGTGGTCAGCCTGACATCTATAGTATTAGGGAGACTGCCTGGGTGGGGGTCAATTATGAGGTCAGTTGTGGGAGTGGGTTTTGTGAACCCCTGTTGTATGGTCTGAATATTGTCCTCAAAAAAGGCTGAAACCTGATCGCAAAGGGTCTGGGATGGGAAAAGTTCTCTTGAAAGGGCTTTAGGCTGCAGGAAGACTTTTGAGATTTTGAAGACAGATTTAGGGTCGTAGTGGGCCTCCTCGATTTGAGTGGTGAAGGAGGATTTCTTGGTCTCTTTGATCAGTTGTGGTAGGATTTCTGTGCCTCTCTAAAGTGGGACAGGTCCGCCGGTTTATAGGCCTGGCACCATTTGCTTTCAAACTGCTTGCAGTGAAGCTTATGTTCTTCTAGGGCCGGGGTAAACCAGGGTGCGGAAAGGTTTGGCCGGCGAACTGCGGGTGCTAGTTCATTGGCTGTTTTGGTGAGACACGTTTTGAATGAGTTAAGGTCATTGGATAACCTTCATGTGAGGGTCAGGCAGTGGTAGAAAGTTGGGTGATGAGGTTAGGGTTTGTCAACATTGTGCCCCATTTACGCAGAGTGGTGGGGGTATTATCCATGGGCCGCGTGGGTGAATCATGGGTGTTGATTAGTAATTTGAAGGGGACTAGGCAGCGGTCCGACTACGATTGGGTAACAGGATCTTCGAGTGATATTCGGGGATGGTTGGTGCAAATCCCATCAAGGGTGTGTCCCGCTGTATAAGCGAGAGCAGACACAAATTGAAGGAGGCCGATTATCTTTAAGGTGTCTATGAGGTTAGTGGCTTCTGGATTACATGATGCATCAAAATGATAGTTGAAATTGCCAAAAGCTGTAAAATTGACATATTAGAGTAAGGAAAGGGCTAGTGCTTCCCCAAAAGTGGTGGTAAGGTGGATCCTGGGCCCGGTGGGCGGTAAAGTAAGCAGCCGGCAAAAGATTGGGAGGGATTGATCTTGAGGCAGAAGCCTAGGCTTTCTGCTCCTTTAAGAGAATCTGTGTAAAAAAAGCTGCATTGGAAGCCATCACGGAAGATAATGGCTATGCGACCACCTCGGCCTTCCGCTCTGTCCATCCCGGGATCGTGTATCCAGGGCGAAGGGACGAGCCTATGTTGGGGTTGCACCAAGGTTTGAGTCATGTTTTAGTGATAAATAGAAAGTCAAGTTTATGGTGAATTATTAGATCGTTGACTTCTTGCGTGTGTTTGCTAAGAGAGTGGGTGTTAATTAGCCCCCCAGAGAGGAATGTTTGAGCAGGTGTGAATGGCAGCAGGGAATGGCTCATAGTGAAGACAAAACTCGCCCCTGCAGCCAATGCAGGATACAGGGCCTTCTAATTGTGTTGGATCCCATGTGTGGCAATCATGGGAGGCTTTACTCATAAAGCTTCTTAAAAATACAGAGGAGAGTGGCTTACTTGCTCTGAAATAGGTGGGGGGGTGGCACTGGCTGCAGACGGGCTTGCCTTTGGTGCGCCCGCTGCGTGTCCACACCGCGGGCTTGCACATAATGAAAGATTCGGCCAGGCCCGCCTCCCAAGCTCCTGAGTGCAACAACTAGTGCGGCAACCTCGAGGAAGATGGCTGCTTCCCGAGGCTGTAAGGGGGGAGCAACCCAAATGTCAAGTGAAAAGTTCACTAAATGTCAAGCGATCCTAAGTGAATTCCCCAATAAAAAGTGTGCCACAGTATTCTAAAACATAGTCAACCCACATCAACTACAATTGAAAGTGGCGGCGAAATATCTAAAAAGGTAAACTCATTTGTTTTTAGCAGCAATTAGATTTTTATCAGCAGTTGAATTTTAGCAGCAATTCCAATTTTTTTGCAGAAGTTTGTGATTACCAGCAATTACAGAATGCAGCGTGCCTGGCAAGGTGCATGTGCATTCAGGTGGAGGAAGTATGTGTAGTGGCCAGCAGTCGCATAACACTACAGCTGAGCATACTGTTGAACCCCTGCACAGATATGGCAGAGCTTCTGCAAAGATGGAGCTGAGCTCCTACAGATATGAGTTTCAGTTTATTACTTGCAATGAACCAGTGCAGAGTCCCTTTATACAGAGTCGAGCCACTGCACAGCATGAGTTGTGTTGATTCATAGATTGTGTTGAGCCAGTTCACAGGCAGAGTTCAACTCTTTCAATAATCATTCCTACAATGTAAAAGCTGAACTTCTGTGGGGACTGAGACACCAGTCACCAGCTCCTAATCTGTGGGAGTGGTTTGTGTCTGACATAGCATGTCTCTGATAGGGAGTCAGGACGAGAAGGCAGGATGAAAGTGAGAGAGAAGAGATTGGGAAAAGAAATTGCTTAAAAAGAGCGACAGAGAGACAAGATAGAGAACAGTGACATAGAAGAGAGAGAACATAGAAGAGAATAATGAGGGACAAAAGAGAGGAAAAAGAAATGAGAGGAGAATTTTTTACAAACCAAGCCCTGTGTGGGGGTGAAGGTGTTGATATAGTCACTTGACAGCCATTTTTTAGAATTGTACAAGGTGGTACAGTCACATTTGGAATTGTGTTTCACATGGGACATCAAGCATTAACCTTTCACATATTTTGGTGAGTTTGATCTTTTATTAAGATCACATATAAAAACAAGCATTGACAAGTCATTTCTTTGGCTTCTGTAAAGTTAATGTGTATTAGAAGGATCACTAAAACATACCAGAGACACATTATGACATTGGCAGCATTCCTAGCACAAAGAATAGATACTGGGTACATGGCAGTAGAAGTAGGAGCAGCACAGATGCTGTCAAACAGAGTAGGTACAAAAAGTACACCTATTTTGTTTTTCTTTTTTATAAATTTTTTATTGAGCCATAAATATAACACAATATAGTACAATCAGCCAAAAGAAGACAAAAAAGAAAAAATATGAGTAAGAATTAGATTGTACATAGGTTATTCATTAACGTTGGAAATGTAAGCATCACATAATTCCAATAGAAAGAATACAAACAATTTCCCTATTCTTAAGAAAGAGAAGAGAGAAGAAAAAAAAATCTTTTTTTCTCTTTTATATTAGGAGTTGGAATAGAAAGAATAAAGAAAGGCTAATATTTATATAACAAATATTTACATAGATGGAACCATTATAGGAGAACATATATAGAGAAAAAAAAAAGAAAACAAAATATATAAAAAGAAAATAAATAGAATGGCAATACCTCGTTAGTCCCATTGAAGACTAGCCCAGATCCTATTGAATTTGAGCCAGGAGCCAGGCCCTCTGGCTTTGGCCAAAGCAAATTCCATTTCATATACCTGTCGAAGCAATACCCAGACCTCGCTAATGCTCGGACCAGCATTGTTTATCCAACCTCTAGCAATACACAATCGGGCACATACTACAATGATAGTAGCTAGCAGACTCTCGTGCCTAGCGTCATCGCGTTTGATCCCTAAAAATATTTCCTTTTCAGAGAGTTGAAAATTTTGACCAAGGAATGAGGTAAGAATATTAGAAACCTCTGTCCAGAATCGGTTGAGCCCAGGACAGTCAATGAACATGTGCCTTAGGTCGGCGGCAAAGAGTTGGCATTTCGGACAGAATGACTTGGCGGATGGTCGAGATACTGCCCACTTAGAAATAATCGCTGGTGTGTAATACAGCTTATAGATTGTCCGGTGCTGTTGCAATTTCAAATTGACAGAGGTTACCCCCCTATCCAGTACCTCCATTGACTCCTGAATTTCCTCGACCATTATTTCAACCCTAAGAGTCCGACTTAATTTAGCAGCTATCTGAATACTATCATCATTGGCTGCTGTTAAACATTTCTGATATGCCGCGCCTATTGCGCCTCGGCCGGAGCTCAAATATATTCCCGACAGTATTTCCGATGGGTTTGGCATGACTAATAGCTTTTGACCTCTAACAAAAAAGTCCCTGATTTGTAAGTACTTAAAAAAAGTACTCTGCAATAACCCAAACTCTGCTTTTAATGAGATAAAAGAGCGGAACCCATGTTCATCATACAGTTGTCCAATCTGACTGATTCCGCTACGTTGCCACGCCCTCCTTATAGTGTCTTGAAATATATCGGGCAGCATAGGGTTGCCCCATAGCAGCGTGTAATGGTGAAACCGGGGCAGAGAGTATTGCTTACAGATGTCCTGCCAATCCCGAGTAATATCTCTAACTATCTTGAACTTAACTCGCTTAAAGTAGTTCGGATCAGAGGTTTTGTAGAGCATGAACCCAGCAGATAGACCGCAAGCTAACTGATAGGACAGCGGCGCTGGGCCAGCCTCCGACCCACGCAGCAGGCCCCGAATCCGTCCGAGAGAAGCAGCCCAGTAATAGAGCTTGAAGTCTGGGAGCTTAAACCCCCCTTGCGTATAAGGTAGTTTCATAAGCCGGAGGGCCCTCCTGGCGCGTCTATACCCCCAAATAAAACTGCTTATAGCACTATCTAATCGCTTAAAAAAAGACAGAGGAACCCGCAAAGGTATTGAATGATATAGGTATAAGAATTTAGGCAATACATTCATTCTAATTATATTACATCTCCCATAGATACTGAGAGGGAGCCGATGGCAACTACGCAATTTAACCAGGATTGTCTTGAGTAGCGACTCGTAATTCAGAAATACAATGTCATCAATCTCACTGCTTAGACAGAAACCAAGATAAGTAGCTGTTTGTGTAGCCCCTAATGCAAGAGGCGGATTGTCTGATTGAAAGTTTAAAATTGTCTGAGTCTTGGCTATGTTCAACTTGTAGCCGGAGAAGGAGCCAAATAGCTCAGCCTGTCGCGTAATGTTGACTATAGCTCCACAAGGGTTAGCAGAAAACACTGCGATATCGTCTGCATGCGCAGTAACTTTAAGTTCCACGCCGTTGAGACACACTGGGGGAATCCCTCCATTTTGTTGCAGATGCCTTATGAACGGCTCAATGTAGAGAGCGAAGAGCAAGGGGGACAGTGGGCAACCCTGCCTTGTCCCCCGTTGAACTGTAAAAAGAGCAGATGTAATGCCGTTCAGTTTGATTGCTGCTACCGGTCTCTTATAAAGCTTCTGCACAGAAGTAATAAACCGAGGGCCAAGACCAAATGTTAGCATAGTCAGCCAGAGAGCTTCCCAGGCAACTCTGTTGAACGCTTTTTCCGCGTCCAACATGACCATCCCTATCTGTTTGTTGAGTTTGCCAGATACAGCGAAGTCAGATATTGCGGCATTGATGTGAGCCGTCGTATCTCTGCCAGGGACAAAGCCATGCTGCTGCTCCGAGACTAGCTTGTGGATAACAACAGCGAGGCGTGAAGCCAAGATCTTGGAATTTTTTTGGGCATCGGCGTTAATTAAGGATATTGGCCGATAAGAGCCTCTGTCGTCGATTGGCTTCCCCTTCTTAGTGAACACGACAATATTAGTGATACTCCATGAGGTAGGAGCCTCGCCCCCGCTAGTAATATCCATGCACAACTGTGTAAAGACAGGTACAAGTATATCACTAAAAAATTTATAAAATTCAAGCGGAATGGTATCCTCGCCGACAGCTTTGCCCGAGGGCAAAGATTTTATAGCATCCTCGAGTAGTTCCATATCTCTTTGTAACTCTGTGGAGTCATGAGAGTCGAGTTGGGGTATATGACTCCCCTGTAAATACTCAAGAAAAGTGCATTGATTAAATGGCGCGGATTCTGAATATAAGTTAGCGTAAAATAGTCTAAAATGCTCGACAATATCCTGTGGCTGAGTGAAAGACACACCTCCATCCCCTTTAATCGATTTGATATTAGACCGAGCCTTTTGATCTGCGATTTGCATTGCCAACACGCGCCCCACCCTTTCTCCATATTCATACTGTAGAGTTTTATGCTTATGATAAGTGGTTGCAATTTTATCCATTAGACCTCTGTTGATTTTAGACCGAGCTTTTAGAAGCCGGAGGTATATTGCCTGCGCCATTGGGTCCCTTGCTCCGATTGCCCTAGCATGTTGATGTTCCAGGTCCAAGTAATCAATACAGTCCTGTTCTGCCGTCGCAGTTGCCGCTTGCATTGTGCTAGAACAAATTGAAGAGTCGCCCCCCCTAATCAAAGCTTTCATACAGTCCCAGACTATTGCGATATTAGCAGTTCCCAGATCATTATTTAGAAACTCCTTTAGTCCCCCTCGAATATGAGCCACATATTCAGAATTACTGAGTAGATGTTTGGGAAATGAAAAAGCCTGTGGTTCCTTTCTAACACCGAGTTGTTTCTGCAATGTTAACATTACTGGGTTATGATCGGATGTGATTTTGGGGCAAACTTCTATACGGGCGTTTTCCAACAGTGCCCTCTTAATAAAAATCATATCGATACGAGAATACTGTTTGTGCGGGTGAGAATAAAAAGTATACCCTGGAAGCATCGGAAAGAGTATCCTCCAGGCATCATCAAGCTGATGCATATGCAATAATGCCAGCAGAGCTGCCCTGGTCTTGCCCATTCTAGCCCGTGCTTTACTATTAGTAGTGTCTAATTTGGTATCCATAATGCAGTTGAAGTCACCCATAATGATCAGATCCCCACCCCACCCCAATAATTCAGAGCTTAAATAATCAAAGACATCCGGACAATCTGAGTTAGGGCCATATACCACACAGATCGTAACCTTACGTCCAGCTATCAACAACTGGACAATTGCCCACCTACCCTTGGTATCAGCCAGTGTGCGTAAAACTTTGCCTGCTAAATTCTTAGATTTCATTATAGCAACCCCACGGATAGAGACTGTTTGTGAGGTGCAGATTAATGTATCATACCCAAGTTGTCTCAGCAGTGATCTGTCTTTATAGGCAAGATGAGTCTCAGTTAAACCAAGTAGATGTAGTTTAAATGCACGAAGTTCCTCACCAATTAGTCTCCGTTTCCAAGCTTGATTCAACCCCGTAACATTCCAACACATACACTTTAAGTCAGACATTACATAGTTTAATTTCAGCCGTCTCCCGCCTGTTTCCCTGTTCGAACACCTTGTTTGTAACACCTAAATTTCCAACTATTGATTGGCTCTTTAAACCCCTCCCACCACCCCCCCCTCTTACCCAAACCCTCAGTAGGCATGTTGAAAATCCGAGTGCTGTCAAAGCCACCCACCGCCCAACCCCGACTACACCCCCCCCCAGTGCCTACAGAAAGGAATCATCCCCTTATAAAAAGTACACCTATTGTGTGAAAGCTTCCCCGCAAAACAGGTAGAAGACGAGCAGCAGTAGAAATGTGTCTCTCCTTCAGAGAACAGGTACAGATGGGACAGCAGCAGTGCAAGCTTCGCTTCCTTCTAGAGCAGGTGCAACTTAAGTGACAGCACTGCAGGCCTCCCTCTCTTACAGAACATGTATGTCCTGGGCAGCAGCAAGGTAAGCTTCACTACATATTGGCCCCTACAGTGCAAGCTTTTTTCCTCACAGAACATGTACTCCTTGACAGCGACAAACATTTTGCTTGCAGTAGGTAGCAGCAGTGTAAGCTCAACATCCATTTAGAACAAGGCTGGTGTAGTGTAAACTTTTATCGCTGGCAGAACATGTACAGCACACGATGCAGGTTAAATGCAGTCTTTGGAGTGGGTTCTTAATCCATTGAAAGGGGTATATTGGTGAAAGTGTGAGTGCTGCTGCAACTCTCACTTTGGTAGCATTCTGACATTACATGTGTAGTCACACTTGTATACTTAAGATGCTGTTGGAGATGCTTCTGACATATCCTGAAACTTCAGAAGCTATCACATTGAGTCTTGTTGGTACCACACCTCCAACGTTTGTGATATAGTTGAGCCTTGCTGCTTTTACTGAGTCTTGCCTTCAGTGCCTGCAGGTCTTAATGCTGCTGGGCCCTGCAACTTGTGCCCTTATCACTAAAAGCAGGTTTTGCTGCTATTATATAATGTCAGTTCCAGTGCTTAATTTGTAAAATAATGAGTGCCAGGGCTCTTGCCAGGAAGACCACTGCACCTTGCACCACTCATTGCCCCTGTATTGCTGCCCATGATAGTAACAACACCTACTAACAACTACTAACCATCACACTCTTACAAGTGTGACAGTTCGGACTATTTCAGGCCCACAAAGCTATAAGAGTGGCTTGGGCGGCATGTAATAGTCATTTTTAATGTCTATTGAACTAATAATTAACTGTTGGTGTGGTATCTCTAAATTAGCCAGACATCGCCACCCTGTGGTAGACTGTCAAGCTCCAGTGTTGACGATTAAGTGCTGGTGCCGAGCACCGGAAACCACCGACTCAAGTTAAGCACTGGTCAGTTCCTGCTGCTTTCACTCTGAGTACTGCTGTCAATGGATCTAACTCATATCAATGCCCTGCTTTTTCAGAACATCATGCATAATGCTGTCATTCACTGGTGATCCAGCTGTCAGTCCTTCTAGAATAAACAAGAAAGGGACCCTGAAAAAGTTCAATAGGTGAGGAAGGTACCAGGGAAATAGTTACTGCAAAAACATATGAGCCTTCCCTCACACATATACATCTAACATTGGCCATAAGTCCATAGTTTAAGAAAACCCACAGACCAAAAAATATATTTATAGAAAAAAGTTTTTTTTAAATCATTTATTTATCAAAATATATTTGCTTCATGATATCATATGTATTTTTCTTCATTTACATATGAGATGCAAAAAACATCACACAAAATTCAATAAAAACAAGACAGAAGCCCAGCATCATAATGTAATGGGGTACCTATGAGTAAATATACATGAAACCACCCCAACCACCACATACAAAAGAACCAACAATCACTAGCAAAAAGCCATACAAAACAGATATTAACAAAATACAATACATACAACAAAAATAAACAAGAAAAGAAGCACCGACGCGCGTTTCGGAGATCCCATGTATATATCAAACTCCTTCTTCAGGGCACACTTTGTTTGATCATTTTAAAGATGACCATCATCTTGGCTGTAAACACATATTCCCATCATATTGGCTGTAAACATTTGTAAGGGCAACTAGCGGGCTTCAAATCACAATAAAATATTGGTCTGTGGGAAGGAAACATACAATGAATATTTCTTGTAATAATAATTTGTCATTAAAAAGGAGCAATTTAAACCATTCCGAATAGTGGAAATACAGAATAAAACTGTGATGAGTAGTATTTACTACCACCAGGAGAATATGTTGTGACAATAGCCGAGCAAAGTAAAGTGATGACAGAGCCCTCATACCACAATTACACAGAATAGAACAAAAAAGAAAGGAAATAATTTGATACATCCCTTATAAACCACAAAAAGTCAGAACTAAATATAAACAAAAAAAGGGTCCACGTACTCCGAGTGGAATCCAATACACACACAGATTAGATAAACACGAGCAGTACACGCCTCCTCCGGTCAGAATTCATACACTAAAGGAATCAAAAGGACAAATTATAAAGTCCAACAATTCTACATGTAAATACTCAATAGGGTATCACTGATTTCAAAGTGAATACTGACGATTCAGAACAGCTGAACATACAGCAGTCTTCCATATAGCACAACAAACATACCAAGCCTGGAATGCATATTATAAAATAGTTTGAAACCAAACTGGTAACTAGCTAACTCATAATTTGCTCCCCATCAAGGGGAATATATCTATTAGAGAGCTTCACTCTAGCGAACTGATACAAACACAGGCGGGCAGCATGGTGAACCGACACACTCAAAATGTACCCTCTAGGACGTGAGGTGCCAAAAGCCATATGGCAAGCTCATCATACAGTAAACAAAGAGCAGAATAACTAAAATAGCTAAACTACACTATAATAGACACCCTAACTCAGCGTCTTTTAGATAAACTATGCCGATCTTAGAAGCAATACTCACATAGATAAAAAATAGGATTCCTATGGGCGGTAGTGCAGAGAATTTACTTAAAAGATGCAGCATGGACAGTTCAGAATCGAAGAGCCACAATGAACATAACGACCTAAACATAAACATGATATAAAGAAAAAGTTTTAATGAACAGACTAACCAAGAAATAGACAATACGAAGCACTGACTAAAAGAAAAGAAAAGGGAAAAAGTCACTTACAATCCTAATGGGCATAACTCTAGATCACAGAGTTACCGCGTCCAGCACTTAGTTAATAGGGCCCGGTACCGCCGAGGGAAACTACCTCCACGAGCACGGTCTAAAAAATATCACGAAGAAGCCAAAAGAGTCAACATGTGAACATTAATGAATGAAAGCTACGCAAATAGCGAGAAATGTTAGTATAGAGGTGACCAGAAATACTACTCACGATAGGTCTGCCGTCCTCAATCCTACACCACGGGGGTCCCAGGTTGCAAATGCGGCCTCAAACGGAAGTGGAAAGGGCCTGCGTCTTATAAAGGGGGAAGATTCTATCCAGTAGCCACGTGTGCGGACGGGATAAAAACCCAACACAGACAAAGGACTACAAGTGAAAGCCTTCCCATTAGTTTCCAGGCTACCTCTCTACGTCCTAGACATAGAGGAAGGACACTTGCGGTCCAAATAAGTGGCGGCCATGATAGAATAGACCGTAAATAAAGGAGAACTGCTCGATGGAATACTAAAAGGATTAACCCGTAGACCAGAGTAATAGAAAGGGACTCTGCTGGTGTGATATAATAAAACAAACAAAATACAATAAAAGAAAAACAGCTAGTACTAAGCTGCAAGAGGATAAATACAGAAAAAATAGCGTGAATAAAATAAAACCGTTCAGTAAATAATGAAAACTGATGAAATCAATCCCCACTAAATAAAGCCGAGGCCACATCATAGAGGCCATAGATAAGATAGATAAAGATAAAATAACAGCTAGAGAACAAGGCAAGAATTTAAGTTACAAAAAGTGTACCAGAATTCAGATGATGGCATTCTCCCATGGAAGGGACTCATTCAATCCTTTATCAAATGTCTCTAGAGTATAAATCCAGAAAACCTCCCTCTTCCGTCTCAGAGCATCTGTATTACTGTCTTTAGGGGGAAGTATACGTTCCAAAATGGTCCACCGTAAATCTTTCACAGAATGTCCAAACTCCAACCAATGAGTTACCATAGGGGCACTTAGTCGTTTGTTATGGATCGCTGACTTGTGTTCATTGAACCTAATTCTGAACTCCCTGCCTGTCTCGCCTACATATCCTTTATGACAGGGGCACAGAATAAGGTATACCACATTGCTTGTTCTACAATTAGTCATATCCCTAAATACAAAAGTCTTCTTACCCCATTTAAGCTCATGCGAAACAATGGCAAAATCACAAGCATGGCAGTTCCCACATTTGTGAGTTCCCATGACAGGGTTGGTACCTAGAATGGATTTCTGGATAAAGTTGTCATTCTGCAGTACCCTTGATTTAACCAGAGCATTCCTAAGATTATTATTGCGTCGAAACGCAAAAATGGGTTTTGGAAGAGTACTTTTGTGGATGTCTGCATTGAGTATGTGCCATGGGGTATTAATTATTTGGCGTACTTTATGATTCAGATTGGAGTGCGTAGTGACGCACACCAGTTTATTGTCAGTCTTGGCCTCCTTATTCTGAAGCAGGGCCATTCTGTCATAGTATTTGGCCCTTTTATAAGATTCTTTAACGAGTCTATGAGGATAGCCTCTATCCCGAAGCTTCACCTTCAATTGTTCCGCATGCAATTCAAAGTTCTTCATAGTAGTACAATTCCTGCGCAACCGCAAGAATTGGCAGAACGGAATACTATCCCTTTGACTGCGAGGATGGTAACTTTCATATTGTAAAAGGGTATTCCGTGCAGTCGGTTTGGTATAGAGGGAAACCTCTATTTTCTGATCAATCACTTGAATCCAGATGTCTAAAAATTCAATTTTTTCTGTACTCATGTTAGGGCTAAACCTGAGATGGGAATCACACAAGTTAATCCAGAGGATAAATTCCTCTAGTTGTTCTTCCTGACCTCTCCAGATAAAGAAAATATCATCGATAAAACGATGCCAGAGCAGTATGTTTTCACTAAAGGGGGCAACTTCGTTGAAGATATGTTTCTTTTCAAAGGAGCCCATAAAGATGTTAGCCACATTGGGCGCACAAGCAGCGCCCATGCTAACTCCTTGTATCTGCTTGTACATGGTTCCATCGAATTCGAAATAATTTTCTTTAAGAACAATGGCCAGGCATTCCAAGAGGAAAAGATGGTCACAGGGACTCTCCCCACTTTCCAAAGTACTCTTCACAGCTTTCAATGCATCATTCTGAGGGATGTTAGTATATAAGGCCTCAATGTCCATTGAGACCAAGATGTCAGTATGGGGATTAAATAAGATACCCTCTATTTGACTGATGAGATGACCAGTGTCTTTAATATATCCTGGCAGAGCAGATGCCAAAGGCTGCAAATAGATATCCACATACTTGGATAAGGGTTCAGTGAGAGACCCAATTGTCGAAACACTAGGTCTAAAAGGAGGTTGAGTCAAGTTCTTATGAGTCTTGGGAACCCCATATAAAATAGGAATCTTGTGAAAGGGGACATTAAGATAATCAAATTCTTGTTTACATATGGAGCCTCTATCCAGGGCTCTCTGTGTAATCTCAAGAATATCCGTTTTGATTCTTTGTACTGGGTAACTCCTAAACTGGACGTAATGTTCAGGCACGCTAAGCATAGATTCAATTTGTTCTTTGTATGTAGCACTGTCCAGTACTACAATACCTCCACCTTTATCGGATGGTTTTATTGTAACTTCCATGTTGGAAGACAGTTGTTTGAGCGCTTGGTATTCTGCATAATCCAGATTAAAGGGGGGTTTAGGAACATAGGCCAAAAGTTTTTGTATTTTGGTACTCACAACCTTTTCAAAGATGCCCACTTCGGCACCTACCTGGTCCAACGAAGGGGTGAAGACCGATACAGGTCGGAGTCCAGTACTGTTGTCATTAACTATTGCTGGCCTCTCTTCAAAGAATCTTTTCAATCTAATCTTACGAAAGAAAGATTGAATATCTGCACTCATTTTGAAACGGTCAAGGTAGGTACTAGGCACAAACGAAAGACCTCGTGATAATAGTTGCATGGAAGGTTCATCCAACTTGGTTTTAGAGAGATTAAAGATAGGAATGGGTGCAACATGAGAACTGTTGTTAGGATCAATCGAGAGAGATCCCCTATTCTCTCCAATATTGTTTCCGCCTTGTCTGTAGAAACTGAGGGGAGTTCTCGGATTGTTGATAGCCCCCTCTCTCCTGATTCCTGAATCTCACTCTCGCTGGTCCCTGTCTGTTGCCTAAAAACGACTATTTCTGTCTGAGCCCTCAAAGGGTTGTCGTCTGTATCCATAGCCCCCATACGAGTTGGAACCTCCCTCATTGTCTGATCCTGATGTATCTGAAAATGTGAGGATTTTTTTATGAGACCAATGCTGACGTTCTCCTTGATAGGGGTGCTCTCGTTCAGGTTTATAATATCCGGCCCCTAGGTAGGGATAAACCCTCTCTTCGGAAAAAAACCTAATATCTTTTTTTAGTTTCTCAGTTTTTTTCTTTATTAAGTAATCACAGAAGGAGCTCATTTCCAAATTAATCTCTTCAAGCTTCTTCTTGGCATCCTCAACTGAATTGTTTTTCTTCAAAGTGTCCTCCATTTCTGCAATTTCTTTTAGGAGGGTATCCACCACCTCTCTAGCGGTCTCTATGATGAGCATCATGAGGTCCCTGGAGCACCTATTGGCTATGAGCGACCATTTCTCCAGGAACCTCCTTACCTCAACAAAGAGGCCTGGTATATTTCGTACGCGGAGGCCATTGGGGATGACTCCAGCTCTCAAATACTCTAACATGAATTCCGCGTGAGATTCTGTCCTTCTGGCCTTTTTTTTAAGATTAAGTAGTTTAAACCAGTCATCATTGATGTTATTACTAATGGTAAACTGCCGGTCAGAAGCAGAACTCCCACCCAAAAGTCTGGAGAAGTCCTCGTCTGTAAATCCAAAAGTTTTCATTTTTTCCATGATGCGGTACCTACACCACCAAGGGAAATGCAATAAGACACAATTTAAGAGGAAAAGGTACCAAATAATACTATCCCAGAAAAAGTTATTTACAAGTGAATAATCCAAAGAAACCACAATAAACAATAATACACATACAAAAACAAATAAGAAGAAATGTACAAAACAAGAATGTGAAAAGGTGAATGGAATGGAAGTGCTCCTGAGGACTAACACAACCCTCACAGCAAAGTGCCGGGAATATCAACAATAAACAAGAAAGGGACCCTGAAAAAGTTCAATAGGTGAGGAAGGAACCAGGGAAATAGTTACTGCAAAAACATATGAGCCTTCCCTCACACATATACATCTAACATTGGCCATAAGTCCATAGTTTAAGAAAACCCACAGACCAAAAAATATATTTATAGAAAAAAGTTTTTAAATCATTTATTTATCAAAATATATTTGCTTCATGATATCATATGTATTTTTCTTCATTTACATATGAGATGCAAAAAACATCACACAAAATTCAATAAAAACAAGACAGAAGCCCAGCATCATAATGTAATGGGGTACCTATGAGTAAATATACATGAAACCACCCCAACCACCACATACAAAAGAACCAACAATCACTAGCAAAAAGCCATACAAAACAGATATTAACAAAATACAATACATACAACAAAAATAAACAAGAAAAGAAGCACCGACGCGCGTTTCGGAGATCCCATGTATATATCAAACTCCTTCTTCAGGGCGCACTTTGTTTGATCATTTTAAAGATGACCATCATCTTGGCTGTAAACACATATTCCCATCATATTGGCTGTAAACATTTGTAAGGGCAACTAGCGGGCTTCAAATCACAATAAAATATTGGTCTGTGGGAAGGAAACATACAATGAATATTTCTTGTAATAATAATTTGTCATTAAAAAGGAGCAATTTAAACCATTCTGAATAGTGCAAATACAGAATAAAACTATGATGAGTAGTATTTACTACCACCAGGAGAATATGTTGTGACAATAGCCGAGCAAAGTAAAGTGATGACAGAGCCCTCATACCACAATTACACAGAATAGAACAAAAAAGAAAGGAAATAATTTGATACATCCCTTATAAACCACAAAAAGTCAGAACTAAATATAAACAAAAAAAGGGTCCACGTACTCCGAGTGGAATCCAATACACACACAGATTAGATAAACACGAGCAGTACACGCCTCCTCCGGTCAGAATTCATACACTAAAGGAATCAAAAGGACAAATTATAAAGTCCAACAATTCTACATGTAAATACTCAATAGGGTATCCCTGATTTCAAAGTGAATACTGACGATTCAGAACAGCTGAACATACAGCAGTCTTCCATATAGCACAACAAACATACCAAGCCTGGAATGCATATTATAAAATAGTTTGAAACCAAACTGGTAAGTAGCTAACTCATAATTTGCTCACCATCAAGGGGAATATATCTATTAGAGAGCTTCACTCTAGCGAACTGATACAAACACAGGCGGGCAGCATGGTGAACCGACACACTCAAAATGTACCCTCTAGGACGTGAGGTGCCAAAAGCGATATGGCAAGCTCATCATACAGTAAACAAAGAGCAGAATAACTAAAATAGCTAAACTACACTATAATAGACACCCTAACTCAGCGTCTTTTAGATAAACTATGCCGATCTTAGAAGCAATACTCACATAGATAAAAAATAGGATTCCTATGGGCGGTAGTGCAGAGAATTTCCTTAAAAGATGCAGCATGGACAGTTCAGAATCGAAGAGCCACAATGAACATAACGACCTAAACATAAACATGATATAAGGAAAAAGTTTTAATGAACAGACTAACCAAGAAATAGACAATACGAAGCACTGACTAAAAGAAAAGAAAAGGGAAAAAGTCACTTACAATCCTAATGGGCATAACTCTAGATCACAGAGTTACCGCGTCCAGCACTTAGTTAATAGGGCCCGGTACCGCCGAGGGAAACTACCTCCACGAGCACGGTCTAAAAAATATCACGAAGAAGCCAAAAGAGTCAACATGTGAACATTAATGAATGAAAGCAACGCAAATAGCGAGAAATGTTAGTATGGAGGCGACCAGAAATACTACTCACGATAGGTCTGCCGTCCTCAATCCTACACCACGGGGGTCCCAGGTTGCAAATGCGGCCTCAAACGGAAGTGGAAAGGGCCTGCGTCTTATAAAGGGGGAAGATTCTATCCAGTAGCCACGTGTGCGGACGGGATAAAAACCCAACACAGACAAAGGACTACAAGTGAAAGCCTTCCATTAGTTTCCAGGCTACCTCTCTACGTCCTAGACATAGAGGAAGGACACTTGCGGTCCAAATAAGTGGCGGCCATGATAGAATAGACCGTAAATAAAGGAGAACTGCTCGATGGAATACTAAAAGGATTAACCCGTAGACCAGAGTAATAGAAAGGGTCTCTGCTGGTGTGATATAATAAAACAAACAAAATACAATAAAAGAAAAACAGCTAGTACTAAGCTGCAAGAGGATAAATACAGAAAAAATAGCGTGAATAAAATAAAACCGTCCAGTAAATAATGAAAACTGATGAAATCAATCCCCACTAAATAAAGCCGAGGCCACATCATAGAGGCCATAGATAAGATAGATAAAGATAAAATAACAGCTAGAGAACAAGGCAAGAATTTAAGTTACAAAAAGTGTACCAGAATTCAGATGATGGCATTCTCCCATGGAAGGGACTCATTCAATCCTTTATCAAATGTCTCTAGAGTATAAATCCAGAAAACCTCCCTCTTCCGTCTCAGAGCATCTGTATTACTGTCTTTAGGGGGAAGTATACGTTCCAAAATGGTCCACCGTAAATCTTTCACAGAATGTCCAAACTCCAACCAATGAGTGACCATAGGGGCACTTAGTCGTTTGTTATGGATCGCTGACTTGTGTTCACTGAACCTAATTCTGAACTGCCTGCCTGTCTCGCCTACATATCCTTTATGACAGGGGCACAGAATAAGGTATACCACATTGCTTGTTCTACAATTAGTCATATCCCTAAATACAAAAGTCTTCTTACCCCATTTAAGCTCATGCGAAACAATGGCAAAATCACAAGCATGGCAGTTCCCACATTTGTGAGTTCCCATGACAGGGTTGGTACCTAGAATGGATTTCTGGATAAAGTTGTCATTCTGCGGTACCTTTGATTTAACCAGAGCATTCCTAAGATTATTATTGCGTCGAAACGCAAAAATGGGTTTTGGAAGAGTACTTTTGTGGATGTCTGCATTGAGTATGTGCCATTGGGTATTAATTATTTGGCGTACTTTATGATTCAGATTGGAGTGCGTAGTGACGCACACCAGTTTATTGTCAGTCTTGGCCTCCTTATTCTGAAGCAGGGCCATTCTGTCATAGTATTTGGCCCTTTTATAAGATTCTTTAACGAGTCTATGAGGATAGCCTCTATCCCGAAGCTTCACCTTCAATTGTTCCGCATGCAATTCAAAGTTCTTCATGGTAGTACAATTCCTCCGCAACCGCAGGAATTGGCAGAACGGAATACTATCCCTTTGACTGCGAGGATGGTAACTTTCATATTGTAAAAGGGTATTCCGTGCAGTCGGTTTGGTATAGAGGGAAAACTCTATTTTCTGATCAATCACTTGAATCCAGATGTCTAAAAATTCAATTTTTTCTGTACTCATGTTAGGGCTAAACCTGAGATGGGAATCACACAAGTTAACCCAGAGGATAAATTCCTCTGGTTGTTCTTCCTGACCTCTCCAGATAAAGAAAATATCATCGATAAAACGATGCCAGAGCAGTATGTTTTCACTAAAGGGGGCAACTTCGTTGAAGATATGTTTCTTTTCAAAGGAGCCCATAAAGATGTTAGCCAAATTGGGCGCTTCTAGTACCATCTCTCCGGGCTCGATTGCAGCAGGCAGACTCCAAATTGAATGGATGTGTGAAGCATAAAATCTGTGAGAGTAGGTCAACTTCAAGGATACAATAGGAGGTATTACCATCAGCAGCCTCAGGCTTCGATCATGGTTTCCCCAGCAGACAAAAGGTCTAAGCACTCCCCTAGAATGCCAGCTATTTCTTCCATTTTCCTGCGAGAGATCATCGGTGTCTGTTCAGGTGAAGGAACGTGAGCTCCTTACTGGTTGTTGGTGCCAAACAACTGGAGCTATAGCATCCCAATGTGAGTGGCTGCAGGTTCATGAGCATGCTCACACCTTCCCACATACATGGGTTTGTGCCCAGGTCTCCAGCCAGGTGTCCTCATATCTGTCATTCTAATCCTCCAGCAGTGTGTCTTGTGCTGTTGATGCTCACCATAACACGATTTCATCTCATTTTTACACAGCTTCGACTCCTTCTTGGCTGACATCATTATTTACCATAGTTCATTTCGGTTGCTGCATGCGCACATTTAAATGTTGCCATCTTTAGCCAACGATCTTTCATTTGGAGAAAAAGAAAATGTGATTCAGTGCAAATTTGGCCTTGCCATGTACCTCTATTTTTGTGAAAGATTTTATCCCCAGCTCTTAAACAGAAACTGCCTTATAGTTGTAATTTGCAATATTAGTGTTTTCCTGTCACAGCAGTTCATAGCTATTTCAACAAAGGATTGAAATGCCAAAGAATGAAAAAGATTCATCAACCCTTTGTATACTATTTTAAATAATAGAAAATACCGCAGTAAAAAAAGTACTCATCATCTTTACCATGATCTCTGTTCCACCCTGATGGGTATAATCGGGATGCATCACTATTGTTTAGAACTACACAAATATTTACGTTATATATCACATCATACTTTAACCAATAGTGCATATGCACATAGATAAAACTGAACCTTAAACGAGATACAATGTAATCAAGGTGTGAACCCTGTATAATAACTACATACCACAATAATTTGCATTTGGTCTACTCAGTAGACATCATGGAGACCACAGCATAATGTCTATGGAAAAATATTCAAATACTATAAGTGTTCACAAGGATTGGTAAAGGTGAACATTGGGAGCATTTTCAATTCTTAACCTTTTTTTGAATGTTTTATTACATCAACTAAGGAAGACGATGTGGTGTAGTGACTAAGGCAACATAGGGACCTGGTTTTGAATACAGCTTGGCACTTGACCTAAAAGTGTGCAGTTCTGGGCAAATCCGTTTATCTCAGATGGTGCCTTAATTGTGTGTAACTATCTGTTATTTCAAAGCTTTAAGCCCTCACTTGATGAATGCAATCTTGCTTCGGCTTCCATTGCTCCCCATAAGTTCCGTTGATCCCCAGCTAAGTCTGTGCTATAACAATATAAACACATATACGTTTTTCCATTGTGAACTTATCCTGCTTACTTTGCTCTGTGAATATTCCATTTACTTTTCTTTATCCCAGTGCGTGTCACACTTTTAATTAGGTTCATGTAAGTCTCCTTTTTTTTATGTCTGTGGGAGTACTTTCTTGTGTTTATTGGGAGATCCCCCATGCACATCTCCTTGTTCAATGGAAGTATTTGTTTATTATCTGTCTTTAGTTGCTTTTGATAAGAGAAAACACTTTTCCAATGAGGCTTCAGTGCTTTCTTTTCTGTGTGTCAAACATGCACACATGCAGAAGACTCTCTCGGTACCAACCATCTTGCAGTCATTCGAATCTCACAAGTCTGGTGAATGCTCTCGAAGCTTCAGCAGTGCTTAGTGTCTGAGTGGAAATTATTGGCAAAGCCAAAAGATCTGGCTGTAATGTGCTGAAGCATGAAAATACAGACATCCACAAATTCTGTTTGCATTTGTTAGCACATTAAACCGAAAATTATTGTCAATGTGTGCTCTCATACTTTACTGGCTTTGAGGATGTTTCTACATGACGCGGTAGCCCCACCATTGCGGCTTGAAGTACTAGCTTGTTTGGGTTGAGTTGTGCCCCTGCAACACGCATACCATTCTTCGGCCGATAGGCATGGGTCATTTGCTACACTCAGTGTAGCAAATGACCCATGCAACCCCTTGGATTTTTTGCATCCCCTAAAGTCATTGACTACAGCACCCCCACACTGAAAATTGTTCCAGCACCACTGAATCTCACAAACCGATCTTGAAGTGTTATTCAAGTAGACAGAGAACGTTGCAGATGAAGACCAATGCAGTTGTCACCAGAGCAGTTCATGTCCGTTTAGGTGCCATTGCATCATCTTTTCCTCTCTGTACATTGGGAAGCCGAGCCATTTTCGTCACTGCCTGATATAAGCCAGATGTGTACACAGTCGCGGCTGGCATGTCTCGCGGGTGTGGGTGTTAATTTAATTAATAGTAAAAAAAACATTTAAACCTACCTTTTCGCCGGCCGGGTCCCGCATCTTCAGGAAGCAGGCAGCCTCCCTCCCCTCCCCTAAGCCAATCACAACGCTCCAGTGGAGCGTTGTGATTGGTCGGGCTGCCACCGAGGAAGGGGCTTACGGGGAGGCTATGTTCTCCATGTAGGCTGCATTGCAGCCTGCATGGATAACTATAGAGTGCACATGACTGGTTTGGGCGGCCCCAGAGGGCCGACCATACAGTCAACGCCCTCAGCAGTGGGCACACCACTCGTCCCCTGCCCTAGAGCAGACCCGACCACCCGCCCGCCCCCAACCAAACCCTTCTGCTTTCTCGCAGTGCGAGAAGCAGAAACATAAAATGGTAGTTATTACCATTTTATGTTTCTGCTTCTCGCACTGCGAAAAAGCAGTGGGGCGATGCTCCTCCGCCCTAGTGGAGGAGCCACCCCTGTGTGTACATGGACGACATGCAAGGTAACGAAGAAACCGGACTCAATACGTGCAATAGGACATGCCCACATGGTCTGTCATGGTAATGGCATTTGCAGGACTGATGCGCAAGCTTGATTTGCCTGTCATTCCCTCAAGATTGAAGATGCGAAGGCATGCCGGCAAGGCACAAAACGGCCTCGAGGAGTGAGCATGCTGAGGGCCGCCAGCTATACACACAGAAGGCCTTTGAAGGGGAGCAAATGGGTGCATGCCTGCTGCGCACACACGATCCTCGAGAGGCAGCATGCGAGGGATGTCAGCTATGCACAAAGGACCCTTGAGAGAATGCACGGTACATCATTATTGTCCACGCCAGCAGTTTCACGTCTCCTGGAGGATTCCCTGCGTTACTCCCACCTGTCTAGGCTCATGCAACACTTTTTTATTGCAATTTATATATATATATTGGTCTTATGCTGAGTAGACAGAACCCACAAGTCAGCTTTCTTAATAGCTTATAAAAAACGGCACTTTTCTGTTAAATCAGATATGGTTATGTATAGCTACTTCGAGTGCAATTTCAGAGAAATAAAATTGGCTAAGGAAGGAAATATGACTGTGTATATGGCAATGTTAATTTGTTTTTATAAATCACATTGACAGGGAAATTTCTTTTTCTGCATTTACAGCCATCTGAAAGAATCATTTTGTGGCTAGTAAAAGATGCTGTTTGGAAACCCAAATAGGACTTTTAATGCTGTGAATAAGTTTTTGGGAAGTGGATTCCTTGCTCACGTACACCTGCTACGTTTTTGTAGGGGCTATGTAGACGAGCTGAGTCTGTATGCACGTGTATATGTGGGGGTCTGGGGGTGCATGTGGGGATCTGGGGGTGCATGTGTGTGAGATGAGTGTGGAGCTCACCTCAGAACAGAGTTTGTTGGTAAAGCTGATGAAGCTTAATGAGGACTCCAGACCCTGCGATAGCACCTGCTGGGGAATTCCACGCTTGCCTTTTGTAAATAGGGTTACCATTAATCTCATAGGAAAATCAAATATATTTCCCTGAATGGAGGTCACAATTCCTTCTGGAATCTTTTTGTAAGGAAGGATTTGTGAGGAAGATATGAGGAAGGCGACCCTGCAAATACTCCTTCCCCAGAGGTGAGATCAGAACACCAGTTGACTTGAAAAAGTCAACTTATCTCAGTGACCATTCCCTCAAACCTTTCCCCTTATTCCTCTAGGACAGGGATAAGGACGACCCTCCAGGAAAGTGCAGAAATGCCTTTTTCTCCAGTTAAATTCCCTATTTAATACTCACAAGTTTTGAATTACATCAAGTTTATTTTTGTTAGGAGTGTGTGCCATTATTGGCCCCTTTCGGCCAGGGCGACTGACTCCGGAACCCGGGGGCGCACGGTTCGATCCCCGGCGCCGGCGGCAGATCAGCCCAGCACCATGTGACTCTGTGCAATAGCTCGCTTAATCTTCCCAACGGCCCCCAGCGCCTTGACACCCTCGGGTAATTGTTCGCGCTTTACAAATACTGGACATTTCTCTGCTTTAGAGTTTCTCGCCATGCTTAGGTGGCCCATAGCGGTTGTATCTTATAATATTACTACCCACTATATTGATGCCACTACATCAATGCCACTGCATTTCTACTCTGATAGCAACTGCGTGGTTAAGGTATCTTTTAAATGTCATTTATAGCTACTTCAACCAGGTTTCTTTCTTTACATCTCGAGGTAGCAGTCAAACAAGTAGAGGGCAACCGGGGTATCAAATCTTATTCATATCTTTAGTTCATACAAAGCCCTTCCCATGACCAATATATTTATCCATGGCCTGCAATCTCAATGTTTACAGGGACATGAACTGAAGTTTATCTGCAATGGAACGCAACTTTTAGCCAAGAACTCCCTTCATAGTCTATTCCAAGTGGTAGAGCCATTCAAATTAATCTTACATCTCAAGCCATAGCCGTATTGCCCATTAGCACAAGGTTTTATTATTTTTCTATACTTTTGAAAAATGTCAAGTACACGGAATCTCTGTCTTATGCTTTCTAATTGAATGTCCTGTTTTTGGTTACTGAGTTTAGGATACTATAAATAGGACACTGTTAAAGGTGCCTGCTTGGGTGTCTCTTTTTTGTTTTATAGCAATAGACATCATTTAAGTGCATTTTACTTCTTGAATTTTATTGCATGGCCATTGCTTATTGTGTCATTTCTATTTCCAGTCATTTTGTCTTATAAAACCCCCGTTCATTCCTATGAGGAGTTTTTACTTTGCCTCCTTCAAAACAGAACAAGGATCCCTTTTTAGGCGTCATCGGTTGAGCGAGTGCTTGCTGAGCCCGGTCTAACTCCCCCACTTACAAACGTCTGGCATTAAGTTGACAGCAGTGGAAATACATTTTCCAATCATACAGTTAAATCAGAACAACGCTGCAGTCAACACGTCTCCATGATGCCAGGGAGATGCCAATAGTGATGTGTGCACAAGTCTGAGTTACCTCGAAATCTGTAGCCTTTCCTTTGGGACTAACTATCTTTTAACCAATCAAAGGTCAAGCTCTTTCAGTTTTACATATGTGGGCATCTGCCCACTTTGATTCTAGCTTCTACCTCCTACTGTTAAAATAGAATATGTGCTTCCTTGGGATTTAGTAGGGCACCGAAAAATTCTGAAGGTTAGAAAACAGAAATTATGGTTCACCCTTAGTCATGTAAGCAAAGTAATAAACAGAAACCGACACTCTCTAATTTCGAAGTTATCCTCCAGCACCAATTGGATTGGACACAATATCTTTCTTAAGACTGTTTGACAACTGTGTAAACTGACTAAAACTCAATTTATATCAACAGCGACTTAGAAAGCAAAATGGCCGCACCAGTCTTAAGAAATGTGATCTTGCACGGTGCATGTGTACAAATCAGATACTTCAAAAAGGAAAATATTTCACCGGTGACATCAATTATACTCTTTCCACAATGATTCAGACACGCAAATTAAACCCTCAAAAGAAATTTCTATAAGACGATTTGTAGCAAAGTTACATTAATGTAGGCTAACACCGAATTGGTGTGTGCAAATGTTACGTTTCAGTGGATTGCTGTGAGAAGTTGGCCTGGTATATGCTGTTCACTAATTAAAGTGGACACCTTGCACCAGGGCAAATCGACTCTTATGGTAGATAGGTTTAAGACAACCTTTTAAAGAAAGCTATCCTAGTGGTAGCTGTGGAGAGCAGCCTTCAGGCTAAGTCTCGGAGGAATGTAAAGCAGCTTGTTTTACCATATAATCTCTTGAATCACCAAATGAAAAGACACCACACAGGTATATATATCAAATATATATGTATTTATTTCTAAATAACTCTCTACTAATCTCTTTATGAGATTAGAAGACAAACATATGCACAAATCAACGTTTCACAATAAGTTAAGCACAAAATATGGCTGGGGCCCTAGGGGCGTACCAGACCATATACTAAGTAAGAGACTTAGAAACAACGACTTGCAAGGAGACAAGGCCTAGGGCCTTCAGAAGTGCTGGGGCCTCACGAAACCACCCAAGGCAGTAAGTAAAGGACCCACGGGGGACGCGTGCAGTGTGGATACACAGGCGCGAATCGCCGTTAACTTCAATGGGGCAAGTCGCGGTTGGAAATAAAGAGTTTTAGGATACTTCGGGAGAACCTACAAGCAAGTCACTTACAGGGTAAGTAGTTCTAGGGCCCACACCCACAGGAGCACCGTAGTGCTGGAGTTACCTCACCCAGGGAAGCCGGGTGCACAGGTGTCCTTTGGTGTCGGGTCGCGGCGTCGTTTTCAATGGCGAACAAAGAAGACTTGCTGCTTGCGGGAGCTGAAGAAGTGTCCGGTGGAATCCAAGCCTGGATTCTGAAGAAGGATGACCTGAAAGCAGAGGGGACAGTGTTCAAAGTCACTTGGCAGTGACCCGGGGCAAGGAAGATGGATGCCCACCGTCGTCGGTTGATTCAGGTCGGTTGCGGGTGCCTTGACTCTTCAGCCACGTGGTCCAGGAGGGGTCGACGACAACCAGGAGCTGGATTCGGTGTGTCCCTCGACGTCTGCAGCTGACTGCGGTGTCGGCAACTCGATTGGAGCCAACAAGCCTTGGCAGCAGCAAGTCTCGGGGAAATGAAGAAAAGTCGATGGCACAGACCAGCAAGGTCTGAGGGACTCACCCAGCAAGGGTAAGTCAGGGCAGGCCTGGAGCAACCAGGGGAGCCCTTTGGTTTCTTTAAGAAGTCTTCTGGGGACCCACAAGCCAGCGGGCAAGGGATCGCGAAGACACCTCGGGCGGAATCACTCAACAGGGGCCCACGGTCACTCGGGACGGTGTAGGCCTCTGATCTTCGGAGGGATTCCTGCTGGAGGTCGGGACCACACGTGGTCCAAAGCACAAGTTCGTAGAACGTTGTGAAGGGGTTGCACTCGACAATAGTGCACGGTACCCAGGGGTCGCGGTTCCTCGTTACTCGTGGGGTCCACTTGCCTCAGCTTCGCTGGGGACTCACGATGGCCTGGGAGAGGTCAGGAAATCCACTTCTTGGGCTGCAGGGACTCCGGACTCCGGCGGGAGCGGCATAGTTTGCGACCGTCGTTGTCGTTTTTGGTGCCTGCCAAGCAGGGGAGTCACTCCTTGACTCCAAGGGAGATTCTTCTGTCTTCCAAAGGTAGTGGAACGTCGAAGGGCCAGGATTCTTCTGTAGAGCGTCGTCCAGGGGTTATCTGCTTTGCAATGGCAAGGTTCCCCCTCTTATACTAAAAAGAGGGGATGGACTAGCTCTATGACCCCACCTATGGGAGGGTCAAGGGAGGGGTGGCTACACCCACTTCCCTTTGTCCAGTTTCGCGCCAGAGCAGGGGCAGGTAGCCCCTGAGCTGGTTTGAACTGGCATATGCACAGAGGAGCCTTCTGCTCCCCAGTGCAGGACTTCAAAGCACTCTAAGAGTGCACCCACCCAGCCCCAATACACTAAACCCTGTCTGGAAGGTGGTTACACCTCCCTGTGACAGGATGCCTATTGTTGGGCTTCCTCCACTGCGAGTTTCGGTCATCAGCAGGAGGGCAGCCCAGTGTCTGTGACTGGTGGCATCCATTTTGTGATGCCAGGGCTCTTTAGGATTCTACGGCGTTTCCACAGCAGGTACATGTCTTATCCCTCTAGAAGGGTGGAATGCTACCCCCGCCGCCAAGATTGGCGGGGGGTAGTATTCCAAGATGTTTGACACCAAACACGACATGTTTTGATGCAGCCATTCCAAAGTTAGCATTTACCGCGAGGATATAATGCACTTAAGAGTATATGGTTTAACCGCATCCACAAACAGCACCAGAGAATAGACTCTGAGAGCTGCAGAGGGGCCCTGCTCAGGCAGAGGCACCCCCTCACATAGAAGCCAAGCACCCTGCCCTCAGGATTGATAGGGCCTGCCTTAGGGGTGACTGATAGGTTTATATGTGTGTGCAGGAGAGATATAGGTAACCTATATCTCAGTGAGGGGTGCTAGCACCACCTCACCCAGGCTGCAGTAGCAGGCCTGTGGTGTCAGATTTAGACTGCTTCAAGGGGGTGGCATAACACATGCTGCAGCCCCTGGGAGGCCTGTGAAGTACCTATGCCCTTGGCACCTAAGGTACCATATACTAGGGACTCATAAGGCACCACAGTATCCAATCACTAGTGCACCTAGAGTGCACTCCATGTCGTTTAGAGAGAACAGAGAGGCTGGGGCCCTGATTGGCAGGGACCCAGCCAGACTATAGCCAGAAACCAGTGCTAACATCAGAAAAAAGTGGGGGCAACATAAAAGGCAGATCCTACTCTCCTACACAACCCCCCAAACGTAGGGACACTAAACTAACCTTGACCAGTTGAGTCTTCGTGTTCAAAGTGGAAATACCTTGAGAGTCCATCTGCATTGGCATGTTGGGTCCCAGGCCTATGTTCCACTGTATAGTCCATCCCCTGTAGGGAAATGGACCACCTCAAAAGTTTTGGGTTTTCACCTTTCATCTGCTTTAGCCATAGGAGGGGCTTGTGGTCAGTATGAACTATGAAGTGAGTACCAAACAAGTATGGCCTCAGCTTCTTCAGGGCCCAAACCACAGCAAAGGCCTCCCTCTCTATAGCTGACCAACGTTTCTCTCTAGGGGTCAGCCTTCTGCTAATAAAAGCTACTGGCTGGTCTTGACCTTCATCATTCAGTTGAGACAGTACAGCTCCCACACCCAGCTCAGAAGCATCTGTTTGGACAATGAACTTTTGGTGTAGTCTGGACTCTGTAAGATGGGGGCAGTGCACATGGCCTGCTTTAGGTCTTCAAATGCCTTTTGACAGCTAGCTGTCCACTGAACCTTTTTTGGCATTTTCTTAGAGGTAAGATCATTCAAGGGGGTCACTATAGATCCATATCCCTTGACAAACCTCCTATAGTACCCAGTCAGGCCTAAGAAGGCTCTCACCTGTGTCTGGGTGGTTGGAGCAACCCATTCCAGTATGGTTTGGATTTTGCTCTGCAAAGGCTGAACCTGGCCTCCACCTACAAGGTGGCCCAGGTACACAACCTGACTCTGCCCTATCTGGCACTTGGTGGCCTTGATAGTGAGGCCTGCTTTCTGCAGGGCCTCCAAAACATTTCTGAGGTGGACCAGGTGATCCTGCCAGGAGGAACTAAAGACAGCAATATCATCTAGATAAGCTGAACAATAAGTTTCCATCCCTGCCAGAACTTTATTCACCAACCTCTGAAAAGTGGCAGGTGCATTTTTCAATCCAAAGGGCATCACCACAAAGTGGTAGTGCCCACCAGGGGTCGAAAATGCTGTTTTGGCTTTTGCATCATCAGCTAATCTGATTTGCCAGTAGCCAGCTGTTAGGTCAAATGTGCTTAGATACTTGGCTGAGGCCAAAGTATCAATCAGCTCATCTGCCCTTGGTATGGGATAGGCATCAGTCCTAGTGACTGCATTGAGGCCTCTGTAGTCTACACAAAACCTCATTTCTTTCTTACCACCCTGGGTATGAGGCTTGGGTACCAGGACTACTGGGCTAGCCCAAGGGCTATCTGAAGGCTCAATCACGCCTAACTCCAACATTTTCTGGACTTCAGTCCTGATACAGTCCCTGACATGGTCAGGTTGCCTGTAGATTTTATTCTTGGCAGGCAGACTGTCTCCAGTGTCCACCTCATGGGTGCACCAGGTAGTCTGACTAGGGGTCAGGCTAAACATATGTCTAAACTGTTGCAGAACTTGTCTGCACTCAGTTTGCTGATGGTCAGTGAGGCTGCTTGCCAAAGCAACACCATCTACTGACCCATCATCAGGGTTCTGAGAGAGCAGGTCAGGGAGAGGGTCACTCTCCTCCTCCTGGTCCTCATCAGTTGCCATGAGCAAGCCCATGTCAGCCCTGTCAACATATGGCTTTAATCTGTTGACATGAAGCACCCTTAGGGGGCTCCTGGGAGTTCCAAGATTCACCAGATAGGTGACTTCTCCCTTCTGTTCAACTATTGTATGGGGGCCACTCCATTTGTCCTGGAGGGCTGCTGGGGCCACAGGCTCCAACACCCACACTTTCTGTCCTGGCTGGTATACAGTCAGCACAGCCTTTGGTCATGCCAAGCTTTTTGCAATTCTTGGCTGGCCTCCAGGTTTTTGGTTGCCTTTTTCATGTACTCTGCCATCCGGGAGCGGAGACCAAGTACATAGTCCATCACATCTTGTTTGGGGGCTTGAGAGGTAACTCCCAGCCCTCTTTACCAAACATAGTGGACCTCTCACAGGATGCCCAAACAGAAGCTCAAATGGGCTGTAGCCAACCCCTTCTGTGGAACCTCTCTGTATGCAAACAAAAGGCAAGGAAGAAGAAGGTCCCATTTCCGCCTAAGCTTCTCTGGGAGTCCCTTAATCATTCCTTTCAAGGTCTTGTTGAAGCGTTCAACTAAACCATTGCATTGTGGGTGATAGGGGTGGTGAACTTATAAGTTACACCACACTCCTTCCACATTGCTTTCAGATATCCTGACATGAAGTTGGTTCCTCTGTCAGAAATGACCTCCTTTGGGAAACCCACTCTGGAGAAAACTCCAATGAGGGCTCTTGCCACCACAGGTGCTGTGGTGGTCCTCAGGGGAATTGCCTCTGGGTACCTGGTGGCATGATCCACTACCACCAGGATAAATCTGTGCCCAGATGCAGTCTGAGGGTCAAGGGGACCAACAATGTCAATCCCTACCCTTTCAAAGGGTACCCCCACCACAGGTAGTGGTATCAGGGGGCCTTTGTTGTGCCACCTGCCTTACCACTGGCTTGGCAAGTGACACAGGAGCGACAAAACTCCTTTGTGTCCTCTGACATATGTGGCCAATGAAAATGTGGAACAAGCCTGTCCCAGGTCTTGTTTTGGCCCAAGTGTCCTGCCAAAGGGATATCATGTGCTAAGGTCAAGAGGAACCCCTAAACTTCTGAGGTATTACCAACCTCCTGGTGGCTCCAGGGGCTGGGTCTCTACCCTCAGAATATAGGAGTCCCTCATCCCAATAAACTTTATGGGACCCACTAGCACTCCCAGCAGCCTCAGCAGCAGCCTGCTGTCTGAGGGGTTCAAGAGAGGGGCAGCACTGTTGCTCCTTGCTCAGATCTTCCCTGGAAGGGCCCCCTGCCCCCAAGAACTCAACCTGGTCAGGTTCAAGTCCCTCTGGGGCAGTTCCTTCTTCAGGTTCTGCTTCACCTCCCTCTGGAAGTGAATCCTTGATCTGAGACAGAGGGGAAGGCACTGCCTTAACCCTACTGCTCCTCCTCTTGGGAAGCATCTGGTCCATTGTTCCAGGATCCAGAGCTGGTTCAGTGTCATGCATTCTTGCTTGTGACCTGGTCACAGCAAATACCTCTGCAGGGATGCCCAACATCTCAGCATGAGTCCATAACTCTACTTCAGACCAGGCTGAAGTCTCTAGATCATTGCCCAATAGACATTCTACAGGGAGGTCTGCACTAACTACAACCTTCTTGAGGCCAGTTACCCCTCCCCAGGAGAAATTCACAACTGCCAGACTATGGTTGGTCTGGACATTGCTTGCATTGGTCACCTGGTACATTTCACCCAGGATGATCTGTCCAGGGTCCACTAGGTCCTCTGCCACCATGGTGACACTAGCACCTGTGTCCCTAAATGCCAAAGCCTGTTTGCCATTTATCAAAGGCTGCTGTTTGTACTTGCCCAGATTACTGGGGCTTACTAGGAAGGACATATCAATGTTTCCTCACAAATCAGCATTGCCTGAGTGGTCACTCTGACTAGGTCAGAATCCACTCCAGAACCCAGGGTCAACCCTACTACACCCTTATTCTGAGTACCACCTCCACCAGTAGCTGAGCTAGGGGGCACAGTTGCCTTAGGGGCAGGAGTGGTGGTGGTTTGGTCTTTGGACTTGGTACAATCAGAAGTCCAGTGCCCTTTCTGTTTAAAGAATTTGCACCAGGGCTTCTTTTGGCCTTTTCCCTTGTTGGACTGTGACTCCCCACCAGATGCAGATTTTTGGGGCCCTTGTGAAGACTTCTGGTCTTTTGACTTATCCCCACCTTTCTCAGAGCCTTTAGGATCTTGCTTCTTAGTGTCACCCCCTTGGTTCTGGGTTTTCTGCCTCACCCTGGTTCTGACCCATTTGTCTGCCTTCTTTCCCAATTCTTGGGGAGAGGTCAGATCAGAGTCCACCAGGTACTGATGCAACAACTGGTTCTGGCAATTATTTAGGATCTGTTCTCTCATCATCAGATTATACAATCCCTTGAAATCAGTAACCCTACTGCCAACCAGCCAACCCTCTAGAGCCTTGGTTGCACAATCAACAAAGTCAGTCCAGTCCTGAGTCTGTGCCTTCTGGGTATCTCTGAACTTTAACCTGTACTGCTCAGTGGTTAAGCCAAACCCATCTATCAGTGCACTCTTCAGGACCTCATAATCATCAGCATCCTCCTCTCTAACAGTGAGGAGCTTGTCTCTTCCTTTATCTGAAAAGGAGAGCCACAAGATTGCTGCCCACTGCTTTTGGGGGACCTGCTGTACTCTACAGGCCCTCTCCATAGCAGTTATCCACTTGTGGATATCATCCCCACTCTGGTAGGGAGGAACAACCTTGCTCAGGTTCCTATGGTCAGGAATATATTCTCTGCCTCTAGGGACACTGTTGCTGCCACCAGGGGGTTCTAACCCCTCTTTTCTAGAAGCTCTCTGGATCTCCAGGGCTTCCCTATCCAGTGCCAACTGCTTGGTTCTGAGGGCCACTCTGGCTTCCTCATACTGGAGCAGTTTGCACCTTCTCTCAGAGGAGGTCTCTCTTAAGGAAAAGTATGAGCTCCTCTGCTGGACAAATTCTCTGCCAGAGTGATAAGAGTGGTCAGATTCCCTGGAAGGGGATCTGTGCCTCTCCTCCTCTCTGTCAGTTCTCTTAGGGAGAATTCCTCTGTCCTTTTCAGGCTCCTTGGAGCCTGGCCCTTCAATCACAGAGTCTTGGTCATTCTGATTTTCATCATCTGACCCAGATACTATGACTGACCCACCCACTGATTCAAACCCTTTAGCTCCTAGAGCCAATCTAAGGTCATCTGCTGTCAGCAGATCTATCAGGTGTAGTGTTGAGGGACTCTGTCCTAGTCTCAGGTGTCTGTCAACACACATGGCTCTCAAGTCAGAGAAAGCCATGTCCTTATACTGAGGCTGAGTGGATCCACTGGGTCCACCCTTTAAGGACATTCTAGTGTTGTGCAGTGTTGTACTACCTACACTAGTTTGTGGCCTACTGATCCTAGCTTGAGCTGTGGAAAGGGTGTGCTATCCCTTGGCACACAGCTCTAAGTTCAGTAGAACTTATTGATACTAAGCTTGACTTTATATGTACCTTGAGTACCTATAATGGTTTTCAGTTAGTAATTCAAATAGAGATTTTCTGGTAAAACAATGGCAAGCTGGAATCCCACACGCTGCCCACCAATGTGAGAAGTTGGCCTGGTATATGCTGTTCACTAATTAAAGTGGACACCTTGCACCAGGGCAAATCGACTCTTATGGTAGATAGGTTTAAGACAACCTTTTAAAGAAAGCTATCCTAGTGGTAGCTGTGGAGAGCAGCCTTCAGGCTAAGTCTCGGAGGAATGTAAAGCAGCTTGTTTTACCATATAATCTCTTGAATCACCAAATGAAAAGACACCACACAGGTATATATATCAAATATATATGTATTTATTTCTAAATAACTCTCTACTAATCTCTTTATGAGATTAGAAGACAAACATATGCACAAATCAACGTTTCACAATAAGTTAAGCACAAAATATGGCTGGGGCCCTAGGGGCGTACCAGACCATATACTAAGTAAGAGACTTAGAAACAACGACTTGCAAGGAGACAAGGCCTAGGGCCTTCAGAAGTGCTGGGGCCTCACGAAACCACCCAAGGCAGGTAAGTAAAGGACCCACGGGGGACGCGTGCAGTGTGGATACACAGGCGCGAATCGCCGTTAACTTCAATGGGGCAAGTCGCGGTTGGAAATAAAGAGTTTTAGGATACTTCGGGAGAACCTACAAGCAAGTCACTTACAGGGTAAGTAGTTCTAGGGCCCACACCCACAGGAGCACCGTAGTACTGGAGTTACCTCACCCAGGGAAGCCGGGTGCACAGGTGTCCTTTGGTGTCGGGTCGCGGCGTCGTTTTCAATGGCGAACAAAGAAGACTTGCTGCTTGCGGGAGCTGAAGAAGTGTCCGGTGGAATCCAAGCCTGGATTCTGAAGAAGGATGACCTGAAAGCAGAGGGGACAGTGTTCAAAGTCACTTGGCAGTGACCCGGGGCAAGGAAGATGGATGCCCACCGTCGTCGGTTGATTCAGGTCGGTTGCGGGTGCCTTGACTCTTCAGCCACGTGGTCCAGGAGGGGTCGACGACGACCAGGAGCTGGATTCGGTGTGTCCTCGACGTCTGCAGCTGACTGCGGTGTCGGCAACTCGATTGGAGCCAACAAGCCTTGGCAGCAGCAAGTCTCGGGGAAATGAAGAAAAGTCGATGGCACAGACCAGCAAGGTCTGAGGGACTCACCCAGCGTGGGTAAGTCAGGGCAGGCCTGGAGCAACCAGGGGAGCCCTTTGGTTTCTTTAAGAAGTCTTCTGGGGACCCACAAGCCAGCGGGCAAGGGATCGCGAAGACACCTCGGGCGGAATCACTCAACAGGGGCCCACGGTCACTCGGGACGGTGTAGGCCTCTGATCTTCAGAGGGATTCCTGCTGGAGGTCGGGACCACACGTGGTCCAAAGCACAAGTTCATAGAACGTTGTGAAGGGGTTGCACTCGACAATAGTGCACGGTACCCAGGGGTCGCGGTTCCTCGTTACTCGTGGGGTCCACTTGCCTCAGCTTCGCTGGGGACTCACGATGGCCTGGGAGAGGTCAGGAAATCCACTTCTTGGGCTGCAGGGACTCCGGACTCCGGCGGGAGCGGCGTAGTTTGCGACCGTCGTTGTCGTTTTTGGTGCCTGCCAAGCAGGGGAGTCACTCCTTGACTCCAAGGGAGATTCTTCTGTCTTCCAAAGGTAGTGGAACGTCGAAGGGCCAGGATTCTTCTGTAGAGCGTCGTCCAGGGGTTATCTGCTTTGCAATGGCAAGGTTCCCCCTCTTATACTAAAAAGAGGGGATGGACTAGCTCTATGACCCCACCTATGGGAGGGTCAAGGGAGGGGTGGCTACACCCACTTCCCTTTGTCCAGTTTCGCGCCAGAGCAGGGGCAGGTAGCCCCTGAGCTGGTTTGAACTGGCATATGCACAGAGGAGCCTTCTGCTCCCCCAGTGCAGGACTTCAAAGCACTCTAAGAGTGCACCCACCCAGCCCCAATACACTAAACCCTGTCTGGAAGGTGGTTACACCACCCTGTGACAGGATGCCTATTGTTGGGCTTCCTCCACTGCGAGTTTCGGTCATCAGCAGGAGGGCAGCCCAGTGTTCTGTGACTGGTGGCATCCATTTTGTGATGCCAGGGCTCTTTAGGATTCTACCGCGTTTCCACAGCAGGTACATGTCTTATCCCTCTAGAAGGGTGGAATGCTACTCCCGCCGCCAAGATTGGCGGGGGGGTAGTATTCCAAGATGTTTGACACCAAACACGACATGTTTTGATGCAGCCATTCCAAAGTTAGCATTTACCGCGAGGATATAATGCACTTAAGAGTATATGGTTTAACCGCATCCACAAACAGCACCAGAGAATAGACTCTGAGAGCTGCAGAGGGGCCCTGCTCAGGCAGAGGCACCCCTCACATAGAAGCCAAGCACCCTGCCCTCAGGATTGATAGGGCCTGCCTTAGGGGTGACTGATAGGTTTATATGTGTGTGCAGGAGAGATATAGGTAACCTATATCTCAGTGAGGGGTGCTAGCACCACCTCACCCAGGCTGCAGTAGCAGGCCTGTGGTGTCAGATTTAGACTGCTTCCCAGGGGTGGCATAACACATGCTGCAGCCCCTGGGAGGCCTGTGAAGTACCTATGCCCTTGGCACCTAAGGTACCATATACTAGGGACTCATAAGGCACCACAGTATCCAATCACTAGTGCACCTAGAGTGCACTCCATGTCGTTTAGAGAGAACAGAGAGGCTGGGGCCCTGATTGGCAGGGACCCAGCCAGACTATAGCCAGAAACCAGTGCTAACATCAGAAAAAAAGTGGGGGCAACATAAGAGGCAGATCCTACTCTCCTACAATTGCACATTGACATATATCAACCCTTGTTACTTCTTCCTTAACCCGAACCTTTTAATTCCTTACACCATGTTATTGCTGCCATTTTAAGTGGGAGACACCCTATGTTCTACTCCCACTTCCTATGCCACATTTCTAACATACTTTCATACACAATCAATCAATAGTTCTTTATTGGATTTTAGAAATATAATCATAAAAGACACAAATAAAGTGCAATACTTTGTTTCTTAAAAAAGTAACAACCCAAAAAAAAAAAAACTGGCACATAAATAAATAAGAAAATACTAATGCTATTACATCCAGGGGAGTTTAGCCTCTATAAAATGCAAAGTATAAAATTCAGTAAAGTGCATTTTCACAAGCGGGGAACACCTCCACAGATATGAAACAACTATTTCAGTAAGTAACATGAAAACATATCCTCAACCTTCCATAGATTTCCTATTTCGATCTGACATTTAAAACAAGCATTTGCAATGCAATAGGTCTCGCATTTACGCGAGTTTGAGCTATTGACATTGCAAATGACAATGCCTTTTATTTTTGTTTTCGTTTTTAAAACATAACTAAAAGGCATTGTCATTTGCAATGCCAATAGCTTAAACTCGTGTAAATGCGAGACCTATTGCATTGCAAATGCTTGTTTTTTTCCAAGGAAGGACGTCAGGACCAATTGTTGTCCTTTCCCCGTTTTGAATTGTTTAGCAGAAGGCCCTGTCCTGCTATGCTGTTTCTATAGGAATTAACTGCTTTCACTGGCGTCCTATGGGTGTGTGCACTGTGCGACACTCCCCTCTGTGTTCAATGACGGCTGCAGCTGGGGCGTGGCCACGTCTTAAGACAGCCACAGCCCTGCCGCAGGGCAACTGCAACTTACACCAGGCACTCTCTTGGGGAGGAGGAGGAGGTAGAGGTAGGGACTGCCGACTCCGGTGAGTGTGCTTAATTTTTACGGTATCCTGAAAGAAAGGGGTCCGAAATGTCCTAACAGAGGAGTGTAGGGGAAATCTGATGAACCGACCAGAATACGGACAGCCAGCCTGACAGCGCTGCAACAAAAGACGTGATTTATTACCTCAGTGACCAGCGGGATTTTCATGCAAATCCTTGCTGGTTGTTTCACATGGCGATTAAATATCTCACCAGGGTGGCGCGTTGTGTTCATTCACGACCCCTTTAAATGTGCAGAAGCCACCTGTTGCTCAAGCAGTACGTGATACAAGGGTACCCTATAACCTCGTGTTGTTTACAGTATAACTTCTGTGCTTCGATGTTGGTTGTCGTTTTTAATATAAATATACCAGTGAAGCCTCTGAGGTTTAACTCATCCAGATTCTACACTTCATTCTACAGTTTATCGATTTCTGATTTTGTGAATCTAAAGACGATGTCAGAGCGCATAGTGACCAGGGTTTAGGGTATTAGTTTTTAGTGCACGTCATTGCATCAAAGTTGGTTCCAAGCTTGGCCCTTTCATGTCACTTGGTTTGATCATATATGATTGCACAAAGGTTCTTACAATGCAATTGTTAGTGTCTATGTTCAAGTTTATTCAACGCCATGTTTTTTTGCGAGTCCCCGAGCATGATATCCTGTCTTGTGTAATATTTCAGCCGCTGGTGTTCGGTTTTCTTTAAGTCGAATGGTAACAAAATCTGTGACCGCCTCAATTAATGAGAAGTGCTCTTTCTCGTGGGCTGAGTGAGTATTCATCACCTATATAGAATCTGAATGAACGTCCACAGGTCGCAGTGCAGTGGTGAGAACAGCTTCTAGCCAGCAACAGCAAGCCTGTACTTATGTCTGTGCGAAGCAAACTGACCAATGTTTAGGGAACGCTGCAAAAATATAAACAAGCACTGAAATAAAAGTGCGGCCCCACGCCGCGGCCGTGAAAGTGAAACAGTACTCCGGGTTTAAAGAAGTCGGAGGGGTGGGGGGAGTGCGATTCCCTTGCAAGAGCGAGCGGCGCCAGGAGCGATAATTGCTACCATATGGCGCCAGCTGCTCGCTCCCGCAAGTGAATCGCCAAACGTGCACGTGTTGCCATTGAAGGCAATGGAACGCGTGCACGTTTTTGGCTGAAAAGCCGAATAGATTGCAAAAGGTCTTTTTGCCTAAGCAGCGCATGCGCGCTGCGTAGGCGAGACCTAAAAAGCAGCAAACACTGTAACCAACAATCGGGCTGCCTAACAGCTGTAAATACAATAAGGCATCTTTACATTTGTGGAAAGTGAGAGGTTTCTGTATGTGTTTGAGACAACATAAAAAGAAAGGTCTATAAAATTTACAAAAAAACATAAAATGCAGCAATGACGTTCAGCCACCCCATCACATGGGCAGGCAAGTAATTGCCTTCCTCAAAGCTTTAAGTCATCAGAGAAACACAAAAGATGCCATACTGAACCATCCCTAAATCTATCAAGCATTTGCAATGCAATAGGTCTCGCATTTGCGAGAGTTTAAGCTATTGGCATTGTAAATGGCAATGCCTTTTATTTATCTGTTTTGATAATTAACACATAAATAAAAGGCATTATCATTTACAATGCCAATAGCTCAAACTCTTGTGAATGCAAGACCTCTTTCATTTCAAAGAAGAAGCCGCCATTGTCCCTGGCTGCTTGGAAAGTGAAAACGCGCACGGCACGCTGAATGTTGCAGGAAAGCATGTTGTGCCTGCAGTAGGAGAAACTCATTAAAGAAAATAGTGCTTACAGACTAAATAAGACATACCATGTAACAACAGAAGTAAAAGGGCTAGTCCTCATGGGAGGTTACAAATGAAGACAAGGCAATACTAAGGAGGGACTAACAAGCCTATTAATGAATCAGAAACCAACATTTACAAAGGACGATGACACAAGCCAATGAAAAATATGGGTGGAGAGTGGATGGAGCTTCAAGCCCATACTCGAATACAGCATGTCTCGCAGAGCAGCGCATGCACTGCCCAGGCTCGACCTAAAAATGAAGTCATCAGAGAAACACAAAAGACGCCATACTGAACCAGCTCTAAATCTAAAAAGAAGAGACCTCTCCCACCGTGGAATTGCCAAATGCAAATGAAATGCCATCTCTCCAGAAGCTAAAAAGATGCAATAATCATGTAAATAACACTTGCTAAAAAAATCCCTCCATTCTTTGTGAAATACAAAATTCTGCATGACGGGACTTTACTAGCCCCTTGTCAGATTTGTTTAGATTAACCGGGGCAGTGAACATTTCGGGAAGACTGATGTCACTAAATGCCTTTTTAACATTCTTCAGCCAAGGAATAGATAGGCCCTTATCTAGACTGAGACAACCCAAAAAAACCTCCCTATTGAATTTTTTATCAGAGCTGGACTGTTCCTTAACCCACAGCAAGAGTGATGCCAACTTAACTGAGGGCCTGAATTAGATCTCAGCGGATGGGTTACTCTGTCACAACGGTGACGGATATCCCATCCACCGAAATATAAATCCCATTATGCCCTATGGGATTTATATTTTGGTGGTCGGAAAATCCGTCACTGTTGTGACGGAGTAACCCGTACGCCGAGATCTAAATCAGGCCCTAAGTTTGAGACAGATTGCAAACATTTTAATTCAAATGCAAGATAAAAATGGAGCTAGTTGGCAGAAGATTCAGAAGTCGTCTGCATATCTGTTTTTCTTCCACCTGAATGGAGGAAGCATTGTGAAACCCTCACATCCCCACTCCATACGTGGCGATAGGGCACACTGGAAATTATAAATCTTAATGTTGGGAAAAAAATGGCCCCGGCCTATCTTTCGAGCGAGTTTGAATAAAGATCCTGCCGCACTACTTAATTTCAAATGGGCGACATTTACCTGGATCTGCCAAGAGCCTGTTGAATCGAAAGTAACACCATAATAACTAAAATTCTGCACAAACTCATTTAAAGATTGGAACAATTATTGAGTGTGCCCATGAACTCGGTGTCCTAGTACTTAAAAAATTGTTAAACAAATCGGTGAGAAAAGGGCCCCAGAGCTCAATATTACAGTTAAGAAGGTCCGTTGGTATCCCATCCAGCCCGGGAGCTTTACTTCCTGAGTGCTGCCTGATAGCTAATTCTACTTCCTCAAGGAAGATCTGAAGTGGAGGAGGGTTTCCCAAATGAGCCCGTAATAAGTTGTTGCGAGTCTTATCTTCAGTAACTGATAAATTGAGGAGAAGTGCTTGACCCACTCCGCACCAGATATATTACAGACTAAAAGTTGGCTACGCAAAGTGTCCCTCTGGCGGAACCTATGAACAATATCCCAAAATACTTTACTTTTGTTCCATGAAGATGCCAATGCCAGCTGTTTCCAGTCCCTATTATTCTGAAAAAAAACCTGACCTTAATGGTTCAATAGTATTCCCTCTTGGCCTCCCATACCTCCACAACATCTGATGGATGTTCGGAGAGAGCTGTCCTTAAACAGCGGTTAGCCGCAGAGCAAATTCCATCAAATCATCGCAGGCGATCTTGGGCTGGCTAGAGGGGTTTCAACAAATGATTCATGAGCTCAAGAGTTGAAATGCTACAAATAAAGCTTCTCTAGTATCTTCAGTAATACGTTCCCTAAATATTGACAGATGTTTTTTGAGGAGAAGATTCAGTGTAGTCTTTTGGTCCTTAAGTGACCAGACCATTTCTTGAGTGTTGGTTAATTTCAATACAAGCTACAGACGGTTTATCCTTTCCCACAGGAAAAAGCCCTTCTAAACACAGTGGATTATGATCCCCCCACGGGGAGTCCAATATTGTACATTTGGAAAACCACTAAAGAAGACTCCTTGGGGCAAATATTTAATTGATAATGGAAGACCGTCCCCTCCCCCCTAAAAGTAGGTGCGCTTTAACCAGCATCCTGAGGGAGATTGACTAAATCCACAAGATTGTTTGAGGCAAACAAAATCCTCAACTCTCTCCCTCTATTATCAACATATCTTTCTGTAATGTCAGATCCCATAAAGCCTAGCTCCAGCTGCAGAATCCCCAGTTTGGAGTTAAAATCTCCACATACCAAAATCATAAGTTGAGGAATAATATTAGGTCCAATTGGTTTAGGTCCTGCTATGAACTGAAACAGTTCCTCAAAAAGATAGTAAAACAAATTTGTAAAATCGTTATTATAACAATTCACTAGGTAAAAATAAAAAGAGCCTGCACCATCTTTAATGAGCACTGCCTCATATACAGGGCTACATAAATCAATAGTAGTCACCACCACCCTAAGAATCAATTTTACCCATATTGAGAGTCCACCCTTAGCTTTCTCATGGGCAGAAGATATTGCAGGCAGGGGTGACATGAGAAACCCCGACATAAGATTGATGAGGTGGCCCACGTTTCCTGTAAAACAGCAAAGTCAAATTTATCAAGAAAATCCAACCAGTCAGGAATTGGAATCTTATCCTTAAGACCAGCTATGTTCCAACTCAAGAGAGAAACAATTGCTGGGCCTGGCAGGGTCTGCCTCAGTCCGTCTCTCTGGGCTTACAGCTTCCTCACACACGCCTAGGAGCCAGCCTTCAGTGGGGGACTGTGGCAGTCAGGCAACTTCGGATAAGACATCAAACCGATTCCCCACAGGCACATTAAACCGAATGTTATCAGAAACAAATGGAGAAATAGTCTGACCAGGCTGTGCTATAACTGCCATCGCCCCCGGAGTCTCGACAGCCCTGCTCCCCCAAGTCGCCCCAGCCTGCAAACTCCAAAGAGGCACAGACTTAAAATAAGGCTTATAGAAATGACCAAGTGGGACAGGGACTATAGAACTCCCAGGGCCACGCACACGCTTGTTCCAACACAACATAGACTGAGCAACTTGGGGTGACTTTAAATTAATAATTTCACAGTCTCCTTGAACAATGATGGGGCTGGGGTCAATCCAACGAATCCTACGTGTTAAGAAAATCTCCTTAGAGAGAGCAAAAGAGAGGTCCCAGTTTCGAGCTAACCAGGCCAACACTTTATTTCACAGCTCCACATAAAACTCCTTGTGAATCTTCCTTAAAGGAGGTATCCCAATTAATGCCACAACATATGGGCAAACGGCTAGGGGGAGATTTAAAATAGTCCGATCTGGGCTCATATTAATGTCCTTAACCTCAAGTTCCCCTACCAGGGAGGCAGCCACCGATACCTGAGTTGCCTGAGTTGTTGAGGGACCTGAAGGTAAGACCCCCCCCTCCCTCCAAGCCAACACTGGGGATTGTTCACTCAAAGGTTTTGAATGCGATGTTGAAACAGCATTGCTTGGCATATTGCTTGATTCAGTAGACACTGTGGGGTCACTTTAAGAAAAGGGACGCTGTAGCGAAGAAGAATCAAGTTGGCCTTAAATAACTCTCAAACATTCTAATAAAGGTGAGAGTTCATCCACTGAAAAGGCCTTGAATTTAATAAAGCAGTCAGTCAAAAGGCGCTCACTGCCACAGGAGTTCAGTGAAGGTACGGATGCATCTGCCGTTGAATAATGGGACAATAAAACATCATCAACCAACACTGCTGTGTTGTCTGTCTGAGTGGCTACATCAGTCAAATTGCTTTGGGCCCCCGTTTTGACTTTTAGGAGCCTTATGTCCAGCTGCAATGGGAGGAGTGGTCTTTACCACCACTAGAGGGTCCCCTGAAGGGTCCAAAACTTCACAAGCAACAAGGTGGCTAACAGGAGAGTTGTGCTGAGTATCTGAAAGAATATCATCGACAGGCACTGGGATAACACCAGAGCTAAGGGACAACTGTGTCTGGGTGACGGCTATTTCAGTATTAATAACCCCTACTTCCCTCTCCAGCATCCGATCTACAGACATGCATTTCATTGGGGGAGCCGAAGTTAACAGCACTCCAGATGTTTCCTCTTGCCCGTAGCTGGCTTTTACGGTTAAAAGGCGCACTTAATAGGCTTAGCTTATAACGGCAATATAACTGGACAAGGTTAGGTAAATTATAGGGAAAACAACACAAACAAGAGAAAGTACCTGTAAAATGGAAGGCCAAAGAGAGCTGGTCAAGCCCAGCATCATCCGTTCTTGGACGGGCGGGGTCTGTTTAGGACCGGATTTGTCTGTGTCAATAGGCTGCTTTCTGTCTAATATATAACCTGCGAGATTGTGGATTATTGATGTCAGAAAGACAAGCTTGTGGATGCATGGTGAGCATGGCGCATGAGGGAGGTGCTTTCTGCCTTCCTTCTCCACTCATATCAAATAAACGTGGTATCTGCTGACAAGGTTAATATTGTCATAAGACCAAAGCAAGAGAATACCAAAGACAGAAGACACAGACATGCGGGTATGGGAAGCACCATAGTGTTCTTGATGCTAACTTGCCAGATAAAGTGCCCATGTAGGATCAGGGAGGGAGTTTCAAGCTCAAGCATGTATGAGGCAATGAGTACATAGACAGCACCCAAATACAAGTTCAAATATTAGCATTTCAAGGAAAGAAATCCTCTGGAGTCAGAAATAAAATGCAAACCATGAAAGATATTTAAAATAATTCAAAGTGCAATACAGAAGGCAAAAAGTAGATTTCAATCAAAAATTAATAATAATCAGTATAGAGAATTAGCAAAAGGCTCATTGAAATGCAGCAGTAAATAATGTGAAGTCAAGGCAAAAAATATTCTAAGTCCAATGCATAAAATGATCTGACTAGAGTTCTGTCCCTGTCTGGATGTTTTGAAGACAAGACAGGCTCACCTCCAGAAATGCATCTTTTTTTTAGCCTATTTTGTTATGGAAATCAATGGAAATTGCAAAGACCATAGGATTAGCAAATGTTGCAATGAATTGATATGTCACAATACAGAATTATACAATGTCATCTAATACCACCATTCTAACACAAGCCCCTAACTTGAATACTAATGTACCCAAGTCTAACCTAGTGTCTTTGGATGTGACAATACAAACTAGTTACAAAACATGGAATCCATACAAATGAATAAGCATAGAGTATCATAATTAGGACGAGCCTTGAAAGTAGCAAAAGGCTTCCTCCGTTGGTCATTGAGAACAGCATGTCAATACAAAGTATTACGAGTGCACGTTTTGGTTAAGTGCGGTGAATAGGAGAATGAAAACACACACATTATCATGTTTGCTTCAGGAAAGAAAATGGAGTTGAGGCCTAGTTTAGGCCTAGTCATGTCAAGCACATAAAAATACAGTTCTATTAAGTGCAGTGTTATTGCTTCAGTGCATAATTTTAGGCACGCATTTTAATAAATCAAAATCAACTCTATCAGTGTCCTGAGAACTTGAGTGTTCAAAGAGGGAACATAAATAAACTGGAGTGGGAAGGATTATGAGGACCTGGTGGCTGAGGCTTCCATAGCACTTGTAAGATGAAATAAAGACGCACGAGATTAAACATACATGTGCACACACTCGCACACACCCAGAGTACGACAGTGTCATTCAATGTTGCACGAGCAGTTACTTGAAACCACAGCACATGTTGGGAGTGCCTTGGTTTCATTTCGGATTTTTGTACTGCACAGTCACATGGGCAAGCAGGCTCGAAATAGAGCACCGTATGTATGTGAATGGATATGAGAAGGAAGGGTAAGAAGTACCAGTAAGATCATCAGGTGGCACGAGAAGCAGGAGTTTACTGTTGGTAGCACTGCTGAAAGTACTGACCTGGGAGAAATTGTTTAGGGGTTTAATGTAGAAGCACTGTGGTATTGATAGTGGGTGACCATTTACTACTCGTGCTTGTCAACTGTTTGATGCAGCATAGGGGTCTTACTGGTGCTAGTAATCAGGCGGTTGATACTGTGAGTTTACTGCTGTTAGTATAGATGTGGTTGATGCCTCATAAGGATTTAGGGCACGATGTACGAACGTTTAGCAATTCGGTATGTCGTAAACTCCCAAAGCCAGATGCCATTTTGAGCACCTTAAGTTAGCCTGTCTGCCTGTGGTCCACATTCGACATATCATTATCTTTTGAAGAACTCATTAAAGTGTCAATTCATCTAAAAAATGATTTTGCTAACACGTAAGGCGATACAAGTTTGCCACAAGCTACATGATATCTACATTTCAAAGTCTAACAGCGGATGTGTAAAATAAACATGTAGTTCGAGTTGACATATTTTCATTATGCTGGTTTAGACTGGCTGTGTCTCGGATTATTGGAAAGTCAATCAATCAGGGGTTTGTATAGCGTGCTACTCACCCGCGAGGGTCTCAAGGCGCTGGGGGGGGCGGCTCCTGATCAGTCGAAGAGCCAGGTCTTAAGGTCCTTCCTGAACGTGTGCAGGGTCGGGGAGCGTCTGATGTTCACAGGGAGCTCGTTCCAGGTTTTGGCTGCGATGTAGAAGAAAGCTCTTCTACCGGTTCTGTTTCTGCAAATGCGGGGGACCTCTGCCAGGGCGAGGTCGGCGGAGCGGAGGTTCCTCATGGGTACGTGGAAGGATACTCTCTCGTTGAGGTATTTGGGTCCAATGTTGTGGAGAGATTTGTAGGCGTGGGTGAGGAGTTTGAAGGTGACCCTCTTCTTGATGGGGAGCCAGTGTAGACCTCGTAGGTGTTGGGTCATGTGCTCACGGCACGGTGTCCCGAGGGCGAGTCTTGCTGCAGCGTTCTGGATGGTCTGGAGCCTGTGCAGAAGGGTCTTGTTGATTCCGGCGTAGAGGGCATTGCCGTAGTCCAGTCTGCTGGTGATGAGTGCGTGGGTGACGGTCCTTCTGCAGTCTGGGGGGATCCACTTGAAGGTCTTACGTAGGATGCGAAGGCAGTTGAAACTGGTGGAGGCGACGGCGTTGATCTGGCGGTTCATGGAGAGGGAGGAGTCAAGGATGATGCCGAGGTTCTGAGCGTGGTCTGTAGGGGTGGGTGGGCTCCCGAGTGCGGAGGGCCACCAGGAGTTGTCCCAGGCGGAGGAGCAGGGCCCGAGGATGAGGACCTCGGTCTTCTCTGAGTTTAGCTTCAGGCAGCTGTCCTTCATCCAGGCTGCCACGTTCTTCATACCTTCCTGGAAACAGAGTCTTGTGTCTTCGGGATTCTTCATGAACTAGAGGATGAGCTGGGTGCCGTCGGCGTAGGATACGATGCTGAGCCCATGCTGTCTGACGATTGGCGGCGAGGGGGGCCATGTAGATGTTGAAGAGCGTGGGGCTGAGTGATGATCCCTGGGGTACTCCGCAGTTGATTTCCGTGGGTTTGGAGAGGAAGGGAGGGAGTCGAATCCTCTGGGTTCTGCCGGAGAGGAAGGATTGGATCCAGTTGAGGGCGGCTTCTTGTATTCGAGAGTGCGATGAGAAACGGTGTTGAAGGCTGCGGAGAGGTCTAGAAGGATGAGGGCCGCGGTGTGTCCCTGGTCGAGTAGCATGCGGATGTCGTCAGTGGCGGCGAGGAGGGCGGTCTCGGTGCTGTGGTTGCTGCGGAATCCCGACTGGGAGGCATCCAGGATGGAGTTTTCTTCTATGAAGGCCGTCAGCTGGGTGTTTACGAGTCTCTCGGTGACTTTGGCCGCAAAGGGGAGGAGAGAGATGGGCCGGTAGTTTTTCAGGTCCGTTGGGTCGGCCGATGGTTTCTTGAGGAGGGTTTTACCTCCGCCCGTTTCCAGTCATCTGGGCAGATGCCTGATCTGAGGGAGGCGTTGATGGTGCATCCTAGTTCGGGTGCGATGATGGTGGCAGCTCTAGGGAAGATGTGCGGTGGGCAGGGGTCCGTTGGGGCTCCTGAGTGGATTTTCTTCATGGTCGCTGTGGTGAGTTTGACGGTAGCGGGATCCCAGGACCTGATGGTCGGTTTATCGGCGGCGGTGGGTAGAAGTGTGGTGCTCTTCGTTGGTTCGCTGAAGTTGTCGTAGAGGGCCTTGATCTTGAGATGGAAGTAGGAGCTGAGCTTGTCGCAGAGATCCTGGGATGGTGTGACGTCCGTTGCTTCTCAGGTTGCTTTTGCGAACTGCTGTATGACGTTGAACAGTTCCTTGGCGTTGGTCACGTTGGTCTGGACTTTGTCCTTTATGAAGGTCCGTTTGGTGTCTCTTATGAGCTGGTGGTATTCCTTCAGGGCACTCTTGTGGTCGTTCCGTGCTTCCGTGGTTTTCCAGTTTCGCCAAGTTTTCTCTAGGCGTCTGCAGGAGCGTCTGGCTTCTTGAAGTTCTGTGGTGAACCAGGCGGCTTTCAGCGGGCGTTGTTTGGCGGGGGGGCGGAGGGGTGCAAGCTTGTCGGTGCAGCAGGAGATCCAGCGGTGAAATTCCCTGGCTGCGGAGTTGGTGTCGGTCGCAGTGATGGGGGGGAATTGACGGAGGGTGGTGTTGAGGTGCTCCTCTGTGACTTTGCTCCAGTTTCGTCGTGGCTGGCGTGGGGCGGGTTTGGGTGCGGTGGTGGTGTTGAAGGTGAAATGGACGCAGTGGTGGTCAGTCCAGGGGGGCCTCGAAGATGGGGTCGAGGGTGTGCCCTGCTCTGTGGGTGGGTATGTTGACGAGCTGCTTCAATCCTAGGTTGGCGAGGTTGTCGAGGAGAGTAGTGGAGTCGGGGTCGTTGCCGTTGTCGAGGTGGAAGTTCAGGTCCCCGAGTAGAATGTAGTCCGAGGAGGTGATGGCGTGGGGTGCGGCGAGCTCGGCGATGGTGGTTGCGTGGTGGGTGCGAGGTCCGGGCGGTCTGTAGATGAGGGTGCTGCGTAGCGTGGTCCTGGGGTTTGTCTGGATCTGGAAGTGGAGGTGTTCTGTGTTGGCGTGGGAGTCGCTCGTGCTGGATGTGGAGAGTCGGAGGGGGGTCTTGTGTGCGATGGCGAGTCTTCCTCCTGGGCGGTGCGGACGGTCCTTTCTCTGGATCTTGTAGCCGTCAGGGATGGCGGTGGCGATGTTGGGACCGGAGGTGGCATTGATCCAGGTTTCCGTGAAGAAGGCAACGTCGGGCGAGAGGGTGTCGAGCAGGTCCCAGATCTCAACGGCGTGTCGGTGCAGGGAGCGCACGTTGAGCAGGATGCAAGTCAGGGTGCTGGTCGTGTGTGTATCGGGCGTTCCTTCGGCGGTCGCGGGGGCCCTGTCGATGGTGAAGGTTTTGCGGCAGGGTCTGCACGAGAACTGCCCGTGGGTGGTGCTCGGCGAGGATCTTGCGCATTCGGCGTCAATGTAGACTAAAAGTCAGTGGGCAACTCTGTAAAAATTCGGCATGGCCAAGATGCCGATGAAGTTGGATGCACCTTGAGCAAGCTCTGCATCAGGCCCCCTTTTTAATCCTTTGATATCCTTGTCAGTCCCATGCTTATCGCTCTAAATTCGGTCCCTTCATTCCCCTGGCTGGGAGGGCCAACGGCATGAACCACTGCATTGCCCGGACAAGACGCCCCAGCACCGCCGAGGCCTTGGCGTGGTGGGGGCTGGGTAGGGCCTCCTGACAAGGGGAATCGAGGTGAAACCACAGCCCGACTGGGGCGGCCGGCATGGTTCGCGGGTGGCAGGGCGGGTGCATCCGCGCAGGGGGATGGGAGGCGGTGCACAATTTAAAAAAAAAAAAAATTATAATTAAAAAAACACCTACCTTGCTGAGCCGGGTCCCGCGTCTCTGCTCTCCTCGTCAGACAGGCACAGGAAAAAGTACTGCCAGGATCCCCTGACCAATAACAACGCTGCAATGCAGCGTTGTGATTGGTTTTGAGTGTCCTGGTTCGACGCTCAACCAGGGAATGGGGGCCTGGGGTTGTTCTCCATGCAGGCTGTAATGCAGCCTGCATGGAGAATGGGGAAAGTGCGCATGACTGGTTTGGGGAGCCCGAGAGGGCCGACCAAACAGTCATTGGGCACTTAGGAGTGGGCAAACCACTCCTCTCCTGCCTTGCTTCAAGAGCAGAGCAGCCCCGCCCACCTGCGTAGAGGCAGGAAACATAAAATATTAATAACTGTAAGTTATTATCATTTTATGTTTCTTCTTCCTCGCACTGCTTAAAAACAGTGGGGTGACACTCCTCCGCCATAGTGGAGGAGCCGCCCCTGAGGCCTACCCAGGAGGCTGTGAGTTGCGTGGGCCCTGTGATGGGTGGGCCCACACCCAACAGGTGATCTGGCAGGCAGCTGGGTGCTAGGCACACCTGACTTCCAGCTCTGGTGCCAGTGACCATCGATTGGCCTGCAGTCCCTGGATCACCGGTGGCTTCGCGCGGGAGGCGAGAACGCCCCTGGGCCACAGATGTTGAGGCCCTGACCTGGCCTGCCTCCCTTTCCCCCCCACTACCAACCTACTGAGGTTTACCAGTGGTGTGATCTGGCAGCCTTCGGTACCTGTGCGTCCTGCCTCGGAGCCACCTGGCGGACTCAGTAGCGAGGAGGTGCTGGAATTGAGTGGTGACCTAGAGGGAAGAGGCTGCCGACCCCGCCCTGTGCCATGCTGGTACAGGCGACCCTGCCTGGGGCCATTGAGACAGGTGAGAGATCTTGTCACCTTCCCCCCACCCCCTCCATAACAAGATCCAGCACCTGGGTTGGCAGTGAGGTGAACAGCATGTGGAACGGCCTGGGTCTCGGAAGCATAGGGGTAGGCCTAACTTGCCCCAAGAAGTGTGCCCCATCAGTATGCCATAATCACGCAGGCTTTGTTGGTGGATCCTAACACTGGTGCTGACAGCAAGATACTCTAGCGGCCTGAAGGACTTTGGGGGGAGCAACTAGAGGCCACATCACGTGGGCAGCGGCGTGGGAGATGGGAGAGGACCCTCTGACTCACTGACGGGTTCATGCCGAGTGGGCCTCCCCTGGCCCAGGGCCCGAGCAAACTCAAACTGGCCTGGCAGATGCGGTGACATAAAGCAGGAATCCCTTCTCTTGGACAATCTGGCCTCCTGGGTGTATTGTAGATGATGCATTGAGGGCCGAAACAGGGAGTTCTTCCTGGCAGTAGGTGGGGGGCTCCACAGCCCCCCTCCTTTCAGCTGAGGCTCACTGGAGGATGAAGGTTGGCATCTCCCTGCCCAAGATGCAGTGATGCAGGGGATAGGAGAACAGGAAGAGCAGGAAGAACAGGAAGGAGGCCTCCCCCCACACCTAAGCTGCGGTGTAGTGGTGATGTCCTGTCCCGCATCTCCAAGCCTTTGGGTCCCACCTGAGCTATTGCCCCATCGCACCCAGCTCAAATTGAATTGAGGAAACAGGAGTGGTGGGCTGGAACTGGGAACATGGCCAGTGATAAGGACCCTAAACCCCTCGCCAGTGGAAAATAGACCAATACATGAAAGTGGTAACACCCCCTGCGGACAATGCTCAACTGGCAATGCCAGATAATGCTGCCCTTCTCCTTGCCTCCAGTCATCCCGGGAGGCCCTAGAGGGAAGTGTGGGCGGAGGTGTGCTCCGAGATCTCCCTCCTGCACCAGGATCTCTGAAATATAGCAGAGAGAGTTTCCTCAGCTGAAACCAGAATCTGCAAGCTGGAAGAAACGGTCCACACCCTCCGTAAAGAAGTACCAGAAGCCCAAACCACTAATAAGGATGTTGTTTGGAGGTTGGAAGACTTCAAAAACCGCACCTGGCAGAACAACCTTTGATTTGTAGGATTCCCTGCAGAGATTGAGGGCTCGAACATGCTACAATTCCTAGATGGGTGGCTGCGACGAATTCTGCCCCAAGACAAACTCCCTTCCTGCTTTATTATAGAATGGGCACATTGAGCACTGGGAGGCAGACTGCTACCTGGGGCTACCCCGAGGCCATTAATAGCACGCTTCCTGAACTTTCAAGACAGGGACATGATCCTTACCAAAGTATGCTAAATGGGGGAGGTGAGCCATGAGAACTCGAGGATTCTGATCTTCGTAGACAACACCCAGGAGGTTCAGCGACAACAGCGCACTTTCCACTCAGTGAAGGCCAAACTGCGAAGTCTCCAACTCCAGTATATCCTTCCATTCACTGCCAAGCTGAAGGTCTTATTTCAAGGGAAATCGCTCTTCTTTCAGACACCTGTGGAGTTATGGGAGTGATTGGTAGAGTGCCCCTGGCTGCAGGGGAGTGGAGTGGAGTGGAGCCAGGCATGGACCTGGCCCGTGCCTGGCCGGTGGAGTCAGATAGACAGAGGCCCAGGAGGAGAGGGCAGCCATTGCAGAGGAGGGAAGGAGGAATACTGATTGCTGGCATGGCTGGGGAGGAGAGAGATGGGTTGCCTCCCTGTAGGCAACAAAGAAATATACACAACAGATCAGGAGATAGCCAACGAGTTTGCACAATAGTACAAGGATTTCTATAGGGCACACCACTGGCAGACGGGTCTCAAATAGAGGAATACCAAGCAAGGATGATGGTCCCAATCCTAACACTGGAGGACCTCTCTGCCCTAGAGGAAGAAGTAACTCTCCCCGATATATTAACAGCGATCGGCAAACAGAGCCAGGTAAAACCTCTGACCCCAATTGTATAATGGTAGAGTTCCTCCGCAACCAGGATTAAAGTACTGTGTTCAGTGGGCCTAAGTGGGTCCCTGTAGCTGACCCGTGCTCCATTGTGGTCAACCTGAACTTGTGACTTTGTCCTGGTCCAGCGCAACTAGGTAACCACAGTTGGCACATATCTCCGGTTCCACTGATTGAATTTTTACGATTTGGTCTTGATTTATTTATTAAAATTATCTCTTTTTTTAATTTGGTGTGGGATTCTTTTTGTGTTTTGTTATCACTGTTTGAAGTGTACAAATACTTTACACATTGCCTCTAAGTTAAGGCTGTCTGCTCTGTGACAAGCTACTAAAGAGAGTTGAGCACAGTTTAGTTTGGGGTTTGCTTGTGATTTCACACTGACAAGGATTGTGGTTGCTACTTGAGTAGGGTTTCACCTCAACCAGTGCTGCATAACATTGCAATAAGGAAGAACCTACCCAATGTAAAAATTGAATTTGAATCTGAGCCTGAGAATGAAGTTTCACTTCCCCAAATTCCACAAAAGGCCTCTTGTGCTAGTGCTGCCACAGTATGTCATGCAAATATAACAACACATTTACTTTTACGGTAAGCATAAAACAAACTTTTCAAATCAAACTCAAGACAACAGTGTTGGCATGGTATAGTAAAAAAACCCTTCTACTCTGAACAATGTAAATGTTTAAGGCTATTCTCGCACCGAAAAGTAAGTTTCAAGACCTTTCAACATATTTGTTTCCGGTTACATTAACAAAACAAATGAAAACGGTGTTACTAAACAAACACAATATTAGTGTTTACTTCTGCCTCTCCTTACACTAGTTTTCTCTACAATAGGAGCATGAGAAATACCAGACACATCCATACCAGATGTATGTCTGCATGTGCGAAAAACATTAATTACATCTGCCACAGAAAGGCTACTATGGCTTGAATCCTCTGCACGTTCCCCTTCCCCTATACTTCCTGTTGCAACTTTCTATATTTCCTACGGCTGTTGTAACTTGCAATATAGCCCACCTGCCAACATCCTCCCTACTGCAGTGTCCCGTCTCCGTCTGAATATTCATAGTATTATGGCTATTATGTTATGGCTGACAGTGCCAGATGATTAACTGACCTGCCAAATAAATCTAAACGTGACATATGTTAGTAATGTTTGCACCTTTGAGTAATATGGTCTTGCTGCAAGGTCGTGACTAACGTACTTACAGCCTGTGTAAGCTTGTCAGATTTCTGACCAATTAAACTTTGTTCCTCCTCTACAGTCTCTCTTAACTTATCTTGGCCATCTGATGTGTGACATAGTACGATTCATTGGAATAAACTGTGTATTTACAATTTTAATGTTTTTATTTTGTAGGTGCTGCACGGAGAGCATTGAGCCCTCTAAACTTCCAAACTAGTGTGCGGTTTCTCCAATATTGTCAGGTGTAAGGAGCCTTGCATGTCTTGCTGTTGAAGCACTGAGTCGACGTTTCATAAGCCTCCCGCACATCTGTCGGCCCTCAAAGTTATTTGTGGTGTGTCCCTGTGTAGTAAATGAATGAGGCGCAGTCCATGTAGTTTCTTGTAGGTAATTTATTCCAGGTTAGATGGTACAAGATTGAGCCCCACCAGGAGCAGCCACCCTGCTGCTCAGCCCATACACCAACTGACATTCTCACTCATCCAACATTCCGCAGTCACCTCTCACACCAACATTCCACTCCACATTCACACTGGCTGAGCAGCAGGTATAACACCCTGGCTGTGGTAGGCTACTCAGAAACATCGGGGAACTCAAGTGCTGAAGAAACTGCTGCTCTGCGTGTGCATGGGACTGGCGCACTGTGTGTGGTTGGTGAATCTGTGGCTTTCTTCATGCCAGAGGGACTTTCTGGGGTAGCTACTTGCTCAGTTGCGTGCTCTCTCTCTGGGATGGTACATCTGTGAGGGATATATGTCCATATTACGCTGTGGAATGTGAAAAAAGTTTTGTTTTATTTTACATTTTTTAAATAAATAATTCTGCACTTACTGGCTAATATTTTTAGTAATGATTTTAACTGACATGTAGACATGAGGAAGAATTTTGAGTTAATACTACACAGAAATGTATATACTGCAATGCATAATGTATATTCAAATGTAAGCACTTTAATGGAGTCTTTTTTTCAGTACAATATAATTTTTAAAAAGTTTTAGCTTTTGTAACTCATGATACTACATTGTACAAAAAATCCGTACCTTGAGAAGTAGTTGGTGGGTAGAATGTATCAATGTCAGTTAAACCAACAATACTCTCTTGACTGCACAGTGGACTCGATTAGAGTTTCTAAAGGAGTTGGTGGTGTCCCTGCCTGTCTCACACACCTCTGTGAGATGATTGGCGACCTTTTCTGTTGCACTTGACTGCACGTCGTACCACATTTCCCGAAATTTAGGGTTGGGGTGCTAGGTTACTCCTATAGAATTTTTATTCTTTTGTTACTCAGTAACATTGAAAGAGCTCTTTCTGAAAAGCTCCTCATTGTGAGCCACACATCCTTTTCTGATTCTTCTCTGGACAGCACTCCAAAAATATCCTCAGAGTTCGTTCTGGCATCAATCACTCACCTCCTCTGTGTTACAGAGCCCTGAAATGAGCATGCATTAAAGAACTTCCTCAATGTGATGCCATCCAGCTGTTCCCAAAAATTTGTGATTCTTAAATACTTATTTGCAATTTACCGATTCGGTGTTAGGAAATCGCTAAATTTCAATTGTGAATCATACCGAGTCACAAGCTCAGGAAGTGTCACTTCAATGCATTAGGATTACTGATTCTCAAATTGGGTTTGGTTAACATCATAATTTGTGATTCGGTAATGTCAGTGTTCTTATATCTGGCCCTTAGTGCTGCTAGTACTCAAGCGACAAATTCTGTGTAGGGGTTTGCTGCTGGTAGTACTAAGGTGGCTGGTTTTGCATGTGGGTTTTGCAGCTGGTAGTAGTGAGTTGGTTGATGATATGGCAGGGACATGGCTTTCATTGGTGCAGCAGGTGCAGTGGCACCGAGGACAAAAGACCCGAGGGGCCAAGTGTTCACTCATTATTGCTGTTTTTTATATAACAGACAACAGCCAGGGGGGCCCATTCCCTTCCTGCAGTAGGGCCCATAACCCAGTGGTTGCCCTACTGTGACATAGGGTTTTACCGCGTGTAAAACTTCGGTCATTGATTCTGTGTACAGGTTTACTGCGGGTAGTTTTGAGGCTATTAATGCTGTATAGCATAGTGCTAGTAATAGTGATGTTGTCTATGCTAGGGTTTATACTGTGCTGGTATGTACTGTTGGCTCGTTGTGGCATATTTGTGATCAGACATCTCTATCAAAAGCATTTTATTCATACAGAGGTAAATATAGTCATTTAAGGGAGATAAAGTAATTCACTTTAAATCTCATAGAGTCTCATTGGGAAAAGCAAACCTGCCATTTAGTTCCTGGAACAGGACCCTATCATTTCCGACTAGGTCACTCAACCCTATTCCCTGCTAATCCATTACATGATGCGAGATCACAATTAGGACAACTATAGCCGAACCAACTAAAATGTGAATACTGGTTTTTCACGGTTTTCTTGGAGTGTGTTTAAGAGTTGCTGACCATTCAGGTTTAGAAGTATAAACCATTTATTGTAATGAGTAGTAATTTAATAACACCCAGTGAAAAATGATGCACTTTTTCTCTCAACACAGTATTTAAATATAAACTAGCGGTAAATAAAAGATAATGATGTATTAAGCTGCAAGGCACATTTGGAGGTGTTTATACTTGCACACCTAAGGGAGGGACATTATTTCCCAGGCGAGATGCATAATTCTAACTCACTTCATACCAAAGACTCTAACTAGCTTTATAAAACTTTTGTTGATTAATATCCTGGTATTCCCAAATGAAACAGAAGCTGTATAGTTATAAATATATAGAATATTCACTTGTATAACTAGGCAGTCACGTGACCTAACTTTGTCTATTACTTCTTAATAAATGGGGACATGCACACATTAACATAAATACACAGTTTTGAAAAAGAGAGAGTGTGTGTGCTCGTACTAACCAAATAAGTGCAACACAATGCACACATTTTACCAATAAGAAATCTTTTAAAAAGTTAAAGGCTTCGAAAAATATAAAGCCCCTGTGACGGTTTGTTTCAAGTAGCTTTTACCTTTAATGCCCTTTACAAACATACCTTTACAAATCCCATCCCCCGTTCGCGATGTCCATTGGCCATCTGCACATCATAAGTGGCTGCTTCTTAAGACGTATGTGTATACATTCATCATATGTTGTTGGGTTTTTTAAGAGCCGACTTTATAATCAGGGTACCTACCTGATGTTATCATTCATCTATCTGCAATTATTCAATTTTTAGCATTTTATTTCTCAAATTTAGTAAGTGCAAGCATTTTTAAGATGGAGGTTAAATATCACACTGGATTTATCTTTTACGTTATTAAGTAATGTATTATATATTATGCAAATATGTTAGGTTTTATGTTTTGTATTTTGCTCTTAAATTAAATTTTAGTATGCGTCATGGTGGCATGTTGTGTGTTATGCTAATGTGTTATGTTTCATGTTTTGTTATATGATATGCATTATGTTAGTTTATGTTATGATTTTTTTCATGTTATTTTTTATATTGTTATGATAGGTTATACGTTATTTTTTATGTTATCGAACATATTATGGCATGCTAGCTAAACTTTAGCATGTAATGGTATTCTGTGTTATTTTATGGGTTGTTATTTTGTCTTTCAGAAGTTTTGGAACTATCATCAGAAAATACAGCAACTTTGGAATAGGTACTAACTGAACGTTACTAACAGTAGAACATATTTTCACTAATTATAAAATCAAATGGAATCGCTTATTTTTAATAGAGAGGGTGTGAGCAACAGAAACATACATGTGAAAGGTGGCCAGAAAAATTCAATTGATGCACTCCAGCAAATAAGGAAACAAGCATCAACGCAAGAAGTCTCACTGATTATTAATGGAAGTGTTTGGTAATAGATTGGCAACTTTGTGCATGAGTGGCACCATCTGGAATAGAAAATAGAAAAAAAATCTAGTGATGGTGCAGGAACTTGGGGTACAAAATAAAGAATATGTGAGTAGGGCAACTTGCTTAAACAGACTTAAATAACAGAAATAGGCTGTACCCTTACAGAAGAGTATTATGAAAATGAGTCAAAAGATGAAGTTTGCATTGTAAGTTGTGAACATAAATTGCAAAAAGTACAAATGTTGCATCGTAGATAGTTGTTGTCATTGGGCCAGTATTTATATTGAATCTTGAAGAACGCCTTTGTATAGGCATGTCTGTAGTTGGTAACCATATGAAGTTATAAATCCAACACTATGCTATTATAACTGCAAAGTACAGCGAATGAATGTGCAAAGACGAATAGTGAATAGCATTGTGCCTTGATAAAAGGCATCCAAACAGCAATCTCTAAATGAAATACTCATAAACTAGAAATTAAAATGTGGTTGTGTCAGCAAAGTAAATACCTCAGAGAGCACACATTGGCTCTAGTCTAACAAAAGGACTACTTGAGCCCATCACCAAAAGCTAATCCAAATGCAAATGGGACATTGTAATCATCCATGAAATGCCATGGCCTTGATGGGCAGTTCCTTCAAGAAATAGCAAACCATTAACACTAAACTAAAACCTAGGGCTGACCCAAAGTGCTCTCTCGCTCCGTACATTTTACTGCACTTTTTTAAAGAATTGATGGCTTGAGGTGCTCAAATAGGTAAAGATGTCTGTAGCAAATTTAAGAAGCCATGCAAGCAGAATCAAAGTTTACACAACCGAAATCAGTCATTATGTTTAAAATACCTGACTCAGGTATCAGTAAACATCAGGTCCAAGTGAAATTTTAATTGCCCTGGTAAAATTTCCAAGTTTTGCGAGAGACTCAAATTGTGGATTTTCTCAAAATTTCACATTACGTGAGTTTTATTTTTTACATGATCACAAAACTCATGTTGAAAAGTCTAACAGGATACCAGCAGGAGACTGGCTCACGCAGAAATTGTCTTCTGTGGAAAAATGAAGAGATTTTGCACAGCCCTAGTAAATATCTCCTTTTCTCTTCTGGTGCTGCAACTTAATCTTTCTAGAAAGTCAGTAGCATCAACTAATAGACCCATCTTATTTTGTGAATCTTTCTTGTTTTCCAATTCCAAGTATGCTCTATGCAATGCATTAGCAGAATATTCCAACCCTTCAGCCTGCAAGTGTTTTAATGTATTTCTGATTGATAATCATATTTAAGACAACAGTTTTGCTATTACTGAGCACTTTAAAGGAGCTACTCTTGCAAAATTAAATTGTACTCTTTTTACTGAGGTGGTTTTGTCAGGATCAAAATTTGCGACCTGCATTCCCCAGCAGATGTCAGTAGAGAGTCTTTACTTCATCGATCCCTCTTTCTAGCTGTATTTTTAAGACTATTGAAAGATTTCCATTTTAACATCTATATTCCAAATTTAGATTAATATCATAGGGCACGATTCACAGGCTGCTTCACAATTTAAGTTCATTTTAGGTGTGAATAACCTTATCTGTAAAGATGCATTCTAAGATCCTGATTCAGAGAATCGGGATCTCTGGAAATGTAATGTATATGGTGTCAAAACCTCTAGCATGGCAGATACTCTGCTATATTAATTTTTGCGGTGGGGCAGGAAAAGGGAAATTAGAGAGTCCATGACCAGGCAAACTGTACGGAATGCACACACACTCATAGGTTTGTGGGTATTCCTAATCTTTTGCGTAGTCATTCCCAATTGGAATGGAAACACACTGGAACTACTACTGAAAAAAGGCAGGAGTAAGTGGCTCCAAACTAATAGAGCAAGTGATACCCGAGTATTTCTAAGAGGAGGACAGTGCATTTAAGAACTGATTCTCAAAGTTCCTTTGTCTCCAAATTTTGAATAAATAACTCCATTGAACATTTTAAATTGCCTTTTCAGAATTCTAGGGGATTATTTAGAATTTTCTGGATGTGTGGAATCTGCCAAAAAGTAGCAGATGTCCAGATAATCCTATTTAGAGTGTGGGTCGTGGACAGGAGCGCTGATGAAGGAGCAGAGGCATCTGGCTAAAAGGTACAGGCTGCACTTGTTTAATGTTGTTGCCTCCCTCAAATGATATCAACTAGCCCAAAAAACCTTTAAATAATTTTTTGTTGCAAAGCAGGTGAGGGCTCAATTGAGGGGGTACCCTCAAATAGAAAGAAAAGCATGTGAACAATCATGCGGGAAAAATTACCCTCATGTCATGAGACCTTAACAGGAAGTCTTAGGTTCCTTCAAAGACTCCGGATTTGGAGGAAATTTCTTCTTCCATATCTTCTACCAGCAATTATAGTAGCCACTGTCCATTTAATTCTGTAGCGTGATGAGCATGCTTGTCAGGGCATTGGGCAAAGTTGCAATACCACACAGGAAATACACGAAGCAGATCCTAGCCCTTCGCCTAACTCAGAGGGCTCAGAACACATGAAGAATATTCAACTGATAAAGGCTGCTCCAAATATTGTCCCAACACAACCTGTATTAGCTAACATGATGCTCTCTCAAGGGACTGAAGAAATACAGGAATCATCGGGAGCCTTTTTTCACTCTCTGATCTATCTGAGTCTGGTGGTCCTACGACTTCTTCAGCATTAGAACCTGAAGCAGAATTATGAGTTGGTAAGGATCAGATAAGTGTATCCGCACAGCCTAAATATAGCAATACACCTGCTAACCTAGCATCAAAGGCATCAAGGAAAAAGGCTAGGCAAATCTAAAAAAATGGATGGAGCTCACGCCAGAGCAAACAGAGTAGTTGGTCACAGAAATGTACTCGGCAGGCGATCTTGATACTTGTTGGCCTAAGGATGAGGAACTGTCATGGCATCTTGAAGGAGTTGAACTAACTCCAACAAATGTTCAGATTTATGACAACGAACAGTCCCCTTCACGGATCTCTTTGAAATGTACTCCCACTCTGGAGGATACCCCCTCTGCCTCCTCTCAGGTTTTGATCCCTGAGACAAATGGAAGTTCTTTGATTAAAGCCCTTATGACTGATGGTTTGTCCAATATGCAACTTTATTCTCCATATATGAGCTACTTCAACTTCATAGAAAAAAATGTAAAAAAGATTCTTTAGCCTTGAAAACTTTACATCTTAAACCTCAGGTGGGTCTTTGAAAAATGTCTAAAATAAAATATGCAAAAGACACACAATTGATGGACGGAATGCGGAACAAATCAAAACATTCCCCCCCAGTCAAGAGATCTGGGTTAAATCCATCATTCTTTTGCTCACCATGCCACCCCAGTTTAGACCTGGCCATATGCAAATCAGTCTTGACCCTGTGCCTCATGGGAACAGTCCAGCCTGAACTGCTAAGCCAGGTCCTCCCTGGACCGGAAACAAACATCCTAGGACCGGTTTCGGGGTTTCACCCCTCATCAGCCAGGATAGCTTGAATCTAGTGGCACAGTATGACATTGTTCTGCATTCTGTCCATCAATTGTTGTTTTAGCATTTGCCACCCCGAGTGGGACGGGTTATTGGGCGCAGGGTCAAGACTGATTTGCATATGACTGGGTTCAAACTGGAATGGCATGGGGAGCAAAAAAACGATGGATTTAGGCCCAGATCTCTGTACTGGGGTGAATGTACGACATTGTTCTGCATTCTGTCCATCAATTGTTGTTTTTAAAATAAAATATACACATCATCCATAATCGCCTGAACGACACTGAGTCTGACTCTATTCTTCTGAAATAGTCAGTTCAAGCCATTCAAAGTCAAATGTGGCTCATGAAAACACACTAAAGAGCATGGCGTCCAATATGGAGGGCGTTGAGAACTGTATTAGATGGAATAATTTGTGCACTTGGCATCCCAGAAGACAACAGGGGCAACGACACCAGAACATAAACCGTCCACCTGCTTAGACAATCATTCTCTCAGCTGAGAGAGTGGATTAAGGACTGCCTTATCCAAAGAGGTCACAGATTTCCTTTTCGCAAGCCCAGCAAAGGCAGAGTGTCACAGTACCCCGTGCTATTCTCATTTATATGGGGAACTTTGTTTAGACAGTTCCTCTTTCAAGCTGCCCATCCATGCTCTCCTGTTAAATCCTGTGGGTTGGAATTCTTGTCAGATCTGACTTTAATCATGAGACTAAGAGCGCCAATGGCAACACCATGAGCACATCCCTGCTCTTCAGAAAGATGGCACCATAGTTTCACTCTTAGAGCCTGCAAACCTATAGATGAAACATAAGAGCCAGAACGTTTACTGTCAGGATTCGGCCAGGGTACAAGACTTGCTCAAACTATGGCAGTACAACAACAGTGGAGCGGTACATCAGCCAGACGTTAGTGCAACCCAATAATGGTGATGAAAGAAGGGGGGTGGCATATTAACTCAATAGTTAATTGTAATCAATGCCAGCCACGTAGTAGGGGTTTGGGAATTTGTCTGTTATATATGTGTTGACATTTAGGCAGGATGTTTATATTTCTCTTGATGTTGTTCATATCCTTTTTCTTCTTTTTATCTCTTTTTTATTTTAAAATTCTTGTGCCAAAATGTTGGTTTGCTAATATTTCCTTCATGTTTGCTGCCTGTCACTGGGTGTCTCTTTATCGCTGGACGTGAGAGGCACCTATTCCAATCTATGGTAGGGGTTATTCACACAGGTCATATAGGTCCTTATTCTTAGGAATTTGGATAGTGATGGGGCATGGGGGAAATGGCTGTGGAGAAAGGTTCTTCTTCACATGAAGGGTTTTGGAAAGTGGTGTGTTATGGGGGGGTCACATAATGTTGAGTTTGTATAGGCATTGGTTGGCACTTGCCCACAGTGGCTAGAAATGCAAAGGGGGAAATAAGGACAAAACAGGAAAGTTGATGATCCAGGTATTTGTAGTATCATACACACAAGTAATGTAATACCTAATGACTAAATTAATATATAGTAGTAACCAGGATGTGCACATACAATGATGGAACATAAATAATATGAGAACTTTGAATAAAATTAAACTCAGGGACAAACTGCATACACTTATACCTAAAATTCTCTGTCTCCAAGAGACATATCTCACAGTGCAACAGTTCTATAAACGTCCAAACTTTGGTGGTGAGAATCTAGCTGCCTCCGGTACTTAAGTCTCACAATGTGGCTCTGACTTTCTAGCTTGGGGGTAAGAGTGGGCTGCAACAGAGATAAATAATGAGAATTCTGGACATTGGCTAATCACCCAGATCACAAAAAGGAAGGGTCTCAAATCACCATCTCTTCAGTCTATGCTCGCAATACAGATGGCCCATCTATATTTAATTTCTTATTGGGTTAGCTACATCTTTGGCCCTATCCAATTCTCTTCTGTGGTGATTTCACCCTAGTTATTCAACCCGGCCTTGGCACTACATCAATGGAAGATGCTGTATTAATGAGGAAATCAAGAATGTTGCTTAAGCACATTACAGATTCATATGCCCTAGTAGAGTTTGGAGAACCTATCACCCACAATAACATGGGTTTATAATCTTCTCTGCGCCTCATTGTTCATTTTCTTGCATTGATATAATCTACACAACAACAAGAAGCTACTTAACTTGCACAGCATTGAAGCCAACGCTTAAACAATACATTCATGAAATTAATGGCTTTCAAGTAATAAAGATGAATTGTGATATGTAAATCAATCCAATACTTTATTCTTCAAGTATAGGTATTGATTCTAATGCGATTCGATAAGCTTGCAATATTTATTCTTGTGCAGGGTGCTGTATCTAGTGCATTTCAGACACCAAATACCCTTTATCAGGAGATGTATTTAGCATCACCATTGCATTCTATAAACACAAGCAAATAGAAATAAATATACACTTTGATTGCTAAATAAAAACTACTTTTTTTTTACAATTGCCAACGGCTGCTTTTATGTGGTTTCACCAATCCCAAAATGGTGTGAACATGTCTATCTGGGCCTGGCATTGCCGAACTAGCTAACACAATCTTTTCCAAGTGAGCTTACTTATAAATGGCAAGTCACCAACAAACCCAATGAACACAATGTTATGTTGACAGTCTGTTAACATCTAAAAAGTAACTCAGTGCAAACAAATTCTGTTCAAAATCATGCCAAGTGAAGTTATGGACAAGCTATAAAAGCCCATGTGGAGTGTAATACTAAATCATTGGATAAATTAAACTCCCAATGCAGGACGTTCATAGAACTTTGACAGTGAAGAGAGTAATTTCTATCACTAGGTATTCGTAAGACCTCAGTGATAATTCTTTTTTTTTTTGCAAGATCACCATAGCATCTAAACATGTCTTATTGATGCTGTGAAAAAACTTCAGATTAACATTTTTATCATCCAGTTCTCTGGTATTTCATTTCAATTTATCTAAAGCTCCATGCCAGATAAGAAATATGTTGTCAATGTATCTGGCGTAAGACTCTGAGACTATTGCTCTTAAAGATGTGTTCCCCTTCAAATCTTTCTATAAAAATGTTTGCATAACTTGGAGCTCCTAAAAATACCTTTGACGTTCCATTATTTGAAGGAAAAATGAATCTTTCTTCCCACTGGAAGTAACTGTGGTATAATGAACAAGCATTGGCAAAGCCAACATGTCTCAGCAATCTGAGAGCTATAGCCGTTGTTAATGTTAATGCATTTGTGTACGGTGCTGGGGTAGGTGACATTAACATATGGGTTCTCGGTAGAAATACGGTCCTGTAGCTGGTGTTGCCCGTTATGTCACCACTGAGCGTGCGCGTTTTTGCGCATTAAAATTGTGCTCCTGTACCTTTTTCCTCAACCGGCTGAATTATATACAGACACCGTGTACATGACAGACATAGAAGAGGGACTAGTATGACATGAGGCAGTGACAGAGCAGCTAGAGCAACTGGCTAGAATGTAAGTAGAGAAAAGTATTGAGCGGACTGAAAAGATAGAAACTTCTTTATCAGCTATTGGCTATATCAAAGGTACGTAAAGCTTTTTTTAATAAATGTTGTTGTCATCTGCAAACGGGGTGACAACACTTTTAAATCACATCAACAAAACGTGTAGTTTTGTAATCCTTGGAGGAAGATGAAAATCTAGATCATACCTTAGTTATAAATCAGAGTAAAAGAGCGTGCTTTGAAATCTGACGCTGCTCTGGAAACATATACATCACACATACAAGTGGCAAATCAGGCCTTGTTTAACCATGACATCATACATGCATTATATCCTAAGTTATTTCTTATCCATAGGTCAGTTAGTGGCAAGAGACAAGAGCCATCGATTTAGATGAAGGACACCATGTGTTCTTCCATCGTTGAAGTAGAGGAGGGACAGTTGTGGTCGCCAAGCATTGTATAGATTTGCTTGTAGCTGGCAATAAAAAAGGCTGCCATATTGAAGATGCCATAACCCGACCAGATTGTTAATACCAAAAGTATTAAACATTGAAGGAGGGAAGCTTAAAATATATAATTATCAGCTGGGAGTAATGCCGGAGACTATGAGTGTAATGGAAGGCTTTTACAATTAGAAGAGGTCAAACTTGCAAATGCAGTTGAAGGGTTGAGTTGTGTCTCTTCAGTAGCCATTTTAGGTCAGGCAGTGAAAAGCTTGTTAGGAGCTTTAGCAGAAACTTAAAATGGCCATCACCCTCTTGCTCGTGTGCATTACAATGTTGAAATGTGTGTCTTCTTTGTTGTGGAAGCAGGCTAACCTTCGGACATTCACCGAATCTCACTTAGCAGAGAAGGCTGAAAACCCACAGACGCTTGCCTTTAATTTAACTTTAAGGGCATAAGGTACAGCAGGCAGTGACACCCTTAAGTAATGTCTATTGCTGAGCTTATGTTGCAGAAGTTTGGCAAAGTTATGCACAAAGAAGAATACGCAGCAGTGAAAAATATACACCAGGGTATCCCCCTACCAGGTGTGCTACCTTGACAATACGTTCACCTAATGCAGTTTCTAATGCACTGCATTTCTTGCACACGCACTACCCAGGGTGGCTATTTCAAGGTCAAGCTCCCTGGATTCAAACTGCAAAAAGGGGATAGCGTAGTTTATGATTGGGTCTGAGGTTAGGCCCAAGTAATAGGTTGAACGCTATAGCTTGATTTACATATTATGAGTCCCAAGCTGTTATCGGTTTTGATGTTGAAAACCGGCATTTTTCGAATTGGTAGGGTGCGTTTGATACATTGTATGTCACAATCACGTCCTTCGTAAATTGCCGCTGAATTCCCCCAAAAATAAAATACATATATAATCCACCCTCAGTTACTAAGTACTGGAAATAGAGCCATATATAAAGAAGCTGGGTGATTGTTTGTGGAGTGGAGGAAGCTCATCACTGAGGTCACGTTCAGAGTGCGTCTGTCAGTGGGGGTTTTGGAGGGGTGAGGGCATGTGGGAGGAGATGGCTTGAGCACTGTGCAGATACAATGCACAGCAAATGTGCCGAGATAAGAACAAGATTTACAGGCCCGTTTCTAGTAAATGAGCTCGGAGCGAAGTCGAGCGCTTGTGTGAAGTGCTTAAAAGCAAAGGAAAAAGTAATTCCTAAGACAGTTCCTAAAATGGGAGTAGTGGATGAATGGATAGTAGCAATTAGTCCATTCTTTTAGGGAGGGCCAAACACACGACTATATGGTGCTGTTCCTATGGATCAGGGATAAGCCCAAGAGGGCGTGGAGCTAACCCGCTAAGTTATTAGGGAAGGAACCTCTATAAAACTGTTAGGGAAGGGGACAAACAGCAGTATGAGCAAGGCAGTAATAGTAGCTACAGGGGAACTCTGTACTGGGAGGAGGTGACACAGGTCAGCACCGCCGGTGGCGCACCCCCTGACCCACTGAGCTCACCACTTGTATCACAGGGCCCCAACTGTGGTAAAAGATGGGGTATGATGATCAGTTGCAGTGTCACCCCGCTGTCAAGGATTGGGGCCTGCAGACCAGGCGCCAGGCAAAGGCGTGGTCTTTTGCCAGGATTTCATTGGGGGGGGTATCGTCACACACCAGTTCTTGAAACTGCATGAGAATGGTGTCCACGGCTGCTGCTATAGGTCTTTTGTGAAGGTGCTGAGCTTCCTCATAGTGCAGATTGATTGCTCTCGGCTTCTCCCCAGCGGAGGAGCGCTTTGTGCCATAGTGTGATCGCAGGGGGTTGGTAGACTCTACAATGCAGTGTGAGCATCTATTTGGCTAACAATAAGGCCAGGTTCAGGAATTGCACTCACACTTTGTGGTCTTTCCCCGGGCAGTCACTGCCCATGTTTTCAGGTTAGTGAGATTGATGACAGTGGCAAGGGTATTGTGCATGATGTGCTAGTAGTGTGTGAGGGTAGGGCATAACCAGAGAATGTGCTGGAGATCGGCTGCTCTGGACCAACATCTGGGGCCTGTGAGGTTTGGCGCTGGAATATACGATTCAGCTTGGATGGTGTTAAATAGGCTCTATGTAATAACGTATATTGTATGCTTTTAAATCCAGCATTCCAGGAGACATCTTGCGGGGACTTCAATGCCTCATTCCATTCAGAATCGTGTAATGGCCATTGAATATCATCTTTTGATGCCTTTCTGAGGGGGGTCAGAGAGACCCCTACGTGTTCTCTGATGGCCTTGTTCAGCCATGTAATTACGTGGCACCTGGAACCTGTGGTGTATAGAGTGTGTATGCCTGCATAGGAGGGGGCGGGGGGTTGCTTGTCAACCACATGCCATAAGAGGCAGCACGTAGCTTGCAGCTGGCCGTGGAAAAGGAATTGACCTGGTGGAATGCTGTAATCTTGCCTATGTTAGTCAAATGGGAGTAGGTGTTGATCTTGGACTAAATAGGCATACTTAATCAATGGATTTATCATGCCAGGCAGACAGGGCTTTGGCAGAGAATGGCCCAGGAAATCTCATCTAGCCTTGGATGGAAATCGTGGGAGCGTATGGCTGGACTTGATGTGTCAGCTGGAAGACCTGGCCTAGGCACCTCCGAGAAACCCAGACATGCAGTGACCACAAGCACTGCTGTTTAACAGTGGGTAGCAGGAGCTGATGGAGGATGTCAGAAGATAGGGGCCCATCTCCTATTTGGGTTTCATATAGATTACCACCTCCTAGCCAGTTGGAATGCCCACTGGAGTTGGGCCACAAGGGAGTATGACTCGAAGGAGGGGGCTCCCAAGCCGCCTCTTCCCACCGGCAGTTGTAATTTGCTTAGGGCTATTCAGTGCTGCTTATCATCCGAGATCAACGCCCCAAGCATTGAATTCAGCTCTTGGAAGAATTGTCTGGATGGGTGTTAGAAATGGGGGTCTCTAGTTGGAAATGGTTTGCACCTTTGTCCAAATAGGGACCCTTCCTTCTAGTCAGGATAAGGGGAATAAACTCTTAAAATAACCCCTGCTCACCCTCTTGGTAGCTTGGCACGAGCAGTCAGGCTTATATCAGAGGCAGTGTGTAAAGCTTTTGCACATAATCAACAGTAATACAGTGAAAACACCACAAAAGGACACCCCACCAGTTTTACAAAAATAACCAATATTTATCTGTGCAAACAAGACCAAAACAATAAAAGACCAACATACAGGTAGATGTTAGAGGCCCTCCTCCACCCACAGGCTCCTGCCTGCGCCTCATCCCTGGTGGTCCAGTGGGAGAGCCTTGCTCTTCTGCTGGCCACTGTTGTCTGTGTCTGTCTTTGTGCCATTTCTCCGTCTTTCTGACTCTGTGCCCGTGGCTGTCTTTGTGCCATTTTTCTGTCTTTCTGTGCCCATTTTCTGTCTTCTTTTCTGCCTTTTATTGTGCCAATAATTGTACCTGTGTCCTCTGTGCCGTTTCTGTCTCCGTGCCCCTTGCCCTCTGTGCCCTTCCCACCGCTGCTGCCCCTGTGGCCCCCCCCTTGCCGGTTCCCGCTTCCCAGCTGCGCTTCCCTCCCCTTCTTAATGGTGGCCGCTGCGAGGGAGTGCGAGCAAGACCTCTGACCTCCTGGACAGGGACCTGCTCTCCCCCCGCAGGTGCCACCGCTCCGGGCACCATGATCTGCTCGCTCAGGTAGGTGTTAGAGGCCCTCCTCCACCAGCAGGCTCCTGCCTGCGCCTCATCCCTGGTGGTCCAGTGGGAGAGCCTTGCTCTTCTGCTGGCCGCAGTTGTCTGTGTCTGTCTTTGTGCTATTTATCTGTTTTCCTGTCTCTGTGCCCGTGTCTGTCCTTGTGCCATTTTTCTGCCTTTCTGTCTCTGTGCCCGTGTCTCTCTTTGTGCCATTTTTCCATCTTTCTGTCTCTGTGCCCATGTCTGTCTTTGTGTCATTTTTCTGTCTTTCTGTGCCCGTTTTCTGTCTTCTTTTCTGCCTTTTATTGTGCCAGTAATTGTACCAGTGTCCTCGGTGCCATTTCTGTCTCCGTGCCACTTGCACTCCGTGCCCTTCCTGCCGCTGCTGCCCCCGCGGCCCCTCTCCCTCCTGCTGGTTCCCGCTTCCCGCCTCCCAGCTGCGCTTCCCTCCCCCTCCCCTACTTAATGGCGGCCGCACTGCTGGCCCACAGCTGGCGCGCCAAAGGCAAGCCTGTTTGCGCCCGTCCACGACCCGACCGCGGCCAGCGCCAGGAACCCTGGATCTACGACCTCCCACCGCTACAACCCCACTGATCTCCTCGCACTCAACCCCGGAAGGAACGACAGCTACCAGCGAGCGACGCCGAACACCACCCACGGCCAGTTCTCCTGCCGACACTTCCGACAGCCCCCCCACGGCCACTGAACCCACGCCGGACGCCCGTACCACCGAAGCCCTGACGTGCATCCTCCTCAACGTGCGCTCCTTACACAGACACGCTGTAGAGATCTGGGACCTGCTCGACTTCCTCTCGCCAGACGTCGCCTTCTTCACGGAAACATGGACCAAAGCCACCTCCGCTCCTGACATCGCCATCCCCGACGGATACAAGATCCAGAGAAAGGACCGCCCCCACCGCCCAGGAGGAGGACTCGCCATCGTGCACAAGAGCTCCCTCTGACTCTCCCACTCCAGCAGGAGCGACCCCCTCTCCAACACAGAGCACCTCCATTTCCAGATCCAGACCAGCCCCAGAACCACGCTGCACGGGACCCTCCCCTACAGACCCCCTGAGCCTCGCGCCTCTTCCGCCACCACCATTGCCGACCTCGTCGCCCCCCACACCAACGCCTCCACTGACTACATTCTCATCGGAGACTTGAACTTCCACCTCGACAACAGCATCGACCCTGACTCCACCACCCTCCTGGACAACCTTGCCAACCTCGGACTAAAGCAGCTCGTCACCACCCCCAACCACAGAGCCAGACACATCCTCGACCCCATCTTCGCAGGAGGGGCAAACATCCACTTCAGCCAAACCATGCAGCCCCCCTGGACAGATCACCACTGTGTACACTTCACCTTCAACACCACCACCGCACCCAAGCCCGCCCCACGCCCGCCACAAAAGAACTGGAGCAAGGTAACAGAGGAACACATCAACACCACCCTCTTCCGCGACCCCCCCTTCGCCACGACCGACGCCAACTCTGCAACCAAAGAACTACACCGCTGGATCACCAGCTGCGCAGATAAGCTCGCACCCCTCCGCCACCCCGCCAGACAACGCCCCCTGAAGGCCTCCAAGAAGCCTGGCGCTCCTGCAGACGCTTCGAGAAACTCTGGAGGAACAGGAAAACCACCGAAGACCAGAACACCTACAGGAACACCATAACTGAATACCACCAGCGCATAAAAGACACCAAGAGGACCTTTATCAAGAACAAAATCCACACCACCGCCAGTAACGCAAAAGAACTCTTCAACGTCATACAGCAGTTCACCAAACCCCCCAGCGAAGCCACGGACATCACACCATCCCAAGACCTCTGCAAAAAGCTTAGCGCCTACTTCCACCAGAAAATCAAGGCCCTCTACGACAACTTCAGCGAACAGACTCCAGACACCACCCTCCTCTCCACCACCGACAACCAGCCCACCATTACCACCTGGAAACCGGCTACCACTGAAGACACCACCACAACCATGAAGAACACCCACTCAGGTGCCCCCACGGACCCCTGCCCGCCGCACATCTAACACAGAGCCGCCGCCGCCATAGCACCAGAACTATGCCGGATCATTAACGCCTCCTTCAAATCCGGCATCTTTCTCGACGACTGGAAGCGGGCAGAGGTCAGGCCCCTCCTCAAGAATCCCTCGGCTGACCCGACGGACCTGAAAAACTACCGGCCCATATCTCTCCTTCCCTTCGCAGCCAAAGTCACCAAGAGATTCGTCAACGCCCAGCTGACCACGTTCATCGAAGAGAACGCCATCCTCGACTCCTCCCAGTCTGGATTCCGCAGCAACCACAGCACCGAGACCCCCATCCTCGCCGCCACCGATGACATCCGCATGCTACTCGACCAGGGCCACACTGCGGCCCTCATCCTACTAGACCTCTCTGCAGCCTTCGACACCGTCTCCCACCTCACTCTTGCCGCCAGACTCCACGACGCCGGCATTCGGGGTACCGCCCTCGACTGGATACGCTCCTTCCTCACCGGCAGAACCCAAAGGATCAGACTCCCACCCTTCCTCTCCGAACCCACAGAGATCAACTGCGGAGTACCCCAAGGATCCTCGCTCAGCCCTACGCTCTTCAACATCTACATGGCCCCCCTCGCCACCATCGTTAGACAGCATGGGCTCAGCATAGTATCCTACGCCGACGACACCCAGCTCATCCTCTCCCTCACGAAGAACCCCAAAGACTCCAGACTCAGCTTCCAGGAAGGAATGAAAGATGTCGCAGCCTGGATGAACTACAGCTGCCTTAAGCTCAACTCAGAGAAGACAGAGGTCCTCGTCCTTGGACCATCCTCCACCGCCTGGGACAACATCTGGTGGCCTTCCGTCCTCGGAAACCCACCCACTCCATCAGACCACACCCGAAACCTCGGCATCATTCTAGACTCCTCCCTCACCATGACCCGCTAGATCAACGCCGTCGCCTCCACCTGCTTCAACTCCCTCCGCAAGACCTTCAAGTGGATCCCCCCCGAATGCAGAAAGACCGTCACCCACGCACTCATAACCAGCAGACTGGACTACGGTAACGCCCTCCACGCCGGAATCAACAAAACCCTGCTACACAAGCTCCAAACCATCCAGAACACCGCAGCCAGACTCGTCCTTGGAACCCCACGACACGAGCACATGACCCAGCACCTACGAGACCTCCACTGGCTCCCCATCGAGAAGAGAGTAACCTTCAAGCTACTCACCCACGCCTACAAATCCCTCCACAACATCGGACCCAAATACCTCAACAAAAGAGTCTCCTTCCACGTACCCTCCGCTCCTCTGACCTCGCCTTGGCAGAGACCCCGCGCATCCGCAGAACCAGAGCAGGTGGAAGGGCCTTCTCCTACATTGCAGCAAAAACCTGGAACGAGCTCCCAGTCAACATCAGATGCTCCCCCACTCTGCACACCTTCAGGAAGAGCCTCAAGACCTGGCTCTTCGACTGATCCGGAGCTGCATCCCCCGCCCCTAGCGCCTTGAGACCCTCACGGGTGAGTAGCGTGCTTTATAAACCCCTGATTGATTGATTGATTGATTGACAGTAATAAAAAATAGGCACTTTGCAAGTATGACTTAAAAATGCAGTTCCTTGAAGCCGGTAGCTCTGTCCGGGGCTACTGCGGTGCTGAAAACAACAAACTCCAACAGTTCCGGCCAACCGCATCAGTGCGGGCCGGCGTTAGTGTCAGCAGACTCGTAAATAGTACCTTTGGTTCTGGCCAACTGCGTTGGTGCGGGCCGGTTGTGGCAACCATCATGGTTGCGATGTGAAGCCTAGCGGCATGCGGTGCCTTCAAGACGCGGTGCAGGCAGCAGCTCGGTGATAGTCGTCCAGCGGCATCGGTGAGACCAGGGCTGTGGTGTGGAGTGAGGCGGTGCTCATTGCGGTGCTAACAGGTCACGGTGCAAGTGACAGGGCCGGTTGATGGGAGCTGGCATCGGTCGGCCCAGTCTGCAGTGTGGGACGGGACGGTGCGTCATGAGACTTACGAGCAGTGCCCCCAAACCACGATGTGGTCACAGGTGTCGAGGTCAGCAGGCAGCAACATCATCGGTAAGACCAGGGCGGTGGAATGAAGCGAGGCGGTGCGGAGTACAGTGCCCACAGGTCGCCGCACAAGCAGCGGCTCGGTGGCGGCGCAGTCGTCGGTGAGACCAGGGTTGTGGTGCGAAGTGCGGCGGTGCCCTCTACAGTGCCCTCTGCGGTGCCTTCAGGACACGGAGCCAGCAGCGGTGTTGTGACGGTGTCGGCTGCTTTCCCCTTCTGTGGCAACTGAAAACCCCCGGTTCCAGAGGCGGTACCAAGAGGTAAGTGAAGTCTTTGCTGTCACGTAGACTTTATGAACAGGAGGCAAGTTCTATTTCAAGCCCTTGGAGATACTCAGCAATAAGTGAAGAAAGTTCAGTCCAGTCTTTTCACTGCCCAAGGCAGAAGCAGTGACTGCAGGCCAACCTAACAAAGCAGCAACACAGCAAAGGGGCAGTACTCCTCTTGGCAGTTCTTCCCGCTCTTTTTCTTGGCAGGTTCCTTAATTCCAGTGAGTTCTAAAGTTCTGGGCCCCAATATTTTTATTGCATTTCTCTTTGTTCTCTTGGGCAGAGAGTGTTTGTGCTCAGTCCAAACCAGTTTGGTGCTCTCTGGCCCAGCTTCCAAGCAGGAGGTGGAGACAGCATTGTCCAAGGCAGACCTGGCCCATTCAGGTGCAAGGAAATCTCCTCCCACTACTCTAAATGCAGCCCAGGTCTATTCAGCCCAGCCCTGACTCATCCAGGAAAGGCAAGATACACCTCGATCCCCCCAGTCACTGTCTGAAGAGAATGCACATCCCCAGCCCCTGATACTCCAAAGCCAGACAGTCAATCCACAACCCAGCAGAGGCACACAGGATGGCTAGGCAAGTATATACCTACTTTCTAAAAGTGGTATTTTCAAACACAGAATATGAAAAACCATCTTTACTAAAAGATGCATTTCTACATTCTAAGTTCAGGCATACTAAACTCCATTTCTCTATCTTGTCCCAATGGGAAGATATACTTGCAAAATGTTACCAAGTATTCCCCATTCTATCCTAAGGGACAGATAGCCTTTCAACAGCGAAAAACGAATTACACTGTAGTTCACCATCAGGACATGTCACACACACCAGGACATGTCCTACCTTTCACATACACTGCACCCTGCCCATAGGGGTACCTTGGACCTACCTTGGGGGTGACTCACATGTAATAAAAGGGAAGGTTAGGGCTTGGCAAGTGGGTGCACTTGCCAAGTCGACATGGCAGTAAAAACTGCACACAGACACTGCAGTGGCAGGTCTGAGAACCTTTTGAAAGGCTGCTTGTGTGGGTGGCACAATCAGTGCTGCAAGCCCAATAGCAGCATTTAATTTACAGGGCCTGGCTGGCACTCTCAGTGCACTGTACTAGGGACTTACCAGTAAGTCAAATATGCCAATCATGGAAACACCAATCCATAATCCAATTTACAATAAGAGCACTTGCACTTTAACACAGAACAGCAGTGAGAAAGTGCGCCGAGACACTAAACCAGCAAAAACAGAGTCAAAACCAGGAGGTCAGAAAGCAAAAAGATAGGGGAAACACGCCAAAAGATGCCAGGTCTAACAGTGGGTAGACCAGTGCATTTACAAAGTAGTACAGCAAACAGGGAAGGACGATCATTTTAGAGAGGGCTATTTTGCCTGTGATAGCAAAGGGCAGATGCTTCCAGTACTTGGTCTGAGATTTCATGTCCGTAAGCGCCCGTCTCAGGTTTCTCTCAAACAGGTGGTGTTTTGAATGATATAGTTGGACACCTAAATAATTAACCATTTCCCATGCCCTGGTCACCAGAGCGCCGCCAAGCCGCAGCTCTTGAATTGGCACGACTCGTCTTAGGGGGAAAACGATCGACTTCATCCAGTTTACTCGAAAGCCCGCTGCCCTCTCATGCACATGGGCTATTTGGGTGATGGGAGGAGCGCTGGTCACCTGGCACACCAACCACACCAGGAGATGGCCCAGCTTGTCCCCAGTCAAATGCATCCAAGCAGTATAGGACACAAAGTTGTAGCATTGCAAATGCTCCAGTAGGGTTGTGTGACTCTCTTTGGCTGTCCTGGAGCTAAGCACTTGCTAGCATCATGAGGGGCATGGCACTCGAGGTCTGCCCGAGTTGCTTCGGCCTACACAAGATCCCTATCTGGCATACTCCTACTGCTGTTTGGATAAAGATGCCCCGGGTGACCACCTTAAAGAAGTCCCATTCTATAGCGCATGTGATGGCTGTTGCATGGCTTTCAGCAAAAAAGTGGCCTATATGTATAAATTGGGGGTCACAGAAGATTGGGTCATCTAAGATGTCTTGTGGTAGGCGCCAGTTAGGAATTGGTGAGGGAGGTGCACTCCAGTCCATATCGACTATGTGCACTGTGTGATTGAAGATGACACAACCGAGGTAGTATGAGTGTTCCAGTTTTGGTAGTATGGAGGTAGAGCATAGAAAATGGTTGAGGCAAATGCACAAATCTTAGGGAGCCAAGTATGTGGGTTGTGTGCTCTCCAGGCATCTAACAGTGACCAGTGTTGGACCCAGCGGGTGAATTGTGCCAATTGGAGGGGTGGGTGCGATCTGTTCAGATGGACATCAAGGACATTGATGTTGTCCCCGAATCACTGACAAAATATCGAAGGTCAAAAAATCGACCTACAAAAATATCGCAACAAAAATATCGATGTCAATAATATCGACATCCTATCTACAACATGGTAAGTACAAAAATATCGAAAAAAATATCGATGTCAAAAATATCGTTATCAAAAATATCGTGTTTTTTTTGTTAAAACTAATATGTAAAATAAACTAAATAATACTTATAATTAAAATAAACATAGTTAAAAATATTTGATAATATTTAAAATTAATAAGTAACATATATAATTAAATAAAACATTAATTAAACATATACATATAAGATATAATATATATACTTACTTAGGGGCCCATTACGATACCCGGCGTAAAAGAATCCGCCAGGCATGGAAGCGGCAAAAATCCGCCCGCACACACCGTCTGAACACCGACCACGCCATTACGATTACACAAACCAAAAACCGCCATCGGCGGAAAAACCACACAAGATACCGCCCGCCATCGTCCGAGTCGGAGTCAAACCGCCCGCCACGGACGGAAACACGCACGACAACACAAAACCGCCCGCCCTCACGGCCGACACACCGCACGTGAGATTACGATCGCACCGCCATGAGCGCGGGAAAACTACAAATATACCGTCCGCCTGCGCAAACAACGCCGATGAGAATCGACACGGCAGAAGCCATGGCGCCCACGTCCCTGCACAGAAACCATCCGCTGACAAAAACAATCGCACACAACATGGCCAACAAGTCCACACAGCAAGGCACGCACAAATACACAAGCACAGTACACATCCCGAAAACACCCCCCTGGACAAACAAAAACTACAAAGGCCAGAACCCCAGACACAACACACCTGAAAACAACAGACCATGAGGACACACCCACATAGGTAAGTACAAAAGCAGCACTCCCACAGACCACAACCCCTTGCAACATTGCAAACTAGAGAGGAGAGGAGAGGACACAGTGACACAGCAAGGACAGCAGCACACCACAGAAACGCACACATCACAACCACCACCACCACCACCACCAAACACCGGCACCACAAACCCCCTGCACATTACACAACACACACCGCACCAGCACCACAAACACCATGGCACCACAAAGAATGCCCAAGTTCACGCCCATTGAGCTGACGGTCATGGTCGACGAGATCATCAAGGTGCACCCACAAATCTATGGGAACATGGTCCAGCACACACCACTAGCCACCAGAAACAGAATGTGGAACCGGATCGTAGACCAGGTCAATGCAGTTGGGACCCTGCCCAGGAACAGAGTCGAAATAAACAAACGGTGGAATGACGTCAAGAGCCTGGTCAAGAAGAAGGAGACCAAGAACAGAGAGCTGGCAGCCGTCACTGGCGGAGGGAATCCCGCGCTCTTCAAGACCTTCAAAGCGTGGGAGGAGAAGGTGCAAGTCATCATACATCCCGAGATCCTCGCCGGATTAGCAGGGGGAGTGGAGGCTGGTAAGTACAAACTAATGTATACCAGCACACCGCTATGTACTCACATGCACTACCACCATGCCACAGCTCCCAGGGACAAACACCCCCATATCCAGCACACAATACACAACACATCACACACACATACAACAGACACCACCACACACAGCCCAAACAGAACAACTGTAAGATGCGTGGGGACATGTGTACACTCAGCCAGCCACGTAACCACCAACAGGTCCCCAAATATGCCAGAAGCGCCACAACGAGCACCCACCACACCCATGTGTCCGCCATAGCTGCACTAACCGACAAGTAACAGGTAAGTGGCAGGAACACAAAGTGCAGTGGGTGGGAGGGTGGACAGCCCAAGTACAAAACACACCAGGCCCCTAGTCCCACAGCACAGCAAGGAGGAGCATCCCCCACACCCCACAGCCACGTGTCAGCCACCGCAGTGCACAACGACAGCCGAAAGGTAGACATCACGGTCCACAGCAATCGGTGTCAGTGGGTGTCCAGCCACCACCACGACCCACAACACCCCCACAGACCTGCAACATGGAGCACCCCCGCTTAGAACCATGTGGCATCCAGTACAGTGCACGCCCGAACAACCTGCAGGTGGGAAACTGGACAGGGCTGGATTACTGGAGGCATGAGGACCGTAACACGACCAACACATGGGACATGTCACGTAGCAGACGAACACGCAGCACCGCCCACCGTCACGAACAAGTGAACAATGTGCACACGGACATGAACCACAGACTCACACCTCACATGACCCATCACAGACACAGCAACACCCAAGGAGCCACGTCTGCATGCACAAGCCACACTGAATATAGTACCACACGGCAGCCACTGTGCAACTCATCACACACAACCGAAACACCATTGAAGTCCTGTCCATGTAGCCCCTACTGCCTGTCAACCACACACCCCACAACTACGCCTATGTGAGACAAACAACACTAGACGCAACAGAGCGGAACAACATAAATGCACACGAACACCACTGAACCCATCAAACACACAGACACACCATGCACATACAACATACCATCCATCCCATCCGTCAGCCCCAGTCTCATGAAAGGCATGTCATCCACACAGCTGCCACACATACAGCAGTCACGCTAAGATACATGCCCATGACCAACCATGTGCCAGAAGTCAATGAAGCGCACGACACACTGTGAGCAACAACACACAACATGGGCCACACCCCCCACGAGCACTGCAGTGATGCACATGGCACAGGGCAGCACGCACACCAAGGAGATGGGACAACTGCAATACGTTGGCTGGCACACAACCATCACTCACTCATAACGATGCGTCCAATGCCATGTCCAGTAAGCACAACAGACAGCAAATATGCAGGCCATGTCAGGCATGCACACACCTCAGACCATGCACTGTCATGCTGCCACAACACATGTCACGTTCGGCACCCATGGCTCACAGCATGTACCCCAAAAGCATATTCCCTCCCAAATGCGAATCTGGGGCATGGCCCCCATGTTGCCATATGCGTTCCTAAGCGTTCCATTTGAACCCCAAAAGCATATTCCCTCCCAAATGCGAATCTGGGGCATGGCCCCCATGTTGCCATATGCGTTCCTAAGCGTCCCATTTGAACCCCAAAAGCATATTCCCTCCCAAATGCGAATCTGGGGCATGGCCCCCATGTTGCCATATGCGTTCCTAAGCGTTCCATTTGAACCCCAAAAGCATATTCCCTCCCAAATGCGAATCTGGGGCATGGCCCCCATGTTGCCATATGCGTTCCTAAGCGTCCCATTTGAACCCCAAAAGCAAAGTACAAACCAGACCCAGGATGGGCCAGGAGCCCGCATACACCAGAGTCACAATAAGTAGGGGCACAGCAACACACCCATCGGCATGGCCAATCCGTCCCATGCCACATGTGCACAGCACACAGTCCCATTGCCAAGCACACACAACTACAAATGGTACAGCCACACACACGCCTCCGGGAAACCCATGTACGAGATTGCACGAACTGTGAATGTCAGACGACAAATACATACTTCGCCAGGTGCAACACAATAACAAATCTCATTCTCTCCACAGGTGACGAACTGCTGGATGCTGGGGATGGAGACAGCAGCCAGCACAGCCAGCCTACAAGCCCCCAACGAGGACACACGGATGTGGAGGATCTGTCCACCTCTTCGGACACGGACCACCAAGCAGGCCCATCTGGTGTGGCAGGGCCCAGCCGCTCCCCAGGACCCCTCCTACCCACCAACCCATCATCCAGGGCTGCTGAACATTCCCAGCCCCCTGCTGCCACTGTCGTTGCGGCCACACCCACGGTCATTGCGGCCACACCCACGGTCATTGCGGCCACTACCACTGCCGCAACCGCCACCATCGCCGCACCGAGCACCACCGCCGCCACCACCACCACGTCTTCGCTGGCACCAGCCCCAGCGCAGGTGGTGGCCCGGCCGACTGGATCCACCCTGGGAGCCACAGCGAGGACCGTGGTGAGCAATGTGGCTAGTGGGCAGGCCGGTGGCAGCAGGACTGGTAGGAGGAGCAGGGTCAGGGAAACGCCAGCCTATTCCTTCCCAAATGCGAATCTGGGGCATGGCCCCCATGTTGCCATATGCGTTCCTAAGCGTCCCATTTGAACCCCAAAAGCAAAGTACAAACCAGACCCAGGATGGGCCAGGAGCCCGCATACACCAGAGTCACAATAAGTAGGGGCACAGCAACACACCCATCGGCATGGCCAATCCGTCCCATGCCACATGTGCACAGCACACAGTCCCATTGCCAAGCACACACAACTACAAATGGTACAGCCACACACACGCCTCCGGGAAACCCATGTACGAGATTGCACGAACTGTGAATGTCAGACGACAAATACATACTTCGCCAGGTGCAACACAATAACAAATCTCATTCTCTCCACAGGTGACGAACTGCTGGATGCTGGGGATGGAGACAGCAGCCAGCACAGCCAGCCTACAAGCCCCCAACGAGGACACACGGATGTGGAGGATCTGTCCACCTCTTCGGACACGGACCACCAAGCAGGCCCATCTGGTGTGGCAGGGCCCAGCCGCTCCCCAGGACCCCTCCTACCCACCAACCCATCATCCAGGGCTGCTGAACATTCCCAGCCCCCTGCTGCCACTGTCGTTGCGGCCACACCCACGGTCATTGCGGCCACACCCACGGTCATTGCGGCCACTACCACTGCCGCAACCGCCACCATCGCCGCACCGAGCACCACCGCCGCCACCACCACCACGTCTTCGCTGGCACCAGCCCCAGCGCAGGTGGTGGCCCGGCCGACTGGATCCACCCTGGGAGCCACAGCGAGGACCGTGGTGAGCAATGTGGCTAGTGGGCAGGCCGGTGGCAGCAGGACTGGTAGGAGGAGCAGGGTCAGGGAAACGCCAGCCTCCCCTGGGAGCCATGCCCTGCCTCAAATGGCCAGAGTCCTTGGGGCCTATGAAGAGGCCCAAGGACAATGGGCCAGGTCAGCTACAGACACGCGTGAGGTGCTGGGGGTGCTGAGGTCCATGGACGCCCGTATGGGCCAACTCGTGGACCTCATGGGCCAGCTGGTGGTGGCGGTGAGGTCACAGCCAGGGACAGCAGCTCCCCTCCGCCACCACCTGCCGGGGCGCAGGGTCGAGCAGCAGTGTCCAGTTCCCCTGCGTCCACAGCCAGTGAGCACACCTCAACCACCAGCATGTCGCAAGCAGGCACCCCCCCTCGCAAACGTGGAAGGGCCGTCCGAAGTGGAAACAGATCTCCCGGGAGGACTTCGCACGCTCCAGACGCAAGTGAGGCAGCCAGCCAGCCTTCCTTGACCACCCACTGCATTGACTTGGACTACGATCCCACTCCACACAGCCATCTGGTTGGCATGTGTGTGTTGGACTATGGACATAGAACCAGTGGGTACACCCTGAGCATCACGCAGCCATGACCGACAGCTCATTGTCACTGCACGCACCACTTTTGTCATCACCTTACACACAATCACATGTCACAGTTTGAAATAAATGCACCTCTTACACAAACTGCTGTTTGTGCCCTGTGTTTTATTTGTACGGAATACAACGGCCACCTTGGGCGGAAAGGCACCTGATGCGTGGCATGGCAATGGAACCGGAGGGCCTGTAGGGACCTAGGGGTGGGAGACAGAACAGGAGCACATTCAATGAGTGTGTCACACACACATCACACAGTACATGTCAACAACTACAAGCAATGTACACACATCGCACAGAGCAATAGGGCACAATGCCACAGCCACCAACAGTGGCATACAACCCTGGCCATGGAGCGTTGACACACAGCACGCAGTGAACAAACGGCCACCCTGACACAGCACACACACACCTGCACATATACAGCCACATCAGCCGTCGTACATGGACACTCACCGTCAAGTGAAGTAGTGGGCGATGAGCTGCTGCCGCACATTACCAGCTTCCTCCTCTCCGCTGTCCTCCTCACTCGAGCTGTCCTGGTCTGCGGGCTGGGGCCCTGGTTGATCTCCGTCATCCACGATGAGGGGGATCTGCTTCCGAATGGCCAGATTGTGCAGCATGCAGCACGCCACCACTATCTGGCACACCTTCTGTGGGGAGTACGCCAGCGCACTCCCGGTGCGGTCCAGGCACCTGAACCTGGACTTGAGGAGGCCAAAGGTACGCTCGACCACACGTCTGGTCCTCCCATGTGCCTCATTGTAGCGATCGTCTGCTGGGGTGAGAGGATTCCTCAATGGACTGAGCAGCCATGCCCCATTCGGGTACGCAGAGTCACCTGGGTGTGAGGGACACAGAGAACCGTTGCTATTCCAACTGGACAGGGGACAGCATCGCACAACCAGCACGCTACACCACTCCACATACTCACCGACAATACAGCCACGATCCTGTTGCAGATTGGACATCAGTCGTGGCAAGATGCTGTTGCGCATTATGTGTGCGTCATGGGCCGAGCCTGGGAACTTTGCACACACGTGGGTGATCACCATGTCCGCAAGGCACACCACTTGCACATTCAGGGAGTGCGTGTGCTTCCTGTTGCGGTACAGGTGCTCAGTGGCCTGTGGTGGAACAAGGCCAACATGTGTGCAGTCAATGGCTCCAACGACGTGTGGGATTCTGCCAAGGGCATAGAATGCACCCTTCACTGCCGCCAATTCACGAGTCCTGGGGAAGCGGATGTACCTGTTTTGGTACAGCATCATGGCTGCCAGTACATCCCTCAGCACCTTGCTGAACATGGGCTGGGACATCCCTCCTCCACTGCCCACTGTGTGCTGGAATGACCCAGTGGCGAAGAAATGCATGGCGGCCATCACCTTAGCCGTGGGGGTGACAGCTGTCGGATACATCCTGCGGGGACGGAGATGGGGTTCCAACATGGCACACAGTCGATGCAGGGTTGGCCTGTCCAGCCGAAACTTCCTAATGACCTCTGTATCGTCCATGTCCGCCAGCAATTGGTATGGGCGGTCAATGTTCGGTCTCCGCCTAGGGAAAATGGCAGTGGACACATGTCAAAGCAACACAACACATAGCAATTTCGCATACACATCACTGACATGACTGAGCAGGCACATGAGCCACAGCCCAGCTGTCAAGCTGGGACGGCACGGCCACACTACACTTACACAGGTCTCCCAACAATGGCAATGGCTAGTGATACAAACCACTGCCATGTGCATGCACATGGGGATCTAGGCCCCAATGACTTGCGGGGCGTGCTGATGGGGACTGACTGCATATTCGTCAAGCGGCAACGCCACGGCAACATGAATGTCTGCTGAGCATGGAACTGCTTCCGAGGCTGGATGAGTATGGCACACGACGACGACGATGTGGGCACAGGCTGAGCGGCCAAAACAAGTGGGACCTGTGGCACGAGGGGATATGAGACAGTAGTAGGTGTCAGCACTGCACCCTATGTACAGCACTGTACGGATCACACCTCCCGAAACATTGACAGGTGTCCACATTGACAGCCCCATGCCAAGACGGCTGTGTGCTTGCAGTCACACGTCACAGGTGAGAGGTTACATTGCACGTGCCAGGTGGCAGACGTACATAGTGGGAGCTGGCATGTGTGTGCATGTGTCTCCTGTTCAGGATCCACCAGATGGGCGCTGACTCTGTACTGACCATTGGACACAGCATGTTCCGTGGAAGGCTTGTGTGTGTGGGATGGTGGCACTGGATGTGCCTCCGTTGGGTGGGGGGCCATGCACAGGGCGGGTACGTCGATGATTGCGCATTGTTGGTCACGGTGGGTGCACCCACTAAGATGTGTTGCCCTGTGTTCAATTCCTATGTCCGCATGATGATGGACTGTAGATGTGGGCAGACTACACATTGGTCGATGTGCTGTCTATATGCATGTGCCTTCACACCAGGCACAGCTGCCCCTGCACATGTGACCCCTGCTGGACTCGCTGCTGGGTCTGTGGAGCTGATGCACCTTCTGTGCGTGGGGCGGACAGCTCTCCTCACTTCCCTCATTGCGCATGTCATGACTTTGCCGCAGGTGACATGGATCATGGAGGGCCCACATGTACGCGTGGGTAGGCTACACATGATTGTTCACTGGTCGCCACCCCCAGTCAGTGTTTCGAATGGGAAGGTTGTCGTGCTGGTGGTATGTTCGATGTGGCGGATGGGCGGGCCTAGGTGCGGGCTTACATTCCGGACATGGGGGGTAGTTGGATTGGCGACTAGTTGCAGTACACACGGGACACGTCTCTTCCTTTCCACATCTGGGTCATCCCTTGTACTCACTGACAGTGATACAGTCATCTTCGCCCCAGCCCTCATGTCCTCCCCTCGCTCCCCCAATATGCATGTGCACCTGCGAGGCTAGCGCTTGCACAGGCAGCCCCAAGCTCGCACCAGAGAGGGCAAGGAGTGTATGTGTGGGTCCAGTTGCACGAGTGGGCTGTCTCAGGGTATGATGTGTTGCGGGACGCCGTCCACCTGCGTGGTGCCCCAAATGGAGACCCGGCCTGCATGGACTATGCATCACAGTCTTCGCCTTCCGGATCCGCCACCTGCGACACCCAGTGGCTGTGGCTGCCCTTGCGGCCAGGCCGCGTCCGTCTGTGACTGATGGCCCACACATTCACTCTTTGGCCTCTCTGGGGAGGGCTCGGGGTGGTGGCGCACGCGCTTGCACTTAGTCGCAATGGTATGTGGCGTGGTTGGTATAATGGGCAATGGATGGGATGGTGCGAGCCACCTCCCGTGACGTCAGTGCTGCTCGTGCTGTGGTGCGTCCCCCTACACTTCCATTTGACTTGTGCCATGCTAGACGTTGAGGTTCTATTGCCTGCGTGATATGACCAGGAGGAGCGCGAGGAGACCTCTCACACACCATGCTCCACTGCCATCCCGTGCCCTGTATCGCCTGTGCGGATTGACTATGTTGGGGTTACACCTGGTCGACTGGGGCTGTGTGTGCCTTGTCAAGGGGCATGGCGGGCGCACAACAGGATCCAGCTTGTCCACAGAGGGTGGGCTGAGGTGTGCCTGGTACCGCTTTGTACGTGTGCCCGGCTGCTGTGCACACACGTGTTCACTCCCCCGACAGGTGTCCTCTCACAATGCCCAGGGAAGCGGTGGTGTACTGTTCATGACCCCTCCCAACACGGCGTGCTCCAACTTGGCATGTGCGCATCTACCCGTCGCACCCACCCACCTGAGCACTGCGTCCATACGACTTCACACGACACATGTGTGTCTTCCACAGTTGTGCTACTCATTTGCGTTGACATCCAATACCAGTGGACTACATGGTCATGTCACGACTGCCGTGTACTTCACATACTCTCATCCTCTCTCATTCGTACTTGTGAAATGAGTCAGCGGAGACAGTTTTGGTTTCAAACATTATATTGTGTCTTCTGTCCTCTGTGATGCAGTATAGTGGACACTACTGGCAGCGGAATACATGTTGAGGATATACTGAGCATGATTGCAAATGGGATAGGGTGTGGGGTTACATGTGATTGGCTGTTGCATGTGGGATGTGGGCTTCAGAGTTACATCTGCTTGGCCAAGGCTGTGCTAATGTACATTTACGTATAGCTGCGGAGCTGCGGACTTTGACACAGACGGTATACATGTAGCCTACCAGACCGCTTGGCATCATGGGCACAGTCCATCTCAGTTCCATGTGACAGGTTTGCTGCGGTTGTTCCTCATGCACGCGTGCATGTGTGATGACATCAGGGCATGTGCTTGCATGCATGCAGCGGCGTGCCACTTGTTGTTGCACTGTGGTGGTTACTGGACATGTCACAGTCACTGGGGTCGTGTTGTTGTTGTATGCACTTGTCGTCCATGCAAAGGTCCTGGTATGGGATTCCCGGGGCGGGGGTGGGAGGGGTGCAGCACCCACAGACTCCAGGCGACCTATTCATGTCCACTGAGCGGTGTGTGTGTCCATGGGCGCTGGATCCATGTCGTGTCCTGGTTGTTCGTGCAGTTCCGTCCATGTGGGTGCGATACACAGACCCCATGCCACTGCCTCCCACGATGCATGCGGTGTTCCTGGATGTGATGGGGAACAGTGTGCATGTCCCGGTCATATCCGATGTCATGGCGATGTCGTTGATGGTGTGGTTACAGTTGCCGGTCGTTTGGTATGGCTGTTGTGGTGGTGACTGGCCAGTCCGTGCGGAAGCTAAGCATGGGTGCGGGGTTGGACATCATAGGTCAATCGGGGAACCTGCGTTGTGGTCCGACGAATTTACAGGTTGTCAGGTATGCGATGCCGTCCAGCAGGGCTTCCATGTCATTGGTGGTGTACATGTTTGCCAGCCAATGTAGCGGATGGTGGCTGTCAAGGTGTTGTTCGTAAGTTGTCCCTTGGAGGACCATGATGGGGCATGCTGGGTGACATTCGATGTAGCTGTTCTCGATGATCCGTCGTGTGGAGGCACAGTGGTCCCATTTCAGTGCGGGTGCGATGTTGGCCACATACGCCATGCCCCCATAGGCAGAGCAGGCCCTGTCGTGTGCGTCCAGAGGGAGGAGTAGTGGTAGCAGGTCCGCCTTTAGACAAGCCGGGTTGGAGAGGCATATCTCCACGGGATGCTGGTAGGGACACCTCCGACAGTAGAAGACGGGCATGACGCAGCTGAACAATGTGATGCGGTAAGTCAGTCGGTAACTTACGTTCAGCAGGGACAGGAGATCGCATCCCAATATATGTAACAGGTTGGTTTTGTACAGCTTGAGCTGTCCGGCGTAGTTGGGTAGGTGTGTTGCGGTTGCCATTTCGCAGCGGTGCGTTGTGGTGGCGTGCTCCGGATGTGTGTGCAGTCTGCAATGTGCACGCTCCGAGGTTGCTGTGAGCTCTGTGTAGTCGTAGGGAGACAGGACTTGTGTTCTGTTGGCTTGTTTGGAGGACACGGGCCCTCATCCCACATGCTTCTCAGACAGTTCAAGGTCAGTGATGTGTGACTCCTTCCAATTAACTTGCATGTGGCCGACATGGGGGAGTGTTTTCTTCTTTCTTCCCCGTCCGTTGTGTGCTTCTGTGATATGCGCTATCTGCCCTGTGGTCGGTCTCCTCGGCATGCCTGTGTTGGTCTATTCTTGGACAATGGCTGTATTCACCGGCTTCTGTCGTAGGGCTGTGGTTTCGGAGTTGGAATGGAAGGTCATTCAGTGCTGTCTGCTCTCCCTTGTGTGGGCGGCAGGCTGCCTTTCCGCTCTGCGTTGGGCCTTGTGTGTGAATGTTATTCTTGGGCCACCTGTTGTCGGTCCCCGGGCTCTTTGGTGTTCCGTTTTATATGTCTTGTTCATATGTGCAGGGTGGTATGGGTGTTTCAGTGTGGTACTGGCGTTCCTCTTCCCGAAGGAGCCCTGCTTCTCCTAGTTGGTGTTGCCGCCGCTGTGTGCTACGCCATGTTTGTTACACTGGGGTGTGTCCTGCTGTTGCGTGACTTCACTGACATGTGTGCGTCGGTTGTGTGGCGTTGGGTGTTGTCCGTGAATTGGGCGTTGGGGACATGTCTGTGGCAGGCCTGTCACGTGTCATGTGCGTTCGGGGTGGGGCTGATGTGTGTGCTGCTTGGTTGTGTCCCTGTGTCTGTGTGCGACGCATGCATGGCGCTGCGGTTGGCCTCTGCGTTGTGCGCATGTGTGGCGGCGTCATCGCCGCTTTGGGGCCGTGACGGGGTCGTTGGTTCCTAGTCCCAGGTGGTGTGTACACATGTGTTACGCGATGTTACGATTTGGCCTGTGTGTCATATGTGGATGCAATGGTGGATGTGTAGTGTACACGCGCTGGTGGGGGGTTTTTCCGCCCTTGCACTGTGTGCGCTGTTTGCGTGCACTTGTTGTGTGTGTGCCTACCTGCGTCTCCGCGGTACGTTGCGTCCTTGGTGGTGCATCAGCAGGAGCATGGGGAGGGCCTGCAGTGCTGGATTCATGCTCGGGGGAGCCGCTTCTTCGTTGTCCGTGCTCGGCGTCCGTGTTACCGCTTCGGTTTGTCGTACGGTATCTCTTGGCCGTGGGAGCCGTTTGTTTGCGGCATCGTAATTTATGCGCCGGGCGGGACGTGTTTTCGTCGGACGGTGTGTGTCAGTTGGGCTGCGCCGCTACGTGTACGGGCGCACTTTGATGGCGGACGGTGTTGCTGGCTTGCCGGCGGTGTTTGGCCTACTTTTCGCATCGTAATTGGGCGGGCGTGTGGACTGCTGCGTGCCGGCGGTAACTGGTGGTTTTTGCATCCGCCAGCACGGCGGTTGTGCTTCCGCCCGCCATCGTAATGGGCCCCTTAATAATAATTTTGAATAATTATTGTAATACATTTTAAATTATTAAAAAATATTATAAATTACAAATACATCTATACACATAAAACAATAACATAAATAAAAATTAAATAATTATGTATAACAAATTAAAAAAATTAAATTTACTTTTAATATTTTTAAAATTAATTATATACTATATTAACTAAAATAATACAAAAAATATTAAATAGCGTAGGGAATAAAACTACTATTACAACTCCCAAAAAAACAACACTAAGAAAAATGTTGGATAGCGTAGGGGTAAAAATTACTATTCCCACTCCAGCGAGTGTAACAGTAGGGAAAGTGTTGGATAGCGTAGGGGTAAAAATTACTATTCTAACTCCAGTGAGTGCAACAGTAGGGAAAGTGTTGGATAGCGTAAGGGTAAAAATTACTATTCTAACTCCAGTGAGTGCAACAGTAGGGAAAGTGTTGGATAGCGTAAGGGTAAAAATTACTTTTCCCACTCCAGAGAGTGCAACAGTAGGGAAAGTGTTGGATAGCGTAGGGGTAAAATTATTATTCCCACTCCAGGGAGTGCAACAGTAGGGAAAGTGTTGGATAGCGTAGGGGTAAAAATTACTATTCCCACTCCAGAGAGTGCAACAGTAGGGAAAGTGTTGGATAGCGTAGGGGTAAAAATTACTATTCCCACTCCAGGGAGTGCAACGGTAGGGAAAGTGTTGGATAGCGTAGGGGTAAAAATTACTATTCCAACTCCAGAGTGCAACAGTAGGGAAAGTGTTGGATAGCGTAGGGGTAGAAATTACTATTCCCACTCCAGGGAGTGCAACAGTAGGGAAAGTGTTGGATAGCGTAGGGGTAAAAATTACTATTCCCACTCCAGAGAGTGCAACAGTAGGGAAAATGTTGGATAGCGTAGAAGTGACAAATAACATACTTATAAATAAATTAATTTTTTTAAATAATTAATGAATTATTAAATAACTCTAAACTATTTACCAATACCAATAAATATTTATTAAAAACATAATTACCAATAGAAAATGTATTAACAATAAATTAATAATAAATACCAATAAATAATAATTAATCAATATTAATTACTAAATATGAAATATTGAACAATAAAATATTTTTTATAACAAAAAACATATAACTTATTAAAACTTAATTACCAATTAACTAATATTGAACAATTAAATGCTTTTTATACCAATAATAATAATAATTAAACATTAATTATCAACTAATAAATAATTCTTAATATATTAATTACATTTATCAATAAATAATATTTAATAATATTTAATTACTAATTAATGATAAAACAACAATAAATTAATTTTTAGAACCAAAAATTTGTAATTTAAAAAAATTACCTATTAATAATTAATATCCAATAAATTAATTATCAATACCCAAAAATAAATTTAATAATTACTTAATTAGATTTCAATTACTTCCAAAAGTATTCCCCTATAAACGCACAACACACTTAATCAATTAATAAAAATTAATAACTAATTAATAAAAATGAATTACCAATTAATAATTGATTACCAATTAATTAACAATAATATAATCATCAATACCAAGTAATTAAAATAAATTATAAATTAATTGCATTTAAATTACATGATGATTAATTAATCAATTAATAAAAATTAATCACCAATTAATTAAAATTAATCACCAATTATTGATTAATTAACAATTATATAATTATCAATAACAATTAATTAAAATAAATTATAACTTAATTACATTTAAATTACATGATAATCAATTAATCAATTAATAAAAATTAATAACCAATTAATAAAAATTAATTACCAATTATTAATTAATTAACAATAATATAATTATCAATACCAATTAATTAAAATAAATTATAACTTAATTACAATTAAATTACTTCCCACCCTATTCCCCTATAAACCCACAACCCGCTACAGAACTTAAACGCAAAAAATAATTAAAATCAATTTATAATTCCTAAAAATTAATAATTAATTTAGTATAATTAAATTACTTCCCACCCTATTCCCCTATAAACCCACAACCCGCTACAGTACCAAAAAAAAAAAAAAACTTACAAAAATAAATTTATTAACATATAAAAATTGTATACATATATTTTTAAACAATTAAAACACGTAACAAAAACACATATAACACATACATATTAAAAACAACAAAATACATAACAATAATACAAATATCGATATTAGTAACATCGATATTAGTAACATCGATATATTTGATTTCGATATTACTAACTTCGATATTATTGACATCGATATTAAGTAATTCGATATTACTTACCTTAGGGTCGATATTCTGTCCATCGATATTCTGTCCCATCGATATTCTGTCCCTTCGATATTTAAACTTCGATATTATGGTATATCGAAATTTTATTTTCGATATTTTGACTGCCGACCGTTGTCCCCACCCAGCACCCACAGAATATCTACCCATTGGGCCAGTACCCCCTGACAGTGAGGCCTTGAAGCTGGATTGGTCTGAGTTGGGAGAATAAATACAACCTGGAAGCACCTGGTTGCCATCTAAGCGGCCTTCTCCAAAGACATATCTGCCTTCGTTGTCGATTGTTGTCTTGAGTGTCTGGAAGGGTGTGACAGGGCGTAATCAGATCAGAGTGCCGTTGCAGATCTCAGTAGGTGAGATGAGTTTCCTGTAGGGAGCTTATGTGTGCATTTTGTCTTTTAATGTTGGAGTAGACAGTGTAACGGTGGCGTGCAGTGTGCATGTCCCTGACGTTAAGAGTTAAAATCCTAGTCTGAGGCCGGTGTGCCATGCGGTAAGGATGTGGTTTTGTAAGGCCAGGCTGTGTGTCACTGTGTGGCCTACCCGCTGCCCACCCCTTCCCATCCCACTTATTCGGGCATGTGCTTTGGGATGCTTGTGCTGCAAGGGGAGTAACTACGCTAACGTATGAACAAACTGGAACAGTTCCATGTGCCTGCAGCAACCGGCTGGTCAGTGTCCTTTTTATTGGCATCCTTCAGAGCATTATGGGTTTATGAGTAACGCTATGAAACAGACTAGCATGTAGTCAGGTGAGTGTATCACTTTCCAGTTCCCAAGCACTGGCATGTTACACATTTCAGTTCAGTATCCCTGTGCACTTGTTTAGCATACTGTTGGATGTGTATCGCGCCAATACAGGTTTACATTCTGCTAGTATTTTCTTGCATATTGCACGTCAGTGAACTTTTATGAACGCGTATCATGTTTGGTTTAATTCATGCATTGATTTAGTATTGCACTCCAATAAGGATTCGTATAGCTAACTCACAACTTCACTCAGCATGGTTTTGAACACCATTTGTTTGCAGAGTTCATTTTTAGATATTAACAGGCTTGTCACCATACATTGTTTTCAGTGTGTTTGCTGGTACTGGCTTCGCTTGGCATGTATAAGCATTACACTTGGAAAAGATTGTGTTAGCTACTTGGGCAATGGTTGTCAACAGGCACAGATAGACATGCTCACATCATTTTGGGAATACGGAAACCACATAACAGCAGCCATTGGCTATTGTAAAAATGTATATATATATATTTTTATTTGCCAATCAGAGTGTATATTTCTTTATATTTGTACTTATAGAATTCACTGGTGATATTAAAAACAGCCTTTGCTGAAGGATATTTGGTATCTGAAATGCACTTGGTATGGCAACTGGCACAAGAATAAATAATTCAGGATTATGGATTCGCATTACAATCAATACCTTTACTTGAAGAATAAAGCATTGTATTGATTTACATATCACAATTCATCTTATTGCTTGAAAACTATTGATGACATAAAGAGAATGGTTAAGCTTTGGCTTCAGCGCTGTGCATCGTGGCAGTCCGTTTAGTTGCAAGACAAGTGACTTCTTGTTTATATTACCACACACTTGAGAGCCGAAGAGTGCAACCACAATAGCATGCTAACCGGATTCACTAGTATAACCATCAGACATAATTAGGTGTATATACAAAAATCTACCCTGTCTGTTCATAGCCATGCAATGACTCCATATTTAGATATTAAATTAAATCCTAGAATAATCTCGGACCACAATGCTCATATCCTTTATATCAAGCCCTGCTCTTCAAATCCTGACTTTCCCACCCTGTTTGATTACGATTGCAAATTGCTTTTGGATACCTCATAAACCATCTTCATGGAGGATTCCCTTAGAGAATTTAACAATATCAATCTTGGCTCAGCAGCCATATAATATAATACAGGATATTTTGAAAGCACTTATAATTGGTAAGACTCTAAGCTTTGCCATTTAACTGGGGAGAGCTGAACGAATTATAAAGGCCTGCTTTTAAGAGCATCCGTTCTTCCTCAGAGTCTGCACGTGATGATACAATGGGCCCGGCTCTCGACACCTCCAACTCTGAATAGTGTAAAACCACAGAGTCTTTGAGTGATCAAGTGGGGGGAAGGGCATTGGGAAGGGAACAGTAGGGAAGGAGACCTGTAAAATAAAAGTTTAATAACAAAGTAACAAATAAAAATCACTTTTACTGAGAATAACCATACACTGAGTAGTAACACCATGAGCCTCTGGTGATACTGGCTTCAAATATCCAATAATGAGGTTTGATATGCAATGATTCCTGTGGAATAAATCAAGCCTTGAATTTAGACCACATGTGCCATTATTATTTTCCAAAAGTATCTTAGCAACACAGTTTCATCGGAACTGTATTATTCCTTCATGCGTTTCATTATTGATCCATCATAATGAACGTTATCAACAATTGTACACAACAAATAAAACACCCATTCGTATTGGACTTCATACATAAAAATGCTAGATACATGTAATGCACCAATCATACATAACCGAATTGTGCTATTACTACACACCCGACTTGTTAGAATGTCACACGCCTCATCAAGATTCCTCTTTCTCTCCTTACCCTACAGAGTATGGCCTACTCTGACAGCGTATGCGATGTGGGCTTGCAATGCGGAAGAGGTCGGCTGCTTGAACTGTTGCCGGAGCCGGCTGCTTTCAATCACAAGGAGGATCCAGTGAGAATTGGGAAGCAACGCCTCCGATCAAAGGAAATGCCCCGCAGATGCCAAAGCCGAGACGGAGGAGAAAGAGCTCCACACCTGAAGCACTCCGAGGGAATAGTGATCGTTGAGCTCAGGTTGTGGCAGGCTTTATGAGGCCTGCCACACCCAAGACGGCCGCCACCAAGAGTCATGGGACATGGTGTCCAAAGTGACTTCAAGTACCTAAAAAGATAGAGAAAAACGCCATGAGACCCTGCCAAATGTAACACAGAGACATTCATGGATGAGGGCATGACAGCCGCAAGGACCAACACCAAGATATGAGGGAAAACATCAGGCATTAGTACAAAACACACACACTAAAACAAGCATTGCTAAACACACACATGTCTCAATGTCTGTAGTAGCACACAGACCTCCAATGACCAGTACAGGCCACCTCATGTGCTTCCCACACAGAGGTTTAGCACATAAAGGTAATGATACACAGGTATGCACTACAGAGATACGTTGGGCGTGCCCTAGACCGCTCACCGCCCTAGATCTGACAGTACTTCCCACTCCAAAGCGTGGTCTAGGGCCCGGATTCTGAGGATAACGGAGGTGGAAGCGTCTCAACAACCAGGAAGCATGGACATTCCCAGCAGGTTCCCAGGAGTCATTTTCAGGCCCATACCCTTTCCACGACACCAAATACCATAAAGAGGAGCCCCTGAACCTAGAATCCAAAATGTCTCATACCTCATACTCCCATTATCCAGGAATCAAAAGAGGAGCAGGACGTTCTGGACACAGAGCACCCGCTGCCTTCAGTAGGGATGTGTGAAATACTGGATGAAATCGTAAGGAAGCAGGGAGCTTTGGCTTGTAAGTGACAGGGATTACTTGCCGAACACTTCATACAGTCCTATGTATTTGGGATGGAAAATATTCTTTGTCTTAGAAGGTGGAGTTTTTTGTAGAAAGCCATACTTTATCTCCAGGATGATATATAGGACCTGGCCTGTGATGTTCATCATACTGATGTTTGTATTGCTTATTTGCTTCATTGAGGTGCTGTTTTAATTGTTTGTGCACATGACGAATGTGCATTACTGTGTCTTGTACTGCTGGTGTATTGGACATTGACTTCGGCAAGGTGACTGGCAAAGTGTGAGGATGATAGCCATATAGTCCAGCAAAAAGGGATGTACCTGTGGAAGAGTGATAAGAAGTACTGTACGCCAACTCAGCCATCCAAAGTAAATCAACCCATGAGTCGGCAGCATCCGCTGCATAGCAATGCAAATATTGTTTTAAGGTCTGATTCAGTCGTTCGGTTTGTCAATAAGTTTGAAGGTGGTAACTTGTCGACATTGTGGATGAAATATGTAATGTTTGACACCATGTTTGCCAAAACTTGGCTGAAAACTGATACCCTCTATCGGATAGAATTACATTGATAACCCATGAAGGCGTACTACTTGTTGAAGGAATAGTTTTGCTAATTGACTAGAAGTTGGTAATTGTTTACATGCAATGAAATGAGCATACTTAGTGAAAATGTCTACAATCACCAGAATGACTGAATGTTGCTGTACCATAGGCAAAACTGTTATAAAGTCCAATGAAATGTGTTCTCAAGGGGAGGATGGAGTGGGCAGACGTTGTAACATCCCTTTAGGTTTACTATGATCTGCTTTACTTATTGCGCAAGTTTCACAATCTTGGACCATTTGAATAATATCTTTTTTTCATATTGGCCTACCAAAACTGTCTTTGCATATTGTCAAACGTTTTCTTGGGCCCTGGGTGTCCAGCCATTGGAACTGAATGCAACCAGTGAAAAGCTGTTTTTTGCAGTTCTACCGTGGGAAGATACACTAGTCTCGCTACAGTTTGTTTACTGTCTCTATTGAACCATTCTGACCAGGAAGTAAGAGAAAATTGTTCACTGATTTTTATCCAAAAATTGTTCTGCAGATAAAACACATACAACTCTAGTAGGAGCAATGATGGACTGTGGTTGACTTGTGGAACTGTGTAATGAGGAATCTTTTCTGGAAAGAGCGTCAGCTTTGTTATTCTCGAGCCCTGGTCTGTACGTAACAAGGAAGTCATATTCTGCAAAGAACATCATCAAGAGAAGCTGACAAGATGTCAAAACTCGAGCGGAACTCATAAACTGTAGATTTCTATGGACGTTATATACTGTGACCGTGAACTTTGCCCCTAACATGTAATGTCGCCATTCCTTGCAAGCATCACCAATGGCTAACAATTCTTTTTCCGCAATAGTGTAATTTTGTTCCGCACTGTTCAATTTTCATGACATATAGGCCACTGGGTGGAGCTAGCCGGTATTGTGATTTCTTTGTGACAAAATGGCACCGATTGCAACCTCAGAAGCATCAGCTTCCACAATAAAAGGTTCATTGAGATCTGGATGCGCTAAGATGGGTGCAGCAGTGAAGGCTGTTTTTATTTGTTGAAAGGCCTGTGACCACTCAAATTCAACCTTTCTACATAACAACCTTGTAATGGGGGATACCAATAGAGAGAATTGATCAATGAACCCCCGATAAAAATTGGCGAAGCCAAGAAAGCATTGTACGTCTCGTACTGATTTAGGAATGGGCCAATCGGACACTGCTTGAATTTTTCTTTCGGTCATTCGCATTCCAGAAGAAGTCAGAATAACTCAGAGAAATTCAACCTGTGTAACATGGAAGTCGCATTTACTTAACTTGCAATACAATTGATGTTCCCATAAGGTATTCAGAACCTTTTTTACATGGACTTTATGGATGTATACACTTTCTGAATATATAAAATGTCATTGATGTACACAATGACAAAAATGCCCAGATTTTCTGGTACAACGTTGTTTCAAGAAAAACTGGAATGCCACAGGGGCATTGCAAGACCAAAGGGCATTATGAGATATTCAAAAAGACCATACCGTGTTTTTAAAGTGGTCTTCCATTCAACTCCGTCCCTTATTCGGATCAAGTGATATGCACTTCTGAGGTCTAACTTAGTATAAATCACCACCGTTTTTACTTGATCCAATAACACCGGAATAAGGGGTAGAGGGTATTTGTTCTTTATTGTGATCCTATTTAATGCCCTATAATTGATGCATGTTCTTAGCTACCCATTTGCCTCTGGGATAAAAAAAAGTGGAGATGCTGCTGGAGAGCGTGAAGGACATATGAAGCCATTCTCCAAATACTGGTCAAGGTATTGCCTAGAGTGTTGATTCTCTGTTTCTGAAAAAGCATAAATACGACAGTTTGGAACACTAGATCCAGGTACCAAGTCCATCTGACAATCATATGCCCTGGGTGGTGGTAACATGGCCACTTTTGTTTCACCAAAGACATCAACGAAGTCAGAATATTGTGGAGTCAATGCTATATCTTTTTTCGGCAGCCGTGGCAATATGTCAATGTAAAGCAAACACAAGGCGATAATGGACGGAGTGCTGAAACTTTTCAGACACTCACCCCCAGTCACAGATCTGGGTTGAATCCATCATCGTTCTTTAGCTCACTTCGCCACCTCAGTTCAGACCCAGCTGTATGCAAATCAGGCTTGACCCTGTGCCTCATGGGAACAGTCCATCCCGAACTGCCAAGCCAGGTCTTCCCTGAACCAGAAACAAGCATCCTGGGACCAGTTTCGGGCTAACAGCCCTCATCAGCCAGGCTAGTTTGAATCCAGTGGCAAAGTGAGCAAGGGACCCACGTCTGGGCATACCCTGCCAACTTAGGGCGAACAAAGCAAACAAGGAGATAATGGACGGAGTGCTGAAACTTTTCAGACACTCACCCCCAGTCACAGATCTGGGTTGAATCCATCATCGTTCTTTAGCTCACTTCGCCACCTCAGTTCAGAGACAGCTGTATGCAAATCAGTCTTGACCCTGTGCCTCATGGGAACAGTCCAGCCCGAACTGCCAAGCTAGGTCTTCCCTGAACCAGAAACAAGCACCCTGGGCCTGTTCCCATGAGGCACAGGGTCAAGAACGATGATGGATTCAACCCAGATCTGTGACTGGGGGTGAGTGTCTAAAACGTTTCAGTGCTCCGTCCATCATCTCCTTGTGTTTGCTTTGTTCGCCCTAAGTTGGCAGGGTATGCCCAGACGTGGGTCCCTTGCTCACTTTGCCACTGGATTCAAACTAGCCTGGCTGATGAGGGCTGTTAGCCCGAAACCGGTCCCAGGATGCTTGTTTCTGGTCCAGGAAAGACATGGCTTGGCAGTTCGGGCTGGACTGTTCCCATGAGGCACAGGGTCAAGACTGATTTGCATATAGCTGTGTCTGAACTGGGGTGGCGAAGTGAGCTAAAGAACGATGATGGATTCAACCCAGATCTGTGACTGGGGGTGATTGTCTGAAAAGTTTCAGCGCTCCGTCCATCATCTCCTTGTGTTCAATATGTCAATGTACTCTGTTATTGATCGTAGCTCTGGCTTGGGTAAGACATTGTTTTAGACAATGTACTGACTGAAAGCGAAGTTCTTGTCTTTGCCAATCAATAGATGGATTATGCAAACAAAGCTATGGCATTCCAAGTATAAACCCATATTGCGGAGCTTGGATGATGTCAAATTGCAGTGTTTCTTAATGTATTTGTTCTGTGGCATCTCTGCAAGTCACATGGATCAGAATGGTTTGCATAGTCACAGGACCCCCTGATAATATTTTTCCATCCACTGCTTGCACTATTTCAGGTATTTCACTCTTAACACATGGGATCTGTAACCATTGAGCTGTTTCAAAATCAACAAAATCCCCAGTAGCTCCTGAATCCAACAAAACATGTAGTTGATGTTCTGCTACATCTAAAACTATTTTCACAGGCAACCGAAAATGAGCTCTGTAGTTCGTCACACACGGGTTAACGGAATGGAAGGCAAGCATACCCAAAAGATCCCCTTCTAAACATCTCGGGCAAATTAGTTTTCCGTCATGGTATCCACTGGTGGCACAAGTTTCTTTGGAGCTAAATTCTTACTTTTAGGTTTTATTGCACATTCTTTTACAAAATGGCCCTTACGACCAAAGCACAGGAATTGTCCATTTCGTTGCCGAGTTTCTTTCTCATCTTTCGATAAAGGTTGTCGGATAGTTTCAATCTTCATTGGTTCTGACATTGTATCTGTTGTTATTTGCTGCACTCATGGTCATTCTATACGCCACCCTGTTTTTTCAGATTTTTTCCGTTCTACTATTCTCTCTGCTAATCTGTGATCCAAATGTAAAGTGAGGTTGATCAGCTCTGGACAAGAAGTTGGTTGAGGGTCTATTTGGACTAAAACATCCTTAAGTTCGTCTTTGAGTCCTTCATAAAACAAAGCTGGCCTTTTCTCTTCCGGCCAAGATGTCTCAGCTACCAAACGATTAAAATGAGATAAATAAGTAATCAAATCCTTATTTCCTTATTTAAGTTATAGTAATTCTCTATCAGCTAATAGTGTGACAGCACGATGATCGAAGACTTTCTCAAACTCCTCCACACACCTCTGCCAGTTAGATAACAGTGGACTATCCTGTCGATCAAGGGGAACTGCCCAAGTGGCGGCAACACCAGAGAGATAAGAAATTAAGAGTGCTATCCTGGACTGTGGATCAGGAAATGCAGTAGGGCGACAAGTGAAATGTAACTCTATTTCCGTAAGAAAAACCTGTACTTTGGTAGGATCTCCAGAAAAGTGTTCAGGAGCTGCCAACGGGATCTGTGTGGGAATGTTCACAGCAATGTTGGTGGGAGGCTGTTGATCGGACCGAGAAGATGGCACTGTGGTGTGAGGGAGAGCCACCCCTGCCCCTTATTGTTGTAATCTATCCACTTTATCTGAGAGAGCTGCAGTAGCATGCTTAGCCTCTGCCAAATCTCTCTGCATATATGTAATGACCTTCATGGGATCATCTAAGGTGGTCATTGTAAATCTCATGCAGACCGGTAGGAATTAATATCGTGGTTTCACTATTCTGTAAGAGCGTTCGTTCTTCCTCAGAGTCTGCACGTGATGGGCCCACCTCTCGACACCTCCCACTTTCAATAGTGTAAAACCAGAGTCTTTGAGTGATCAAGTGGGTGGAAGGGAAGAGGGAAGGGAACAGCAGGGAAGGAGACCTGTAAAATAAAAGGTTAATAACAAAGACACAAATAAAAATCACTTTTACTGAGAATCACCATACACTGAGTAGTAACACCATGAACCTCTGGTGATACCAGCTTCCAATTTCCAATAATGAGGTTTGATATGCAATGATTGCTGTGGAATAAATCAAGCCTTGAATTTAGATCACATGTGCCATGTTATTTTTCCAAAAGTATTTTAGCAACACAGTTTCATCGGAACTGTATTATTCCTTCATGTGTTTCATCATTGGACCATCATAATGAACGTTATCAACAATTGTACACAACAAATAAAATACCCATTCATATTTTACTCCATACACAAGAATGCTAGATACACGTAATGCACCAATTATACATGTCCGAATTGTCCAATTTCCACCCACCCGAATTGTTAGAATATCACACGCCTCATCAAGATTCCTCTTTCTCTCCTTACAGTACAGAGTACGGCCTGCTCTTCACAGCGTATGCGATGCAGGCTTGCAATGCGGAGGAGGTCACGTTGCTCACTAGTGTGGGAGCTGGCTGCTTGAACTGTTGTGGGAGCTGGCTGCTTTGAATCACGAGGAGGATCCAGCAGGAATTGGGAAACAATGCCTCCGATCAAAGGAAATGCCCCACAGATGCAGAAGCCGAGACGGAGGAGAGAGAGAGCTCCGCACCTGAAGCACTCCGACGGAATAGTGAGCGTTGAGCTCAGGGTGTGGCTGGCTTTATGAGGCCTGCCACACCCAAGGTGGCCGCCACCAAGAATCATGGGACATGTAGTCCAAAATGACTACAAGTACCTAAAAAGATAGAGAAAAACACCATGAGACCCCCCAAATGTAACACAGAGACATTCATGCATGGGGCATGACTGCCGCAAGCACCAACACCAAGATGAGAGTGAAAACATCAGGAATTAGAACAAAACACACACACTAAAGCAAGCATTGCTACACACAGATAAATGTATCAATGTCTGTAGTAGCACACAGACCACCAATGGGCAATACGGGCCACCTCATGTGCTTTCCCACACAGAGGTTTAGCACATAAAGGTAATGATACAGAGGTACACACAACAGAGATGCGTTGGGCGGGCCCTAGACTACGCACCGCCCTAGATCTGACACTGCTGTGGTGTTCTGTATCTGTGTTATGATGCTGTCCTCTGGAATGTAGGTATCCATGTTATGATGTAAAGATCTGGAATGTGGGGTGGTTGTCAATGTGGATAGGTGGGTAGGTGGGATTACATGCCAGTTGTGGTGGTGCTTCATTGTGAATGGGGTCTCTACAGATACAGTCTCAATAAATACGATCCTTTACATCTGAACTTGGAATGGCATTGTCCTTAGATCACACACCTGTATATGTTCTAATCTTCTAACAATAGAAAAAGTGTCCAGCTTTGATAGCCAATCATAATCTTATAACACATGCTTAATCTTTGAAATCTCTAAAATGCTGCTAAAAAAAAAGGATTTGGGACAGAGCTAAACGAGAGCTACAGGTATGACAGAGATTTTGTGACAAGAATATTGAGGAAATAGGGCATCTTTTGTCATTCCAAATAAAGGATAAAAAGTAGTTGGAATGCAATCTTGAATGTTAAGAATTCTGCATAGGTAGTGGTCTCCTGCTAATCAAATATAAGGGGAGCATTCAATCAGTTTATTCTAAGCTCTATGTAGAAGTGTGTATGGCTTCACAAGACCAGATTGACCACTATCTGAAAATGCTCCGACTGTAAGGGTAAACAACGCTGCAGCGAGAGGCTCTTGAGTCACAGAGAACCTGTTGAGAGGTAGATAAGGCAATCTCTCAGTTGGCAGCTGACAAAGCAGCAGGTCCTGATCTAATTCCTATGGAATTTTTCAAGGCTTTTCCCATAATGCTTCATGATGAAAATGAAGTTCTTATCCGTTGATCTCACTGACTAATACAGATTCCAAAATGTACACAACAATATTGTCTAATCATCTTGCAGCAGTTATTACTAGCTTGGTAGATCCTATGCAACATGGATTGATCCCTTCAAGGGACACAGCCTCTCAGGTTAATATGGCTATATCGGTCCTTGAGGTTACAAGTGCCATGGAAAGGCCCACAGAAATGTTAGATGCCGATAAAGCATTCCAAAGGGTCTCCTGGCATTTTGTATGGTCTACTATGACCATAATGGGTTTTAGTCCTAATTTCTTAAGCTGTGTCACTGTATTATATACCTCGCAGACTGCTCGCATTGTCTGTAAGGGTGGCTTCTCAGATATCATCTCTATTAAGAGTGGAACAAGGCAAGGCTGACCCTTGTCTTGACAGTTTTTTTACTGTCTATGTAGAGCCATATATCCAAGCTCTAAAAGCACTGACTGCCCCTTCCTCGTTGCATTACATCTGATTACTAGCCCATGATGACGACATTACAATTTTATTTTACTCTCCTTCTAGGGTCTTAGTAGCAGCTGAGCAGTGGTGGTGAAATTTGGCAGAGTGTCTGGGTACAAATTAAACATCCAAAAAGCACAGATATTTACCAATTTAACCCCAGCAATACCAGAGTCACACTTTGTTAAACCAGCAACATATTTGGGATTTCAAATATCCACAAATATGGAGGAATCTATTTGTGTCAATTATGATGCAATATATATAAAGTCACTCAAGACATTTAGAAATCGAGATAGACTCCACTTGGGATTCATTTGAAGGTATAATGTCATTAAGATTGTTATCCTGCCTCTGTACCTTTATCTCGTCAGGTCTAGCCTGCTCTATCTCCCGAAAGCTTTTTTTTTAAACGTGGAAGCAAGCTTGCAAAACTGTATTTGACAGTATAAGAAACTACATGGTGCAATCCATTCCCTTCAAAGTTCCCACAATCAGGGCAGAATGTCCCTTTAACCACTCTGGCTTTACTATATATTTCCTCTTTTGAAATTTAGACTTTCTGCGGTCATTGGAAGAGATAAGTGGCCCCTGGAGACGTTTTTCCAGACCGTGAATGCAGCAGCCTCATCACTATACCTGTTGTGATTAGAAGTCCAAATGCCAAGTGTACAAAACAAGGTATATTTATTAAAGCTTAGTTCCAGGTTAAGTTTCAGGTAATTCAAGAAGAATAAAGCAAAGCCCCACCAGGAGCAGCCTCCCTGCCGCTCAGCCTGCCTGCCATCAACTGCCACTCCACACACCAGCCAGGCACTCAAACATTCCATGAGGTCATCAGGCATTCTGACACTCACACTAGCTGAGCAGCAGAGAAGTCACAGCCAGGGAAAAGAAAGACACAAGTCAAATATAACATATCCCCCTTCCTTAGGGAAACAAAAAACAGAAGTGAAGGAAGGAAAAAAACATTTACATTGCATTCTAAAGACATTGAGATTAACCCCAAATAAAGACATTGAGATTAACCCCATCTCCCTCCCTTGGGGAAAATAAAGAAAAACGAGCATTGCGAGGGCAAGGCTCAAAACTAAGAGTATTGGGCACTAACCACCCAACAAAAATTGAGGCATTAACCACCCCACAACCTTACCGTAATAGGGTACTAACCACCCTAGACAATAGAACTGGGGCACTCCCCACCCCACAACCTCAACGCAACAGGATACTCACCACCCTTGACAATATCACTTGGGCACTCACCACCCCACAACCTCAACACAACAGGGTACTCACCACCCTTGAAAACCAGAACTGGGGCACTTACCACCCCACAACCTCAAGGCAACAGGGTACTCACCACCCTTGACCATAGAACTGGGGCACTCACCACCCCAAAACCTCAACACAACAGGGTACTCACCACCCTTGAAGACCAGAACTGGGGCACTCACCACCCCACAACCTCAACACAACAGGGTACTCACCACCCTTGAAAACCAGAACTGGGGCACTCACCACCCCACAACCTCAAGGCAACAGGGTACTCACCACCCTTGACCATAGAACTGGGCACTCACCACCCCACAACCTCAACACAACAGGGTACTCACCACCCTTGAAGACCAGAACTGGGGCACTCACCACCCCACAACCTCAACACAACAGGATACTCACCACCCTTGAAAACCAGAACTGGGGCACTCACCACCCCACAACCTCAGCATAATAGGGTACAACTTCACACACCACCCCAAAAACTATACTGGTGCACTCAACTTCACCACCCTACAACCTCCACGCAACAGGGAACACACATCCCTATGAATCCAAAACTGGGGCACTCACCACCCCATAACCTATACATAATAGGGACACAACACCTCCCAAATAACAAGACACAACACTACCCTAATAATAAAACTCACCAAAAAACTGAATTAAGTTACTGACTGCCCCCACAACCTCACCATGACAAGGTGTGTCACACCCATAACAGGTGTAAGAATCGGTAGAAAGAACACCATAGACTGACTGGGAGATAGCAACAACCCATACACACAGTACACCACCCCCATGCCCTCACCAAAAAATGGGTACACAGTGGCTGCCCTACAACTGATAAAAACCGTACGCACAAACTGGACCTAAAGCACACACACACTACAAGAGACATCCATTATAATGGCCAGCACTATAATTAAAAAGAAAGTCTTGAGCTCCGGTGAGCGGTCTCTCACCCGAGATCCTCACGCAAAGTGAAGCACTTGTCCATAAGCTCCATGTAGCTATCGCTGTGGCGCAGGTAAAAAGGATGTGCTATGTTGTGTAGCAGACCACCCCAACTGCAGGCAAAGTTCATGTCCTCCGGCCTCGAAGTTGCGCTTACTTGAAAAGCGTACACGCATCTCAAACTGAAGAATGCCACAGTCCGTTGCGCTTACTACAAAAAGTGTATTCCCATCTGAAACGGAAGAATGCCACAGTCCGTTCATGCGTGTTTGGCAACGCTGGACAGTGCAATTGGACAAATTCCAATCCTAAAATGGCGGCACGCAGCTTATGCTGGACTGGGGGGCTCACGGCACGTTAGTGCTGGAACGACATCTGCAAGCGCATCTGTGAGGACGTCAGAATGGCCACTGAGGTGCTCCTCACGACAACGAAGCAGGTAAGCAATACGCGCATTACCCGGCTCGCGCACTGTTTTTTAAAAAAAACAACTTGACAGTTAAACTGCCGACTGCAGCGCAGCGAAAACTAAAGTGGAAAAATGACTTTAACATTAAAATTCCCCACACAGTACCTCAGTAGACGGAGAAAGTGTGCCCCAAGTCACCCAAGACCTCAATCCTGGGACATCTCCAGCCTCAGACAGACCGCAGGTTCAGAGGCATCTCCAGCCTCTACTCTTTTAATCAGCACGCTGTGTCAGGTTTCCTCACACTCCCAAACAGCTCACCGGGGTGTCCATCAGCTCTCCCTGAACAGCTAACTGCCGGCAACTCTCGAGCACCAGTCACCACCGCCAAACCAAACCAGCAGGGCCTGTGGAAGGGACAGCTGGGCAAAAGCAACTCCTCCCATGCAGTAGGATGGCAGCAATCTCCACAATAGCTGCACGAATACCGGCAGTGGAAGGTCAAACACCCTGGGCTGCAGGCTGTCCAGATGATGAGGGACACTGGTGGGGCTTACCAGGGCGTTCCCGTTACGTTTCCTTTTCTTTTAAGGTATCTGCAGTTCCAATGTTTCCTTAGTTCCAGTAATCCCATCCTCGTCGCCAAAAAATGTTGTAATTAGAAGTCCAAATGCCAAGTGTACAAAACAAGGTACATTTATTAAAGCTTAGTTCCAGGTTAAGTTTCAGGTGATTCAAGAAGAATAAAGCAAAGCCCCACCAGGAGCAGCCTCCCTGCCGCTCAGCCTGCCTGCCATCAACTGCCACTCCACACACCAGCCAGGCACTCAAACATTCCATGAGGTCATCAGGCATTCTGACACTCACACTAGCTGAGCAGCAGAGAAGTCACAGCCAGGGAAAAGAAAGACACAAGTCAAATATAACAATACCGCTGAAAAGTCTTATTGTCACTGCCTGTTTTAAACATACTAGATTTAAAACACTTATGGCATTTCGTAAAATATGGCAGAACATAAGGAGACTTATTAATCTCTTGTTTTAATCGATACACACTGCTGGGATACAATCCCAACATGCCGTCATCTATACCCTTAATTTATCTATCCTTCTGGCGAAATTTTAATCTTAAGACCGTAGGCCAAATAGCTAATACTGGTGTTCCTGTGTCGTAGGAGGAGTGGCAGAGGAATATGTAATGCCTAAGCAAGGCATTTTTAGATGCTTACAGCACGGCGATTTTCTGAAGAACCTCCCTTCCAGGTAGCTCGATCTAGCACAGGATTCATTTTTGGAACACTTTATCAGGACACTGAGGAAAAGGGTTTGTACACATGCTTTACATTTTTCTAATAACAGCAAGGTACACAAATTCAATCTTTAAGCTTCTGAATAGATAAGGTACTTGGGTATTGCTATCCCTGTAGACGATATTAGACTGAGTAACATGTTTGCACAACCTATTCTTAATGCCTCTCAACTTGGAGTACATAATTTCAAAGTATTAAGTGATCTATACTCAGTCGCGGCTGGCATGACTCGCCGGTGGGGGGGTCAGGGGGTCGCGCGAAGAGGGAGTCACGCGGGGCAGGAGTCGCGCGATGGGGTGGTTTAATTTTAAATAATTTTTTTTTTAAATGTAACTTACCTTCGCAGCCTGCTCTGGTCTGGTCCCGCGTCGTCCCGCGTCCTCTCCTCTACACAAGAAGCAGCCAAGCAGGCAGCCTCCCTCCCCTCCCCTAAGTCCCCTAAGCCAATCACAACACTGCAGTGGCAGCGTTGTGATTGGCTGGGACGCCGACCGCACAGGGGTCTATGGGGAGGCCGTTTTCTCCATGCAGGCTGCATGCAGCATACATGGAGAAAACGGAGAGTGTGCAAGACTGGCCTGGGGCCGACCAAACAGTCAGTGCCCACAACAGTGTGTCTTTTGCACAACAGTGGGCAGGCCACTCCTCCCCTGCCTGGAGCAGGACCGCCCACCCGCCCGCCAACAACCAAACCCTTCTGCTTTCTCGCAGTGCAAGAAGCAGAAACATAAAATGGTATTCATAATACCGTTTTATGTTTCTGCTTCTCGCACTGCGAGGAAGCAGTGAGCCGCCCCTGTCTATTCTAAACTTACCATTGATAGCATAAATGTGCTCTTAGTGACCCAGTATGCACATGGCATGCTGGGTGTCCGTCTTTCGCTGCCACTGCACTGCACCCATATTTTTCCATCATGCCTACTCATCAAATTCTATTGGAATGGGGTTTGTATCTCCATAAATGCTTAATGAAGACTGATATTGATTGGAGCACTTAAAAGATTATGATAGGGCATTCAGCTAGGATCCCTTTTTCCACGGTGGGAGTTTACACTTTTACCATTATTGTTGCTCGACTAGGAATGTCACAGGCTTGACTTCAAAAAGACCCACCGAAGTCTAAAGCATAGTGGCAGAAATGAATATCTCTTTGTGCCCTGGAAATGTATATCATTCAAAACGACCTGCGTCATATCAAGCTTATGAGAATTTGGGATCCTATAATAATAGATGGGGACGCTCATTCCTGGTTACATCACCCAAATAATGGAAAACTATTTTGTTTTCATTGTCTATAAATTAATTTTGTAGTTTGATGTTCAGGAACACGCTTTATTAAGTATAACGCACAAAGAATTTTATTACGAATTTGAAATATATTGTTTTTAACTCCACTGAAGTTTGAAACTCTCCTAACAAAAAGATTTATTTATCTTTTGTTGCTATTTGATCATTACAACTAGTTGTTTAAGTTCATTGGCTATAGTTTTCCAACTCACTTTCCTCTCTACATGACTTTATGCTGGAGCCGAAAGATGTCAAATTTTGCTTTATTATAATTGTGACTTTGTACAATACTTTTGCATTTCTCCCTCCCATCATGACTCCGAAAAAGATTGTTTGATTTGATTAGAATTTATGTTTGTCAGAACCCCGTTCAGTGGGCCATGAGGCAAGCAAGAGCTACTGGGTCCAACCTTGAGGGTTGAGGCTTATTACTCTTACTGATAATCTGGGACCCGACCAACTATGGATCCTTAGCAATTGGGCCAAGTACCCCCTCTGCACTTGACTCTCAGTGGTAGCGCAGGTCCTGCAGTCCAAGCCCTTTCAGGATGGAGGTAGACACAGGAAGGTGAACAGAGGGTCACAACTTGAAATACGCTCCACAGCAATAAATGATTGTAGAGTCAAATGCTTGCTTTTATGAAAAAAAGAGCATTTATATATGGACACAAAGCAAAATACGACATTCGCAGACAATACACACAATCCCCTGAGGTCAGGGCTCTAGTGTTTCATAGGTGGGTCCCTGAATGCCACTCCCCTCTCACTAGCTGTAGTGGTTATTCCCCTTTCAATATAGGCGGCCTTCAGGTTAAGACCCACTAGTAGTCTTAGTCTCATGACGCCGACGACACCCAGCTGATCCTCTCCCTCACCAACGACCCCACCACCGCCAGAGCCAACCTACACGACGGGATGAGAGACGTCGCCGACTGGATGAGGAACAGCCGCCTTAAACTGAACTCAGATAAGACGGAAGTCCTCATCCTGGGCTCATCACCCTCCGCCTGGGACGACTCCTGGTGGCCCCCGGCCCTGGGCACCGCGCCCAAGCCAACGGACCACGCACGCAACCTGGGCTTCATCCTGGACTCCTCCCTGTGGATGACCAGACAAGTCAACGCCGTCTCATCTTCATGCTTCAACACCCTGCGCATGCTCCGCAAGATCTTCAGATGGATCCCCACTGAAACCAGGAAGACCGTCACCCAGGCACTCGTCACCAGCCGACTGGACTATGGGAACACCCTCTACGCCGGAACCACAGCCAAACTTCAAAAGAGACTCCAGCGCATCCAGAACGCCTCCGCACGACTCATCCTGGACATCCCCCGACACAGCCACATCACCGTGCACCTGAAAGACCTGCACTGGCTCCCCGTCAGCAAGAGAATCACGTTCAGACTCCTCACCCACGCACACAAGGCCCTCCACGACCTGGGCCCAAAGTACCTCAACGACCGCATGACCTTCTACACGCCCACACGCCAGCTACGATCAACCAGCCACGCCTCGCCACCGTACCACGCATCCGCAGAACCACCGCCGGAGGAAGATCCTTCTCCTACCTGGCAGCCAAGACCTGGAACTCCCTCCCCACTCACCTTCGGCGAACCCAGGACCATCTCTCCTTCAGGAAGCAGCTCAAGACCTGCCTGTTCGAGCAGTAACTTACCCCCTCCCCCAGCGCCTTGAGACCCTCCCGGGTGAGTAGCGCGCTCTATAAATGCCGTGATTGATTGATTGATTGATTGATTGATGAGTCCCTCTCCGACTCGGCATTAAAGTCAAAAGTGTTCCAGCACCGAAGCACCATCAGGCAGGCAAGTTACCCTGTGCCATCCGGCCTGTAAATCAGTCTACCCGTACAAGCAGCATCTTAGTGACCAGAATCTCTGAGTGTGCCCCCTTTGAAGGCGCTGAAGCTGCAGCGGCTGTCTCCAGTAAAACTTTCACATGCAGCCTGGTGGGGCCGCATTCGGTTGTGCTCGAGTTCCTCACACACGGTCTTGCAGCAGCATCAGCCAGGGGATTCTGAATGCTCCTCTGATGATGCTATTTTCCTTGGGATCCTCCCCACAGGCGGGGGGAGGTGTGCAATGCATCTGGTGCTGGTCTTCAGTTGCAGGATGGGCCTGCTCGGGTCACCATAGCGGCCTCCTTCCTCCTCTGACGGTCTCGACCAGGCAACGCTCCTTGCCTTGTCCCGTTGGCCCCCATGCTTTCCTCTGTACATGGGCTATGGCCCAATCATCACAGCAGCAACCTTCATGGTGGCCGCACCTGGCATATGGGGTCTCCGTCTTGGCACATGTGTAACAACCCAATTGGTGCAGCAGCCATCTCCTCACACATCGCTACAGGGATCTAGTTGCCGGGATCCCCCAGCGGACCTTGCTCCCTCCAACGCTCTACTCTCCCTCATAGGGCACACTGGTCTTGGCAAGCAGCAGGTGCTGGTGCTCCAGAGGCAAGTGGTCTTGTAGCCACAGGGTGATATCCCCTCACCCAGCCGGGAGACTGCAAGGATTTGGCGCCTAGTCCTGGTCACCGGCAAATGTCTTGTAGAGCATCTCCTCTTTGCACAGTCTGATTGCCTGCTTGTCAGTTGACAATTTTGGGGGCCTCAATCTCCCCTTTTTATAGTCCATTTCCAGGCACTAAATGTGATTTAGAGTCTTAGTCTTTGAAGTTTATGTTGAGGGTCTGCTTCCTTTTGAAGTGCTCTCTCTTCTACCCTGCCCTTCCTCCAGAAAGCAGTCTATCACAGCAGGAGTGAGTCCACATCTGATAACCCTTCAACACAGGCCATAAGAATGACTAGAGGTTCACACTTGGATGTGAGCCACAGTGATATGTGTATCAAAAGGTTACTGCAGAGTGCTCAGGCCCCTGTTCAGTGACCTTTCTCTGAATCTAAGGGCACCCTTTCAAGAGTAATGAACAGCCTGGCTCTCTCTTCCTCCAGTGTGTCCCACCCAGATTACAGGAATGCAGCAATCCATAAATCTTTCTGGGGATTCTTCTACCTCCTCTGCTCATGCTTCTCCAATCAGCCCTGGGTCTCCCAAAATGAAACCCAAAGTCTTCCTTGTATTTACAATTCACAGGCACACAAACAGCCAGCACATGCATATAGCAAACAAACACTGCACAGCACTACAACCTTCATGTATTGTACCATTCACAGACACTCAGCACATGCGTATAATATACACACACTGCACAGCACCGTATTATTCCTGTATTGTACCCTGAACCCCAATCCCTTACTCCTGTGCTCCAAGCCCTTAACCTTATTCCACACACCCTTAACCTCATATTCATAACCCTCAGTCCCATAGTCTTACCCTATACCAAATACCCTTAACCCCTAACTCTTTACACCTTAACCCATAAGTCTTTAATCTCTATGCCTCAAACCTCTAACCCTTAATTCTACATCCTCACAACCTTACCCTTGTATCCTAAACCCTTCATGATATGTCCTTAACTCTTTTCCCATTATACTTTACCCTATAACCTTACCCCATATCCTCAACCCCTTTTCCCTATTCCTTTAAACCCTATACCCTAAACATTTAGCCATATATCCCACCCCCTTATTCTTGTTTCAGAAACCCTTAATCCCTATACATCAAACTGTCAAACCTTAACCCTTCACTCTAAACTCTTAACACTATACCCTTAACTGCTAATTCCATACCATTGACGCTATAGCATTAACTCTTTACCATTATTCCTATACACTAAATCCTTATCCCTATACCCCAAACCTATAATCCTACACCTTTACTCTTATAAACCTAACTCCTAACCCTTACTCCCTATACCCTTAGCCCTGTATCCTTAACGCTTAATCCATACACCTCAAAGCCTTGACGCTATACCCCAAACCCTAAACCATAAAAAAAATTCAGTCGCAACTATACACCCTTAAGTCCCAGCTCTTACCCCCTTTTCTACAGTCCTTGGGAACAAACACTCTGGGAAGTTTTCCTTTTTCAACTATCTATTTTTATAACTCACAATTGGGAAGTGGACTTTTTAGATGTGCTGCTTTGAGGCAAACCCACTACTGCAGACAACTCTACACTTGAGCACTAAGAGGCTAATTTCTTGGTGAACATGCACTATAAAAGCACCGCACAACATACATTTATAAGCACTACAACGTTTTTTACTTCTTTGTTATAAAAAAACATTAGGAATTTGCCTTTTGCAACCAAGAAAAAAGCAGTGTTTTCGCAGTGCTTGCTGATTTTGGTCTATTGTTTGAAATTCAGGTCGCTAAGACCAGCACAAGGCTATGTTTGAAGTTTTTGTGTAATTGTCAGGCGGCATGCAGAAGATGAAACGGCAGTGATAGTACTCTGTGATCGTGGACACGTCTCCAATGATATATGGGGCGCTTGATAAGAAAAAGGGTGCATTTCATGTGCTTGTGAGGATTGTTTGCAACCTGGATTTTAGACAACTGCCCTTTATGCTTCAGCAGCTCAATGACCCCAAGAGATTATACATTAACTTGAAGTAAGTTACAGCTCCCAAAGCAGCCTTGAAATAAACGGAGAACGCTGTTCCAGAATTCTTCTTTTGATAAATGTACCAACTTATTATACATTCATTTTAACAACGAGCCGAAGACCGCCTTTTACCTGAGTAATAAATGGCTGGCTAATAATAGAACTTAGTTCTTTTTCTCTGTTTCCCTTTCTTTCATAAAAAAAAATTATAACAATTTACTTTCAGCAACTATATAAGACATCTTTCAATGAATTTTACAGTGTGTACCTCACCAGGGCCTATTTCTTATTTGATATATATTTCCCATGGGTCAGTTTATGACTGCCAAGACGGCTGCTGTGATAGACACCAGAGCTCAAATGGCAAGTAAAACAACGCTGAATGGGACTTTTGATGGCCCACTGGCGAGAACTATGGGCACAGCTTAAAAAAGCTCATAGCCACCTTCTATGGTTTAAACAACAACAGTTTGTAACTGCTCTTTTGCCTCAATACTATTCTGATGAATTATTTGTGATGGAATTATTTAGTGATGGTACCAAAGGCAATGGATTTCAATAATAAAGACTACAGGCCCGATTCACCAAGGGAAACTTAGACGTTTAGTTTAAACTTAGACCAAACACTAAGTTTACGACTTTGGGAATTCACAAAGGGCATTTCCGAATAGTATCTTTACGTCCGCACTTGGGGTGCCAAGACAGCCGCCCAAACCGTCATGAGCTCTTAGAAAGTGCCGACCACTCCTCCCCCTATTCTGTGGGCAGCCCAGCACGCCCCCCACCTACAGAGCCACGAGGGAAAAATAAAATGATAATAACACAGGGTTGTTATCATTTGATTTTTCCTGTGGGGAGTCGCTCATCCTCCTTAGCGGAGGAGCCGCCGCTGCATTCACTTTTGCTAGCTTACGCCACTTTCTTGTACTGAGTGTTCATTCATTAGCTGTACTTTCACTCATTCATTCCTAGCAGGAGGCCATACATGGCAGGAAAGCTCCCATTCCTTCCTTAAACATCCAGTTCTTGCCAAAACCAGGTGGACATGAACTTCTGGTAACCTATATTTATCCAAGTACACCAGGTGGACATAGGCTCCCAATAGCCATGCTTTCATTCAATCAACTGGGAACAGTCAACTTGCTTAATTTTAGAATGTATGGTTTTAGGTTACAGTTCACTGTCATTCCCATGTAGATTCTGGTTAATTTGACTGCTTCAGACCCCTCAGTTTTGATCGTCTTTGCCCCACGGCCAAAGGGAAAAAAGCATTTGAGTACACCAGCCTCAAAGGAAAGTGATTCTTACCCTGCCCTCACAGCCTCTGTGAGGCAGAGCAGTCTGTGGGTGCATTTTCCTTGTATTTGTCTTTGGTAAAGGAGTGACCCCAAGTGCTACTTTAATAATGGTGTGGTAAATTAATACAGTCATAAATATTGTTTTTTTTAACATAACTTTATTGGCATATAAAGATATTACAAATCCGCAGCCTATATCCATAGAAACATTTTCCATTATCTACTGATCTTCATGCCATTATATAACAATTTTTAAATCCCCCAACCTGCTTTCACGTTAGACCAGCGCAACAGAAAAAGACAGTATAAACAATACCTGGTTATCCCTATGATGCTTTAGTCACCCCCATACCCATTGATCTTACATTCACACCTCCGGGTTGTAAGACACCCACCCTCCACTGGCACTCCCGGCAATGCATGTGGCTCTCGCAACTCAGACAGCATAGACGACCAGGCTAACAGGTCGTCTTCATGTTTTTCGTCTCTCTGTACATGTCTCAACCATGCCCCCTCTGCCGTCGCCCATTTACAAACATCCCGTAACCATGCATACAAGTGGGGGGGTGTGAGTCTAAGCCATGAAATAGCGACATGTCGCCTTGCCAACACAAGGCCCAATAGGATGAATTTCATGCCTAATTTCTTTTTTGCTGAAAATGGGAGTCATCCAAGTAACACCTGTTGGATCTCCATGGGAATTTCCCACCCCGAAGACCCATTAAGGCGGGTAAGTATTTCCTGCCAGTAGGAAGTCAGAGAAGGGCACGTCGACACTATGTGAATAAAATCGGCTCCTACTGCTTTATAGCATGGGCATTCCTCTGGGCGGGGAGCAGTGGCGTAACGAAACTTGAGGGGGCCCCCCTGCAGGGTACGTGAAGTGGGCCCCCTCCAGACTCAATCTGGAGCTCTCCGGCCGAAGTGCGGTGCTGAGGGGGCCCCCTGGAGGTAGGGGGCCCCCTGCACCGCAGGGGATGCGGGGGCCTGTGTTACGCCCCTGGCGGGGAGGATAAATGATGTGCACCATTCTCAGGGTGAGGTAAGTCTGATGTATAAAATTATATTGCAGAAGTTTGAACTGTGCATTAGAACTGACCATTCGAACTCCCTCATGGACCCATTCTCCTGCTGATGAGGGCTCCCCCAACAATGCATCCAATTTCACTTGTATAGGAAGCGCCGCTCCCGGTAAAACCTCACATAGAGCCTGAAAGAGATGAGATACCAATCAACATCCCTGAGCCATATACAACATGACCATTAAGATATTAGTTTTAGTAGTTCCTCAGGAAAGGACAGCCCACCTCTCACACAACTCTCTAAATTTTCTTGTATTGGAGATATTGTCCAAAACCGAGATTAAAGGAAGCCATCGCCTCCTCTCAGGTAATAAACCGTTGATCAACATATAGATCTCCCATCAAATGACAACCTCCACCCTTCCAATGCCGCACCAACATTGACTCGACAATGCAAGAGAAGGGTCACACCGTCCATAGTGGCATATCCAGTGCACATGGAGCTCTGCAAACCACCCGTCTGACAGGATCCTCCCATATGATCACTACATGCTGTATAATATAAGGGAGTGATGAGGGACTCCAGAGCCAAGCATTAAAGAGGGTCAGCAAAGGTTGTCCACTGTATGTGCCTGCTAAAAGCCATTTCTTCCAGTTGTCACTAACATTCATCCAATGGACTGTGTGTTGCAGCTGAGCTGCCATGTAGTAAAATTCCAGGCGGGGGACCTCAAGTCCTCCCTGACTCCACGTTCTCTATAAGGTAGTAAGTCTCACTCTCCTTCGCTTGGACCCTCACCGGAGGTCCACTATAAATCTGTCCAACGTCCGAAAATAATCCACTATAAATCTGTCCAACGTGCGAAAATAATGTTTGGGGACCACATAAAAGGCATGCTGTAGGGCATAGAGATAGCGCAGTAAGATTATTCATTTTTTATCACAATCCTGCCTATAAGAGACAGAGGTATGTCTTACCAGAACCTGATCGAACCACACCGCCGATGTTAAGTTCTAAATATGCCGGCGCCGTGTGAGCCAAACGAACCCCCAGAATACGAGCCCCCGAGGTCACCCAGGGAAACTCTACTTGAGGTAGTGTCCTCAGGCATTCCCACCAGTCTTCCCAATGGAATCAACTTAGATTTATTCGGGTTAATTTGGAGGACCAAGATATCTCCAAATGCCTGCAAAATCTTAAGTAGTATAGGTGCCGAATAAGCTGGTTGGTGAAGGTGCACTAAAGTGTCTTTGGCATAAAGGGAGACCACATGATTGGTCTCCCCAAAAGATATACCCCAGGATTACATTTTGGAGCGCAGGGTCTCTGCTAACGGTTCCACAGCATTTGTGAACAAAATCGGTGACAGAGGACACCCTTGACAGTTGCCCCTGTATAACCTAAATGAAGCTGAGACGATTCCCCCAGAACGTCTCCTAGCAGATGGAGCAGAATAGAGCAAGCGAACCCCTCGGATAAATCCAGAAACCAGCCCAATACCTTGCAGCACACGCCATATATTAGACCAGTTTACAAAATCAAAAGCTTGCTCTATATCTAGGAGCGCCAGAGCACAGTCATCCTCCAGGAGATGCGGAGCGTGCCACACATGTGCCAACCGCCACAAATTATGAATGGTACTGTGCTTCGAGATAAAACCGGATTGATCCACATGCATAAGGAGGGGCATGTAAGGAAGGAGACTGGCCACCAGAACCCTGCTCAGGATTTTTACATCGAGATTCAAGAGGGAAATCGCCCCATATGAGGCGGCAAATGAAGGGACCCTGTCAGGCTTTGGTATAATGACTTCCAGGGCTTCGCACATGGAGTCCGGTAGAAAATTGGTATCAAGCGCCTTATTATATACTTCCAGGAGTTGGTCTGCCGTTAATGCAGCAAATAGGCCTGGGCGGTGAACTCCGCTCCGCTGGCGGAGTTTGCAGAGTTTTCGGAACTCCGCGTTACGCGGAGCTCATGGAGATCCCAAAAACTCCGCCCCGCGTAGCGTAGTTTTTTTCCTCGCTCGCGTTCGTCAACGTCAAGTTGGCGAGCGTGGAAAATAAACCTCCCGGCGAGATTTCTCAACGTGGGTGGGTCAGGTTTCTCATTGCGAGTGGTCACGTATGCTCGCGACCGCTCGCATTGAGAAACTGCCCGTTTGCGTTGAGAAAGCTGCTGCTTGAGTAAAAATCTACTCGAGCGGCGGAAAGGAAAGCAGCGCCCTCTTGCGTTGTGCATGGTGCCGTTCGCGATGATTGCACAGTGCGGACAAGCATCCGGCACTGAAAATCACCGTGAACGGCATTTTTCTATCGCACTCCGCCGCTTGTGGAGCTCCGCGTAGAGCGGCAGAGTTTTTTTCCCACTTCGCGGAGTTTCGCCTAGCGCAACTCCGCGAACTCCGCCCAGGGTTAGCAGCAAACTTATGATAAAATTCTGCCGGCAACCGATCAGTACCAGGGGTCTTGGCAGGTTCAAGAGGTCTGATTGCCAAAAGGATTTCCTCTTTAGTAATCAAGCCATCTAGAGCCTCCACAGGTTCCAAGTTAAGCCTCGGGAGCTCAACTGATGCAAGAAAATGCTGCACTGTCTCCCGCGAAATAGTCATAAATATTGTTGTACAAGAATATTGTTATAAAAATAGGGTGACTGTAAACATGTCAGAGAACTTAATAGGAAAGCTAAATATATCTGTATTTTCTGTTTGGCAATGATATCCTATTTAAAAATATAGTATATTAAAATATCGTGGTGTTTAAGGTTTTTTTAATTAATGCTGTAAGCTTTATTAAGATGTGTTTTATGAAGTGTTAATTTTTGTTTTTATATGTATTTGTTATCAATTAATTGTATATATTTTTTTCGGGGTATTGGGTTATTTTGAGGGTTGGGTGGGTTTTGAGTTATTTTTACATTATTTTAAATTTTAGTCAATTCGCAATATTTTACATATTTTTATTTACTTCACTTTGGTGTGTGTTATGTATGTAAATGTTGTATTTTATACATATTGTTTTTTTTCAAATTTTTAGGGGTTATGGAGAGACTGCATCCAGAGTGCCTCCAGACCGCCACCCCCGCCAAGGTCTGAGCTCCAGTGGCGGCGGCCGTGGGGACAGCAGCTGTCAAAGGTGGCAGTGCCCCCATCAGCACCGCCGTGTGTATTATAACGTGCCTGTCCGCCGACCTTTTTATGGCGGGGACACTTCCATGAAAACGTCGGCGGAGAGGCAGGTTAAGGGCTACGGAAAAGGTCCCCACGGCAACTGAGCCTATGCGGCTTGTGACCAGGACCCATGTTGTGTCCCCCCATTGCCACCCATGATAACGTGCGCACTGTTACCCATGTACGACATGGTGCATGGCAACAGTGCACCTGACTTGCTGTAGGCGCAGCAGTGCAGTCGGCATTGGCTCCAGGCTCTCTTCTAGAGCCAAAGCATGCTACTGCCTTTGCTGCGCCAGCCCTGCAGTATTGTTGTTGTACTTCGGCAGTCGGGATGCCACTGGCTTGGCGGCAGTCTCCCGACCGCCGCCACTGCAGACTGGCAGTCTAACCGTCAAACTCGTAATCAGCCTCTTAGTTGGTGATATTTTTTATTTGTGCATTTTATCATGGTATTCTTCATATATATTCTGAAATACATTTTATTTTGGGGTTCTTTTTTAATTTTTTTGATTATTTTCTATATTATTTTATGTATGCATTTTATGTGTTATAATGCTTGTACAGATTGATGTTTTTAGGTTTTGGGGTTTTTAATCATTGCATCATTTATTTTGGGATTTAGTTTACATAGAAGAATTGTACATCTAAACCTCCACATTTTAATTTTAATCAATCACCAATGCTTTTGATTTTGGAGTATATTTGCTCACCCCTCCAAATGGGTATTGTTTATGCACTTTTATACACTTTACCCAATGTTGGTAGAACTGGAGTTAGAATAGTATATTTACCTGCCCCCCCTAATTTAAGCAATTTCCCAAATGTTTGGGCACATAGAGTTAGAAAAGTAAGAAAAGTAAATCTTAGCCCCCCCTACCACCCAATTTAATAATTTCCTAAATGTTTATGAGGCTGGTCCCAAATCTTACCCAGCCACTACCCAATTTATGTTTGTTCATCAATGTTTGTGGAATCGGTTGTTAAATAGTAAATCTTACCCCGCCACACCCCAATTTATGTTGTCTCACCAATTTCTGTGGTATTGGTCTTTAGAGCACATTTGCACCCCCACCCCCATTTACCCACTCTTCCCAATGCTTGTGGGACCTGAGTTATAATGGTATATCTTACTCCTCCCCATATTATTCATTTTCTCCAATGTTTGTGAGCATAGTTATCCTTAGCACTCCCCACCTTTAATGCAGTTTCTTCAGTGTTTGTGGAATTGGAGTTAGAAGAGTAAACCAACCCCCCTCTTATTTACACACTTTCCCTAGTGATTATCGGACTACTTTTAGAATAGCAAATCCTCCCACACCACTGTTAATTCGTGCACTTTCACCAATGTTTGTGGTATTGAAGTTACAATAATGTATTTGCACACCTATGCACTTTCCCTAGTGTCTGTGGGTCTGAAGTTAGAATAATAAATCCTAGATCCCCTCTGTTCCCTAGCCCCCAATTTATGCACTTTTCCCAATGTATGTAGAACTAGAGAGTAGTAAATATTTGCTTTACCAATTCACACACCTTCCCCATCATTTGTGAAACTGGAATTATAATAGCAAATCTTACAACGCTGATTAATGCACTTTCCAATATGTTTGTAGGACTGGTGTTAGGAAACTAAAATATCTTTATTGTAATATAGTTCCCACTCCCCATTTTATGCATTTTTCCCAATGTTTGGGACTTGGGTTAGAATAGTTAATCTCCTCCAGCCCCTCTATTTATGCACTTTTCTAATGTTTTAAGGAGTGATGTTATATTAGTAAAGTAGTAATTTAATATAGGTAAACATTTAAAAAAATACATTTTGCCAAAAAATTAAAAAACAATAAATAGTAATGAAAACTAATACATTATTAATCACCGAACAAGCAGTAGTGCATTGCAAAATGTAAAAAAATACAATGAATATAAAAATAACAGTTAATTTCATTTCAAAATAAAAAGTTGTACATTTGATAACTTAAAATGTTTTTGTAACGTTAAAGAATTATTTAACAAGGTTGTATAAAAATACAAATTATTGAGCCACACAATTGTCAGTGTAATGAAATCGAAATAGAGATACACAATATGGTACATTTCAGCTAAAATATTGCCAAAAGTTGTTTTTTCACATCAAAATTAATAAAACAATGCATAGAGGAACATCAACACAAATTTTCTTCTAAAGGAAATATTTAATAAATAATATTTCTGTATGTCAATTAAGTGTTGTGCAGGGATTTGAGAGATTTTCTTTATTATAGGGCCTGTAGAAGCTGTAGAGGTAGAAACAGCCGCGTTTAAGACATGTACAATGTTTCTGAATTCGATTTCAGCCTCTTAAGGAACCTGACTGTGGTCCTTTATGTTTTCAGTGGCTTCATTAACAGTAAATGTTCACCCATCGTTGCCACTGGGAAATATTTAATTTATTTCCAGTGCACTATTTTGTTTACAGTGTTTTAAGAACATGTTTAGCCCATATAAGTTAATAGTAGTTTCCCCTTTTGTTAGGTTGTATAGGTCAGATCACTTGACATTTTAAGATCGAAAAATTACATAAATGAAAAACAGATAACAAAATATGTATAGCTATGAGGATATGATACATTTAAGTTTGCTTTATAATCAAATAAATAAATGTTTTTAACTTACTGGTAGTCTTCTTGGGTCTGTAAGTTTGCAAGTTTTTTATACTGTCATTAAAAATCATCTTTGTCTTCTTAGGTAGTATTTTTAATCGCAACACTTTTAAACTGATTTATCTTCAATAGAAATATAGTTGAAATATGTCATGAGGCAGAAGTAAATGTTTATCACAAAATGGAGAGCTAGTGACAATGACACCAGTTGCACTCTCCCAAAATTAATACTCACACACAAAAGCAACTGAAATTTTTGAAGAGAGAGTAAAACAATGGATCCTACCATAGGAAAGAAGGTCCTTCCTTATAACTTTTGCATATCCAAGGATATTTGGATTAGATGCTTCACTCACTTTATCGTGACATGCATCATCATCCTTGCCCATCCACATCCTGGTAAGATGGTACCACCATGACAGACTCAACCAAAGATGGAATGGGAGTTCTTAGATTAAATCAGACTGGATTCAAAAGCAGAGATCTAAAAAAAAAAAGGTAAAGAGTTAAAAATACCTACAGGTATACCCAAAGCATTCCTTTATTCATAGAGTACCTGGGGTATGGATACAAAATTAATTGGGGTTTTATATTTAATGAAATCATTCAATTAAACCTCCTGTATTGATGGCAACATGTTTCGGCCCGCTCTAAGAGCCCATTCGGGTCTGCGGCCTTCATCAGGGCTATTGAATGTATCCCTGCTTTACTATGCATGCATTCCATGCACATACGTGAGGCATAACAATCTCACCTGTCTCGATCTTCTGTCCTTGAGGGTTACCTACGAGACATAAATGTATTTGCGGAGAGGTTAAAAGGTACACCTAAAACACTATGGGTTAGTATTTGCGTGAAAACCGTGGTCATAATCTAAACTTAGTAAGGATGTGTGGTGATTCCCTGGCCCATATTTGTGTTTGGATCGGGGCTTATTATTCCTGAAAAGGGGGACACCTCCCTTAGATTGAAAAGTGATCGAAAAATGCTGGATGATGGTATTATCATATAACCTTCTTGTAAGTCTGTGATCTCCGAGTTTAAAAAAAAAATAAAGTGATTTTTCGACAGATGGGATGCTAGGAATTCATATTACACATTCCATATTTAAATTTCTATCATGCAAAAATCATGCTTAGTGGTTAAGTGTTTTACAGGCAGTTGATGCACGCTCTTAGCTTACCCTTATTTTGATTCTCGCAAGGGTCATGCTATTCTGAAGAGTGGTGACGTCCTTTAGTCACACTCTTATCAAGGAAGCCAATTGTTAGATTTATAGTACTGAAGGACACTTGTTTCACAAAGAGGTATCAGTAGAGGTTCTAAAATACCTATTTTATATATGCATTTAATTCAATTTGTAGGCGTATCTGGCTGTGATATTAAAAGCTCCCACCAGAGGCCATGTATAATGCTTGTTTGAAATCCATCTGCGCATACATGATATTATCAAGATGCTCCTGCTATAGGCTTCATATATCTGGAGACTCATATCTGCATGAGCTCCAGCCTTTTGCAGTTTCTTAATAGGCATCTGGTTTGGTGTTAATTCTCCCGCCGAAGCCCATGTCTGTGCAATATATTTCGGTATACTATATACCGACAGAACACTAGGGTGATCCCCCTCATTCACGTCGTGTTGTGTGATGTCACCTGTTATTAACCCTGAGGGCGTGTCAACAAACCCAGCATTCATTATGTATATATTCATACTTCGTATATGCTGTGTATCACGGTGTTAGATCATGCACATAGCAACCCAGATACATAGGGGCCCATTAGGATGTCGGGCGGAAGCACTACCGCCGTGCTGTCGGAGGCAAAAACCACCAGTTACCGTCCGCCCGCCGCGGCCCACACGCCCGCCCAATTAGGATGTGTAAAATCAGAAAAACACCGCCCGTAAGCACGCGACGTCACCCGCCATCAAAGTGCGCCCGTACACGTAGCGGCGCCAGCCAATGGAGGCACACTGTCCGACGAAATCACATACCGCCCGGCGTACAAATTACGATGCCGCAAACAAACAGCTCCCCCGGCTAAGAGACACCGCACGAGATACCAAGGCGGAAACTCGACCGCACGAGTACGGACACCAAAAAAGCGGCCCACCCCGACATGAATCCTGCACTCCAGGCCATCCTCATGCCTTACCTGATGCAGCACCTAGGAATCAACGCGCCGCGGCGACGCAAGTAGGCAGACACACAACAAGGGCACGCAAACACCGCACACAGTGCAAGGGCGGAAAAAATGTACATGGCCCCCCCAGACACCCCTGTGTGGACAGGACACATCCACCACTGCACCCACAAATGTCACACCGGGCAAAATGAAACAACTCGCAACAACCGGGCACACACTACCCGGGACCAGGAACTGACGTCCCCGTCACGGCAACGCAGCGCAGCGGCGATGACGCAGCTACACATGCGCACAACGCAGAGGCCAACTACAGCGCCATGCATGAGCCGCACACAAATAACACAGGCACACAACTACACACACCACACACCAGCCCCACCCTGAATGCACATGTCACGTGGCATTCCTGCATCAGTCATGTCCCCAACCGGCAACTCACAGGTGCCAACATGACGCCACACAAGTGTACCGAACAGGGCAGTGATGTCACGCCAAAATAGGACACACCCTTGTGTGCATAACATGGCGAAGCACACAGCGGCTGCTACATCACGCCGCAGAATATGTACCTCGTCCGCAAAAGGCACGCCAGTACCATACAAAAATACCAATACCATCCTGCACCCAATACCAATACATGCAATACGTAACATGAAAAAACCCGGGTGCCTGACAACAGGTGTTACCAATTACAACACACACACACAAGGCCCAACGTATAGCAGAAACGCAGCGTGCCGCCCACACACGGGAAAGCAGATAGCACTGAATGGCCTTCCATTCCCACTCTGAAACCACATTTCGACAAAACAAGCCGGAGAATACAGCAATTGTCCCAACAACAAGCCAAACAGAGGCATGCCAAGGAAACCGTCCAATGTGCAGATAGCGCACAACATGAAAGAAAGTTCTGACCACAAAAAAAAATAAGACCACTCCTCCATGTGGTTCACATGCAAGTAATCTGGAAGGAGTCAGACACCACTGACCTTGACCATTCATAGAAGCATGTGGGATGAGGACCTGTGTCCTCCGCACAAGCTACTATAACCCAATCCCTGCCTCCGTACGACTATTCCAGATTTCCCAGCATCGTCGGAGGGTGCACTCTGCTGACTGCACAGCCGGCTGGAGCACGCCATCACATCGCCCTGTAGCAAAATGGCAGTCGCACCACACCTACCCAACTACGCCGGACAGATGCAGCTCTACATGGACAGCCTGCTACAGATAGTGGGCTGTGAAAACCTGGCCACGCTGAACGTAAGTTACCGAGTAACTTACCGCATCGCAATGTTCAGCTGCGTCATCCCCGTCTTCTACTGTCGGAGGTGTCCCTTCCACTGTCCTGTGGATTTATGTCTCTCCAACCCGGCATGTCCAAAGGCGGACCTGGTACAACTGTTCGCCCCCTGGACGCACACGACAGGATCTGTTCAGTCTATGGGGGCATGGCGTATGTGGCTGCAATCGGACACACACTGCAATGGGACATGTGTGCCTCCACACAACGGATTCTGGATCACAGTTTCATCGAATGTCATCCAACATGTCCCATCAGGCTCCTACAAGGGACAACTTACGATGAACACATTGACAGCCACCATCCGCTCCATTGGATGGCATCCATGTACAACACCAATGCCATGGAAGCCCTGCTGGAAGGTATCGCATACCTGACAACCTGTCAATTCGTCGGGCCCCGACGCAATACCCCCAATTGAACAATGATGTTCAACACCGTACCTATGCTTGGCTTTCGCACGGACTGGGCAGTCACCTGTACAACAACTATACCATACAACCTGCAACAAACACCACACTATCAACTCCACTGCCATGACATCGGACATTTTTGGGACATTCTCTCTGTTCCTCACCACATCCAATATCTCTGCATGAACAGGGGAGGCAGAGGTATGGGACTTGTGTACAGTAACCACATGGACAATACTGCACGAACAACTATGCTATAATATGTATCCTGCGCACATGAACATATGCACCGGTCAGTGCACACTAATCTGTCAGCTGTATCACGTGAGAACTGTCACCTCACCTTTGTCTGTACTTCCGTGCCAGGACTTTTGCATGGACAACAAATGCATCCCCCAACAACATGACCCCAGTGAATGTGACATGTTCAGTAGCCACCACATTGCAACAACTAGTGACACGCTGCTGCATGCACGTAGGCTCATGCTCTGATGTCACCCCTCACGCACGTGTGTCGGAGTAACTACTGTAGTAAACCTGTACCATGGAACTGAGATGTACTGTACTCATGATGTCAAGCTGTCTCGTAGGCAAAATGATTACTGTCTGTGTCAAAGTCGAGAGCTCCTCAGTAACTAGCAAATGTACATTAGCATAGCAAGGGCAAGGCAGTTGTAACTCTGAAGCCCTCATTCCACAGTCAACAACTAATCACATCTACCCCTAACCCCTTTTGTATGTGTAATCATGCTAAGTAGATCCTCCACATGCATTTCGCTGCCAGTAGTGTCCACTATACTGCATCACAGAGGACGTAAGTCCAAATACATGGCTTGAAGCAAAAATGTGACTCCGCTGAATCATTTCACAAACACAAGTACGAATGAGAGAGGATGAGAGTGTGTGAAGTACACGACAATCGTGAGATGACCATGTAGTCCACTGTCATTGGATGTCAACGCAAATGAGTAGCCGCAACAGTGGCCACAGTGCAATACCACAGCTCCTGGAGCAGGACTTGTCAGACTCTGAAGGTGCCCGAAAGATCATCACATCAACACTGACGGCCTGGTCAATACAAAGCACAGTCCTACACATGTCTACAATTTCCCACACAGTCTGACCACACACTCAGCAACCAAAAGTAGGAGCCACGCAAAAGCATGCCACAGCAATGCCTGTCAAAACACACACACGACATCAGTTTGGGTGGGCAGCACTGCACAATGAGTAAGAACTGCAGAAAATCTGACATGCACAATTGAACTAGGCACAATCTTGACAGTGACACACCCTGCACACACACAACGTCTGAACCATAACAAGTAGGAGTCATCCTGAACTGCAAGGACACACCCACACACTGCATTCCGTGCAACATACAACACACACATCTCATCATATACACAGACCTCAACACGGTGACAAACATCCACCATGGGCCTGGGAAACATATGTGTGTAGTCGACATGGCCACAACACACACACACACCAACGCCACCACAAACTCACACCACCCACACCACCCACCACCACCTCCCAAATGCACACATTGAGAGTAGGCCATGTCCCCAGGCACAATGCACATCACAAGACTAACATACACCTACACCTTTGGACACACAGCAAGTAAGCTCACACATGCCCGCATACTCAGCGCATGCTGCGAGTCCACCTGTGGCTAGACTCACACCCTGTGCATTGCCTGCACGCAAACATGACACGGATACATTTACCCAGAAATAACACCAAATACATGCAGTCAATCTGTTGCACAGAAAAGCAGATTCATCACACACACAAGTAGCAGAGTCTGAAATAAGTGAAGTCCCTGCCACGTGTACAACACATTGGAATGTGAGACCAGACATTGCAATTGCTGAGGTCACATACACGGCATGTGCCCCACTTAAACAAGCACACACTGCAACAACTGCAATAATCAACTACACAGATACAACCGACTACAGGAACAACAGCATCCAGTCACAGATTACATCGACAGGCGGCATAACTCATCAACCCCAGGGACAGTGCCCAGTTCGATGTGCCGAGTAGTGACACGTAGTGCCGCGGATGCAATGTGTGTTAGTGTGCCCTGCCATGGCCAGCCAAAACTGCCATGGCAGTCACAATATCCATCACAGCCACCACTGTGTCAGAAGGAGATGTGTGAGTGTGCCTACCAATCTAACAGGATGCCAGTACGACTCGGTGCTGTGTGTGTGCTACGGGACAGTTGCAGGTCCGGCCCTGAGAGAGTAGCACAACTGTGGAAGACACACATGTGTCATGTGAAGCGGGAGTTACGCTTGGCCCAGGTGGGTGGGTGTGACGGGTAGGTGCGCACATGCAATGTTGAAACACACTGTGTTGGGAGGATTCGGGAGCACTAGATTACCGCTGTCTTGGGCATTTGTAAAGACCACCTGTCTGGGGACGAATGTGAACACGTGTGTGCACAACAGGCGGCCACACGAAAGATGCTGCATCAGGTGTAGACGTCAGCCCACCCTCTGGGGACATGCTGGATACTGCTGTGCGTCCGCCAGGCCCTTGCCAAGGCACGCACATCCCCTGTCGACCAGGTGTACCCCCAACATCGTCCACCTGCACGGGCTATCCAGGGCACGGGATGGCAGTGGAGCATGGTGGGTGAGAGGTCATGGCGCGCTCCTCCTGGGCACATCACGCAGGCAACACATCCTCATTGTGCAGCATGGCACAAGTCAAATATAAGTAGTGGGGGGACGCACACATCGCGCCCGGGAGTGACGTCACGGAAGGTGGCTCGCACCATCGCACTCATTGCCTATTTCCCCACACACGTTACATGCCATTGCAACAGAGAAGCCAGCGCGTGCACAAGCAGCTCCAAGCTCGCCCCAGAGAGGTCAAAGAGTGAATGTGTGGGTCCATTAGCTCCAGTTGGGCGCGTCCTGGGCCGCTAGGGCAGCTACAGCCTCTGTGTGTTGCAGGTGGTGTATCCGGACTGCGGAGCCTGTCATGCATTGTCAATGTTGTCCAGGTCTCGAGTCGGGGTACCACGCAGGTGGACGGCGTCCCGCCACTGATTATACCGCGAGACAGACAACTCGTTCAGATGGACCCACACATACACTCTTTGGCCTCTCTGGTGCGAGCTCGGAGCTGCCTGTGCACGCGCTGGCTTCTCAGATGCAAACGCATATTGGGGTGAGCGAGGGGAGGCCATAAGTCTGACGGTGCAAGCCACCTTCCAACATGTCACATCCGGTCGGGACGTCAGCGTCCCCCACTCCTCCGATTTAGGACTCGTGCACTGCTGCCGTCAGATGTGCCACTCCCCAGGGGGTGGGGAAAGGGTCAGGAATGTCAGACTGAGATTGGCGCAGTTGAAGGCACACCTTCACTGGGGGTGACAACCATTGGACGGTCTGGTGTAGTCCACCCACGCGTACATGTGGGCCCTCCATCGTCCATGTCTCCTGCGGCTAAGTGATGTCATGGGCAATGACGTAAGTGAGGAGAGCTGTCTGCCCCACGCACAGATGGCGCATCAGCTCAACAGACCCAGCACTGGGGCAGCAGGGGTCACATGTGCAGGGGCAGCTGTGCCTGGTGTGAAGGACACCCTATCCTTCATCCCTGTGCCGACACGTGTTGCACCAGTGGAAGTGGATGGGAGGGCGGTCATTGGCCTCCGCATGGCTGAAGAAGACCCAGAGTCCACGTCCCCTGTGTCATACAACATGGATGCATCACCTCAGTCCACAGATAACGCCGAAATTGCCCACTGGGCCTGTGGTTCATCCAGCACACGTCTAGCCCCTCCGAGGCGCAGGTCACAACTGTCTCACTCAGCAGCTGTGCAGCTGCTACATCCGAAGCCACCCCACTGTTGAGCGTCCCCTGTCCCTCAGCACCCAGGGGAGATGCCACATGAGAGAGAGCGAGGTGGTCCCACTCATCTGGCATCAATGACACAGACATGTGCAAGGGAAGCAGCACAGAACATACCCAAATCCACATGTTGCACGATACCTGTGCAATAGTATACAGCCACCACAATCAACACCCAATGGCTGGCGTACAGGAAAGGAATCCGCGAATTAGTGCCACGAATGTAGTGCACATCGCACTACACACGGCCTGTGTCACCCTGCGACCATAGCCCCAACTCGCGTTGTGCACAACCACTATCCTGATGGTGGCAAGGATGTCCACTATGTAATTAGGCCAAACACATACCTGCATGGAGCAGAATGGGAAACTACTCACACAGACTGCAACCTGACAGCCCACAATGTCCATGAGCCCATGCCATCCACCTGTCGTTCACACGAGCACAACTGTTGTTGCACGGTGTGCCGGATGTGCAAGTACCAGAGACACTTTTCCGGAGGGTCCTGAACAGGAGACACATGTAACCCACTGGGCAGTCTGTGTTGTCACCTACTGGCATTGTGCAGTCAATGTGCAGCCCAGGCCTGCTGGGACTGAGAAGGGCAGCATGGCCCCAGCCTGCCATACTCACGAGCAACAAGTGCTCTGAGACCTGCATTGCCAATTGGCTGTGTCACTGGATGTCTGACATGAAGTTGCCATGTACCACCACTCGGGAGGGACAGACATGGCAAAGCGCCCGGGAGCTCACATACCCCTGCCACCTGCAGTAAGCATGGTGAGCAGTGCATGTTGGAACCCCACAGGCTCTGACTCCTGGTGCTGCGGATCAACGACATGTGTGTCCCCCACATGCACTCCCACACACACTGTGGTTGTCTCACACACACAACTTTTGCAAGGGATAGCCATGTGCAGTGTGCGTGGAGCTCGGAATCCAGGATCTCCAGCTCCTCGCTGGTGAGTGGACCTGGACATATCTTCAGCGTCATCGACGTTAAGGTGGACAGGTGGCAGCAGCAGGTGTTGTTGAGGGATGCCAGGCTGCAGTCCCTGGTAGCTGTGGTAATGCCGGTCTCACTCCCACAGTCATATAGCCCCCTGGGGCAGTTTCAGTGGGTCCAAGCCGCTGCAATTGGTGTACCGTGTCTGCCTGCTTAAATTGCAGACGATGGCCTTCTTCCAGCTGGCCCGTGACGCTTTCCTCCATTGCGGGACACGCAGGGTGCAACCGCGAGGGCCATTGGAGTTGGCCGTAAGGGCCTGGCCCATGGCGGGTACAGTCCGCTGATGCCATGTGCACTACACAGTATGATGTGCGCAATGCATCTGCAGGTGTGGCCATGACTTGTGTGTGGGAGCAGGTCCACACTGGACAGGGCCACAACATGCTGTGCGCATGGGCAGGGACGGCCAGTGCTCAGCCTCCACATGTCTGTTGGCACATCATCATGATCACATTGGCATGGGAGCATGGGACATGCATATACACACACATGCCATCTTTCACTATGCACATCTCCCACTTGGCACGTGCTACGTTACGTGTCACTTGTGATGTGTATTTGCAATTACACAGCTGTGTTGTCATGGAGCTGTCAATGTGTACACCTGTCAATGTGTTTTGGAGGTGTGATCCGTACAGTGCTGTACATAGGGTGAAGTAGGGACATCAATGACTGTCTCATATCCCCTCGTGCAACAGGAACCACTTGTTTTTGCCGCTCAGCCTGTGTCCATTGCGTTGTTGGTGTGTGCCATACTCACCCAGCCTCGGAAGCTGTGTCAGGCACAGCAGCGAGTTATATTGCCGTGGTGTTGCCGCTTCCCAAATATGCAGTCTGTTTACTTGGTCATGCCTTACAAGTTATTAAGGCCTAAATCCCCATGTGCATGCTCATAGCAATGGTTTGTGTCACTGCTCATTGCTATTGGTAAGGGGACCTGTGTAAGTGTATTGTGGCTGTGCTGTCCCTACTTGTCAGCTGTTCTGTGATTCAATTGCTTGGTCAGTCATTTTTGTTTTGTGTTTGTGAAAATGCCATGTTGCGTGTTGCTTTGACATGTGTCCACTTCCATCTTTCCTAGGAGGAGACCAAACATACATCGCCCCTACCAATTGCTGGCAGACATGGAGGACGTGGAGGTAATCTGGAAATTCCGTCTGGACCGACCCACCCTGCATCGCCTATGTGCCTTTTTGGAACCCCACCTCCGTCCTCGCAGGGTGTATCCAACTGCATTTACCCCCACGGCTAAGGTGATGGCTGCACTGCATTTCTTCGCCACTGGGTCATTCCAGCACACAGTGGGCAGTGGAAGTGGGATGTCCCAGCCCATGTTCAGCATGGTGCTACGGGATGTACTGTCAGCTATGATGCTGTACAGGAACCGGTACATCCGATTCCCCAGGGCTCGTGGATTGGCGGCAGTGAAGGGTGCTTTCTATGCCCTTGGACGGATCCCCCACGTTGTTGGTGCAATTGATTGCACCCATGTTGGCCTTGTAGCACCACAGGCCCTGGAGCACATATATAGGAATCGGAAGCACTTCCACTCCCTGAATGTGCAAGTGGTGTGCCTTGCGGACATGGTCATTACACACGTGTGTGTGAAGTTTCCAGGATCGGCCCATGACTCGCACATCATGCGCAACAGAATCCTATCACGTCTGATGACCAATCTGCAACCGGACCGTGCTTGGATTGTTGGTGAGTATGTGTACTCGTGTAGCGTGCCTGGTGTGCGATGCTGTCTTGGGGACAGTTGGAATTGCAACTAATCTCGGTATTCCTCACACCCAGGTGACTCTGCTTATCCGAATGGGCCTTGGCTGCTCAGCCCATTACGTCATCCTCGGACACCAGCTGATGTCCGCTACAATGAGGCACATGGCAGGGCCAGACGTGTGGCGGAGCGGACTTTTGGCCTCCGGAAGTCCAGATTCAGATGCCTGGACCGCACCGGGGGTGCACTGGCGTACTCCCCACAGAAGGTGTGCCAGATAGTTGTGGCATGCTGCATGCTGCACAATCTGGCTATTCGCAAGCAGATCCCCCTAATAGTGGATGACGGTGATCAGCCCGGGCCCCCGCCTGCAGACCAGGACGGGTCCAGTGACGAGGACAGTGGAGAGGAGGAAGCTGTGAATGTGCGTCAGCAGCTCATCGCCCGCTACTTCACTTGACGGTGAGTGACCATGTACGACGGCTGATGTAGCTGTAGTTGTGCAGGTGTATGTGTGCATTGTGACGGAGGCCTTTTGTTCACTGAGTGCTGTGTGGCAATGGTCCATGTCCAGGGTAGTATGCCACTGACAGTGGCTGTGGCATTGTGCCCTGTTGCTCTGTGAGATGTGTGTACATTGCTTGTAGTTGGTGACAAGTACTGTGTGATGGGTGTGTGACACACTAATTGAATGGACTCTTGTTCTGATTTTCACCCCTAGGTCCCTACAACATCTCCTGGCCTATCTACATGCCACACAGCAGAGGCATTCCTGCTCATGGTGGCGGTTGCACATCGTTGATTAAACCCAGGGCACATGAAGCAGATTGTGATCAAGGTGTATTTATTTACAGCGGTGACATGTGATTGTGTGCAAGGTGATGACAGAAGTGGTGCATGCTGTGACAATGAGTTGACGGACATGGCTGCGTGATGGTCAAGGTGTACCCATGAAGTTCTATGTCCACAGTCCAACAGACACATGCCATTCACATGGCAGTGTGGGGTAGGATCGTAGTCAAAGTCAGAGCAGTAGGTGGTCAGAGTGGCTGGCTGTCTCACTGGCGTTTGGAGCGTGCGTAGTCCTCTCTGGACACCTGTTTCCTTTTCGGACGGCCCCTTCCACGTTTGGTAGGGGGGGGTTGTGTTGGTGGGCTGCTGGTGGTGGCTGAGGACTGCTCACTCGCTGTGGACGTAGGGGAACTAGATGTTGCACGACCCTGCGCCACAGCACGTGGTGGCGGCGGTGGTGTGGCTGGCCTTGCTTGGGCCCTCCCCACCACCACCAGTTGGCCCATGAGGTCCACAAGTTGGTCCATACGGGTCACGAATTGGCCCATATGGGCGTCCATGGACCTCAACACCCCAAGGACCTCCCACGTGTCGGCAGCCGACCTGGCCCATTGTCCTTGGGCCTCTTCATAGGCCCCAAGGACTCTTGAGATTTGTGGCAGGGCTTGGCTCCCAGGCTCAGATGGCGTTGGCCTGACCCTGCTCCTCCCACCAGTACTGCTGCCACCGACCTGCCCACTCGCCACATTGGTAACCACGGTCCTCTGTCTGACTCCCAGGGTCGAGCACGACGGGCGTGCCACCCCTTGCGCAGGTGCTGTGGCCAGGGATGGCGTGGTGGTGGTGGTGGTGGTTGTTGCGGCGGTGGTGGTGGCCGCAACGACCGTGGCAGCAGGGGTCTGTGACTGGTCAGCAGCCCTGGGTGATGTGTTGGTGGGTAGGAGGGGTCCTGGGGAGCGGTTGGGCCCTGCCACTCCAGACGGGCCTGCTCGGTGGTCCTCGTCCGAAGAAGTGTCCAGGTCTTCTACATCCGTGAGTCCGGGTCGGGGGCTTGCGGACTGGCTGTGCTGGCTGCTGTCTCCCTCTCCAGCATCCAGCTGTTCGGCACCTGTGGGGAGAATGAGATAGGTTATTGTGTTGCACCTTGCAAAGTTTGTATTGGTTGTCTGACATTCACAGTTCGTGCACTGTCGTGCACAGGTTTCCCAGTGGCGTGTGTGTGGATGTACGATGTGTGTATGCGTGGGCAAGGCAATGGAACTGTGTGTTGTGTTCATGTGGCATGGGACGGATTAGCAATGACAATCAGTGTGTGTTGCTGTACTCCTACATTTTGTGGCTTGGGTGTATGCGGGCTCCAGACCCATCGACGCTTTTGAGGTGAAATATGGTTTTGGGGTTCAAATGGAACGCTTAGAAACGCAGATGGCAAAAGGGGGTACAGCACCCTCAACGCTTTTGAGGTGAAATATGGTTTTGGGGTTCAAATGGAATGGTTAGAAACACAGATGGCAAAAGGGGGTTCAGCCCCTCAACGCTTTTGAGGTGAAATATGGTTTTGGGGTTCAAATGGAATGCTTAGAAACGCAGATGGCAAAAGGGGGTACAGCACCCTCAACGCTTTTGAGGTGAAATATGGTTTTGGGGTTCAAATGGAACGCTTAGAAACGCAGATGGCAAAAGGGGGTACAGCACCCTCAACGCTTTTGAGGTGATATATGGTTTTGGGGTACATACTGTGACATATGGGTGCAGAACGGGACATGTGTTTTGGCAACATGACAGTGCAGAGACAAAGGTGTGTGTATGTCTGACATCCCCAGCATTTCTGCTCACTGTTATCATTTATGGACATTACACTGCAAGCATTGTAGTGAGTGAGTGATGGTTGTGTGCCACACGACGTATTGCAGATGGGCCAATTCCTTGGTGTGCGTGCTACCCTCGGCCATGTGCAGCAATGCAGTGCTCTTGGGGTGTTGACTATATTATGTATGTTGTACATCAGTGTGATGTGCGCTTCAGTCACTGCAGACACATTATTTGTGATGGGCAGGTATCTTTGCAGTACTACTGTATGGGGGCCAGCTGTTCCGATGACATACCTTTCATGACACTGGGGCTGACAGATGAGATGGATGGTATGTTGGATGTGCATTGTGTGGCTGTGTGTTTCATGGGTCCAGTGGTGTTTATGTGCATTACTGGGGTTCCACACTGTTAGTTCTAGACAGGTTAGACTTACATGGGCGATGTTGTACGTTGTGTGGGGGACAGGCAGTAAGGACTACATGGACAGGACTTCGATGGTGTTGCTGATGTGTGTGATGAGTGGCACAGTGCCCGCCGTGTGGGTCAGTACTCCAGTGGGACTTGTGCATGCAGACGTGGCTCCATGGGTGTTGCTGTATTTGTGATGGCTCATGTGGGCTATGACTCTGTAATACATGTCCGTGTGCACATTGGTCACATGATTATGACAGGGAGCAGTGCTGCGTGTTCCTCTGCTACGTGACATGTCCCAAAATGTTAGTTGTAATACTGTCCTCATGCCTACAGACACCTCGCCCTGTACAGTACTCTACCTACTTGTTGGTTTGGAGGGCGCAATGCAATGGATGCCATATGGTACTGGGAGGGAGGGGTGCTCCACCTTGCTGCGCTGTAGGACTAGGGGCCTGGTGGGTGTTGTACTTCAGCTGTCCCCCTCCGACCCACTGACTTTGTGTTCCGGCTACTTACCTGTTACTTGTCGGTTAGTGCAGTCTATGGCTGACACATGGGTGTGGGGTGTGCTCCACCTTGCTGCGCTGTAGGACTAGGGGCCTGGTGGGTGTTGTACTTCAGCTGTCCCCCTCCGACCCACTGACTTTGTGTTCAGGCTACTTACCTGTTACTTGTTGGTTAGTGCAGTCTATGGCTGACACATGGGTGTGGGGTGTGCTCCACCTTGCTGCGCTGTAGTACTAGGGGCCTGGTGGGTGTTGTACTTCAGCTGTCCCCCTCCGACCCACTGACTTTGTGTTCAGGCTACTTACCTGTTACTTGTCGGTTGGTGCAGCTATGGCTGACACATGAGTGTGGGTGTGGGGAGTGCTCCTTCTGGCGCATCTGGAGTACAAGGGGACCTGGTGGGAGTTGCGGTGCTGGCTGACTGTACACATGCCCCCATGGTTTTGTTAGTTAGTCTGTTGCATGTGTGAGTGATGTCTTGTGTATTGTGTACTTGACATGGGGGTGTTTGTCCCTCGGAGCTATGGCATAGTGGTAGTGCATATGAGTACATAGCGGTGTGCTGGTATACATTTGTTTGTACTTACCAGCCTCCACTCCCCTGGTATTCCGGTGAGACTCTCCGGATGTAGGATGCCTCGCACCTTCTCCTCCCACGCCTTGAAGGTCTTAAATAGCGCGGGATTTCCTCCACCAGTCCTGTCAGCCAGCTGCCGATTCTTGGCCTCCTTCTTTTTGACCACTCTTTTCATGTCGTGCCACCTCTTGGTGATTTCGGCTCTGTTGCGTGGCACATTCCCGACTGCATTGACCTGGTCTACGATCCTGCTCCACATCCGGTTTCTGGTGGATAGTGGTGTCTGTTGGACCTGGTTCCCATAGATTTGTGGGTGCACCTTGATGATCTCGTTGACCATGACCGTCAGCTCAGTGGAAGTGAACTTGGGCATTCTCTGTGCTGCCATGGTGTGTGGTTTTGTGTTTGTGGTGCTGGTGCTGGTGCGGTGTGTGTGTGTGGTGTGTGATGTGCAGGGGTTTGTGGGGCCGGTGTTTGGTGGTGGTGGTGGGTGCGTGTCTGTGGTGTGCTCCTGTCCTTTCTGTCTCGCTGTGTTCTGTGCTCTCGTCCTCAGTTTGTAGTGTTGCAAGGGATTGTGGTCTGTGAAGGGGCTGCATTTGTACTTACCTATGTGGGTGTGTCATGATGTGCTGTTGTTTTCAGGTGTGTTGTGGCTGGTGTTCTGGGATTTGTAGTTTATTTGTTTGACCAGGGGGATGTGTTTTCGGGATGTGTACTGTGTTTGGGTATTTGGGCGTGGCTTGCTGTGTGGACTTGTTGGCCATGTTGTGTGTGTTTCTTTGGTCCGCGGATGGTTTCTGTGCAGGGACGTGGCCGCCAGGGCTTCCGCCGTGTCCATTTTCATCACTGTTGTTTACGATGGCGGGCGGTGTATTTGTGGATTTGCCGCGCTCATGTCGGGAAGATCCTAATTTCACGGCTGGTGTCTCGGTAGTCAGGGCGGGCGGTTTTGGGTTGTCGTGCGGGTTTGCGTCCGTGGCGGACGGATGGACTTCGACTCGGACATGGACGGGCGGTATTTTGTGTGTTTTTTCTGCCGCGGGCGGTGTTCGCTTCGCAACATCGTGATTGCTCGGTCGGTATTCAGAAGGTGGAGGCGGGCGGTTTTTTACCGCTATGGTAGATGGCGGATTTTATTCCGCCCGGTATCGTAATGGACACCATAGTTTTGTATAGTTATAAAACTATTGTGTGTTTAAAGCTCCCGCCAAAGCCCGTCTACGTGCTCTATCATGCTGTCAATAACATACCGTTTGTGTTGTGCAGCCTCTTGTTCACATATAAACACCCCTCTTTTGTCACTTACTTTGTCCAGGGTCGAGCACCGTGGGTATACCTAATATCACCGTCTTTCAGACCGCCGCTGAGCACTTGTGTGCGCTTGGGGAGCAGTAATTACAGAGTCTGTACCGGTTCCCGTAGGCGCCCATGATGACGTTGTTGCCGCGCCAGTAGTGGGATGCTGGGAATTGAAGTCCCACTTTATTCCTGATCATCCCGCTCCATTTAAAAAGTTGGAAGTTTTTTATGAGACACAATGAATTGTAAAAGTTTTATCAACGTAGAAAATCTGTTTATATTTTAATCCTATATATCTGTGTATGTACAAACACACGTGTTCTAGGTATTCTCAACCCTCTCCATATATTAGTCCATACTGTGGAAGAGGTTTATTCGATAATATTTCCTGGCAGTGATTTTCTTTCATTATTTCTAGTTAGGGTCAGATATTTATTTACATGTCATTAGACATGGGTTTAGTATCTTGGGCTATGTTCAATGCTTCCATTGTAATTGGCTGATGTTATTCCCCAAGTTTCATACGGTGTAGATGTTGTTCATCTTATACTTATAATAATTGCTTCCATGAGATTTCCTCATTTAATCCCTGTGCTGTACTTGATAGTCTATAGATCCATTTTTGTTCACTTTGCAATAGCTGTTTCTCTGTCACTGTTGAGGGCAGTTTTTTTATGATAAACCAGGCAGTCATATTCTGTGTGACCTGAGGATAGGAAGTGGCACATCAGTTTTGTGATTGATTTCTTGCATCGGAAAGTGCTTCTGTGTTCGTTGATGCGCAATCTGACTTTCCTTGAGGTCATGCCCACATATTTTAAGCCACACTTGCATATGAGTATGTATACCACATTGGTACTGTTGCAGTTTGTATGTTTCTTGAGGATCCAAGGAGTGCGAGTGCCCAAGTCTATGTCTCTGGTTGCTTTTGTGAGTGGGCAGATGTTACATTGTCCGCAAGGGTGATGGCCAGTTACCTCGGGCAGATTCCACATCATTTGAAGTGTACTAGTTGTGTTCTCCTTTTGTTTGGGCCTCAGGTAGACCAGTAGATTTCTCAGTGATCTCTATCTCTTGAAGATGAACATTCGTCTCTCAAAATTCAATGAAGCTGATTTTAGAGGTTTCGAATGTCATAGAATTATCTTTTTCATTATGTTTGCGTGTGTTCCAAAGGTGGTGATACACACTAGTTTGTCATTCTCTTATTTTCTATGTGTCTCCAACAGGGAGTCCCTCTGGTTGTTTCTAGCTCTCTTTTTGGCTCTAAAGTGTTTAGGATATAGTTTATCTTCCAGTTTTCTTGTCAACAGTGCTGCAAGGTTATCATAGGTAGATCTTTCTGTGCAGTTTCTCCGGAGCCTAAGAAACTGGCCAACTGGCAGATTATCTCTTAAGGCTTTCGGGTGGAAGCTGTCATATTGGAGCAGATTGTTGACGTCTGTGGGTTTGTAAAACACCTCTGTTCTCAGGAGGTTGTTTTCTGCCCAGACCTTAAGGTCCAAGAAGGTGATCGATTCCTTGCTGGTGGTCATTGTGACTCTTAAGAAAGTATCTTTTGTGTTCTGCCACTCCATAAATTGACAGGCCTTTGCCTCCCCCCTCTCCAGATTACCAGAACATTGCCATTGATTGTTTGCCACAGTTTGATTTTCTTGGTGAAGGGATTTCAAGTATACCTCAAGAGGCTTCTCTTGAGGTACTAGAGGCCCTACTGAGAGAAACTGAGTGGAACTCAATTACACCGAAGAGCTTTGTCCTGGACTGTGCACTCATGGCACTGATAAGGAATTATTTCTAGTTTGAAGAAGACTTGTACTTACAGACACACAGAACATCTATGGGCAGTACATTTGCCCCAAGTATAGCCTGTCTGTATGTCCACAATTTGAAACAAAAAAACATATATAACAACACAAATCCTTTCACCAAGAACATCAAACTGTAGAAAAGATTAATTGACGATGTTCGGGTAAACGACTTTGTCGCGGGTGCCTACAGGAACCGGTACAGACTCTCTAAATACCGCTCCTCGAGCGCACACAATGCTCGGGGGTGGTCTGGAAGATGATGATATTAGGTATACCCATGGTGCTTGATCCTTGATGAAATAAGTGACAAAAGAGGGGTGTTTATATGCGAATAAGAGGCTGCACAACACAAACGGTATGTTATTGACATTGCGATGGAGTACGTAGGTGGGCTTTGACAGGAGCTTCAAACAGACCGTAGTTTTATAATTATACAAAACAATGTATTGGGGCTGCTATGCGCATGATCTAACCCCGGGATAATTGGCTTATATGAGGTATGAATATATATTTGTGTCCCAAACCTCTCGACCCATCCCATCCTCACCTCCGCCTGAGTTATGTTGAGTCTGCTTTGGTCATATGCAAAGCGGATTTTTTGGGGGGATTCTTATAATGTTAATGACTTAATTTTTAGAATATACAATAATATGTTTACATCGGACTCATTTTTTATATTTTGTGCGGTTTTTTGCTTGTTTTGTTAAAATATTTTTTTCCATTTGCAGTTCTTTTTAAAAACCTTTCTATTTATAAATATAATTGTAAACAGTTTTTTTTTAAAATCAGAATTTTTTTAATAAAAATATGTTGGTATGTTAATTAATTTGATTACATTTTTTGGGTTACTCATTTTTTCAGGTCTGCGGTACCTCCGCGATGCTGAAATACACACTAGCCAACAAGAACTCTATGCTTTTCCAGTCCAATCACGTCATTGTGGTGTATCTGCGGTTTCCAAACAGTGGATTTGCCAAAAATTAAAAAAAAAAAAAATCTTGATACATAGAACACTATTTGGTTTTTAAAATTAGAGTACACCTATTCGAGGTTAACATTTTCAGACTATATATATATTTTTTTTTGCAATAACTCTCAAGTTATGTATTTTGCAGCCTCGCAAATCTACTGATTGGCACCACGGACTCGCGCGGTTGCACAGCAAAACCTCCTCATTTGATTGGTCACACACAGATCACTCCTTTTTTTTTAATTATACCCCACTCAACACCTCCTATTTCTATTAGAGGAGAGAGAAAGCAGCACAAGTTTGCTGAATCACTTAGTCAAGCCGTCTCCCCAATTTCTGCCAAATATAAGCATTGCCTATTGCTAGGAGATTTTAACATCCACATGGATGATCCCTCTGATTCGAAGGCTTTACAGCTGATGGAATCTTTAGAGATTTTTGGGTTGTCCCCCTATATTCATTCCCCTACTCATGAGAAGGGTCATATTTTAGATCAAATATTTTCCAACGTTAGTGTGGAAACAGATACACCACAACCATTGGTGTGGTCGCTGGTCGGATCATTTTCTCCTGAGTTTTAAAATCCTCAGATCTTTACCTCATCTCCAATCTAGGGATAGGCCCCGCCCTTGTACTTTTAGATCTTTTAGCCAGGTCACTCCCACTAGTCTGAAAATAGCGCTGGGCCAACTCCCGATCCCCTTTAGCGGCGACCCTGAGATCGACGCCCCTAGCTTGGAGAAGTGGCTCGAAGAACGGGTCTCTGAGTTGGCGCCCCTCAAGACTCGTAAAGCTAAAACTGGTCGCCCCTCCGCACCATGGTTTACAGAAACCCTCAGGAAAAGTAGGAGTGCCTGTAAACGATTGGAGAGAGTGTGGCGAACCAAGTTTGACTCGGAGGACAAAGCCATTTATAAGCAAGTTCTGAAAACCTATTTTAATGATGTGCGCATTGGAAAGAAAACATTTTTTACTTAAAAAATAAAAGGTGCGGCTAATAAGAGCAAAGAAATTTTTAAAATTGTTAAGGATTTCTCTTCCCCTAGTGCTGTGAGCACGCCATTTATCCCCACTTTCAGTTGGGTTCACCAGATGGCTAGTTTCTTCCATGATAAGATCTGCCTGATACAACAATCATTCTTCCCTATGGGCGCATCTGCAGCTGTCGAGATGTGGAGTGCAGACCCCTCGCCTACTGGGGTTAGTCATTCTCTTACCCAATTCCCCCCCCATTTCGTTAGAAAAATTCCTTGACATCATGGTTACATTAAAGTCAGGATCTCCCTCTGATCCGTGTCCCGCGAAAATCTTGAAGAACATTGCAGCGACCATAAATCCCACTTTTAATTCTGTTCTGAATATCTCGCTTGAAAAGGGAACGGTTCCCAGCTGTTGGAAAAAGGCTAAAATCATTCCTCTTTTAAAGAAACCCACAGCTGACCCTACAGTTGCATCCAATTATAGGCCTATATCCCTGTTGCCTTTCTTCTCAAAGGTCATCGAGAAGTATGTAAATTCAGTGCTTACGGCCTTTATAGAAGGAAACCATGTGCTCCACGACAGCCAGTCATGCTTTAGAGCCTCCCTTAGCACTGAAACAGCCCTACTGGAGGTCTCTAAAACTATCAAAACTCAGATGGATAAAGGGGGCAGTGCTGTGGTGATATTGCTGGATTTGTCCGCAGCCTTTGACACCGTGCCCCATGACCGGCTCTTGCGAAGGTTGGCAGAGTGTGGTATTGGGGGCACGGTGTATAAATGGTTTGCCTCCTTTCTGAGTGAGCGGCAGCAGGAAATTTGGTTCCCCCCCTCAGCAGCCGCAATCCCTCCAATGCAGGTGGGCGTCCCGCAGGGTGCCATATTGAGTCCAACGCTCTTTAATATTTACATGGCCCCACTTGCACGCCTAGCAGAGTCACACGGAGCGAAGATTATTTCTTACGCCGATGATACTCAACTGCTGTTCACGTGTGACAAAGGGGCGGACTTCCGAGGGATTAAGATTAACAGATGTCTAACGGAGGTTTTTTCTTGGATGCAACTTAACCAACTAAAGTGAACCCAGAAAAATCTGAGATTATCTTTTTTGGCTGCCCCCCTTGTGAGGATTGGAGGCTTTGGTGGCCTCGAGACATGTCTCCTACTTCTGCTCCAGTCAGCACGGTAAAGAATCTAGGAGATAAGTTGGACGCGAGTTTAGCGATGAAGTCCCAAATCCAAACTGTTGCCGGCACATGGATTGATAAGAATGGTGAAAAATGTCCTCCCTCCTCTACCGGTGGAATATCGTAAGATCGTTGTGCAAGCCCTAATTACATCCAGGTTGGATTATGTAAATATCCTGTATCTCGGGTTACCAGAATATCTGCTCAATCGTCTGCAGGTCGTCCAGAACGCCGCAGCTAGAGCTATTCTTATGGTAAAATCCCAGAATGCATATGTCGCCCCTCCTCATCTAGAAGACCAAGGTTTTCTCCTGGAGCAGATGTTGATGCTGCAGCCATTATCACCATCACCAATAACAGCAGACGCTGAAAAAAGCAGATGTTGAAATGAAATTAAATGAAATTAAAATAGGTATTTATAAAGCACGCGGCTACTCACAAGGAGTGTCCCGGCGCTAAAACCACCAAAAGCTGTAACAGAAAGAGGCTCCACCCCTGTAACCCGGGTGCTATTGCTGGAACAACCATGTTTTTATTTGTCTCCTGAAAAACAGCAGATCCTGGGCCTGTCTAAGATGCAAAGGCAGGTCGTTCCACAGGCGTGCCGCTAAAACCTGAAAGGAACGTCCCCCTATCCGAGAGCGGGCAAACTTGGGAATCAGCAAGAGGGGATGTCCAGAGGACCTTAGGACCCGTTGAGGATGATAACGATTCTACATTTTACAACATATTTTTTTCAGAAACTGCTTAGTACCCTGACCAGCTTCTCTTTTTTTCCTCTGGACATTCTCCACCTTATTTTCTTTTTCTCTCTCAGTTTGAAGTTGGTAATGCTGTTTCCTCTGTTTCTTTCTTCTTTGCCTCTTGTCAGGCATGGTAGTTCTTTAATTTAAAAGTGTATATCCGGAAAAATAATATCTACATTAAATCACTTTATTACTAATTCACTGAATAACTGATGTATTCTTTACTCTAAGTTTTGTAAATAGTTATACTAGAGATAGTTTCCTTTTCTTCTCTGCTCTCTTTTCTACAGTAGGCAGATGTAACTGTATATCCATCTACCTCTCTTGATCATGAGTATTAGTGAAATGCTGAGTGCATTGCTGAATATATAATTATGTGTGCATGTGTGTATCACTCCATACATTACTGTTTCAGTCAATTATTGTGTGTCTCACTCTTAATCTGGGCCTCTAAATACCAGTACTATTCTTTAGGTGCCTATCTTTATAGATATTTTACTCTCTACAGTGGAGTGTTTCTCCCTGCATTACTGTGTCTGGTTTGTTTCTGTCAACCTACCTCCATATACATAGCTGTCCCAGTGCCCCATTACTTTGTACCCGTCTGCATAAGTGTGTTACTCTAAGCATTAATGTTATACTTTAATGTCTCAAACTATGTTTCACTATCTTTGAGTATCTTAGTATATGCATCCGTTTCTCTCTGGCTACATCTGGATACACTTCACTATGTACCTATTTTTCTCAATGTATGCATTACTGTCTGTCTGGATGTGTTACAGTACACATCAGGTTCTACCTCACTTTGATAATAAATACATTAGCGTATGCCTCGCTCCTTTAGTGTATCCATAGGTGTGTCTTTATGTGTGTTAGATTATATATCAGACTATACCTGGCTGTGTTACTGTAAACAATAGTGTGTGCCAGGTTGTCTCAATCTATACACCAGTGTAAAGCTGTGTGTATCAGTATATTAATGACAGAATGCCTGAGTATCTCACTGCTTACATTAGTATTCCACTGCTTGTGTCAGTGGCTACATTGGTGTATACCTACATTATTTTCCTCTTAACATATTTTTAGTATCCTTTGCTGATCACTGTACATTTCCTTATTTTAATCATATACTCTCTTTTTATATTCCCTTTTACTTTTTCTAAACACCCTAGTCTATTTAGCCGCCTTATATGCAGTCATTCCTTCTCAATCAAATATTTTTTTATGCTACAGCTTAATTCACATACCTGTTAAATGTGATTGTTGGTCTGTATGTTTGTTTCTCACTTTCAGTTTGAATATCTTCTTTCAGAAAGTACACAAAAACCAAGCACAAGAACGGTACACCACACTCATACAAGGGAGCCATTAATGGTAAACCTTTCAACTTTGCTTTCAAGGTTACAGAGTCTGTTAACAAACAGAAACACTTCTTTCATATTTTACAAATAATACAACTCTTCTGAATGGACAGAATTGTTAACCCTTTCTTAAGCTCCTCTAGAGAAAGCCCAATTAGGGATGTATTTTGGGCTGCTCATGCGTGGCCCCCTGTAACCTCGTGGTGGATCCACGCAGCAAACAGAAATCTTTTTATGAAACTGTTCCTAAAAACTATCACTTACACACCACTTGGTATTAATGCCTAAACTTAAAAGTTAAACACTCATCAACACTTCAAAAAACACTCTCACTTCACATTTAAATTGCAGGCTTTTTCTTCCCTTCCCCCCATGTTCTGGTACCCCTGTAAACCAGGGTGACAAATATTGTAACATCCTCTGCTAGCAGTAGGTCACAAGTTCACAACAGTTTCTAGAGCAGCATGCTAACTCCTAAACCAAATGCAGCAGGTGTGGTTGACTGTATGAAATAAGAAACATATCCCAAACATCATTACTTCTTTGCAATATCTGCACAGCCAGTCACACTTGCACTTACTTTAACTTAAAATAACAACTTAGTTTTAATCACTAGCATATTTACACCATCCAATCAAATGTGATCTTTTACATTTTCCTGTCAAGGGTCTTTTTTAACTGCTTTCATTTTGAAAACTGCCTCATTCAGTTACAGCCTTCTCATGTGTGCTACTGATCCTTGCCTTCAAAATGGTTACAGTGTGGATTGTGGGCCACAGCTTTGTGTTTTAGGCTAGAGAGTGTGCTAGAAAGAGTGGCATTGACAGGGACCTAGCTTTGTCTAATGTGGGCATTACTTGGGTTGACCAGAGAGGGTTAAAGTGGCATCAACTGCTCAATTCTTTTTTTTTTTTGCAGATCTATATAGCGCGAACTCGACCCAAAGGTATTGGAGCGCTTTACATGAGCACCAGTTACATTACACAAGGACAAATTCATTTTTTTGGTAGGCACGGGGAGATTAAGTGATTTGCCCAGAATCACAGGATGTGGAGTCGACCCCTGTTGTATTCCGCTTTAGGTGTCCGTATATAGGCTTTTCTGAAACATGTCCTTATATAGGCACAATTCGCATTGCCCTTATATAGGCATAAAATCCCAGTCCTTATTTAGGCATTAGCCATGCACTCCAAATACAGGCATGGTCACTGACATCCGTCTACCTTAACGTCACAACGAGTTCTTAGAAACCAGACCCTTAAGCTCTTGGGAGTTCCCCTAGCACAGGATTATTGATTTCTCCAAGAACTCATCTATTATGCATGAACCGCTATTCCTTAAGGGTTCATTCCTGACGTCTTCCTCTGTCCGACTTCACGTCAATGCTAACATTCCAGGGCACCTACCAGGTGTAAATATACCTTCCCTTGCCCAAGCAAGTTAGGAGGAGACCTCGACTTTAGAGGAGCCCGTGTCCCAGCCTGACGCACTGAGAAGAGATGCTGTCATCCCTGCTCGCAGAGAATCCAGCTTCCAGTGTTCTGACTCCCTTCGCGGGGTGTTAGAGTTCGAGGATCCGGAAAGAGATTCCCACCTCTCTCATTCTCAAGGTATGGGGCTGACTAGAACCTAGAGGGACTCTTGGCATATCAGACTCTTAGTATATCATACTATAGAATACTTCACCTACTTCTTACCTTGTCCTACACCTAGGTTAGGTTAGGTACAATGGGGTAGAACTAGCTTAGAGACGCATCGTATGAGTACTCGCATTTTTAGCTTATGTTATTTATGTATATGAATATATGTGTGATAGCTAAAAGATAATGCTAGCGCAGTATTATTTCTTTCTACTGCTTACGCTGTACATTATATATCTTGCATACTGTCTTGTGATCATAACAGCTCATATCTCTTACACGAGAAACAAGACTGTTCAATAAATCCTTTTTATTGAAACGCCCGTCTATTCTTTCTGTGTAACTCTGAAGAAACTAAGCATGCATGATTAGCTGAGTGAAACTGTTATCTATTGTTTCCACGATTCCACGAGAGTGTTCCGATTCTAAAGGGAAACAAAGTTGTCATGTTTATGCGGTTGCCAGAAACTACTCCCTTCTTGTTTACAAGGAGTTTCTAGTGGCCTCTGAGCTAGCTGGCACAAAGTAATTAAGTTTAATATACTCGATAGGTACATACTGACCTCAGTCCTATGTCAAACCTATAGGGTATATTATTCCAATGTGCAGAGCCTATTAGGGAAATAGGAACTACACTACATGGTGCCCAACCGTTTGGTAAGGCAGTAATTTAACTCTAGATACTGAGTAACTCAGTCGTGCTTTTCTCTCAGAGACCCCTACTCACATACTCTATAAGACGTTTGGAGTGGGTAGGGTTAAATATCCGCCAAAGCTAAATAGGGCAAAAAACCCTATATATTAGCTGTTTGGTTTGTTCAACGTTGAAGGATACAGTGTTCCAAAATATTGTGCACCTTATCTTTTGTTTCCTTGAAACTTGTTCTACATTTTTCAAAAAACAAATGTCCGAACACGGGGACAATGACACCGGGAACGGTGTAGCTGCGGCTGACGCAGTCGTAACAGCTTTTAACTTTACAGGTTTAAATGAAACCGAGGAGGGTGTTATAGACATCACTCCAAATTTAAGGAGAGCCATCACTCTAAAACTTATAAAACACGGCCTACCACCAAGAGGAGGTAGAGCAGTTTTCGTGATAGAGGCACACAAATCCTTTCAGACAGAGGATTTCTATTCATGGATAGTATTCCCAGAATCAAATCCAGTCACAAGAGTGTTTCACTTCTACAAAGAAGATGAACCACCAGAGGAATATATTCCTTTCGAGGATATTGAAATTCCACTCACATACCAGGAGCATCATCTCTGGTTTAAAGGCGCCCTAAAACATCACAAAAACATTCCCAGGCTCGGTCCACTACGTAGACCAGGAGCAACATGGCCGATTCTAGCCGGCTACACACCTCATCCTGACATCGAGGTAATGTCAGACGAGGAATTACTTACTCAACTACAAGAGTTAATAAAAATGTACAGACAATTAGTCCAATATGTCATGCGGACTTTCACAGTCCAACCACCATTGACAATTCTAAATCAAACCCCTCAACAGGGGAATGCACTAAAAATTACTCCACAGACTTTACACGCAGTCATGGGTAAAATGCCCACAAAACGTGAGCAAAATCCATTCTGGATAGCTCAAAAAATGACTCAAATCGAAGCAGTATTTCCTAATACTAGCCCTTATGAGAAACACAGAATCCTAACAATCTGTTTACCAATGGGGATCACCCCACAACTGGAAGACTGCACCACTTGGGGCTCAGTCTTTGCTGCCATCTATACTAAAACACATGGTGTTCCATCAATTGCAGTAATACCAGATGTCCTGAAACAAATTCAAAACGAATACGGGGCAGAACCTGCTCTGAATTTAGGTATGAAATTACTAAAAAAACTTCGACCAGGTCTCAACAATAATATTATCTAATCTTAAAGGGGAGGCAGCATCAGTGGCGATCCGCCAACGATTAAGGGAATTTGATGTAACAGAACATCAAACTGAACTACCCAGAATAATAGAACAATCTTATGCAGAATTAGGCAGAGATAGTTTGGGTGGAAAACCTTTGAAGCCAAAACTATCTGAAAGTCCTGAGAAACAAACTCCTACATCTTCTAAAAAGAAGTGGGAAACTAATAAACAAAATTCAAGAGAGACACGTTCTCAATCCCGAGGTAGGTCTCCTCAAAAGGAGCCCTCCGAAAGGAGGTATAACCTCAGGAATAGGGATAATTTAAGAAAACCTGACAGGTATCAAGATACTGATACACGTTCCTCTCGTACCTTTCAGATATCGTCACAGACATCAGAAAGAACAGGACGGTCAGATCACAAAGAAGATCGCGTGAAATCCAAAGACGACAAACACGTTCAGAAAAATAAATGAAAACCTCAATTCACAAAAAAGAAGGTAGCAGGTCTGAAGATCAGACATGCCGAGAATACTGAGAACACAGCTCAAGAACGGAGAATGGGCTCAGACAATGCTGGACAGTGCAGCAGAAGTCACAAAAGCTCGCCAGAACCTGAAGGAACTTCAGGAGATAGTGGACTTGAACGAGTACATCACAGTAGAGACTGTGGACACCAGGGTTAGTACTCCACAAAAGTTATATGAAATAACACTCCGAATGGAGGGAGACATACCAAGAAAGGTGAAAATACTCTTTTGGGAAAAACTTTCAAGGGGTTATGATATACTTCTAGCAGAAAAAGACTGGCCGCCACAATTTGTCAGGGAGTGCCCACATAGCGAGGACATCATTATGCCAGCCTTCTCCAACCATATTCCAATTCACCTAAAATATACTTATGCCAGGAAATGGGAAGTTGCCCAGGCCCCAGCATTTTACAAAAATCATGTAGGATGGGATGAGGGCTCACCTCACCATAAAATACAGTTAAAAAATGAACCTACTGCACAAAGGCAGTATCCAATAAAGCAAGAAGCTAAAAACAGGTCAGGGAGATCTTAGATCAACTTGAATACCAAGGGGTGATTGAAACATGCATCTCTCAATGAACAATCCTTTGTTTCCTGTATCCAAACCAGACAATACATATCGTCTAGTTTTGGATTACAGACACTTGAACACTTGTTCAAAAACATTTGCAGTGCAAAATGCACATAGTGCAGCATTAATGAATAACATTGTGCGCAAAAAATATAAAACCACATTAGACATTTCAAATGGTTTCTTTTGTCAAAACATAGCACCTGAAAGCAGGTACTTAACAGCTTTCTCAATAATGGGGACCCAGCGTCAATTTTGTAGACTCCCACAAGGGTTCAAGAACAGCCCGGGGTTATTCTCGCGAGGGTAACAGAGTTACTACAAATTTATGATCATGAGGCATTGTCATATGTCGATGACATCTATCTGACAGACGATGACCTAGATAGGCACTTGAACAGGGTGAGTACCATATTGGGCTTCGCCTCAGAGGGCTATAAATTCAACTTTAAAAAATCCAGAATTGCCCATCTCAATGTCCTTTTCCTAGGATATGAGCTATCAAGTGAAGGCAAGAGCCTGGCAGCTAACTTTTTAGAAAAGTGTGCGCTGCTCCAACCTCCAAAAACGCTGAAAAACTTACAATCCATCTTGGGTTTCCTAAATTTTGGAAGAACTTACATTCTAAATTACGCAGAAAGGGTTAAACCTCTCTACGAATTAATCAAACCTGATTTTTCAATCAAACATTGGACACAAGAACACACAGAAATCCTGCGTTTACTCCAAGCTAACATGTTAGCAACAAATCACTTACAAACATGCGTAAATACACGCAATTTAGTGATCCGAATAATTTCGGGACAATGCGGATTCACCTATTTAACATTTAATGAGGGTGAAAAAGTACCAATAGCATACAAACCACATTTGTATACACAAGCAGAAATGCGCTTCACTTCAACTGAAAAAATACTGACAGCAGTTCAAACTGCAGTAGCAAAAGAAAGAGCTCTAGCCCAAGGGAAACGCATTATTGTCGTAACCCCAGTACCAGCCTTAGAGGCGGTTACAAAAGAGAACATTCCAAATGCAAAAGCTTTACATCCTAGATGGATACAATGGGTTAATTCTCTTGCTGCAACAGATGTTGAATATGTTTTTGATCCTGATTTAAAAACACAAGCGTTCCTGCAATATGAACATGAATGTCCTCTGCCCACTGAAATTTTGCCTCTAGATCAATACGAATTTATAATTTATACTGACGGATCAGCACAACCCGCTACAGGGAGTAAGCAAGCTTACAGTGCTGCGTGCGCAATCGTTAAAGGTCGCATGCGCGATGGTAACTTCAGACCAATGGTCACTAAAACTCAATCTCTAGGAGATTGTACAGCTCAGCGAGCTGAACTACAAGCATTCAAACTGGCACTTGAAAATACAGATCGCGAATTCCCCACACTCATAGTGTGCAATTCTTTTTACTGTGTTCAGTCGTATAATGAATATATAAAAAATTGGCTTGAAAATGGGTTCAAAGATGCAAAAGGTGGCACAATAAAGCATAAAACGCTTTGGGAACAAGTAGTTCAGTTAAAAAACGAACTACCAAAAGCTCACGTGATACACACGCTGAGTCATCAACATGATGGCGTTCACGTTGCAGGGAATTAATTGGCTGACGAAGCCGCAAAGGGGGCTGTTCAAACGGCTTCCGTAGCTGCGATCACTCGTTCAAAAATGAGAATAGGCAGTGAGATATTGTTGGCTGTCAATGCTTCAAGCAAAGGCAGTGGTGCAGCGTTACCAAAGAAATTTCCACTCAAGTACTCTTATGTAATTGATGCGAACAATGTTCCTTTTGCTCGAATCCCTGGAGTGGGGGATAGGGTAATTCCAAACATGGTAACGTAGATTAGCACTGATCCTACGCAGCACATGAAGGGATAGCCTCTGCCCATGCAGGTGTTTCTGCAACAGTATCGTTACATTAAACAAAGATATTGGTGGCCTGGCATTAGGAAACAGACCAAGAACTTCATGTTTTGGATATGATGAAATATGCCAACAGATGCAGAAGTCTCCACAGTGAAAAGTCCTGCGCAGACACCCTGTTAATTTCAGACAAACCATTAGCTTGTGTTTACCTGGACCACTGCGGTCCCTTGCAAAGGGACGGTAACTATAAATATATAATGGTCGCAGTGGATTCGTGCTCAAGGTTCCTATGGATATGGCCTCAGCGCTCGGCTGACGCTTGCACTGTTATGAAAGATTTGCGAGTCTTTATCGGCACATACACAATAGGCACACTACATTCTGACCAGGGCCCTGCATTTAGCTCTCGGGCTTACAAAGAAGCCATGGCCAGTTTGGGCGTTGCATTGCGGTACTCCTCTATGTTTCATCCTGAGGGAAATTCTGTTGTGGAAAGGAAAAACCGGGACATAAAGCAGTCTATAACAGCTAGAGTATTAGGTTCGGGTGATGGGTGGGTCAAACATCATTATGGGGTCCAACGCTCATTAAATAATTTGCCAAGAAGTTCTCTAGGGGGGGGGTCACTCCATATGAGGTCATATTTGGGACAAGAATGTGGGTTCCTGATCTCGAATGTAAAGGCACAGTGGTGGAAAATAAACCCATTGATATCAAAGATCGTTTGACTGTTTTACAGGACCTAAATAAACTAAGATCGAAACAAAGCAACGTGTTCCTGAAGCCAACCACCACTGGGGAAACACCGGCAGTCCCAGCAAGGCCTGTCTGGATCCCAAAAGTTGGGGATCTAGTCAGGGAGAAGATTGCGGACAAGAAGGAATTTGGACCTTCTTACAGACAACCAGTACCTGTCCTAGCTATCCACGGAACAAGAACATTACTTTTGCCACCCCTTGCTGGAAAAAAGGAGAAAAGATTTGTGTCAATCGACCTCATCAAACCACAGTATGTGGCCAATACTAAATAGTAGGCCTCGTGGACTCCGACCTAGTAGCAGACGCACTCCTCTCGCTACTATCCAAGAGGTTCAGACTGAAAGACTCATAACCATCGAGAATTCAGCAGTAACAGATGAAGGACTAAGCAACAATGCTATGGAACTCATCCCTCTTGAAACTCAAGTAACAGTTCGTCCAGATACACCTGTCTACACCAACGTAACAAGTGATCAACTGGTTCCAGCGATTTCAACAAATCCTGATGCAATTCCAACAATTGACCGAACTGCTTCTGGCTATTTCATTAACTTTGATACGTTTTCTGAGGATCCGAGTGAACCGGAAACGACGCCAGCATCAAAAACTTTCAAGCAACAAGTACAAGACCTTTTTCATTTCCTGAGAAGAGACTTATCTGGTTTCACCATGGATTGAAATATGGATTATTTCTGGAATATTTTTCTTTCTGTTTTGGCTAGCTGTGGTTATGACTCTTAGCATGCTTATAAATGGCAGATACATCCGTTTGGACACTGAAAGTAAAAATGTGAACTTACTTTTAAAACCACACAAATCTTCCCATCGTGAAACAAGAGACTTGTCAGCAGTGAACATCACAGCCGTTCCTATACAGGATGGAATAGTTTGGGACAAAACCGATTTCGATATATTCGGCCCCACGGAACTTTTGAAGATTCCACATTTATTTAAAATTTCATTAAGTGACTTTATTACCTCCAGTACCTATTCTGATGATTGGGACTTTGAGACTGTAAATAATATGATGTCTGACCTAGAAAGGTCTGCTGCGTTCTCTAACAATGAATATTTAGAGGGTTCATCAGACTATGAACAGCTTTATTGTTACAACCACTATGGTCATCATTTTTTGCATAAATCTGCAACAACTAGAAATGTGTTTAAATTTATCCAATGGGAACATTGTCCTACACCTCCAAAGGGTAGTTCAAAAACGTTTGAAAATAAGTTTCCATATTTTTCAGGGTACAATACATCTGATCCAGAAACATTTTTCTATAAGAATGTAAACAAAACAGGTCAGAAAATTATGTTAACTAATACAAAACAGATTTATTCTGCAGCCTTTATTACCCAACTGTCTAGACAAGGATTTGACTTTTGGAAAGACACAAATGACACAAAATCTGTCTGGGGTTCTAAAGATTGGCAAGTGCAGGGGATAGAAGCTTTATTTAGAGCATGTATCATCCCACATCAAATAATGTTTTTGAATGACACTGTGCAACAAACGTCTTGCCTTGGTTTAGCCAAGATCAAAGACATGAACACACCTTCTGTACCAACACCTGCAAGTAATAACACTACACAGGGAGCGGTTACAGTAGACACAATACTACAAAACAACAGAACTGATCCTGATTGGAAAAAATGGTTGCTCTGGCCCACAGACACAAACATCTGTCAAGAAAGATTCCTGAATAAAACACAGGGCTTTACAATCCATAGGCCAGACCCACGATATGTTCAAAGACAACATCCGGGGGTAGTAACAACATACAGTGTAGGGAAATTGTGCCTTGACTCGTTACAAAAGTATACACTTGAGGATGTGAAACAACACTTATCTTTACTTAAAGAAGACGCAGACCTTAGGGAATTCTTGCTAGGACCAAGAAAACCGCGTCAAAAACGTTTCATATATGCCGGCATTTATGCTGCTTATAATGAGATATGGAAGGTTTCACAGGCAGAGGCCGCAGAAAGAATACGTGAACTTGATCGTATTAACTTAGAGAAATCTCTCACTGTGGTCGACAATGGGTTAACAACTTTTTCATCCAGAATTTATTCATTAGACAACATTGTATCCTCTGCTATTGACATACTGGAACAAGATTTAGCCATGTTACAACAAGGCCAATCTCAGTTACATTCTATTATATTATTAGGCTGGACGCTGCAATCTTTGCGTGCGGGCTATGTGCCTTGGCGTTTTATCAACACGTCGTCTCTGGTTTCGGAATACAATCTAACAGATAAACAGATCGAACTGGCACAAAGGGGAGCAAAGTATACAGTGCTGAGCATTGAAAAACTGGAAAAATTACCATTCACAGTGGCAGAAAAACCAGCTACAGAATGGCTTATTCATGGCAAAATAACTCTGCCTGTCTGTACTTTTCATTTTCAGTATTGCCTCAAACAAATGCAAGCAGGCAAATATGAAAGGTTGGGTAAAGAATACATTAAGACATCCTGGGATTTACCTTATGAATACAGATGTTGGAGTGGGGATCGTGAAGTGTTTCTAAGCGGTACAAACTGTGAAAAGGCATTAAGCGGTTCTCTCATATTTCAGGACATTTCTTTACACGGGGCTTGTAATGGTTCTGTGGCAAATTTGTCCTGTCACCTGCAAGGTACACCAGCTGCTGTGATTAATCCGACGTTTGGCCAACTTTCTAATGGGAGTTACCTCATGTTGAATGATCAGAGTTGCTGTGGCATGTTGCCAGGAATCCCATATCTGGTAACGGTTGACTCCAGGGTTACTTGCTGTATGCAAGTATTGTTCCCCCAAACAGAGACAGTCAGGGAGTCGCCTCTATGGCCTTCATTGAATGTTTCTTTTATACGTTTTGATACTTTAAGCAGAATGAAAGCCATGCTTTTGCAACAAACCGTGCCTTTGACCTCGGCCAAAGAAACCTATGATCTACAAATTGCAAGGACTTCGGCTGAGATACAGGCTTTAATTCGTACAAACTGCCCTATACATTTCGCAGAAATGATGGGACGTATCTTAAACATGTCTGATACGAGTGGGATTGTACATGTATTTAAGACCATCTGTTCAGGACTGTTAGCACCATTCCAAGCAGTCCTCGGAATCATCCCAAACTTCGCACATTCGGTGTTTGGTGGTGTGCCATTAATTCTAGCACTTGTTGCAGGAATCCTCTTTCTATTCCTACTACTACGCTATGGCAAGCCTATTCACCGGCATCACTCCGAGCGATGTGGAGAAAGCTCTCCTAGAACGGAAGTGCCGTGAGCGCATAGTGCAACTTTTGGGCATACCTCGTCTACGGGAACTTAATACAACATGGTTTCTGTCATTCAGACCAATCTGGCAAGATTGCATCTTACCTGTTCTACGCTGCCTGCTTTGCGGTGAAGAATGCGTGCTAGACACCTGTCTAACACTCCCATCAGACATGCCAACGGATATCGATACTCTGCTGGACCCGATAACGGCCCATGCTCTGTGTTGTCCCCAGAGGCTACCAATCCTGATGACGGCATTCATTGAGATCTGACAGACGCTTCCTGCTGCTGCTGAGGTACGAGATGGATCAACAGGCACACAGGTAACAACGGACGCAAACATTGCTGCGGCATCCTATGCTGAAGGCGATGCTTCTCATCTCTGTGCATTTAAGCTTCTGAACGAGGTGTTCCAAATGTCACCAACATCGGTAGATGATATTTTATCTACAGAAATAGATGATTTCCTGTTTACACCAGACCCATACACTGACTTTGATTCGGCTCTCAGTGTACCAGGGACGCAACGAAATTTGGCCTCCATATTTTCAAAACAGAACAAAACTTGGAACTTTTCCTAAAATTGAACTTTTTCTCAAATTTTTGAAAATACATGGCAACTCAATCTGCTTACAGTAGAACTATTCATATAAAACAGACTTCTTTGAATACTTCCAGGGACACATTGTCACCTTATTTTACTATAATTTCATTTTAGCATCATGTTATGAAATGGCTTTTGATTTTTGAAAACTTGTCAACCATTTCGTATATTTCTGTTTATTTATTCATGTTGCATTTTATTTATGATATATGCTTAGAATGAAAAAATGCTTTAAAATGTACAGTACCTATTGCATTACATGTTTTAGCAACAGTTTCTTTTAAAGACTTCTTTTAATATGCTTTTAGAATTGTTTTTAGCAACATGTGGTACTCAGTTTAATGTTTAGCATTTAATGTTTAGCATTTAGTATTATCGTTCATTCGAAAGTGGAGTGGGTGTTGTATTCCGCCTTAGGTGTCCGTATATAGGCTTTTCTGAAACATGTCCTTATATAGGCACAATTCGCATTGCCCTTATATAGGCATAAAATCCCAGTCCTTATTTAGGCATTAGCCATGCACTCCAAATACAGGCATGGTCACCGACATCCGTCCACCCTAACGTCACAACGAGTTCTTAGAAACCAGACCCTTAAGCTCTTGGGAGTTCCCCTAGCACAGGATTATTGATTTCTCCAAGAACTCATCTATTATGCATGAACCGCTATTCCTTAAGGGTTCATTCCTGACGTCTTCCTCTGTCCGACTTCACGTCAATGCTAACATTCCAAGGCACCTACCAGGTATAAATATACCTTCCCTTGCCCAAGCAAGTTAGGAGGAGACCTCGACTTTAGAGGAGCCCGTGTCCCGGCCTGACGCACTGAGAAGAGACGCTGTCATCCCTGCTCGCAGAGAATCCAGCTTCCAGTGTTCTGACTCCCTTCGCGGGGTGTTAGAGTTCGAGGATCCGGAAAGAGATTCCCACCTCTCTCATTCTCAAGGTATGGAGTGGACTAGAACCTAGAGGGACTCTTGGCATATCAGACTTTTAGCATACCATACTATAGAATACTTCACCTACTTCTTACCTTGTCCTACACCTAGTTTAGGTTAGGTACACTGGGGTAGAACTAGCTTAGAGACGCATCGTATGAGTACTCACATTTTTAGCTTATGTTATTTGTGTATATGAATATATGTGTGATAGCTAAAAGATAATGCTAGCACAGTATTATTTCTTTCTACTGCTTACGCTGTACATTATATATCTTGCATAGTGTCTTGTGATCATAACAGCTCATATCTCTTACACGAGAAACAAGACTGTTCAATAAATCCTTTTTATTGAAACGCCTGTCTATTCTTTCTGTGTAACTCTGAAGAAACTAAGCATGCACGATTAGCTGAGTGAAACTGTTATCTATTGTTTCCATGATTCTGAGAGTGTTCCGATTCTAAAGGGAAACAAAGTTGTCATGTTTATGCGGTTGCCAGAAACTACTCCCTTCTTGTTTACAAGGAGTTTCTAGTGGCCTCTGAGCTAGCTGGCACAAAGTAATTAAGTTTAATATCGGGACATACTGACCTCAGTCCTATGTCAAACCTATAGGGTATATTATTCCAATGCGCAGAGCCTATTAGGGAAATAGGAACTACACTACACCCCGAGGCTCAAACCTTGGTTTCCCAGCTCCAAAGTCGGCAGTCTAGCCGTGAGACCACATCCTCTCCCCAATTGGTTGAAAACATTATGGGTTGCCAACATCCAGACCTCATGATTGTGCACTGTGGCAGCAATGACCTGGGCACACTGACTGGGGTAGGACTGGAAATCCTAATGAAGGATAACTTTGGCCAATTGATGAAACTTTCACCTCACACTGCCTTGGTGTTCTCCAACATATGCCAGAGGCAGAAATGGAAGTGGTCAACTGAATTTTTTCCACAGATAGACAAAGCCAGGAAACATGTTAACAAACAGTTCTGCATTCCTCAGAGACCATAACATGGGTTCTATCTACAATAATAACCTGCGCTTTGACATGGACGAGATTTGCGGATCTGATGGAGAGTCTTTCACAGGGAAAGGCAACAGGGTGTTCCTGACCAACTTGAAAGAATACATTCTGTTTTATGTGTAGCGATGACATACACACAATAAATACAAAGCCTCTTATCAGAGACACCCTATTTCCTAAACACTCATCTATTTTCTTTGTTAAACCCTTTTTAATACATTTTTCATGACTTCACAGATCTGTCGCAGATCCGCAAACCAAAAGCCCACATTCAATATTCAATACAAAACAGCACATTTAGGATCCTGGGTGTACCAGTATCTGTATGGATATGTGAGTGTGTGGGTGACACTTTGTATGGGTATTTGAGTGAGTGTGAGAGTATCTGTATACATATGTGAGTGGTTGTGACAGTGTCTGTATGAGTATGTCAATGGGTGTGAGAGTATCTGTATGGGTGTATGTGTGTGTATAATAGTGTTTCTATATGCATGTGAATGGGTGTGTGAGTATCTATATAGGTGTAAGTGTGGGTGTAAGAGTGCTTGTACAGGTATGTGACTGACTGTGGCAGGGTCTGTATAGGTCTAAGTGTGGGTATAAAGAGTGTCTGTATGGATATGTGAGTGTGTGGGTGAGTGTCTGTATGGGTATATAAGTGGGTGTGAGAGTATCTGTGTGGTTGTAACTGTGGGTGTAACAGTGTCTGTATTAACCCTGGGCGAAGTGCTACGCTACGCTCGCGTAGTTTGCGAAGTTTGCGCTACTTCGCACAACGCGAATTGCACGTAGCACAGTGCGAACACGCGTAGCGTAGCGTAGTGCCGCGGTCATTTTTTGCTTGCTCGCGGTCCTCAACGTCAAGTTGGCGACCGCGAGCAAGCAAAATGACATCCCGGCGAGACTTTTCCTCGTTCGCGATCAGCAACATCAAGTTGCCGATCGCGAGCGTGGAAAATAAACCTCCCGGCGAGATTCTCAACGCGGGAGGTCAGGTTTCTCATTGCGAGTGGTCGCGTATGCTTGCGACCGCTCGCGATGAGAAACTACCAGTCCGCGTTGAGAAAGCTGCCGCTCGAGTAAAAATCTACTCGAGCGGCAGTAAAGACAGCTCGCACTGTGCAAGTTGCCGTTTTCAATGATTGCACAGTGCGGACAAGCATCCGGCACTGTGCAATCATTGCGAACAGTGCGCTACGCAGTTCGCGTAGTGCTACGCGAAGCTTGCGTAGCGCGAACTGCACTTTGCGTAGCTTCGCGAAGCATTACTTCGCGAACTACGCCCACCCTTAGTCTGTATGGGTAAGTTAGTATGTGGGTGAATGTCTATATGGGTATATAAGTGGATGTGAGAGTGTTTCAATGGGTATGTGAGTGGGTAGGAGAGTGTCTGTAGGGGCTTGTGAGTATATGTGAGAGTGTCTGTATGGGTTTGGGAGTAGGTGTGAGAGTTTCTGTATGAGTATGTCAGTGGGTGTGAGAGTATATGTGTGAGGTGTAAGTATGAGTATAATAGTGTCTCTATTTGTATGTGAATGGGTTTGGGAGTGGAAGTGTCTGCATATGTGTAAGTGTGGATATGAGAGTGCCTGTATAGGTTTATGACTGGCTGCGACAGTGTCTGTATAGGTGTAAGTGTGGGTGTAAAAGTGTCTGTATGGATATGTGAGTGTATGGGTGAGTGTCTGTATGGGTATGTAAGCAAGTTTGAGACTGTCTGTACTAGGCCTGAGCAGAGCTCATAGAGTTTCACTACGTGGAATTATGTAGTGTTGCCGAAAAACTCTGTGAAATTCTACGGAGTTCCATGAGCGGACGGAGTAATCAAGTTACTGCAAGTGTGAGTGTGTGGGTGAGTGTCTGTATGGGTATGTAAGCAGGTGTAAGAGTGTCTGTATTAGGCCTGGGCAGAGCTCGTGGATTTTCACTCTGTGCAATTAGGCGATGTTGCCAAAAAACGCTATGAAATTCCATGGAGTTCTGTGAGCGGGTGGAGTAATCAAGTTACTGCAAGTGCAACAACAACAAAAATTGTGTTGGAGTAAAAGTGCCCCGGGCAGCACAAGGTCACCATTTACCTGACATGAAAATGTTTTGCTACCATTTTTAGGCATGATATTAAAGCTGCTGCAGTTTTGTCTTGTACAAGTCCTCCCCACTGGCCCTATTTCTCTATGCGTATGTGAATGGGTGTGGGAGTATCTGTATAGGTGTAAGTGTGGGTATGAGAGTACCTGTATAGGTATGTGACTGGCTGTGACAGAGTCTGTATAGGTCTAAGTATGGGTGTAACAGTGTAGGTATGGATATGTGAGTGTGTAGGTGAGTGTCTGTATGGAAATGTAAATTGGTGTGAGAGTATCTGTATGGGTGTAGGTGTGGGTGTAACAGTGTCTGTATGGGTAAGTTAATGTGTGGGTGAATATCTATATGGGTATGTAAGTGGATGTGAGAGTGTTTCAATGGGTATGTGAGCGGATGAGAAAGTGTCAGTATGGGTTTGTGAGTAGGTGTGAGAGTGTCTGTATGAGTAAGTCAGTGGGTGTGAGAGTATATGTGTGGGGAGTAAGTATTAGTATAATAGTGTCTCTATGCATATGTGAATGGGTGTGGGAGTGTCTGTATAGGTGTAAGTGTGGGCATAAAAGTGTCTGTATGAATATGTGAGTGTGTGTGTGTGAGTGTCTGTATGGGTATGTAAGCGGGAGTGAGAGTGTCTGTATTAGGCCTGATGAGAGCTCGTGGAGTTTCACTCCATGGAATTATGCGGTGTGCCGAAAAACTCTGTGAAATTCTACGGAGTTCTGTGAGCGGGCGGAGTAATCAAGTTATTGCAAGTGCAACAACAACAAAAATTGTGTTGGAGTACAAGTGCCCCGGGAAGCACGAGGTCACCAATTTCCTCACATGAAAACTTTTTGCTACCATTTTTGGGCACGGTATTAAAGCTGCTGTAGTGTTGCTTGTGCAATTCCTCCCACGGGCTCTATTTCTCACACTAGCCCCCCCATCACTCTCTCTTACCTCCCAGGCAGCTTGGCATCCACTTCCAAAACTGCCAGAGCCTGCTGCTGTCGGCTGCCATGTTGCAGAGCCCGGGCTGGCAACTATGAGAGCCCCATTGCTGCCCCTTTACAGATTCCTCCACACCCACAGAGCCCGGGCTCTGGCGCTGCCATCCTGGACCTGGATCTGGATGCCAGGAAACAAGCCATTGGATGCCACACTTGGACCAGCCTTCCAAAACCAATCCAAATGTGCGATAATGTAAGGTGGCTCTGATGTCATGGCTTGGCAGGGCAGGTGAAAGGAACTGTTCCTGTGTCTGACAAAAGCCAGTCAACCACAGTAGTCCAATCGCCAGTAGAGCCTCAGGCAAACCCACCCACCCTACATTATGTGCAACCACGGAAAAGCTGTGTGCTGCCGCTAGGGGCGGGGGTGAGGGGTCCTTGTTGCCAAGGCCAGGAACAGGTGTATGTGAATAGGGGCGCAAGTAATCAAGGAGCAGGGAAGACACCCAAAGGAGAGCTGTGTATGCAGGTTAACGGGTGGTGGTGATGACAGCCAAGTGAGAGCGGTGCTACAGGGGCAAGGGCAAACTACAGGGAGAAGTGTGGAGGTAAACCAGATGGTGCAGACAATCAAGGGTGAGATGTGTGACAGACAATTAAGCAGCACTGGGTGCAGGTAAACATGAGATGGTTTGCACTAAAATATAAGTGACTACATTTGGAAAGACTGTGCTGTCATACACATGCCTTATATTTACATTGTCAATTGCACTGGGTGCTGTAGACAATCACGGAAGCGGTGTAACTGTCAAACATGGAGGACGGACCCTCGTTCAGGGTGGGTGAGCTTTGCCATCCTAGTGGCGATGGCTGCCAGGCGGCAGGGGCTGTGTGGCTGCATGGTGCCCGGGGCTGGTAGCATGATGGGGAGGGGGGTGCGGTCTCTGTCAGAGTTTGCCAGGAACTGAGCAGGGAGAGGGGGACAGGCAAGAGAGGGATGTGGAAAGGAGGGGAGGAAGAGAAAGAGGGGAGGGACAGAAGGAGAGCACAGTCACATCTAGAGGAGAGAGAAGGAACAGAGGGAGACATGGAGGGAAGGAGAGAGGAGGGCCAGACGGAGAGGGAGGCAGAGTAACCTACAGAAGCAGTGAGGAGAGAGGGGGTACAATGTCTAGTGGGGAGGGAAAGGAGGAGGCGTGAAGGGGAGGAGAGAGGAGACACTGAGGTAAGCTGCAGACCGGGCAGAGTTTGTAGGGGGTAGGACAAGGAGGGAGGAGGGAGTGAGAAGAGGGCAGAACACGGGGTGGCCAGAATCGGGGAAGGAGGATTGTGAGTGCAGGGGAAGCACCTGAGTAATAAAAGAGGGAGTGCCTAAGCCAAGGGGAGGGAGCCTGGGAGGGGGAGTAAAGGACCACATCACAATTGGAGGCACTTTGGGGATGGATGCACAAAAGAGACATAAAACAAGGTCCTTTATTGTTCATTGGCATGACAAGGCAGCCAGGACTGTCAGATTAAATGCCAGAACACAGACACATTAAAGGCCCTGGTAGTGGTAATCCCACCTTCCATCATAAGGGTAGGACCTGTTGTTTGAGGTTGTCTCTTTTGGTGACGTCATGTGCTGAAACGATGGAATGCCGAATTTATCGGGAACTCTGTGTTCCACACGGAGCACGGAGTTACCAAATTCCGCAAACTCCGCGAGCGGAGTGAATTTCTCCGCCGGGCTTAGTCTATATGGGTAGAGGTGTGGGTGTATCAGTGATTGTATAGGTAAGTTAGCGTGTTGTTGAATGTCTGTATGTAAGTGGGTGTGAGAGTTTCTGTATTTTTTGAGTCATGCAAGATCTGCGGATCCATCGTGGATTTACACAGCGGATCTCGCGAGAGGCAAAAAAGTTTTTGTATTTTTAACATTCACAAGTGGTATGGGAAGCACTCACTTGACCCCTTGTCTTAATATTCAACGATCGTCTGGGCCGCAGAGACTGTTTCCCGACATATAAAATGGCAGCCACAACTTTTATGTGAAGGTGCGGCCAGCCAATCAGAATCTTGCTTTGACACGTGGGTCCACGGATTCACCATGGGTGAATGCGTGGGGAATACGTGTCTCTGGATATACACATTTGGTTTTCAGTTATATCTGTTGGACTTGGCCCTTTTTGGCTAAAGTTCCTTAAACTTTTTGCCTTCCTCCTAGACCTTTTTCTGACATTATGTTGCCGACTTAGATGCTTTGGGCACTTTGCCACTGCTGATCAGTGTCAAAGTGCAAGTGCTCCCTGTATAAAGTGTTATGGAAATTGGTTGTCCATAATTGGTATGTTTGCCTTACTAGTAAATTCCCTAGTAAAGTGCACTATGTGTGCCAGGGCTGGTAATGCAAATGCTACTGGTGGGCCTGCAGCACTAATTGTGCCACCCACACAAGTAGCCCTAAAGAGAGAACTCAGGCCTGCCACTGCAGTGCCTGCGCGCAGTTTGCTAACTGCCATGTTGTCCTGACAAGTGTACCCACTTGCCAGGCCTTACCCTTCCCTTTCCCTGCACATCAGACACCCCTATAGTAGGCCCAAGGTACCCCCTGGGCAGGGTGCAGTGTCTCAGAAAGGTAGGACATGTACTGAGGTGTGTACCATGTCCTAACAGTGAAATACTCTCCATTTCGTTTTTCACAGTTGCAAGGCCATCTTGCCCATAGGACAGAATGGGGAAGGCTGTGAAATATGTTTCCAGCCTATCTTCCCATAGGCTTAAGATGGAGAGGTGAAGTTTAGTGTGCCTGAACTCACAATTTAATAACACATCTTTTTGTGAAGGTGGTTTTTGAATTGTGTGTTTAGAAACCCCGCTTTAGAAGTGGCTGGTTTTTTTGTTCTAACAATTCTGTGTGTCTCTGCCTGTGTGGATTGACTGTCTGGATTTGAATGTGATAGGATCTGGGAAATGTCTTGACCCAGGAAGGGGTAGGTGAGACAGCAACAGGCTGACCTGCATCTGGAGTGTAGGGGGGAGGAGTAGCCCCCTGGAGGTGAAGAGGCCTGGGCTGCTGCCATAAAAGAATGGCTCCCCCTCCTGCTGAGTGATTAAGGACCCAGACCCCCATTATCAAAGAACGAAGGTGCCGCTGGCAGGAAGACACCCAGAACTGGTTTGGACAGGGGTCAGTGCCCCCTGAACACAAAGACTTCAAAGACATTTAGGGGTATAACTATGAGAGCTGAAGCCCCTGAATGTTGGACTGATCAAGACTGAAAAGGATTGAAAACTACTTCGCGGTCAAGAGGAACCTTTGCCAAGAAAGAACAGCTGAAGAGACTGAAGAGAAGGACTGACTCTTGCTGTGTGTTCTGGGGCTGGCCTGCAGTTTGCTGATTTAACTAAGGAGAGGCTAAGGGACTTTGCTGTGTGCTGTGTTCCCCTGCTTGAAAGGACTTTGCTGTGTGCTGTGTCCCGAAGTAACTTGTCCCCAAGGGCCCGAGGAGAGCTGGCTCCCTGTTGTGGAAACTCAGGAACATCAAAGTTTCCAAGTGTGTCTCAGCGGCACTGTGTGCGTGTGCTTTATGCAGCCTGAGACCTTCGTAAACATTGCACCGGGACTGTGTGGCCCGAAACCCAACCGAGTCTCAGCGACGCTTTGTGCGTGTGCGTGTGCAGCCTGAGACTGCCGTGGGGTCCGTGGTACTGGTTGGAAAGTGCCCCGTGACTGCAGTGCCCCTGATCCAGCGCAATATTAGCCAACAACATTCATACACCATATACTCATTTGGGCCCATACATTCACACTACACTAATACTTACGCTGGGTGTCAGATGTACTCTTTTATCAAAGTCCCTGCTACCAATTACCTTCTGATTGAAGAAGAGTAATAACTTACCAATGGATCCTTTGCTAATTGGGAAGTTTAAAATGAGTGACATTCATTATAGTACATAATCCTGAAATAACCACTGAGTCAGGAAGTTTTAAAATGTTTATCTAAAATTTTAGCAGAGTAAAATACAGAAAACACGGTACTTGATTGAAATACCCAAGAAAAAGCATAGACATGATTTTGCTAATAAATGACGGTGTTTAAGGAAGAGGAGAAGATAGAGACAGCAGCGCAACTAAAGGTTGCAGTATAGTTACCTAAATGCGAGAACCAAGCCCCTTAGCCAAGGAGTTGGAAAAGATAGGACCCAGGAAGGATGAAGAGCAAAGACTTCTTCCAGGATCAGGACACGACCGGTAACCTCTCTACAACGACGCCTGCGCCGTTCCCCTCTCTGATACTCGACTTCTCTCGATTCTCCCGTGCCTTCCTTCTAATGGACTCCGCCGCCCCCTCCTCAGGATCTCTTCCGGACAGGAATTCAGTCAGCAACCGATCAGCTGGGCAGTCTGGAGTTGAGAGCGCTCTGGCAGTATGGACGCCTTCTGTTCTTCGTGAACGCATGCCTTCTGACTAATTTACTAATGCTATATTCTATTATACCCTTCTACGCCCATATACCTCCCCTTAATGTTGCTAAAATATGGGACCACTACTTCTGACTGGACAGGGACAGGGGTGGATTCTCGCACCATATCGATTTGGCCTAAATTGTAAAGCCTATTGTCTTTACGTTCCCTCCCCTTCAAATTAATACATTCGCTTTATTTCCCACTCGTCTCACGACAAATGTTATACATTTTACAGGAGAAAAGTAACAATTTGTCCGCCGGAAACATTGGGTACATCATCTTCGGCCAATAGGTCGTGGCCTTGGGAGACATCCAAGTTGACTTCACTTGGCAGGCATACAGGACACATGCGCAGAACCCTCTGTCTCTCGAGTTTCAAGACACCAACCCAGGCCCAAGTTTACGAATTACTAAAAGTGCAAGAAGAAAATATTAAAATCACAAATAAAATGTTTCACTGTATACCCACTTTCCCTACTCTATTCCCATTTAATCATATTACTATCCTGCATTAGTAGCGTTAAGAAAACGACAATTTAATAATGACATGCGAGCAAGCTTAAGCATGTGAAAACATTTAGCGGCCATTTTAATGCACACTGCGCAGAAGCAGAAGTTTCCTACCAAGCAAAGAAAGACGTCACACCATGTGATCAGGTTGCGACATGCGCATTGAGGTTCCCGTGATTTAGCGGCCATCTTGGTTTATAGACAAGCATTATTCATTAGTAAAACACATAGGCAAGCGTCTATCCCTTCTGTGTTTGTGAATGCAAAGATTAGTATTGACAGTACAAATTTAATAAATTAATACTATGAGGAAGATTGCATATAAGCAAGTTTCATTTTTGAAACCTTGCTCCATCAATCCCCTCTCTGATGGCGTTTCTGAGCCATCAAAATACTACCCTCAATCAGATGCCAACTTCTAGCAAATCGTTTCATTCTCATTTTTACTTTTTCTATTCTTACAGTCTCCTTTTAATTTCTTGCATAAATCACTTCTCCATTCTTCTAGTTCGATTTCATCCAGTTTTCTCTTCTTTCCTTTTCCTGTCACTTTATATGTTCCATTCTTTCTACAACATTTGCACCATATTGTTATTGCTAAAATTATTATTGCTATCCCTGCTAAGGGTACTAGTATTTGACCTATAAGTCCTTTCCCTATATTAGCAAACCAGGTTCCAATTGACGAGATACTATTTGTCAATCTTTCCCATACACTATCAACTTCCAGTGGTTTTAGTCCTTGCTCAAGTTTAGTTATGTTCTGAATATACGTTCCAATGTCTGCACTCTTATCAGGAATATAAGTGCAACAATGTTTCGTCTTCAATAATTTACAGACTCCTCCCTCTTTTGCCAATAGAATGTCAAGAGCAAGTCAATTTTGCATCACCATAGATCTAATTGCAACCATCTCTGTATTAATCATTAGAAAACCTCCAGCAGTATCCGTTGATAAACGATCAACCACTGTAGACAATTTGCATATTTTCCTGAGTTCAGAATTATTCCCACTGAAGGTATCAATGCGCCAAATATATCACCTACAATTTCTGAAAAACTAGCTCTTTTACTACGTATTAATTCATTATTGTTTTCATTGCTTCCAGCGTTTCTTTTTACGTGGTATATCTTTGGAAAAACTATTCCAAAATAACAACTTCCATACCACCTTGCAGGAAGCCTAAAGTAAGCCTTATTCCCACATACATAATAGATTCCAGGAAAAACTGAATCTGTTCCTCCTTTGAGTCCCCAACCTCCAAGAATTAAAAAATGGTGTTCACATTCACTGGTACCGATGAAAACATTGTTATAATCAGCCTTTAACCTATGTAGACAAATTTTCCCTTTCTTTACGAAATCCAGAGCCATTGCAGCTTGAGCTTTACCAGGTGTATAACTCCCTTCCTTCTCCGCCCAAGGTGGCAACTGAGCCTTATGCTCTGAAGCTTTCTTTTGAAAATCATGTCTTCTATCTTCTACTAAATTCAAAAATATATTTTCTTCTTCTAGTAAAGAACATGTTAGATTGTGTCTATGTGCATGTGTTATGTCTATCGATTTCATTGTTAAGAAAAACTCTCCCATAAACTGTGCGTCTTGACTAGTAAGCACTGGGTTCATACTCTTGCGAATCGGAACCTCAGAAAATATCACATCTAAGTTTGAATAATAATACTGAAGTTTCCCTGTTCTATAAAATAAACTAGACAAAACACTACACGATATGCCATATGTCAGTGGTAAGTGATGGTATGTTAATCCTTCCGCTACTGATTCAGGTAACTTCATACAGACATAACAATTACTAACTTCCATTGTGTCTACATACTGAAACAATAACTTTGTGAAAACATTTAAACTAGTGTCGTTATCAGCTATTTCATGATGAATTTCTGCCTCATCTTCGCCCATTAATTCTACTCTACTGCCCTTCATGTTTGCTGTCCTCCCTTTAGTTTCATTATTTATCTTCTTATCTATTATCATAAGGTAAGGAATTGCTACAATCAAGACTAACCATACTATAAGCACCAATACTAGACTACATATGCAGATTGCACAGCATCTCCTACAACAATTTCGTTTTGGTCTCCCAGTAACTCTATCATCAGGCATTTTTCGACAAGGAAGATTTCTCTTCTTATCTCTTCTTCTTTTCTTTAGATGATTCTTTTGTTTAGTCAGGGTGGTCTTGTTTCTTCTTCGTATGTTAGTTCTGCACTTGTTCCTTCGCCACCACTGTCACTTGACTCTGAGCTTTCAAAATCTTCAAGAATGATATAAGTCCAGTCAGGACCCTTGAATTTGTTATTCACAAGTCTCAGTCTTTTACTTTTTCTTTTTCCTGACTTTTTCTCTTGTTCAGTTTGGCTTGTCACTTCAGGTACTTGTTCTGGATCTTCACTTCTGGTTGTTATGTGGTATTTTACTCTTTTAATGACACTTGGCCAATGATCTCCTTTTCTTGTTTTCTTTGTTGGCACTGTTTCTCTGTTTACGTCTTCAAAGATCTCGTTATTTTCACTGCTCAATACTGTTTTGTTTTCTTTGATTACTGCCTCTTTTGTTTGATCTTTTTCAGGTCTGATTGGTTTCTTTTCAGTAGCTCCACAATGACTTTCAAGATGTTGGCTTTGTTCCTTTTTTATTTCTTTATGTTTATTTGTATTTACCCCTTTTTCTTTAGTGCATTCTTCTTGATCTAACTGCTTCTGATCAGGGCTTATTGCACTGTGAACTTCTGCAGCCTGACCTGATTCTTCTAAACCTGTCTTTCCCTGTGTAAAGTCAATTAAATCTTCACTGTTTTTAGTCCAATTTGCTTTCCCTATCTGATTTAGTTCAGGATCTTTTACTATCTTTTCTTCTTGATCCTGAACTTCTTCTTCTTCACCTATCTGATCTTCTTCAATTTCCTCCAATTTCGCTTGACTTCTTGTTCTGTGGTATACTTCAGGAACTTCTACCACTGGTATCCAATCCTGACTTGTGCTCGGTTGTTCTCCGTCAGCTTCTTTCGAACCTCTAGCCTGAGATTCCTCAGCTGGGCAACCTTCAGCTTCTTCAGTGATTGGCGTTGTCTGTAGATTCTCTTCTTCAGGTTCTGGTACTCTCTTTGTGTGGCTTACATGAATCCAATTAGGAAACCTTGCACACTTCACTGCTGTATTGGTGGTCAATATAACTTGACAAGGTCTGCTCCACCTGGGTGATAGACACGTTTCTCTGGTGTGATTCTTCACTACCACCCAATCACCAGGATTCAGATCATGTTCTAGTTCAGGCTGCCTGGAAACTGCGTCTTCTCCAACCTGATGAGAGACAGAACGCACTAGGTCAGCCAATCCTTTGCAATAATCCAGAACCATATCATCAGATATATTTACTAATTTGTTTGTGGGAACATGTGTTTGTCTCATTGCTCTTCCCATCATTATTTCATGGGGGCTCAATCCCGTCGTTCTGTCAGGTATGCTTCTGATTCCCATCAAGACAAGTGGCAATGCGTCTGGCCACTCTAATGATGTTGATGCACACATTTTTCCCAATCTTGACTTTATAATGCCATTCAATTGTTCAACCACTCCAGAAGCCTCTGGGCGATATGCACAGTGCAATTTCTGTTTAATTTGAAATGCTTCACAGATTATCTGGATCACTTCGCTATTAAAGTGTTTTCCTCTATCTGATTCCAAAGATACTGGGAAACCAAATCTAGGTATGAGCTCACGTAACAACAGTTTTGCAACTGTAATACTGTCATTTCTCCTAGTAGGGTAAGCCTCCACCCACTTTGAAAACAGACACACTATGACTAGTACGTATTTCAGCCCTCTACATGGTGGTAACTGTATGAAGTCGAACTGGAGTCTTATAAATGGGCCCTCTGCCTTTCCAATTTTTCCAAACCCAATTATCGTTTTCCTGCCTGGATTATGCATTTGGCAAGTTAGACATCTCTGGCACAGACTCTCTGCAACAGCCCTGAATTTGGGATTGTACCAATTTTGTCTGAACAGCCTAATCATTGCATCTCTCCCTATGTGTGTATCTCCATGATGCATTCTGGCCATTTGTGAGAGTAAACAGTCGGGCATGCCAGGTCTGCCATCTGCACTGATCCATACTTCATCTTCTCTTTGGGAGCAACCCACTTTGATCCACAAATTTTTCTCACTTTCATCAACCTCATCTTGCAATTTCTTCACCTCATTCCAAGTTTCAGGTGGCATATACATCATAAGTTGGCAGCTGATTCCCATTCTTTCCACCCTCTTATTGACTGACGTTCTGGTTTTGGCATGATGTTGAGCCACCAGGTCTGCATATCTGTTGCCGACTACCACCCAGTCATCTCCTGACTGGTGTGCGGCACATTTCACCACAGCCAATTCTTTTGGTAATTGTATTGCTTCTAGCAATTCCCTTACAAATTGTCCATTTTTAATGGGGGATCCTGAAGAAGTCATGAAATCCCTCTGCATCCACAGTTGGCCAAAATCATGCACGACCCCATAACCATATTGACTATCTGTAAATATGGTCACTCTCTGATTCCTCCCAATTTTGCATGCTTTTATCAAAGCAATCAATTCAGCTACTTGTGCAGATTTGACTCCTGGTAAATAGGATGCTTCGACTATTCCAGTTAATTCACATACCGCATAGGCAGCAGTTAGTTTACCATCTTCATGTCTTTGACATGAACCATCAACAAATAGCTCCCTGTCTGGCTTTTTAAGAGGCTGTTCCTCTATGTCTGGGCGTGGTTTTGTACATAATTCTGTAATTTGTACACAATCATGTTCATCTTCTTCGTCATCTTTATTTGTTTCATGATATGGGTCCGGCAATAAAGTTGCTGGATTTATTATTGTACACCTTACCATGGTCACATTTTCAGCACCCATTATTATCCTTTCATATTTAGTCAGCCGACTAGGAGTAAGATGCTGAGTTCGGGTTCTTGTCAATAGAATCACAACTGCATGTGGAACATACACTTTTACAGGATGTCCCATCACAATTGACTCGCTTTGTTCAATGCTCAAACAAGTCGCTGCCACTGCTTTTAAGCATCCTGGCAACGCAGCTGCTACTGGGTCCAATGTAGCAGAAAAGTACGCTATAGGACGTCTGCCTAGTCCATGTCTCTGAGTTAGGACAGAAAGTGCACAATTTTCTCTCTCTTGACAGAATAATGCGAATTCTCTTTTATAATCAGGCATGCCTAAGGCAGGTGCTGAACAAAGTGCGTTTCTCAATTTTACAAAAGCTTCTACACTTTCATCCTCCCACTCAATAGGGTCCTTTGCTTTCTTTTTCGTCATGTTAATTAAGGGCTTAGCTAACATGGAGAAATTTGGTATCCATTGTCGACAGTATCCTACTATTCCTAGGAACATTCGCACTTGTCTTTGCGTTACAGGCATTTGCATTCTCTTTATTAATTCTACTCTTTCAGAGGTTATTCTTCTTTTCCCCTCTCAATTTGATGTCCCAGATATTTAACAGCTGTCCTGCAAAACTGTAACTTTTCAGGTGAGACTTTATGCCCTTCCTCAGCCAAAAGATTTAATAATGCTATGGAGTCAACAACACACTCTTCTCTGGTGGTCGACGCTAATAATAAGTCGTCGATATATTGAACTAAAACTGAGCTTCCTGGCATCACTAGTTTTTCCAGGCACTTTTTCAGTATCTGGTTGAAGATGGAAGGACTTTCTGTGTACCCCTGAGGAACACGATTCCACACATAGACCTTGTTCTCAAATTTAAATGAGAAAAGATACTGGCTGTCTGGATGCAATGGTATTGAAAAGAATGCTTGACACAAATCAATTACTGTGAACCATCCTGCATTCCAAGGGATCTGGTATAGAATTACTGCAGGATTTGGTACTATGGGACAACAAGGTTCCACAATCTTGTTTATTTTACGCAGGTCCTGAACAATTCTATATTTTCCACTAGGTTTCTTTAATCCCATGATTGGTGAATTACATGGGCTACTCATTACTTCTTTTAGGATGTTTTGTTCTACCATTCTATTTATTTCTTCAATGACTCCTGCTTTTACTTCTGCACTCATTTTGTATTGTTTAGTATTTGGGAAAATCGCACCTTCTTTTACAGTAATTTGAACTGGATCTATTTTTGCCATAAGTCCTGCTTCTTTTCCGGTGAAATCCCATACTATTTGGTTTACTGTACCTTTTAATTCTTCTGGCAACTCATCTTTTGTTATCAACGAAAACATTTCATCTATTTCTGTACCTTGTTTTACAACCATAATTTTATATACATGGTCCTCATCTGGTGTCTGAACTGCCACACCATCTGGCGTGCAGAAAATTGTACAGTTCATTTTGCACAATAAATCTCTACCTAATAAATTCACTGGGCTAGAATCGCACACTACAAATTGGTGCATTTCTCTGAAGTTTCCTATTTTGACTTCCATTGGTTCTGTAAGAGGTGTTCTAATTCTTTGATTAGCTACCCCTACTACTTGGATATCTTCACCAGAGAGAGGAAGGTCTGGGATGTCTGCTGATCTCACAGTAGACCTGGTAGCACCAGTGTCCAAAAGGAAAGTAATATCATTACCTTTCACATTTCCTTCAACATATGGACCAGACTGATCTACCTGTAAGGATGCGCCAAGTATGCACTCCTTCTTCCCTCTCCTAGGCACCGTCATGAGTCGAATTTACAGTAATTGTCCTGCAAAAGAAATTGTGATGTCATATAATAATTCTTACCACTCCCTCCTGGGTATCCAATGTCTGTACCATGTTTTGCTCTGCTTATATTACCCTGAACAGGTGGAGGTGGTAATTGATTCTGGGGATTTACACCCTGCTGTGAATCATTCTGCATCTGTGGATTTAAGTTTTGATTTGGGCCATTATTATTCCGAATCTTTTTACACTCGTCCTTCCAATGCCCCAATTTTCCGCATCCATGACAAGGAAACTTCTTTTAGCTTCTTCTCTACTCATTCGTCCTCTAAATTTTCCACCATTTCCCGTATCACCACTCGTTCCAGGATATTTTCCTGAATTTTCACTCTGATTTTCCAAATTAATTCCCTGCTTCTCTGCCATTTTCACCTGAGCCCACATCACTTTTTCCTGCAATTTCTTGTGTCTATCCTCAATATCGTCTCCACAATATTTTGCATACTTCAGAATCTCATCTATGGGCTTTCCCTGCCAACACAGCATATGCTGTTTAATCATCTGGCAAATCTCTGGCTTCAGACTGTAAACAAACCGATACACAAACTGACTCATGTTCTTGTCTCCAATGTCCTCAAATCCACCATACTGTTTAAACACCTGCAATAAACGCTCATAATAGGAATGTACTGTTTCACTGGCTTCTTGGGTTGTTCGATCTATTTTCACCCAATCTGTTTCTTTCGGGGGTATTTTCTAACCCTGGGCGTAGTTCGCGAAGTTGCGCTACGCGAAGCTACGTGAAGTGCACCTCGCACTACGCGAGCTACGCCGTAGCTACGCGAACTGCGTAGTGCACTGTGCAAAATGCTGTTCGCACTGATTGCACAGTGCCGGATGCTTGTCCGCACTGTGCAATCATTGAAAACGGCATCTTGCACAGTGCGAGCTAGTCTTTACTGCCGCTCGAGTAGATTTTTACTCGAGCGGCAGCTTCTCAACGCGGACTGGTAGTTTCTCATCGCGAGCGGTCGCAAGCATGCGCAACCACTCGCAATGAGAAACCTGACCTCCCCGCGTTGAGAATCTCGCCAGGAGGTTTTTTTTCCACGCTCGCGATCGGCAACTTGATGTTGCTGATCGCGAACGAGGAAAAAGTCTCGCCGGGATGTCATTTTGCTTGCTCGCGGTCGCCAACTTGATGTTGAGGACCGCGAGCAAGCAAAAAATGACCGCTACGCTACGCGTGTTTGCACTGTGCTACGTGCAATTTGCGTAGTGCGAAGTAGCGCAAACTTCGCAAACTACGCGAGCGTAGCATAGTGCTTTGCCCAGGCTTAGTATTTTCCCTTTCAGGTATGTTATCACCTGCTGATACTTTTTCATCACATCATTTGACGGGGCACCTGTTTTCGGATCTCTAGGATATTCATCACTAGGCCAATCGACTGTGATCTTACAATCTGTCCATAAATCGGCAGGTACCACTATGTCAAACAAACCATCTAAATCCTTCAACAATACCTTTGACACCTTCACAAACCTTTCAACCTGCTTGTACCATTCAATTGGTTTTTCTCTCAATTTTGGAAAATCATTCGTAAATGATAAAATATCCTGTCTGCTCCATGGGACATGTACATATCCTCCTCCCGCAACTTCTCGCATTGGATACATCTGGTCTGCTTTTCCTGCTTCCTTCATCACATATTCTGATGCTGTTCTACTTGTTCGTGCTTCTTCCTTTTTCTTGGCCCACCTAGATCTCCATTTATCTAGATCTCCCCATTTTTGTAAAACTAACATTAATTCTCTTATTTGCAGTCTTCTTCCAGATGCATTCATATTTTCTAAATCTTTGTCTGCAAATTCTGCTCTATATGGTTTCTGTAATACTTTTGATCTCCCTATTTCGATTCCCATCTGTAGTGCTAAATTGGACAATTTTTCATGGAATATCTTTACATTTCTAGTGATACTCCTGCACAAGAATAATAATTCTTCTTCATCATAGGTATTCAAGCGTTCTACTCCTACATTTCCTGCTATTATTTCTTCTAATTCGACTTTCAATTTATGGATATCCAGTACTTTTGGAGGTGTGCACTGTTTAACTGACCCTTGTACCCATCTTTCTAGATCTTCAGGTGTTAATATGGTAGCACTTTTTGTTCCTGGTGAAGTTACTAAACTTACATCTTTTGAACCTCCAGGTACATCTTTTCTGGGAGTACTATTTACAGAACCTCGACTAGGTAAATCCATGAGTGATATTGTGGATTCACAGTCACTAAATTGATCCTCAATTATAACTGGAGCTTCGGGTTTGGGTTTACTCACAGGAGTAGGTGTAAGTATCGGTTGAGGGCAATTTCCCTGCGTACCATATAATGGAACTACTGGACCAATTGTTACAGGTATGGTCAACGAATCAGGATGTACTTTTATCTGAGTTATTTTCTGTATTAATTCTGCTCTGTTCTTTTCTAGGGCTTCTTTTTCTTTGTCATGAAGTAATCTAGTCGGAGTGCATTCATGCATTACCTTTGGTACCATTGGAGTTTGTGGTGGTGCACTAGGAGGGCATCCACTTGTCCCTTCCTGATATGGTGGGGGATTTCTTAACATTTCTTCCATAAATTCGTCTTCAGATTCCTCATTTCTCATTAAATGTTTTGTCTTTTCTGTACATTTGCCTCCTGATTTTTCTTCTTCTGTGAATAATGGATACAGTCCCTCTGTAATCATTGCCCTTCTCCATTGTTTCATCTGACCCTCTCTTGACTCACGTAAATATCTGGGGTAAAATCCTGGGTAACTCCTATTACTTCTAGATCTATCCCGCTCAAATGCCTCGGTTTCCCATTCTTCTAGAGCTTCATACTGGGTTAATCTAGGTCTGGGTTCTAAATCATTCATCCTCAATCTCAAGTTTTGAAGAATTCTTCCATTGAAGGTACCATTCTCGGGGAATGCTAATACTCCATCATTTTTGGTGTATTCTATCCAATTCTCCATCCATACACAAGTATGATAACCTCTCTCCATCATCATAAATGATGCTGGCGTTTTAGCTGGTGGAATAATAATTCCTTCACTAGTTTTGATTGGTTTGTCCTTTTTAAAATAATTCTTAATCTTTTGCAAAAATGACATTTTTCTTCTTTCTCCGTACATTCTATCTAATCTTCTGTGTACAAAATTATATTCTGCAAAACCTAGGAATCTCCTATCCGGACGAGTTCCTGTTAAAGTTGGATCACGTTTTAACATGCAATCCTTATCCACTAAGAATTTTGCTTCTATATTTTCGACCAATCAAATGTCTGCTATCTTTTATTTCCGAGCCAATCCTTGCGCGGCCTTTTGGTGACGTTTCTCTGTCAACCCCTCCTTTACAATCTGCTCTTTTCTGTCCTCACTGGTTTAACCAATCCCAGCGCGGCACCTGTGACGTCAATACTTCTCCTGACTACTGACCCCTCCTTTACAAGGGTTTTTCTACACACACTGTTTCAACCTACCACAGCGCGGCGTTTTGTAACGTCAACTCCCTCTCCGGCAACTGAACCTCCCTTTACAAAAATTTACGCAAACTTATTTTCTCTATAAATCTTAATTAAATTTCAGTAACAACATAAAACATTCGCTATCGTTCCAGTTTCCACTAATTTAGAAAAAGATAGTTTCTTCCACACTTTAGTAAAATCTTTCCGTTTACTAAACATATACTACGAGTAAAACACTTCCGTCTACTCTTCACACAAGCTCCAGAAGTACCTGTTACTTCTCCAATGTTACCCGTACTAGGTGATATAACATCAAATTTTTATCAGCGTACCCTTTTTGCTATTACTCACACGCATAGAGTCCCTAACGAGTACTTGAAGTCCTGCTTAACTTCTCAGTACTATTTCTGCCTGACAGATAACCTCACTGTAGTATGGCTTCCACATGCCACCCACTATTCTTTTCCCTACCCCGGGGTATTCTGGACAACATATAACAAAAACTCAAAAATAAGCGGATGTTAGTTCATAAAAAATACAAATAAAATTCTCATTACCCAATTAACAAAGAGTAAAAAAACCATCCTCTGCTACCAGAAAACTGATCCAGCGCAATATTAGCCAACAACATTCATACACCATATACTCATTTGGGCCTATACATTCACACTACACTAATACTTACGCTGGGTGTCAGATGTACTCTTTTATCAAAGTCCCTGCTACCAATTACCTTCTGATTGAAGAGTAATAACTTACCAATGGATCCTTTGCTAATTGGGAAGTTTAAAATGAGTGACATTCATTATAGTACATAATCCTGAAATAACCAATGAGTCAGGAAGTTTTCAAATGTTTATCTAAAATTTTAGCAGAGTAAAATACAGAAAACACGGTACTTGATTGAAATACCCAAGAAAAAGCATAGAAATGATTTTGCTAATAAATGACGGTGTTTAAGGAAGAGGAGAAGATAGAGACAGCAGCGCAACTAAAGGTTGCAGTATAGTTACCTAAATGCGAGAACCAAGCCCCTTAGCCAAGGAGTTGGAAAAGATAGGACCCAGGAAGGATGAAGAGCAAAGACTTCTTCCAGGATCAGGACACAACCGGTAACCTCTCTACAACGACGCCTGCGCCGTTCCCCTCTCTGATACTCGACTTCTCTCGATTCTCCCGTGCCTTCCTTCTAATGGACTCCGCCGCCCCCTCCTCAGGACCTCTTCCGGACAGGAATTCAGTCAGCAACCGATCAGCTGGGCAGTCTGGAGTTGAGAGCGCTCTGGCAGTATGGACGCCTGTTCTTCGTGAACGCATGCTCTGACTAATTTACTAATGCTATATTCTATTATACCCTTCTACGCCCATATACCTCCCCTTAATGTTGCTAAAATATGGGACCACTACTTCTGATTGGACAGGGACAGGGGGTGGATTCTCGCACCATATAGATTTGGCCTAAATTGTAAAGCCTATTGTCTTTACGTTCCCTCCCCTTCAAATTAATACATTCGCTTTATTTCCCACCCGTCTCACGACAAATGTTATACATTTTACAGGAGAAAAGTAACAATTTGTCCGCCGGAAACATTGGGTACATCCTCTTCGGCCAATAGGTCGTGGCCTTGGGAGACGTCCAAGTTGACTTCACTTGGCAGGCATACAGGACACATGCGCAGAACCCTCTGTCTTTCGAGTTTCAAGACACCAACCCAGGCCCAAGTTTACGAATTACTAAAAGTGCAAGAAGAAAATATTAAAATCACAAATAAAATGTTTCACTGTATACCCACTTTCCCTACTCTATTCCCATTTAATCATAATACTATCCTGCATTAGTAGCGTTAAGAAAACGACAATTTAATAATGACATGCGAGCAAGCTTAAGCATGTGAAAACATTTAGCGGCCATTTTAATGCACACTGCGCAGAAGCAGAAGTTTCCCACCAAGCAAAGAAAGACGTCACACCATGTGATCAGGTTGCGACATGCGCATTGAGGTTCCCGCGCTTTAGCGGCCATCTTGGTTTATAGACAAGCGTTATTCATTAGTAAAACACATAGGCAAGCGTCTATCCCTTCTGTGTTTGTGAATGCAAAGATTAGTATTGACAGTACAAATTTAATAAATTAATACTATGAGGAAGATTGCATATAAGCAAGTTTCATTTTTGAAACCTTGCTCCATCACCCCCACAGCGTGAATCATCGTCCACGCTGCTGTGTAGCTGTTTGTGGCCCGAGCCGTCATCGTAACTGAGTCTGCGGATCAAGATCGCCGCCGCCGGCCCGAGCCGCAACATGCTGAAGGACTTCGTAAAGTTGAGGAAGTCGTGAGGTAATCGTGATCGTTGTTCGCAAGAGGAATCTGCCCAAGATCGTCAGCAACGGAGGAGGCAGCGCCGTAACCTGTCCGGCTACAGCGGCGCCTTGCATCGGAGCTGCGGCGTCGTCAGGAGTGCCCAGCAGGACGTCCGACGAGCGGGGAGAGAGAGAGAGTGAGGCAGCGCATCCCCCAGGTAAGGCTTGGACTCTGGTCGGGAGCCGCAAGCGTGTGTGGCCTGGGGAGGCGCAGGAGGAGTACCGGAGTGCTCCCGTCTCTCTCCCGCTGCATCGCGTTAGACGCACTGAGTCCTCGAGCGGCCCGGGCCTGCCCGGCAGTACCAGGGCCGCTCTCAGAAGTTCAGGACTGTTGTCTGTGGTTGGGACCTAGTGGTGCCCGCGCTAATCGCGTCAATTGGCCTGGTATTATTCCTGCATTACGAACTGCCTGATTACGTGCATTGAGGATTGTATTATCCCTGCATTACGAACTGCCTTATTACTTGCATTAAGGAGTGAGTTATACTTGCATTACGAACTGCCTGATTACTTGCATTGAGGATTGCATTATTCTTGCATTATTAACTGCCTGATTACGTGCATTGAGGATTGCATTATTCTTGCATTATGAACTGCCTTATTACTGGCATTGAGGATTGCATTATTCTGGCATTACGAACTGCATTAGTCTGATAATACGAACTGCAGTACGAACTGCATAGCATTGCATTAGGACTGCATTTGAACATCGTGAACTGCTCATTAATACCGCAAGAACCTACAAGTGTTGGCTGGCCTAATAACCGGCAAAGTGAAATATTACGAATACGCATATGTTGGATTTTTATCATTTGGTCTTACCGTATTTTTCTGCTTGATAAAGATACCGCTATTTTCATACATCAGTGTGGTGACCATTTGTGGTGTTATCACTGTGTCACTGGGAGTGTGGTTGCAAATACTTTACACCTTGCCTTGAAGATAAGCCTGGCTGCTCGTGCCAAGCTACCAGGGGGTGATCAGGGGTTATCAACGAGGGTGTCCCTCCTTTCCCTGACTAGAAGCAAGGGTCCCTATTTGGACTAAGGTAACTGCCTCAGCCAACTAGAGACCCCCAGTTCTAACATTGGTAGTCAGCGGTGTGGGATTGGAACGTGTATTTGCAGATTCACTCACAGTGATTGGTGTACATCACTGGTTTTAGCGCAGACCACGACGCAACCACATATCGTGTTCTTGATTTTTGGTTCTATTTTTGAGCGACCTTTAAGCCACACCTCATGTCTCAGAGGAGTCAAGTAGCCAGTGAGGCTGCAGAATTGGAATTCGACATTGAGGCATTGCTTACCTACAAAGTTGATCAATTGAGGCAATTCTGCAGAGCTTTGGGATGTCCCATGAAAAGTAGCGCCAAGAAGGAGGAGCTGCAAACGGACTTGAGGGCCTGGTGGGAAGCCAAAGAGGCTCAGGAGACAGGTGATGCTGAGGTGGATGAGGATGACCCAGAGAATGGATTTGGTCCACAGGATTTGCCGGTGGGAGGACCAGCCTCAGGGGCTGGTAGTAACCATTCAGGGAGGAGCTTTTCCCCAGAGGAGCTGGAGGAAAACCAAAGGGTCAGAGAGCGTGAGTTGGAGGTTTTGAAACTAAAGGCTCAGGCGGATGAGAAGAAGTTGCTCATTGAGAGCAAAAGGTGGGCAGAGGAGTGCAAGAACGCTCTCGCTTTGGAGGAAAAGAGACTGCTTTTGGCACATAAGTTAAGAATGAGGGAGCTTGATTTGGAGCTCGAAAGGCTTGAGGCCATGAGTGTCTCAGCCAAGCCAAAAGAGATGTGTGTAGCTCAGGAAGTGAGCTCTGCTGGGTTGGAGGTGGAGTCCAGCTCAGATGGTGGCAGCAAAAATGTAGGGGCAGATTTACAAGCCCCCTGCGCCACCAGTACGTCACTTTTCGTGACGTACTGGTGGCGCAGGGGGCTCGATATTTACAAGGAGAGGAAAAGCCACCATGCGTGACTTTTCTTCTCCTTGTAAATACCGTCCCTTCACACGCAGCACTTTGCGGTGAAGGGGCGTTCCATGGGTGTTGCTGTGGGTGTTCCCACGCAACACCCATGGAACAAGACACATCTCCAGAATTACGAGAAATCGTAACTCTGGAGATGCGTCTGAAAGCTACGCCACCCTAGAGGTGGCGTAGCGAGGCGCACCGAGGAGAAATGTTTTCATTTCTCCTCGTTTTTCCTCTTTCAATGCGTGCTGCATTCTGCAGCACGCATTGAAAGAGGAAAAGCCTGTACTGATTGTTTTTGTGCAGAAAGGTGCCCCTTCCTGCACAGAAACAATCTCCCCATGGCGCAGGCATCCTTGCACCATGGTGCAAGGGTGCCTGCGCCGGCGCTTGGCAGCTGTTTGTGCGCCAGCGCAGGGAGAGCACAGGAATGCGACATATTCTTGTAAATATGTCGCATTCCTGTGCTCTGAAAGTGCCGCAGCGTGGCGCAGCCAAAGGGCTTGCAGCGCCACGCTGCGGCACTTTCTTGTAGATCTGCCCCGTAGTGTCTAGTGCTGAGAGAAAAGTACATACACCCAGAGATGTGGCGCCTGACTTGAGGGAGGGGGCTAACATACACCAGGGGGTTCAGGTTTATGAGGTAGCTCCAGTGGTGTGCAGTGTCCCTGAAGTAGATTGGGGAACTGACGCAGGGGATCATATTCCTAGTGGTGGGAGGGACACCCTACTGACCCTAGATGAGAGGTGCAGGGAGAGGGGTTCCCCATGGTAGAAACCTTGGTGTGTGAATGTGGAGACTGCCCAGAACAGTGTAGGTTGAGTGACGGAGACAGTCAGACCCTGTCTTGCCAATCTCAGGAGAGTGGTGTGGGGTACTTGTGTGAGGCACTGGAGGGTGAGGCAAAGGATAGCTTGGTTAACAACTGGGGGGGCTGTGTGATTAATTTGTCGGAGAGCATATTTTAAGTCCCTGTTTTCCAGAGCTATGCCAACACCCGGTGGGGTGCGAGTTCTCTGATTCCAGGGAACTTGCGCAGGAGGCAGACCTTTGGGTGGATTCCCGAGGGTCTGAGGAAGCTTTTGGGAGTGACCCAGAAGGGGGTGGTTCAGGTTTTCCCCAACCAAGTGAGGTAGGGGAGGTTTGTGGTAGCCCCCATAGGTCCCAATGTAGTGGGAGGGGTATAGGGTCCCACATCCTGTCTCAGAGGAGAAGGAGTGGGAGGGGGCTGTGTCCCAGGACCTAGTCGGTTCCATAAGGGAACACCAGGAGGGGAGCCTAGTCTGTACCGGGAGGTCACTTCCTGAGGGGGATCCCAAAGTGTCAGGTGAACTGAGGGGGACTGCTGTAACCAGCATCCCACCAGTTCTGGTGTCTGGTAGCACCGCTCCAGTGGGGAGGGTGCATGGGTCCAGAGAGAAAGGCAGGGTGTGGGAGAGCCCACCCCAGTCTTTTGTCCAGCCGGAGGGTACAGACCCTGGGCTGGCGGGCCAGTGTCAGGATGCCATACCTGACTTGGCAGAAGGGAGAGTGGAGAAAAGGTGCCAGGCACCTGGGGCTACTGCCCCCCGCTTTCTGACGCCACAGAGGTTAGAGAGGCCTGAAATGCATGAGGCCTGGCTCTCATCCCTGACAGCTGTCAGTGGCCACTGTGGCTGGTTGTCCTGGTGGACAGAGTTGCCCCTCGGAGGGGGGCTGGAGTCACACCTCGAGGGTGGACTGGGCCACACCACTGTATTGGCCATGTGGGTACTGTCTACCAGTGTGGACCCATCTGTGAGCAAAGTAAGTTTAGGCGCTGCACAGATGGGGTCCCCAGGTGAGGAGATGGGTCCCCCCTGGGCTAGCTTAGGAGGCCCTGAGAGTATGGACAGAGGGATCCAACTGGGTTCAGATTGGTGTAAAACTGGAATATGCCCCTGCAGTTGCGGGCCAGGGTCCGTGTTCTATCGCCCAAAGCAGGGAAGCCCATCAAGGTAGTGATTGGTCTACCCTGTGCTTTGGCTGGAAGGGGGTTGTGTTGGACTTGGCCCTTTTTGCAGGGTCATCCCTGAACTTTTTGCCTTGCTCCTGTATTGTTTCTGACCTGTTTTGTTGGTTTTAGGACTCTGGGCACTTTACTACTGCTGATTAGTGCTAAAGTGCATATGCTCTCTGTATAAAGTGTTATGGTAATTGGTTGTCCATAATTGGTATGTTTGCCTTACTAGTGAAGTCCCTAGTAAAGTGCACTATGTGTGCCAGGGCTGGTAATGCAAATGCTACTGGTGGGCCTGCAGCACTCATTGTGTCACCCACACAAGTAGCCCTAAAGATAGAACTCAGGCCTGCCACTGCAGTGCCTGCGCGCAGTTTGCTAACTGCCATGTTGTCCTGCCAAGTGCACCCACTTGCCAGGCCTTACCTTTCCCTTTCCCTGCACATCAGCCACCCCTATAGTAGGCCCAAGGTACCCCCCTGGGCAGGGTGCAGTGTCTGTGAAAGGTAGGACATGTACTGAGGTGTGTACCATGTCCTAATAGTGAAATACTCTCCATTTCGTTTTTCACTGTTGCAAGGCCATCTTGCCCATAGGACAGAATGGGGAAGGCTGTGTACTATGTTTCCAGCCTATCTTCCCATAGGCTTAAGATGGAGAGGTGAAGTTTAGTGTGCCTGAACTCACAATTTAATAACACATCTTTTTGTGAAGGTGGTTTTTGAATTGTGTGTTTAGAAACCCCGCTTTTAGAAGTGGCTGGTTTTTTTGTTCTAACAATTCTGTGTGTCTCTGCCTGTGTGGATTGACTGTCTGGATTTGAATGTGATAGGATCTGGGAAATGTCTTGACCCAGGGAGGGGTAGGTGAGACAGCAACAGGCTGACCTGCAGCTGGAGTGTAAGGGGGGAGGAGTAGCCCCCTGGAGGTGAAGAGGCCTGGGATGCTGCCATAAAAGAATGGCTCTCCCTCCTGCTGAGTGATTAAGGACCCAGACACCCACTATCAAAGAAAGAAGGTGCCGCTGGCAGGAAGACACCCAAAATTGGTTTGGACAGGGGTCAGTGCCCCCTGAACACAAAGACTTCAAAGACATTTAGGGGTATAACTATGAGAGCTGAAGCCCCTGAATGTTGGACTGAACAAGACTGAAAAGGATTGAAAACTACTTTGTGGTCAAGAGGAACCTCTGCCAAGGAAGAACAGCTGAAGAGACTGAAGAGAAGGACTGACCATTGCTGTGTGTTCTGGGGCTGGCCTGCAGTTTGCTGATTTAACTAAGGAGAGGCTAAGTGGTGGGGGTGCGACCCCTGACCTTGACTGGTAGGTCTCTCCCCCACCACACAGCTCCGTCTGTGTGCCCTGCTGCTGCCCCTGATTGTGCTCGTTTTTCCTTTCTGTGCCCCCTTGCTGCCCCTGATTGTGCTCGTTTTTCCTTTCTGTGCCCCCTTGCTGCCCCTGATTGTGCTCGTTTTTCCTTTCTGTGCCCCCTTGCTGCCCCTGATTGTGCTCGTTTTTCCTTTCTGTGCCCCCCTTGCTGCCCCTGATTGTGCTCGTTTTTCCTTTCTGTGCCCCCCTTGCTGCCCCTGATTGTGCTCGTTTTTTCCTTTCTGTGCCCCCCTTGCTGCCCCTGATTGTGCTCGTTTTTCCTTTCTGTGCCCCCTTGCTGCCCCTGATTGTGCTAGTTTTTTCCTTTCTGTGCCCCCTTGCTGCCCCTGATTGTGCTCGTTTTTTTTTTTCCTTTCTGTACCCCCTTGATGCCCTGATTGTGCTCGTTTTCCCTTCTGTGCCTGTTTCCCGCCGCTGCGCCCCTGCGGCCCCGCCCCTCACTGCCCATTCGCTGCCCCATTCCCTGCTCCTCCCTCCCACCTCCCCATTTATGGCGGCCGCTGCGTGGTGAAGAGAGCGACCCTGACCTTGACTGGTAGGTCGCTCCCCCACCACACAGCTCCGTCTGTGTGCCCTGCTGCTGCCCCTGATTGTGCTCGTTTTTCCTTTCTGTGCCCCCTTGCTGCCCCTGATTGTGCTCGTTTTTCCTTTCTGTGCCCCCTTGCTGCCCCTGATTGTGCTCGTTTTTCCTTTCTGTGCCCCCTTGCTGCCCCTGATTGTGCTCGCTTTTCCTTTCTGTGCCCCCCTTGCTGCCCCTGATTGTGCTCGTTTTTCCTTTCTGTGCCCCCCTTGCTGCCCCTGATTGTGCTCTGTTTTTCCTTTCTGTGCCCCCCTTGCTGCCCCTGATTGTGCTCGTTTTTCCTTTCTGTGCCCCCTTGCTGCCCCTGATTGTGCTCGTTTTTTCCTTTCTGTGCCCCCTTGCTGCCCCTGATTGTGCTCGTTTTTCCTTTCTGTGCCCCCTTGCTGCCCCTGATTGTGCTCGTTTTTTCCTTTCTGTGCCCCCTTACTGCCCCTGATTGTGCTCGTTTTTTTTTCCTTTCTGTGCCCCCTTGATGCCTTGATTGTGCTCGTTTTCCCTTCTGTGCCTGTTTCCCGCCGCTGCGCCCCTGCGGCCCCGCCCCCTCACTGCCCATTCGCTGCCCCATTCCCTGCTCCTCCCTCCCACCTCCCCATTTATGGCGGCCGCGCGCAGCGGGCGCGCCGAAGGCGCGCCTAAGGCAAGCCCGTCTGCGCCCGTCCGCGCCGTGACCGCGCCCAGCGCCAGACCCCCTGGTCCGGGCATCCCCCGCGCCCGCCACATCAACAGACGCCAATACGATGCCAGCACCCTCCACGCACTCAACCCCGGAAAAGATCACGCCTGCTACCAGGCCACCCCGGAGCGCACCCAAGGGCCCTTCACCTGCCGGAACTGCAGCTTCGCCAGCACAGGCCCCGCCAAACCACCGCCCAGGAAAGAACCCAACTACCTCAGATGCATCCTCCTCAACACCCGCTCCGCCCGCAAACACACCATCGAACTCTGGGACCTTCTCGACTCAACCTCCCCAGACGTCGCATTCCTGACGGAGACCTGGCTGAATCCCGCTTCAGCCCCCGACATCGCCATTGCCATCCCGGACGGATACAAGATCACCCGCAGGGACCGCACCAACGGAGTCGGAGGAGGCATCGCCATCGTCCACAGGAACACCCTCAGAGTCTCAACCAACACCGACGACACCCTCAGCACCGCCGAACACATGCACTTCCAGATCCACACCGATCCCAACACCACCCTCAGAGGAACCCTCGTCTACAGACCCCCGGACCTCGACCACAGTTCAGCGATTCCATCGCTGACTTCGTCAGCACACACGCCATCGCCTCCACGGACTACATCCTCCTCGGGGACCTGAACTTCCACCTCGAGAACAACAAGGACACCAACTCCACCACCCTGATCGACAACCTCGCCACCCTCGGACTCAAACAGCTCGTGACTACACCCACCCACGCCGCCGGCCACACGCTAGACTCCATCTTTTCCGCAAGCCCACACGTCTCCTTCAACCACACCTCCGAACCCCACTGGACTGACCACCACTGCATCCACTTCACCTACAGGAAGCCCACCACGCACCACCGCACCGAACAAATGCCTCGCCGCTGCTGGAGCAGAGTCACGGAAGACCAGCTAACCACAACCCTCGCCCTGAGCCCACCCGCCGAACCCTCCGACCCCGACACCGCCGCCCGCAACCTCAGACAGTGGATCGACGACTGCGCAAACACCCTCGCCCCGCTCAAGAATCCGCCCAACAGCCACACCAGCAAGAAAGCCACCTGGTTCACCGAAGACCTCCAGGCCTCCAAACGAACATGCCGAAAACTGGAGAAGATCTGGCTCCACGAGCGGACAGCGGACAGCTACGCCGCCCACAAGAGCACCACCCGCAGTCACCATCACCTCATCAGATCCGCCAAAAGGGCCTCACTCAAAGACCGCCTAGACAACAACGCACACAACAGCAAAGAGCTCTTCAACATCGTGAAGGAACTCTCCAACCCCAGCTCCAACACCAACGACATCCAGCCGTCGCGAGACCTGTGCGACTCACTGGCCACCTTCTTCCACCGCAAAATCGCCGACATCCACGACAGCTTCAACACCACGACCGCCCCGGCAACCACCGAGACCACTGCCCCCACAACCACCAACCGCCTGCTCTCCTGGACCAACATCAACGACGAGGACACCAGCGAGATCATGAACACCATCCACTCCGGTTCACCGCTAGACCCGTACCCTCACCACATCTTCAACAAAGCCAGTACAGCCATCGCGCCCCATCTCCTGAAAATAATCAACATCTCCTTCGAGACAGCAACCTTCCCGGAAAGCTGGAAGCACGCCGAGATCACCGCCTTACTCAAGAAACCCAAGGCAGACCCCAAGGACCTCAAGAACTTCCGACCCATCTCTCTGCTCCCGTTCCCCGCGAAGGTCACAGAGAAAATCGTCAACAAACAACTGACCCGCTACCTCGAGGAGAACAACATCCTGGACCCTTCCCAGTCCGGCTTCCGCAGCAACCACAGCACCGAAACCGCCCTCATCGCCGCCACCGATGACATCAGGACCCTGCTAGACAACGGAGAAACAGCAGCCCTCATCCTCCTGGACCTATCAGCCGCCTTCGACACGGTCTGCCACCACACACTGCGAACACGCCTTCACGACGCCGGGATCCAAGAGAAGGCCCTGGACTGGACCACATCCTTCCTTTCCGGCAGAACACAAAGCGTCCGCCTCGCCCCCTTCCAATCCAAGGCCACCAAGATCATCTGCGGCGTACCCCAAGGTTCCTCCCTCAGCCCAACGCTGTTCAACATCTACATGGCACCCCTCGCCCACGTCGCCCGACAGCACAACCTCAACATCATCTCCTACGCCGACGACACCCAGCTGATCCTCTCCCTCACCAAAGACCCTCACACCGCCAAAGCCCACCTCCACGAAGGAATGAAGGCCGTCACCGAATGGATGAGGACCAGCCGCCTGAAGCTGAACTCGGACAAGACGGAGGTCCTCATCCTTGGTTCCAACCCTTCAGCCTGGGACGACTCCTGGTGGCCAACATCACTGGGAACAGCCCCGCCACCCACCGACCACGTACGCAACTTAGGGGTCATCCTCGACCCCACCCTCTCCATGACTAAGCAGGTCAACGCCGTTTCCTCATCCTGCTTCAACATCCTCCGAATGCTCCGCAGGATCTTCAAGTGGATCCCCACCGAAAAAAGAAAAACAGTCACCCAGGCCCTCGTCACCAGCAGGCTGGACTACGGAAACGCCCTCTACGCAGGAACGACGGCTAAGCTCCTGAAACGGCTGCAACGCATCCAGATCGCCTCTGCACGTCTTATCCTCGACATCCCCCGACGCAGCCACATCACACCCCACCTGAGAGACCTGCACTGGCTCCCTGTCAACAAGAGGATAACCTTCAAGCTCCTCACCCACGCACACAAAGCACTCCACAACTCCGGACCAGCCTACCTCAACAGACGACTCAGCTTCTACACCCCCACCCGCCAGCTCCGCTCGACCAGCCTCGCCCTCGCCACAGTCCCCCGCATCCGGAAAACGACCGCCGGCAGCAGATCCTTCTCCCACCTCGCCGCCAAGACCTGGAACACCCTCCCCACCAACCTCCGACAGACCCAAGACCTACTGGCCTTCAGAAGACTCCTCAAGACCTGGCTCTTCGATCAGTAGCAGCACCACCCCCTTCTTCCCCCAGCGCCTTGAGACCCTCACGGGTATGTAGTGCGCTTTATAAGTGACATGATTGATTGATTGATTGATTGACTTTGCTGTGTGCTGTGTTCCCCTGCTTGAAAGGACTTCGCTGTGTGCTGTGTCCCGAAGTAACTTGTCCCCAAGGGCCCGAGGAGAGCTGGCTCCCTGTTGTGGAAACTCAGGAACATCAAAGTTTCCAAGTGTGTGATGGAGCAAGGTTTCATAAATGAAACTTGCTTGTATTCAATCCTCCTCACAGTATTAATTTATTAAATTTGTATTGTTAATACTAACCTTTGCATTCACGACACAAAAGAAAAAGATGCTTGCCTATGTGTTTTACTAATGAATAACGCTTGTCTGTAATCCAAATTGGCCGCTATGCGCGGGAAAGCTCAATGCGCATGTCGCAACCATATCACATGGTGTGACGTCTTTCTTTGCTTGGTGGGAAACTTCTGCTTCTGCGCAGTGTGCATTAAAATGGCTGCTTGATGTTTCCACATGCTTCTGCTTGCTCTCATGTCATTATTAAATTGTCGTTTCCTAACTCTACTAACGGGGGATAGTATATATATTTAATTGGGAATAGAATAGAAATAGTGGGTATACAATGAAACATTTTATTTGTGATTCTAATATTTTCTTCTTGCACTTTTATTAGTTCGTAAACTTGGGCCTGGGTTGGTGACCTGAAACTCGAGAGGCAAATGGTTTTGCGCATGTGTCTTGTGTGCCTGCCAAATGAAGTCAACCTGGACGAAGTCCAAGGCCGTAACCTGATGGCCGAAGATGTTGTACTAGTGCTTTCCTGTCACACATTGATACAATGTCTATAAAAATTGGTTTACATTTGTCATGAGACAGGTGGGAAATAAAGCGAATGTATTAATTTGAAGGGGTGGGAACGTAAAGACAATAGGCTTTACAATTTAGGCCAAATCAATATGGTACGAGAATCCACCCCCTGTCCCTGTCCAATCAGAAGTAGTGGCCCCATATTTTAGTAACATTAAGGGGAGGTACATGGGCGTAGAAGGGTATAATAGATATAGAATTAGTTAATTTTTGGTCAGAAGTCTTGAAGCACAGGAGAGCGGAGATGCTGACAGGAAGAGCTCCAGACCGCTAAGCTGATCGATTGCAGACTGAATCCCTGTCCAGAAGAGGTCCTGAGGAGGGGGCGGCAGAGTCCATTAGAAGGAAGGCACGGGAGAATCGAGGAGAAGCCGAGTATCAGAGAGGGGAACGACGCAGGCGTCGTTGTAGAGAGGTCACCGGTCCTGTCCTGATCCTGGAGGAAGTCTTTGCTCTTCATCCTTCCTGGGTCCTATCCTTTCAACTCCTTGGCTAAGGGGTTTGGTTCTCGCACTTAGGTAATTATAATGCAACCTTTAGTTGCGCTGCTGTCTCTATCTTCTTCTCTTCTTTAAACACCGTCATTGATTAGCAATAATCATTTCTATGCTTAATCTTGGGTATTGCGATTAAGTACCATGTGGTTCTGTATTTTACTCTGCTGAATCTTTAGATAAACATTTTAAAACTTCCTGACTCAGTGGTTATTTCAGGATTATGTACTATAATGAATGTCACTCATTTTAAATTTCCCAATTAGCAAAGGATTCATTGGTAAGTCATTACTCTTCAATCAGAAGGTAATTGGTAGCAGGGATTTTGATAGAGAGTAACAACTGATAAAACCCAGCGTAAGTATTAGCGTAGTATGAATGTATGGGCCCAAGTGAGTATATAGTGTATGAATGCTGTTTGCTAATATCGCGCTGGATCAGTTTTCTGGTTATCAGAGGATGGTTACTTTTTGTTAATTGGGTAATGAGAATTTTATTTGTATTTTTATGAACTAACATACGCTTAAATTTTGAGTTTTGTTTTATGTTGTCCAGAAAACCCCGGGGTAAAAGGAATAGCGGATGGTAAGTGGAAGCCATACTGCAGTGAGGTTATCTGTCAGGCAGAATTAGTACTGAAAAGTTAAGCAGGACTTTCAGTACTCGTTAGGGATTCTATGCGTGTGAGTAATAGCAAAAGAGTACGCTGGTGAAAATTTGATGTTATATCACCTAGAAAGGGTAACATCGGAGAAGTAACAGGTACTTCTGGAGCTTGTGTGAAGAGTAGACGGAAGTGTTTTACTCGTAGTGTATGTTTAGTAAACGGAAAGGTTTTACTAAGTGTGAGAGAAAAACTATCTTTCCTATTTTAGAGAAACTGGCACGATAGCGAATGTTCTATGTTGTTACTGAAATTAAGAATTATAGAGAAAATAAGTTTGCGTAAATTTTTGTAAAGGGAGGGTCAGTTGCCGGAGAGGGAGCTGACGTCACAAAACGCCGCGCTGAGATTGGTTGAATCGGCGGGTGTGGAAAAACCCTTGTAAAGGAGGGGTCAGTAGTCAGGAGTAGTACTGACGTCACAGGTGCCGCGCTGGGATTGGTTAAACCAGCAAGGACAGAAAAGAGCAGATTGTAAAGGAGGGGTTGACAGATAAACGTCACCAAAAGGCCGCGCAAGGATTGGTTCAGAAATAAAAGTTAGCAGAGACTTGATTGGTGGATATTTTAGAAGCTAAAATCTTAGTGGATAAAGATTGCATGTTAAAACGCGATCCGACTTTAACAGGAACTCGTCCGGATAGGAGATTCCTAGGTTTTGCAGAATATAATTTTATACACCGAAGATTAGATAGAATGTACGGAGAGAAGAGAAAAATGTCCTTTCTGCAAAAGATTAAGAACTATTTTAAAAAGGATAAACCACTCAAAACTAGAGAAGGAATTATTATTCCACCAGCTAAAACGCCCGCTTCATTCATGATGATGGAGAGAGATTATCATACTTGTGTATGGATGGAGAATTGGATAGAATATACCAAAAATGATGGAATACTAGCATTTCCCGAGAATGGCACGTTCAATGGGCGAATTCTTCAGAATTTGAGATTGAGGATGAATGACTTAGAACCCAGACCTAGATTAACTCAGTACGAAGCTCTAGAAGAATGGGAAACCGAGGCATTTGAGCGGGACAGATCTAGAAGTAATAGGAGTTATCCAGGATTTTTTCCCAAATATCTACGTGAGTCTAGGGACGGTCAGATGAAACAATGGAGAAGGGCAATGATTACAGAAGGATTATATCCATTGTTCTCAGCAGAGGAGAAATTAGGAAGTAAGTGCACAGAAAAGACAAAACATTTAATGAGAAATGAGGAGTCTGAAGACGAATTTATGGAGGAAATGTTAAGAAATCCCCCACCATATCAGGAAGGGACAAGTGGATGCACCCCAAGTGCACCACCAAAAACTCCATTAGTGCCACAAGTAATGCATGAATTCACCCCGAGTAGAATACTTCATGACAAAGAAAAGGAAGCTCTAGAAAAGACCAGAGCAGAATTAATACAGAAAATAACCCAGATAAAAGTACATCCTGATTCGTTGACCATACCAGTAACAATTGGTCCAGTTCCATTATATGGTACTCAGGGAAGTTGTCCTCCACCGATACTTACACCTACTGCTGTGAATAATCCCAAACCTGAAGCTCCAGTTAAAATTGAGGATCAATTTAGTGACTGTGAATCCACAATATCACTCATGGACTTGCCTATTCGAGGTTCTGTAAATAGCACTCCCAGAAAAGATGTACCTGGATGTTCAAAAGATGTAAGTTTAATAACTTCATCGGGAGCAAAAAGTACCACCATAGTAACACCTGAAGATCTAGAAAGATGGGTGCAAGGGTCAGTTAAACAGTGCACACCTCCGAAAATAATGGACATTCATAAATTGAAAGTCGAATTTGAAGAAATAATAGCAGGAAATGTAGGACTAGAATGCTTAAATACCTATGATGAAGAAGAATTATTGTTTCTGTGCAGGAGTATCACCAGAAATGTAAGGTTATTTCATGAAAAATTATCCAACTTAGCACTACAGATGGGAATAGAAATAGGGAGATCAAAGGTACTACAGAATCCCTATAGAGCAGAATTTTCAGACAGAGATTTAGAAAATATGAATGCCTCTGGAAGAAGATTACAAATAAGAGAATTAATGTTAGTTTTGCAAAAATGGGAAGACCTAGATAAATGGAAAACTAGGTGGGCCAAGAAAAAGGAAGAAGCACAAACAAGTAGAACAGCAACAGAATATGTGATGAAAGAAACAGGGAAGGCAGACCAGATGTAACCCATGCGAGAAGTTGCGGGAGGAGGATATGTACATGTCCCATGGAGCAGACAGGATATTTTATCTTTTACGAATGATTTTCCAAAATTGAGAGAAAAACCAATTGAATGGTACAAGCAGGTTGACAGGTTTGTGAAGGTGTCAAAGGTATTGTTGAAGGATTTAGATGGGTTGTTTGTACCTGCCGATTTGTGGACAGATTGTAAAATTACAGTCGATTGGCCTAGTGATGAATATCCTAGAGATCCGAAGACAGGTGCCCCGTCAAATGAAGTGATGAAAAAGTATCAGCAGGTGATAACTTACCTGAAAGGGAAAATACCACAGAAAGAAACAGATTGGGTAAAAATAGATCGAACTACCCAAGAAGCTAATGAATCAGTACATTCCTACTATGAGCGTCTATTGCAGGTATTTAAACAGTATAGTGGATTTGAGGACATTGGAGACAAAAACATGAGTCAGTTTGTGTATCGATTTGTTTATGGTTTAAAGCCAGAAATTTGTCAGATGATTAAACAGCATATGCTGTGTTGGCAGGGAAAGCCCATAGATGAGATTCTGAAGTATGCAAAATATTGTGGAGACGATATTGAGGATAGACACAAGAAATTGCAGGAAAAAGTGATGTGGGCTCAGGTAAAAATGGCAGAAAAGCAGGGAATTAATTTCGAGAAAATCCGAGTGAAAATCAAGGAAAAGATTCTGGAACGAATGGTGATACTGGGAATGGTGGACAATTTAGAGGACGAATGAGTAGAGAAGAAGCTAAAAAGAAATTTCCTTGTCATGGATGCGGAAAATTGGGGCATTGGAAGGATGAATGTAAAAAGATCCGGAATAATAATAGCTCAAATCAAAATTTAAATCCACAGACGCAGAATGACTCACAGCAGGGTGCAAATCCTCAGAGTCAGTTGCCACCTGCACCTATTCAGGGTAATGTAAGCAGAGCAAAGCATGGTACAGACATCGGATATCCAGGAGGAAGTGGTAAGAATGATTATATGACATCACAATTTCTTTTGCAGGACGATTTCTGTCAATACAGTCCATGACGGTGCCTAGGAGAGGGGAAGAAGGAGTGCATACTTGGCGCATCCTTACAGGTAGATCAGTCAGGTCCATATGTTGAAGGGAATGTGAAAGGTAATAATATTACTTTCCTTTTGGACACTGGTGCTACCCGGTCTACTGTGAGAACAGCAGACATTCCAGACCTTCCTCTCTCTGGTGAAAATATCCAAGTAGTGGGGGTAGCTAATCAGCGGATTAGAACACCTCTTACCGAACCCATGGAAGTTAAAATTGGAAACTGCAGAGAAATGCATCAATTTGTAGTGTGTGATTCTAGTCCAGTAAACTTATTGGGTAGGGATTTATTGTGCAAAATGAATTGTACCATTTTCTGCACACCGGATGGTGTGGCAGTTCAGACACCAGATGAAGACCATGTATATAAAATTATGATTGCAAAACAAGGTACAGAAGTGGATGAAATGTTTTCGTTAATAACAAAAGATGAGTTGCCAGAAGAATTAAAAGGTACAGTAAACCCCATAGTATGGGATTTCACCGGAAAGGAAGTAGGACTTATGGCCAAAATAGATCCAGTTAAAATTACTGTAAAGGAAGGTGCAATTTTCCCAAATACCAGACAGTACAAAATGAGTGCAGAAGTAAAAGCAGGAGTCATCGAAGAAATAAATCGAATGGTAGAACAAAACATACTAAAAGAAGTAATGAGTAGCCCATGTAATTCACCAATAATGGGATTAAAGAAACCTAGTGGAAAAATATAGGATTGTTCAGGACCTGAGGAAAATAAATAAGATTGTAGAACCATGTTGTCCCATAGTACCAAATCCTGCAGTAATTTTATACGAGATTCCGTGGAGTGCAGGATGGTTCACAGTAATTGATTTGTGTCAAGCATTCTTTTCAATACCATTATATCCAGACAGCCAGTATCTTTTCTCATTTAAATTTGAAAACAAGGTTTATGTGTGGAATCGTGTTCCTCAGGGGTACACAGAAAGTCCTTCTATTTTCAACCAGATACTGAAAAAGTGCCTTGAAAAACTAGTGATGCCAGGAAGCTCAGTCTTAGTCCAATATATCGACGACTTATTGGTGGCATCGAACACCAGAGAGGACTGTGTTGTTGATTCCATAACATTATTAAATCTTTTGGCAGAAGAAGGGCATAAGGTCTCACCTGAAAAATTGCAATTCTGTACAACAGCTTTTAAGTATCTGGGACACCAAATTGAGAGAGGAAAAAGAAGAGTAACAGCTGAAAGAGTAGCTTTAATAAAGAAAATGCAAATGCCTGTAACACAAAGACAAGTGAGAATGTTCCTAGGAATAGTAGGTTACTGTCGACAATGGATACCAGGATTTTCCATGTTAGCTAAGCCCTTAATTAACATGACAAAAAAGAAAGCAAAGGACCCTGTTGAGTGGGAGGACGAAAGTGTAGAAGCCTTTGTAAAATTGAGAAATGCCCTATGTTCAGCACCTGCCTTAGGCATGCCTGATTATAAAAGAGAATTTGCATTGTTCTGTCATGAGAGAGAAAATTGTGCACTTTCTGTCCTAACTCAAAGACATGGACTAGAAAGACGTCCTATAGCATATTTTTCTGCTACATTGGACCCAGTAGCAGCCGCATTGCCAGGATGCCTAAAAGCAGTGGCGGCTACTTGTTTGAGCATTGAACAAAGTGAGTCAATTGTGATGGGACACCCTGTAAAAGTGTATGTTCCACATGCAGTTGTCATTCTGTTGACAAGAACTCGAACTCAGCATCTTACTCCTAGTCGGCTGACTAAATATGAAAGAATAATAATGGGTGCTGAAAATGTGAACATGGTCAGGTGTACTATAATAAATCCAGCAACCTTACTACCAGACCCACGTCATGAGAGAATTAAAGATGATGAAGACGATGAACATGATTGTATACAAATCACAGAATTATGCACAAAACCACGCCCAGATATAGAGGAACAGCCTCTTAAAAAGCCAGACAGGGAGCTATTTGTTGATGGTTCATGTCAAAGACATGAAGATGGTAAACTAACTGCTGCCTATGCGGTATGTGAATTAACTGGAATAGTTGAAGCATCTTATTTACCAGGAGTCAAATCTGCACAAGTAGCTGAATTGATTGCGTTGATAAAAGCATGCAAAATTAGGAGGAATCAGAGAGTAACCATATTTACAGATAGCCAATATGGTTACGTGGTTGTGCATGATTTTGGCCAACTATGGATGCAGAGGGATTTCATGACTTCTTCAGGATCCCCCATTAAAAATGGACAATTTGTAAGGGAATTGCTAGAAGCAATACAATCACCAAAAGAATTGGCTGTGGTGAAATGTGCCGCACACCAGTCAGGAGATGACTGGGTGGTAGTCGGCAACAGATATGCAGATCTGGTGGCTCAACATTGTGCCAAAACCAGAATGTCAGTCAATAAGAGGGTGGAAAGAATGGGAATCAGCTGCCAACTTATGCTGTATATGCCACCTGAAACATGGAATGAGGTGAAGAAATTGCAAGATGAGGTTGATGAAAGTGAGAAGAATTTGTGGATCAAAGTGGGTTGTTCCCAAAGAGGAGATGATGAAGTATGGATCAGTGCTGATGGCAGACCAGTCATGCCAGACTGTTTACTCTCACAAATGGCTAGAATGCATCATGGAGACACACACATAGGGAGAGATGCAATGATTAGGCTGTTCAGACAAAATTGGTACAATCCCAAATTCAGGGCTGTTGCAGAGAGTCTTTGCCAGAGATGTCTAACTTGCCAGATGCATAATCCGGGGAGGAAGACAGTAATTGGATTTGGAAAAATTGGAAAGGCAGAGGGTCCATTTATGAGACTTCAGTTTGATTTCATACAGTTACCACCATGTAGAGGGCTGAAATATGTACTAGTCATAGTGTGTCTGTTTTCAAAGTGGGTGGAGGCTTACCCTACTAGGAGAAATGACAGCATTACAGTTGCAAAACTGTTGCTACGAGAGCTCATTCCTAGGTTTGGTTTTCCAGTAACTTTGGAATCAGATAGAGGAAAACATTTTAACAGCGAAGTGATTCAAATAATCTGTGAAGCATTTCAAATAAAACAGAAACTGCACTGTGCATATCGTCCAGAAGCTTCTGGAGTGGTTGAACAATTGAATGGCACTATAAAGTCAAGACTGGGAAAAATGTGTGCATCAACATCATTAGAGTGGCCAGATGCATTACCACTCGTTTTAATGGGACTCAGAAGTATACCTGACAGAAACACAGGATTGAGCCCCCACGAAATAATGATGGGAAGAGCAATGAGACAAACACATGTTCCCACAAACAAACTGGTGAATATATCTGATGATATGGTTCTGGACTATTGCAAAGGATTGGCTGACCTAGTGCGTTCTGTCTCTCATCAGGTTGGAGAAGACGCAGTTTCCAGGCAGCCCGAGCAAGAACATGATCTGAATCCTGGTGACTGGGTGGTAGTGAAGAATCACACCAGAGAAACGTGTCTATCACCTAGATGGGGCAGACCGTGTCAAGTCATGCTGACAACGAATACAGCAGTGAAGTGTGCCGGATTTCCTAATTGGATCCATGTAAGTCACACCAAGAGAGTACCAGATCCAGAGGAAGAGAATTCTCAGACAACGCCAATCACTGAAGAAGCTGAAGGTTGCCCAGCTGAAGGATCTCAGGTTTGAGATTCTAGAGAAGCTGAAGAAGAACAACCGAGCACAAGTCAGGATTGGATACCCGTGGTAGAGGTTCCTGAAATATACCATAGAACAAAAAGTCAAGCGAAATTGGAAGAAATTGAAGAAGATCAGATAGGTGAAGAAGAAGCAGTTCAGGAACAAGAAGAAAAGACATTAAGAAATCCTGAACAAGGTCAGATAGGGAAAGAAAACTGGACTCAAAACAGTAAAGACCTAATAGACTTTGATCAGGGACAGACAGGTCTAGAAGAATCCGGTCAGGCTGCAGAAGTTCACAGTGCAATAAGCCCTGATCAGAACAAGTTAGATCAAGAAGAGTGCACAGAAGAAGAAAACCTTGAAAAACATGAACTTGAAGAAATAAATAAAGAACAAGGTCAGTTATTGAAAACTCACAGCGGAGCTGTTACAGAAAAACCAATTAGACCTGAAAAAGACAAAGCAGAAGAAAAGGTAATCAAAGAAGATGAAGCAGTATTAAGCAGTGAAATTAACGAGATCTTTAAAGACGAAAACAAAGAAACAGTGCCAACAAAGAAAACAAGAAAAGGAGATCATTGGCCAAGTGTCATTAAAAGAGTAAAGTACCACATAACAACCAGAAGTGAAGATCCAGATCAAGTACCTGAAGTATCAAGTCAAACCGAACAAGAAAATAAAACTGCGAAAAGAAGAAGCAAAAGACTGAAACTTGTGAATAACAAATTCAAGGGTCCTGACTGGACTTATATCATTCTTGAAGATTTTGAAAGCTCAGAGTCAAGTGACAGTGGTGGCGAAGGAACAAGTGCAGAATTGACGTACGAAGAAGAAACAAGACCACCCTGACTAAGCAAAAGAATAAGCTAAAGAAAAGAAGAAAAGATAAGAAGAGCAATCTTCCTTGTCGAAAAATGCCTGACGATAGAGTTACTGGGAGACCAAAACAGAAATGTTGTAGAAGATGCTGTGCAATATGCATATGTAGTCTAGTAATGGTGCTTATAGTATGGTTAGTCCTGATTGTAGCAGTTCCTTACCTTATGATAATAGATAAAAAGATTAATAATGAAACTAAAGGGAGGACAGCAAACATAAAGGGCAATAGAGTAGAACTAATGGCAGAAAGTGAACCAGAAATTCATCATGAAGTAGCTGACAACAACACTAGTTTAAACGTTTTCACAAAGTTATTGTTTCAATATGTAGACACCATGGAAGTTAGTAATTGTTACGTCTGTATGAAGTTACCCGAATCAGTAGCAGAAGGATTAACATACCATCACTTACCACTGACATATGGCATATCATGTAGTGTTTTGTCTAGTTTATTTTATAGAACAGGGAAACTTCAGTATTATTATTCAAACTTAGATGTGATATTTTCTGAGGTTCCGATTCGCAAGAGTATGAACCCAGTGCTTAGTAGTCAAGACGCACAGTTTATGGGAGAATTTTTCTTAACCATGAAATCAATAGACATAACACATGCACAAAGACACAATCTAACATGTTCTTTACTTGAAGAAGAAAAGATATTTTTGAATTTAGTAGAAGATAGAAGACAAGATTTTCAAAAGAAAGCTTCTGAGCATAAGGCTCATTTACCACCTTGGGCTGAGAAAGAAGGTAGTTACACACCTGGCAAGGCTCAAGCTGCTATGGCTCTGGATTTCGTAAAGACAGGGAAAATTTGTCTTCATAGGTTAAAGACTGATTATAACAATGTTTTCATCGGTACCAGTGAATGTGAACACAATTTTTTAATTCTTGGAGGTTGGGGACTCAAAGGAGGAACAGATTCAGTTTTTCCTGGAATCTATTATGTGTGTGGGAATAAGGCTTACTTTAGGCTTCCTGCACGGTGGTATGGAAGTTGTTATTTTGGAATAGTATTTCCAAAGATATACCACGTAAAAAGAAACACTGAGAGCAATGAAAACAATAGCGAATTAATACGTAGTAAAAGAGCTAGTTTTTCAGAAATTGTAGGTGATATATTTGGTGCATTGATACCTTCAGTGGGAATAATTCTGAACTCAAGGAAAATATGTAAATTGTCTACAGTAGTTGATCGTTTATCAACGGATACTGCTGGAGGGTTTCTAATGATTAATGCAGAAATGGTTGCGATTAGATCTATGGTAATGCAAAATCGTCTTGCTCTTGATATTATATTGGCAAAAGAGGGTGGAGTCTGTAAATTATTGAAGACGAAACATTGTTGCACTTATATTCCTGATAAGAGTGCAGAAATTGGAACGTATATACAGAATATAACTAAACTTGAGAAAGAACTTAAACCACTGGAAGTTGATAGTGTATGGGAAAGATTGACAAATAGTATATCGTCAATTGGTACCTGGTTTGCTAATATAGGGAAAGGACTTATAGGTCAAATATTAGTACCCTTAGCAGGGATAGCAATGATAATTTTGGCAATAACAATATGGTGCAAATGCTGTAAAAAGAATGGAACATATAGGGTGACAGAAAGAGGAAAGAAACGAAAGATAGATGAAATCGAACTTGAAGAATGGAGAAGTGAATTATACAAGAAATTAAAAGGAGATTGTAAAAATAGAAAGAATAAAGATGAGAATGAAGTAATTTGCTAGAAGTTGGCATCTGATTGAGGGTAATGTTTTTGATGGCTCAGAAACGCCATCAGAGAGGGGATTGATGGAGCAAGGTTTCATAAATGAAACTTGCTTGTATTCAATCCTCCTCACAGTATTAATTTATTAAACTTGTATTGTTAATACTAACCTTTGCATTCACGACACAAAAGAAAAAGATGCTTGCCTATGTGTTTTACTAATGAATAACGCTTGTCTGTAATCCAAAATGGCCGCTATGCGCGGGAAAGCTCAATGCGCATGTCGCAACCATATCACATGGTGTGACGTCTTTCTTTGCTTGGTGGGAAACTTCTGCTTCTGCGCAGTGTGCATTAAAATGGCTGCTTGATGTTTTCACATGCTTCTGCTTGCTCTCATGTCATTATTAAATTGTCGTTTCCTAACGCTACTAACGCGGGATAGTATATATATTTAATTGGGAATAGAATAGAAATAGTGGGTATACAGTGAAACATTTTATTTGTGATTCTAATATTTTCTTCTTGCACTTTTATTAGTTCGTAAACTTGGGCCTGGGTTGGTGACCTGAAACTCGAGAGGCAAATGGTTCTGCGCATGTGTCTTGTGTGCCTGCCAAATGAAGTCAACCTGGACGAAGTCCAAGGCCGTAACCTGATGGCCGAAGATGTTGTACTAGTGCTTTCCTGTCACACATTGATACAATGTCTATGAAAATTGGTTTACATTTGTCATGAGACGGGTGGGAAATAAAGCGAATGTATTAATTTGAAGGGGTGGGAACGTAAAGACAATAGGCTTTACAATTTAGGCCAAATCAATATGGTACGAGAATCCACCCCCTGTCCCTGTCCAATCAGAAGTAGTGGCCCCATATTTTAGTAACATTAAGGGGAGGTACATGGGCGTAGAAGGGTATAATAGATATAGAATTAGTTAATTTTTGGTCAGAAGTCTTGAAGCACAGGAGAGCGGAGATGCTGACAGGAAGAGCTCCAGACCGCTAAGCTGATCGATTGCAGACTGAATCCCTGTCCAGAAGAGGTCCTGAGGAGGGGGCGGCAGAGTCCATTAGAAGGAAGGCACGGGAGAATCGAGGAGAAGCCGAGTATCAGAGAGGGGAACGACGCAGGCGTCGTTGTAGAGAGGTCACCGGTCCTGTCCTGATCCTGGAGGAAGTCTTTGCTCTTCATCCTTCCTGGGTCCTATCCTTTCAACTCCTTGGCTAAGGGGTTTGGTTCTCGCACTTAGGTAATTATAATGCAACCTTTAGTTGCGCTGCTGTCTCTATCTTCTTCTCTTCTTTAAACACCGTCATTGATTAGCAATAATCATTTCTATGCTTAATCTTGGGTATTGCGATTAAGTACCATGTGGTTCTGTATTTTACTCTGCTGAATCTTTAGATAAACATTTTAAAACTTCCTGACTCAGTGGTTATTTCAGGATTATGTACTATAATGAATGTCACTCATTTTAAATTTCCCAATTAGCAAAGGATTCATTGGTAAGTCATTACTCTTCAATCAGAAGGTAATTGGTAGCAGGGATTTTGATAGAGAGTAACAACTGATAAAACCCAGCGTAAGTATTAGCGTAGTATGAATGTATGGGCCCAAGTGAGTATATAGTGTATGAATGCTGTTTGCTAATATCGCGCTGGATCAGTTTTCTGGTTATCAGAGGATGGTTACTTTTTGTTAATTGGGTAATGAGAATTTTATTTGTATTTTTATGAACTAACATCCGCTTAAATTTTGAGTTTTGTTTTATGTTGTCCAGAAAACCCCGGGGTAAAAGGAATAGCGGATGGTAAGTGGAAGCCATACTGCAGTGAGGTTATCTGTCAGGCAGAATTAGTACTGAAAAGTTAAGCAGGACTTTCAGTACTCGTTAGGGATTCTATGCGTGTGAGTAATAGCAAAAGAGTACGCTGGTGAAAATTTGATGTTATATCACCTAGAAAGGGTAACATTGGAGAAGTAACAGGTACTTCTGGAGCTTGTGTGAAGAGTAGACGGAAGTGTTTTACTCGTAGTGTATGTTTAGTAAACGGAAAGGTTTTACTAAGTGTGAGAGAAAAACTATCTTTCCTATTTTAGAGAAACTGGCACGATAGCGAATGTTTTATGTTGTTACTGAAATTAAGAATTATAGAGAAAATAAGTTTGCGTAAATTTTTGTAAAGGGAGGGTCAGTTGCCGGAGAGGGAGCTGACGTCACAAAACGCCGCGTTGAGATTGGTTGAATCGGCGGGTGTGGAAAAACCCTTGTAAAGGAGGGGTCAGTAGTCAGGAGTAGTACTGACGTCACAGGTGCCGCGCTGGGATTGGTTAAACCAGCAAGGACAGAAAAGAGCAGATTGTAAAGGAGGGGTTGACAGATAAACATCACCAAAAGGCCGCGCAAGGATTGGTTCAGAAATAAAAGTTAGCAGAGACTTGATTGGTGGATATTTTAGAAGCTAAAATCTTAGTGGATAAAGATTGCATGTTAAAACGCGATCCGACTTTAACAGGAACTCGTCCGGATAGGAGATTCTTAGGTTTTGCTGAATATAATTTTGTACACCGAAGATTAGATAGAATGTACGGAGAGAAGAGAAAAATGTCCTTTCTGCAAAAGATTAAGAACTATTTTAAAAAGGATAAACCACTCAAAACTAGAGAAGGAATTATTATTCCACCAGCTAAAACGCCCGCTTCATTCATGATGATGGAGAGAGATTATCATACTTGTGTATGGATGGAGAATTGGATAGAATATACCAAAAATGATGGAATACTAGCATTTCCCGAGAATGGCACGTTCAATGGGCGAATTCTTCAGAATTTGAGATTGAGGATGAATGACTTAGAACCCAGACCTAGATTAACTCAGTACGAAGCTCTAGAAGAATGGGAAACCGAGGCATTTGAGCTGGACCGATCTAGAAGTAATAGGAGTTATCCAGGATTTTTTCCCAGATATCTACGTGAGTCTAGGGACGGTCAGATGAAACAATGGAGAAGGGCAATGATTACAGAAGGATTATATCCATTGTTCTCAGCAGAGGAGAAATTAGGAAGTAAGTGCACAGAAAAGACAAAACATTTAATGAGAAATGAGGAGTCTGAAGACGAATTTATGGAGGAAATGTTAAGAAATCCCCCACCATATCAGGAAGGGACAAGTGGATGCACCCCAAGTGCACCACCAAAAACTCCATTAGTGCCACAAGTAATGCATGAATTCACCCCGAGTAGAATACTTCATGACAAAGAAAAGGAAGCTCTAGAAAAGACCAGAGCAGAATTAATACAGAAAATAACCCAGATAAAAGTACATCCTGATTCGTTGACCATACCAGTAACAATTGGTCCAGTAGTTCCATTATATGGTACTCAGGGAAGCTGTCCTCCACCGATACTTACACCTACTGCTGTGAATAATCCCAAACCTGAAGCTCCAGTTATAATTGAGGATCAATTTAGTGACTGTGAATCCACAATATCACTCATGGACTTGCCTATTCGAGGTTCTGTAAATAGCACTCCCAGAAAAGATGTACCTGGATGTTCAAAAGATGTAAGTTTAATAACTTCATCGGGAGCAAAAAGTGCCACCATAGTAACACCTGAAGATCTAGAAAGATGGGTGCAAGGGTCAGTTAAACAGTGCACACCTCCGAAAATAATGGACATTCATAAATTGAAAGTCGAATTAGAAGAAATAATAGCAGGAAATGTAGGACTAGAACGCTTAAATACCTATGATGAAGAAGAATTATTGTTTCTGTGCAGGAGTATCACCAGAAATGTAAGGTTATTTCATGAAAAATTATCCAATTTAGCACTACAGATGGGAATAGAAATAGGGAGATCAAAGGTACTACAGAAACCCTATAGAGCAGAATTTTCAGACAAAGATTTAGAAAATATGAATGCCTCTGGAAGAAGATTACAAATAAGAGAATTAATGTTAGTTTTGCAAAAATGGGGAGACCTAGATAAATGGAAAACTAGGTGGGCCAAGAAAAAGGAAGAAGCACGAACAAGTAGAACAGCAACAGAATATGTGATGAAAGAAACAGGGAAGGCAGACCAGATGTATCCCATGCGAGAAGTTGCGGGAGGAGGATATGTACATGTCCCATGGAGCAGACAGGATATTTTATCTTTTACGAATGATTTTCCAAAATTGAGAGAAAAACCAATTGAATGGTACAAGCAGGTTGACAGGTTTGTGAAGGTGTCAAAGGTATTGTTGAAGGATTTAGATGGGTTGTTTGACATAGTGGTACCTGCCGATTTGTGGACAGATTGTAAAATTACAGTCGATTGGCCTAGTGATGAATATCCTAGAGATCCGAAGACAGGTGCCCCGTCAAATGACGTGATGAAAAAGTATCAGCAGGTGATAACTTACCTGAAAGGGAAAATACCACCGAAAGAAACAGATTGGGTAAAAATAGATCGAACTACCCAAGAAGCTAATGAATCAGTACATTCCTACTATGAGCGTCTATTGCAGGTATTTAAACAGTATAGTGGATTTGAGGACATTGGAGACAAAAACATGAGTCAGTTTGTGTATCGATTTGTTTATGGTTTAAAGCCAGAAATTTGTCAGATGATTAAACAGCATATGCTGTGTTGGCAGGGAAAGCCCATAGATGAGATTCTGAAGTATGCAAAATATTGTGGAGACGATATTGAGGATAGACACAAGAAATTGCAGGAAAAAGTGATGTGGGCTCAGGTGAAAATGGCAGAAAAGCAGGGAATTAATTTGGAAAATCCGAGTGAAAATCAAGGAAAAGATTCTGGAACGAATGGTGATACTGGGAATGGTGGAAAATTTAGAGGACGAATGAGTAGAGAAGAAGCTAAAAAGAAATTTCCTTGTCATGGATGCGGAAAATTGGGGCATTGGAAGGATGAATGTAAAAAGATCCGGAATAATAATAGCCCAAATCAAAATTTAAATCCACAGACGCAGAATGACTCACAGCAGGGTGCAAATCCTCAGAGTCAGTTGCCACCTGCACCTATTCAGGGTAATGTAAGCAGAGCAAAGCATGGTACAGACATCGGATATCCAGGAGGAAGTGGTAAGAATGATTATATGACATCACAATTTCTTTTGCAGGACGATTTCTGTCAATACAGTCCATGACGGTGCCTAGGAGAGGGGAAGAAGGAGTGCATACTTGGCGCATCCTTACAGGTAGATCAGTCAGGTCCATATGTTGAAGGGAATGTGAAAGGTAATAATATTACTTTCCTTTTGGACACTGGTGCTACCCGGTCTACTGTGAGAACAGCAGACATTCCAGACCTTCCTCTCTCTGGTGAAAATATCCAAGTAGTGGGGGTAGCTAATCAGCGGATTAGAACACCTCTTACCGAACCCATGGAAGTTAAAATTGGAAACTTCAGAGAAATGCATCAATTTGTAGTGTGTGATTCTAGTCCAGTAAACTTATTAGGTAGGGATTTATTGTGCAAAATGAATTGTACCATTTTCTGCACACCGGATGGTGTGGCAGTTCAGACACCAGATGAAGACCATGTATATAAAATTATGATTGCAAAACAAGGTACAGAAGTGGATGAAATGTTTTCGTTAATAACAAAAGATGAGTTGCCAGAAGAATTAAAAGGTACAGTAAACCCCATAGTATGGGATTTCACCGGAAAGGAAGTAGGACTTATGGCCAAAATAGATCCAGTTAAAATTACTGTAAAGGAAGGTGCAATTTTCCCAAATACCAGACAGTACAAAATGAGTGCAGAAGTAAAAGCAGGAGTCATCGAAGAAATAAATCGAATGGTAGAACAAAACATACTAAAAGAAGTAATGAGTAGCCCATGTAATTCACCAATAATGGGATTAAAGAAACCTAGTGGAAAATATAGGATTGTTCAGGACCTGAGGAAAATAAATAAGATTGTAGAACCATGTTGTCCCATAGTACCAAATCCTGCAGTAATTTTATACCAGATTCCGTGGAGTGCAGGATGGTTCACAGTAATTGATTTGTGTCAAGCATTCTTTTCAATACCATTACATCCAGACAGCCAGTATCTTTTCTCATTTAAATTTGAAAACAAGGTTTATGTGTGGAATCGTGTTCCTCAGGGGTACACAGAAAGTCCTTCTATTTTCAACCAGATACTGAAAAAGTGCCTTGAAAAACTAGTGATGCCAGGAAGCTCAGTCTTAGTCCAATATATCGACGACTTATTGGTGGCATCGAACACCAGAGAGGACTGTGTTGTTGATTCCATAGCATTATTAAATCTTTTGGCAGAAGAAGGGCATAAGGTCTCACCTGAAAAATTGCAATTCTGTACAACAGCTGTTAAGTATCTGGGACACCAAATTGAGAGAGGAAAAAGAAGAGTAACAGCTGAAAGAGTAGCTTTAATAAAGAAAATGCAAATGCCTGTAACACAAAGACAAGTGAGAATGTTCCTAGGAATAGTAGGTTACTGTCGACAATGGATACCAGGATTTTCCATGTTAGCTAAGCCCTTAATTAACATGACAAAAAAGAAAGCAAAGGACCCTGTTGAGTGGGAGGACGAAAGTGTAGAAGCCTTTGTAAAATTGAGAAATGCCCTATGTTCAGCACCTGCCTTAGGCATGCCTGATTATAAAAGAGAATTTGCATTGTTCTGTCATGAGAGAGAAAATTGTGCACTTTCTGTCCTAACTCAAAGACATGGACTAGAAAGACGTCCTATAGCATATTTTTCTGCTACATTGGACCCAGTAGCAGCCGCATTGCCAGGATGCCTAAAAGCAGTGGCGGCTACTTGTTTGAGCATTGAACAAAGTGAGTCAATTGTGATGGGACACCCTGTAAAAGTGTATGTTCCACATGCAGTTGTCATTCTGTTGACAAGAACTCGAACTCAGCATCTTACTCCTAGTCGGCTGACTAAATATGAAAGAATAATAATGGGTGCTGAAAATGTGAACATGGTCAGGTGTACTATAATAAATCCAGCAACCTTACTACCAGACCCACGTCATGAGAGAATTAAAGATGATGAAGACGATGAACATGATTGTATACAAATCACAGAATTATGCACAAAACCACGCCCAGATATAGAGGAACAGCCTCTTAAAAAGCCAGACAGGGAGCTATTTGTTGATGGTTCATGTCAAAGACATGAAGATGGTAAACTAACTGCTGCCTATGCGGTATGTGAATTAACTGGAATAGTTGAAGCATCTTATTTACCAGGAGTCAAATCTGCACAAGTAGCTGAATTGATTGCGTTGATAAAAGCATGCAAAATTGGGAGGAATCAGAGAGTAACCATATTTACAGATAGCCAATATGGTTACGTGGTTGTGCATGATTTTGGCCAACTATGGATGCAGAGGGATTTCATGACTTCTTCAGGATCCCCCATTAAAAATGGACAATTTGTAAGGGAATTGCTAGAAGCAATACAATCACCAAAAGAATTGGCTGTGGTGAAATGTGCTGCACACCAGTCAGGAGATGACTGGGTGGTAGTCGGCAACAGATATGCAGATCTGGTGGCTCAACATTGTGCCAAAACCAGAATGTCAGTCAATAAGAGGGTGGAAAGAATGGGAATCAGCTGCCAACTTATGCTGTATATGCCACCTGAAACTTGGAATGAGGTGAAGAAATTGCAAGATGAGGTTGATGAAAGTGAGAAGAATTTGTGGATCAAAGTGGGTTGTTCCCAAAGAGGAGATGATGAAGTATGGATCAGTGCTGATGGCAGACCAGTCATGCCAGACTGTTTACTCTCACAAATGGCTAGAATGCATCATGGAGACACACACATAGGGAGAGATGCAATGATTAGGCTGTTCAGACAAAATTGGTACAATCCCAAATTCAGGGCTGTTGCAGAGAGTCTTTGCCAGAGATGTCTAACTTGCCAGATGCATAATCCGGGGAGGAAGACAGTAATTGGATTTGGAAAAATTGGAAAGGCAGAGGGTCCATTTATGAGACTTCAGTTTGATTTCATACAGTTACCACCATGTAGAGGGCTGAAATATGTACTAGTCATAGTGTGTCTGTTTTCAAAGTGGGTGGAGGCTTACCCTACTAGGAGAAATGACAGCATTACAGTTGCAAAACTGTTGCTACGAGAGCTCATTCCTAGGTTTGGTTTTCCAGTAACTTTGGAATCAGATAGAGGAAAACATTTTAACAGCGAAGTGATTCAAATAATCTGTGAAGCATTTCAAATAAAACAGAAACTGCACTGTGCATATCGTCCAGAAGCTTCTGGAGTGGTTGAACAATTGAATGGCACTATAAAGTCAAGACTGGGAAAAATGTGTGCATCAACATCATTAGAGTGGCCAGATGCATTACCACTCGTTTTAATGGGACTCAGAAGTATACCTGACAGAAACACAGGATTGAGCCCCACGAAATAATGATGGGAAGAGCAATGAGACAAACACATGTTCCCACAAACAAACTGGTGAATATATCTGATGATATGGTTCTGGACTATTGCAAAGGATTGGCTGACCTAGTGCGTTCTGTCTCTCATCAGGTTGGAGAAGACGCAGTTTCCAGGCAGCCCGAGCAAGAACATGATCTGAATCCTGGTGACTGGGTGGTAGTGAAGAATCACACCAGAGAAACGTGTCTATCACCTAGATGGGGCAGACCGTGTCAAGTCATACTGACAACGAATACAGCAGTGAAGTGTGCCGGATTTCCTAATTGGATCCATGTAAGTCACACCAAGAGAGTACCAGATCCCGAGGAAGAGAATTCTCAGACAACGCCAATCACTGAAGAAGCTGAAGGTTGCCCAGCTGAATGATCTCAGGTTCGAGATTCTAGAGAAGCTGAAGAAGAACAACCGAGCACAAGTCAGGATTGGATACCCGTGGTAGAGGTTCCTGAAATATACCATAGAACAAGAAGTCAAGCGAAATTGGAAGAAATTGAAGAAGATCAGATAGGTGAAGAAGAAGCAGTTCAGGAACAAGAAGAAAAGACATTAAGAAATCCTGAACAAGGTCAGATAGGGAAAGAAAACTGGACTCAAAACAGTAAAGACCTAATAGACTTTGATCAGGGACAGACAGGTCTAGAAGAATCCGGTCAGGCTGCAGAAGTTCACAGTGCAATAAGCCCTGATCAGAACAAGTTAGATCAAGAAGAGTGCACAGAAGAAGAAAACCTTGAAAAACATGAACTTGAAGAAATAAATAAAGAACAAGGTCAGTTATTGAAAACTCACAGCGGAGATGTTACAGGAAAACCAATTAGACCTGAAAAAGACAAAGCAGAAGAAAAGGTAATCAAAGAAGACGAAGCAGTATTAAGCAGTGAAATTAACGAGATCTTTAAAGACGAAAACAAAGAAACAGTGCCAACAAAGAAAACAAGAAAAGGAGATCATTGGCCAAGTGTCATTAAAAGAGTAAAGTACCACATAACAACCAGAAGTGAAGATCCAGATCAAGTACCTGAAGTATCAAGTCAAACCGAACAAGAAAATAAAACTGCGAAAAGAAGAAGCAAAAGACTGAAACTTGTGAATAACAAATTCAAGGGTCCTGACTGGACTTATATCATTCTTGAAGATTTTGAAAGCTCAGAGTCAAGTGACAGTGGTGGCGAAGGAACAAGTGCAGAATTGACGTACGAAGAAGAAACAAGACCACCCTGACTAAGCAAAAGAATAAGCTAAAGAAAAGAAGAAAAGATAAGAAGAGCAATCTTCCTTGTCGAAAAATGCCTGACGATAGAGTTACTGGGAGACCAAAACAGAAATGTAGTAGAAGATGCTGTGCAATATGCATATGTAGTCTAGTAATGGTGCTTATAGTATGGTTAGTCCTGATTGTAGCAGTTCCTTACCTTATGATAATAGATAAAAAGATTAATAATGAAACTAAAGGGAGGACAGCAAACATAAAGGGCAATAGAGTAGAACTAATGGCAGAAAGTGAACCAGAAATTCATCATGAAGTAGCTGACAACAACACTAGTTTAAACGTTTTCACAAAGTTATTGTTTTAATATGTAGACACCATGGAAGTTAGTAATTGTTACGTCTGTATGAAGTTACCCGAATCAGTAGCAGAAGGATTAACATACCATCACTTACCACTGACATATGGCATATCATGTAGTGTTTTGTCTAGTTTATTTTATAGAACAGGGAAACTTCAGTATTATTATTCAAACTTAGATGTGATATTTTCTGAGGTTCCGATTCGCAAGAGTATGAACCCAGTGCTTAGTAGTCAAGACGCACAGTTTATGGGAGAATTTTTCTTGACCATGAAATCAATAGACATAACACATGCACATAGACACAATCTAACATGTTCTTTACTTGAAGAAGAAAAGATATTTTTGAATTTAGTAGAAGATAGAAGACAAAATTTCCAAAAGAAAGCTTCTGAGCATAAGGCTCATTTACCACCTTGGGCTGAGAAAGAAGGTAGTTACACACCTGGCAAGGCTCAAGCTGCTATGGCTCTGGATTTCGTAAAGACAGGGAAAATTTGTCTTCATAGGTTAAAGACTGATTATAACAATGTTTTCATCGGTACCAGTGAATGTGAACACAATTTTTTAATTCTTGGAGGTTGGGGACTCAAAGGAGGAACAGATTCAGTTTTTCCTGGAATCTATTATGTGTGTGGGAATAAGGCTTACTTTAGGCTTCCTGCACGGTGGTATGGAAGTTGTTATTTTGGAATAGTATTTCCAAAGATATACCACGTAAAAAGAAATACTGAGAGCAATGAAAACAATAGCGAATTAATACGTAGTAAAAGAGCTAGTTTTTCAGAAATTGTAGGTGATATATTTGGTGCATTGATACCTTCAGTGGGAATAATTCTGAACTCAAGGAAAATATGTAAATTGTCTACAGTAGTTGATCGTTTATCAACGGATACTGCTGGAGGGTTTCTAATGATTAATGCAGAAATGGTTGCGATTAGATCTATGGTAATGCAAAATCGTCTTGCTCTTGATATTATATTGGCAAAAGAGGGTGGAGTCTGTAAATTATTGAAGACGAAACATTGTTGCACTTATATTCCTGATAAGAGTGCAGAAATTGGAACGTATATACAGAATATAACTAAACTTGAGAAAGAACTTAAACCACTGGAAGTTGATAGTGTATGGGAAAGATTGACAAATAGTATATCGTCAATTGGTACCTGGTTTGCTAATATAGGGAAAGGACTTATAGGTCAAATATTAGTACCCTTAGCAGGGATAGCAATGATAATTTTGGCAATAACAATATGGTGCAAATGCTGTAAAAATAATGGAACATATAGGGTGACAAAAAGAGGAAAGAAACGAAAGATAGATGAAATCGAACTTGAAGAATGGAGAAGTGAATTATACAAGAAATTAAAAGGAGATTGTAAAAATAGAAAGAATAAAGATGAGAATGAAGTAAATTGCTAGAAGTTGGCATCTGATTGAGGGTAATGTTTTTGATGGCTCAGAAACGCCATCAGAGAGGGGATTGATGGAGCAAGGTTTCATAAATGAAACTTGCTTGTATTCAATCCTCCTCACAGTATTAATTTATTAAATTTGTATTGTTAATACTAACCTTTGCATTCACGACACAAAAGAAAAAGATGCTTGCCTATGTGTTTTACTAATGAATAACGCTTGTCTGTAATCCAAAATGGCAGCTATGCGCGGGAAAGCTCAATGCGCATGTCGCAACCATATCACATGGTGTGACGTCTTTCTTTGCTTGGTGGGGAACTTCTGCTTCTGCGCAGTGTGCATTAAAATGGCTGCTTGATGTTTTCACATGCTTCTGCTTGCTCTCATGTCATTATTAAATTGTCATTTCCTAACTCTACTAACGCAGGATAGTATATATATTTAATTGGGAATAGAATAGAAATAGTGGGTATACAGTGAAACATTTTATTTGTGATTCTAATATTTTCTTCTTGCACTTTTATTAGTTCGTAAACTTGGGCCTGGGTTGGTGACCTGAAACTCGAGAGGCAAATGGTTTTGCGCATGTGTCTTGTGTGCCTGCGAAATGAAGTCAACCTGGACGAAGTCCAAGGCCGTAACCTGATGGCCGAAGATGTTGTACTAGTGCTTTCCTGTCACACATTGATACAATGTCTATAAAAATTGGTTTACATTTGTCATGAGACGGGTGGGAAATAAAGCGAATGTATTAATTTGAAGGGGTGGGAACGTAAAGACAATAGGCTTTACAATTTAGGCCAAATCAATATGGTACGAGAATCCACCCCCTGTCCCTGTCCAATCAGAAGTAGTGGCCCCATATTTTAGTAACATTAAGGGGAGGTACATGGGCGTAGAAGGGTATAATAGATATAGAATTAGTTAATTTTTGGTCAGAAATCTTGAAGCACAGGAGAGCGGAGATGTTGACAGGAAGAGCTCCAGACCGCTAAGCTGATCGATTGCAGACTGAATCCCTGTCCAGAAGAGGACCCGAGGAGGGGGCGGCAGAGTCCATTAGAAGGAAGGCACGGGAGAATCGAGGAGAAGCCGAGTATCAGAGAGGGGAACGACGCAGGCGTCGTTGTAGAGAGGTCACCGGTCCTGTCCTGATCCTGGAGGAAGTCTTTGCTCTTCATCCTTCCTGGGTCCTATCCTTTCAACTCCTTGGCTAAGGGGTTTGGTTCTCGCACTTAGGTAATTATAATGCAACCTTTAGTTGCGCTGCTGTCTCTATCTTCTTCTCTTCTTTAAACACCGTCATTGATTAGCAATAATCATTTCTATGCTTAATCTTGGGTATTGCGATTAAGTACCATGTGGTTCTGTATTTTACTCTGCTGAATCTTTAGATAAACATTTTAAAACTTGCTGACTCAGTTGTTATTTCAGGATTATGTACTATAATGAATGTCACTCATTTTAAATTTCCCAATTAGCAAAGGATTCATTGGTAAGTCATTACTCTTCAATCAGAAGGTAATTGGTAGCAGGGATTTTGATAGAGAGTAACAACTGATAAAACCCAGCGTAAGTATTAGCGTAGTATGAATGTATGGGCCCAAGTGAGTATATAGTGTATGAATGCTGTTTGCTAATATCACGCTGGATCATGTGTCTCAGCGGCGCTGTGTGCGTGTGTTTTTTGCAGCCTGAGACCTTCGTAAGCATTGCACCGGGACTGTGTGGCCCGAAATCCAACCGAGTCTCAGCGGCGCTTTGTGCGTGTGCGTGTGCAGCCTGAGACTGCCGTGGGCTCTGTGGTACTGGTTGGAAAGTGCCCCGTGACTGCAGTGCCCCCGCAGCGTGAATCATCGTCCACGCTGCTGTGTAGCTGTTTGTGGCCCGAGCCGTCATCGTAACTGAGGCTGCGGATCAAGATCGTCGCCGCCGGCCCGAGCTGCAACGTGCTGAAGGACTGAAGGACTTCGTAAAGTTGAGGAAGTCGTGAGGTAATCGTGATTGTTGTTCGCAAGAGGAATCTGCCCAAGATCGTCAGCAACGGAGGAGGCAGCGCCGTAACCTGTCCGGCTACAGCATCGCCTTGCATCGGAGCTGCGTCGTCATCGGGAGGGCCCAGCAGGACGTCCGACGAGCGGGGAGAGAGAGAGAGCGAGGCAGCGCATCCCCCAGGTAAGGCTTGGACTCCGGTCGGGAGCCGCAAGCGTTTGTGGCCTGGGGAGGCGCAGGAGGAGTACCGGAGTGCTCCCGTCTCTCTCCCGCTGCGTCGCTAATAAACTCTAGCAACTGCCCCGCGAGTGCTGTTTTTCTTTTTGGGAAACAAGGAAACGGAGCTTGATATATATATATATATATATATATATATATATATATATATATATATATATATATATATATTTATATATTCAGAAACACAAAGATTGCCTCACTCCAGAGATTGGTTTCAGAGTTGCTTTATTTTCACCACGTCTGGTGGTAGTGGTGGTGAAAATAAAGCAACTCTGAAACCTGTCTCTGGAGTGCGGCATCCTTTGTGTTTCTGAATTTAAATATCGGGTGAGTGATTCTACCCGTTGCTGCCTGCACCAGGTATTGAGCGCGCTGACATTGGGAATTAATTGTTTGATGTATATGTATATATATATATATATATATATATATATATATATATTTATATATATATATTTTTTTTTTTTTTTACAGAGAGATTTCTCAGTGCTGAAAATATGAGACTGTGAAAGAACTATAATGAGTGAAAGAAAGGATTAAACCAACCGAAGGTGTCGTTTACAGAGGTGCAATTCTTGGACACGCCAGCAGCCGCTCGGTCGAGCCGCTCAGCAGCGCTAGAGACTGTCCCTGCAGACGCCTATCGAATAAGGTACCTTTTATAGCGTAACAACTTTTGCACAGGTGGGGAGGTGTTAGCTTTAACCTTCAGCCCCGGGGACATTCAGATTGGGGACTGTAGGTAAAGCAAGCAATTCTAGTATCACATCAGCAATCACCATGTCAGCCGCAGCGCTGAGAGACCGCGAGTCTGCAGCGGAGGAAATGTTCATGGACAATCCTCCTCAGATGCAGCAGCCCAATGAGCATGGGGCCGTGGATACAACGACGGCAACTAAAGGACTTAAAGAAAATTATCGTATATTGGAGAAATTAATGAGACAAGAAACTGCAAAATGGTGGGAGGCAAAATCCCTCCAGAAGTACTTGGATGTCGGTAGGATACCGAGGGGGCTCAGAATTATGTTAGCCCCCAGCTATGATACCCCTAACCCACGCATGATGGCAGAGTGGGCCGAATGCAACCTCGACTCCTCCCGCAGACTAGTGCAAATTCTTGTGAAGTACGCGGAGGTGGACCGGGTAGAGCTACAAAGCAAAATTGAGGCTCTAAACGCAGAAATAGAACAACAAGGGGACATACAACAAAGGAAAAAATACCAAGAGGAGATGTCATTTAGGCTAAATAAGGAAGAAGAAAAGATAAAACATAGGAAAACTTATAAGTTCCAAAGAGATAAAGATGACTACGCTAACGGACAAATATTTACGTTCGCACGAAAATATGATGCTTTCAGAGCTAAACCAACTAGGGGCAATAGATTTCAACAGGAGCGTAAGGAGGAACAGGGAGGAGCAACATCGACGTCAGCATCTGACCTAAGCTCTGCCATCGAGAGTGAAACAGAGGTGGAAAACATGAGGGGTAGGCCAATCCCGGGAGTAACAAAACCATCCCTGGGAGAAGAACTGGACTACCTGAGAAGAAGCCACAGGGAAACACTTAGGCCTCGGGCTGCCAAAACGTCAAAAAACGAAGGACAAAGAGCAGGCGGCAACGAAGGAGGGTTGCCAGAGAAAGGTGGCAGCAGCGGAAACGCAAGACAAGTGAGAGGACAGGGGCAATGGAGGAAGAAATAGAACCTTGCTCTTACACTCAAGGGGCTACTGAATCAGATAGAGCACCGAATACCAACAACACCATCATTAATTTAACAGACATTCACCTTGATACATCAGAACAACGGATCCTCTCACTAGGATTGTCATATTGCCCCACAACCAATTTTGATTATACAAATACGCGTGCAGACGTTTACAAGTTCGTCAGGAAACTGAAACTCCAAAAGTTTCATAAATTGAAGGCAAGATCACAAGGGATGTCGGAGGCAACAAATGAACAGAGTCAGCTGACAATAAGGACTAGAGAACGCAGCCTAACAGTGGCAGATCTTGGAGTACTTAAGGATTTACACAATTTGGGTAATGAAGGCGCCATGAGTGATGGCCCTAACACAGATGAAAGAGAATATCCGGAACTTGTAACGCAAGATCTTCTTTCTCCCAGTCATGAAACTTGTGCAAAACCTATCACTAATTTCAAGGAAAAGTCAAGGTTCATACCTATTATGCCCCGCGACTCCCTAGATCTATTCAATGAGCATGTGGTGGCGGAAATCAAACAACTATATGTGGAGACCAACAAAACCAAATGTAAAATTAACAATCAGGAACGGAAATATAAACAACTGATGGATAAAATCAACAAGAACAAGCAGTTGTAGTGAGGAGAGCGGATAAAGGGGGAAACATTGTGTTATGGCCATTAAAAGACTATACAGAGGAAGCAGCAAAACAATTGAATGATGTGGACTGTTACCGTAAAAGCTCTATGCAGAAGTTTAAACAAGCACAGTACAACTTCTTTGGAAAACTACTGGCATGGAAGAGTCTGGGCCTTTTGAACCTACAGGAATACAAGTACCTCAAAAAGGAAAACCCGACTATCCCCTTGTTATACTTTGTTCCTAAGGTTCACAAATCAATAGAAAAACCACCAGGCAGGCCCATTATTTCGGCCTGTGATGGACCATTAGCGAACATGTCCATTTACATTGACTCGTTTTTACAAAATCATGTGAAGAATCTCAATTCATATGTGCAAGACACTAGTGATTTCATCAGAAAAATCGAGAAAATCAGTTGGCAGGAGGGCTACTATCTTATAGCCCTGGATGTAACAGCCCTGTACACCTGTATAAGAAACAGCGATGGGGTCAAAGCAGTGGACCATTTCCTGGCCAACAGACCAATGAGATATGCCAAACATAATCAGATGTTGATAGACTTATTGACATTTTGTCTGGAGAATAACCTGTTTTTATACAAAAACCAAGTATAACAACAAATACAAGGTGTGGCAATGGGGGCCAGCTTCTCCACAAGCTATGCCTGTCTCTTTATGGGATGGTGGGAGGAGCTGGTCCTCATGAAACAATATGCCCACATATTCACAGATAACATAATTGTTTGGTTACGATTTATTGATGATCTCTTTGTTGTCTGGAATGGGTCAATACAAAGTGCACAAGAGTTTATTGCGGATATTAACATTAATAACCTAAATTTAAAGTTCACATATAACATCAGTTGTGAAACCATTACATTTCTTGATACAGAGGTATACATTTCCCACAATGGCCTGGCAACCTCACTGTACAGAAAACCTACAGCTGGAAATTCGATATTGCATGCAACTAGCGCGCATCCGTCCCACCTTATACACAGCATCCCCTATGGGGAGATGCTGAGAATAAGGAGAATCTGTAGTGAGGATCATGACACTAAAGTCAAACAACGAGAATGTAAAAACAGATTCCTTCAGAGAGGATATAAAACTAAAGCCATTGAAGCAGCAATATCAAAATCCAAATGTAGGGCCAGGCAGGATTTGCTCCAATACAAACCAAAGCCTAAGGAGGCAATGGGTATAACTTCAATTGAACCAACTAGGTTGATACTGGGGTATTCCAGACAGGAAGGACAGATAAGGGCAATTATACGCCGCAATTGGCCAACAGTACTGGGGGATCCCATTATAGGTGGAGCTATCCCCAAAAAACCTGCTATCACCTTTAGAAAAACGGCAATGATGGGTAATGCCTTAGTGAAAAATAACCCAGAGGACGCAGATTATGGAACATGGCTCACGCCCAGAACAGGTTTTTACAAATGTGCCAATTGTAAGGCGTGTCAATTTGGTATTAATACCAAGACTTACCAAACGTCATTTAGCCCTAAGATACATCCCATCAAGAAATATCTGTCATGTAAAACTGAATTTGCCGTGTATGCACTAATCATGCAGCTGCAATTTAATGTACATAGGCAGCACTAAACTTGCAGTGCATAAAAGAATTCTGCAACATACACGTGCTATTGTCAACAACGACCCCAATTATCCTGTGGCTAGGCACTTTAAGGAACACCATCAAAGTAGCCTTAAACACCTCAAATATTATGGGGCCGATTCCGATTCGTGTCGGAAATTTCTCCGACCGAGCCGGCCTCGGAGAGATTTCCGACCGAATCGGACCCGTGCAGTCCGACCGAACGAGTCCGATGCATTCGTATGCCACCGGACACGAGTCGGTCGGACTCCCATTGAACTCAATGGGAGCCGGTCGTACAACGCGTCACGCGGGCTCCCATTGCCTCAATGGGTGCGAGGCGGACAAGGGCGCCCCTACAGCGAGTACGCCGCGAAGCGCCCGCGGCGTACACGCACAGGTAGGGGGACCCATGGGTCCCCCTGTGTGCGCCTGCACGGGTACGCATACAGGGGGTCCGACACGGACCCCCAAAGTACGGCTCCGACAGCGAGTTCGAGTCGGACGGCGCGAGTCGGTCGGAGCGGTCGAGGTGCGCATCGTACTTACCCGGCCGGAAAACGTCTCCATTGCGCGGTGCGAATCGGGTCCGAGCGAGTCGGTCGGAGCAGTACGATCCGGGAACCAGTCGGTCGGAGCGGTCGGGTCGCCCGGACGAGTCGGTCGGCGAATACGCATCGTACTCGCCGCCCGGACGCGCGTACGACTCGGTCGGAAAATAGGGCTCCGGATCGGATCCGGTAAAACCGAATCCGATTCGGAGCACTACCGGCCGAGATCGGAATCGGCCCCTATGTGTTGGACACAGTGCCTATAGACAAGAGAGGTGGAAATAGGGAAGCCAGACTCCGGCGCTTGGAAACCAGATACATTCTAGAACTGGATACCAAGCAGCCGGGGGGTTTAAATACCAGCGATAATTTTAACTGAATATTTATTCAAATATTTATTTTAGTATTTATTTAGTTATTTATGTGGTTATTTATCATGGGAGTCTATTCAAACTGACTACCGGTTTAGATACGGGTTCCTCTCCCCATATATATTTATATATTTTACTTATTCGGTAAGGGTTGAGATGGCCTCCAGGAACGTGTTATAAGTTTTATTTGTTAGTGATACAATGTTAAAAGGGCTTCATTTTCACTTATGAGTCACTATTTTAATCTTGTGCTAGATCGGAATAAAATGTTGAATCATCTTTTTATAACATTAGGAGTTTTTAGCTAATTTATTGGGATTTTAGGTTGAAATGATTTTACAACAATTTTTATATTGTGTATTCATTTGTGGGAATCAACCTTATGACCTTCTCAATTATTAGCCTATTGACTTGATCTCCTTTGCAGTATGCATTATGTCTTGACATTTTGTTTGCAATTTTGAAATAATTTTTGCAAGGTACTAGGAAACAGGCATTAGCCTGTACCAATTTGGCTGCTAGCAACTTTTTTGTATATATGGATTTATTTTGCACTCATTTAGCACTTTTTTGCACATATTAGGATTTTACAAGGGACTTGCACATCAGGATGTTCGGGGGGGATATATACCATGCACTTAGTCACTTTTAATCAAATAGAGCAGCGAAATTGATGTTGATCCATAGCTAGGATATAAACACATGCATGAATCAGGGGTTATGCGTATGTATTTATAAAAAAACTTATCCCTCTATCATTATATTTTAACCATGTGTGTTTTCGATTAATGTATTTTATAGTGATTTGATATCCTAGTTGAATTTTTATACTCATATTGTACATGATTTTACGCATTACGCTGTAAAATGAATCTGTAGTATGTCTATTATGTCTATTGCTGCTATCAATTTGCATTAGCACTTTAAATAGAGGTAATCCCGCCCCAGGCGCTGACATGTGATCAAGGCCGTCTCTTTCGGCCGAAACGCGTCATGGCGACATGGTGATTGCTGATTAAAATCACTGCAATGAATATGGGTCTACTCTTGCCTTATTTCGAATGGATGTGAAGCGGTGGGCAAGCTTGCAAATATATATATATATATATATATATATTTACAGAGAGATTTCTCAGTGCTGAAAATATGAGACTGTGAAAGAACTATAATGAGTCTCTTTGAAGTTACATGAAAGGCAGTAAGGTGTGATACTGCTGCAGAGTACAAGAAACATTTCCTGCTAGATAGAGATATTTGACTTTTGTCTAGTGGCAGTTTTGACGCCATAAAGAGCATGCTGGAAAGAACAGATCTGTATTAAGTGGATAGCTAAGTGGATTAGTAAAGCCACGCAGTAGAAACACTTTGAAATAGATGAAATGTATGTGAGAGAGGGGCTATGGAGAGATGAGGGGCATGTTTGCAAGGATGGTAGTGAGGGAATCAAAGGAGGTCATAGTGTGCAATTGTAAAGCACACGTTCACCCGTAGGCATCTTGGCGCCAAAATGATGGTCGCACTGGCTTCCACCAGCGCTAAAAGGCTGCGATGATGGGTATGTGGCAAGGTAAAGTAATACTGTCTTTTTTCTCTCTTTCTCAGTCTTTTTGGAGAGCGTACGGATTTCGCAAAGGAAAGGTAAGGTGACTTTGTCATTATTGACTGTTAAACACTTCACTCACGCACACACCCACCTACACTTTGAAACCAACAACCTATCTGCCTTCTACGTAGGATAGTGTTTTAAAAGGATAGTTTTAGGCACTAGCAGAGATGGCGTATCGTTGGATGAATGCTGCCCAGGCCCTAAGTCTGGTTCTGGAGTCCAGCTCTGAGGCAGGATCAGAGACCGAGACAGCAGATACTGAGACAGCATCTGAGGGAGAGGACAATGGAGCAGAATCTGGGAGTGATTTTTCAGTCGGCGCAGTTCCATCTGATGACTCATCTTCCAGCGATTCTGAAGGAGACGATGTCAGTCGTGCTGTCCCTTTGCCAGCACAGTCTGTGCAGCGGGACACCAGTAGCAGGTTAGAGCAACCCAGAGAGCAGGCACGTGCGGCCGCAAGCACAGACGGAGCGCTGTCTTGGCAGCCTCCCAAATTTGTTCAGCCCCAAATTCCTCCTTTCACTGGTGACGCTGAATGTAAAGTCGATATGGCAAATTTTTTGCCAATTGACTACGTCCATCTCTTTTTGGATGTTGACTTCCTTGACGAAATTGTGCAGCAAACAAATTTGCGTGCCGAACAATTTCTGAGGGAGCATGGAGGCACTCTTGGGCCTCATTCTAGGGCACGCAAGTGGACTCCCACTTCTTTAGGGGAGTTGAAGATATTTTTGGGCCTCACGCTTAAAATAGGGGTAGTGCATAAACCAACCTTGCTATCCTACTGGTCTACTCGCACGGTTTGGTTAACCCCCATCTTCGCACCATACATGAGCAGATATCGTTTTTTGCTATTGCAGTGCATGCTGCATTTCAATGACAATTCTGCTGCATTGCCCCGGGACCATCCAGACCATGACAGGTTGTTCAAAATTCAGCCTGTCGTGGAACATTTGTCTGCCAGGTTTCCAGAGGTTTATACTCCTGGAAAGAATATAGCCATTGATGAGTCCTTGATCTTGTATAAAGGGCGGCTGAAGTTTAGGCAGTACATTCCGAGCAAACGCGCTCGCTATGGCATCAAGCTGTACATGCTGTGTGCTCTACTGGCTATGTGTACAGCTTGAGAGTGTATACAGGGAAGGACACAACTCTTAACCCTGTAGGTTGCCCTCCCACGCTAGGGGTCACAGGAAAGATCGTATGGGAGCTTGTCCAGCCACTTTTTCACAAAGGTTATAACCTTTATGTGGACAATTTCTATACAGGAGTAGAGCTGTTCAGTGAGCTCTACAAAGCTGGCACCGTGGCTTGCGGTATAATTCGTTGTCCCCGCAAAGGATTCCCTCAGGAGCGTGTTTGCAAGAAGCTCCAGAAATCCCAGAGCACTGCGTTGCATTCCAACGAACTGCTCGCAGTCAAGTTCTCAGATAGGCGTGACGTGTACGTGCTCACTACAATTCATGGTGAGAGCACTTCCCCTGTCACAGTTTAGGGTCAGATGGCCGAAGTCCACAAGCCCACCTGTATACTTGATTACAACAAGTACATGGGCGGAGTGGACAAGAACGACCAGGTTCTTCAGCCATACAATGCGAGTCGTAAAACTCGCACTTGGTATAAGAAACTGTTTACTCACCTGATCCAGATGGCAACATACAATGTGTATGTTGTTTATCGTCAGACCACCACAGGAAGACTCATGTCTTTCCTTGACTTTCAGCTGTCTGTGATTGAAAGTCTCACTGCTACAGAAGCAGCAGCCTCCACTTCATGTGTTCTGGAGGACGTGGCAAGGCTGCAGGAGCGACACTTTGCTGATAAAATTCCTGCAACACCCAAAAAGGAGCGACCATGTCGTCGTTGTAAAGTGTGCTCGATGCAGGGAAAGAGGCAGGAGACTCGTGTTTACTATCCCCAGTGCCCAAGTAAGCCTGCCTTCTGTTTTCCTACTTGCTTTATGTTGTATCACACTAAAGCAAAATACTGGGAAATTGACTGAGGTGGAGCTGCCAATAGGTAAATCTTTCAATTGGTGTGACTGGATACCTACTGTCTGTGGGCCACTCCTTCACTACGCAAGCAGCTGCAGAATATTTCTTCCTCTACTTCAGGAAATCATGGACTTCTCAACACCTTTATCTGCTTTGAGAACGTGGTAGTTGTGCTGTTCGCCAATTGACAAGTGCATTATAGTCCCACGCTGCACATACTGGTTGACAGAACATACGCCACGTTGTCACGGAGTACCCGTGTTTCACATTCAACCATTCTTCATAGTTTATGATGTTCGCTTTAAAATGCTTTTGAACATTTCCAGCATGTTTGCCTTAGTTTCAAAGGTAGATATGCTTCCTCAGCTAGAGGAATGGCTTTGCGGCATACTCGGGCACCCCCCAACTTGCATCCACAAACTGGAAGGAGTTGGATTTAGCACAGTGAGAGCATTGATAGCACGTGACAGAAATGTTTTCTCAAGCTTCAAGTAGCTAGAGATGGAAGGCATTAGTATAGGGTCTCTTGACAATTAGACAGGATTAGTCAGGACTCTGATGAGGACAGACACACGAACGGGTTAGAACAGCTTATGGTAGGTGCGCTTTCCAAGGAATATTGCAATGGTCGAAGGCAGATAGTAAAGGTAGTATAGATACACGTCATGACTTCATCTTCACCCATGGATTCAAATCCATTGCTGCCACTCTCGCACTGAATTTAGTATAGTACTTATGGGTCAATGCTGCTTGCAATGTTCATCCTCCGTTAGAACTTAGTAGATGGTCAGTTTGCTGTATGATAAGTGCATTACAGTCACTGCACATAACGGTGGATTGGACATATGCTACGTTGTCACGGACTACCCGTGTTTCACATTCATCCATTCTTCATAGTTTATGATGTTATCTTTTGAAACTTTCCAGCATGTTTGCCTTAGTTTCAAAGGTAGATATGCTTGCTCAGCTCGAGGAATGGCTTTGCGGCATACTCGGGCACCCCCCAACTTGCATCCACAAACTAGAAGGAGTTGGAATTAGCATAGTGAGTGCGCTAAAGGCGCATGAAAGACGTCTTTCTGAGCCTCATGTGGCTGTCTTGGAAGCCATTAGTAAAGGTTCACTCGGCAATGCGTTCGGTAACGTACAGGAAGAAGGAGGGGGAGACTTGACAGGTGGTAAAATGTAGTCAAACTCATTATGTTTTGTGGCATATGAATGTGATGGGCCCTTGCATGGCGGCGGTATGTTTGTGTGAGTGCAAGTGATCTGGTTGGTTGGGCCCGTAGCTGGCGGTATGGAAGTCTAGTGTGTGGTGTGTGAATGGCTTGTGAATGGACCATAAAGTGGTTGGTGCCGTGAAGTGGCTTTATGGCCCTCCTTCAGAAGGCTTGGCTTCAATATTTATACACTTTGATAAGTATTTGTGCTTTGAAGCCAGCGTTTCTGGAGGTGCTAAAACCAACCAGTGTAAGTGGTGGATTAGCTTTATCAAATTAGTGTTAGATTTATATTTGTGGCGGTTTAATGGCCTTTTGTAAGATTTTTTTTGTCACTATGGGTAGCAAGGGACTTTGTGCCCTAGCTCAGTCGTCACCCAGGCAAACCTTCACATTTTTGAGTAGTAGACAAAGGGGGAAGTACAAGGGTGAATGACTTGCATGGCTCTCACTGTTTTTTTTTTTACCCAACATGCCCTGCAAACCTCAAATTTAGTGATCCCACAACTTTCCCACACAAAAATGTGTGGAAAAGGTGATTTTTTCAGCTAAATTTGAGGTTTGCAGCGGATTCTGGGTAAGAAAACGTTGAGGGATCCATGCAAGCTATACCTCCCTATAATCCCCCAGGTGTCTAGTTTTCAGAAATGTGTGGGTTTGGTAGGTTTCCCTAGCTGGCTGCCGAGCACGGGGCCAAAAACCCAGGTGACCCCCCTTGCAAAACCAGGTTGTTTTGTGATAGGCAATTTTGATATCTCCTCAATACGTTTTGGGCCCTTGCCTGTCACGGGTACTTGGGACGCCCACACGAGTGAGGCACCATTTTTATCGGGAGACCTGGGGGAACACTGGGTGGTAGGAAATTTGTGTCAGCCCAGTGATGCCACAACTTTCCCACACAAAAATGTGTGGAAAAAGTGATTTTTCCAGCTAAATTTGAGGTTTGCAGGGGATTCTGGGTAAGAAAACGTTGGGGGATCCATGCACGCCATATCTCTCTGGAATCCCATGGGTGTCTAGTTTTCATAAATGTGTGGGTTTGGTAGATTTCCCTAGCTGGCCGCCGAGCACGGGGCCAAAAACCCAGGTGACCCCCCTTGCAAAACCAGGTCGTTTTGTGATAGGCAATTTTGATGTCTCCTCAATACGTTTTGGGCCCTTGCCTGTCGCGGGTACTTGGGCCTCCCACACGAGTGAGGCACCATTTTTATCGGGAGACCTGGGGAAATGCTGGGTGGTAAGAAATTTGTGTCAGCCCAGTGATGCCACAACTTTCCCACACAAAAATGTGTGGAAAAAGTGATTTTTTTCAGCTAAATTTGAGGTTTGCAGGGGATTCTGGGTAAGAAAACGTTGGGGGATCCATGCAAGCCATACCTCCCTGGAATCCCCCGGGTGTCTAGTTTTCAGAAATGTGTGGGTTTGGTAGGTTTCCCTAGCTGGCCGCCGAGCACGGGCCAAAAACCCAGGTGACCCCATTGCAAAACCAGGTCGTTTTGTGATAGGCAATTTTGATGTCTCCTCAATACGTTTTGGGCCCTTGCCTGTCGCAGGTACTTAGGCCTCCCACACGAGTGAGGCACCATTTTTATCGGGAGACCTGGGGGAATGCTGGGTGGTAGGAAATTTGTGTCAGCCCAGTGATGCCACAACTTTCCCACACAAAAATGTGTGGAAAAAGTGATTTTTTCAGCTAAATTTGAGGTTTGCAGGGGATTCTGGGTAAGAAAACGTTGGGGGATCCACGCAAGCCATACCTCCCTTGAATCCCCCGGGTGTCTAGTTTTCAGAAATGTATGGGTTTGGTAGGTTTCCCTAGCTGGCCGCCGAGCACGGGGCCAAAAATAGGCCTGGGCGTTTAACTCCGCTCCGTTCACGGAGTTTGCGGAGTTTTCTGGACTCCGCACTCCACGGAGCTCGCAGAGTGCAAGAAAACCCCGCTTCGCGTAGTGCAGAGGAGTTTTTTCCCCGCTCGCGCTCACGAATGGTAAGTTCACGAGCGCGAGCTGTAGCTCGGGTAGAATTTCTACCCGAGCTGCAGAAAGACCAGCGCGAACAGAAGTTCGCACAACACTCCGCCACTTGCGGAACTTCGCGGAGTTTCTTTGTAACTTCACGAAGTTCCGCGTTGCAAACCTCCGCAAGCTACGCCCAGGCTTAGCAAAAAACCCAGGTGACCCCCCTTGCAAAACCAGATCGTTTTGTGATAGGCAATTTTGATGTCTCCTCAATACGTTTTGTGCCCTTGCCTGTCGCGGGTACTTGGGCCTCCCAAACGAGTGAGGCACCATTTTTATCGGGAGACCTGGGGGAACGCTGGGTGGTAGGAAATTTGTGTCAGCCCAGTGATGCCACAACTTTCCCACACAAAAATGTGTGGAAAAAGTGATTTTTTCAGCTAAATTTGAGGTTTGCAGGGGATTCTGGGTAAGAAAACTTTGGGGGATCCACGCAAGCCATACCTCCCTGGAATCCCCCGGGTGTCTAGTTTTCAGAAATGTGTGGGTTTGGTAGGTTTCCCTAGCCTAGCTGGCCGCCGAGCACGAGGCCAAAAACCCAGGTGACCCCCCCTTGCAAAACCAGGTCGTTTTGTAATAGGCAATTTAGATGTCTCCTCAATAGGTTTTGGGCCCGTGCCTGTCGCGGGTACTTGGGCCTCCCACACGAGTGAGGCACCATTTTTATCGGGAGACCTGAGGGAACACTGGGTGATAGGAAATTTGTGTCAGCCCAGTGATGCCACAACTTTCCCACACAAAAATGTGTGGAAAAAGTGATTTTTTCAGCTAAATTGGAGGTTTGCAGGGGATTCTGGGTAAGAAAACGTTGGGGGATCCATGCAAGCCATACCTCCCTGGAATCCCCCGGGTGTCTAGTTTTTATGAAATGTGTGGGTTTGGTAGGTTTCCCTAGCTGGCCGCCGAGCACGGGCCAAAAACCCAGGTGACCCCCTTGCAAAACCAGGTTGTTTTGTGATAGGCAATTTTGATGTCTCCTCAATACGTTTTGGGCCCTTGCCTGTCGCGGGTACTTATGCCTCCCACACGAGTGAGGCACCATTTTTATCGGGAGACCTGGGGGAATGCTGGGTGGTAGGAAATTTGTGTCAGCCCAGTGATGCCACAACTTTTCAACACAAAAATGTGTGGAAATAGTGATTTTTTCAGCTAAATTTGAGGTTTGCAGGGGATTCTGGGTAAGAAAACGTTGGGGGATCCACGCAAGCCATATCTCCCTGGAATCCCCCGGGTGTCTAGTTTACAGAAATGTGTGGGTTTGGTAGGTTTCCCTAGCTGGCCGCCAAGCACGGGGCCAAAAACCCAGGTGACCCCCCTTGCAAAACCAGGTCGTTTTATGATAGGCAATTTTGATGTCTCCTCAATATGTTTTGGGCCCTTGCCTGTTGCGGGTACTTGGGCCTCCCACACGAGTGAGGCACCATTTTTATCGGGAGACCTGGGGGAATGCTGGGTGGTAGGAAATTTGTGTCAGCCCAGTGATCCCAGAACTTTCCCACACGAAAATGTGTGGAAAAAGTGATTTATTCAGCGAAATTTGAGGTTTGCAGGGGATTCTGGGTAAGAAAACGTTGGGGGATCCATGCAAGCCATACCTCCCTGGAATCCCCTGGGTGTCTAGTTTTCAGAAATGTGTGGGTTTGGTAGGTTTCCCTAGCCTAGCTGGCCGCCGAGCACGGGCCAAAAACCCAGGTGACCCCCCTTGCAAAACCAGGTCGTTTTGTGATAGGCAATTTAGATGTCTCCTCAATAGGTTTTGGGCCCTTGCCTGTTGCAGGTACTTGACCCACCCACACAAGTGAGGTACCATTTTTCTTGGAAGACTTTCGGGAATGCGGGGTGTGTGGAACTTTGTGGATCCACGCAGATTCCAGAACTTTACATCACAGAAATGTGCGGTAAATGTGTTTTTTATGACAAATTTTGAGTTTTGCAAGGGATTCTGGATAACAGAACCTGGTGAGAGCCAGACAAGTTACCCCATCCTATATTCCCCTTAGTGTCTAGTTTTAAAAAATGTATAGGTTTGCTAGGTTTCCCTAGGTGCCGGCAGAGCTAGGGTTCAAAATCTACAGCTAGGCATATTGCAAAAAAAGGGTCCGTTTTCAATGTGAAAATGAGGTGTGTCCACGTTGCGTTTTGGGCCGTTTCCTGTCGCGGGCACTAGGCTTACCCACACAAGTGAGGTACCATTTTTCTCGGAAGACTTTGGAGAATGCGGGGTGGGTAGAATTTTGTGGATCCACACAGGTTCCAGAACTTTCCACCACAGAAATGTGCGGAAAATGTGGTTTTTTTGACAGATTTTGAGGTTTGCGAGGGATACTGGGTAACAGAACCTGGTGAGAGCCAGACAAGACACCCCATCATGGATTCCCCTGGGTGTCTAGTTTTCAAAAATGTATAGGTTTGCTAGGTTTCACTAGGTGCCGGCAGAGCTAGGGTTCAAAATAAACAGCTAGGCACTTTGCAAAAAAAGGGTCCGTTTTCACTGTGAAAATGAGGTGCTTCCACATTGCGTTTTGGGCCGTTTCCTGTCGCGAGCACTAGGCCTACCCACACAAGTGAGGTACCATTTTTCTCAGTAGACTTTGGGGAATGTGGGGTGAGTGGAATTTTGTGGATCCACGCAGATTCTAGAACTTTCCACCACAGAAATGTGCGGAAAATTTGTTTTGTTTGACAGAGTTTGAGGTTTGCAAGGGATTCTGGGTTACAGAACCTGGAGAGAGCCAGACAAGTCACCCCATCCTGGATTCCCCTGGGTGTCTAGTTTTCAAAAATGTATAGGTTTGCTAGGTTTCCGTAGGTGCCGGCAGAGCTAGGGTTCAAAATCTACAGCTAGGCACTTTGTAAAAAAAGGGTCAGTTTTCACTGTGAAAATGAAGTGTGTCCACGTTGCGTTTTGGGCCGTTTCCTGTCGCGGGCACTAGGCCTACCCACACAAGTGAGGTACCATTTTTCTAGGAAGACTTTGGGGAATGCGGAGTGGGTGGAATTTTTTGGATCCACGCAGATTCCAGAACTTTCCACCACAGAAATGTGGGGAAAATGTGTTTTTTTTTTACAAATGTTGAGGTTTGCAACGGATTCTGGGTAACAGAACCTGGTGAGAGCCAGACAAGTCACCCCATCCTAGATTCTCCTGGGTGTCTAGTTTTCAAAAATGTATAGGTTTGCTAGGTTTCCCTAGGTGCCGGCAGAGCTAGGGTTCAAAATCTACAGCTAGGCACTTTGCAAAAAAAGGGTCCGTTTTCACTGTGAAAATGAGGTGTGTCCACGTTGCATTTTGGGCCGTTTCCTGTCGCGGGCACTAGACCTACCCACACAAGTGAGGTACCATTTTTCTCTGAATACTTTTGAGAATGCGGGGTGGGTGGAATTTTGTGGATGCATGCAGATTCCAGAACTTTCCACCATAGAAATGTGCGGAAAATGTGTTTTTTTTTTACAGATTTTGAGGTTTGCAAGGGATTCTGGGTAACAGAACCTGGTGACAGCCAGACAAGTCACCCCATCCTGGATTCCCCTGGGTGTCTAGTTTTCAAAAATGTATAGGTTTGCTAGGTTTCCATAGGTGCCGGCAGAGCTAGGGTTCAAAATCTACAGCTAGGCACTTTGCAAAAAAGGGTCCGTTTTCACTGTGAAAATGAGGTGTGTCCACGTTGCGTTTTGGGCCGTTTCCTGTCACGGGCACTAGGCCTACCCACACAAGTGAGGTACCATTTTTCTCGGAAGTCTTTGAGGAATGCGGGGTGGGTGGAATTTTGTGGATCCACGCAGATTCCAGAACTTTCCACCACAGAAATGTGAGGAAAATGGTTTTTTGGGACAAATTTTGAGGTTTGTAAGAGATTCTGGGTAACAGAACCTAGTGAGAGCCAGACAAATCACCCCATCCTAGATTCCCCTGGGTGTCTAGTTTTAAAAAATGTATAGGTTTCCCTAGGTGCCATCAGAGCTAGGGTTCAAAACCTACAGCTAGGCACTTTGCAAAAAAAGGGTCCGTTTTCACTGTGAAAATGAGGTGTGTCCATGTTGCGTTTTGGGCCGTTTTTCTGTCGTGGGCACTAGGCCTACCCACACAAGTGAGGTACCATTTTTATCGGAAGACTTTGGGGAATGCGGGGTGGGTGGAATTTCATGGATTCACGCAGATTCCAGAACTTTCCACCACAGAAATGTGAGGAAAATGTGTTTTTGTTTTACAGATTTTGAGGTTTGCAAGGGATTCTGGGTAAGAGAACCTGGTGAGAGTCAGACAAGTCACCTTATCCTGGATTCCACTGGGTGTCTAGTTTTAAAACATGTATAGGTTTGCTAGGTTTCCCTAGGTGCCGGCAGAGCTAGTGTTCAAAATCTACAGCTAGGCACTTTGCAAAAAAAGGGTCTGTTTTCACTGTGAAAATGAGGTGTGTCCACGTTGCGTTTTGGGCCGTTTCCTGTCGCAGGCACTAGGCCTACCCACACAAGTAAGGTACCATTTTTCTCGGAAGACGTTGAAAAATGCGGGGTGGGTTGAATTTTGTGGAACCACGCAGATTCCAGAACTTTCCACCACAGAAATGTGAGGAAAATGTGTTTTAAAAAAAAAGATTTTGAGGTTTGCAAGGGATTCTGGGTAACAGAACCTAGTGAGAGCCAGACAAGTCACCCCATCCTGGATTCCACTGGGTGTCTAGTTTTAAAAAATGTATAGGTTTGCTAGGTTTCCCTAGGTGCCGGCAGAGCTAGGGTTCAAAATCTACAGCTAGGCACTTTGCAAAAAAAGGGTCCGTTTTCACTGTGAAAATGAGGTGTGTCCATGTTGTGTTTTGGGCCGTTTCCTGTCGCGGGCACTAGGCCTACCCACACAAGTGAGGTACCATTTTTATCGGAAGACTTTGGGGAATGCGTGGTTAGTGGAATTTTGTGGATCCACGCAGATTCCAGAAATTTCCACCACAGAAATGTGAGGAAAATGTGTTTTTTGTTTACTAATATTGAGGTTTGCAAGGGATTCTGGGTACCAGAACCTGGTGAGAGCCAGACAAGTCACTCCATCCTGGATTCCCCTGGATGTCTAGTTTTCAAAAATGTATAGGTTTGCTAGGTTTTCCTAGGTGTCGGCAGAGCTAGGGTTCAAAATCTACAGCTAGGCACTTTGCAAAAAAGTGTCAGTTTTCACTGTGAAAATGAGGTGTGTCCACGTTGCGTTTTGGGCCGTTTCCTGTCGCAGGGCACTAGGCCTACCCACACAAGTGAGGTACCATTTTTGTCGGAAGACTTTGAAAAATGCGGGGTGGGTTGAATTTTGTGGATCCACGCAGATTCCAGAACTTTCCACCACAGAAATGTGAGGAAAATGTGTTTTTTAAAAAAAGATTTTGAGGTTTGCAAGGGATTCTGGGTAACAGAACCTAGTGAGAGCCAGACAAGTCACCCCATCCTGGATTCCACTGGGTGTCTAGTTTTGAAAAATGTATAGGTTTGCTAGGTTTCCCTAGGTGCCGGCAGAGCTAGGGTTCAAAATCTACAGCTAGGCACTTTGCAAAAAAAGGGTCCGTTTTCACTGTGAAAATGAGGTGTGTCCATGTTGCATTTTGGGCCGTTTCCTGTCGCGGGCACTAGGCTTACCCACACAAGTGAGGTACCATTTTTATCAAAAGACTTTGGGGAATGCGGGGTGTGTGGAAATTCGTGGATCCACGCAGATTCCAGAACTTTCCACCACAGAAATGTGAGGAAAATGTTGTTTTTTTTTACAGATTTTGAGGTTTGCAAGGGATTCTGGGTAACAGAACCTGGTGAGAGCCAGACAAGTCACCCCATCCTGGATTCCCCTGGGTGTCTAGTTTTCAAAAATGTATAGGTTTGCTAGGTTTCCCTAGGTGCCGGCAGAGCTAGGGTTCAAAATCTGCAGCTAGGCACTTTGCAAAAAAAGTGTCAGTTTTCACTGTGAAAATGAGGTGTGTCCACGTTGCATTTTGGGCCGTTTCCTGTCGCAGGCACTAGGCCTACCCACACAAGTGAGGTACCATTTTTCACGGAAGACTTTGAAGAATGCGGGGTGGGTGGAATTTTGTGGATCCACGCAGATTCCAGAACTTTCCTCAACAGAAATGTAATTAAAATGTGTTTTTTGGGACAAATTTTGAGGTTTGTAAGAGATTCTGGGTAACAGAACCTGGTGAGAGCCAGACAAATCACCCCATCCTAGATTCCCCTGGGTGTCTAGTTTTCAAAAATGTATAGGTTTGCTAGGTTTCCCTAGGTGCCGGCAGAGCTAGGGTTAAAAATCTACAGCTAGGCACTTTGCAAAAAAATGGTCCGTTTTCACTGTGAAAATGAGGTGTGTCCATGTTGTGTTTTGGGCCGTTTCCTGTCGCGGGCACTAGGCCTACCCACACAAGTGAGGTACCATTTTTATCGGAAGACTTTGGGGAATGCGTGGTTAGTGGAATTTTGTGGATCCACGCAGATTCCAGAAATTTCCACCACAGAAATGTGAGGAAAATGTGTTTTTTGTTTACTAATATTGAGGTTTGCAAGGGATTCTGGGTACCAGAACCTGGTGAGAGCCAGACAAGTCACTCCATCCTGGATTCCCCTGGATGTCTAGTTTTCAAAAATGTATAGGTTTGCTAGGTTTTCCTAGGTGTCGGCAGAGCTAGGGTTCAAAATCTACAGCTAGGCACTTTGCAAAAAAAGTGTCAGTTTTCACTGTGAAAATGAGGTGTGTCCACGTTGCATTTTGGGCCGTTTCCTGTCGCAGGCACTAGGCCTACCCACACAAGTGAGGTACCATTTTTCACGGAAGACTTTGAGGAATGCGGGGTGGGTGGAATTTTGTGGATCCACGCAGATTCCAGAACTTTCCTCAACAGAAATGTAATTAAAATGTGTTTTTTTGGACAAATTTTGAGGTTTGTAAGAGATTCTGGGTAACAGAACCTGGTGAGAGCCAGACAAGTCACCCCATCCTGGATTCCACTGGGTGTCTAGTTTTAAAAAATGTATAGGTTTGCTGGGTTTCCCTAGGTGCCGGCAGAATTAGGGTTCAAAATCTACAGTTAGGCACTTTGCAAAAAAAGTGACAGTTTTCACTGTGAAAATGAGGTGTGTCCACGTTGCGTTTTGGGCCGTTTCCTGTCGCAGGCACTAGGCCTACCCAGACAAGTGAGGTACCATTTTTGTCGGAAGACTTTGAAAAATGCGGGGTGGGTTGAATTTTGTGGATCCACGCAGATTCCATAACTTTCCACCACAGAAATGTGAGGAAAATGTGGTTTTTTTAAAAAGATTTTGAGGTTTGCAAAGGATTCTGGGTAACAGAACCTTGTGAGAGACAGACAAGTCACCCCATCCTGGATTCCACTGGGTGTCTAGTTTTCAAAAATGTATAGGTTTGCTAGGTTTCCCTGGGTGCCGGCAGAGCTAGGATTCAAAATCTACAGCTAGGCACTTTGCAAAAAAAGGGTCCGTTTTCACTGTGAAAATGAGGTGTGTCCATTTTGCGTTTTGGCCCGTTTTTCTGTCACGGCCACTAGGCCTACCCACACAAGTGAGGTACCATTTTTATCGGAAGACTTTGGTGAATGCGGGGTGGGTGGAATTTCATGGATTCACGCAGATTCCAGAACTTTCCACCACAGAAATGTGAGGAAAATGTTTTTTTTTTTTTTTTTTACAGATTTTGAGGTTTGCAAGGGATTCTGGGTAACAGAACCTGGTGAGAGCCAGGCAAGTCACCACATCCTGGATTCCCCTGGGTGTCTAGTTTTCAAAAATGTATAGGTTTGCTAGGATTCCCTAGGTTCCGGCAGAGCTAGGGTTCAAAATCTACAGCTAGGCACTTTGCAAAAAAAGGATCTGTTTTCACTGTGAAAATGAGGTGTGTCCACGTTGCGTTCTGGGCCATTTCCTGTCGCAGGCACTAGGCCTACCCACACAAGTGAGGTACCATTTTTCTCGAAAGACTTTGAAAAATGCGGGGTGGGTTGAATTTTGTGGATCTACGCAGATTCCAGAACTTTCCACCACAAAAATGTGAGGAAAATTTGTTTTTTTTAAAAAGATTTTGAGGTTTGCAAGGGATTCTGGGTAACAGAACCTAGTGAGAGCCAGACAAGTCACCCCATCCTGAATTCCACTGGGTGTCTAGTTTTCAAAAATGTATAGGTTTGCTAGGTTTCCCTAGGTGCCGGCAGAGCTAGGGTTCAAAATCTACAGCTAGGCACTTTGCAAAAAAAGGGTCCGTTTTCACTGTGAAAATGAGGTGTGTCCATGTTGCGTTTTGGGCCGTTTCCTGTCGCGGGCACTAGGCCTACCCACACAAGTGAGATACCATTTTTATCGGAAGACTTTGGGGAATGCGGGGTGGGTGGAATTTTGTGGATCCACGCAGATTCCAGAACTTTCCACCACAGAAATGTGAGGAAAATGTGTTTATTTTTACAGATTTTGAGGTTTGCAAGGGATTCTAGGTAACAGAACCTGGTGAGAGCCAGACAAGTCACCCCATCCTGGATTCCCCTGGGTGTCTAGTTTTCAAAAATGTATAGGTTTGCTAGGTTTCCCTAGGTTTCGGCAGAGCTAGGGTTCAAAATCTACAGCTAGGCACTTTGCAAAAAAAGTGTCAGTTTTCACTGTGAAAATGAGGTGTGTCCACGTTGCGTTTTGGGCCGTTTCCTGTCGCAGGCACTAGGCCTACCCACACAAGTGAGGTACCATTTTTCTTGGAAGACTTTGGGGAATGCGGGGTGGGTAGAATTTTGTGGATCCACGCAGATTCCAAAACTTTCCACCACAGAAATTTGATGAAAATGTGTTTTTTTTTTACAGATTTTGAGGTTGTAAGGGATTCTGGGTAACAGAACCTGGTGAGAGCCAGACAAGTCACTCCATCCTGGATTCCCCTGGGTGTCTAGTTTTCAAAAATGTATAGGTTTTCTAGGTTTCCCTAGGTGCCGGCAGAGCTAGGGGTCAAAATCAATAGCTAGGCACTTTGCAAAAAAATGGTCAGTTTTCACTGTAAAAATAAAGTGTGGCCACGTTGCGTTTTGAGCCGTTTCCTGTTGCGGGCACTAGGCCTACCCACACAAGTGAAGTTCCATTTTTATCGGGAGACTTAGGGTGACACAGAATTGTAGAGCAACTGTTATTACCTATTGACTTTCGATGCATTTCTGCCTTTCAAATGAAAGACAATGTGTAAAAAAGAAGTCACTATGAAAAATGACCTGTAATTCTCATGCAAGTATGGGTACTCACAATTTCGGAAATGTGCAAATATCTACTGTTTCTAAACTCTATATTTTGTTCCAATTTCAGAAATACATAGGTGTCTTTCATACCGATTTTTCCGTGTATATATTTTAACAAATTAATTGCTATATACCCGGTACATAATAAAAAACCATTGCAAGACGCTGCTCAGTTATTGGCTCTGGGTTCGTCGGGTTCTTGGTGAACCTACAACTTCTATATATCCCCACAACCAGAAAGGTCCAGCGGATGTAACAGTATATTGCTTTCAAACAGCTGTCATAATTAGAAGAAGTTACAGGTGAAAACGTTGGCACCATTGGCTGTTTTTTTCAACTAATTTTCAATTTTTCCTATATTCAACTGCTAGTTTCTATAAAGAAACCTTGAAGGATCTACACAAATTACCCCTTGCTGAATTCAGAATTTTGTCTACTTTTCCAAAATGTTTAGCTTTCTAGGATCCATTTTTGCTTTTATACCCATTTCTACCGTTAACTGGAAGAAGGTTGAAAGCACAAAAAATAGCAAAAATAGGCTATATCCCAGTAAAATGCCAAAACTGTGTAAAAAATGTTGGTTTTCTGACAAACGTCTGTCAGTCCCTGAAAGCTGGGAAAATGGTGATTTCAGCCCCACAAGTCCTTTGTTGATACCATTTGCAGGGGAAAAACCAGACACTTTCATTTGCAGCACTTCTTTCCCATTTTTCCCCAAAAAAACAAAATTTAGCTGTATTTTGGCTAATTTCTGGGTCCCCTCCAGGGGAATCCACAAACCCTGGGTGCCTTTAGAATCCCCATGATGTCGGAAGAAAAGGACGCAAATTTGGCGCGGATACCTTATGTGGTCAAAAAGTTACAGGGGCCTAAGTGCAAACTACCCCAAATAGCTAAAAAAGGGCTCAGCACTGGGGGGGGGGGGGCGAGGGGGGGGAAGGCCCAGCAGTCAAGGGGTTAAGTAAAGAACGATTAGCTTTTACACTGCATTTCCATAAAGGAAAACGGGCTGCATTTAAAAAAAAAGTTTATATTATTGAAAGGCTATCATAGACATGGTAGTCTGTTGACTGCAGCATGCCACCATCCCTGTGATGGCTTCAAATCGGCATGAGTTGCAATTTGCGACTTACCTCATAAGTATTAATGAGGTAGGTCAGATTGCAAACCATCTGAATTTTCTGGACTATTTGTACATAGGTCGGTTCGGAAAATTATTTTGGTAGTCACAAAAATGCTTGTCACATGAAATGGACACCAATGCTGGATTACATACAACAGCTTGACTCTAAATACTTAAGCTGTATACTGAAACATACTGGAAGATATAATGTTGGAGGGGCAGGAATCAGCAGATGTTCTCTGTGGTGCAGTTTCATAATGTTGCCCTGCCCTTTCTTTTCTAGCTGTGCTCTGCACAGGGGACACACTAGGAATTGACTATCACCCGGTGTGCAGACTTGGGAGGCTCCTTGAGATGGTAATGGAGGCACCACTCCTCTGTCTGGCTGTGTTATTGTCTTCATTGGAGAGGAAAGATGAACAGATTTCAGCTGTAGAATGATCCAACAGGCTTGTTTTTCCACATGGGCAGGCTAGGTGAGAGTTGTTTTTGCAATCCCTCTCTACTCACATTTACAGCCTGTTGGGGAATAAATTCACTGTCTGCCACCCCAAGTGATCATTAAATACATTCTAGTGAGTAGGAATATTGCTCTTAACCTTAAAGCTTTTAAACATGGGGAGAGTGGAGTAAACCAGTATTAAAGTAAACCATCTCCAAGAAACAAAGAGATGACAGGAAAACCTTGTTCCCGGATTGCATCACAAACACAATCCTTCATCACACCAAAAAGATGAAATGATAAGGAAAACATAACACCAAATAAGAACATGCAGAAATTCTCTAGTATTAATTCGACATAAATAATCACTTTTTATATTCCATTTTTTTACAAGCCCTAGAAGGCTGTTTTGCTGTACAGGACTTTAAAGCAGGTGATCTAGAAAGTGTGAGATTTTTCGAGTTATGAAACACAGCTGCAAGATTTGTCTGTAAGTTAATATGTACAATAGCACCAGTGGAAGCAAATTCAACTAATTGCAGGAGGCAAGGAATAAATGTGTGGCCCAAATATCGCCATCTGAAGTAAGGGAGATTGCCTTTATCAACATGTAGTATAATACTAAGATCCCTTAGGATCCACTCATCATCATCTCTTGCGTGAACCAGATTTGGACAGACATGATTCAGATAGGGATGATGACGATTGTTTCCAGACAGTTGACACGCTGTGCTTTGAGAGGTTTTGTAGACTCATGCTTTCATTGTTGTTGGAATTACCTAACCTCTGCACTAGAAAGGAAGGCATAGTGTCATACCTCTTTGAGACCAATGACATTTAGAAGGGAATTTATAGGTGCCATGGTAGCAGATACAGTGGAAGATTCCGATGGTACTTTGTCCTTCCATATTGTCTGGTCTTAACTAAGTCGACAAGGCTCTCACCTCGAATGACAAGGCACGGAGCAACGTCCCAGGCCTGCTTGAATGTGGAAACACCAGATGCAGTCTCACTACAGATCCACCTGTGCAATGGTGGTTGGCAGAGAATGGCGTCTTCCATAAAGCATTGGAGAGCTGTGCATGCACATAGGAGCACGGTCTCTGTCTCCCACACATGTATGTTTCTTTTTAAGCTCATTATGCATGCTGTACAACTAAAACTTGTCAGAATTCATTCCATTCATCCCAGCCCCCCACCAAAGGAACTAGATGTTCATCTGAACATTTCACAACTGTATTTCCAGCAGTACAAAACCTCCTGTGATATTCTTCCAGTTCCTGTATGGTTTCCTGTAATTCCTGTAGGAATGTTCTATAATCTTGATCAGTTTCTAGTTTCGTCTTCTACGACTAAATTTCCGGCTTCGATCACATCACGGCTTTACACAACGTGATCTGATGGAAAGAAGTTCAATTCTCTCTTGAATTCTGTTCAGTCCTTGGAAACTTAATCATTTCCTGCCTACCTCTGCTCCCATCTTCAAAAAGTATGTGAATCCTGGTATCAAGTTCATCTCATCATCACAGCTGAGTTGCAGCTATACTGGTAGAGCTAGCCCGGTTACTCTCAAACTGCTTGTGTTTCTGGTACCAATGGCAGTTTAGAGTACCAGGTTCAGAGCTGCTACTCACATCTGTCTCTTAGGTCTTACACATGTGGAAGTTGTAAATATCAATATAATGAGGTGTGTATTTTTGGTGTATAGTTATTGTTGCCAAGATGTTGAGTTCTTGTCGACCTGTTCAGGTTTCTTTATAATCTTTGCATAGAACAGGGGTACACACATCTTGTTTAGGGGGAGTTTGAAAGCCAGAGGCTAGTCAATGAGAACTGCCCACAACTAAACAATATAAAATAAATAATTCTCTTCCTAATTATGAAGCAACAACAAAGTAAAGAGTTAGTTGGCCATATCATAATACAGAGCATTTCCCTTGTTTGCGCTGGGCGCACCTTTTATAACAAGGAAACTGTGCCATATTAGGATGAATGTGCTGCCCCCAGGGCAGCCGCAAACTCGTGCTGCACCCAGGGCAGAGCATTTATGTGAAAAACAGAGCGGCTGCTTTGAAGCCGCTCTGTGTTTCACAGTGCAGGCGGCAAGCCGCCTGAAATTTTAAGGGGGTTTAGCGATTCCCTTGCAGGCAGATGCAGTGAGTGATTGCACCCACCTGCAGGTGGATGTCTGGCGGGTCCATGGGACTCCCTTCCCTCCATCCAGAGGGATACCATCAGTGGGCACACTGACAGTGAGCCACCTTTTATGTGGCGCACTGTCAGTGCGCCTCCGGACAGCTTCTTTGCCTCTGCACCCGCGTCTGTAATACGGCACAGGCACAGAGGCAAAGGGATTCCCTCATTTACCTGGGGCCGCACCCCCATGGAAATAAGGAAATGCCCTCTGATGATAGCGATGGCACTTTATGTGTGCCAGCTCTATCGGTATTACAGAAGTGGACGCATAAGTGTCTGTGGCCCCTTCTGTAATACCAAAGTGCCCCGGGGCGCACAAAGTGGGCGCAAACACCCGTTGAGCCCCCGGGGGACTTCTGTAATATGGCCCCACATATTCAAGTGTCTGACGTGCATACAAAAAAGTGTAAATCTCTGTATTTAAAGTAGTATTTAAATAAGGCCTGCTAGAAATGGGGTTTCTGTTTGGCTTGGGTATGCACCTAAGCCAGGCAGAACCCACCACTCTAGTCAGGGTAAGGAAGTTACACACACAAGATAACCCCTGCTCATCCCCTTGGTAGCTTGGCAGAGCTGCACCAGATGGTTGTTCGATGGGGCAAGTTAGGTGACAAGTGGGTTCCCGACCTTGATGAACGGGTGACTACAGGAGAGACCCACCCCGAACAGACCATAAAGCACCTCTGTTTATATCTAAGCACACCTAGCACTTACTAATTGCAGTGTAGGGGGCATGGACATGGCCCTGATAAATGCCTTATACCCACGGCTGATTAGAGGCAGAAACATGTTGGCATAATTATTTGTACAGTGATGCATACAGGTCATTACACCGAAGTATGCCTACTGTATTTACCTCTTGGTAATCTTTTAATCAACCAGGGATACCACCAAATTAAAGGCTACTTTAGTGGATTATCCCATGGTTTTTTAAAGTCATAAACTGGACCTAAATCATTGTAATGAGAGAAGAAATATCTAAGAACTCCCTCAGAAAAGCCCCATTCTGAGGTTGAGTCCGCCTTGGTAGTAACATATGACCAGGGTGGGACGAGGTGGCAAATGATGAATCATGTCACATTACGTGAGTGAGCCATCCTCGTCCAATTCTTGGAATTGCCTTGAATTTAGGTAACAAACAACTAGCAGCACACAGAGAACTCATTGGGTCTCTGGTACTAACCTGCTGAATTGCTGATTAAGCAAACAGCATTTCTCTGAGGGTATCACAGCAATTTTTGTGTTTGAGTCAGTAAGGGCAGGCGTAAGCCCCATAATGCCCCTCTTGTCTCCCCTTTGTGAAAGTATACAATCAGGCTTATCCCAGAGGCAATGTGTAAAGCATTTGCACAACACACACACACACACACCAGTGACACACTAGGCACACCACGAAAAGAGACTCAACACAAGGTTATGTAAAAATTTCCTTTGTATTATACCAAAAACACATTAGACCACAAACACATAATCCACTTTGCCAACTAGGCAATGGTCATGACATTACATAGGTCATAAATCACTTTTGCCAACTAGGCAATTGTCGAAATTACACTTGAGCGCATCGCCCCTGATCCTCTGCTGTGCCTCTTGGGGTATGTTAAACACATTTCAGACCCTAACCGTAAACTGACTGCGATGCCCCTGGTGCTTGCCAAGTGTCGGGTGGCCATTCACTGGGGCCGTAAACCGGCACCCCAGGTTAAACGCTGGTTGGACGATGCAGCCCACTGTCAGACACTCCTTGGCGAATTCTGGGATTTGATGCCAGCGGCTAGCAGACCCCCAGGCATATGGGGCCCTCTTATTTCCTACCTCCACCGATTGGCCACCCCAGACGAACCTGCAACTGAGTCCCCTATAACTGATGCTTAGATTGCTAGCGATGATCCCGCAGACGCAAATCTTACCCCCTGCCTGACTACCCGTACCCCCTCTACAGTGCAATAATCACAGCTCCTATGTCGAAGTACTACGTCATGTTAACCTTTAACTATCAATTGCTCTGTAGTGTTGATTTTATCTGTAAGTGCAACCATAACTATACTCATTGATGGAGTGACAACTGAACATGCCTCAATTTTTTCAATAAAGGTTTTGAAAATCAAAGAAAAAAAAAAAAACCTAGGCAATTGTCAGAACACCACATTTAGTGCAATAAAGCAAAGACCTATAAGTTGCACCTGTCATACAAACATCATCACTGTAGTAATATGCAGTTCCTAAAATTAACCATACTTGGTATCGTGACCATGCAGGACACAACATTAAGGTATGAAAGGTAGTAAGTAGTGAATAGAAATACATAAATCATCCAGGAATCCTCATGATTGTGTAGGTATTCCATAGATATAGCACACTTGTTCTTTCCTTACATGTTACACAGTAATTGGCAATGACATAGGTTACAGGCATGCCTGCACACCTTCGACATGAATTACGGTAATGTCTTCTGCCAAGAAGTGGGGGGCTCCTTCGAGATCTTCCCTCACAACACCAACAAGAAACGAATGGCTCCAGGGTATGTGCTCCCGCAGCTGCCCGCAGGGCACAGGGCACCGGTGCTTGTAAAAGGGGCCTCACACGGAAGACCCAAGTGGCGAGACCTCCCTCAGTATCCCGCCACCAGTGTAGTAACTACTGGCAACTGCCCGCAACCATGCGGTGCAGCTGCCACCAAACCGCTGGAGCCTTCCTCAACCTGTCTGTCGGGGAGATACCTCACATGCTCCTCTGGCTCGAGGCGTGCTGAGCTACCAACTGGCTGCACTGAGGGGCATGAGGCAAAGAGTCAGCTGAGGGTTGACATGCTGGCCCGGTGTGGCTGGTGCAATGTGGCGGGGCTCCTTTTCCATCACACAGGGAGCGCCCTGCACCATGGTTTCCTTTAGGCACTGTCGGCTGGCGGCACGGCCGGCCGCGTTATCTTCTATTTCTCCTGTAGTTTGCCTAGCAACCAGGACTCCGGGTGGCTGCATTGGTTGCCCGGCAACTGTGGGGGCTTCCTCTGCGTTGGCTCCTGCCGCCGGCCATGTCCTTGGCCGCAACAAACAGAAATGTGAAAAAAAATAGGAGCGCTCACCACGCGCTTCACAGGCCTTGAATCAGGGCCACCACAAAGCGCTCCTCACACGTTTAAAATAAATCCCTACACTCACGCTTATTTTGCTCAATGATTGAGGAAGTAGGGAGCACTGTACGGTGCTGTCTCCCAGGGACCAAGCCCTAGGCTGGCGAAACACAGTGCTTCTGCAAGCTTTCTTTTCTTTAGAAGAGAAAAACAAGGTGAAGAACAGTCCAGTCCTTCTTTGAAGCCTTTTATCTCCCTGAGACTTCTAACAGGAGTCAAGCACACACACGCCCTTGGAGATTTCCTTCCCAAGCAGGATACCACAGCAGGGTAAACAGAGTCAGTCATTTTTCTCCACTACAGACAGAAGCAGCATCTGCAGGCTAACCCACCCCTCACACAGAAAAGGCAGCGCTCCTCACACAGTCCTTCCGCTCTTCTTCTTGGCAGGGTCCTCTTGTTCCTGGAAGTAATCTAATTCTGGGGTTTTAGGTCTCTTACTTATATCCCATTTTGTCATTGTTATCTTTGTAGCAAGGGTCTCTGAACCCAGTCCAAACCATTCCTGTCCTCCCTGGTGCAGCATGACCACAGGGAAGGAGACAGCATTGTGAAAAGGAGACACAGCCTTTTCAGTTGCAAGCAAACTCTTCCCATCACTCTAAATGCAGACCAGGTCTATTCAGGCCAGCGATGAGTCACCCAGGCAAAGCAGGGCACACCTCAACCCCCACAGTGACTGTCTAGAGTGAATGCAGATCCCCAGCTCCTCTCACTCAAACACCAGACATTGAATACACAAACAGCTAGAGGCACACAGGAAAGTACAGTAAGAAAATGTCCACTTACTAAAAGTGGCATTTTCAAACACAGAATTTAAAAACCACCTTTACCAAAAGGTGTGTTAATAAATTCAGAGAGTCTAAACTTCGTTTCTCCATCTTGTCTCTATGGAAAGTTATACTTGTAAGATGTTACAAAGCAATTCCCATGTTAGCTTATGGGACAGATAGCCTTTCAATAGTGAAAAACAAAATACACAGTATTTCACTATCAGGACATGTCACACACACTAGTACATGTCCTACCTTACACTTACACTGCACCGTGTCCATATGGGTACCTTGGGCCTACCTTAGAGGTGCCTTACATGTAAGGAAAAGGAAGGTTTTGGCCTGGCAAGTGGGTGCACTTGTCAGGTCAACATGGCAGTATACAACTTTGTGTGCAGACACTACAGTGGTAGGTCTGAGACACATTTACAGGGCGACTCATGTGCGTGGCACAACCAGGGCTGCAAGCCCACTAGAAGTGGGTGATTTACAGGCCCTGGCGCACAGCGTGCACTTTTCTAGGGATTTACCAGTAAATCAAATATGCCAATCATGGATAACCAATCATACCACAATGTATGCAGAGAGCATATGCACTTTGGCACTGATCAGCAGAGGTAAAGTGCCCAGAATCCTATAGCCAACAAAAACAGGGTCAGAAAAATAGGAGGCAAAAGGCAAAAAAGTTTGGGGATAAACCTGCAAAAAGGGCGAGGTCTAACAAGGCCTAAATATGCCTCTTGACTCAAAACATTTTACTGGGTTGGAGGAAGAACCAGCCTGCCACCCAACACTATCAGCCAGGGTTTAAGTGGGCCGGTCCCTCCGAGTCTGAGACACTGTAGTAGTTAAAAATGGTTATTGAATCAGGTCCCTATCGGGTTCTATGTTCATGTCCTTAACTTTTTCGTCATCAGCAACACTGATCGATTTCTGAACAATGAATATAAGAAACGTAAAGGCACTCCACATCAGGGATTTAGTTCCCATTTATGTTTTACATGTTTCACTTAATCTTGCATTCCCTGAGAGTGTTAGCTATTTCCAGGATGTTGGGTTTCTGTATGTTTTTCTATGCAGCATATTACTCTGTTTATTACGGACCACGGTTGAGTGAGTTGTAGTTGAGGCTGAAGGTGAAGGCAGTGCATGTTTCTCACAGTGCCTATCAGTGGGACACAAAGGTGTTGAGAATTCATGGTCATCCAATCCTTGTCCTCTCTGCAGAGTGAACAGAACAATGCTAATGGCCTCATATTCCAGTTGTAATTGTGATTCTGTGCAAATGTGTATGAAGGAGGTACAAAGTTGCCAAAATATTGACAAGGTAAAAGTACAAGAAAATGCAGTGCTTAGAGGTGAGTGGATGCGTTGTGTGTTTGGGAAGTGGTGAAATGAAGGAGATGAGAGGAAGTGCACTCAGGAGAGGTTGAAAAGAGTGTGCTGAATAGGAAAGAAATGTGGTGTAAGTTATGCAGATGGAAGTAATAGGGAGAGAAAAATGGGGCACATGTCAAACACAGAGGGAACATAACAGGAGTGATTGAGACACTTTGAAGGGCACTACCCCCTCAGGCCTCATTATTGTTTAATTCACAGTTTCACAATTTCAGAGGTGAAACATTTTCAATATTTTTACAACAAAATTATTGTTGTTATTCACTTATATTAAACAGCTAACACCCATTAACAAAGCCTATAGTCCTCAGTGGTTTTGGGTGTATGTCAGTTCTTGTGTTGTATTTCTGGATGCAATAACAAAGCTCAGAGAAACCATAATACCGGTCAGCTGGCATACTATGGGAATCACAGAAATGTAGTTTATGTGTTTAAGCCATGCCCTTAATAACATAGACCATGCCCCTTTAGTGACCACCCCTTAATTTTTTCATCCCACTTAAAGCTACTTGCCTCATATGCATATCACTTGTTTACCAAACTCTCCCTTCTCCCGCCTTTTTTTTGGAAGAGCTGGCAGAAGTCATTGGTTGTATTTCCATCAGTATGAGAGCTGGTAGTCGCCCTTTCTCAGTACTAAAGCCTGTAATTCCTATTATTATATTTGTGTTGTCTAGAAAGCTTTTCCACTTTCCGGAACTACTTATAACTCATCAGTTCTCTGCGACTGCTTCTAGTCGGCTTTTATCACCAGGATAAAAGGCCCTTTAGAGAATGGTTTAAGTAATTCATCTATTCTTGGGTTAGATTAAATGGGTGCTACTTTTGAAATCCCAGGGGGAGATTTACTAAGATTTTGCGCCGTATTTGCATCACAAAAGTGACTCAAATCGGCGCAAAATCTTTTTTTTCCAATTTACTTTCCAGCGCTAAACTTGTTTAGCGCTGGAAATAACGAAAAGTTACACATTACTTTGCGCCATGTGGGTGCACCAAGGGTGGAGCATGGGCGTTCCCATGCAGCAACCCAAGGTTTCATATGCTAAACCCAATTTACTAAGTAATGTAGATTGGGTTCAGCGTGAGAAAACTGCTCCCTTTTCAAGTAGGAGCAAGGAAGGAGAAATGCTTTAATGTCTCCTTCCTTTTCTGACTTTGCATGTGTGCTGCACTGTACAGCACGCATACAAAGAGGGAAAAGGTTTGAAGTGAGTCTCAGCATAGTATTTTGTACTGGAAGGGTACCCTTCCAGTACAAAACCTATGCTAGACTCACGAGACACCCTTTCACCATGGCGCAAAGGTGTCTCTGTGTTGCACGGCAGCGGATTTTAGCGCTGGTGCTAGTGAGAGGGGAGGAAAGTGCCTTATTTTAGTAAATAGGGTGCTCTCCTCTCTCCTTTTTACGTAGCGCAGCGCAGCATTTGCGGCTGCTGCAGTGCGCTACATGAAAATTAGGTAAATCTCCCCCCCCCCCCAGTGTACTGATTTCAACGTGTTTAGCCCTTCTAGGCTGTGTCAGTTGTCCCTTACAGCCCATATGCATACTGAGAGCGCTGTGGAGCTGAGTAAAGGTGAGTGTATAATCCCATGCGGCCCTTTGAGGTAACCATTGCTGGGGAGTATCTTCTACAATCTTCTAAGCTTCTTGCTTCTGATTGGATAGTACATGTTGTCACTCTGCCACCATGAGAGTGCACTGAATACAAAGAGACTCTGTGCAAGATGGAGGAAGTTGAGGAAGAGTTCAGATAGCTAGGGTATTTGTTTTTATGCACACTGCTGCAAGTGCAGACTACGGCTCAGAGGCCAGTGAGAGGTAAGAAGATAATCCAGACTTCATGCAAGACAAATAGCTCTTGGCTAATATTTTTAAAACTGACCCACAACACTGTGCGAGTGACCACCCCGCGTTTATGATGCCACACAAATGAAAAAAAGCCAATTTCTGCTTTTCATATTCAGATTTCCTAAATCAAGTTATTCAAGACATTTTTTTATTTTTTTTGAGGGAGGGCTGGCCCAGCGGTATATGTGTAGGGGACACAGAACTTTCTTCACACCCATTTCTATTTCAAATTGGAGAATCTGTAAGACAGCTCTTAAAGACACTGTCCATGTTTCCCCTAGCTCCTAGGCGCTTGGGTCACTGCAGGCATTCCTATCTATCTATATCTACAGAGAAGGCGGGAGGGGATCTCTTGTTAGTGCCAATCCTTAATCAAAAATAACCCTGCTACTTGCTAAAACACTTCTTTTCCAATCTCTGACAAATTTCAATAGAAAATGTTACACCAAAATTGTTATTTAGTGAATTAAATCTATGTTGTCATTTTAGTCTGTGTTTAGATCAATAAACGCACATCTTTGACAGTACAGCAGATTGGTGACTGTTTCAATGTCTTCCCAATGGATTATATGATGTAATTAGATCTCGCCTGTCAACAGAGCATGCACTGTTGCTGCAAGACTTATTTTTTACTCTAAGGGGCTTGGAGTCCGCCCATTGCTTACCATTCATTGGCGACATAGTCACTCTAAGTTGCTGCCTCCCAATTGGCCTGCGCTTTCCAATACCTCTTCCTGTTCTTTAGTTTCGAGCACTGACCAAGTACCGATTGATTTAGGGTTTATTATTTTCCTTCCTCTGTCCATCCACTGCTCACTGTGATTCAGCTTCTGTTTTCTTTATTCTTCCCCTCTGTACCCCCCATTGCTTTTCCCCTTCCACATCCCCCCTTGTCCTTGTTCCTTCTTCCCCTCCCACCCTCACCCTTGTCCGTGTTGCTTCTTACCCTCCAACCCCTAACCCTTGTCTGTGTTGCTTCTTTCCTCCTACCCCTACCCTCTCACTGTTGACATTACTTCTTTACTCCCATCTCCCACCTTTCCGTTGTCTGTGTTGTGCCCCAAACCTGCCCAATATGGAGAAAAAAAGCGCTATGACACAGCCAGTTATGTTGTTTTACTGTTCTGCTTTTTTTCTAACTTTACTTTTAGCCATGCTGAACAGCCACACTGCTTTACTACATGGCTAAAAGACATTAGCAGAGCCAATATCTTTCGCACATGCATGACCTATTGGCTTTGCCAATGCTTGTTTTTTGTATATTTCTATGTAGATCTCCAGTGAGAAGTTGACAAAATACTTTCCAATTTAAAAATTTCTCCCATGCACCCTTATTTACACAGTTTGTATAGTTTTCTTATGAAGAGCGTAGTGAAATATAATTACATTTTAAAAATGGTATTTACAAGGCTCACAATTTCATTTACTTCACAAGCCACATCAGCCAGGTTCACCTTATGTGAATGTAAATGTTCAGCCATTAATGTAGCAATTTGTACTAGCATTTAGCCTTTGAGTCACTGGAATGTGAAGTTATTTGACCAGGCTCACACAATGTGCTAAAGTGGGTAAGCCACAATTGAATACAGTCTCCTGGGCACATGGTCATAAAAGTAGCCACTACATCATTTACGCAAAGGCTAGATAGCATGTGTATGAATTGCATTTGAAAACTATTTCGCTTAAAGCAGTCAACCCCTTTATGTCGTACAAGGCTAGAACTAGGTTTGATGCCACTATCTGCTTTGGTTGACATTAATCGGATCATGTACTTCATATGGGTGAAGGAGACAGGAACCAACACTATAATCGTCAAAGCATTTACCGCATCCTGGGAAGGAGCATTCATTTCAGAAAGGCAGCTGGAAGACCTGTTGGAAGAATATAAGATCCTCTCTACAGCGCATAAACTAGTGCTAAAATAGGAGTAAAAAGCCTAAACCTGAGTAGGGACATTGATGCAGCCTCCAATCAATCAATCAATCAATCAATCAAAAAATATGTTTATTTATAACATTGGTCTTTAAACAGTACACCAACGTATGTCCATTGTTCTATATACAATTTCTAATTCCTTTTAAAACATTTTTTTTAAAAGAAAAGCCATAAATAACATTCAGCTTCATCCAATAGAATCTTATATAAATCTACCCATTAAAATATGGTCCCATAAATTACATAAAACGTCATACTTACTAAAAATCAGTAATCACATTTCTGATTGGCCTCATGAATCTCCCAATGGCACATGCTGTATCAGTTAAAAATTCTGCAGCATGCCCACAAGTCTTAATCCCATATTTTAAAAATATTGGGCATAAAAACTGTCTCTGCTGTGTTTAACCTTTAAGCAGTCCAACAGAATGTGCAACATATCACTTTTAGTGTGCAATCAATAAATCAATCAAGGGTTTGGTAAAGTGCAACTACTCATCCGAATTGGTCTCAAGGCGCTGTGGGGGGTAGGGGGCGCAGCTCCTGGAAGTTCACGGTGATTCATCGAAGAGCCAGGTCTTGAGGTCCTTCATGAACTTGGAGAGTGTTGGTGTCTGTCGGAGGTGGAGAGGGAGGGTGTTCCATGCTTTGGCCACGACGAAGGAGAAGGAACGACCTCCTGTTCTGGTATTCTTGAAGCGTGGCACCGTGGCAGGGGAGAGCTGGGCTGAGCGGAGGAATCTTTGGGGTGCGTGGAACGAGAGGCGGTGGTTCATGTAGGCAGGTCCAGTGTTGTGGAGGGTTCTGTGGGCGTGGACAGGGGCGGCTCTCCATTAGGGCGGAGGAGCATCGCCCCACTGCTTTCTCGCTGAGCGAGAAGCAGAAACATAAAATTGTATTTTAAATTCCATTTTATGTTTCTGCTTCTCCCGCTGCGAGAAAGCAGAACGGTATGCCTGGTTGGGGGCAGGCGGCTGGGCGGGTCGGGTAGGAGTGGCTTGCCCAATGCTGTGGGCCCTGACTGTTTGGTCGGCCCTCTGGGGCCGACTAAATCAGTCATACGCACTCTGCATTTTCTCTATGTAGGCTGCATGCAGCCTATATAGAGAAAATGGCCTCCCTACAGGCGCCCGGCTGGGCACCGTCCGCACCAATCACAAAGCTGCCATTGCAGCATTGTGATTGGCTTAGGGGAGAGGAGGGAGGATGCCTGCTTCCTGACGCGGGACCCGGCCAGGAACGGAGGCGGCGCGGGACTCGGTAAGTTAAGTTCTTTTATTTATTTTTAAATCCCCCCGCGTGAACACCCGCACGACCCCCCACCCGCCCCCCTACCTGTGAGTCATGCGAGCCGCGACTGGGCGTGGGTGAGAAGCTTGAAGGTGATTCTCTTCTCAATTGGGAGCCAATGCAGTGTCCGCAGGTGTTGGGTGATGTGGCAGTGGTGAGGTAGGTTGAGGACTAGTCTGGCGGAGGCGTTCTGGATGTTCTGGAGTTTGCGGGTGATGTTCTTGTTGATCCCGGCGTAGAGTGTGTTGCAGTTCAGTGTTCAGGCCACAAGTACAGTTGCCTCCTGAATAGATCGTTTTAGATTTTGCTGTATCATTTATCTTACAGGAGTTGAGTCCAACCCTTACTCTCAATAATTCACTTCTTAGAGGCTGATTTGGTAAGGTATCCACATACGGAAAACTCACTTTATTCCGCCAAGAGTTTAGCATAAATTGTACTGATTTTTTCCCACTTAAATAGTGATAGTCACATTCATGGGACAAGTCTTTACCTAGCGCTTTTAACTCGCTCTTTGAGATTTCAATTTGTAGGTTCTGTGGAAGCAACATCACTTTCATATCCATAAAGACAGCCCCCAATTTCTTCCTAACAATTTTTGCCCATTTTAATTCACTTTGCAGAATGTTGTTCTTGCACCACTTAGAAACTTTCTGTACCTCCTCCCCACTCAATTTTCCCCAGAATCATATTAACGCTTTTGCAGCCAATATATTCAATGATGTCATACCAGTTTCTATTCTTATTGTTTGGATCATGGCGGAGCCGGGGAGGGACAATAAGTTCTTCAAACATTTCCCTTCCTCAGCATCCCATCTATTTTTGCCACTAAATATATTGCAGCTCGGCTCCGTACTGCAATTGCGGGGGGATCATTGCTACACAGGCTTTTAGAACTGGTCTGTATGACATTTCTCCGAAGTCCCTATTGAATATTTTCAGGCCACTCACCGGGGCCATAGCCCTGATTTTCAGTGCCCCTAGATGTGTTTTCCATTTCAGGGACCTCTCAAACCAGATTCCAAGATACTTATATTGGTTAACTTATTCAAGTTTCTCAGCGCCTAGGTGCCAACTAAATTTACTTTTTGTCTTCCCAAAGCGAAGCACCCTGGTTTTATCCATATTTACCTCTAATTTTTTTACTAATACAGTAACCTCTAAATATGTCTACTTTCCTTTGCAGACCTATTTCTGTTTGGTCAAGAATCACAAGATCATCTGCATACAGAAGGCATGCCACATGTTTACCATTCATTCTAGGGCTAAATACCTTAGCATTAGCTAGGATCGCTGGCAGATCGGCAACAAATAGAGAAAAGAGTAAGGAGGCTAAAACACACCCCTGCCTCAGCCCCTTGTTAATTTGTATTTTTTGTGTTAGAGTCCACTCTGTGTCCATAATGACCTGGGCCCAATTTCTCCTATGTAGCTCCTGGAAAAGCCTTAGAATGTCTTTTGGGATGACTTGTTTTTTCAATGCCTCCCATAGGCAATTTCTGTCTACCAGATTTAAAGCTGCATGGGAGTCTACGAAGCAGCAGAATAAATTCCCCCTCTGCTCAATAGACTTACACGCAATGGACCAGAGCATGAAGCAATGGTCAATTGTAAAGTGACATTCCTTGAAGCCCCCCTGTTCTGGCAGCACTATATAATTCAAGTCACCCCACTCTTTTAACATTCCCAAGATTATTTTAGCAAAAACCTTTTCTGCCACATTGAGAACATTAATCACCCTATAATTTGGGGGGGGGGTTATATCTCCCTTTTTGTGTATCGGCCTGATAATTGCGCCTCTCCAGTTTTCAGGGATATTCCCCTGTTGGAAAACGAGGCAGTATCTGTGAGGCCTGCACAAATAACATGTCACATTTGTCCTTCACTGGGAACCAAACACCCTAGTGCAGCGCCTGACTCTCAGAGGGTAGCGTTGCAGAGCAGTCTAAGGCTTACTCAAGGGAGGTGGTGTGGGCTAGTAATCGCCATTACAGGCGCGCAGAAATAACACTCAATAATTGATTGTCCAGTCAGTACTTTGCTTTATAAAAGTAAAAGTACATTTATTAAACACACACACTACTTAATACTATGCAACAATTTACAAATATACATAAGCTGTTGGAATTACTTTGTGACATTGCATAACATTTCACCCCCTCCCAAAGGGGGTGGGGTCTAATACCACCACTCCCATGTATGCACATCATCTTGCCCCCTAATGCAGTGGGTTGAACATAACCTGGAGCGAGGGCCCTGCGCACTGGAACCATCCCAGTGGCGACCCACCCCATTATCTCAACGAGCATTAAAAATAGGTACACCTGCCCTGGTGACACATAACCCTGACTGAGCATCTCATATTGGCCATACAGTATGCACCTCTACATCTTCGGGGCTAACAGTCTGGGTTGTTCTTCACCTAACGCAGCAGCAAGAATACATGTTTGGGCATCACTTTAAATGAGGTACTCATCATAGAGGATAACATTTAGAATGCACTGCAATCACAGCCTCTAAAAGGCATCACCGGTAAAATCACAGGATTACGCAAATACAGCCGGACACCCTAGCAGGAATGTCCAGCAACATAACCCCACTTTGCTTATGACTCCACCTTAAACAGATACTTCACATTACACATGTACTTCACATTACACATGTACTTCACATTACACATGTGACTTCCAGTTCCTCTAAAAAGAAATAACACAAGTAAATGCATTTGTGGTGCAATTACACCTCTTCACCTCCAGGGGATGCCCTTCTCCAGACATCCCCAACTCAGCCTGTCACACCTTGATGCACTTCTCAATACACCCCCAGCTGTAGAACAAAAGTTCCAGTCCAGGGGATGATTAAACGTTAGCTGAGCCCTTGAAGGGTTATTTCTTCAGAGTCCCCAGAGACTTGGGGAGGGACTTTTCTTCTTTGTGCTGGGGGAGGCTGCGTTCCTCCTGCAGCTCCCCCTGCACCTCTCCAGCAAATGGGGGTGACCCCTCTCCTCTGGGGCCACCAAACGCCCAAAACAGTAGATTTCCCCATGCCTTGCAAGGCAGTATGGGGCGCTCCGTGTTCCTTGCCGTGAATAATAGAGCAGCGGCTCTCCCGCTGTGTCGGGGAGAGCCGCACAGCCTGCTTCGGCAGCCTCTCGCCGCGTCGTTCCCTCGTTGGAGGGTCCGGTCCCACCTGGACCTCCAGGTGAGTGTCCACAGCTCGGGGAGCCCACCCCCGGCTGCTCTGGCCGTTTGTCGGGGGCCCGGTCCCACCCGGGCCCCTGGCTCCTCCTCTTGGGTACGGGGTTCCGGTCCCACCCGGGACCCCCGCAGGCTCTCCATGTTGGAGGGCAGCCCGGTGAGCCCACCCCCGGCTGCCCCTGCCGGCTCCCTGCCCGGCCAGCACCCTCGGGGGGTGTGAAGGCCCTCCCCCACCTCACCTTCACTTCGGGGCCCGGAGATGGGGTCCCGGGCCCCCCATGCCACCTTCACAGGGAGCGCACCGGCGCTCCCCGACTTGCGCTCTTCTGCGGGGGCCAGGGTGGGCTCCTGGCACCCCGCGTGCACCTCTTTACGGGAAGCGCGACGGCTCTCCCCGGCTTGGCTTCTGGACGTCGGGGCCTGGAGTTGGAGTCCCGGGCCCCTACAGACTTCCTTGTGGGGGCACGACGGCGCTCCCCACCTACTCCTCCTCACACGAGGCCCGGAGTTGGGATCCCAGGCCCCTCCCCCAATCTTATCGGGGAGCGCAACAGTGCTCCCCGGTTTCATTTTTGGCGGGGGCCAGGGTGGGCTCCTGGCACCCCGCGGGGGCACCTTCACGGGGTGCGTGACGGCGCACTACGACTTCACTTCTTCTGGGGGCAGCCCCGGGGACGTGACCCACCCCGGGGGCATCTTTGAGACTGGCGACGGAGCCCCACGCGCTTCGTCGTTGGTCGGCCAGAGGTCAAAGGTCGCCTACCTTCTGGGGGGCATATCTCAGGCCCCAGGGGTCCGATCTTCATGATCTTGGCCTCTTCTTGCTCCTGGTGGCACTCCCCAGCCACTGGGAGCACCCTCCTTCGCCCTCTGGGTCTCTGAGAGGGGGGATTCAGCAGGGCGCTGTCTTCACTGGCTCCCTGCGCCAGCCTTTCGCCTGGCTCTCCTCCTGGGCCTCTCTTCTTCCTGTGCAGAGGCCCCGGCTTCTGCGCACTGGTCCTGGTCTCTTCTCCTGCCTCTGTTCAGGATCCTGGGACAGTCAGGGGGTTGCTCCTTCCAACTGCCTATTGCGCCAGGCTCCAGCACCTTCTGCCTCAGGAGACCACACCCCAGAGAGAGCTCCTCTTCCTGTGCAAGTTCTTTTAAGAAGTTGGGGAGGGGGCTGGCAGGAAGTCTCTGTGTGCCCTATCACACAGCGACACATCACTTCTCTGCCCCTGCTCCCTCCTTCCTGCCCAGGCCTCTGGGTTTGTTCAAAATGGCGTCGTCCAGGGTCTCCTGCCACATGGTCTCTGAGAGCCCCTTCCCCCCAGGGCTGCCTTCGCCCTGGTGCAGCTTGGTGCCTGGCACCCAGTGACAGCTGCTGATGGATTAGCCTGTAGCTCCACCCATCTTCTCTCCGTGGAGGGAAGGTCATCCATCCAGGCTGCTGGGGTCAGCCCCCAGCCAGGCCCTGGTTATGAGCTGACTCAGAGAAATATAACATTTCTGGATGACCCAAAAGCAGTACAAATATGACTTTGGACTCTGCAGAATACTTCTTCTCACACCTGTTACAGTGGACTTTAGTGCGTGTCTGGAATTTGTAGGCCTTAGGAAAGTGACACTAGCCCATGGGCTCCACTTCCCCATAGGGGAATAATGAAGTGAAAAACACAGTAAAACACACTGGCTTTCCCTGGCATGTTTCTTCCCAGTGTATAAAGCCTATTCCATGTCACCACCCAATTCTGCCTAAGTCCTGCCACACCAATCTATCTGCACCTGCTCCTTGGCTGCGCACGCCAGGAATCTCCCCTGCGCAGCCCCTACACGTGTGCACACGCATGTACACATGTGTCTGCACGTAACCAGCCCCGTGCCCCTTACTCCAGCTGCTGCGCAGCGGCCTAGTCAAGCTAGGGAGACACCAGTAAAATCCACATGCAGTCTCTTTCACCATGAGTTCACTGGGGGTGAGTCCCAACTTATGAGGCTCTCCCCCAGTAAAAGCTCAACAAATATGTGCTCAAAAAGCAAAAAATCTGGGCGGCCCAGTGTGTCAGAACTACATTCTAACACACGCCGCGCCCAGCTGATTCCTACAGGGAAGAAATAGCCACTCTACATGGGTATTCTTCCCGTAGTCAGCGATAACTAGTTATAAGGGGTTCTGACCAGACCCCCCTTACTCACCAGTTATGTGCTCAGACCACCTACTCCTCCCATCCATGAAATCTCCACCCATGACAGGGATCCCAGACTACCCTAAGAACCCTCCGGGCTCTAGGTTAGATACCTCTAGGACACTCATGGTCTACATGGACTCAGCCTAGCTAGGCCCACCTTTGCCCTTGGGCATGCAACACTATGCCTACCACTTCTCTGGACAAGGGTACAGTGCCTCCGCACCGATGCGGTCATCTGGGATAGGTCTACATCCCTTCCCCTGGGTCACTAGCTGGTCTCCCTTCTGGAGTTTGTTCCAACCAGTACCCTCTCTCCATTTGGTCCTTGCACCCCAAAGATGCAACCTCCCTGGAGCCTCACCCTCAGCCTGCTGCTGGGGTAATTCAGCTGCCACCACCCTTTCGGGATGACTGTCTTCCCTAAAGAAAGCACAGCCACTCGTGCTTTCCCCACACAGAAAAGCCCCTTTGGCCACTGGCCTGGCTCCCTGATAGGACCTCAGACCGGCCTCACTACCACACTGGCAGTGCCAGAGAGGAACACTGAGGGTGCCTCGTCAGACATCCTACAGCTCATTCCCCCCGTCAGTAGCTCCACATGGAAACTACCCCGGGAACCCAGACCCCTTCCTTGTTCTCCGCTGCGAGAACAGGGCCTACGCACCCTTGCCTCCGAGAGGCGCACTCTCCTCCCGGAGTACCCTTAGAGAGCCTGTGGGCCCCGAGTTAGCTACACCCAGGCCCATCTCTCATGGCTCTCCCCGGTCTCCCTGCAGCGCCTTGGGAGACCGTCCAGGGACCCACATGATCCTTGGATGGCCTGCACCACCCCTTCTGAAGAGCAGGGTCCCTTCACTTGAGATAGGCCCCACCTGCCTTCAGGGTAGTACCACCACACTCAGCCAGGGACCCTAAAGATCCCGGCTAGGCCTGCACCCCCCTTGTTGGGAAACACAGGGTCCCTTCACTTAAGATGGGCCCCACCTGCGTTCAGGGCGGTACTACCTCCATCAGCCAGGGACCCTAAAGATCCCGGCTAGGCCTGCACCATCCCTTTGGGAAACACAGGGTCCCTTCACTTAAGATGGGCCCCACCTGTGTTCAGGGTGGTACTACCTTGCAGAAGTCCACCTCCTGCATCGAGCTAGGGGAACACCCCCATGCTCCTGGTCCTGGGGTCCAAGCCCCACAGGACCTACCTGACTGGTCACCGGCTAGGCATCGCCCGAGCCACCACTTCAGGTTCACAACACCAGCTCCAGAATGACATCCTGTTGCTTCCTTGGGTAACCACTTACCCGACCCTGACACCTCAGGGTCCCCACTAACCCTTCACCTGGAATCTAGGGAGTACATCACCCCCACTCAGATCTCCACTGGGTCAGTTACCTAGCCCGCCTAGGGTACCTAGGGGCTACCACTACACACCCTCACTCGAGAACTACCCTACTTTGGGGCCACCCACTACCATGGGCCACCCCTGGGTTGCTCACCTCCCCCCCCAGGTAACCTGGGGGGCCTGCCGGACACACAACTCTACCACACCCTCCTCCCACCGTGGGAAAAGTTTCTTGGGGTCCCCCACCATGGGAACCCCCTGGGGTGTTACTACCCGGGGTAAAGAAACCTCCTGCCCCACCCTTCCAGTGGTTTTGGCCTGCGCCAATGGCAAGAAAACTTTCCGTGGGGAAGGATACCTGGGGCCCCTTCTGTGGAAACCCTCCCTGCCCTTAAAAAGCGCGGGAATCTCCCAGGACCCCCTACCTCTCCTGTCCCCCATAAAGGTCAATCCACCCCTACACCCCCATCTGCGATGTAGGTATCAGTTGCTGTCCCTATCTCTTGAGGAGACACCCTCCTCATGCAGGTGTAGTGCATGTAGTGTTAGGGGTCAAAGGTGTACAATATGGCTTAGAACATTTGTATGCAATCATTTCCTGGAAAGCACCATCCCGCTAGCACATGATAATCAACATTACTCAGTCATATCAATACAGTTTACATTTAAACCATAATATCTTCACATGACATATATATGCGCAGGGCTTTCCTTTCCCATACTTATAGTTCACATAACCAAAACTTTGAACCCTCATCAGAGCCTTGCGCTCTTCCATTTGCTCATTACTGCATAGGTAATGTGTGGCAAAACTGGACTTATCAAATGCCATAAATGCGCACCAGAATGGGATACAATGTTTCCCGCCACTAGACACCAATGTTGGAAAACGAGGCAGTATCTGTGAGGCCTGCACAAATAACATGTCACATTTGTCCTTCACTGGGAACCAAACACCCTAGTGCAGCGCCTGACTCTCAGAGGGTAGCGTTGCAGAGCAGTCTAAGGCTTACTCAAGGGAGGTGGTGTGAGCTAGTAATCGCCATTACAGGCGCGCAGAAATAACACTCAATAATTGATTGTCCAGTCCGTACTTTGCTTTATAAAAGTAAAAGTACATTTATTAAACACACACACTACTTAATACTATGCAACAATTTACAAATATGCATAAGCTGTTGGAATTACTTTGTGACATTGCATAACATTTCCACCCCTCCCAAAGGGGGGTGGGGTCTAGTACCACCACTCCCATGTATGCACATCATCTTGCCCCCTAAGGCAGTGGGTTGAACATAACCTGGAGCGAGGGCCCTGCGCACTGGCACCATCCCAGTGGCGACCCACCCCATTATCTCAACGAGCATTAAAAATAGGTACACCTGCCCTGGTGACACATAACCCTGACTGAGCATCTCATATTGTCCATACAGTATGCACCTCTACATCTTCGGGGCTAACAGTCTGGGTTGTTCTTCACCTAACGCCGCAGCAAGAATACATGTTCGGGCATCACTTTAAATGAGGTACTTATCATAGAGGATAACATTTAGAATGCACTGCAATCACAGCCTCTAAAAGGCATCACCGGTAAAATCACAGGATTACGCAAATACAGCCGGACACCCTAGCAGGAATGTCCAGCAACATAACCCCACTTTGCTTATGACTCCACCTTAAACAGGTATTTCACATTACACATGTGACTTCCAGTCCCTCTAAAAAGAAATAACACAAGTAAATGCATTTGTGGTGCAATTACACCTCTTCACCTCCAGAGGATGCCCTTCTCCAGACATCCCGAACTCACCTGTCACACCTTGATGCACTTCTCAATACACCCCAAGCTGTAGAACAAAAGTTCCAGCCCAGGGGATGATTAAACGTTAGCTGAGCCCTTGAGGGGTTATTTCTTCAGATTCCCCAGAGACTTGGGGAGGGACTTTTCTTCTTTGTGCTGGGGGAGGCTGCGTTCCTCCTGCAGCTCCCCCTGCACCTCTCCAGCAAATGGGGGTGACCCCTCTCCTCTGGGGGTCACCAAACGCCCAAAACAGTAGATTTCCCCATGCCTTGCAAGGCATTATGGGGCGCTCCGTGTTCCTTGCCGTGAATAATAGAGCAGCAGCCTGCTTCGGCGGCCTCTCGCCGCGTCGTTCCCTCGTTGGAGGGTCCGGTCCCACCCGGACCTCCAGGTGAGTGTCCGCAGCTCGGGGAGTCCACCCCCGGCTGCTCTGGCCGTTTGTGGGGGGCCCGGTCCCACCCGGGCCCTGGCTCCTCCTCTTGGGTACGGGGTCCCGGTCCCACCCGGGACCCCCGCAGGCTCTCCATGTTGGAGGGCAGCACACCCCCGGCTGCCCCTGCCGGCTCCCTGCCCGGCCAGCACCCTCACGTGCTGCCATGGGAGCCAGCACCGCAGTTCTGGTCTGCCCGCTCCGGCGGGCAGACGCGAGGCCACTTCCCCGCTCCAGCGGGTCTTCGGGGGGTGTGACGGCACTCCCCCACCTCACCTTCCCTTCGGGGCCCGGAGATGGGGTCCTGGGCCCCCCATGCCACCTTCACGGGGAGCGCGTCGGCGCTCCCTGACTTACGCTCTTCTGCGGGGGCCAGGGTGGGCTCCTGGCACCCCGCGTGCACCTCTTCACGGGGAGCGCGACGGTGCTCCCCGGCTTGGCTTCTGGACGTCGGGGCCCGGAGTTGGAGTCCCGGGCCCCTACAGACTTCCTTGCGGGGCGTGACGGTGCTCCCCGCCTCCTCCTCCTCACACGGGGCCCGGAGTTGGGATCTCAGGCCCCTCCCCCAATCTTCACGGGGAACGCGACGGCGCTCCCCGGTTTAATTTTCGGCGGGGGCCAGGGTGGGCTCCTGGCACCCCACTGGGTCACCTTCACGCGGTGCGCGACGGCGCACCCCGACTTCACTTCTTCTGGGGGCAGCCCCCGGGACCTGACCCACCCCTGGGGCATCTTTGAGACCGGCGGCGGAGCCCCACGCGCTTCGTAGTTGGTCGGCCAGAGGTCAAAGGTCACCTACCTTCTGGGGGGCATAACTCAGCCCCCAGGGGTCCGATCTTCATGATCTTGGCCGCTTCTTGCTCCTGGTGGCGCTCCCCAGCCACTGGGAGCACCCTCCTTTGCCCTCTGGGTGTCTGAGAGGGGGGATTCAGCAGGGAGCTGTCTTCACTGGCTCCCTGCACCAGCCTTTCGCCTGGCTCTCCTCCTGGGCCTCTCTTCTTCCTGCGCAGAGGCCCCTGCTTCTGCGCACTGGTCCTGGTCTCTTCTCCTGGCGCTGTTCAGGATCCTGGGACAGTCAGGGGGTTGCTCCTTCCAACTGCCCATTGCGCCAGGCTCCAGCACCTTCTGCCTCAGCAGACCACACCCCAGAGAGAGCTCCTCTTCCTGTGCAAGTTCTTTTAAGAAGTTGGGGAGGGGGCTGGCAGGGAGTCTCTGTTTGCCCTATCACACAGCGACACATCACTTCTCTGCCCCTGCTCCCTCCTTCCTGCCCAGGCCTCTGGGTTTGTTCAAAATGGCGTCGTCCAGGGTCTCCTGCCACATGGTCTCTGAGAGCCCCTTCCCCCCAGGGCTGCCTTCGCCCTGGTGCAGCTTGGTGCCTGGCACCCAGTGACAGCTGCTGATGGATTAACCTGTAGCTCCACCCATCTTCTCTCCGTGGAGGGAAGGTCATCCATCCAGGCTGCTGGGGTCAGCCCCCAGCCAGGCCCTGGTTATGAGCTGACTTAGAGAAATATAACATTTCTGGATGACCCAAAAGCAGTACAAATATGACTTTGGACTCTGCAGAATACTTCTTCTCACACCTGTTACAGTGGACTTTAGTGCGTGTCTGGAATTTGTAGGCCTTTGGAAAGTGACACTAGCCCATGGGCTCCCCTTCCCCATAGGGTAATAATGAAGTGAAAAACACAGTAAAACACGCTGACTTTCCCTGGCATGTTTCTCCCCAGTGTATAAAGCCTATTCCATGTCACCACCCAATTCTGCCTAAGTTCTGCCACACCAATCTATCTGCACCTGCTCCTTGGCTGCGCACGCCAGGAATCTCCCCTGCGCAGCCCCTACACGTGTGCACACGCATGTACACATGTGTCTGCACATAACCAGCCCCGTGCCCCTTACTCCAGCTGCTGCGCAGCGGCCTTGTCAAGCTAGGGGGACACCAGTAAAATCCACATGCAGTCTCTTTCACCATGAGTTCACTGGGGGTGAGTCCCAACCTATGAGGCTCTCCCCCAGTAAAAGCTCAACAAATAGGTGCTCAAAAAGTGAAAAATCCAGGCGGCCCAGTGTGTCAGAACCACCTTCTAACATCGCCGTATCTAAAATCTTATCAAACAACCTATACTGTAGCTCGGCCCACCAATCTGGGCGGGTTTTTATAATTATTGCAGGCATATTATCGGGTCCAGACGCGTTAGTTAGGGTTAATCTTAAAATGATACTTCTGATGTTACTTATTGATAATTTGGACCTTAAGTCCTCACCCACTTTCTCCCAAGAAGATACTTGTATCCCTGCTTGTTCCTCTTTTTTGCTGTATATCTCTTCTAGATAATCCACCCAAGCTTCTTCTTCTACCACACAGGTCATCGTGCCCTACGTTTTACCTGATCCTTCTTGTACCAATTTCCCAAAAGGTTTTGTGTTTTTGGTCTCTATTGCCTCTAGCGTACGTCTCCAACACTTCTCTTTATGATCTCTTTTGAGGTCTCTGATTAAAGTTTTATACCTTCTCTTAAACTTCCTCAGAACATACTGTTTCATATCTTATTTTGAGGTTTCGTTCCTCTTTCCTTATCTGCGCCTTTAGAATCCTACATTCCTCGGTAAACCATTTGTTTTTCTTACTTTGGTTATTCTGTGCTTTCACATTCCTTGTCCCCTTTCCTTTTAGAACTACTCTAAGGCACTGTACCACCTGCCCGGTAATATTCTCATACCTCTCAGGGTGTGTTATTGAGGTGTCCTTCAGTGTTATATTTTGCTGAAGATTAGACAGTTTTTCCAAATATTCATCTGTTAGTCTAGTGGTCAGTCATTTTGGATAATCCATCTGAAGAGGGATCGCCTTTTCCCTCAGCATCATTTTGCCTCTCAGCAAATTTAATTTTAGAGGATGGTGCTCACTTCCCTCTTCAGACCCCACTAGAAAATCCCTTATTTTATCAAAGTTCCAGGCACGCATGTATATATAATCAATTGGGCATAATTGCTGACCAACCTTAAAGTTCTGTTGTGCTGGGCAAACTTCCTCCCCCCTAACATTTAGACAAAATAGGCCTTTTGAGCCCAGATATTTTCCCATGTTCTATATCCCATTTAGACCATTTAGTTTTAGGAAATGTTGCCACCTTTTTATTGTATGATTTCAATATTTCTTTGCATCATATATCCACTTTATCTGGGTTTAATTTATGATTCAAATCCTCCATCAGTATCAAAATATCTTTCTGGTAATTTTCACATAAACAGCCAACATCCTCCTTCATCCTTCCAATTTCAAGCCTATACTCCTCTGGCTGCCCTTCCTGGATATATGCATTAACTATTATCAGCTTTTTATTCATGGGGTATGGGTCCCAGAGCTCCACTTTGCATGCTACCAGCCATTTACATCTTACTGATAGTGTTGCCCCCTTCCTAGCTATTCTGGTGGATATCAGGGTGGATATCCCCCCTGAAGGACGTCCTTACTGACTTTTATTTGCAGACTTATGAACCGGCACATATCCTTCTATCGTAGGGGTTTCATCGGACAGCCATGTTTCTTGCAGAAACACAATCTCATATGTATCTGTTAGCTTTTTAAAGGTTTCTGATTTTGATATTCTACTGAAGCCATTTATATTCCAAGAGAGGATCCCAAGGCTGTGCGATGACCCGGCGTCTTAATCTATTTCGCTTAGCCACCCCTCTTCTTCCTGGGCCGGTATAGTATGGTTCATGTATCTATCTGCACAGTTTGCATCACTCCAACCCTTTACGGCCCTCACACCAGGTACTGTGATTTATATACCATCCTTTCCTTTTAGGCCCTGATCAATTAGTCGTATTTGTCTTTGCCCTAGACCCCCATGTTTTACCCGCTATAGATAGCTCTGAGTCTGGGACTAGCCTTATTCCTTCCTTCAGCAACTCGTTTTCTGCTTTTATTAATGTAGATTTAACCAAACCAGAATACATCAGCACTTTGGTGACTTCATTTCCCTTTTTATTTTGCATAAAACCTATTTGTCTAAGGTCATTTATCCCTCTTTATTTTAGGCTGGCACATTTAGAGAAGGTTACCAATAGCTGGGATCGATTTAAGGGGTGTGGCTTTCTCAATCTTTTACCACCTTCACTATACTGTAATATTTCGAGATACAGCCACAAGCTACTTCCATCCTTTTTTTCCTCATCTGGGTGTCTTTCTCTGTTCTTACTCATGACATCCTTCCCCATGTTATAAGATTTCTGCTGCTAGCTCCTTGGTCCGCCAGATTATCCTTCCTTCTTAATCTACATAAACCACCTCTCTGCTTCTTACTACTCCCATCTTTCTTTGATCTTAATCGCAATTTCTTTCCTTCATCTTCATCACTCATCCTACTTTAAAGCTCTTTCTGGGTTTTTAGGGAGTGCTTTTTTATATGTGCTTTTTCAGATTTCTTAATCCTACTGACACTGGTGGTGTCCTTTTTTCCCAATAATTTCTCCCTCCCCTTTATACTCTTCACCACCTTCCTTGCTTTCAGTTTATATTGTCTATATCTGGTTAACTCCCCGGTGTTCTTTATAAGCATGGGGAACCTAGAGATGTATACACTCTGTCCCCCTGCTAAATTTGCAGCTGTCTCTCTTGGCACTGTCGAGCCTCCAGACTCCATGTTTACATTTTCAATCCCTACCGGTCTAACTATAGATGGCATATGCACTCGAATTTGTTTAAGTTCACCCACAATGATCGGAAGCTGATCTTTTTGAGATTTCAATACATCATTATTCGTCATGGATACTTCCAGCAGTCCTTGCAGTGTCTTTTGTAAAATCACCATTACAACCAGCATGGCTGATAATGAAGTTTCTGATGTCTCTAGGTTGGGGATAGAGTTATGTACTGAGCTTGATGTTTCCTCATTTGCTATTTTTAGGTATAGCTCTATGCTCTTAGTCCGCTCCCCCTGCTCGATCTCATTGCCCCCAGCCCTGTGTTGCAGTGTTCTATTGTTCTAGCCTTCTCCTTCTGTTGATGTGAATTTCCACTGGCCCTGGGGGTAAACTGTCACGGTGATGAAGATAACCTTGTATCAAAAGAAAATACGGTTTGATTTGGTAGTTTTTGGTTGCTTAGGTTGGGTATGCTTAGGTTCAGTGGATTCGGGATATCGGACAGGCATTAATTTGTTGCCATGTGTCACTTGCACCAGGGTTCGTCAGTATATCTTTCCTTTTAAAATGTCTGCCCACGAAGTCCTTGATGGATTTAGTGACTGACGCGCCTCCCTTGTCATCATGCTGCTGCCGTTCATGGAGTATCCTGCTGGAGGTCTGGCTCGTTAAATTTTTCGCCTTTTTCTCGGCACTGCCTCATGTAAGAGACCATTGGGGCATATTATCAAGGGCTTTATCGCCGCTTTAGCGGCACTCTTGCCGCTAAAGCGGCGATATTTTTATCGCCCTATCAGCAAGCTGTCGCTAACAGGCGTTAGCGACAGCTTTCAGGCGATAGCGGCCGGTTTTCCCATCGCCTTGCATGCCAGCGATAATTATCGCTAATGACATGCAAGGTAGGCGTTCCCAACTAAAAGCGACTGAAAACAGTCGCTAACACTACTTCCCCCTATTAGCAAGGCAGGCGAAGCGATAAAATAAATCGCGCTAAGCGCGTTTATCGCTAGAAATTAACACCTGCTAATGGACATGACTTACCTGTTTGTAGTATAGGAGGTGGATTGTAAGGCTAAATCCACCATAGCGTTAATGCAAGAATATCGCTGGATTTCCAGCGATATTCTCGCATTGCACTTATCGCTGGAAATTTTATCGCAATGGAGATAAACCTTGCTAATAGGGTGTTATCTCAGCGATTATTTCCAGCGATAGGCGGCGTTAAAAAAATACGCGCTAAGCGCGGTTAGCGATAAATATCGCAACTCCTTGCTAATATGCCCCCATTACTTTTTGAGGCATCCGTTAATGGGCCTTGTCATCTCCGATTTTTGCCTCTACCAGGTGCCATCCCCACTGATGTACTACACTTTTCTCCTGCAGACATTCCTGAGTGCTTTTCAATACTTTGCTTTGCTTAGTAAAACACTTAATAAAACACTTTCACTTACCTCTGCTGTGCCTGTGTGTTATTTTCCCCTCCTATCGCCGCCACCACCCGGAATTCCAATTATCCTGTTCTCTCAGCCTTCTTGCCAAATAATTTTGACCAAAATGGTAGTAAATCCAGTCCTTAGAGGCCTTCTGCAGCCGTACGAACAGCTGCATGTCCACTCTTCGCGCCCCCCCCTCGGGGGGCTGACACAGCTCCTGCGCTGCCCTGCAAAGCAACAGTATTTTGATAGATTAACAAATTAAATTGATAATTGCCAGCCACCTTCCTTGGCATTCTCCTCCCGCTCCAATTCATATGGAGCGGTGCAGTACGGTGCTGCGTGGTGATGAGCAGGCGGGCGGACACGAGCATGACAGGAAACACACGAACGCGCTCGTCGTTATGCGTAACATCAGGCCACAGAGTAGGGACATTGATGCAGTCTCCAGATATAACCATTTTAGATACACCATAGACATACTTTGGGGCAGATTTACAAGCCCCTTGCGCCACTTTTGCGTCACTTTTCCCATGTTAAAAATGACGCAAAAGTGGCGCAAGGGCCTTGTAAATAACCCCCATAATTTGTCTATGTCCAGTCCTACGAGGTGCGTGGAAAAAATACTTAAAGTCAATATTTAAAGCAGAAAGTATAAGAACAATATCAGAGGCAGTATTATTTTGCTTTAAAGGTGGTACTGTAAAAGTGGAGGGTAACCTTGTGAAATTCATGAGGCAGGGCATCAAGCTCTGGAAGGAATATACCTAACTTTTATTTATTTTAATGAGCGTCGATTTTTTTATGAATTTCGATTCTGTGATGTGTTTTATGTAAAATAATTATTGTATATAGTTTATGTAAACTTTAAACAATAAAGTATACTAATATTACTACTGCCACGACATCATGTTTCCTCTCCAACGCAATAAAAGTAATGCATCCGTATAGCATGATATAGATTTTATGAATTTCCTTTTATTTATTTTTTTACAAACGTGTTTCTATTACATGCAGCAGCTTACTGTGTTAGCAGCTGACTGTGTTAGCAGCTTGTTGTGTTAGCAAGAACTGCTAACACAACATTCCTTTCGCTGGAATTCTACCGAAGGCTGACACAAAAAATTATTCGCAAAAAGTCCGAAATCGACCGACTGGCATTTAAAGCTGCAGAAAGGCTTATTTTTTCTGCAATCGTTTCTCGAAACCTCCAACACGGTTATATTAAACTGTAGTTTATTATCGAGAAGAAATAGCTTGTGTTCTGTTGCCCTCTTCTGGCAACTGTTTGTACTGCTCGTTGGCACAGCATCTTCTTGGGAAGCAATGCAATCCCACCTAACACGTTTACAGTCCGTTCTGTGTCTGGGAAATTAAGCAATTAAAAACATCTATGTTCTATTGGCCTTCCATTTGGTTTAGCATAGACATTTTAGGACCATGTGGTTTTAGATGCTCCGATGAGCATCATTCAGTTATAATTGCCAGTTTAGCCCATCTCATAACGACATCTGCCAGTTCTGGGTTTGTAGTCCACATCACTTTGGTGTCTGGGCCTTGCCATTTCGCTTTTTCCGATTGTGAGGTAATTAAGAGAAGCTTGAAGTGGCCATCGCTCGTTGACGGTTTACAACAATGGGGCATATTCTCAAGGACTCATCGCCGAGTTAGCGGCACTTTATCGCAGCCAAAGTGGCGATAGATTAATCTCCCTATTCACAAGCTGGTGCTAACAGCCGATATCGCCAGTTTTCCTGCGATAGCAGCCGCAAAAAACATTGCCACGGATGACACCGGCAACTAACGCTAATGAAATGCAGCGTAGGCGTTCCCGTGCAAAAAGCCGCGAAAACACCACTTCGCAACATTCTCAACGACCAGCCAGTTCGGCGATAAGATCACAAAACATGCGATAAGGCGCGTTAGCAGCAGGGAATTAACGCCTGCTCTTTCCTGGTATTAAGTCGGACGATAACCTGCACCAGAAATGGGAGCCCAGCCCACAGCCACACCAGAAGAACAACAGATGCCATGGAGCCACTGATCACGCAGCCGGACACCCAAGAGGGCCCCCCCCCCCACGGGCCCTACCCCGGACAAAGATATTTTACATCAACTTTACGAAATCATGAACAAAACAATTCGCCTGATGTCGCACAAGTACAACAATCAACATTCATGAGTGGTCAGAAAAAGGAGAATCATACATTCATCTTTGAATTTCAACACAAATTATTTTATTCAAATGTAACTCAAAAAAACTATTCGGAAGAGTCATGGCGTGTCTTCACTGGACAATCTGTAAGGCACAGCCTGCAAGACAAAATACAAGAGAAGAAGGTGTGTCATGCGCACATCAAAGGACAGAGAGAGAGAGAGAGAAAGAAAGGGAAAGAGAGAGAGAGTGAAAGGAAGAGAGAGAGAGTGAAAGGAAGAGAGGGAGAAGGAGATAGAGAGTAACGGAGAAAGAGAGAGAGACAGTCAAAGGAAGAGAGGGAGAAGGAGAGAGAGAGTAACAGAGGAAGAGAGAGAGACAGTCAAAGGAAGAGAGGGAGAAGGAGAGAGAGAGTAACAGAGGAAGAGAGAGAGACAGTCAAAGGAAGAGAGGGAGAAGGAGAGAGAGAGTAACAGAGGAAGAGAGAGAGACAGTCAAAGGAAGAGAGCGAGAGGGAGAGGGAGAGAGAGTGCTGACACTCCGGACCCAGGCCACACTGCTCACCTGCTGCCACCGGTGTGTCTCCAACCACGTGCCGGTATACACCGCAGTCCACCAGGTCCCTTATCTGAAACAGAGTCCAGATTCATGAATGGCAGAGTACAAATCATTGCACACGCCATCATCGCTTGGCCGCCCCTGCGCACACAGGCTGCTGCACCCCTGCCCCTCCCGCCGCCCAGTGGTGTTTGCCCGCCCCTGCGCACCCAGGCCTCACTGCTCACCTTCCGCCACCAGCGTGTCTCCAAGAGGGCCCACCACGTGCCGGTGCAAGCTCCAAGCCCGGGGTCCGCGACCTTGGCAGCCTCCACATCATGCAGCCCCACCCCGCGGGCCACTAGGTCACACACGTGATTCTGGGTCTTGATTTCGCAATGGCAGAGATCATAGTGCACACGGCATCATCGCAGGCTGCACACCCGCTCAGCCCTATAGTTGCCACCTACTCTGTGAACCGCGAGGCAACGCCACATGGCGGTAGGCCCGCGCTGCCCGCTGGCTCAGGCCTACACTGCGGTCCAGCAGGGCTCACACAAATCCTTACCAGTCCGGACCGCCAGGACGGCGCATCATCGCAGGCTGCACACCCGCTCAGCACCTAAGGTGCCCCTACCTCAGTGCACCGAAAGTCACCGTCCCGTGGCGGTAGGCCCGTGCCAGCCGCAGTGTTTCCGGTGCCACCAACTCTGTGCAACGTAAGTCATGGACCCTTTCTGATTGAGTCTCGTGATATGCCAGGCGGACGCAGCCATGTCACCTCCGGCAGTGGGGAAGAACTGGGACACGTAGCGTCGTCGTCCCCCCCTTTATACGTAAGCCGAGTGGGTAGGCTCGGCATACGCCAGGCCAGCGTAGGGGTGTGAACAATTATCCCTGGGCTCTGGGCATGGTTCATTTCTGGGCTGGACAGGAAACCAACTGATGCGTGTGTCTCTGTTGCAGTGTCTGCGCCACACGGCCCGCAATCGACAATGTTGCAATGTTGCATGCACCCGGAGGGCGGCCGCGCACGAAGGGATTGTACAAGGGGCGCAAGGCCGCTCAGGCTCTTGGCTCATGCATGCCAACTGTTGTGTGTGTATCGCTATTGGTGCACCATAAGCCTAAGTCCTAGCCTCAATTGCAGCGTGAAAGCCACATCACAATTCCAGAATGCAAGCAGTAGTCAGACTAACATTAGGGATGAAAGCTCCTTTGTCTCAATACATGAGGCGGAAGGACACCTGCACCTCCGACCTTGGTCTTGCATGCGGCAGGCACCCCCTGAGAGAGATACCATAGCAGATGATGACGACTCCCACACTACGCACAGCGCTAATGAAAGACCAACGTATCCACACCCCACACACAGAAGTCCTTGCTCGAGGTACTCTTGCATGGAATGCCCTTGACACTTACGTACACAACAACCCATACGTCCAAACGTTGCACACACATACGGCTCATTGCTCCGAGCTGTGGCATTTCATCCACATAACTGCCACAGGTCAGAAGAGTGCCGGTTCTACGAGAGCCACCAACGCAATGGCAGAACATCCCGGGCACATGCGCAACCCCTGTCATGTGGAACTGTACCATGCATTTATGCTGCATTTGTTGGGGGCACTGCCACTGGCAGTGTTGCGCATCAGTTACCATCTGAGCTTCCGTCTTGCGTACGTCACCTGCGTCCAGCCCTGGTTCCACTGTCGATCATGCATATTCGAGTGGCCCATGGATGTCTGCCTATCCAACACAACGGTAGCTGAACTGGATTATGACTTGTGTGTGCGCCCCTGTTGACCCACGACCAGGAGTGTACCTGTGATACCCGTTCATGGGATGCCTTGATATTTGGCGTATGTGCTGGCAGTTGGGCATGGGAGATTGCACAAGTCCTCGTGTGCAGTGACCACATCGAAGCGCTCCCCTATTGGGCTGTGTTGCGGATTGGTGAAACTGCGTGGACGGAGCACATCTGTCTGGACCAGTTAATGGATTGGCTTGCCCTCGTGTTCGTTGAAGCCGACAACGACGTACTCTTGAAACTGATTGGCCAGGAAGCTGCGCTCGCATTCATGGACGAGTAACTACGTTCCTGCAGCCACAACTGTTTGTAACCCAGAGCACAGGTCCCAACACCTTGTTGCATCTTGGAGAAATGGTCACATATCCCACCACAACAGTGGACATGGCTGCAATCGCCCAGACCCAGAATGCATGTGCGTGCACCTACGCGTGTTGACACACACCTGTGCAAGGTGAGGCAGTCCCATGGGCGGAGCTGCACAGCGTCGCTTAGCAAGGTACCTAAATCTGACATACTGCTGGAGGGAGAGTACACACATGGCAATGTAGTACTACATGTGACCTTGTTGGACCCTTTCACCTGCTCACTGTCAGCAGAGCAGACAGGCTGCACAGTCCGGTGGTACAGCACTATGCAGATCCCATGGGCTGTGAGTCGTGTCCCCTGACATGGGGCAATGAGCATACGCCAAACATCACATGACTCGTCCAGCAAGGCAAGGTGGGCTGAGACCGTTGCCATCCGTAATGATTGGTGTTCAATTTTTGCCTCCCCATTTCTTGCACCTCTACATATTCCCATTCTGCCTGTTAGTGTCTGAAGCATTGGTCTGCATGTTGTGACCCTTGTCTTGCCCGTACTGACACGCACATGCTAATAAAGTCTACGCCACTTCACTAGTGTTGAACTGTGATGAGTGCGGATTAGAATGACAAATCGTGTGCCTCAATGAGCATTGTCCGTACACAGGGAGGGATTGACTGACACATTTCACTTAGGGGTGAGTCCCTATTGCCAGCTCTACCTCTGTGAGCCAGACATTGTGATTGGGATAGTTGCTGGTAGACCTGTGCTCTTACGTGTCTTTAGCAATGTGACTATGGTGTCCAACTTCTTGCCATGTGGATCAATGTGATCCATCAAAACAGGCTGTGTCCACACAGTTGAGTGTGAGTAGGTATGCGAAGAGATATCCTGTTGTCACATGTGATGGGGACACTACTTTAGGCCTGCTAACGGATTAGACATTTTTACACACAGCCCCACTTAATACATGGACGTGGGGCTATGTTGGGGGGTTGCGAGATTGTTGTTCATGAGCAATGAGGCCACAGCTAGTTCACGCCTTCACAGCCATCTAATTGGCCATGTGGGTCAGGGTCAAACATGTGCATTGATGTAATTTCCCAGGGTGTACCTTTTTGTGAAATCATTGTCCCTACATTCATCCATACTTTTATACTTGATTGGACACAGACATGACACACCTGTGTGATTTGGAATGTTTTATTCACATTCTGTGGAGTGTCGGAGCTGGAGCAGTACATGGCCATGCAAAGCCTACATTACATGGTTGCCCAGTGGAGGGCCAACCAGAGTCCTTTGGGGAATGACAATTTAATCGGAAGAGGAAGAGTTCAGTCCGCAGCCTGATTGCTGTGTCATTGGTAACCAGAGCAGATATGGCAGTCCATGTCGGGGTCCAGGTGAATGTCGCAGAGTGTTTCGGGGGACAGTGGAAGGTGTTGTTCCCGGGCATGATGCAGAGGGCTGAACCAAGCAGGAACCGGCCATGTGGCGGGGATGTATGCTACAACCTCCTTTCTCACACAGAGTTATTGCCATCCACATCTTAGTCCTCTGATATTTCTTCTGTGTCAGGTGTGTCAGGTGTGTGTGGTGGTGTTATGGCTGCCTCACTGTGTGCCACTGACACATCAGGGGGCGGAGGTGGTATGGCTGCATCACTGTGTGCCACTGACACATCATGGGGCGGAGATGTGTGTGTCGCAGTTCCTGCAGCAGTCATCTGGGACAGGCTCTGTGGCAGCATTGGCAAGATGAGGTTCTGCAGGGCATGGAAGATCCCAGCTACATCTCGCTGGTGTACAGCCGTGGCAGCCACCCTTCCAGCCTGCATCCACTCCATGTCCTTCATTGTCCTCCGCATCGGTGCCATCTCTGTGCTGTCATCGCTGGAGCCTGCCTGACTGGACAGTTCTTGTATCCGAGTAATGGCTCCAGCGAGGTCAGCCAAGGATTGTTGTAGAGCATGGAACGGACTATGGGTGTCCATTAGGGACTGTGAGTGGTCCCTGATGGGACTCACACACCCACGTATGGCATAAAGTTTGGCTGCCATGAGGTCGAAACCCACCCGCACCGGTTCAGCCAGCCCCCTCTGGCAGTGTAACACACGGCGTTGGAATGCCATGTATCTTTCCGTGAGGTGCTGGGAGCCAGCCGTGGTGGTGGGTGCTTCCTGCTGTGTGGGCTGTGCAGGGGGTGGGGTCACCTCGATGCAGCTGGGCTGCCCTGCTCCTGGAGGTGGGGTGCAGAGGCTGTCCACGAGCCGTTGGAGGGTGTCGGAGCAGATGGCCAGGGGGTCCTCATCATCATCACTGAAGAGATGTCTGGTCTGCTCTGCAGGAGGTGTTGATTGTCCCTCTGCAATGTAAAGGGGAGATGCAGGTTAACAGTGTGTTCCATGTATGTTGACGCATTGTACATGTTTGCATACAGACTGCATGACAATGTACATTGTGACTGTTTTGGATGAGCTGGCTTTGTGATGGGAGACAGTGGACATTTCGACTACAAGACGGATGTGAGGTTGTACTCGTACATTATCATCTCACAGTTTCCTGCTATGCCAGATGTGATTGGCCAGTTTCTACGCACAAGCGGCACCAGTTGTGTCCTCTGTTCTGTAGTGAAAGTGTTGCACTTTGTACCACATTGTCATCAATGTTGATGTGCTGTGATTGCTATGTGTGTGTGCTGCATTGTGGGAGAGTCGCCCCTGCAGCTCTGCTTTAGTGGCCCCTTATCCCTTTGAGGCGGTGTGCCTCTGACTTGTGTGCTTTTAAGGTGCTGAGATGTGGGCGACTTGGGTCATTTGTGCTCTTGGACGGTTTTTGTACTCTTGTGCATTGCTTGTCTGCAGATGTGTTGTTGACGTCAGGGGTTGTATGTGCACGTGGATGTGTCAGAGTGTGACCTGCTCCTTTGAGGATATGATCCACACTGGGCCACCTCAGTGTCGTGTTGTGCACCATGTCATGTATCTTGACTGCAGCCATGCTATTGGTCATGCAGTGTCACTTGCATTGTCGGTGTGGCTCACAGAGCCGCTGCTTTGCTGGATTCAGCACATGTGCATGGGTAGGTTGTGAGATTCGTGATAGGGAGGGGGCCCCTTTGTGCACATAGTAGACGGGGGCCTACTTGGTGTTTCTATGTGTGCTGAAGTGTGCCAAGGGTATCAGGGACATGTTCCACAATCATTGTGGGTGTACAGTGTGCTACACATAATTGTGCATGTGTGCCATTGTGCCCATCTCCCCCCGTCTCCCCAGTCCCTGGTAGTTACTCACCCTGTTGCTGTTGGGTCAGGTCATATTGAGCTGTGTCCGGACCCCCAACTCCTTGCACCGTCTCCACACTGATGACTGTGGCCACCATTGCCTCCAGCTCATCCAGCTCCTCCTGTGGCGCAGGACTCCCACCTCCAGTCGCCGTTGCTGCCTTCCGGTTGGCAGCGAGTTTCTGCTTGGTTTGGCTATTCACATCATGCCAGCGCCTCTTGACCTCCTCCATTGACCTCATCAACACTCCGACTCCTCTTCTCCTTGCCCTTCCCCGACCCCGGGGTTCCTTGCTGGTTGTCTGTGGGGCTTGTGGGGTTTGCGTTGTCCTCTGAACTCGGTCCGGGTGCATTCATGGATCTACGCAGTTTTAATTGTTTTGTTTGTGTTTTTCGGTGCTTTTATAGTGCATTTTCCCGCATGACGCGTGGGAATTGCAGGCCTGTCGCTGGTTATCGCTGATTTTTGTTTCGCGATTTGGGGCATCGCACCTTTTTTCGCGTTCGTGTTTCGCATTGTTTCGGCGTCGCGTTCATTTTAACGCGGTCATTTGGCACGTTATCGTGAGATTATCGCATGGTGCCGCCGGGTTCAGAATGCAACGTTGACACGGTGTTATTTTCCCGCGATAGACTGCGATGTGCAAAGTTGCGTTAAGCTAATTTTGCGATGATTATCACACGTTCTTGAGAATATCCCCCAATATTTGTTAGTAAATGTTGTTGGTCTTGGGCGTCAGCTTATAAATTATCATTTTTTGAGATGTAGTCGCCATTCACCAAAGGCCTCTACACCCCAGGTTTAAGCAGTTTGGTTCATGAGTAAATAGAGGTGGACATGGACGTCATTTAAGGTTTGTCAGGGGTCACAGCTGCGCCTGTGGCTTACTTTTCACGGTCCCTGGCACTGCCTTTGCGACGCCTTGCTTCAGAGGTGGCAAAACCAGTCCCTAGAGCAGAAAGTAAACAGTGGCCTGATGAGCACTGTTTGCTTTCTGTGCTGTAACTGAGATCCAGTTCCATAAAATATGCAAATTCTACAGAGTAATTAAAGTGTGCTCTTTCGAATAAACCACAGGAAAACAAAATCACACACGGTTAAACAATTTTTTATTTTTTTATGATTATGAATACATGAAAAATTATCTGAAACAAAAATCCAACTTTGTAGCTCGCAAGAGTGACAGTGCCTTTCACACAGGGTCGGTCTGGACACTGGGCATTTCGGTGAGCTGGCAGTGTGGGGGCCGGTTTCCCCGCTGTGGGGGCCAGTTTTGTTGCTGGGGATCTGCCGGAACATCTAAATAAACAATGCAAAACAAATGTTTGTAAAGAGTACTTTAAAACCATTTGTTTTTTGCATTGTTTATTTAGAAATACCCGGTAGCCAGTCCGGCCCTGCTTTCTCATGGTCATAAATCAAAATGTTCTAACACTGAAAAGCAGCACTGTACGCTAATAACTTAGAGCATTTATAACATGACCATTTGTTTTAGAAATAATTGTGGTTTCTATTGTCATTATATCCCTCTCATCGAGCAACAAGAAAAGCATAATGTTTCTCAACATCCTATTTAAAATACAGGTGGTATCAAAAATGACCTTTATTTGTGTTATTAACTAGTATGTTAGTAAAATAATTGAACACTTATTGTCACAACCCCGTTCAGGGGGCCACGGGGCAATCAGGGGTTACTGGGCCCAACCGTGGGTGTTGACGCCTTTTACTCCTGATGTCCTGGGGCCCGACCTGCTATGGATCCTGAGCAACTGGGCCAAGTACCCCTTCAGCAAGTAGTAGCTTGGGTCGAGCAGTGCAAGGCTTCTCGGGGGAGGTAGACACAGAGAGGTGAACACAGGCTCATAACTCAAAATATGCGCAGCTGCAAAAATAAATGATTGTCCAGTCAAACACTTGCCTTTGTGATAAAAGAAGTATTTATTTACGGATACAAAATGAAATACAACATTCATAAACAGTACACGCAGCCCCCTGAGGTCAAGGCTCTAGTGTTTCATAGGCAGATCCCTGAGTCCAGCTCTTTTCCAGTTAGTGATAATGGTTATTAACTACTCCTTATAGGTAACATTCAGGTTAAGCCCCACTAGTAGTCCGAATCTCAGGAATCCAACTCCTACTCTGTATTAAAGTCAAAAGTTGTCAAGTGCTGAAATACTATCTGATAAGCAAGTTTCCCCTGGGCCAACTAGCCCAAAATCATTCTTACCCACACGAGCAGGATTGGGGCGACCGGAGTCCCGGAGCATGCTCCCCCCCCCCCTCCTCCATGGGCCCTTGAGCTGCAGCAGCTGTCTCCGGTAAATCTTTCACACGAAGTCCAGGCTGGCTGCCATCAGCTGTCCTCCAGTTCCTCACATTTGGTCCTGCTGAGGCAACAGCTGGGGGGTTCTCAATGCTCCTCCAAGCTGGGTATGTTCTTCCCATAGGTAGTGGGTGGGGGCTTGAAGATCCAGCACTGGTCGTCAGTCACAGCTTCAGCCCACTAGGGTCACAATCTCTCCTCCGATGACGATCTAGTCCATGTCTCACTTCTTGCTTGGTCTGGTGGCCCCCTCTGGCATACATGGTCACTATCCCGCTGCTGCACATGGGCTCTGGCCGATCGGCACAGCGGCTCTCTACGGGCAGCCCCACCTGGCATATGGGGTCACTGATTTATCACCACACATAGGCTACAGCCTGCTTGACACGGCAATACTCTTCTTGGCCTTCCCACCTAGAATACAGGGTTGCCGGCTTATCAGTGCACATCAGCTATGGCCTGCTTGCCACAAAAGTACTCTTCATGGTAGCCCCACCTGGCATACAGGGTAGCTGACTTAACCAGCACATGGGTGATGACCCATTAGGTGTAGCAACGATCACAGCTCACTTCACAGCGTCCCTCCTGCAGCATACAATGGTCCCCAACTTCCCCTGCTCATGGGCAATGAAACAGCCATCTCCTCACACTTTGCTACAGGAATACACTCACCAGGATTCCCCTCTGGACCTCGTTCTTCTCTTCCTCACGCTGGTCTTGGATAGCAGACAGGAGCCGGTGCTCCAATCTCCAGGGCAGGTGGTCTTGGATTCTCTGGGAGATGGCCCCTCAGGTTGGTGGGAGAATAGCAGCCTTGGCCCTCAGTCCTGGTCACAGGCAGAAGTCTAGCAGAGCCTGACTGACTGCTTGACAGTTGACCATTTTGAGATCTCAAGCTCCCCCTTCTTATAATCCATTTCTAGACTACAAATGTGATTTAGAGTCTGAGTCTTTGAAGTTTATATTAGGGGTCCGCTTCCTTTTGAAGTGCCTACTTCTCTGTTCTCTCTTCCTCCTGAAAGCAGTCTGTCACAGCAGGAGCGACTCCAAATCTGTTAGTCCCACAACACAGACCACAGGAGTGACTTGAGGGTCACAGATTGATGTCAGAAACAGTGATATGTGTATCAAAAGGTTACCCCAGGGCCTCAGCCTTACTCTTTATGATTCTTGTATCAGCCCCATCTCCTTCCTGAGATGTGCCTAGACCCCTTCCTTGTGACCTCTCTCTGAATCAAAGGGCACCCTTAGAAGGGTACTGGAGAGCCTGGCAGGTATCAAGGACCTGTTCACTTCTATTGATTACTACACGGGATGCTGCCACCACAGGGCTTGTGCTCCTTAACTCCTAATAAAGGTAATAGCCTTTCACCACTAAGAGGGTAGGGCTTTGGGCGCCCCTCCCGGTCCAACAAGACCACAACCTGTGAGACAGGCCTATGTCATGGTGCATAGTCATGATCTATGTTTGCCTTTGACATCAGTACAGTTGGGCCACTTAGGGCAGGCATGCACGTCCATCACCATGCGAGGGACTTTTCCGTTCCAACACTTATTATGGTGATTTTAACATCAGGGTCAAAGGACATGTGACATCACTTCTTATGACATCAATGGATGAGTGCTGCTACTTTTGCTACCCCAGGCATAAAGGTGAATCAACAACCATGTAGGTGGACATGCTAAGGGGGAAGGAAGCTTTCGCACCACAGCCTCTTCAATCCTCTTTAAATCAGGAGTCAACAGATATGTTACCAACTTTCCCCCAGCCCTACCGACCTCTTTAGCAATACACTTCTGACCTAAAATTCTCCAGATTTCACAATGATGTCTACCTCGGCATATAAATCAGGAAATGCACTTGGTTTCCTTTTATTGGCTGGGCAATAAATGTGTCTGATCCTATCTGATGCATTTGTGCAGTCATTAATTAATGAATGTAACATTAATTCAGCCACTCATTGCCCCTTAAACGCGGAGAAAAATATAATAGTTGTGAATAAGTCCTGAAAATCAAAAAAAGGAATCTCGACTTACAAAACACATGCTGAATGTTGCTGCTGTTCTTTCAGACAGGCAAGCAGTTAAAGACACTCTGATAGGCCTGGGCACTCTGACTGGTTACAAGGAGCCACACAAGAATCTGACTGAGTGAACCCAAGTGAACTACACCCAAATGAGAGAAGATTAAGAAACATTCGACGCTGTCGAAGTCTGACTAAGGCCCTGCAAACATTACCGTCCCATTGTATGAGCTCGAAACGCACAAACTTTCTTTTTCAGAGAAGAAGGCCTAATCCTCAATGGAATGTTTTCAATTTACAGTGTAACTACACAGAACACTGGGAAACTAGTGCACCTCTAGGTATGCCTCCTTCAGACGGCCATTGCAGTCAGTCACCAGTGGGATGGCCGTGAAATCATCTGTACATCTAATACATCGCTCCCAGGGCGCTTATTCTGCAAGTAAAGGGGATAATTGAACATTATTTTTCCGCATCTGCACAAAATCAACTTCTGATTTCAAATGTGTGACGGGCGTGTGGCAAGGTTATATTTCAATATTCTTTACTGAAACAAAAATGAAGGCCTGATAGTGGGAAGCTTCAAATCGTTACACCTAAAGCCACCACTGGTGGTCCAGAACGAAGACTCACAATTCAACACCTAAATTACTATTTCTTTTCGCTATACCCAAACCTCAGAAGGAATGGCAAATCATGCTTAACTAAGTTGAGTGGGTGGAATACAAGACACAACTGAACCAGGCCTGGTTTCCCACCCCGTTGCGTAGCCTGTCATGGTAAATTGCACTCAAGCAATAGTTCACAAAAGGCACGTGTTCCTGATACCACCAACATCTGCAGCCTTCAGAAGACTTCTTCACAGTTCAAGAAAGGTTTCAGCTACCTTAGGGTCAGCATTGTGAGCTTACCAGTGTTTAACCGGTTTTTACACCTGCATCACTTGTCTCCTTCTTCCTTCATACTGACATCCGGGAACATGAGGATTCTCGAAGGTTCTATTTCAAAGATGGCACCCTCTTCATCACTGCTTGACACCACTCTGAGCCATGCAACACTGATAACGCCGATTCTTATCTAATTATCTATAAGAACCTTCTGGCCGCCAAGATCTTTTTACCTGTTGAATAGTGTAAAGGAGAGAATCTCATCAGGTTAGATATCAGCATTCATTTTGTCTGAAAGGACCACTGACTCCGAATTCAAGTTTGAGAATTTATTATCGCCAAAAATAACTGAACGTGCAAGCACCTCAACACGAGGTTAAAGAAATAGATGGGCACTAATACAAATAATAATCTACGCAGAAATCTCATCCGACTCAGGATAAGGAGAATAGAAAGTTCTAGCAGGATCAACCAGACTATGATTGCTCCTATTTCTAAGTTACTCTTCATTGGCCTAAGCAAGCTTAAAATCAATTGCTGTCCCTACACTAACGCTAAGTGACATCCCTGCATAACGATTTTCCCAGGCAAGAAAGAATAAAAGGTGTCAGCTGTGAAGACTTCCTAAGAAGTGCAATCACCATATACCTAAGCTCAGCTCTGTCCTTCTCTCAGGTCTCCCCTACCGCTTCTCTGGCCTCCTCCCTCAGGGCACTAACCCTAATACAAAACCATACTACAAAGGTACACGCCTTGTTTACGCCCTCTTGGCCAGGTCTTCTTTCTTGTGCTTTTCCATTGAAACGGTGACTTCATCCTGGACGGTTGCGTTGACCTTGAGTCCCAGGCACCTTCTCCGCCGAAAGTATCATCCCTACATTCCTTTTCACTCCCCGTACCATGCCTCCCCTCTCTCTAGCTTTCGAAAACAAAGAGTTAGTCTTACTAACGAGACATGTGTCCTTGCACCTGCAACAAAAGATACTTTCAACAGAAACCTTCTACTGTGCAAATTAAATCTACCGTTTGTGCCCAGAGAGCCTTACCAAGAGAATCTTTTTACTGCCTACAAAAATAAGCTAACATAAGAATTAACCAGGCCTTCCCTAAGCATATATGTAGTCAGGCCTTTACATATAACTTTTAAACACACATCTTATGTTTCCCTATAAGCATTTTCATTACCCTTCATATGCAAACAATGAATTACATGTGCAACTTTAATATGGTGCACTTTTAAACTACTGCAATTACCTTACATCCACGAACTAATTTCTCTATGCATTATGTTCACACAATTTAATAAGCATTACATTACATCAATATCCTAACACCATTATGCTACTGGGTTCACTTTGTCTCAGCGAACTATTCATTCTTTACTAAACATACATGAGTATACAATGGATATAAACAAATATATGTCTGAATACATGTGGGTGCGGCCTATCAGTGATTATGATGCACCCCTACAATTCACAAGAACATTTCGCTCTATCAGTTCCCCCTTTGATGACTCCTGTCATCACATCTCATTCTACTCCCTCGGAGAAGGAACCGACCTAAACAGAACTTGTTCCTATCTTCCCAGATCTGAAGTTCTCCATGCTCTTGAGCCTTTTATACTGATTGTCCTGCAATCTTGCCAATCTCATGTCATTTTCCCTCAAAGCTCGCTTGACTCTGCCTGCTCGATACCACTTGTAGGCCTTGATCACAATCCACAAGCCAGCCACACAAACCACCAAAATAAGGAGTGGTCTCAGGAAGTACCCAAGGAATCCCTTTCCTAGGTTCGCAAACCAACCTCCCACTTGACCAAAACCCTTTCCGACCTTTTCCCAGGCCCCTACTTCGGTCAAATCCGCTATCTTTGTGTGGATCATAGTGATGTTACTTATATATTTCTCCAGATCCTTGCTACGGTCTGGTATATAAGTGCAGCACTCTTGAACCTTCAGCATTTTACAGACTCCGCCCTCTTTTGCCAATAGGACATCCAAAGCAAGGCGATTCTGCAAAACCATTCCCCTTATCGACAACATCTCTCCTTCCACCAACACCAACGACTTTGCTGTGTTCATCGAAAATTCATCCACCACAGTCGCTAACCTCCGGATCTTCACATCATTCAAGACTACTCCTAGACTAGGTATCATAGCTCCAAAGATATCCCCCACAACGATTCCTGCACTTGCAGCTCTTCTCGTTCTTGAATGCTCTCCACCCTCCAGAAGATTTAAGTCTTCTGTATGGTAAATCTTTGGAAATATTATTGACAAATAACATGTTCCATACCAATTTGCAGGCAACCTCACATAAGCATTCTTCCCACATACGTAATACACCGTAGGTATCACTTGTACAGGACCTTGGAGAAAATCTTTTGCCACATCTGCCATGGTGAAAACATGATCACAAGTACTCTGTCCCACTGGAACCTTTTCGTAGTAAGTCTGATAACGCCTTATACACAACTTACCCCTCTGCTCCTTATCTAACGCTATAGGACCATAGCTTCCCCTGGTCTTATGCAACCGTTCTTCCTCCGTCCAATCTGTCCTGTGATGCCCTAAATCTCGGGATTCAGTCAGCTTTCTATACCTATCTTCAACCTGATCTACAAACTTTCTCTCTACATCCGACATCAAGCATGTCAGATTGTGTCTGTGTGCGAATGCTGTATCCAATTCCAAACTCGGTATGAAGTACTTCCTCAGTCTGTCCTCAGTCTTATAATAGTCATACTTATTCAAATGCTTGTAAGCTGGGACTTCAGGAAGCACTGCGTCGAAATTGGAAAAGAAATACTCGAACTGATCTCTCTCATAAAACAAACTAAGCAAAAGACTACATGAAATACCATAAGTCAGTGGAAGATGATGATACCTAATGCCCTCATCCACTGAAGTAGGCAACTGCATACACACATAACAATCTTTCGCATCCATCACGTCAACATACTCATACAACAACTTAGCATACGCATTAAGCTTAAAATCACCCTTAGACAAATCTACATGTAATCTACGACTTTCTTCTAATATCATAGCTCTATCAGCTGCCCTGTCTACCCCCTTCTGACTAGGTGTGATAGGTGTGGGTGTCCCTGTCACTGCCTCTACTTCTGGCTCATGCGAACCAGTATATGAGACTACAACTACTATGATTATTGAAATTATCACACTACTTATAAGAATGCCTATAATCCACTTTGCTCTACGATTGGGATCTCCCGGCTCCATGATTTCGAAAGTTCTCAAAAAGTCTTGGTTATCGCAAAGAACTCAGAAAAGTCTCTGTCCTTTATTTATGACTTGCTTAACCAGCTCGAACAACCATGAAATCTCCGGGCTTTCCCTTTCCGACCACAACTTATTTACACAGTCCAGAAAAAGACTTCCCTAGTTTTCGTTCCTCTTCTTGTGGAAAGTCCCTAAGTTTATTCTTCTTCCACTCGGACCTAGGTTATCTTCTTCTTTTAGACTTTTATTTACAGTTCTTTACTGATCCATAATGAGATCCTCATTGAGCACGACCAGAACGTGATACAAAAGTTCAAGACGCAAAACCAGCACTTCGTGTGAAAACGGCTCAGCTCCGAAAGGCGGGAATTCGACCCGATGCAAAAGCAAGTTTCGGACTTCACTCAGAAGTGGGGGATTCGGAATCGTGAGTGTCAGTGTTCCGTCTATCTCGAACCCTGGCATCCGCAGCACCACCTTCACCACCAGTTTCGGGCTCCGACTGAACACTTCCACTGACCTCAGTCTCCCTGTATTCACCACCCCCTGCATCAAACACAGTGTAAGTCCACTCAGGGGTAGAGTATCTGCGACAAGGCACTCTTGTTCTCTTGGACCTTCGCCGACTGTCTTGTGCTTGGTCTTCGTCGCTTGCTTCGGTTTCAGATACTTCGGACACTGGAGCAAGGTCTCTCTCAGGTGCTAACCTCAGGTTCAGTCGCCTCTGTCTTTCAGGCCAACTTTCAGCACTTCTGTTCGTTCGTCTGCCTTCCTCTTCTATACCCAGTGCACTACTTCCTCTTTCTGCTGCCTTTGACTCTTCTCCGCCCACTGCACCTTCTCTTTCTTCGGTGCCTGAGTCAGGGTTCGAGACTGTGGAAACCCCCTTCTGCTTGCTCTAGTGCACCACCAGCTGTGTCAGCGACCCTTACAGCTTGGCTTGTCCTCTCATGTGGCCCTGCCACGTCAGCTGGATTTTCATTTGCGAGAGGAGCTGTTTCTTCCAAGGGTGCTGGAACTCTGCGGGTATGGGAAGCATGCACCCAGTTCGGCAATCCTCCACACTTTACTGCTGTGTTCGTGATAAGTATCACCTGATACGGGCCACGCCAGCGGGCATCCAAGCAACTCTTCCTCACGTGCTTCCGGACGAGCACCCAGTCACCGGGACACAAGTCGTGGCACAGATCACTCGAGGCTGGTACCACTGCTGCTTGCACCTGCTGGGATACAGAACGGACCACATCAGAGAGTCCTTTACAATAATCGAGAATCAAATCATCAGTGATGTTTATCAAGGCTGTAGTTGGTACTGCTGGCAATCTCATTGCCCTCCCCATTATTATTTCATGGGGGGACAACCCAGTCTTTCTATCTGGGACACTTCGCATGCTCATGAGCACTAGTGGCAAGGCGTCGGGCCATTGTCAGGGATGTTGAAGAACACATTTTTGCCATCCGGGCCTTCAAAGTTCCATTAACTTGTTCCACCATCCCAGAAGCCTCTGGTCTGTAGCTACAGTGGAGTCTCTGGTCAATGTTCAATGCTGCACAAAGTAACTTCATGATTTCGCTATGGAAGTGCCCACCTCTATCTGATTCCAAAGAGGTCGGGATCCCGAATCTAGGGATGAGCTCCCTCAACAGTAATTTAGCCACTGTCAGAGTGTCACACCTTCGTGTGGGGTATGCCTCCACCCACCGTGAGAATATACATACTATCACTAGAATGTACCTCAAGCCATTGCACCTAGGCATCTCCACGAAATCCAGCTGTAGTCTATTGAAGGGCCCTCCTGACCTTCCAATATGACTCAGTGTAACTACAGTTTTCTTTCCAGCATTCATCTGTTGACATGTAACACACCTCTGACATACCGTCTCAGCCATTGCTCGGAACCGTGGGTTATACCACGTCTGTCTGAACACTCTCATCATTGCGTCTCTACCCAGGTGTGCCTGTCCATGTATCAATCTAGCCATCGGACTCAACAATTCTTCCGGCAACACAGCTCTCCCATCGTTGGATACCCACACATCCACTTCTCCTCTCTCGCACCCAGCTTTGATCCAGCCCTCTCTTTCCTTGGTTGAGACTTCATCTTGCAATCTCTTAAGCTCTTCCCAAGTGTCTGCCATGGCCAACATTATGCTGAGATCGGTTCCCTCTTGGCTCTCTTCTATCTCTCTTCCTGTAAATATGCATCCTTGTTCTGCGCAGAAGCGGGCTACCTCATCTGCGTAGTTATTACCCAAGGATACAAAGTCCTCCCCCTTCCCATGGGCTGAACACTTTACAACAGCAATTTCTTTCGGATGCTGTAATGCTTCTAACAATTGTCTTACATATTCTCCATTACGAATGGGTGAGCCAGATGATGTCAAAAATCCCCTCTGAGACCATAACTGCCCGAAGTCATGCACCACGCCAAAGCCGTATTGGCTGTCTGTGTAAATCGTGATTCGAATTCGATCAGCGGCCAAACAGGCACGGGTCAAGGCAATGATCTCAGCTACCTGCGCGGAGCGTACTCCTTCTAGGCAAGCAGCGTCGACCACTCCTGAAATGGTACATACAGCAAACGCTGCTCTTAATTGCCCCACACTGTCTCTTAAGCATGAACCATCGACAAAGAAAATTTCATCTGGGTCGGCCAATGGCTCATCGACAATGTCAGGTCTCGGTTTGGTGCAAAGTTCGGTCACATCGAGACAATCATGGTCCTCACAATCTTCATCATCTGTGTTCGGTATAGGCATCAATGTCGCAGGGTTCAAGATGGAGCACCTTTTCAGAGTCACATTCTCTGCGGCAAGTATGACTTGCTCGTACCTCGTTAACCTATTGTTCGTTAGGTGCTGGGTCTTGGTCCTGGTCATTAATAACTCAACCGAATGTGGCACATGTACAGTCAATGGATGTCCCATTACAATGCTTTCACATCTTTCAATGCTGACACCTGTTGCAGCAACGGATCTTAGACATCCGGGCAACGCAGAAGCTACTGGATCTAAAGTAGCTGAAAAATAGGCAACTGGTCTACGGACACCTCCATGGTTCTGAGCTAACACTGCTAATGCACATCCTCCTCTCTCGTAACAAAACAATGAAAAGGCCTTGTTGTAATCAGGCATTCCCAGTGCGGGAGCCCTGCACAAATCATCTCTCAGCTTCAGGAATGACACCAAGCACTCCTCGTCCCATGGTACCGGATCACTCACATCCTTGTGTGTAAGCCTCTGCAGAGGCTTTGCTCTCAAGGAGAAACTAGGAATCCACTGTCGACAATAGCCAACCATTCCCAGAAACATCCTAACTTCCCTCTGTGTAGTGGGTACTGCCATGCTCATTATTGCCTCAATTCGATCTGGTGACACCTTCCTCTTGCCTTTTTCTAATCTGTGTCCCAAGTACTGTACCTCATTCAAACAGTACTGCAGCTTGTTCGGGGACACCTTATGTCCATTCTCTGCTAAGTGGTTCAACAAGGCTACTGTGTCAATTCTGCAAGCATCTTCTGTTTCTGAGGCAATGAGCAAGTCATCTATGTACTGCACGAGAACTGAGTTCTGCGGCAACACAAGACTCTCAAGGTTCTTCTTCAGGATCTGGTTAAAGATCGATGGACTTTCCGTATACCCTTGAGGGATACGACACCATGTTAACACGCGATTTTCTAGCCTGAACGCAAAAAGAAATTGGCTTTCCTCGTGGAGCGGTATCGAAAAGAAAGCTTGACACAAATCGATAACCGTAAACCACTCGGCTTCACATGGGATCTGGAACAGTATTACTGAAGGATTCGGTACCACTGGACAACAAGGGACAACTATCATGTTGACCTTTCGCAGGTCTTGCACGATCCTGTATTTCCCGCTCGGTTTCTGTAGTCCCATTATGGGTGAATTACAGGGACTACCTCTGATCTCCTTCAAAATACCCTTCTCAATGAAAGTCTCGATCACAGGTTTTATTCCTGCAATCGTTTCTGTCGACAGGTTGTATTGAGGTGTTCTTGGGAAATCAACATTCTGTTTCACCTCAATCCGCACTGGTTCAACCCCTCTGATTAAACCTATTTCATCGCCTGCGAAATCCCACACCACAGGCGACACTGCGTCTCTCAGATCATGTGGAAGTTCTTCCACAGTCACCATTGGGTACAGATCTATACACAGAAGCTGATTGGTAATTTTAAAGTCCGCATCGTCATCTATCGTCTGGACCTCCACTCCCCGTGGTGTGCAATAAATCGTGCAGTTCAACTTGCACAACAGATCTCTTCCCAAAAGACAAACTGGACTCGTATCACACACTACAAACTGATGTCTAGTTTGGAAAGTACCTATCTTTACTAAGATCGGTTCTGTCAATGGGCTGCTTATTTTCTTATTCGCTACTCCAACAACCTGGATTGATTGTCCCGAGAGGGGTAGGTTAGGGACTACTGCAGATCTTACAGTAGACCGGGTAGCTCCAGTATCAACCAAAAGTGTTGCAGGATTGCCCTCAATCTCTGCCTCTACAAAAGGTCCTCTCTGGTCTACCTCTAAGACCGCTCCAAGTGTGCAGTCTTCCTCCCCTCTCAGGCACCGTCAGGATAAAGGGTCTAAGCTATCCTCATCATAGCGTTCGAACAGGGGCATCTGTTGGTACGTTCGTGTTCCTTGTGAAAACCTTGGAGCTTGGGGAATCTGAGCGTGAGAATTGTAAACCCCCTTTCATCGTCCTAGGTCTCGTTATTGTGTTAACTACCTCTTGCGCGGGTGCCTGAGCCCCTCTTCCTCTTCCTGTACCTGATTAGCTGGGTTCAAAGGACACTCGCGTTTCCAATGTCCGACCTGGCGACAAAGATGACACGCAGTGGTCTTCTTTAGTGTGGCCACGTCCACTCCTGTCTTGGGGTCTACTGGTTTTCCCTTTCCCTGTACCTGCCCATTCTGGTTTCCCTGGAAATTTCCTTGCTTTCTTCCTAAGGTCCCTCCACTAGGCTGACTCTGTGCTGTCTGCATCTGGACAAGCATTAGTTTGTCTTTTAGCTTTCGGTGTTTCGATTCCACCTCATCACTACAGTATCTCGCGTACCGCAAAATTTCATCTAGTGGCTTGTTCTGCCAGCAGATCAAATGGTGCTGTATCATGAGGCTGATTTCCCCTCTCAGACCCGTTACAAACTTTGAGACAAACTGTCCCATATCCTTAGGGTCCAAAACATCCAACCCACTATACTGTTTAAAAACTTGCAGAAGTCTTTCGTAATACTCATGCACCGTTTCCTTGGGTTCCTGTACAGTCCGATCTATCTTAACCCAATCTATATCCTGAGGTGAAATCTTCGACTTCAACCATGTAATCACCTGCTCATACTTTTTCATGACATCAGGTGATGGACCATTTGTAACCGCCTCTCTTTTCGGTTCCGAAGTCGGCCACTCAATAGCGACTTTACATGCCGTCCACAAATCTCCTGGTACCACTATGTCAAACAAAGTGTTCAAATCAATCCACAATACTTTTGAAATCTTCACAAACCGCTCAACCTGCTTGTACCACTCCACCGGTTTTTCCCTCAGCCGAGGAAAATCATTTGTAAATGCAGCCAAATCACCTCTATTCCACGGCACATGCACGTACCCTCCATTCTGTACTTCCCGTAAAGGAAAATTTCCAACACCCGTCGCCCCCCTCCTGGCGGCGGCGTTTCTCCTTCTGCTCTCTTTACTGGTTTCTTTTTGGACCACCTTTCTTCCCATTTGTCCAACAAAATCCATATTCTCATTCCTATGATCAGGTCTCTGGTGTGCGTCTTTAATCCTGTGATTCTTTTCTCCTCCAACTCCTGATCACTGTAATGCAATCTATGTGGTCCCTGTAACGCTTTAGTTTTGTTCAGGTCCACCTCATATCTTTTGGCCAATTCCTTCAATCTATCATGTGCCATTCTAGCTTTTCGAGTCACATCTTTTGCTACAAACAGCAGCTCATCTGATCCATAAATTTCTATCCTTTCCAAAGGCAGACCCCCACTGATCATTTCGTCTACCTCTGCTTTCAGCCTCACTACATCTAGCAATCTTGCCTGTACTGCACTCCTCAGTACGTCTCGACAACCTGAGCCATCTCGCTCATCACAGTCACTATTCTGTCCTTGTGACCTATTCCCTTCCATATTCCTGGAACCTGATCTGTCTTCCGAGACATTTTGTGCCCTATCTCTTTGCATCCTATCCTCTTGGTTCGTTACTGTTGGTGTCCACTCCCTCAAAGCTGACTTAGATTCCCGTAAAGACCTCGGTCTTTCCGGTCTCTCCTCTTCTCGCCCACATGAAGAGTCCGCTGTAGCCGGTATTGGCGTACTTGTGTCTATTGGTCTTGGGAAATGAACCACTCGTACTCCGAACCCATTCCCACTCTCGCTGTTTCCTTCTTCCCTTCTCATCGGCACGGAGCTCCCTTCTCTCACTCGGTCTGGGTCATATACCGATACTATAGGGCCGATGGTAACCGGTACTGTCAAGGAGTCCGGTAATCTTGTGTTCCCCACAGGAGGCTGTGTTATCATAGACGCCGTAGCCCCCTCCGTTCCTGTGGAAATTCTTCCCACTACTCTCATGCTAGTCTGGTTCTGGCTCTCATCAACTATTGCCACTGCTGGGGTTGTCTTTCCCTCTTCTGAATCTGGGTTAAATGGTGGTGGCCTCTCTGCCAACATCCTATCCAACAAACTGTCATCTAGATCACTGTCGTCCTCATCAATTCTTGTAATCTTTCCATTTTGTATCAGCAGTGGGTATAACTTATCTCCTTCGATCGTGTCTGCTCTCCACCTTTTCTCCAAGGCATCCCACCTTGCATCTTGAAATGCCCTGACCGATTTCTTCACCCTTTCCTGGCATCTGTCCTTCTTCCTATCATACGCTGCCCTTATCCACGCATGTAGTGCCTCAAACTGTGTTGGTCTAGGTAGCGGTCGTAATGAAGCCATTACACTCTTGAGCTGGTACAGCACCTCTAACCTGAAAGTACCATATCGAGGGAACGACAATTCTCCTTCTGCTTCTGTCATTTTATGCCAATTCTCAAGCCAAATTATGGTATGCAATCCTACATTCTTTGCCATATAATGTGCTGGTGTATCCTCGGGAGGAGCTTCCTCTCCCTCCCGAACAACCACATGTCTATCACCTCTACAAAGTTCCCTTAAAGCTTTAAAACATTTCATGATGAATCAACTTTGTATTTGCACTCAAAATGTCCGCTTTTACTTCCTGATTCCAATCCACCAATCCCAGCGCGGTTCACACCAACCGGCCTATCGCAGCGCGGCTCTTGTCTGACGTCACTTTTCCTCCGCTCGCAGCAGTTCCCCTCCTTTCTAATTCACTTGTTCTCGCTCACATCTGTCCCAATTATACTCTGAAATAATGTCCGTCCTACCGAACAATTACCTCTCTGACCGTCAGTCTTACCAATGACCGATCAGTCTCTTGAGCTTGTTGACCTCAATCTGGCAACCGTCTGTCCACGAACGACCGGACAATCGCCTCTAATACACTCGATAGGATTCAATCACTCGATGTTCTGCACACAATAACCTACGACCTGCGTTGGTTATTCACACACTCACACATGTGTCCCTATCTTCTGTGGGTCTGTCAATGACGTCTCGTGACCCCCACAACTCTGGTCAACGTTCTCAACTCTGGGTGTATTCTACACCACAATAAATCTCCCGGTCCCGCGCGCGCTCACGGTCCGTTTCTCAATCACACAACTTTCGTTCCAACTCCGCAAGACATCACACAACAATATAACACCGCAATCTACCAAACATCACTCTTTTCATACTCACTCTACTACGAACTGCTACTTCCGCCGCACCGTCACTCTCCGTCAGTTTTCCACGACCTCCGACATCCTTCTCCCGCGGTCCTTAGATCTGCGTCACTCGGGCTCTATGGGGCAACTTAGTCTCCTATCTTGCTCTAGATCTCCCCTTACCATCAAAGGTAACCATCCTACTCTGCTACCAACTGATAACGCCGATTCTTATCTAATTATCTATAAGAACCTTCTGGCCGCCAAGATCTTTTTACCTGTTGAATAGTGTAAAGGAGAGAATCTCATCAGGTTAGATATCAGCATTCATTTTGTCTGAAAGGACCACTGACTCCGAATTCAAGTTTGAGAATTTATTATCGCCAAAAATAACTGAACGTGCAAGCACCTCAACACGAGGTTAAAGAAATAGATGGGCACTAATACAAATAATAATCTACGCAGAAATCTCATCCGACTCAGGATAAGGAGAATAGAAAGTTCTAGCAGGATCAACCAGACTATGATTGCTCCTATTTCTAAGTTACTCTTCATTGGCCTAAGCAAGCTTAAAATCAATTGCTGTCCCTACACTAACGCTAAGTGACATCCCTGCATAACGATTTTCCCAGGCAAGAAAGAATAAAAGGTGTCAGCTGTGAAGACTTCCTAAGAAGTGCAATCACCATATACCTAAGCTCAGCTCTGTCCTTCTCTCAGGTCTCCCCTACCGCTTCTCTGGCCTCCTCCCTCAGGGCACTAACCCTAATACAAAACCATACTACAAAGGTACACGCCTTGTTTACGCCCTCTTGGCCAGGTCTTCTTTCTTGTGCTTTTCCATTGAAACGGTGACTTCATCCTGGACGGTTGCGTTGACCTTGAGTCCCAGGCACCTTCTCCGCCGAAAGTATCATCCCTACATTCCTTTTCACTCCCCGTACCATGCCTCCCCTCTCTCTAGCTCTCGAAAACAAAGAGTTAGTCTTACTAACGAGACATGTGTCCTTGCACCTGCAACAAAAGATACTTTCAACAGAAACCTTCTACTGTGCAAATTAAATCTACCGTTTGTGCCCAGAGAGCCTTACCAAGAGAATCTTTTTACTGCCTACAAAAATAAGCTAACATAAGAATTAACCAGGCCTTCCCTAAGCATATATGTAGTCAGGCCTTTACATATAACTTTTAAACACACATCTTATGTTTCCCTATAAGCATTTTCATTACCCTTCATATGCAAACAATGAATTACATGTGCAACTTTAATATGGTGCACTTTTAAACTACTGCAATTACCTTACATCCACGAACTAATTTCTCTATGCATTATGTTCACACAATTTAATAAGCATTACATTACATCAATATCCTAACACCATTATGCTACTGGGTTCACTTTGTCTCAGCGAACTATTCATTCTTTACTAAACATACATGAGTATACAATGGATATAAACAAATATATGTCTGAATACATGTGGGTGCGGCCTATCAGTGATTATGATGCACCCCTACAATTCACAAGAACATTTCGCTCTATCAACACCATCATTATCATGCAGCCACGTGTATCCAGATATTTTAGATCCTTTTGACGGTAAGTAAAACACTCTCATTACCATTGAGGAGCAGGAGTACTCTTAGAGCATCCCCGCCAAACACATTTGTCTTCGGATCCAGAGAGGGGAGCCCCACAACACAAGTGTTTGCAGTCTTCCTCATATTCTCTCAAAGCTCCACTTTTCATCCAGCACTATTAGGGCATTCTGTGCTGCCACCTCTTAGGGTTCGAGGTTTAGTGCAATCAGAACCCTTCTCCAAACTGTGGTCATGCACTCACTGAGTTCACTGCCAATTCCACCCCAACTCCCTGCAATCCACCTTTCCCAGCTGAGATTCCATGACCGCCACTGACTTTTATAACACCAATACCTCCAACTTCTTAATGACCCTATCCAATGACCCCCATTATTTCCTTTACCCCTTAAGCACATCAGCAGACATTCCTTTTTGTTGTCATCCTCCGACCCCTTTCAGCTTTATGTTGAATGTCTAAAGAAACTGTGTCCCGCCTGGGACTCTATTCATGGTCGCTTTAATCCTGGGGGATGTTCAAAAACCTGTCCCACTTTCTCCCCGCTGGGCCACTCAGCTGTAAGCAAGAGATGGCGCAACCTACAAGCTTATCCGCTGCATTCACGAGGTCACATGCCACCTCAGATGGAAGGAGTAGCAGCTGGAAGCCCTGGCAATGCAAGTCACAATTACTTGGTGGCAGGAAGAACCCAGGAACAAGGGGGGAGGGATCATATTTGGGAGTGAACGTTCAAGTGTAAGGGCATGTATGAATTGAAAGTTACGCAGGTGTGCTTTAACCCAGAAACAAGACTACAAGGGGTATATCACAGATGGGCTGCAACTGAGTCATATGGGTGAAGCATGGTGTTAGATCTGTGCACTGAGCAGTGCTGAGGGCAGTATCAAGAGCTTTCCAGAATTACATGTGTTCAGAGGAGGAAGCACCTCTCCACATGCTGGCCCAAAGTGTGGTGTTGAGTGCTGTACTAAACACATGGTTGGGCCTCCTCACTGCCTGGGTTGATTTGGTGTCACCGGGTTGGTGGTCACTGAAAGGGGAGTTCCACAAGTCCCTTGGAGCACCAGAATTAAAGACCAGAACTGGGACTACAAAATTCAGTGTTGGACAAAGGATGACAAACGGGCTAACCAAACAAGCATCATGAATTCCAGAAAAGGGGCTTGGGCAAAATTTATGAACTGCAGTTTCCAAGATGGTAGTCTGTCCATAGGATGTAATAGGAGGTTTCCAATCCAAGATAAATTGGAGTTCTTTCCTGTGATGTCAGTTTCTGTTTGAAACATACATAAAGGGGCCAATCAGAGGAAGATGCATTACAATGCATTCGCTCCCTGATCTTTCATTGTGTTCATCACCCCCTTTGCTGCTAATTGTGTCCCTGATTTTAGTTTCTAGAACTTGAAACTTTTACTTTATTCTAATTCTGGATTTATGCTGACTCTTTTCTCTTCACTGATGTCGGGGTAATTTGGTGCCTTTCTAATCACTTCAGTATTACTCTTCATGTCCAATCAAGAGTTACAAGACTGCCAGGGTGTTTCTTTACTATAAGCACTTGACAACTTTTATGCCCGGATTGGCACAGTGACTACTGAGAGGACTTTCCCTTTCCTCTGGAAATCAAGAAGAGGATTCAACAGACCTGCTCTAAATACAGTCCTGGAGGCATGGCTACTACAAAGTTATGGCCACCCTGTAGACTGGGGTAAAATGAAGGTGAATGAAGCATGGCCACCATGAGGGGAGGGCCACTCAATGCACATGGCTGACTAGTAAACGTAGAGCACAAATTGAACCAATGACGGTTTGCTTGTAAGTGAAAGCAGCCAATAAACTGCAGCCTTTACTCCAGGAAACAAATATGGTCTCTATTATTGGGATGTGGGTGAGCAATGGGTAGGGGTACCACAGCTAAGTGTCCGCTTGAAATCCCTCATTTTCAATTTGGATTCCAAACTGCTCAGACTGTTGAAGCTCTGAGTCCTCCAACCTGTCTCTTTGTGAGTTGTCTTTCTGGCACAACGGTAACCAGGAGCAGACTGAGATGCCCCGAGCAGCCAGGTTCATGTCTGTTGTGTGGCCTTGACTGCTATAAACAAGAGCTGGGCCTATGAGGAGCCAGTTTTTGTTTTACATTGTAAATGGGAGAATGGAGCTGCAACATAGATTGCCTTCTAAATGCAGCTATAGAAATACATTTCTAGTCACCCTAAAAAGGAATATGAACGCTCACAGTAAAAAGGTCCTAAACTACCAACGCCCAGTGCCATTAATGCAGCCCAGCTCGTCCACTCATCTGTCCGCCTCTAGTAGGAAGACTTCCAGTGAGACTGCAATGCTGGGCAGGCAATCATTTCATGTGGACCTGCTCAGCTTTTTTTCTTTTTTTCTGCTTTTCAGAAGCAAACATTTAGGGTAACGTAGCAGCCTGGGCACCAAAGAAAGGCCGGGGCACATCCCTCCAGTGTGTCGGCGAAATGGAGAAAGGCTGAAGGAGTGAAGTCTTTCAATCCTAGATACAGAACAGGCTAGGATAAAGGAACCTCTGTAAAAAAGGAAATAACAGCTAATATAGTGCAGGTGTTGGACAGAGTGGACTGGTCTCTGACACCCCTGCACCTTCTTACTTCCCATGGGCAGGTAATGGGACATCTATTACAGAATGGAAAATAGAGATAGATGCATTGAAGGCAAGAGTATTGGTACCCAAAAGCCCTATACCTTCTTCTACCTTCAGGAAGAATAATACTTCTATTATATTAAACCGTACACACCCTTAAACCTAGAGTTGGCGAGAAGGTCCAAAAAGAGTATGTGAAAGAAATCAAAGATTAACTGATATAATTGGAATTTCTGGTCTGTAAGGATATGGAGTTTGCAACCTGGCCAATATCAAGCACATTGTGTTTGCATTCATGGTGTGCCACACAATCCCACGGTGATCAACTCGACTGTCCCTCCCCAAGGACACTGGCAGAAGCTCCGAACTCCACTGTCATTATAATGGCCGTACCTATACATTAGCCACAAGCCAGTATTGCTCTGCCATTTTGAGAGGTTGCATGCTCACAGCTGAGCAGATATGACACAAAATGCAAAAGTTGCTGGAGCACTTCACAATGTTTCTGAAGGGGGCCCTATAATTTTGTCGCAATGGTGAAAGACTTATGGTGTGCATTACCAGAATCATACCTTCATTTTGAGTCTTCTCAACAAAGCTGTAACCAACCTAATAGTTTAACCACTCTTGATTTCCTAAAACAACTGGAACCCCAACATGCTAATCTGGAAGTTCCTTGGTCTGAACAGAGGCTCATGATTTACAGAGCAAGAGCACATGATATGGTAGACGGTTGAAGTACAAAAAAGTAGCCTCCAAGATTGATAGACAGGGTATAGAAAACATGATATGTATTTATATATCATTTGAAGGTAACTGCAATAAGTGTTAAGCAATTAAGTGTTGTGATAGTATTTTGATATAATCATGAAGTAATCTCAAAGCAAATTTGTGATTGTTTTTTCCGGTATGAACAAAGTTATCTATTATGGTCTATGCAAAATTGGCGTGACTACTTTGGAAAGATGGTATATCCTAGGAAAGTGGCGCGGGCCATCCTGGTGCCCACATCCATCCAATAAAGTATACAAAAAGTGATGAATGGAAAGCTTGAAATAATCTCAGCCACTGGTTAATGCTCGGGCCGCATCCCAGTTCATTGTTATTCTGCACACCATGCCACCTCAGTTTGGACCCAGCTATATGCAAATCAGTCTTGACCCTGGTCCAATGGGAACAATCCAGCCTGAAGTGCCATTTCAGGTCCTTCCTGAATCAGAACACAAGCAATCCAGGACCGGTTTCAATCTAGCTAGGGCTCATCTGCCAGATATAGCTTGGTTCTAGTGGCACAGTGTGCATGGGACCCACATCTGGCATACTCCTCCCACTTAGGGTGCACACTAAAGTATGCAAAACAATTATGGATGTAATGTCTGAACTCATCTCAACGACTGTAAATACACGGGCCGCATCCCATTCCATTGGTTCTACATATCATGCCACCTCAGCTTGGATCCAGCTAAATGCAAATCAGTCTTGACCCCGCTCCAATGGAAACAGTCCTAGCCCAAACATCCAAGCCAGATCCTCCCTGAACTGCAACACAAGCAACCCAGGACTGCTTTCACTCAAGTTGGTGCTCATCAACCAGGTTTAGCTTGGTTCCAGTGACACAGTGTGCACAAGACCCATGTCTGGGCATAGCCCTCCCATTTAGAGTGACACACTAAAGGATACAAAAAAGTGATGCATGGAATGCTTGAATTAATTTCAGCCACTGGTAAATACTAGGGCTACATTCCAGTCCATCGTTATTATGCACACCATGCCACCTCAGTTTGGACCCAGCCATATGCAAATCAGTCTTGACCCTGTTCCAATGGGAACAGTCCAGCCCAAACATTCATCCAACAGACTAAGACATTCAAAGCCCTCCCACAGATATTCAATATCCCAAACTTCTACACACGAGGGTGAACAACTCAGTTGTGGGCTATGTACCTCTTTGAAAAGGTTAGAGGCAGGAGGGGATCATTAACACAAATCATTTTACTTAGAGTCATGTGCCTTAGAATTGTTCATTTGAAATCATATCCAACCCATCTATCAGGGCCGGACTGGCAACCGAAACCAGCCCTGGCAAACTGCTCGGCCGGCCCCCCCTGGGGTAAGGGGGTGCAGCTGAGCAGTTTGCGAGCGCCGGTTTTGGCCGATTTTGTTACAGGGGGCCGATATTGCCAACCCCCGGTAACAAAAACGGCCCCCCGGGGGCCCAAAACCGGCCCCCACCCTAGCGGCCCACCGGGGAAATGCCCGGTGCCCGCTTAATCAATCAATAATCACTTTATTTGTTTTTAATTAAACAAATCATAAAAGTACATAAAACCAGAAGTACACTTATATCATAAGAACAGTCCACCCAGGTAAACAAATGGTTCCTCATAACATCTCATGGATATGAATCAAACATCACCACTAAAAACTACGGGGCATATTATCAAGAACGGCGTTAAAAATTCTGGTGTGAACATGGGCTTCTATTGGAATTCTCCAGGGCATATTATCAAGCCCATTATCGCCGCTTTAGCGGCAGTTTTCTGCCGCTAAACCGGCGATAATTTTTATGCCGTTCTTGATAATATGCCCCCAAGAGACATAAAAACTGACAGAAGGTGAGTCTAAAAATTGAAGATACAGTAAGCTGGTCTAAGTTGTGTGAAATTCATTGCTAAAAACAACGGGTGAATATACTTAAAATGTAATCTAGAGAATTTAGGGCATATAAAAACAATGTGCAAGGTATCAAACTTAGTAGCAAGGTCACAAAACGGAGGCTCAGAGGACTTATGCCAGCCCACTAAAAGCTGGGGAAAAAAGTTCTGACAAAAATAGGTCAAGAGTCATCTGCGGTGAGTAGGCATTTCAAGCAGCAGGTATGGTTCATTAAGGTTCGGAACATTTGGGCATGGCACTCATTTCCCTTTTTTCCTGAGCTTCACATAGAAAAGCTTGCTTAACCTTAAGATTTTTTTCTTTAGTAATAGTATTGGATCTGAGAATAGTTTGAGTTAGCCAAGGTTGCTCCAGGTGCATTTAATATAGTTTAGCCAAGGAATATGAAAACCATGGTCCAAGCTGAGGCGATCTCTTAAGATCCTTCTATTAAATTCTAGTTCTTCCTTTATCCAAAGTGACATCCATAATATTAACAGGTGGGCTTGCATATAATCAAAAATATAGCCAACCCCCAGTTCCTCATTGACAATCTCCATAGGGACACTATGGGGCAAACTCAGGACCTTTCTTAGGAATTTATTTTCCGCCACCTGAATTAGATTACATTCCTTGTATCCCCAGATCTCACAGCCGAAACGCACTGCCGGAATACATTTAGCTTTATAGAGATCAATAATTGATCTAATATGGGACCGGCCGAGCCGCCTAGAGAACTCCTCAATGCTATATGATACTCTATTAAAGGACTGTTCCTGGGCATTAAGCAGAGGTCCATAGTTCAGTTTAGTATCCAGTTATAAACTCAGTTAACAAAATGTATCAACCCTGCCAATTTGATGACCTTTGATCGAATAGATTTTAAATTTAGTTTTGGCCGGGCCGAGGACCATAGTATATGATTTGGAGGAGTTGGTTTTCAGGCCCTAGCTGTCCATGAATAAAAAAACTGGTCTAGCAAATGCTAAATGCACGCTATAAGGACAGTATTGTCCGTATAGCAGGGCCAGTATTATCCACCTTAGGGACATTCTTATCGGCTAACGCATCCACTCTAAAATCTGCACATAATGGGTTATGATCACTGCGAGCACTCCACATCGTTCTAAGTCAGTAATGGAACCAAATAAACTAGCTGACACAATAATATATATATTCAAGCGTAGTACAGAGGCTACTACCCTTAAAGGTAGGCACTAAACCATCAGAAGAAAACTCCTCCCTAGATAACAGATTAATAAGGTTAAATTCAGACATTGCTTTATTTAGAAACTCCCCCTGCCGGGAGTGACTAAAATGCACCTGGTCAGAAACAGGACAAGAAGCTTCGTTCTCCATAAACGGCCCACATGACATGCAAAGTTGCAAATTAAAATCTCCTAGGATTAAAATCAGTATAGGTTTCAACAAAGACAATGAATACGCGTCTAGAAAATTTCTTAAATCAATGGTAGGGGTGTTAGCAGAGTTGTAAACATTATAACTAACAGCTTGGTGTTGTAGCTGGAAGTTAAAAGCACACATTTAATGCCAGGTGAATCAATGGGAACATTCTCCATTTCGGATCTAATACCCAGTTTAACAAAGGTCACAAGACCCCTCCCCTTCGGTCTACCATGACGCGAGGGCACAGCATTAACGAAAAAGGCTGTATAACCATCCATATTCAAGTCTCCTGTGACATCCCAAGTCTCTTGCAGGCAGATGATTTTATAGGATTGCAATAGAGTCATCTCTCTCTCGTCCAACAAAACGTGACAAACCCCTGCAACATTCCAGCGCAGTATTGCAAGTGCTCCCTGGGTCGTGGATACACCTTGCAGCCCCCCCGGGTTGTTCCAAGCAGACTCCATGTCAATCTTGCTCGTCTAATTGTGCTAAAGGTGGCAACCTATTACTTAGCGGGAGATCAAAGCTGAGCCCTGTGTGTTAAAGAATGGGGCGCCTATCCTGCAAGGGCTGACTAAATAACACCTCTGGGAGGGGGCCTAGAACACTGCGGGGGGTAAAAGAAACCCAGGGGATAACATAAAATGCCATCCCTCATAGTCAGATTTGGCCTTGAGGTAAACAGAATCTGTTCCACTAACCTGGGTTTCTAAAATTGCCCACAACGCAGTCTTCTGCACATGAAAAACACAGAGAATCCATCAAGTCTGGAGGACAACTGTATTGCTCTCTATACAATGAATGATTTGTTAATTTCAGAATATAATGTGGACAATTGGATTGTACCAGTAGCATACTGGCTGGTGTTTTCTATCTTTTGATTATGTCACTCCCAGATGTGTTCTTTGCGCTATCAGTAGAAATGGTTACCATGTACACTTTTAAAGAAAATCGCTATAAAATGGATCAAATTGTATTTGGAAAGAGTGCTGGGAATTCGTTGTCTTTACTTTGTGAATCAATTACCAAGAGCAGAAGTGTCATAAGGGTGCAATAAAGAAATTGATTATGTTGTGGTTCATAGACAAATAGGTATTGTTTGAAAGCAATTTCATGGGACCACCTGTCCCATGTCATTGGCCCAATTCCAAGCCTGCTGCGATATACTTGATTGATGGTAGTGGCAACCGCGCCTTTGCCCGTTCACTACTAAAAACACAGACTCCATTTACTTTTCTGTTAAACAATAGTGCTCCTCAGAGTATGTCTTGCTGTTCCATCGACTCAAGCCTGTTCTTTTGATTTTTTTCCACGGGATGCTGCAGAGTATTCATGTGGTTCTAAAAACAATCCTCAAATCAGTCTTCAATTCAGCCCAGGGCCTGACATTTCACATAGACCATTTCCCTCTTCACCACAAAGCAGCCACTCTGTCAAACGTATTAAATGTATCCTCCTTAACAGAAGACTTAAGATTATTTTTCTTTTCATCACTTACATGTGTTAAGGGTATAGGCCTGACGACCCACATTAAAAGATGTTCTGAAAAATGCATTGATCCTCCAGGAAGATCTACTAAAAGACCTCATATGAACATGTATGACATCATGCCACAATGGAAAGTAGTTGGTGTGCATGTGCTCTTCTTTCATTGCCCCACTTATATTCTCTCTCCTCCCACCACAAGCTTATTTCACGCAGAACACCAAGCCATCCTTTTTAGGTCTCACCAAGAGACTGTTTTTAGCTGTCTGTTGTAGAAAGACATCTTCCTAAAATTATCTTGTAAAGACCAGGACGTAGGTGCAGAGGAACCAGAGTCCCCGGGGAGTGAGGTGCCCACTGCATCCCAGTAATGGCTATCTTTCACTTTATCACTGAGAGTTAGGAGGTACAGTTGTCTTTGCTTACACTAGGGTACATGAACTCGTATGAAATGACTGCCCTGCAGTGCAATGGAGACACATCTCTTGTACAGTTAGCCAGCTGAACCTGCAACAGTTACAGTATAGTAGCACACGCAGATTGTGTGTGCATCGAACAGAAGTATGTGTAGTGTGTGTCACAAATGTGATACCTACTAAAAGTGTTAACACATTAAAAAAATTGAAGTCTACAGTGGACACAGTACAAGACAGAGGTCACTGAGAGGGTGGATTCTTTGGTGCAACACTGCTAAAAAGGTTGTTACCTGTGAGACACAGTTCTCTCCTTGGATGCTTTTACAACTTAATAACATAAATACAAGTAAAATAGCCATCATGCTTATCATAAACTGGCACAGACTACATTTTAAGTCAACAAACAAAAACATTTGACATTAATCACAAAGCCTATAAATTATTAACCTCCTTTGAATGTTAGTTTAGACGAGGTGTATAGAGCATTCTTTTGTCTTGGCCCTGTAGATGCCTACTAAGATTGCATTCTTTTTTTATTTAGCTACAAATAGAGGGGCAGTACTATTGATACATCTGTGCATGCAGCACCCCAGTGCAAAAAGAATTTTGCCCTTGACTGGAAGCAAGTGGGTGGGGGGAGCATCATGCCTCTGAGACATGACCTCTCCTGCCAAGTCCCTGGACGAGCCTGACCACTGTGTTTTGACTGCAGCAAGGATTGTGTTAACTACAGAATCCATTACCAAGATGCTTTGAGAGACGGACAGCCTAATAGAGGCCTGAGTTTGCCAAGTTAATAAAACAGCTCCCTACAACTCTTACAACACGAGCTCAGAGGGTCATTTAGGAGTAAAAAAAACAAGGTTTTTGCCTTTGGTGGCTATCTCAGAGGTTTAGCTATAGATATCAGGGATATATATGGAAGCTAGGTTAGCCCTCCCCTTGATTCTGAACAGGATTATCTCGGTTTTGGAACTTTTAAGCATGCTTTATGTGCATCGAGCATTCCATGTTTTATTAATAGATTTTGAAATTCCAACATGGTTGATATTTCTTAGGTGAACCTGAGTAGACCAGAATATCTTCCACGTACAATTGCATTGTTAGCTGGGTAGTTTTAAAAAGCTCAGAGAGACCAAACAAATAACACATAAGGCGGGGGCAGTAGGCAACATTGTGGGACCCTGTAAGATTGAAATATTGGCAGATAATGCTCTAAGAAGACTTTTGGTTACAGATGACAGAGAAATTAAAGGAAATAAAATGGCCTCCCACTCTGCCTCTCTTTGTTGCCTACACCTTACTAATACTTCCCCGACCTATCATCCTCAAGTACATAAAGCAGACTGCCTGGATGTGAAGAAAAGGCCCCTATGCAAACCCTTCATCTTAATACTGAGATCTCTGGACTATTCCCACAGTCCATCTCTGCATCATTCAAACACTTTTGTGTTGTGATCTAGGTTTTCTAATCATCTTGCATTGTCTCACTCATCATCTTCTCTGTCAAACATGTGATGCAAACATAATCAACCATCTCCTTTCCAGATTCCATACTTTGATATAAAGTCCCTAAGGTCCGACTCCATCTAATGTAGGCCTTGACTCCATCATGGTTCATGAAGACTGTCATCTTTTTTAACTTAGACAGTGTAACCTGCAATATTCCCTGATTTATGTAGAATCATTGTCATGTTAGCCTTTTAATGCAGATGTTGCCAGTGTTTATCTTTCTAGGAACTGTGAAAGCATCATGTTCTTTGTTTAATGACATAGATACAACATCTAATGTGACATGCGTCTGGGTCAAATGTCTCCTCCTTACAATGTCAAGGTTAAATAAGAACACATACAGACATATACATTTGCCTTACATGTTCATAAGGAAACGCCTGGAACGCCTACCTTGATGCACATAACCTATATCAGACATTCCTAAACTTATGCCAGAAATTCCATTTTCTGATAAGACTTAAAGATTTCCAGTTGACCACGTTATCTCCCCAGAATATCGCCCGAGATTCTGCCAGAGACAGTCTCACCTGCTGCCAGCACACTTCACACTTCACAGATGATACATCTTGCCTAAAAACTGAAGCTGATAAAGCCACGTCCCATAGGAAGACCGACCGACTGCTACCTCATTGGGTGTTTGCCCTTCTCAGGGAACACTGTCCACAAGTTATGCAGTGTGTCTCTTCTCCCTAAGAAACTCTAGACTAACCCTGGGCGAAGTGCTACGCTACGCTCGCGTAGTTTGCGAAGTTTGCGCTACTTCGCACAACGCGAATTGCACGTAGCACAGTGCGAACACGCGTAGCGTAGCGTAGCGTAGTGCCGCGGTCATTTTGCTTGCTCGCGGTCCTCAACGTCAAGTTGGCGACCGCGAGCAAGCAAAATGACATCCCGGCGAGACTTTTCCTCGTTCGCGATCAGCAACATCAAGTTGCCGATCGCGAGCGTGGAAAATAAACCTCCCGGCGAGATTCTCAACGCGGGAGGTCAGGTTTCTCATTGCGAGTGGTCGCGTATGCTTGCGACCGCTCGCGATGAGAAACTACCAGTCCGCGTTGAGAAAGCTGCCGCTCGAGTAAAAATCTACTCGAGCGGCAGTAAAAGACAGCTCGCACTGTGCAAGTTGCCGTTTTCAATGATTGCACAGTGCGGACAAGCATCCGGCACTGTGCAATCATTGCGAACAGTGCGCTACGCAGTTCGCGTAGTGCTACGCGAAGCTTGCGTAGCGCGAACTGCACTTTGCGTAGCTTCGCGAAGCATTACTTCGCGAACTACGCCCACCCTTACTCTAGACTGCAAGTTGCACCCATGTTCACCCTTGGGTGGGAAAGCCCACCTTGTACTTTTACTCCAAAGTCGTAACTTATGCAACAGTTGGCACCCAATGTGGATCCCCGTATCTTACGGTTATGCCTTGGAGTAGTTTACACTTACCACACATATCTGAGCCCTCATTACGTCATTACAGAGATGTCCATAGTAATCATGGTTACGTCCTATTGGGAATAAGGGAGCACCTATTTCCATAGGTTTCTCAAGCTTGACTCATAAAAGGTTATTCACCACTCTGAGTAATGGAGGGGCTATATGGCCAGGCTTGGCGGATCACTCTCCCATTTCTCGCCCTGAAACTCTATCCCATATGGAGGTAGTAGAGGTTTCAAATTGCACAGTCCCCTTATACAGGAAACTTGTACAGTTTGTGCAACGTACTTTGAGCTCCAGACCTGCTGTCATAGCAAGACCTTCCACTTCCGCACAAATATAAACCATGAGTCCAGAGACTATTAACGCTATCATGGGAAGAGCGCCTGTGAAGTGTGATGAAATGGCTTTCTGGATTGCTCGTAAGACCAACCAGTTAGAAGCAGTGTATCTGTACACTGCCTCCAAGAAAAACACAGAATACTGACTATGTGTCTTCCTCTTGGGATGGTGCCTTCGGTAGAGGAGTGTAACTCCTGCGGGAGCATCTTTGCATGCATTTATACCAGTATGCATGGTACACCTTCATTGGAAGTCCTCTCTGATGTATTTGTCAAAAACAAAACGAACACGGAGCTGCCCCAGCTCCAGATTTAGAAATTAAGTTAATGTAAACTTCTCTACAGTTTTCTCTATCATTCTAAGCAACATAAAGGGAGAGGCTCCAGTTCTGGCTATATTTCAGAGACTGGAGGAAGTTCCGGTTCAGGACTGTCAACGGGAATTACCAAAAATAATCGTGGAAGTTTATACTTCTGTACATAAAGATACCTTAGGTACTCGAACCCGTTAAGCCACACTTAAAATCTAAAAATGACACTGAGGGTTCCGTTAAGTAAAAATCTGCAATGGAAGGGAAAAAAAACATAAAGATTGAGATAAAAGACAGGCTGGAGCACTCGCTTCTCGGGAATCCGGCAAGAGTATTTAGAACGCAAAAAAAGAAAAATACCTGAACAGTATCAGTATTCTGATAGCCGCTCTTCATGTTCTTTTCAGGACACTGAAGGTAAAAGAACCAATTGGAGTATCGAAACAAAAGAGGAGCACAGTAGGAAAAGTGAAGGAGGACATGAGACTGATGTCAGTGTAAAGAAGGAAGAGAAAGGATTGGGCTCTTAAACTCCAGTAAAAAGAAGATAGTGACCAAACTTTCTGAAAAACATGCTGATCTGGCTACAAGTCTTCCTGAGAAACAGGAATTGGGTGAGAGCGCTCTTAAACAGTGCCACAGAAGTCACAATAGTACATCAGACGCTTCAGAAGTTTCTGGAATGCGAATCCAACTGATGGCTTTATTCATATCGAGACTACAGATCAACATTTAAATTCTCCTTATAGAGTTTACAACTTAAAAATACAAATTGAAGGGGACATACCACGTATTATTAAAGCAGTCTTCTGTACCCAACTATCTGATGATCATGACATCATCCTAGCAGAAGAAGACTGGCCTCCAGCCTTCATTAGGTAAGCACCCCAGGGGAAGGAAGTCATAAGGGTAGCCTTCTCTCTCATAGTACCTGAAGATATCAGGGAAATTTATGCCAGAGAATGGGCTGTGAGGCAGTCTCTAGCCTTAAATGGAAACCAAGTGGGGTGAGGCAAACACTCTAGTCCACATGTTATTCCCCTATTTGGTGAAACACAAGCACAGTACCCTTTAAAACCAGAAGCAAAACATGGTATTAAAGTTATAGTATACCAATTGCAGTATCAAGGCATAATAGCACCTTGCCTCTTACCTTTTAACTAACCCCGGGCAGAGAACTCCGCTCTGCCAGCAGAGTTTGCAGAGTTTTGCCAACTCTGTCCTCCGCTGAGAACGCGGAGTTCAGGCAAAACTCCGACTCCGCAGCAGAGGGGAGTTAGCCAGCCCCTGCTCACGCCCAAAGCAGTAAAAAATAAGCACTTACCTGCTGTGGCGTCTCCGGGCTGCCCTCCTCCTCACAGTGGTCAATCTCTCCTTCTCGTCCTCGCCGTCCTTGTCCTCGCAAGCCCCTACGTTGTACGTCTTGCGAGAGCTGCGCATGCGCGCACAGAAGCGCATGCGCAGTCCTCCCAAGACGTACATGCGCAGTTCTCGCAAGACGTACAACGTAGGGGTTTGCAAGGACGTCGGGGACGAGGAGGAGTGAGAGACCACGGCGAGGAGGAGGGCAGCCCGGAGACGCCACAGCAGGTAAGTGATTTTTTAATTTGCTTTTAGGGAGGGTGGAGGGGAGCGGAGCGGAGTTCCACTGACTTTTTTTCCAACTCTGTGGAACTCCGCATAGTGGCATTGCACCAACTCCGCCCGGGCTTACTTTTAACACACACCCCTTTTTCCCATCTCTAAGCCCGATGGTTCCTATGGAATAATCTTAGACTATAGAAATCTGAATTCGCACACCCGAACATATGCAGCACGAAACACACACAGCACAGGTTTAGTGATGAACCTGGTGCGGGAAAATACAAAACTACCCTGGACTTTACCAATGGGTTTTTCAGTCTAAATATAGCTCCCAAAAGTGAATATCTAACCGCTTTTAGTTTCGACAGAGTGCAATTTTCCTTCCGACAATTGCCTATGGGCTATAAGAATATTCCTAACTTGTTTTCATCGCAAATCATGGAACTCTTACAACCAGAGTCTTAGGTATTGTCGTACATTCATGATATCTACATAACAGATCGTAACTTGAATCTACACCTTTCCAGGGTAGACAGACTAGTGACTATGTTAAGATTCCATGGTTACAAAATTAATTTAAAAAAATAAAGATCGCCTACCTGATGGCGACCTTCCTTGGATATGAATTATCCCGGGAGGGCAAAGGTCTAACTCCAGACTTCCTCCAGATGTGTGCTACCTTACAGCCTCCCAACACACTGAAAAAGTTGCAATTCCTGTTGGGGTTGCTTAACTTTGGACGTATTTATTTGCCTCACTATGCAGAGAGAGTGAAGCCTCTGTATGACCTGATTCCTCAAACATTTTCCTCTAAACGGTGGCTGAATGCACATACTGATGTCTTGCGTGCCCTACAAGCAGACATGCTTGAGACTAAATATTTATAAACTAGGATCAACAAAACCAACCCAGTTATTAGAGTCAAACCCAATCACTTTGGTTACACCTACGTGATCTACAATGAAGGACAGACCATCCCTATTGCCTACAAGTCTCACCTGCAGTCCCTGGCTGCAGCACGATTTGCTTCCATTGAAAAAATCCTGACAGCTGTTCAAACAGCTTTTCTAAAGTAGTGCCCTTTGTTGCAGGGAATAAATATTATTATTGTTTCTCTCATGCCAGCACTATAGGCGACCACAAAAGGTAAGCATTCCTAATGCTTGTGCCCTACACCCAAGTGGGGTGCAGTGGAACTCTTCTTTAAGTACAGTGAATGTAAATGCTTCAGTATGATCCCTTTCTTTGTACACAAGCTTTTCTCCAATATGAACAGGATACTGTTCTGGCTCCAGACACTTTAACTGTTGAGTCTTGCTAGAGCATCTTTTACACAGATGGCTCTGCCCATCCTGTGGTAGGATTGAAATATATGTACTCTTCAGCCTGCGCAGCAGTGCAAGGTGTAGTGAAGGATGGTGAGTTCATTCCACAACGCCCCAACACCAAACTCTTAGGTGACAGTACTGCACAACATGCAGAATTAAATGCCCTGCTGCTTACAAAAGACTTCAGTTCCCACACTCATTGCGTCTGACTCGGCTTTCTAAGTGCAGGGTTATGGAGCAGAGTAATTTAGGCTCCACCCTCATATGTCATAGAAGTGAAGACTATATAAGTGCACTTGACATTATGTTCACTGTGTGCCTTAACTTAATCAATATGTGTGAAACATTTAAACACATTATTGAAATGTATTCATTGTAGAAACCAGTGATTTGTATATGGGTGCACTAATGTTCAGTTTAAACATGAAGAGAAGTAATTCTCATTTACATTTTTCACTTACGTTTCAACCTTCATTGCATTTATTTTGAAAGTGACATTTGCGTATGTAGACGTACTCATTTACTCACATTTTGCATTTATTCTTAAAGTTACACGTACATGTATTTATGATGTATTCAGTGCACACTAAAATGTTTAACTAAAGTTAGTCTGACTACAGGCCTTAGTTGAAATGTATTTTGCTTCTCCGGCAGTTTTTTTTTTTTCCTTTGCAGGTTTATTATCATGATATTCGTTAGCTGGAGAAAGGGTTATTGTCTGTATTAAATGACTGATAGAGAGGCCTGAGAGGAACTTGGCAGTGAACGTGGCGAAACAATGGTGAAAAGAAGCCTCCTGTTCATCATGTACCAGGATGGCAAAATGGTCAAAGTTGACAACCGAAGCTGCAGTTCGATACCGGGGTGAACCTGAACTAATGTTGTAGATGCACTCAAGCAGTGACCTGATTGATCCATGGTGGTGTAAGAGAGATAAGAATGTCCTGAATCTCTCATTACTTTTAAATTGGTGTTCTCGCAGTTGTAGGTAGAGCAGAGCAGATTCCCTTTTGACTTGGAGAGGTACAGACCTCTCTGCTTGCCCTATTCTTGCAAATGTGAAGCTTTATGCTAAACACTGATTTCCTTTTCTTTTGGACTTCAACTGAAGTCTGAAAATGCTGACACCTTTCTTCCCTTGTTGCCCTAAGCTCCCAATTTAGAGATTTTTATTAGATAACCTTATATCTAGTTCGTGTTAGGAGGGAAAAACTTCCTTTAAAAGTTTTTTTATAGGACACCTATTTGCTTTAATCTGTGTTTATACAATTGTGATTAATGCAATTTAATATATTTTTCTGTTGTGCCTTAACCTACTGAGATACTTCAGCTTACCTTTTGTATTCCTGCATTTGCTGAACTTATTTCTGATCTGCGTATATACTGGATTGATAATCCAAAATAAACCCTTTTAACCTTATTTAGTGATTGCTGGTCCTTATGGAGGAGTCATGCTGGCTTCACAAGTTAGAAATGTATTGCTGATGAAAACTCCTTTTCAATGCTTCATGTCAGCTAGCAAAGGTCCACATTACCAATGGGGAAAACTTTTGACGACTTGAGAAAGACATTACGGGAAAAGGTGGCTGCCTTACAAGACAAGCTTCCACTGGTCCATGTGAGGCACACTTTGGCCATCTGTTTTAGTAGTATTCATGCTGAAGGGAACTGTGCAGCTGATCAAGCGGCAAAAACTGCAATTATGACTGCCTGAGTAGCAGTCCTAACCAGATCTGAAATGAAGATCGATATTTTAACAGCCATAAATGCAACCAAGCAAGCTGGGAAAACTCCTACAGGTTTTCCTCCCAAATACTCCTACACCCTTACTTCATATAACATTCCGGGAGTTACGATACCAAGGAGTGGGAGACAGAATAATACCTAATAATTTGTATAGATTAGAATTAATCAAAGAAGCACATGAGAGGTTGGCCTCTGCATATGCAGGAATAAATGCAACCTTAGCATTGCTACAGCAATGCTACTGGTGGCCTAGTTTAGATAAACATACTAGGGACTATCTTAGACAGTGTAACATTTGTAAGCAGATTAAGCCCTCCACTTTCAAAAGACATTCGCCAGCTCCCCTCATGATCTCAAATATCCCCTTCCAGGTGATTTATTTGGACCATATCAGTCCCCTACATTCAGCTAACCAATATAAGTACATATTGGTAACTATTGATTCATGTTCTCGATTCCTATGGGTTTGGCCACAGAGAAATGTAAACGCTTCATCAGTCATAAAAGATTTGCAGTGTCTAGTGTCAATGGGGGCAGTTCATTCATTTCATTCAGATAACAGTCCTGCATTTGCCTCTAAGGCTTACAGGGACGGTGTTGAGGAGAGAGCCAATCGCATGATTAAACAAGCTTTGACTGCTAGGGTGTTAAGTTCAGGTCTTAGTTGGTACCATAATCTGTATGGAGTTCATAGAACATTGAATAACTTGTCTAGATGAGTATCGGGAGGATGCACTCCATACAAGGTTCTCTTCGGAGTTCCTATGTATGTGCCTGGCTTAGATAATTCTGGGAAGATGGCGGATGAAGATAAATTTGACTTGGAGAACTGTTTGAATGTTTTACAGAGTATCCAAGACATCAGAGACAAGCTGTCTAACACAAACCACTGTGAAGCCGCCACCTGTGAAGAGAAGGTTATTACTGCTGCTGACAGGTGGGTTCCCGAATGTTGGGGGCCAAGTTTGGGAGAAAATCCTCAACAAGCAAGCTTTCAAACCATCCTACAAACCACCTGTCACTGTTCTCAGGGTAAAAGGCAACAGAACTGATATCCTGCCTCCTCTGCCTATATCAAGTAGAAACAAACGGGTGCCTATCAACCACATTTAAAAACACTATGTGTCCAGTCCCCCACAGCCAGCCATCACAGACACCAAGAAGGATTGAAAGTATTGCCTCCCAGCCTCTCTCCCTACTCTGAATACCATACCCCTGAACAAAGCAGTAACATTGCTACTTCAATTTCTCAGCCAGGGATGTTTAAACTTAACACTCTACGCAGAACACTGAGTTCTATAGGTTTCTCAAGCTTGACTCATAAAAGGTTATTCACCACTCTGAGTAATGGAGGGGCTATATGGCCAGGCTTGGCGGATCACTCTCCCATTTCTCGCCCTGAAACTCTATCCCATATGGAGGTAGTAGAGGTTTCAAATTGCACAGTCCCCTTATACAGGAAACTTGTACAGTTTGTGCAACATACTTTGAGCTCCAGACCTGCTGTCATAGCAAGACCTTCCACTTCCGCACAAATATAACCATGAGTCCAGAGACTATTAACGCTATCATGGGAAGAGCGCCTGTGAAGTGTGATGAAATGGCTTTCTGGATTGCTCGTAAGACCAACCAGTTAGAAGCAGTGTATCTGTACACTGCCTCCAAGAAAAACACAGAATACTGACTATGTGTCTTCCTCTTGGGATGGTGCCTTCGGTAGAGGAGTGTAACTCCTGCGGGAGCATCTTTGCATGCATTTATACCAGTACGCATGGTACACCTTCATTGGAAGTCCTCTCTGATGTATTTGTCAAAAACACAACGAACACGGAGCTGCCCCAGCTCCAGATTTAGAAATTAAGTTAATGTAAACTTCTCTACAGTTTTCTCTATCATTCTAAGCAACATAAAGGGAGAGGCTTCAGTTCTGGCTATATTTCAGAGACTGGAGGAAGTTCCGGTTCAGGACTGTCAACGGGAATTACCAAAAATAATCGTGGAAGTTTATACTTCTGTACATAAAGATACCTTAGGTACTCGACCCGTTAAGCCACACTTAAAATCTAAAAATGACACTGAGGGTTCCGTTAAGTAAAAATCTGCAATGGAAGGGAAAAAAAACATAAAGATTGAGATAAAAGACAGGCTGGAGCACTCGCTTCTCGGGAATCCGGCAAGAGTATTTAGAACGCAAAAAAAGAAAAAAACCTGAACAGTATCAGTATTCTGATAGCCGCTCTTCATGTTCTTTTCAGGACACTGAAGGTAAAAGAACCAATTGGAGTATCGAAACAAAAGAGGAGCACAGTAGGAAAAGTGAAGGAGGACATGAGACTGATGTCAGTGTAAAGAAGGAAGAGAAAGGATTGGGCTCTTAAACTCCAGTAAAAAGAAGATAGTGACCAAACTTTCTGAAAAACATGCTGATCTGGCTACAAGTCTTCCTGAGAAACAGGAATTGGGTGAGAGCGCTCTTAAACAGTGCCACAGAAGTCACAATAGTACATCAGACGCTTCAGAAGTTTCTGGAATGCGAATCCAACTGATGGCTTTATTCATATCGAGACTACAGATCAACATTTAAATTCTCCTTATAGAGTTTACAACTTAAAAATACAAATTGAAGGGGACATACCACGTATTATTAAAGCAGTCTTCTGTACCCAACTATCTGATGATCATGACATCATCCTAGCAGAAGAAGACTGGCCTCCAGCCTTCATTAGGTAAGCACCCCAGGGAAGGAAGTCATAAGGGTAGCCTTCTCTCTCATAGTACCTGAAGATATCAGGGAAATTTATGCCAGAGAATGGGCTGTGAGGCAGTCTCTAGCCTTAAATGGAAACCAAGTGGGGTGAGGCAAACACTCTAGTCCACATGTTATTCCCCTATTTAGTGAAACACAAGCACAGTACCCTTTAAAACCAGAAGCAAAACATGGTATTAAAGTTATAGTATACCAATTGCAGTATCAAGGCATAATAGCACCTTGCCTCTTACCTTTTAACTAACCCCGGGCAGAGAACTCTGCTCTGCCAGCAGAGTTTGCAGAGTTTTGCCAACTCTGTCCTCCACTGAGAACGCGGAGTTCAGGCAAAACTCCGACTCCGCAGCAGAGGGGAGTTAGCCAGCCCCTGCCCACGCCCAAAGCAGTAAAAAATAAGCACTTACCTGCTGTGGCGTCTCCGGGCTGCCCTCCTCCTCACAGTGGTCTCTCTCTCCTTCTCGTCCTCGCCGTCCTTGTCCTCGCAAGCCCCTACGTTGTACGTCTTGCGAGAGCTGCGCATGCGCGCACAGAAGCGCATGCGCAGTCCTCCCAAGACGTACATGCGCAGTTCTCGCAAGACGTACAACGTAGGGGTTTGCAAGGACGTCGGGGACGAGGAGGAGTGAGAGATCACGGCGAGGAGGAGGGCAGCCCGGAGACGCCACAGCAGGTAAGTGATTTTTTAATTTGCTTTTAGGGAGGGTGGAGGGGAGCGAAGCGGAGTTCCACTGACTTTTTTTCCAACTCCGTGGAACTCCGCATAGTGGCACTGCACCAACTCCGCCTGGGCTTACTTTTAACACACACCCCTTTTTCCCATCTCTAAGCCCGATGGTTCCTATGGAATAATCTTAGACTATAGAAATCTGAATTCGCACACCCGAACATATGCAGCACGAAACACACACAGCACAGGTTTAGTGATGAACCTGGTGCGGGAAAATACAAAACTACCCTGGACTTTACCAATGGGTTTTTCAGTCTAAATATAGCTCCCAAAAGTGAATATCTAACCGCTTTTAGTTTCGACAGAGTGCAATTTTCCTTCCGACAATTGCCTATGGGCTATAAGAATATTCCTAACTTGTTTTCATCGCAAATCATGGAACTCTTACAACCAGAGTCTTAGGTATTGTCGTACATTCATGATATCTACATAACAGATCGTAACTTGAATCTACACCTTTCCAGGGTAGACAGACTAGTGACTATGTTAAGATTCCATGGTTACAAAATTAATTTAAAAAAATAAAGATCGCCTACCTGATGGCGACCTTCCTTGGATATGAATTATCCCGGGAGGGCAAAGGTCTAACTCCAGACTTCCTCCAGATGTGTGCTACCTTACAGCCTCCCAACACACTGAAAAAGTTGCAATTCCTGTTGGGGTTGCTTAACTTTGGACGTATTTATTTGCCTCACTATGCAGAGAGAGTGAAGCCTCTGTATGACCTGATTCCTCAAACATTTTCCTCTAAACGGTGGCTGAATGCACATACTGATGTCTTGCGTGCCCTACAAGCAGACATGCTTGAGACTAAATATTTATAAACTAGGATCAACAAAACCAACCCAGTTATTAGAGTCAAACCCAATCACTTTGGTTACACCTACGTGATCTACAATGAAGGACAGACCATCCCTATTGCCTACAAGTCTCACCTGCAGTCCCTGGCTGCAGCACGATTTGCTTCCATTGAAAAAATCCTGACAGCTGTTCAAACAGCTTTTCTAAAGTAGTGCCCTTTGTCGCAGGGAATAAATATTATTATTGTTTCTCTCATGCCAGCACTATAGGCGACCACAAAAGGTAAGCATTCCTAATGCTTGTGCCCTACACCCAAGTGGGGTGCAGTGGAACTCTTCTTTAAGTACAGTGAATGTAAATGCTTCAGTATGATCCCTTTCTTTGTACACAAGCTTTTCTCCAATATGAACAGGATACTGTTCTGGCTCCAGACACTTTAACTGTTGAGTCTTGCTAGAGCATCTTTTACACAGATGGCTCTGCCCATCCTGTGGTAGGAATGAAATATATGTACTCTGCAGCCTGCGCAGCAGTGCAAGGTGTAGTGAAGGATGGTGAGTTCATTCCACAACGCCCCAACACCAAACTCTTAGGTGACAGTACTGCACAACATGCAGAATTAAATGCCCTGCTGCTTACAAAAGACTTCAGTTCCCACACTCATTGCGTCTGACTCGGCTTTCTAAGTGCAGGGTTATGGAGCAGAGTAATTTAGGCTCCACCCTCATATGTCATAGAAGTGAAAACTATATAAGTGCACTTGACATTATGTTCACTGTGTGCCTTAACTTAATCAATATGTGTGAAACATTTAAACACATTATTGAAATGTATTCACTGTAGAAACCAGTGATTTGTATATGGGTGCACAAATGTTCAGTTTAAACATGAAGAGAAGTAATTCTCATTTACATTTTTCACTTACGTTTCAACCTTCATTGCATTTATTTTGAAAGTGACATTTGCGTATGTAGACGTACTCATTTACTCACATTTTGCATTTATTCTTAAAGTTACACGTACATGTATTTATGATGTATTCAGTGCACACTAAAATGTTTAACTAAAGTTAGTCTGACTACAGGCCTTAGTTGAAATGTATTTTGCTTCACCGGCAGTTTTTCTTTTTTTCTTTGCAGGTTTATTATCATGATATTCGTTAGCTGGAGAAAGGGTTATTGTCTGTATTAAATGACTGGTGGCCTAGTTTAGATAAACATACTAGGGACTATGTTAGACAGTGTAACATTTGTAACATTTGTAAGCAGATTAAGCCCTCCACTTTCAAAAGACATTCGCCAGCTCCCCTCATGATCTCAAATATCCCCTTCCAGGTGATTTATTTGGACCATATCAGTCCCCTACATTCAGCTAACCAATATAAGTACATATTGGTAACTATTGATTCATGTTCTCGATTCCTATGGGTTTGGCCACAGAGAAATGTGAACGCTTCATCAGTCATAAAAGATTTGCAGTGTCTAGTGTCAATGGGGGCAGTTCATTCATTTCATTCAGATAACAGTCCTGCATTTGCCTCTAAGGCTTACAGGGACGGTGTTGAGGAGAGAGCCAATCGCATGATTAAACAAGCTTTGACTGCTGGGGTGTTAAGTTCAGGTCTTAGTTGGTACCATAATCTGTATGGAGTTCATAGAACATTGAATAACTTGTCTAGATGAGTATCGGGAGGATGCACTCCATACAAGGTTCTCTTCGGAGTTCCTATGTATGTGCCTGGCTTAGATAATTCTGGGAAGATGGCGGATGAAGATAAATTTGACTTGGAGAACTGTTTGAATGTTTTACAGAGTATCCAAGACATCAGAGGCAAGCTGTCTAACACAAACCACTGTGAAGCCGCCACCTGTGAAGAGAAGGTTATTACTGCTGCTGACAGGTGGGTTCCCGAATGTTGGGGGCCAAGTTTGGGAGAAAATCCTCAACAAGCAAGCTTTCAAACCATCCTACAAACCACCCGTCACTGTTCTCAGGGTAAAAGGCAAAATAACTGATATCCTGCCTCCTCTGCCTATATCAAGTAGAAACAAACGGGTGCCTATCAACCACATTTAAAAACACTATGTGTCCAGTCCCCCACAGCCAGCCATCACAGACACCAAGAAGGATTGAAAGTATTGCCTCCCAGCCTCTCTCCCCACTCTGAATACCATACCCCTGAACAAAGCAGTAATATTGCTACTTCAATTTCTCAGCCAGGGATGTTTAAACTTAACACTCTACGCAGAACATTGAGTGCAACAAACACAGCTGATGCTGCTGATAAGACTGTGGCTACTGTCCAACGTAATTCCATGGTCTAGCATGAAATTCCACTTGACTCTACGTCATTTGAACTAGTACCCTTTCCATAGTCCCAAGAGACCAACGATACTGAAAATTACTCTGGACATTTCTCAGATTTTTCAACCTCTTTCACAGTCACTCATCGCAAGAGACTGTTTAATGCTTGTCAGTGGTTTCGTGACAAGTATATGATTCCTCAGGGGTCCCATGCCTGGATTGCTTAAGTAACTTTTCTTCTCATCATGTGGTTGTCAGCGATATTCGTCATTCTACTGCTACTCAATGGACATTTTCTCCATGCAAGAACAATTGCATCACCTATGGTTCATGAACTACAGCCTTACTCTTCATCCCACAGATCCTGAAGAGGTTTCTACACTGCCAACATTACAGCCTATCCTGTGCCCGAGGGCAGAGCCTGGCAAAAGGTTCCATATCAGATTACTGGACCCACTGAGACATTGCAATAGGCTTATGTGATAAAAGATTCAATGACTGATGTTATAATACCCGGTTCTCTTTCAGATGATTGGGACATTGAGACTGCTAAAAGAATGATGGCTGATTTGCAGGCATATGCTACTTTGAATAATGAAGACCCTTACTTGAATTGAGCAGATTACAAAGAAGTGTATTGCTATCATTACTATGCACATTATTTCATTCACAGTACTAGTTATCCTAAAGAAATACACAATTACACACAATCAGAACACTCTGAGGCTCTGCCCTACGAGAGCCATTCTAACTTCTTAAAGAAATTACCTTACTTTCAGAGTGTTGTCTAGTCACATCCTTCAGCCTGTTCTTTTATTCAGTAGGGCTTGGTAGGGGAGGAGCCTCGCCATGATGGCCGCTCGGAGCTGATGCTCCGTAATGAACCCTCTCACCGGCTTCCTGGGCAGCGTTCTGCCGCACTGTTGTCCCATCCAGAACAGTGATCCTGCAACCGGAATGCAGGCGGATCACCTGAAGCCCGAAGTCGCCCTTCTCCGATCTTGCATCGCGGAGATTTGAGCCGCGACGTCCCTGCCAGATAGTCTGCCAATCTGGCGCCTGGGGAGCTATGAGTCAGCACCCGGTGGGCGAGGGAGGTGCTCTGCGATGCTGTAGACCTTCATTTTTCCAGCAGACGGTGATGCGGAGACATGAGGGTCCGTGGGGCAGCAGCGCGAGGCCCGCCGGAGACAGAAGGAAGTCTTGATCTCCCCGCATAACGATATGCAGGCGGACGTCAAAGAGGTGAGCTTGTGGACATCTGTGCAGAAGTGAGGGAGGACAAGGAGCTGTTGGCCGGTACGGAACTACAGAGAACAGCCCGGGGGCCCAGGCGGGCGGATTCTGCGGTGAGGCCCTTCCTGAGTAGAGAGCACAGAACTGACTATGGTGTTGGGGCAGAGACCGCTGACCGGGTGATGCGGGCCAGAGCAGCCGGTAACGTGCTTTAGTGCCCCCTGCGCTCACCTCACGGGACACACGCAGCAGGAGGCGGTGAGTGTGCAGCACGGGTGGGAGGATTGCCAAGCCTCAGCGAGGAGCAGGGCCTAGAGATCGCGGTGGTATATGGGCCCTTGTTGTATGTGGCATGGCTTGATGCGATAAAGAAGATGGCGGCGTCTCTTTAAGCTCTGTTGAGCCTCCATCATGTTGGCTGGCCCAGACGACTCCTGAAGCCACATAAAACATTTCTCTTACGGCGGAACGTATTCCGATCATAAAGCGACGGCTCTGGGGCCCTTATCTCAGCGAGGTGTGCTCCCTGGAACGATCTTCCCCCCAGCCTGTCGCACTCAAGATGGTGGCTTTATGGGCCTGGCCCGGGTTGGCTTTGAGGAGCGGGCCTTGCACTGCGGTGATCAGGGCGGGGGGTCCCGGGGGTCCGGCGTGGACAGAGCAGATCCCATCACTCATCACCCCCTCCCCTACCTCTTCCATCCCTCACTCTTTCTACCTCCCTTATTCCTTTCCTCTCTCCCCTGAATTTCTCTCCCCTTGCCTGCTTTTTTCCCTATGCCTGAGCCATGCTTCTGTAACTCATAATTATACATATATATGTAAATATGTAATATATAATTGTCCAAGCCTAATCGCTGTTAAAATGTAATCCTGAGTGAACTTACTATTTGTATATATAAAACTCTAACCGCTAGTATATGTAGTAGACCTTTGTACTTACTACCATTCCTATGTGATTTTAGAGTTTTCCGTTTGTATCTCTTCCTTGAGTGACTTTACAACTTGTACATTTGCAATTTTTTTCTTGTGTATATCTCCTCCTTGAGTGACTTTACAATTTGTACATTTGCAATTTTTTCTGTTTGTATCTCGTATGTAACTCATGTAATCCAAAGTCCTTATGTATCGCAACTGGTTCTTTTGTAAAGCGCTCTGACACCTTCGGGTAATGTTTGCGCTATATAAAATCGCAATAAATAAATAAAATAAATAAATAAATAAATACAGAAACCACAGCAGCTTCTGAAAAGTTTAATCACTACCAACAAGCTGATTCACTCCACTGAGTTTAGTCAAAACCTGGCTATTCAAGGATATGAGTATTGGAAAGCAAATGTTGGTGAACAAAGCATTTGGGGAACGGAATTCTGGCAGATTCAAGGAAAAGAAGCCTTATTTCGAGCAAGTACAATGCCAAAAGAAATGATCTTTCTAAACAAAACTATCTTGCAGACTACTTGTCTGGGATTTGAAACATTAAAGGTCTAAAAGAAACCTCTGGTTCCAAAAGTCAGTCTGACTATGTTCAATAATTGGCAGTTTTCAATGAACATGTCTGAATCTGAGATTAATATTATGATACAGAACGGAACCTATCATTCAACGCAGCTCTCTGTTCAAGGTTTGGCCTTATGGCCTTATAATTCTAAAACATGCATGCAGCGTTTCCTTTTCAACACTCCTGGACAAAAACTGAATTGTCATGATCCACGTTATAATACACAAACACCAGCAGTAGTTACCACATACAATGTAGGCAAGTTATGCCAATGATGGCTAGAACATTCTAGTCTCTCAGCTGTGAAAGAACACTTCTCTTCCATTAATAATAACATGGGTTTATCTGACTTTCTTCTGGGACCACGTCTTCAAAGAAATAAAAGATTCCTTGCTTCAGGAATGTGTGCCATCTATACTAAATTAAACAAACATTAAAAAAAAAGAAGCTGCAGAAACAGTTAGGCGAATAGATCAAGAAAACATGCAAACAGTTTTTGAAGTTATTGACAATGGAATGCACATGCTTTCTAAAAAAGTGTACTCGCTAAATCACATTTTGTCCTCAGCTTTAGACCTCTTGAAAGGAGATCAAAAATTGTTACAACACAGGCAGGCTCACTTAAGAACACTTATACAACTAAATTGGGCGTTACAAACACTTAGGGGGTCATTACAATGACGGGCGGATCGCCACCGCCCGTATGGCGGTGGCGATCCGTCCGCATTTTCCTCCGTCCGCTTGCCATTTTCCCCCCGTTATATTACGATGGCGGGGGGGAGCCCGGCGGACGGCAAGACCATCCGCCGGTTTTCCGCCGGTCCCACAGGGGACCGGGCGGTAAAGGACCCTAATATGGTGGCAGTGTCTGCAAGACACCGCCATCCATATTAGGATGTTGGCGGAAAGCTGCCTTTCCATGGCGGTGTTGCCGCCATGGAAAGGCATGTGGACTTTGCTTCTGGGGGCCCGTTGCTGGCCCCCAGGGGGGGGGGGTGCACATGGGGGGTACCTATGGTGCCCCCCTACATTTGAATGCACAAGGTGGCAGGCACCGCGCGGTGCCTGTCACGTTGTGCATTCAAATGCACAACATGTGTTTCTCGCATTGCGGTGGGTGCTGCTGACAGCACCGCCCGCAGCAATGCGAATAATACGAGATGCCACCGTGGCGGTGGCATCCTAATATCCATGGCGGGACCGCCGCACCCCTTGCGGACGGTCCCGCATTCCGTTGCGGTGGCGGGCTGACTTTGTCCGCCCGCCATCGTAATGTGCCCCTTAGATCAGGTTTTGTGCCTTGGCAACTTCTTAATGAAACAGTCTCATTTGAATAATATAATTTGACACTCACTCAAACAACAATGGGCAAGGAAGAATCCACATACACTTTATTAAGTACAGAACAATTTGAAGATGCACCATTTACAGTCAGTGACACGCCACCTATTACCTGGTTAATACATGGTATTATTTCTTTACCCATAACAACCTCTAATTTTCATGATTGCCAAAAATATAAATCTATTGGACGGTTTGAAACTGTGCATAATTCACAACTGTTCCATTCATGGAAATTTCCTTTCACCCACATCTGTTTAAATGAAAAGGAGGATGACCCTGCCTATATCAGTACAGCAAATTGCGGAAATCCTCTTGGACACTCCCTCCTGTGTGACACCATATCTTTGCACAGAATGTGTAGCACTTTGATGCCAGGGTTAAGTTGTATCTTCTCTGTTTCCTCCCTTGCCTTTACTTTTGAATAATGGCTCTTATTTGTTTTTAACAAATGGTACTTGCTGTGGGTTGGAACCTGGCCAGCCGTACCTGATAACGGTGTCAGGAACAATACAGTGTTGTAGAAGGGCCTTGTATCCTCCACCTAAAAATGTTATGAGGAACATACCTTGGCCTAGTAGAAGCATGAAATCTATACGTTTTGGCGACTTGAACAAACTACTGTCTGTTCTCTTACAAAAAAGAAGTCCCTTTGACTTAAGAGGTTGAAGTTTAAAATCTGCTGAGAACCAGGACTGCTTCAGAGATTTGGTGGCTGTTACACACACAATACCTGTCACATCCTGTGGATATCATGCAAACGATATTTAATTCATCTGTAACAACTGGTGTGTGCATCTTTTTAGGAACATTGGACCTGGTCTAGTGACTGGATTTAAAGCAGTATACGGACTGATTCTGTAATGTTTTCATTCTCTGTTCTCCAGCTTTTTTGGAGGATTTCTGATCATAATACTGCTAATTGGCTGTGGTATCATCATCTTTCTCCTGTTCCACCAAGGAAATGGAAAACATGGAGTACCCATATGCAACTGAACAAAGTTGCAGAGAGATTCTAGCACGCCACATGGGACATGCTTGGCTATTTGAAGTCAGCGAGCACTGAATGCTCATCTTTTGCAAAGTAAAGGCTACACAACTAAAACCTGTATTCTGGTGCATACACAGTCCAACTGATATCATATCGGGCTTACATCTGGAGCACCCCCCTCCATGGCTTATCTTGATAAGGAAATGATCCTGCAACCTCTACATGACCACCAAAAACAATGTCGAGCAATGCACCTGTCCCTTCTACAGGATGCTACCTATGAAAGAGCAGTATCACCAGTGGCCCTTTCAGAAGCAGCTCTTGACAAATGGCTTGACTCATTGTTATTCTTCGAGCCCCCTAGAAAGGAGCCGCAACCAAGACGAGCAACCAATTGCTGGTCCATCTAGCATAGCAACTATAACTGCAAACAGGCTTTGTATGGATTTTGCCAAGACCACATGTATGCTGCATGTTCACCTGATGATGAGGGATCCTAAAAAACAACCTTTCGGTCCTGACGAAAGCCATCGACCCCTAGGGCACAAAGTTGGCTGAAACATGTTGACCTGGTTCTTCCAGAGATAGGTGTGAGAGTCACCTAATACCTCTCTTTTCACATCTCTCATTTTTTAATTAAACCACCACCTTTGATCTTCTTAATAAAATGTGCCTTTCTAAAGGTAGGAGGTATTTTTAAACCTTTTTCCTCACATGGTGGATCCTATATGGTCTCAGATTCAAAAGACAATCCTTCCTGGTGGAGGAAAAGACCCAATAATGTAACTGTCAGTGGCTAAGTATGCCAACGGGGACATGCTTTGGCTGAACAACACTGTTGAGGGTCTCACAACAATTTTGGTGTTGCCCCACCCGTCTCAACAAACCTCTTTCACTTCTTTTGTTTTTACACTTGACAATGTCATGTCCTCTGATGAGGAGTGAACTCAACAAGGAAGTCGACCAACAAAGCATGGCCTGCATCCATCATATGTAACACAAAGCCTATATAGACTGAGAATTGTAAAAGAATTTTTTTTCCCTCTTTTTAATGGACTCTTTTATATATATATATATATTTTTTCCTGCTTATTTTTAATTTGGCCTAGCTATACTGTCACGTGTATGTTTATTCACCAACATGCATAAAATGCTCTAGAAAGATTGTGAAATATGATTGTGGTATTATTAGCTGTAACACAAGGATTGCAAATATTCATGCTTTGCTATGTGAACTATATATTATCACATATGTTTTATTTATCTTTTATATCTACAATGCACTAATGTATTTTATAAGATTTTATATTATCCTACTAGTATATTACATATAAATGTTTTAGACATGTAGTTTATCCGAGAGCATGAATTTCTCTACACGTTAGTCAAAATCCTATTTGTTAGACACGCCCCTATGACATTACAGTCAGATGTACAAGAAGAGAATGATGTAAAATCCCTAAGGTCCGATTACATCTTATGTAGGCCATGACTTCATCTTGATTCATGGAGATCACCATCGTCCTTAACTTAGACAACGGAAGCAGCCATATTCCCTGATTTATCTAGAATCATTGTCATGTCTGCCTTTTAACGCAGGTGGCACCAGACCGTATCTTTCTAGGAACTGTGACAGTGTCAAGTTCTTCAATTAATGACATCGATACATCATCTAATGCGGCATTTGTCTGGGTTAAATTTGTCCTCACAATGTTAATAAGAAAACATACAGACATATAACCAAAATAATGTAGTCTGGAATTATGTCCTTTTGCCTTATATGTTCATAAAGAAAAGTCTGGGATGCATACCTTGATGCACATAATCTATGTCAGGCATTCCTAAACTTATGTCTGAAATTTCTGATAAGATTTAGTATATAAGGATTCCCACTTGACAACTTGGCAGGAAAGGGCCTTCACCCAAATTATCACCCAAGATTCTTCAAGAGACGGTCTCACCTGCTTAGCACACTTCACATTTTGCAAATAATCCATCTCGACTGAAGCTGATAAAGCTGAGTCCCGAAGGAAGACCGACTGACTGCTACCTCTGGTTGGTGTTTGTCCTTCATGGGGGAACACTGTCTTTATGCATCCGCTAATATAAATAGCCTTTGCTGTCAACAAGGTGCTGCAGCATGAAACGTATGTAAAATATTTTTTGTACGCGTACTCTCCTTACTTCTCTAACCGTACTGGGCCCTTTACGATTATACAGTCTGAAGCGTTTCCATTACCAAAGAGACAATGATCCTCAGATTAATCTTTCTCTGCCGATAACAGGGGTGGAAATTAGGGTGACCAAACTCCACGTTATCTGTGCTATGAGGACCATTAATTGACTGCCAACTCACAGATTTGAAATCAGATTTAGATACACTCTCAAAATCTTACTGTAGAAATAAAGAATAGCAACTGAAAGACCCAACCTCCTGAAGAAGTTAAGTTGAGTGAGAATTATGCAAACCAGAAGCTCCTCAATAGCAACACAGAACAAAAGAAGTAAAACCTGATGTTCTGATAGGGCTCGCTGATTCTCCCTACAACGCATTCAAAACATCAGTACAGAAGCACAGTTTAAATGAAATAACCAACAGGACTCAATAATAGACTCAGACAAATTTAGATTAATTTGGTTATTGTATTAAAGAATCAAAATTCATTAAAATTAGCAATTTCTTAAGGACTTTGATCAAGAACATCAGAGCATGCATTAAAGCATGAAGACAAAGATTTAGGCAAATCTTTATCGAGTGGTTATAAAGTTCAGTTGCAGAGTTACAGAATCCTACTACCCTTTAAGGCATAAGGATGGTTCAAATTTCTACCAGCTCAGGTCCTACAAAAAGGGGAAACGTTCAGACTTAAAGTCCATCAGGGGTGAGTTTATCAGCTAAGAGCTAAAGATATAATGGAAAATTGAAAAATAGAAATGGTTTGGCAAAGAAGGTCTCAGTCCATCAGCTACCAATTGTAGCATCAACAAACAGTCCAAAGTAGAAAATCGATCAGCATAGCATCCTCTCGCACGGTGAAAAGGAAAAGTATGGCAGGAAGCAAAAATCAATAGTGTCGGTCAAGAATCAGTAGCGTTGCCCCTCTTTTATAGAGTTTTTAGCAATGTACAGTGGCGTGGCATCACACCCCCATCGAAAGACTATCACATATCCAAGTTCTTATCATGTCACCTGAAACAGTTGAAACATCAAGCTGGTTTCCCATGGTAGTCATGAGAATAAAAAATTGTGAGTTCTCACAGGCCTAACATTGGTAGAAATGAAATAAAGTTGTGACTTAAAGCCATAGCTGAAATTTTATTTCCACAGGAATATTTTACTGCGAGCATTGAAGAAACATTCAAGAATGTCAGGGTGTAGTCATGTACAGGACAAATAAGCAACATTTCACTTGCAAAGAACAACCCACCGTATAAAATCAAGGGAAAAGTCAGCACTAGAGTAGAAGCATTCAAGAAGGCCTTTAAGATAGCATCACACATTTGACTGAAATGAGCTCTAACTTTTACTTCAAATATAATGACACTAAATAAATTCAAATGAAGAATGTATGAATGTTCACAAATTATTATTACAAGAAATGGCTAAGTTTAAAAATGGCTTACTACCACAATTTTTCACAACATTCATATAAATGCATGTTTCTCAAATTTCATCCTACAAAAATTTGTTGTTAACATTTCATAATCTATAGTGTCTCTAGTATCATATCGCAAAATATCAAGCTTGTACTTCATTGATAACCATTTTTGCACCAACTTTTCTAACTGGTGCATTCTCAGCAAAGAGCATGAAAAATACTGCCCACTTTATTTAGCAACACCATTTTCATCAATATACGTTAATTAGCAACATATGCATTAAAAGTTCATTATCGCAACTCATTTATATGTATTAGTGGTGTCTTATAAATGTATTTTCTTTATCTTACGTTTAAAGCATGCTTTTACTATGCTTCTACTATACTTGCCTCTATTTCATGTGTCACTGTATCTAACGTGTGCAACGTGTACTTTCAACCTTTCATGTCTTCTGTGTATAAACATGTCATGTATTATGATTTTTAATATCATTCTGCATCAAAGGTATGTGTGTGTCTCTTCTCCCTAAGAAGCTGTAGACTGCAAGTTTCTGTGCATTTCATGCTCTTATAGTATAGCGCATAGAAGAAGGCGTTAGAGTGTTAGACGCTAGATAACATTTTAAATGGCATTTTAGTAATGCTGGAAATATTAATTTTGTTCTCGTTATTTATAACATGTCTTCTTGCTGTTTATATAATATTCAGTGTAGTTGTTTTAAATGTACGAGAAACAGACTGTTCCTGTAGTGATGAATAATTTTTCCTTGAAAGTTTTCACTCTTCTTAGTGCAGTGTGTGTGATACTGTGAATAATGAAATAAGGTTTGTGGCTCTTTCCACGGTGCCCCTAATCCCTTTATGGGATTGTTAGTAACCAAAAAGCAATACTTCTATGTCAATTACACATTAAATAGTGTTTTACGGGTCTACAATAACTTGTCTTTCGCATTAATCACTGGTGCATTGTACCAAGTTTACCCTTGTCACCCGTGGGTGGGAAAGCACACCTTGTAGAGTTACGTCAAAGTCATAACTTACACAACAACTTAATAACTTGCAGAGGGCGTGCAACATCCCACTCCCGATACTGGTAGATGAATTCTGTGCCCCACCCATTAAATATATCTGTATGGGAAGCTCCTGTTTGTATTACCAAGTGAACAGGGCAGCATCTTGCCAGTGAACAGACCGTGTCCGTCGCTGGGAAAAGTGAGCAGCTGCAGTGGCGAAACACAGGCCCCCGCAGTGCGGGGGGGGGAGTTCCAGGGGCCCCCCTCAGCACAGTACTCTGCCCGGAGAGCTCCTTAATGAGTTCGGAAGGGGCCTCTCCATGTGCCTTGCAGGGGGGCCCCCTCAAGTTTCGTTAAGCCAGGAGCAGCTGCACCTGGTTTGGGTGGACTTCCATTGCATTGACTGATGAATAACCCACGATTGCAGGGCTGTACACCAGCATTCTTTCAAGCTGTGCAAAAAGAGGCAGGCAATGCAGGCATTGAGTCACTAAAAACAGATAGGATACTGCTCAATTTCCAACTATTCACTAATGCAGGTTCCAATGCTTCCACTGCCTCTCGCTCTCTAGGGGCACCAAAAACTGTCCCTCCAGACACTTGGGTGGATCTATTCACAAAAGTGACACAAAAAATGCTAAATCTTTTGTTACTAATTTACTTTCCAGCTTTAAACTTGTTTAGCACTGGAAAATCTGTGGAAAGTAGCGCAAAGCAGTGCATAGTGCTGTTTTGCATTACTTAGCACCAAGGTTTCTTGCTATGGATGGTGCATGGGTTAAAACATGCAACCATTCAAGGTTTCTGACACTAAGACCTATTTACTTTAAAAAGTAGACAGGCTTTAGCGTGAGAACATTGCGCCCATTTCAAATAGGCACTATGAAGGAGAAATGCTTTCATTTCTCTTTTCTTTTCTGACTTTGTATGTGTGCTACACTGTTCATCACATATATAAAGGGCCACATGTATCAAGCAATTTTGCATTCGAAAACGGTGCGAATCGGTAATTTTGGCCGTGTGCGAATGCAAAATAGCCTTTCAAGATGTATGAAAGGCTTTGTAGTTTCAATTTAGGTAATCGCTAAAATTGCGATTACCTAAAATTGCAACTACAAATAGGGAATCGCAATTTGTGATTCCCTTAGCACATGTACCAAGCATTTTCTAAATGCAAACTGTGCATTCAGGAAAATGCTATTGCCAACGACTCCATGTGGTAACCATGTTACAATTTGAAAAATGCACAAAATGCATTTTTCAAAGTACCATGAACTGCTCACATACCCCTAGGACATGTGTGCGCTTTACATGTGCACATTTTACTTTTTGGGGAACTTCAGGGGGGGGCCTTAATATGCGATTACCAATTAGGTAATCGCAAATTAGCTAATGTAAATCCATTCGCACCTATGTTCCTTTAGGTCCATAAGAATGAATGGAGTAGTATTACCTAATAGTGATTACCTATTTAGCGAATCGCAATTTGGTAATATTAAGGACAGTGGCGGCTGCCAACTTCCGTGAGTGGAGGGTGGGAAAATGGGTTGAGGGTGGTTTTTTAAAATGAAAACAATTAAGTAAATAAAATAAAAATGAACTTACTATGGTTGCTGCTGAGTCGTCCTCGCTCCGTCTTCTTCCTTCGTAATTCCAGGACCACAGCTAACTCTCTTAACCAATCCTGGCGCTACTCTCACTGCGTCAGAACAGCGCCAGGATTGGTGGGAGCGGCCTCTATCAGCGCTCACAGGAGCACTGTAGGCTTTTGCTTTCTCTAGCCCAGCTGTCATAAGACAGCTGGGTTAGAGAGGTTTAAAGTGTGCATGTGTGGCTGGCCGTTGAAAGACAGCCGGCCAAAGAGACATGCGCACTTTAAACAAGTGCAAAATGCAGCCCACCTCCTCTTGGCTGCTGCTGCCATTCAGCAGCAGCCGCGCCCCCGGGACGGGGTGACGAAAAATAAAATGGTAATGATTTAAATTCATTACCATTTTATTTTTCCATCTCTGAGGGCATTCCAGTGGGGCGATGCTCCTCCGCTAAAAACGGAGGAGCCGCACCTGATTAAGGAATCGCTAAATCTTTGCTGATTCCTTACATACATAGGGGCAGATTTACAAGCCCCCTGCGCCACCAGTACGTCACTTTTCGTGACGTACTGGTGGCGCAGGGGGCTGCTCCATATTTACAAGGAGAGGAAAAGCCACCATGCGTGACTTTTCCTCTCCTTATAAATACGGCCCCTTCACACGCAGCACTTTGCGGTGAAGGGGCGTTCCATGGGTGTTGCTGTGGGTGTTCCCACGCAACACTCATGGAACAAGACACATCTCCAGAATTACGAGAAATCGTAACTCTGGAGATGCGTCTGAGCTACGCCACCCTAGAGGTGGCGTAGCGAGGCAGCACCGAGGAGAAATGTTTTCATTTCTCCTCGTTTTTCCTCTTTCAATGCGTGCTGCTGCATTCTGCAGCACGCATTGAAAGAGGAAAATAGTTGTAGTGATTGTTTTTGTGCAGGAAGGTTCCCTTCCTGCACAAAAACAATCTCTCACGACGTAGGCATCCTTGCACCATGGTGCAAGGGTGCCTGCGCCTGCGCATGGCTGCAGTTTGTGCGCCAGCGCAGGGGAAGCACAAGGATGCGACATATTCTTGTAAATATGTCGCATCCCTGTGCTTCAAAACTAACGCAGCGCGGCGCAGCAAAATGACTTGCTGTACCCCGCTGCGTTAGTTCAACGTAAATCTGCCCCATAGAATTTTGCGATTACCAAAAAGCGATCCGGTAGAAATCGCTATTTGGTAATTGGAAAATGCGTTTTTTGATACATGTGGCCCATAGTGAGAAAAGGTTTCAAGTTAGTCTAAGCAAGGGTTCCCTTCCAATACAAAACCTATGCTAGACTCATGTAGACACCCTTGCACTATGGTGCAATGGTGTGTCTGTACAAACGGCAGCATATTTCTGCACTTGCGCTAGGGAGAGGGGAAGAGAGTGCTATATTTCTATAAATATGGAGCTATCCTGCTCGCTCCTTCTCACGCAGCTCAGCATTTGCGTACGATTCTAGTAAATCTGCCCCTATGAACGGTAAAATCTTCGAAGATCAACGAACATTCTCAATGAGACGGAAAATAGGCATTAGTCACAACACCAGAGGACACGTTTATTACAGTACAAATATTAGATTTATTTAGGTTTGTAAAAACATTTATGGTGGAATATCTTGGCGGGCTCATTTGCGTCACCGTCGTTGCTCACTTGTTGCGTCAGTGCTCACTTATTGCTCACGATGGGAAGTTAAAGAGTATAAGGAACAGATTTACAAGCCCCTTGCGCCACTTTTGCGTCACTTTTCCCATGTTAAAAATGACACAAAAGTGGCGCAAGGGCCTTGTAAATCTGCCCCTAAGAGTTTAAAGAAACAGCGCAAAGTTCTTCGTTGTAACCTAAAGTTGACAAGTCTTTGCGCATCTGTGTATATTAATATGTTTTCGTGTCAAGCAGTGCATTATCATTTCCCGCCAAGTGGCTGAAAGAAACCCGCAATAGGCATGACAGTGTAAACTTGGACAATGTTATCGGCTCGGGTTTAATTTTTTAACCAAACCCAAGGCTGATCGCTTCACTCGATTACCTGCCATTTATTATATTGCTTTGAGAATTATTAACCCCGCGAGCTGGCTTATCCTTAAAGCAGCAGACATCAAGGCACCGACATTTCCAGGTTAAGACACGTTCTACATTGCTTTATGACTACCGTTTGATTGTTTTGCAGACTTGAAATCCGCTTTTTATTGTATATTCCTAGCATACAGAAACGGATGCTTGCCTTTTTGCATTCCACTGAGCAATACGTATTTTTTTTAAAACGTGAATTAATAGAAAATCATTAAATCTTATAGTTTTCAACTTAAACTGTTAATTTAGTAAACTAATGTCTCCAGCCGTTCTTGCTATCTACTTTTGATCAGTCCACTAGTGCAAGAAACTCCTGTGATAGAGCCCTATACATATAGCAAAATACAACATACAGATACAGAATATAAAGCACACTTTTGAGGGGGAACTTTGCATGAGACATCCAGTTCTTGCACACACAGATTAGTGAACATGTGCACTGCACACCATAGTCTCATCTAGGCTGATTTATCAGTGAGCGCAGGAAGATTGTTACAGGCTTGGATACAAACCGCAGGAGAGCTCTACTTTGGGTTCCTTTTCACCTGAACAAGTTTAGCGTTTTCTCCTTTTCTGCTTGTGAACAGTCTCTCAGAATACACGAAAAGCAGGAAGCTGGATTCTAAGGGGCAGATTTACGTTGAACTAACGCAGCGGGGTACAGCAAGTCATTTTGCTGCGCCGCGCTGCGTTTGTTTTGAAGCACAGGGATGCGACATATTTACAAGAATATGTCGCATCCTTGTGCTTCCCCCTGCGCTGGTGCACAAACTGCAGCCATGCGCTGGCGCAGGCACCCTTGCACCATGGTGCAAGGATGCCTGCGTCGTGAGGAGATTGTTTTTGTGCAGGAAGGGGAACCTTCCTGCACAAAAACAATCACTACAACCATTTTCCTCTTTCAATGCGTGCTGCTGCAGCACGCATTGAAAGAGGAAACAAGCATTGGCATAGCCAATAGGTCTCGCCTTTGGGACCTTATAAGTGCTTAGCCATGCAACAGTTGATGTTGTTGCACCAAGGATATTGTGCTGCATAACTAAATACTTACAAGGTCCCAAAAGCAAGACCTATTGGCTATGCCAATGCTTGTTTGTTTATGTTCTCTGTACACTGCTATGCGGATCCAGCATTTGTGAGGCTTCAGTGTTGGACTTCTCTCCCAGTTTGGATTAAGTTAAACTTGTTCCTTTGTCTCCAGTCGATTTAGCTCATTAGAGGATATCCCAGACTGCCCATGCTGGATACCCTTATATGCTACTGAAGGCTATGTTACATGTCCTGTTGCTTTTAAAATCTGCCAATAAAAAGATTCCTAGTTTAAAAAAAAAAAAAAAGCCTTCCTTAAGAGCGTTTGTGTTAGAAATCGCTTTGAGCGCTGTTTCTGTAAACAGGGCTGTAAATCATGTTCTCAGAGGGTGCCTGTTCTGTGCCCCACCCCCTCTCTGCTTGCCCCTCCCTTTCCAGCCAGGTCCAGTCCTGCCAAGTACCACGCATCAGGTGTGAGACTAACGCATTTTAGTGTGGCGGTCTGCATCAACACACTGTAGTGCATCGTCACGCGGATAGGCATAGCGCCTCGGCTGTCAAGAAGTTAGCACTGCTATGCTGATTAAACTAAGCTTGAGCGGCTGGCAGCGCGCCATGGCATGCGTCCTGCTCCTGGCAGGCTTGGAGGCTGACTGAGCTAGTAGCTGCTAACTCTGGCTGCTACAATATATCTATAGAAGGCTGAGATTTCCCACCCGGGACGCGGCACCCACGTCGAGGCAGTGCCCAATGGCTACTACCGAGACAGACATCTGCCGCCTCAGGTTGAGTGACACATTCAGACATAGGCGCCGCTGGACGTCACGTCCTGCTGCCAGACACAGTTATGTTTGTGGTAGGCTGGAGCCCACTGTGCAGCAGCTGTGCCCTAGTGAGAGTGATGCCCGGGTGTGGCGCACCATGCACGTTTGCAAAGGGAGTGAGTCGTTGCAGCGGCCAGGAGTTTGAGGAGGAGGAGGCAGGCAGCCAGCCCTTAAACCTCGCAAGTAAGTGTCACTGTGAGAAAGTGCCAGCCTAGCGTTAATCTACAAATTTGCTTTTTAGCAGCAGCACGTGATCAGCTGCCTGCCGGTCCGGGTCAGTGTTACTGTCTAGCTGAATTCTGCTCTGGCTCGAGGCTGATGCGGGCTGTGACCTTAATTGTGTGCCTCAGCCTGAGGTGCCTTGCCCAAATTCAATGCCCCAGGGGTGCGTGCTAGTGTCTATTTCATAATGCCAAATATGTTTGCTTTCCATTGCTCGCGAAGCTCGGAGTATGAGGCAAATTCACGAAGAGCAGTTTTGTTCTTCCTCAGCTCGACCTCACGAACAGCTGTGTCACTTGTAATAACGCTCTTCATTCACGCACACTCAGTCTACAGGCTCTGCACTCTGAAGTTCATCTGATCTCTGCAGCATGTACTTAAACACACTAGGACAGCGATTCCAGTAAGTTTCCACAGTTAATGAGGCATGCTTTTCTTAATTTACATATACAAACTGAGACCAGGAGTTAACTTGTTTCATGCAGAACATGAACCACACACATCTGCCAAACTGTATTTTATGAGGAATAGCTGAGAGTTACTTCTTTTTACTAGGACAGTGCCCTTCCATTTCTGGTGCTTTACAGCAGTTTTAAGATCATCTTAGAGTTTCTCGTTGCTCAATTGGGTGCAATTTCTGATATTTATACATTTCCCTTGTCTTCATTGCTTGATTTTGCTCACGAGAAATTGACACTCATAGTCACTGATTGTCACCTATAATTACACTGAAATTCTGAAAATGTCACACAAATAAGTAATCTGAAAACCTGGCAACTATGCAGATCTGTGTTTATTTTTTCATCAGCCTCGCAGTTCCGTGCACTCGTGTCTTCACTTCAGTAGGTCTCACATCAGCCTCCCTCCGTTTTCAGCCAGGTCTGTGTTTATTTATTTGTTAGCCTCACAATTCCGTTTGTGCTACGCCACCTTCAGAAGACAACAAAGAGCATGTAGGGCTGAGACGTGTGCAGTGCAGCATGGGAGGGGTAGTCATGCAGAACGGCCGCTGGACTGTCCATCCCCTTAAAAAAATACAAAACCCAGGAACTCTGCTCTGACTCGTGTCTCTCACCCCTAGTACATGCTTAGACTGTTTGATTGTGCCTTGTTATGCCGGCCTAGAGATCTTCTCATGGGTCTTGTTCGCGCTATATAAAACTTTTAAAATCAATAAATAACCCCAGGCAACAACGCAAAAGTAGCAATGGGCAACAAACGGGCAGTGTCACTGGATGCATGCGAGGGGCGTGAAAGACGAACATAATACAGAGCTGTATAAGAAAAGAATTGACAGTGCCCCGTCATCACACATGCAACTCTTTCAGCCAGTTCTAACTTTTTAGACGAAGCCACTTTTGCTTGGGAGACGGGAGCTTTTCCTGCTGTAGCACAAAGATGTTTTTTATTTCTTATGTGTTTTTAATAGTCGCCGCTTCGTGTGCTTGCTCTGTTTCCTTTATGTCGTGTCAGTCTCTTGCCTACTCCTTCTTGTAGGTCTTCCCTTTCGTCACTGATGAAACCCACCCCTATGCCAGAAAATGCCCTTTTCTGTTGCTGCTTGGGAGAGACCAGCATCCTGGGCTCCTCCTATTTGGCTCAGCAGCAGCTGACTGACGCTTGTAGCGAGCGCAGGAGCGCCGAAGCTTAACCGAGATGCTGTGTTACATTTCTGAATACAATGCCAAGGCTGCCCAGGGGGGCCCCGTAGGGGACCCTCCAACAGGGCGGCCGCCTTACAACAGGGTGCTAAGCCAAGGATACCCAGGGATGTATTAGCGGGTCCCCTGGAAGAACTACGGCGCCCAATTAGCCTACAGGCGGTTGTGGGTCTGAGCAACCGGGGGCTGCCTGGAACGCTCCGCCCACCTGTGGGGGGGCGTTAGTAAGGGAGTGGACTGGCGGTCCACTGAGGGGAGAGGTGGCCTCTCCCAATAATTGGTAACCACCGGTTGGCGACGGCCACGGTGCAATTTGGCTCATCAGACGGGCAGGCGGCATAGGGGCTGACCTGCCCTGGGATCGCCCGTAAGATAACCCACCATGTTGGCATATTGGTTATGCAAATAAACCTGCAGCAATATTCTCCACTAAAAAAGGTGTCGTGTGGTTTATTTATGTATGTTGCTGTATGGGAACTGAGTGTTGCCAATATTGGCACTATGGCTCTGGTCACACTTGACTCTAACGCTGATCGAGACCGGCCACCAAACACTCATGGCACGCCTCACGAGCCTTCCTGTATGAGACCTCGTTTATTTGGCACCTACTTTTCGTATTTTTGCAAACCTTTGCCCTGCTCTCATAATATTGTTTCGGCTCAAGATTTATGCGCAGAGGCTGAGGTGCGGGAAGTCGGACACCTGTTGTTTATTGAGGGAGAGTGCCAGGTGTCTAATGGAATTAGAGGAAAGTCTGAGTGCGATTTGCATTGGAAAAGCAGCCACAAGCTCCTCGAGCTTAATGGACAATTACTTCTGTTACGTTTTGTTTGGAGACCTGCCCCTTTTGTTGTCAGAAGACAGCTATGCATGGTCTAATGGTTGAACTATATGCAGACTTGAGTGGGAATTAATTATCTTAAGTTTGTGCGGGCTCAGTTATCGGCGAACAATCAAATCTGACCTCTGGGTTGGATGACAGACTTTTTTTTTTTAATTGCTGAGGCTGCTCCATGCATGCTTTTCTCGATCGGGAGAGGATGTGACATTATGGCCAGAGCTGCCGACTTTGGAACTGTCGAACCAGGTTCGAGTTTCAGGCGTCGGCTAAACAGCCTGTAATTTTGGGCAAATCACTTCATCTCCCCTTGCCCTAAGAACAACAAGGACAACAATGGAGGAGCGGGGGCGAGCGAGCGCGGCAGCCTGCTCAGCTGACCAGACAGCTCGTGCGTCATGGCCTTTTCCCGGCATGTGTTTCCAACTATCGCACCCGCGTCTGGGCACGATAATGGGAAACAGATGTCGGCCGCGCGGGTAACCGCCCGAAAAAGGCCATGACGCACGAGCGTCTGGTCAGCTTTGAAAACCCCCTACATAATGCTTCGCCAGAAGCAGCGCTTGCGCGCTACTTTAGGCTCAACCTAAAAACGAGGAGAAATGAAAATATTTCTCCTCAGTGCGCCTCGCTACGCCACCTCTAGGGTGGCGTAGCTTTCAGACGCATCTCCAGAGTTACGATTTCTCGTAATTCTGGAGATGTGTCTTGTTCCATGAGTGTTGCGTGGGAACACCCACAGCAACACCCATGGAACGCCCCCTTCACCGCAAAGTGCTGCGTGTGAAGGGGCCGTATTTACAAGGAGAGGAAAAGTCACGCAGGGTGGCTTTTCCTCTCCTTGTAAATATGGAGCAGCCTCACGCCACCAGTACGTCACGAAAAGTGACATACTGGTGGCGCAGGGGCTCAGTAAATCTGCCCCTAAGTGCTTTGTGAACTATGTGGGACTTCAATATATTGTTTTCAGAGTTCTCAAATGTTCTCGGTCCATGAGTAGCATCTCAGCCACTCCACAAGTTTTCTTTGAATTCTGGGACTAGTTGTTCTGGTTTTATAACGGGTAAACGACTTTAAATCCACGCATGCGCCAAACATTGGTCCGGATAAGCTATCCTCACACAGAACTGGTTCACTTGGGAGCTCTGTGGCATTCTGTCACAGCCTGGCAGCAGAGCTAGACCAGAAACCATGTGGCACTGGCATGACCTGGGCAGACCGTGGCCCACACCAACCTTGCAGTCAGTAACCGGGTCAGGAGGAGGGCAACTAGGGCACACCTAGAATCAATCCAGGCCACCACCAGTCCACGCACGAGGACTGAATTAACTTCCCCTGCAGAGACGAAACAACCAAATTCTGCTTTTAACTTCATAAACCCTTTAGTGTTAATTAAAAGAGGGATTTCAAGTCAAATGCCTAGTTAAAAAAACGAGCGCTTCCATTTTGTCACTGTCGAACTGGAGGTAAATAATTCTTACGGATAGTTATCCTGTGTGTAGGGTGATAACTAAACTATATTAAAGGAATTACATAAGAAAACACAGACCCTGGTGGTCGCACTTGAGCCAAGACGCCGCCCTACAGTGGGCCCTTGTGGCAAATGCTGTTACTTGCAAAGGCAGGTGGGTCATGCAGTGTTGCGCTTCAGCTTGATAGTAAAGGTACCACGACGCTGCTGTTCCAGTTCTGCTAAGTGGCTGTCGGGGCCCAGCTTGTGGAACCTTTGGAGTAATGGTTTATCATCATGAGAATGCCATCTATACTGCGAGGCCCCCGAGGGCCCGGGAAATCTCTGGAACCCCGCCCACCCTCTGCCGTACATTTCCAGCCATGTGGGTGGGTGAAACCAGGGGTTGCTCAAAACCCTGGCGACATACACAGGGCTTTAAGTGGGATGAAAAAGGTGGGGGGTGGGGCTTTAGAAGGGGCATGGCAAAATAAGCGCAGATTTCCAAGAGCTGAGGCCTATCTATATATTTTTAATAGAGTGGCTTGGAACATTCAAACTAAAAATCTGTGCTTTGCACAACGTGCCCCCTGAACAATGTGTGGGTGTCTCTTGGCTAATTTCCTGTTAAAGCATCCAGGTATATAACACAACATCAACACTTGTTAGCACTATCAAATAAGTGAGTAAAAATTATTTTGTTGTGAATGATTACAATTGAAAATGTTCGAATGTAAAAATACTGGAATGTCTCATTCACCCTTGAACTTCCTCTCACACTGCTTTCCTCTGTCTCCAGCCTCTCAGCTTTCTAGACACACACATTTTCTTCCCACACATTTCTGAAATTCTCTATCTGCATATCTCACACCGCATCTTTCCTCTTCAGCACACCTTTCCACTCTTTCCGTGCACATACTTTATTTAATCTCTCACCCGTACACACACACTGGCCGTAAGCACTGCATTTTCTTTTCCTTTGGTGCTGCCCACATTTGACAGCTGTATACCTCCTTCACACACTGTCCCACAATTACAATAAGCACACATGTAATCATCGCTCTCTGTGCTTTGCAGAGGGCCAAGGATTAGATGCGCATGTTGTCTGCCCACCTTATTGGCTCGCTGACAGGCATAGTGAGAAATTCACACTGCTTCAGCCTCAGCTCCAACCGTGCTGCGTCATAAACACCCACCACAACCTAGACTTACCGGACACCTCGCTGCGACTAGGGTTCACAGTTGAGAGGTGTGGTGCAGCGGCCAGGGCAACTGACTTCGGAGCACAGGGTTCACGGTTCGATCCCCGGCTCCGGCGGCAGCTCAGCTCAGCACCATGTGACTCGGGGCAATAGCTCACTTAATTTCCACTCCAGCCCCCAGCGCCTTGAGACCCGTAAGGGTGAGTAGCTGCGCTATATAAAAATGGACTTACATTTACATTTTTTTTTATACAAGAGACCCTTTGCTCAAAGAAATAACGACAGAAACAAACAAGCATTTGCAATGCCATAGGTCGCGCATTTACGCGAGTTTAAGCTATTGGCATTGTAAATGACAATGCCTTTTATTTATGTTGTAAAAACCAAAACATAAATAAAAGGCATTGTCATTTAAAATGCCAATAGCTCAAACTTGCGTAAATACGAGACCTATGGCATTGCAAATGCAAGGTATCACGGACAACAGGAGGGCGGGACGGGGAGGGAGAGAAGGCATGGACAGGGGGAAGGGGGCGGGGAAGGAGAAGGCACAGACAACGGGAAGGAGGACGGGGGGTAAAGAAGGCACGACAACGGGAGGGGGGGTAAAGAAGGCAGTAAGAGAAACAAAAAAGAAAACAGTGCTCACAGTGTAAATAACACGTACCGTGTAACAGCCGATGTAAAGGGGCCAGTCGCCATGGGAGGTGACAAATGAAGAGGAGGCGGTACTAAGGAGGGACTAACAAGCCTATTTTCGAATCAGAAGCCAGCATTTAGGACAGACACTGACCCAAGCCAATGGCAAATATGGGCAGAGAGTGGGGGGGGGGCTTCTATTCGCTACTCCACCACAACAAGTCTCGCAGGGAAGCGCATGAGCGCTGGCTCAGGCTCGACCTAAAAAACAGCAAAATACACAGAAGGTAGTGGAGCCCAGTAGGGGTTTATGCACTCCAAACTGCATCACCTGAATACAGCAACACTAGGAAGTCTATACTACCCCTGCAGGAGACGTCCAGGAACAATCCATGCAGAATACTGGGGAACACATTTAGCTAAATGCTACAGAGTAAAAGGAGCCAGGCCACAGCCCTAATGGATGTCTCTGTTAAAAGAGAATGTGTGTGTCAAATAACCCAGTGATCTATAACAGACTCTTAGCATCTTGTGTGCTGGGAACCATGCTAAAGAAGCCAGTAAGGAGTCATCACAACCATGTCTACTAAGTATTTGCTGTATCACAGATGAATTAAGAGTTTACCGCTTGATTCAAATCTATAAACCACAAATAGAGAATTCTTTGTGGCCACTTGGTTCTCTCTAAGCAAGTGAAATAGAAAGGATTCCTTAACTTTCTGTATACTTTTTCGAAATCCAGCTTTCAGTTGTTGCAGAACACCCTGGTTGCCCACTCACTTCTTTACCGGACCAAAAAATCTTTGCCTTTAAGATTTGTTTGGGGATGAAGAAGATATATACAGCAATATGACAGTGGATCTGGGGTTTGTACCAGTGGTGCCATTCATGAAGAGCCAGTGCAGAAAGCCTGCAGTGGGGTTCAAAAGGATGCAGACTTGACACTGAGTCCTACTAAGATGGCATCAACCTGCAGTCTGTGCCGTCAGGATGGTGACAGTCTGCATTGACTGCTGACAAAGTGAAGACAGTGGACATGCATAGTTTCTATGGTGGCAACTTAGTTGGTACTGATAGGATGGGAAAGGTGATAATTCGGTCAGGATGGTGGCAGACTGCAGTGTCTGCCGTCAGGAAGATGCCAAATGGCACACACTACTGCTAGGATGGTGACAATATGCACAAAATGCTGCCAAGATGGCAAAAACCACAAAAGGGTGTGAGGCTCCTGACCAGGCAAAACATTATTATGGACTTGCCTACAACTTCACAAATATAAATAACATGTTAGAATACACCTCATCCACAATTGATAGAGGCATGCTTCATCATAAGTGCCTACCCCTCATTTGTATAGGTAGATACGACCCGAAAGGGATCAACCACTAGTTGGGAGTTCGTTATAAAGCATTTCGTCTGAATACGTGCAGGGATCCAGCGTTTTTTTTAATGACTATAGGTGCCGCTTCCTTTATCTAGTTGTTCTCCCTTCTGCCGTGCTGTCCAGCGCAGGAGAGGCGAGAACAACTAGGTGCAAGAAGCATAATTGCACCCTTTATGAAAGTTTGACTACAGGGAAGTCCGCAATCCATCTTTGCCGATAAAATAGGAACAAAAACCCAAATATTGTTTTTGCAACAACACACAGGTATGATAGCCTTACACCTCTACTTTTAATTGTATTTTTCCATAGTTTAGAAGCATACAGGCAGGGAATTTATTGGCCCTGAAGAAAGCCCATTCGAGCTAGTTGGAATCGGCTGAAACAAGTAGGATCACTGGTTAGATGTTTCTCCATAATACATCCTCCAATGTTACTTTTTAACCATGACATGGAACCCTCCAAATACCTAGTCATTTTTAGAAAATCCTAGCACTTATCCATGAGAAAAACTTTATAGCATGCTCCTAACTAGTGGTTAAGCCCTATTGTGTGGTATCTAACTACCCAAATGAGGGAAGGCCCCTATGAGGAAGTATGCCACTATCAATTGTGGGCGAGGTGTCTTCTTCTAATATATTACTATATCTGTGAAGTAGTAGGTAAGTCCATAAAAAGGTATTCCCCGGTAAGAGCCTTCGCACCCTTTTGTGTTAGAGTATATTTGGTAGGAAGAACATGTGCCTACCTAAAATTCTGTCAGTCACTTATTAAGTGTGTATATAAACCTATCAACAGCTCTGTCAGTATGGTGAAAGTTCGCCTAGAGTGGCGCCAGGTTGGTGATAGCTTACACAGTGTTGTTACGGATTGTAAAGTCAGCACAGAGCTTAGGCACTGAAAGCTTTGGAGTGAAAATCTGCACTATTAACAATCAAGGCAGCCATTTGCAGTGAGAACTTAGGGTGGCGTCAGTCTGTCTTTAGGGCTCTTAGGATGGGGGTTGCAGTTTACAGTGAATAAGGTCAAGACTAGGGTCAGTATGAGGTAAATATTATCAGGGCAGGGGACAATCTGCAGTGAGTATGCCCACGCTGGTGCCAGTGTATTGAACACCCTGGGAATGGAAGCCTGAACTTATTGCTGTGAGGATTCTATCAGTATACAGTCAGTGTTGACAGTAAGGGGACAGTCTTCACGGAAGGCTGGCAGGATGGTGACAGGCTGCAAGGAGGATGGTGGCAGTCCGCAGTGAGTACAGTCAGTATGGAATGAGTTGTTAGGCTGGAACCATGAAAAAATGTCTTATACCCACAATAATATGCACTAAGCATTTGTCACCACAGCAGCACATTTAGATCAATATTTCACACTATGCCAACAGGACGCATTAGATACAACTCTGCCACCATCATGCACACATCCCAGCCATAAACCATTTAGCTGAGAAACTAATGGCACCACTTTCAGTATATCATTATAAAGTGATAGTCATACATTGACAACAAAGTTTTCATGTTTATTTTGTCCACTAGACAAGTAGGCCCACCCCCTGAAGCACAAACCCTTTAGTTGCCAGTTTACAATACCTCAGTATGGATCTGTGAAAGAGAATTGTGTGCCACTAAGTGCAAAATGTGACTCCATACGTAGGAGTTGTTCAAACTTGTATATATGATTCATTGATACTAAAGTCTTTACTATTGGCATTAGCACTCTAAGGAAATGCAGTGAGTCTTGAGAACAGCGTGCATTGACAGTCGTTCCAGTATAAAAATGTGTACACGTTTGCAAAATATAACAATTGAGGCTATTTTTAAACATGCTTCCTACGACCATGCAAAATGCACGTATAAGCAAGACAGATTATTTTCAAAATAAAATGTACACAAAACAACTTGAAAAAATATATATATTTCCTAAACAAATGTGCAACTTTAAATGCAATTTGTCTGAGGCATCATTTAGTAAAACGAGTTTGAAACATGCCAATATAAAAAGATGAATTAATGGAGAATCAGTGTAAAACCATTATAGGCAACAGGAAAATAAATTAAGGGCCTGATTCTTACAAAACAAAAACACAAAAAACACAAAGGTGCACCAGCAAGTTCATATCATTGCACAGTTGCAGATTTACAACTTTCAGGAATTCAGAAGAATTTACAGAGGCAGACCCGAAAGCCATATTCCAAACAAACTTTTGTGATTTCCATTTTCGAATGAGCAAATATACATGTGCACATTTGCTGATGCAAACATCTGCTGAGTGATTGCCAATTCACTATCCTGACACCTCCTGCTTCCCTTTCCTGGAGTCAATTTTCAAGCTTTTCAGTGTGTGAAGAGACTAGAGGAGAGATGGTGAATACCCTTAAACATGTTAGTTGTGGACTCACAATGTATAACAACTAGGGACACCGGAATTATGCGGTAGGGGAGAGCCAAGCTATGCGGCAGAGTTGAGAAAATTATGCGGCATAATGCGGCACATTTTGTGATAGCATTGCTTCAATATTTTGTCATTTGTACACCTGTTAACACTGTCTGGGCATTGGTTGCACCTCATTAGTACCAGTTGAACACCCAACTATAGCAATAAGCAACAGAGAGGCGACCAGTCAACCTTTGCAGAGGGGCTTCCGCCTCATCCAAATATGTGCCATTTCGTTTACAGTAACTTTTTTTTGTTAATATCTGCAGATTATGAAGCAGATAATGGATTACGTGGTAAAAGCAACAATTTTATACTTATGGAAAAAAAGCAACAACCGCACAATCACATACTTCCAGTGGCTATGATTACTAACTTAGAACTACTGCTTCCTGATTACTTCCAACTCCTTCCTGTAAGTAAATTTGCAGAAGGTGGTTAAATTGGAGCCTAACTAGAAAACAAACCTTGATAGGAGTCATAAATATATAATCAGAAAGGCTATTATTAGCGCTCTGACATTATAAGAACGCTGCCACAATTTGTCACCTAACTTCATGGCATTACAAGGGACAGGTGGATTATTTTACGTGACAAGTACATTTGTGCAGCATCCCGTCCCTAGGACAAGAAGACAGTTTATAAAGGTCAACAGCCCTGACCCAAAGGAAATACCAGACAACTCCTGGCACAGTCATTCACACGTCACTCCAAGCCATGCAGCTGCATAAGTCTTTGAAACTTCAACTACACATTCATATCCTTTCACCAATAAACATCCACAAAAATGTTAACATACATTTATTGCATATGCCACTGCGCCACATCCACATAAGAGGCAAAGATTCCTTGAAACATGAAAGCCACCTGAAGCTAAGTAATTACACCAAAGCAGAAATAAACATACTTCTATGCGCATAATGCTCCACACAGATCCATAACTTATTAGACTGCATTGTTCCAACACAAACTATCAGAATAAACAGTATACTAACCTAACCTCGGCTTGACGCAATCTAAATGTGAAAAAACACATAATAAAATGACAACTGACCGCTCCGACACTTTAGTCAACTAGAATCCCAGAGCGAAAAAGGGTGCCCAGATGTCAAAAGCACAACAGGTGGTGAAGCACTGTACAAATAACACAACTGAATGCTCAGACGATGGTGATAGTCAGCGCTACATTTACTTAGGGTGAACACAGTCTTCACTGTGTACCGTCAAGGTGGTAAAATTCTGCACCGTGTGCAAGCATGGTGATGGCAATTAGTACCTAGTTATGTCAGTGACAGCTTACAGAGATTGCTGACTGGATTGGGTCACTCAGTGCTCACTCACATCATGATAGTCTGAACTAAGAGATGTCAGTCTGGCGATAACTAAGTCATGGAGCTAATCAACAGAATGCAGTCCGTGGTGCCAGCATGGGGACTAACTGCTCTGAGTGATATTAGGATGATCAGAATACTGTCATCACAGCAAGAGCTTTCGTTTAGTGATGTCAGTATTAAATGAGATGCCAGGATGGAGACAGTCTGCACGAAGTACTGAATATCCGGTGACAGACAGCTGCCACAATATTAGCAGTTTACAATGGGTCCTCTTACGGTGGGTGCAGTCGGCAGTCACTACTAGCAGGATGATGAGAGTAAATAATGGGGTATTGCTATGTTTATGACAGTCTCCACTCAAAGCTGTCATGGTTATATATCAGTCTCCAGCAAGTCCTCTTAGGGAGAAACCATATGCCCCAAGTGTTTTCAGGGTGCTATCACTATACAGTCAATACTTTCGGTGTGGTGGAAGTCTACACCAGGCAGTTACAATGATGACGATCTGTGCCGAGTGGCTGCTGGATGCCAACGGTCTGCAGTGAGTGTTTCTCAAGTGTGATAGCTTTCTACAGTCCATACATTCAGAGTATATGACTACTTTAGGGTGTACACTGTGAGTACTGATTTCTAGAAGAATGAAACCAGTTTTCAATGAATGCTACGAGGGTGGCACCATTATGGAGCTAGTGCTGGCATTGCATTGCGTGCCCTGGTGAATTTGGCAGCCTGCACAAATCGTGGCAGTATGGGGCAAGAGCTGCCTTGCTGGTGTCAGTGCACCTAATGCTTCAAGGATGGACATCTGCAGTTTACTGCTGTCGGGATGCTGGTAGTCTGCAGCTTGTCTTTTTGGGATGGTAGCAGTCAGTACTGTCCTGGTGGACAATCTAAGAAGAGGCGTAACCTGACTGCTGAGCAGGGTTCCTGCCAGGCCTGCACTGCCTTATTCCCAAACCCGGCCAAGCTGAATTGCAAAGAGACACACATCCCCCGCCCCCGCCGGGTTGCACTCCCATTACCTGCCGTAGATTCCCTCCGTGATTCGGCTTTGTTTCAAAGGCCTCCGGAGTTTGCTGCAGTCCGCGTTCCGTTGCTTCATCCTCCCGCACGGGGCTGCCCTCGCGCGCTGCCTACACCGGGCGCCAGTCACATGGACCGAAAAAGAAAAATAACACGTACCGTGTAACACTCAAAGTAAAGGGGCCAGTAGCCATGGGAGGGTACAAATGACGACATGACCGAAATAAGGAGGGACTAACAAGCCTCATAATGAATCAGAAGACAGCATTTACAAAGAACAAACACACAAGCTAATGAAAAATGAGGGTGGGGGAGTGGGCTTGGCTTCTCTCCGTACTCAACTACCCCAGCTCTTCGCAGAGCAGTGGTTGCGCGTTGGCTCACGCTCGACCTAAAAAGCTGTAACAAGCATGTAATCTTAGGAAATTCAAGATAAAGTATAACATGTGTAAGGTGAACAGGGACAGCATTGCTAACATATTATTTATTCCCTAATGGTGTTTACAATCGCTGTAGAGATATTCATCTCTGTTTTTGCCTGTAAAGCTAAATACATGAATATTGGGCCTGATCGGGCACCGTTTCAAAGTCAGTTTTAGTTACTTTCTGGGCCTGAGGCCTGGCAGGAACAGGCCCACTTAAAGCGATGGACCAATGAAATTTTATGGATTATTATCCCTCCGCTGCATGCAAGAATGCAAGCTGCTGCACAAGAAACACAAGGGAGCCAAGGAGTATTGTGTAAACATGGCAGGCCTCAACGGAAACTCTGGGATTAGCAGCCCAAAGATCACAGGGCCCTCAGTCAGCCCTCTGTCTCTTTGCCATATCCACAATCATGTAGCCCCCTTTTAACACTGCAACCTCATGCATACAGGCCATGACAAAATGAGAGTTTGTTGAAAGTTTGTCTACAACTGCCTTGCACCAAACTTAAAATGGGGGCACAGGGTCACCTATAGACACCTAAAGGAAAACTTCATGGCCACAGGAAGAGCCAACAGGAGACTTGTACATGGATTACAGTGAACTGCAAAACACCTATCTTTGAAGGTCATATCAGACAGAACATTTGACTCCCTGATTCTATTCATGGAGGGCCTGTGCCAAAAAGAAATGTAGAGGTAATTTTTGATTGAAAGAGAACAAACATTTACCATCATGTTGCATACATGGTAGAAAATGCGCTGGGTAAGATCACAACGCTCCAGGCAATCCGATTTCAAAAAGATAATTACAAGGTTCTCCTGCAATTGTTTATGTCAAATTGTTGCAGGGATTCTGCACAAATACAGAACTATGCGCAGGAATATGGGACCTTGGCGTATAGGGACTGGGTCTTCCTACCACCTTAGTACCCATGAACCCAGTACCGACTAGCTATAGTGTCTCACTTGCTCTCCTACTCACTCACAGAGAAACAAATGATTACACAACCCCGGAACACAACACTCCTAGATCTCTCAGGAATTGCGGTAACAAGACATACCCTTTCGCTCACACAGTTGTACTTGTCTACAATAAGATCTGACAGAGACACGAAACAGTTTAAAATATTTATTTCAACTAACGTGCCCTAACATGCAGTATACTTGCCACAACAAGCAGGAAAATGCATAGTACAAATACAGTCAGCATAGCAGCTAGTCCATATATCATTAAGGGAGATGTCACCATAAAAAGACAATGGAGAAAAGACTATAGTGCCTAACCTCCCTCCCCTTACTAAGAAGAAATATTATTATATAATAGAAGATCTCTGGGCTTTGTCAGCAGACCCCATACCTTTGCCTATAGATGGTAGATCTACATCATAGGTGCTGTCTCGCTCTTCTCCCTGGAAAGGTCCCTCTCCAAGTGTGTCTCACCTATTTGTGTACCCCACTAAAAACCCAAGTACGCTGCCCAAACAACAGCTGCATTGGTATGTTTTGTCTATGGGCTAAGGTCTGGCCAGAACAAAATAGCAAGGGGCACTGTTGTTCAACCTTGCACATAATGTTCAGTCAAATTCCCAGGAACATGCAGAGAGTGAACACAGCGATGAGTTCTCATGTGAAAGCAATCATTGAAATATTGCAAAAATAAAAACGTGTAGTAACGTGCGCAAAAGCAGCAGGCAAGCTGCAGCGTGCTCATGCTAAGTTAGTGAAAAACGACAATGTCCCTATGGGCCACAAGACAACATTTCCTGTAAATTATCACATCGGAGAAAAAAGTAATAGTGAACTTTTAATTAAATTAACCATTGATGGTGGAATGTTATAGATCGTTTTAATATTTGACTATAGTATTTCTCAAGCAGAAAATCTGAAGAATACGTATCAGTGTGCAAGACACTGGTGCGTGCAGAATATTGCCTTACTCTCATTAGACATTACACTGTCCTCGTCGTGCAAGACTTGCATACAGCTATATGTTGTTAGCCACAAGCTAACACAATTACTTACTGATGTGCCTGAGGATGTTAAACTGAAAGATGGCTTAAACCCAGGCAGGGGAGCCACCTAATCCCTACCAGCCAACCTCCAAATCACCTAAACACCACCACTCCTTCCGGTGCCACTCCCCTAAGAGGTACATTGATTGCACCTCAGGCAGCATATGCCTCTTCTTCTATTTACTGCAGGTAGTGGGGAGGCACCAGAGATGTGCCTGCTAGCACTCCATTTCTAGGAGGCCATTGGCAGCTGCAAAGGATGGGGGTGTCCAAAGGATAAAACACTCACACTTCTGCTGCTTAGAGGTGAGATCAGTGCATGCTCACACTGTGTGCCCTCTCTATGTTGGAATGTTCACATGCACCAGAGAGGGTAGGGCAGTGGAGGTTTTGTCAGAAAGCACTAACCTTGTACTCCGGATCCAATGAGAGTGAGGCATTCTTACACGTCTTACCGCAACTATCACTGATTTAGAAGAAGGAAGGTAAAGGGAATGAGAATACAGAGACACCGGTTTTCACTCCTCTGCTTTGTCGCTATGCTGGGGACTGATGTCTGCAGGTTTAAATGGGTACCTAAAAGTAAATAAGAAATCCTTAATATTCAATCATGAATGTTTAATATTTAACTCTCACAGTGACAGTAAGGTACCTTGAAGTTATCTCTGTGTAGCCAACACTCGGTGGACTTGAGATGATGCTGACTCTCCTGTTACTGAAGGGAGGCAAAACCAAAGTAGTCACAAGGATATGCATAAACCTTACTGCTTATTGGAAACATAGCCACATTCACCATTATATATGTGTGCTTCCTAATATGGATGTGCTTTAAGTCTGCAATGCAACTGAAAATAATTTATTCAGACCACTAATTCCAATACACATTTCACTTCCTTAATACCACTTGTAAGTCTAATGCTTATCACATATTCCTATCATAATCGTGGATCATTGGTGATATAATTCAGTCTGTTACTTCACAAAATAATTCAAGTTAAAAACAATGCAATAGTTCCAAAGTATATGACCACAAAATGGAAGTTCGTATACAGTTCAAAGCTTGTTTTCCATTTGGTACGAAATTCAGAATACTTCTATGAAAACCAGAATGTCTCTCAGTGATTACTGAAGCAGAAGATAGTTCATCCAAAAAACTCGAATCACAATTCAGAAAGCAAAGACCTTGGCTACAGCAACATCAAAAGTCGATTGCCGGGAGCCGTCGTGCGCAACGGTGCTCGTGTGCGCACGACGGCTCCCGGCCGTCATGGCACATAGCCCTGGAAATCCCTCTGGTGCAGGCAACAGAGGGATTTCTATTTCTCCCCTGTAGCCTCAGGAGCTGGGGAAGAGCTTCCCCAGCTCCCGAGGCCCCCCCCCGTTTCAGTGAAATGACGATCAGCGCGCACGTCGCGCTGACGTCATTTCACTGAAACCGAAACTGAAATGAGCCTTTAGGCTCATTTCAGTTTCACTTCTGCGTGCTCAGGGGCTATCTCAGCCCCTGAGCACGTAGAAAGACGGGAGAGGTATCATTGGAAAGGGAGAATCTCCCTTTCCAATGGTACCCTCTCCAGTGGATCCCTGCTTGGGGATTGCCCCAGGAGGGCGATCCCCAAGCAGGGATCCACCCACTAGACACCAGGGAGGGGGGAGCGGCCCCTTGGGCAAGGGCCTTCGCTCCCCCCATAAAAAAAATTGGCATAATTCAGTCTTTCTGCCCCCCCCGGGGTGGCAGAAAGCCCACTAAATGCCAGGGATTTTTTTTTGCGCATTTGTTTTTAGGGTGGGGGCTGCCTGAAATGGGCACGCCAATGCCCCCACCCCCGCCACCATTATAGCCTTTCTGCCCCCCCTGGGGGGCAGATGGGGGCAGTAGCCCCTAATCTGCCCCCCCGGGGGGCAGAAAGCCCACTAAACGCCAGGGATTTTTTTGCACAATTGTTTTTTGGGTGGGGGCTGCCCGAAACGGGCACGCCAATGCCCTCACCCCCCGCCACCATTACAGGCTTTCTGCCCCGAAAGCCCACTTGACGCCAGGGATTTTTCGTTGCCATATATAATTAGGGTGGGGGCTGTCCAAAACGGGCATGCCAATGCCCCCACCCCCGCCACCATTACAGCCTTTCTGCCCCCCCCGGGGGGGCAGAAAGCCCACTAAACGCCAGGGATTTTTTTTGCGCATTTGTTCTTAGGGTGGGGGCTGCCCGAAACGGGCACGCCAATGCCCTCACCCCCCACCACCATTACAGCCTTTCTGCCCCCCTGGGGGGCAGAAAGCCCACTTGACGCCAGGGATTTTTTGTTGCCATATATAATTAGGGTGGGGGCTGCCCGAAACGGGCACGCCAATGCCCCCACCCCACCACCACCATTACAGCCTTTCTGCCCCCCCCCCGGGGGGCAGATGGGGGCAGTAGCCCACTTGATGCCAGGGATTTTTCGTTGCCATATGTAACTAGGGTGGGGGCTGCCCAAAATGGGCATGCCAATGCCCCCACCCCCACCACCATTACAGCCTTTCTGCCCCCACTGGAGGGCAGATGGGGGCAGGAGCCCCCAACCTGCCCCCCCGGGGGGGGGCAGAAAGCCCACTTGACGCCAGGGATTTTTTTGTTGCCATATGTAATTAGGGTGGGGCTGCCCAAAACGGGCATGCCAATGCCCCCACCCCTGCCACAATTACAGCCTTTCTGCTCTCCCTGGGGGGCATATGGGGGCAGTAGCCCTCAATCTGCCCCCCGGGGGGCAGAAAGCCCACTAGATGCCAGGGATTTTTGGGGCAATTTTAATTAGGGTAGGGGGCTGCCCAAAACGGGCATGCAAATGCCCCCAACCCCCCGCCAAAATTACAGCCTTTCTGCCCCCACCCTCCCCCCCCAAAAAATGACAGTCTTTCTGCCCCCCCGGGAGGCAGATGGGAGCTGTAGCCCCCAATATGCCCCCCGGGGGGCAGAAAGCCCACTAGAAACCAGGGATTTTTTTTTATTCGTGTAGGGGTAGGGGCTGCCCAAAATGGGCATGACAATACCCCCACCCCACCCCCAGAGAAATTCCAGTCTTTCTGCCCCCCAGGAGGGCATATGGGGCAGTGGCCCCTGATCTGCCCACTGGGGGGGCAGAAAGCCCGCTAGGTGCCAGCGATCACCCTGGCTTTTTTTATGCGTGGGGGTGGGGGCTGCCCAAAATGGTCATACCAATGCCCCCACCCCCACAAAAAATAACCCCCCTCCCCCGATTCCCCCCCAGGGCAGCAGAAAGCCCACTAGGCTCCGATTTTTTTTTAGCAATGTGCCTACCTGTGGATTTTGGGCCCTAGCGCAGCTAGCACGTAGGGAAACCTAGCAAATTTGAGGTTTGCAGGGGATTCTGGGTAAGAAAACGTTGGGGGATCCACGCAAGCCATACCTCCCTGGAATCCCCGGGTGTCTAGTTTTCAGAAATGTGTGGGTTTGGTAGGTTTCCCTAGGTGGCCGCCGAGCACAGGGCCAAAAACCCAGGTGACCCCCTTGCAAAACCAGGTCGTTTTGTGATAGGCAATTTTGATGTCGCCTCAATACGTTTTGGGCCCTTGCCTGTCGCGGGTACTTGGGCTTCCCACATGAGTGAGGCACCATTTTTATCGGGAGACCTGGGGGAACGCTGGGTGGTAGGAAATTTGTGTCAGCCCGGTGATGCCACAACTTTCCCACACAAAAATGTGTGGAAAAAGTGATTTTTTTCAGCTAAATTTGAGGTTTGCAGGGGATTCTGGGTAAGAAAGTTTTGGGGGATCCACGCAAGACATACCTCCCTGGAATCCCGGGGATTTCTAGTTTTCAGAAATGTGTGGGTTTGGTAGGTTTCCCTAGCTGGCCGCCGAGCACGGGGCCAAAAACCCAGGTGACCCCCCTTGCAAAACCAGGTCGTTTTGTGATAGGCAATTTTGATGTCGCCTCAATACGTTTTGGGCCCTTGCCTGTCGCGGGTACTTGGGCCTCCCACATGAGTGATGCACCATTTTTATCGGGAGACCCGGGGGAACGCTGGGTGGTAGGAAATTTGTGTCAGCCCGGTGATGCCACAAGTTTTCCACACAAAAATGTGTGAAAAAAGTGATTTGTTCAGCAAAATTTGAGGTTTGCAGGGGATTCTGGGTAAGAAAACGTTGGGGGATCCATGCAAGCCATACCTCCCTAGCATCCTCCGGGTGTCTAGTTTTAAAAAATGTATAGGTTTGCTAGGTTTCCTTAGGAGCCGGCAGAGCTAGGGTTAAAAAACTACAGCTAGGCACTTTGCAAAAAAAGGTTCATTTTTCACTGTGAAAATGTGGTGTGTCCACCTTGCGTTTTGGGCCGTTTCCTGTCGCGGGCACTAGACCTACCCACACAAGTGAGGTACCATTTTTCTCGGAAGACTTTGGGGAACGCGGGGTGGGTGGAATTGCGTGGAACCACGCAGATTCCAGAACTTTCCACCACAGAAATGTGAGGAAAATGTAGTTTTTTTGACAATTTTTTAGGTTTGCAAGGGATTCTGGGTAACAGAACCTGGTGAGAGCCAGTCTAGTCACCCCATCCTGGATTCCCCTGGGTGTTTAGTTTTCAAAAATGTATAGGTTTGCTAGGTTTCCCTAGGTGCCGGCAGAGCTAGGGTTCAAAAACTACAGCTAGGCACTTTGCAAAAAAAGGGTAATTTTTCACTGTGAAAATGTGGTGAGTCCACGTAGCGTTTTGGGCCGTTTCCTGTCGCGGGCACTAGGTCTACCCACACAAGTGAGGTACCATTTTTCTCGGAAGACTTTGGGGAACGCGGGGCGGGTGGAATTTTGTGGATCCACACAGATTCCAGAACTTTCCACCACAGAAATGTGAGGAAAATGTGGTTTTTTTGACAATTGTTTAGGTTTGCAAGGGATTCTGGGTAACAGAACCTGGTGAGAGCCAGTCAAGTCACCCCATCCTGGATTCCCCTGGGTGTCTAGTTTTCAAAAATGTATAGGTTTGTTAGGTTTCCCTAGGTGCCGGCAGAGCTAGGGTTAAAAAACGACAGCTAGGCACTTTGCAAAAAAAGGGTCCTTTTTCGCAGTGAAAATGTGGTGTGTCCACCTTGCGTTTTGGGCCGTTTCCTGTCGCGGGCACTAGGCCTACCCACACAAGTGAGGTACCATTTTTCTCGGAAGACTTTGGGGAACGCGGGGTGGGTGGAATTGTGTGGATCCACGCAGATTCCAGAACTTTCCACCACAGAAATGTGAGGAAAATTTGTTTTTTTTGACAATTTTTCAGGTTTGCAAGGGATTCTGGGGAACAGAACCTGGTGAGAGCCAGTCAAGTCACCCCATCGTGGATTCCCTGGGTGTCTAGTTTTCATAAATGTATAGGTTTGCTAGGTTTCCCTAGGTGCCGGCAGAGCTAGGGTTCAAAAACTACAGCTAGGCACTTTGCAAAAAAAGGGTCATTTTTCACTTTGAAAATGTGGTGTGTCCACCTTGCGTTTTGGGCCGTTTCCTGTCGCGGGCACTAGGCCTACCCACACAAGTGAGGTACCATTTTTCTTGGAAGACTTTGTGGAATGCGGGGTGGGTGGAATTTTGTGGATCCACGCAGATTCCAGAACTTTCCACCACAGAAATGTGAGGAAAATGTGTTTTTTGGACAATTTTTCAGGTTTGCAAGGGATTCAGGGGAACAGAACCTGGTGAGAGCCAGTCAAGTCACCCCATCCTGGATTCCCCTGGGTGTCTAGTTTTCAAAAATGTATAGGTTTGCTAGGTTTCCCTAGGTGCCGGCAGAGCTAGGGTTCAAAACATACAGCTAGGCACTTTGCAAAAAAAGGGGCATTTTTCACTCTGAAAATGTGGTGTGTCCACCTTGCGTTTTGGGCCGTTTCCTGTCGCGGGCACTAGGCCTACCCACACAAGTGAGGTACCATTTTTCTCGGAAGACTTTGGGGAACGCGGGGTGGGTGGAATTGTGTGGATCCACGCAGATTCCAGAACTTTCCACCACAGAAATGTGAGGAAAATTTGGTTTTTTTGACAATTTTTCAGGTTTGCAAGGGATTCTGGGGAACAGAACCTGGTGAGAGCCAGTCAAGTCACCCCATCGTGGATTCCCCTGGGTGTCTAGTTTTCATAAATGTATAGGTTTGCTAGGTTTCCCTAGGTGCCGGCAGAGCTAGGGTTCAAAAACTACAGCTAGGCACTTTGCAAAAAAAGGGTCATTTTTCACTTTGAAAATGTGGTGTGTCCACCTTGCGTTTTGGGCCGTTTCCTGTCGCGGGCACTAGGCCTACCCACACAAGTGAGGTACCATTTTTCTCGGAAGACTTTGGGGAACGCGGGTTGGGTGAAATTTTGTGGATCCACACAGATTCCAGAACTTTCCACCACAGAAATGTGAGGAAAATGTGGTTTTTTTGACAATTTTTTAGGTTTGCAAGGGATTCTGGGTAACAGAACCTGGTGAGAGCCAGTCTAGTCACCCCATCCTGGATTCCCCTGGGTGTTTAGTTTTCAAAAATGTATAGGTTTGCTAGGTTTCCCTAGGTGCCGGCAGAGCTAGGGTTCAAAAACTACAGCTAGGCACTTTGCAAAAAAAGGGTAATTTTTCACTGTGAAAATGTGGTGAGTCCACGTAGCGTTTTGGGCCGTTTCCTGTCGCGGGCACTAGGTCTACCCACACAAGTGAGGTACCATTTTTCTCGGAAGACTTTGGGGAACGCGGGGCGGGTGGAATTTTGTGGATCCACACAGATTCCAGAACTTTCCACCACAGAAATGTGAGGAAAATGTGGTTTTTTTGACAATTGTTTAGGTTTGCAAGGGATTCTGGGTAACAGAACCTGGTGAGAGCCAGTCAAGTCACCCCATCCTGGATTCCCCTGGGTGTCTAGTTTTCAAAAATGTATAGGTTTGTTAGGTTTCCTAGGTGCCGGCAGAGCTAGGGTTAAAAACGACAGCTAGGCACTTTGCAAAAAAGGGTCCTTTTCGCAGTGAAAATGTGGTGTGTCCACCTTGCGTTTTGGGCCGTTTCCTGTCGCGGGCACTAGGCCTACCCACACAAGTGAGGTACCATTTTTCTCGGAAGACTTTGGGGAACGCGGGGTGGGTGGAATTGTGTGGATCCACGCAGATTCCAGAACTTTCCACCACAGAAATGTGAGGAAAATTTGTTTTTTTTGACAATTTTTCAGGTTTGCAAGGGATTCTGGGGAACAGAACCTGGTGAGAGCCAGTCAAGTCACCCCATCGTGGATTCCCCTGGGTGTCTAGTTTTCATAAATGTATAGGTTTGCTAGGTTTCCCTAGGTGCCGGCAGAGCTAGGGTTCAAAAACTACAGCTAGGCACTTTGCAAAAAAAGGGTCATTTTTCACTTTGAAAATGTGGTGTGTCCACCTTGCGTTTTGGGCCGTTTCCTGTCGCGGGCACTAGGCCTACCCACACAAGTGAGGTACCATTTTTCTTGGAAGACTTTGTGGAATGCGGGGTGGGTGGAATTTTGTGGATCCACGCAGATTCCAGAACTTTCCACCACAGAAATGTGAGGAAAATGTGTTTTTTGGACAATTTTTCAGGTTTGCAAGGGATTCAGGGGAACAGAACCTGGTGAGAGCCAGTCAAGTCACCCCATCCTGGATTCCCCTGGGTGTCTAGTTTTCAAAAATGTATAGGTTTGCTAGGTTTCCCTAGGTGCCGGCAGAGCTAGGGTTCAAAACATACAGCTAGGCACTTTGCAAAAAAGGGGCATTTTTCACTCTGAAAATGTGGTGTGTCCACCTTGCGTTTTGGGCCGTTTCCTGTCGCGGGCACTAGGCCTACCCACACAAGTGAGGTACCATTTTTCTCGGAAGACTTTGGGGAACGCGGGGTGGGTGGAATTGTGTGGATCCACGCAGATTCCAGAACTTTCCACCACAGAAATGTGAGGAAAATTTGGTTTTTTTGACAATTTTTCAGGTTTGCAAGGGATTCTGGGGAACAGAACCTGGTGAGAGCCAGTCAAGTCACCCCATCGTGGATTCCCCTGGGTGTCTAGTTTTTCATAAATGTATAGGTTTGCTAGGTTTCCCTAGGTGCCGGCAGAGCTAGGGTTCAAAAACTACAGCTAGGCACTTTGCAAAAAAGGGTCATTTTTCACTTTGAAAATGTGGTGTGTCCACCTTGCGTTTTGGGCCGTTTCCTGTCGCGGGCACTAGGCCTACCCACACAAGTGAGGTACCATTTTTCTCGGAAGACTTTGGGGAACGCGGGTTGGGTGAAATTTTGTGGATCCACACAGATTCCAGAACTTTCCACCACAGAAATGTGAGGAAAATGTGGTTTTTTTGACAATTGTTTAGGTTTGCAAGGGATTCTGGGTAACAGAACCTGGTGAGAGCCAGTCAAGTCACCCCATCCTGGATTTCCCTGGGTGTCTAGTTTTCAAAAATGTATAGGTTTGCTAGGTTTCCCTAGGTGCCGGCAGAGCTAGGGTTCAAAAACTACAGCTAGGCACTTTGCAAAAAAAGGGTCATTTTTCACTCTGAAAATGTGGTGTGTCCATCTTGCGTTTTGGGCCGTTTCCTGTCGCGGGCACTAGGCCTACCCACACAAGTGAGGTACAATTGTTCTCGGAAGACTTTGGGGAACACGGGGCGGGTGGAATATTGTGGATCCACGCAGATTCCAGAACTTTCCACCACAGAAATGTGAGGAAAATGTGGTTTTTTTGACAATTTTTTAGGTTTGCAAGGGATTCTGGGTAACAGAACCTGGTGAGAGCCAGTCAAGTCACCCCATCCTAGATTCCCCTGGGTGTCTAGTTTTTAAAAATGTATAGGTTTGCTAGGTTTCCCTAGGTGCCGGCAGAGCTAGGGTTCAACAACTATAGCTAGGCACTTTGCAAAAAAAGGGTAATTTTTCACTGTGAAAATGTGGTGTGTCCACGTTGCTTTTTGGGCCGTTTCCTGTCGCGGGCACTAGGCCTATCTACACAAGTGAGGTACCATTTTTCTCGGGAGACTTAGTGTAACACAGAATTGTAGAGCAACTGTTATTACCTATTGACTTTCGATGCATTTCTGCCTTCCAAATGAAAGACAATGTGTAAAAAAGAAGTCATTTTTAAAAATGACCTATAATTCACATGCTAGTATGGGTACTCCCAATTTCGGAAATGTGCAAATATCTACTGTTTCTAAACTCTATATTTTGTTCCAATTTCAGAAATACATAGGTGTCTATCATACCAATTTTTCCATGTATACATTTTCCCAAAATAATTGCTATATACCCGGTACATAATAAAAAACCATTGCAAGACCCTGCTCAGTTATTGGCTCTGGGTTCGTCGGGTTCTTGGTGAACCTACAAGTGCTATATATCCCCACAACCAGAAAGGTCCATCAAATGTAACGGTATATTGCTTTCATACAGCTGTCATAATTAGAAGAAGTTACAGGTGAAAACGTTGACACAAATTGCTGTTTTTTTCAACTAATTTAAAATTTTTCCTATATTTAACTGTTAGTTTCTATGAAGAAACCTTGAAAGATCTACACAAATGACCCCTTGCTGAATTCAGAATTTTGACTACTTTTCTAAAATGTATAGCTCTCCAGGATCCATTATTGCTTTTATACCCATTTCTACCATTAACTGGAAGGAGGTTGAAAGCACAAAAAATAGCAAAAATAGGCTATGTCCCAGAAAAACGCCAAAACTGTGTAAAAAATTTTGGATTTCTGACAGAAGTCTGCTTGTCCCTGAAATCTGGGAAGATGGTGATTTCAGCACCACAACCCCTTTTTTGATACCATTTGCAGGGAAAAATCCCAGACGCTTTCATCTGGAGCCCTTTTTTCCCATTTAAAAAAATATATATATATTTAGCTGTATTCTGGCAAATTTCTGGGTCCCCTCCAGGGGAATCCACAAACCCTGGGTACCTTTAGAATCCCCATGATGTTGGAAAAAAATGACGCAAATTTGGCGAGGATAGCTTATGTGGTCAAAAAGCTACAGGGGCCTAAGCGCGAACTACCCCAAATAGCCAAAAAAAGGCTTAGCACAGGGGGGGGGGAAAGGCCTAGCAGCGAAGGGGTTAAGCTCGGGCAGTATCAAAGCACGATGCTCTTGCACTTGCCTCGCAATTAGAGGTATACCCTGCCTCCTGACAAGTTCACCCACGTGGTACTCCATGTCCTGTAGTACCATCCGGCATTCCACTCACTCCCAGAAAGATGGGTATGACTGTGGCAAATGAACGAATTATTGTCACAGCCTTGCATAGCCTATAATGCAGGCCACTATTTATATTTGCAAGGATGGAGATAGGTTTGGAAACTGGGTTTGTATGATCCTTGGCCACCGGACCATAAAAGATCAACTGGGCATTTGACCCCCCTCATTCCAGACAGATAAGAGAGGCTAGAAGGACATGTCCAGGTGCATGTGCAAGGTTTTTAGCCATGGCATTTGGCTGAGGGATAAGGTTTTGCAGCCCTTCCCAGCCCCAAACAGGGCCACATAGTAAGGGACAGGGTAAGATGTCAATGAATTTCAGGGCCCATTTATGTACTAAGGACACGATAGCTTAACAGTGTGAGTTCCTGGACTGGCTTGATCGGCAATATAGTGTTAATCAAGGAATTAGCCTGGAAAAGGGTAATCTTAGTCACACAGCAGTAATTACAGCGGGAAAAACAAATCGGACTGGGGGCTAGCCACTGGGAAGCCCCCAATGTCGCAAGGTTCTTGTGGAATTGCACTGGCTCTTTATAAAAGGGACATTTGCTTCCTGAGTTAAACTCAAAACTGGTGTTGAGATCTTTCAGTCCCCTTGAGTGAATAAATTAGCTGTTCTCAAAATTACACTCATTTTGGAAACGGGACATTGTAAGAACTATGGAAAGGGCCCGGGGCTCAAATTGAAGGGATATGGAGAGGGGGAGGAGCATCTGTGGCATTTTGTCCGTCAGCCCTCGCTTCCTCTCCATTGTCTGCCTTCTAACCCAGAGCTTTGTGAGGCCTTCCAAGCTTGATGTTGTCTTTTACCCACAACAACTCCCTTCAGCCTAGATGTCATATATTCTGTGCCTCTCTATTCAATTACTGTCTGCAGATACAGAGGTTTTGTTGTAATCAATGTTGAGGCTCATGGGGTCCCGCCTCGCGGTTGCCCCGAGTATTCTATAGTCATTATGACAAGTCTTGCGGCGGGCATTCTGGCACCGGCAGTTGTTTGCTGGTTGGGGCAGGGAGCACAGCGTTGAGAGCCGTTACTGCATTAATCTTTAAATAAAAGTACTTGGTTCATACCTATCCGGTGTGAAGGAGATTACTACAAAATTTTGGCGACGAGCGACCAAGTGGCAAGACATCAAGCTCTCACCTCACGTGGTGTAAAGCGAATCCACAATGACCGACGACACAGCGCATCGCTTTCTGCACCAACGTCAATATCAGGTCAGGCTGCCTGTTTGTCATTTGTTCAGCGACTGTGAGCAGCTTTACTCTCCAGTCCTCATACCACATTGGAATCGTAGGCTGCATACTACTTTGCGTGACTGGTACGTCCCACGGTCAGGTAAGTGACGCCATCGCGGAAGCAACGGAGACGCAGCTGGTTGCTATTAAACAATGGTAAAGCTCCATCCTTCTTAAGCCTTTGTTACGGAGTTTCGGAGGGTAACCAATACAGCCATCAAGCTAGATTGAAAAGAAGTTGCTAGGAGACATCGTCCAAGCTCAATTGCTTCAAGCTTTTGTGACGCTCTCATCACACTGCAGGCTGCTACTTCTGTACTGTCCCTAGTTACACGCGTAACCAGGCAATGCCCAGTACCGTGCAGCAGTTCCTTTTAGAGACATCTGTCTCAGTTTCAGTGACAGACACACCGCATTTAAGGATTTGTACAGATCTGTTGTTTGAAAGCCTAGTGGAGAGTAACACGGTGCACCACATTCAAGTATTGGTACACATTTGCACACATCTCGGATTTAAAAGCTACGACAGCACGCCTCTTTCCTACGCAAAGAATCTCAATATATATATATTTTTTTTTATCTAACACAATACCTTATTCAGGATGTGTCTACATCCAGTGACAGGCACACTCTTTACAAAGAGGTGCGGTGCGATACACTTCGTTCTGGGATTGATCATCCTGCAGCAAGTATGAAAGTTACAGCCATTAATCCACCTCCAGTCCTCTTTTCTCAACCTGGTGTTCCATCACTGGAGTGGGAGGAATGGATAGATATTTTTGACAATTATCTCGAAGCGTTAGATGGCCTAGAATTTAGTGCTGGGAGAATAAAAGCAATACTTTTGAATGTGTTAGGAAAGGAAGGCCAGCATGAGTTTAAGTATTTAAGTATCCAAAATCCTGGAAAGGTGCGTTCTCCTACAACTGACTCAACACATGGACAGCATCAACCTCCTAGACCCCCACCAATCGGGTTTCAGAAAAGGCTGCAGCACTGAGATCGCGATCCATAACGTCATAGACGATATCCACAAGTCACTCGATACGGACCAAAGCTGCCTACTCATTCTCCTGGACTTATCGGCAGCTTTCGGCACGTTTGACTATAACCTACTCATTAAGGTTCTTCAAGAAAGGGTAGGTGTAGATGAGGTGGTCTTACCTTGGTTCTCTTCCTTCCTCCACAACCGCACCCAAAGAATAAAAATCAAAAACTCTGCATCCGACTTACACCCCGTCAGCAGGGGTGTCCCACAAGGATCAGTGCTTTCCCCGCAACTTTTCAACATCTACATGGAACCCCTCACCAACATACTCAAAAAAGCCAACATCCCCTTCCACCTATATGCAGACGACACCCAGATCTATCTTGAAACCTCCTCCATTGATGACATTCAGAGACTCAATGACACTCTTAAAGAAGTCCAAAACTGGCTATCAATAAACCACCTAAAACTCAACCAAGACAAAACGCAAATCCTCCTCATTTCCAACAAAGAAGAGAACTCCCAAATCATAGAATGGCTAAAAGCTATTGATGCTCTCAACGGCAATATCACCCTGGCTAACTCTGTAAAATCGCTGGGAATCACCCTAGACCCAAAACTTGACATGGCCAAACACATCAAGAACCCCGCAAAGAGCGCCTTCCTCAACTTGAAGCTACTCAACAAAATAAAACCCTTCATCCTGCCCAAGGACTTCAAACAAGCTACTCAATCACTGGTGCTGTCTAGACTCGACTACGGGAATGCAGTCCTCACAGGTACAGCAAACTCCCACTTAGCTCCCCTCAGAACAACTCTCAATGCAGCAGCCAGAATGGTCACCGGAGTTAAGAAATACGAACACATCTCACCCGCACTCAGAGAACTAAAATGGCTCCCAGTCGAAATGCGTGCCAGCTTCAGAACTGTCTGCCTCACGCACAAAGCCCTGCACACAGGGAAACCCGACTACCTGGCCTCCAAACTCAAGAAGGCCGGTCAGACAAGGAACCTCAGGAGCTCCAACACTCTACTCCTCATCCCTTTGAAAACACGAAAACAAAAAACCACAGCCCGGTCCTTCGCTGTAAATGCGCCCAAAATCTGGAACTCCTTTCCAGTCCATATCAGGACTATCCCCTCCTTTGTAAAATTCAAAAGACAGCTCAAAGACCTCTTCCTCAATCGTCCTCTCCCGAACCGATAGCCGCCGCCGAAGGGCACAAGCTTGCACATTGCAGCACACTGATACTGTGACATTCAGACTTCTACCTCCTCCACCGACTACTGCCGTCTATCCTCCCTCCCTGAAGAAGGTTCAGCTCAAGTCAACGTGCACACAGCTAAGATATTATATGACCTCCTTGCTTTAATGTTGTACAGCGCGCTGAGACTTCCGAAGCGCCATGAGCCAATATGTATACTACTGCTTTATTATGTGATTCCTGCCTTACGACCGTTGTAAAGCGCTCCGATACCTTCGGGTCTGGCCAGCGCTATATAAAACTCCTTAATAAATAAATAAATAATAAATATTTATCTAAAGCACTTAATCAGGCGGGCTCCCCATTGAAGATGTGTATGTTGAAGCACGCAAGAGGTTGGAAACTATGTTTGTGAGGAGTGATAATGTGGTGATGAGAAGGCACAAATTCTACGCTCAACCCCAACTTGTGGGTGAATCAGTAGATGAGTTCATTACACGTTTGAGGGAGTTATCAGTTAAGTGTAAATTTGGAGTGATGGCTCACGATCAGAGACCAACTCATTGTACAATGTCGAAGTAGGAAGATACAAGAGAGGTGGTGGGCAGCTAAAGATCCTTCATTAAAAGATGCTATTGAAATAGCAAAGGTGGTTGAGGAATCTGAATATTGTATGAACGAAATGGAACGGAGAGAAACTAAGGAGGCTGGATCAATATCGATTGTGGAGAGTGACATAGCGGCAACCTCCAAAGTGTCAACAAAGTTGGGTGGTAAACAGATGAGTGGAATTAAAGTTGCTACCAAGAACTGTAGCAGGTGTGGTAGTATTTACCACTCTTCTGAAGCTAGAAATTGCTATGCGATAGGGAAGGAGTGTAGGAAGTGCAGACGCAAGTGGCATTTTGTGAGAATGTGTAGGAGGAGGGACATTGTTAAAGGGAAAGTAGCAGTTGTGAGAGATGATACAGATGATTTCTCTGAGTCTGCGTCGTGTGACTGAGTACTGTGTGTAAATGGGGATCAGAGCATAGATGTTGGTTCGGCCAGACACAATAGGCCTAAGGCAGAGTTTACCATCAAAAATAGAATAGTAGAATTGATGGTGGATTCTGGCTCATTCTACACCATAATTCCCAAGAGCATGTTCCCCAAAGAATGGCCAAGCGTACGTTTGTTACCAAAAGATATTAATCCTGGGGATTACCAGGACGAGCAGATGGACATCATTGCTTATATGGAAACTGAATTTTTTTTCAAAAACAGGTGTGTTAAAAGGAAAGTGTTTGTGGCGGAGTCAGGACCACCTATACTTGGCTGGTACCACGAGTAAGTTTTGTATATAATCATAAATCCACATGCGCCAAATCAAGTTATGGTGGTGGATAACTTCCTGCTTCCAAACATCAATGAGTTGATACTCTTGCTTAAGGCAGAAAGATACTTTTCCAAGCAGGACCTTAAACATGCATATCACCAGATACGGCTTCATCAAAAGTCCAAATCCTTGATGGCGTTCATCACCACGGAAGGCACTTTCCAGTTTACTAGGATGCTGTTTTGGGCTATCTTCTGCGGCAAGTGTCTTCCAGAGTATGACGAATGTAATTTTTAAGGGTTTGGACAATGTCATCTTCTTCCAAGACGATATACTTGTGTTTGGTGATACAGTTGATAGTCATAATGTTAATCTGGAGTTGGCCTTGGATTGGCTGGCAGAGTCCGGGATGACGTTGAGGCGGGAAAAATGTGAATTTTTGTCGGAAGAAATTGAATATCTTAACATTCACTTTCTTCTGATGGTGTGAGGCCTAAAAGTGACTTAGTATCTTCTATCAGGTCTGCACCATCACGTAGGGATAAAGAATAGTTACGCTCATCCCTAAGATTGATAGAGTACTACTCGAAGTGTGTCAAAGATTTTGCAAGCAAAACGGAGTGTTTAAAAGTTTTGATGAGGAAAGGAGTGAAATTTGAATGGGTGCATCACAACAATATTGCTTTCAAAGAATCAAAGATGAAGTGTGTGATGTCCATATTTTGGTTCCGTTTGATACAAGGTTCAAGACATTGGTTACTGTGGATGCCAGTGCGACAGGTATAGAAGCTGTTCTGTCTCAGATGCATGGTATGGTTGAAAAAATGGTTGCGTTTGCATCGCACACCTTAACCGATATTGAGCGCCATTATTCAGTTATAGAGAGAGGGGTTGGCTGCAGCATGGGGCTTAGAATACTTCCTTACATATGTGTGGGGCAGACATATTATTTTGCAAACTGATCACAAGCCACTTTTTAAGGTTTCGCTTCCTGGTGGTATGGGCACTGGGTCAGCTAGGTTGGCCAGGCTGGCCTCACATCTACAAGAGTACGACTATAAAATTGAGTTTATTCCTGGTTGGAAAAATGTTCAAGCTGACTGCCTCTCACGGTTGTCATTTGATTGGAGAATTGTGGATGAGGAAGCAGTTGTGGGTAAAGAAAGTGAAGGAGCTGTGGCGAGTATTGAGGACGTTATTAATTGTTGTGGTGGAGTGGTAAGTGAATCGGAGAGGTGGAAGCCATAAAAAGCGATAAGGTACTGAAGGATGTGAAACGCATGATTAAGAATGGACATAGAAGGGAAAGTACCCTTTACCTTCCTTTACAACCTTATAGCAAGGTGTTGGATGAGATTTCTGTGAACGAGGGTACCATAGTTATGAGAGGTGACAGGTTAATTCCCTCTTTGGGTGTTAAGTTGTTTGACTTAGACCATGAGGGGCATTTGGGACAAACCATCACCAAGAAACGGGTAAGGAATGAGTTTTGTTGGCCTGCTATGGATGGAGACATTGTAGATTGGGTAGAAAGGTGCATTGAGTGTAAGGAGAGCGAAAAAAGGTTGAAGTTGGGAGCAAGCTCTGGAGGAGGTAGTATTACAGATCCTGGGTGTGCGTGGCACAGTGTGTGCCTAGACTTCATTGATCCCATGGGTGGCCTGGGCCATGTTAAAAGATTTGCTATGGTTATGACTGACGTGCAGTCAAGAAGGCTTCTAGTAAATGTTTTGCAGGAAATTACCACATGGGCAACCATTGATGTCCTCAGGAAAGTCTTTAGGGAAGAAGGGTTCCCAGCACTACTCATCACAGACAATGGGACACAACTCACCTCGAGGGAGATGGGGGACTTTTTGCAATCATGTGGTGTGAGACATTCGTGTACATCTCTTTATAATTCTCATGCCAATGGGATGGTGGAAAGGCCCAACCACATGTTAAAGGGAGCCTTGCAAATGGCGGTGTCTAATCGCTTGGATGCAAAGAGTATGATCCTTGATTTAGTGTGGGAGTACCGCACTACAGAGAATTCTGCCACTGGTAAAACTCCTTTTTGTGTGATACGTGGGAGGAAGCCAGGTTCCAAGCTTTGCCCACCTTGGATGCGTGATATTGTTGAAGGGAAGTACAACACAGATAACAGAAGTTGGGATTGCAAAAGCTGTGTGAGATCCGAAACATTTGGGGTTAATCACACCAGATGAGAAGATACGGGTAATGTGAGGATCGCTCCGGGTGATTGGGTAAAGATAAAGTCGGGAAGAGGGAATAGAGGTTTCTAGGGCCTTTTAAAGTCAAGGAGGTACACAAGTGGCATGTTGTGCTGTCTAATGGTGAACGCTGGAATTTAAGAAGAGTAGCCAGGTATGGTGGACAAAGGGGTGGAAAGGATGGGGGAGACAATGATGGTTGCAGTGTGTTCATGTTTATGTCGGATGAAGCCTTACAGCGAGGGAGTGAACTTGAGGTTTCCTCTGGAGTGGGCGAAGATGGTGATGGTAACATGCGTGTTCATGAAAGCGGAGCATCTAGCGTGCATAGACGTAGTGCAAATAGGATTCCCAGACCAATAAGACAACCAATTTACTAATCGGATTATATTCAATAATTTATCACGTTATGTGCATGATAAGGAGAGGAATATATTCATAGTTTTTCTGTAGTACATATATGTTTTTAGGTAATACTCTTAGGCACTTAACCCGAGAATTTAGTGTGTTACACCCTGTCAGTATATAGAACGTTAAGAATGTTATAATGTTTTGCAATGTATCCTGTTTTTGTTTAATGTGTAAAGGAAGGGGATGTGTTGTAATCAATGTTGAGGCTCGTGGGGACCCCACCTCATGGTTGCCCCTGAGTATTCTATAGTCATTATGAAGGGATCTCGCGGCTGGCGTTTTGGCACCGGCAGTTGTTTGCTGCTTGGGGCAGGGAGCACCGCATTGAGAACCATTCCTACATTAATCTTTAAATAAAAGTACTTGGCTAATACCTATCCAGTGTGAAGGAGATTACTACAGATTTCTAGCCTGCCAACAGCTATTGATCATTCGATAACAGTAAGTGTTGTTGCTCTTTTTGGTTGAACATCACAGGCGATGATATTCCTTGTCTTTCAGAGGTTTACTATCCGTGTTCCAGCAGTGCTTGCTCTGGCAACTATAGGCATTTATTTACTCCCCATTACATTAAAATTGCCCATTAGGCAGATGGTGTATTCAAGAATGGACTGCATAATCTGTGCAGGTCTTTGGTCATTGTGTTCAAGGAAGGGATTCTTTCTGCACAGTTTGGTAAAGGCAGTTATTTCTAGGGATATGGCTTTAAATTGTGGAGCTCTATTGCAGCCTGTGACTTTGGGTCTGCCTGCACCCAGAATTTTGACGCCTGACATCATTCCGTTGATGTCCAAGAGACTGAATGTCTCCTCTCACCAAAGACCACTTTAAAAAAGCATATTTTCTGGCTTGAATACCACTATGACAATATGACTAATGTCCTTCCATCATACTCAGCAACCAAACCCACTTGCATCCTTGAAGTACACCCAAACCATATGCCACTGTGCGGTAAGGATTCAGTGTTAGCAGATGTATAGGATTAGGATAATTTGGGTGCTGGATTTTGAGAACAGGGCTATGGAAACTGGAAAGATTCAACCATTAGTCCACTAACTTGATGTTTATCTATAGACTTTGCTCACTTCCTGGTCTTCAGACATCTTTGGAGCTGAAAGGTTAGCATTAGTATTTAAGGGTCTAGTTAATATGCCGTTGATTTCTGACAATGTGTCATTAATTGTTGCCCACTAGTCCACATCTGTTCTTGCAACGCCTAATCTTTATTGTTTTCCTCTTATTTTGATTCCCTCACATCCCTGGACCACTTGCCTCCTAGTCTTGTGGGAATATGTTGTGTTCTTGTCTTTTTCTGGTTTGCATTGGCATCCTGGGGTCTCCTCCTGTTATCTTCGATTGGAAGAGGTCTGTCACAAAAACATCCACCACTGAAACCACTAAGCCACAGTCTTGGCTATACTATGCTTGTATGCCCTTCATCAGTATCCAATACGTACTTGTGGTCTCTCAATCCCTTGCAGCCAGTGCAGTAACAGACTATACTCCAGTCAGGGAATCTTCCTGTACAGCTCACAACCAGTGTCTAATCTAGCCGAAGCAGCAACACGGGTCCAGTGTTTCCTTTTCACAAAAATCTTCAATACCTGGATAGGGCACAGTATATGACTGGTATCTCACCACTGTCTAATCAAATCATTCCTAGAATTTGGAATCTAACACCTGAAGAAGAATGCCCTGCTCAAAAATGATGACACCTGACTTCTCCCTGGCATTCAGCAATTCGAACTCCTCTGAAAGGGTCAGGTGGTTGACCCGTTTGCCTGTCCCAAAGACATAAGCAGAAGAAGTCCTTATTCCAACAATGTCTAGCAGACCATAGAGGACTGCCCCCTGCAGGAGCCTTAGTTAGAGAGAGATCTGGTGACCACAAGCCTACTTTGAGGCCCTTGGGCCTTCGTGAGTATCCAGAAATAACTTTCCAATCAGTTGAAAAAAGTGGGAATTAGGCATTTCTTCTACCTCTGGAGGACCAGCACAAAGTACTAAAGGTTGCCCAGGCAGGTTGCATCCACGGCGAATAAGAAAACCAGGTTTGTCCCAAACAGAACATTTTGTCATGCTGAAGCAGGTGCAGAGGGAACTCAGGGAAAAGATTTGAGGCCTTGCAGAGACTTACTTGGCTAAGCGTTCAGCCTTTCCCTGCTGGAGGATTTTGAGAAGCCAAAAATGTGACTTTGTCCAAAGATAAAACCTTTCAACCGGACGAGGCATCCTAATGAGAAAGCAACCTTGGCAGACACAAAATCTAGCTTTGCCCAGCTCTAAGCTCTTGGCACCAAAACCAACAACTTCAGCAGGAGTTTGAGTATGAAATATTTGACTAAGAAAGACCCTAACCTGCTTCAGGCGTGGAACTTGCCAATCTGCAGGATTCTGACTCCCAGAAAACAGACTAAGTAGAAAGGTAAAAGTGTGGGGCCTCATTTAGAGTTAGGTAGATGGGTAACTCTTTCAGAAACATGGCAGATATCCTGTCTGTCTTATTTCAAGTACATTATATCCTATGTCATTTATAATAAGGCAAAGGATATCTGTCGTGTTTGTGATGGCCAAACTCTAAATTAGGCCTTTTTGATTGGAAAGACCCACTTAGTGTAACCACCATACACAAACTGTTCATGGCATTTTTTTTCTTAAAACATGTTGCCAGTTCTTCTTATCTGATTTCAATGGGATGGGTGTCTTATTGCTTATTATTAGTTTTTTTCATTTGGTTTGCTACTTTTATTGTGTTGTGATTTTCACTTGAAAATGTTTGTTACTGCTAGACCTTATATCAATTTCTCTAAGGATTGCCTGTTGCTTGTGAAATAGCTACTGGGGCTGAGCAGAGTGTCATTAAGGCTTGTGTTGGGACATAACCTGGGTGTATGTTTTAAATTCATAAGGGTCCCCCACTTCCCAAATTAATAACCCCCTTTCTGAAATCCTGAAAAGACTAAGTAACATCCAAAGGATTACAAATAACTACTATCCACAAATATCTATTTTTTCAAGGAGGGTACACCCTGGCCACATCAAAAGGCCCACATTCTTCTTGCCCTGTCTTCTGGTGCATCACTGCCTCCAGCAGTCTTCCAGGCAAATCTCCTCTGTGTCATTTTACCCTGTATATCTGTTCAACTCAGTTCTGTACCCCCTTAAAGCTATCCATGTCTCCTGTATGATCGCAGGTACCTTGTACCCCTTATATCTTTAGGATACCATGTCACTGGTTGCCAGGGATCACGTTGTATTGCATTTTGGAGGTCAGGGGGTTCAAGGAAGCGTTACAGTAAGTGATGTCACTCACCAAAAAAATGAAAGACATAACTTTGATTGAAAAGGACACTAACCAGAAGTCTTCCTGTCCCACGTGTACCTTACTATATCTGGCCACTGTTCTTAATGTATACAGTCAAACTTCATGATCTGCTGTCCCTATTTGTGATGGGGGAGCTCAATGTATTTCTATTGAGGATGATACTAGGTGCCACCACAAACAAGGCTGCTTCTCTACCCTCTCTCCCCATCAAAATTAATCAATTAGGAATATTCATAGAAATGATAGATTTTCTACAGTTTCTAGCAGTTTGAAAGGTCAACCATCTTCAGAAAAAGAAAGCCTACTACCAGTGGGAAAAACAGAGTCCTCTAGCCACCAGCAAACCTTTGGTCTGGAGACATGAATGTCCTTCATGTCAAGGTCTCAGCACAAGCAAACACTAACAACTGCCAACAGTTGTAATTTCCCCTGAGGTGGTACTGCATTTTAAAAAGACTTTGCCTGTTTTCCTTGAGACATAATAAGGTAAATTTAGGGAGGAAAAAAAGTTCCTGGTGGCAAAACAATCCTGTGATGGATATCACAGATATCACATAGAAGAATATAACAAATAATGCACTATGGAAACTATGTTCAAATCTTACAAAAAAATATGAAACAAATCTACTAAAAACGAAAACTACTGCGCAATCGGAAAGAAGGAATGAACAATGATCCCCTTTTAATGCTGGGAAATGTGATCTATCATGTTACATGATTTTTTAAAGCCTCTGAGATATCATGATGAGTACAGTTGTAAGTTTTATGGCCTAATGTTTGAGTGGTGCAGGACAACACCTTCTGTTAAGAGTTTGCCCTTGCTCTGGTTGAGGTTTGAAGATGTGCATGGAGCATTTGGGCTGATGGTGTGGAGTGAGAGCTTAAGCAGTTTCTGAAAAGGGGATTTACTGACTGATTGACCTCGAGTAAGACAGAGACAGCAAGTGCAAATAAGCAACCCATAAAATACTTTGCAAAGCAAAAACAATCAGTATACATCTATAAAATTAAAATAATACATTTAATAAATAAGGTCAAAATAGAGCCTGACCAGAAATATCTAGATCTTCAATTCTTACAAATCAAGGGCATGCAGCTTAAAAAGAAAACAATATGATGAACAACCCATAACATTGGAGATGAAAAAAACAACATGAGCAACAATCTGTAGAAGATGTCTGACTGCAAAAGAACTATTGTGAACTTGTAGTGGGCTTACCTGCCAACTGCTTGTCAATGGCTATTATCACTCTAATTTGCTTGCTTCTAATTTGATGTCTTGCCTTCCTCTTCTTGTATTTCTCCCTCCCTTGGAGCTTAGCCTCTTTATGATCCTTTTGCTTGGCTGACCAGTGTGCTTCCACTGCTCACATTTAGGGAACTACTTTTTTCTTTTTCTTTCAGCACTCCTGGAGAGTGCTTACATTTTCTAGCTTCCTCCCTTGTGTGCTGCTTGTCACACCTCAAATAGCCAACCGCAATATGTTGCTCCCTAACCCTCCCAACTTGCTATCAAAACACAGCACCTGGGATATTTTTGCTGGAGTATGGGCGAAAGTAGACTTTAAGAGTTTTTTCTGTTTTGTCTCCTGCGTTCCACATACTGAATGTAAGCACAAGATTTGCACTCAAAGGCTTGAATGGTGCTGGGGGAAGAACCATCTGTTGCACTCAGCTGCTGTCTGAGCCAGAAGGTGTACATAGCATAACATGTCTCATGGAGGATCATAAATCTGCTCACTGGGTTACCACTGGGGAGCAAAAGGCTGAATCCTGTGGAAAGTAAATTAGTTCTTGGCAAGCGAGTAAAAAACATTTGAAAAATAAAGCTACAATTTATAAAGATTGAAAATATTCAATTCAGTGTCCAACTTTGAGATATCATAGGATCCATTCGCTTTTCATCCAGTACTCTGAAAAGGGTTTTTTTCCTTTTACATTTTTGAATGCTTTACAAACGTTGGCAAAGCCAACAGCTCAGCGCTTGCATTATAAAGGTGCGACCTATTGGCTTTGCCAATGCTTGTTCTACAAATCTAAAGTCCACTGTAAGAGATGAAAAAGCATGGCCACGTATAGTGAAACTCATTGAAAGACCCTAGTAAGTTAGCTGAGCCATCATCTGAGAGGAAAGATCTAAGAACCCTAAATCACAAGAAAACATAATGGACTGTAATCAATCAAGAGGACATTAATGACAGCCTAAACTCAGAGATATGGACCTTACAAGGCAATCTAACCAACTGCTAGCTACAGAAAACATACTAAAATGGAAGTGCGACTGGAGCCTGGTTGTGAAAAGTAGTTTCTGCTAAAGAGAAAACAATCAAATAAACCCAAATTAGATTACACCCCATTGTCTGAAAATTGTAGCAGTGGTGGCATGAGACAACTAACCCTGGGCGGTGAACTTTGCTCCGCTCGTGGAGTTTGCTGAGTTTTCCGCACTCTGCGTTACGTGGAGCTCGTGGAGGGAGTTTTTTTCCACGCTTGCGCTCATCAACGTCAAGTTGGCGAGCGCAAGCGAGGAAAATACTCCTCCTGGTGAGATTTTTCCTCGTTCGCGATCCTCAACTTCAAGTTGGCGAGCGTGGAAAATCAATCTCCCGGCAAGATTTCCCAACGCGGGTGGGTGGATTTTTCATTGCGAGTGGTCGCGTATACTCGCCACCGCTCGCGTTGAGAAACCGACCGTTCGTGTTGAGAAAGCTGCCGCTCGAGTAAAAAATCTACTAGAGCGGCAGAAAGGAAGCAGCGCCCGCTTACCCTGTGCATGGTGGCGTTCGCAATGGTTGCACAGTGCCGACAAAAACCCTGCACTGAAAATCACAGCAAATGGCATTTTATCTAACGCACTCCGCCGCTCGCGGAGCTCTGCTTAGCGCAGCGGAGTTTTTTTGTGGAACTCCGCGAACTCTGCCCAGGCTTAGAGACAACTCAACAAGTTCTGAAACTTTCACCCCATATATGCAATCAGAGAAGTAAAATCATCACATAACTCACAGTGGTTGAAAAGATTTCTGTAAGAAACAACAGCAGGAGCAACAAACTTGACAACCTTCTGGGAACTCACCTCATGAGGCACAATTGATCACATTAAACGAGCACAGATGTAAGTGCTGTGAAACACTGGGAATTCTACTACAAAAATATATATTTTTTCATTACGAAAATATTTACTATAGAAAAGAGAACATTGCAGTTTCTCATTTTACTCCCTTAGGGCAGCGGCAATAAAAAACTATTCTCATAAATCAAGTATTAGTGAGTGGAAAGGTGGGACTGGGAAAAGCAACTGGTTTACAAATAAAAATCTGAGTGAGGCCTTGGATCATCAGTTAAAGAAGCTAAAAGCGTTGGGTCCATGATTTCTTCCAATCTCTGTAAACAACACAAAAATTGTGGTTGTCAAACATGACAAAATGCTTCAAGGTCTTCGCTAACAAAAACGTGTTACCTAGCCTAGTGTACAAAAAAAGCGTAATATTTACACTGTGCAACAAGCGTTGGCAAAGCTCTGACTGAAATGTGCTACTTTATGCAAACGGAAGTACACACAAATGCTACTGGTATCCTGTGCACTATTTAACTCTTGGCGTTAGCTCAAGCAAATTTAAAATTACCACATAAGCTATCATCACTTTGAAAGTCTTTTTTTTCTCACATTCACAAAAATAAATATAGCTGACGAATGTCAGACATATGATTGGGTCCCTTTTGCAGTTTTTTAGGTAGAGCCTAGCGCAGCGCGCATGCGCTGCTCTCGGAAATCGGCCCCTTGGAATCACTTCAGCTTTTCTACAAGCTCGTGCGTGTGGTGCTCACACGCTATTGGCCTTTGCGTCTGGCTTTAGCACGCAATTGGCCAAAGGTGTGTGGATGTTCCAGCTTTTCCGGAAATGTTTACTCCCACGGCGTCTACCTTGCGGGAGCGAGCATGGGCGCGCTGTGTGCCATCTGTTCGGTTTCGTATTTCAAAGGCTTCGTGTTCACTTTGTGTCCGCGCAGCCGGGCACTGTTTTCTGTAATTGCTTTTGTCCTGCCTGACACGCTCTTCGGCAAAGCGCTTTGTGTTGTTGTTGTTGTCTTTGCATTAAAGCATTAAAAAATTGCTGCTCCTTGTACCGAACCTGCTTGTTTGTTTGAGCGAAGCTTACACTGCTGTGATTTCTGCTCTTCATTTCGGTGGGAATATTGCTCGGCTTCTTCCCGTGCTGTAACCATTGTCGGTGTTAAAAAAGCTTGCACTCGTTACACCCTTTGTACACTGCACCTTTGTAAATCAAACTTGCTTTGTAGTGTACAAAGGTAGTCCATACTGCATGTCCATTCAATGTTTTTTTGCTGACACTGCAAACTTTAATTGTGTTTTCACCGTGCCCTCCGGCAGGGCTCCCGTGTCTGGCACCTGCCCTCGCGGTGGGGGCCCTGGGCAGGGCCGAGGGGGGTCTTGTTAACAGGACTCCCCCCTCCCTCCCGCCAGCATGGCACAGCCAGCCCTGGCGAGGCTCACACACCTGCCTTGTGCTTCAATAAACAGCTGGTGTGCCTGGTAGCCAGGAGCAGTCTGCATTCTGGGACTTGTAGTTCACCCTGTAATGTGCTGCATTTAGCGCATTGCTGTCAGTTCAAAGGTCAGGCGAGGGGGTCGGGCCTGGCATCACAGGCACCATCTCTTGTAGCTGTTTCGGGGGCAACGTGTTAGTTTAGTGGGTTAAATATGTGTGACGTCCGTTAATTTAATCAGTTAAGTGTTGTAAGTTGGACGTCTGTGTCTTTCCTTCTGACTTCATTTTGCGGCCTCCCTCCGTACAAGTTTACGCCTCTTCCCCCTATCACGAGCCCACCCTGAAGGAACTACAAATCCCAGAATCCCCCCCCCCACTTGAAGCAGCAGTGCACCCTGGAGCAACTTCCCACTGTGGAGCATGAGCTACCTCGGAGCACCCCCAGCAGCCGGCGAAACTGGAGGAGCACCCTAGGCATCTGGTGCACTTACCACCCTGGAGCTCCCCCGGCCTCGTAAGTACACGTTTATTAATATTTACAAGCTGTACTTTCAGTGAGCGAGAGTTCAGATTGTAGACTAACAGATTGGAGCCGAGTGCACTCATCTCGAGGGCCAGGATTCAGGAGCAGAGCAGGCCACGTTCATCCTAGAGGAAAGGCCACATCAGAACAGACTAACGCTTTAGTTATGTGGGCAGGCTGTGCCACTAGCAAATTACGGGGAAAAGTGATGGGTAAAGTACCTGAGTTAATCTCAGCGTGGTTCTCCTTCGGGTGCATTCTAGTCCATCTTTTGTGTTTTGCCCACCATGCCACTGTAGTCTCTTTTGTGCTACATAGCTAAACACTTATAAGGTCCCAAAGGCGAGACCTATTGGCTATGCCAATGCTTGTTTTATATAGCGCACTTGGTCCAGGGTCATTAGAGGGTTTTACATGGGCATCAGTTACATTAAACAAGGTCAAATTCGATTCAGTTTGACTTGAATCACAGGCTGGTGAGCCAACGCCGGAACTCGAGCCTAGTTCGAGGTGGTCCCCAGTTCCCAAGTCGGCAGCTCTGGCCATGGCGCCACATCCGCGAAACCTTCCATGTCAGGAATGGGTAAATAACCGTCCTGAGTTTTCCTTTCCACTGTGGGCCTGTTTTGGCTCTGGCCTGGACTTTGCTAATCTAGAAAATGAATGTCATTTTCTCCGTAATACTTTCATGTGAAAGGGTGCTTTATGCTGGCTCCTTCAGCCGTTCCTGGGCTTGAGTGCGTCATTCACACTTCAGTACACCCTTCAGCACAGCATACATAGAGTGGACGATGGATGAGACCCCATCAGCCATTATTAGCACAATGTCAGTCACACTTTGTATCAGCCCACTGTCGGTGTTTGACTTGTCGAGCGTGTAGCGCGGCGGGGCCTGGTTTCAATTAGGCCGCAGCAGCGCTGATGAAACCACACGACACAGGTGTACTGGGTATCGTGGCCGGAAGACCCGAGCGGTTTCCGGCCGTTTATTATATCCCCAGGGGCGAGCCCGCCCCGAGGGGTGTGGGGATGCGTGTTGGTGGCAACATTGTCTTAGAGAGTCCGGATGGCTCTCTACATCCCTCCTTTCTTTTGGTTCTGGACCCCCAGGTAGTCTCAGTTCAGGGAGACAGATATACAAAGTCCTTCAGTCGTTGACTGGGCGCAGGATTCGGCCCGAGACCATACTTCTGGCTCCGGGAACTTTGAGCTGTCGAGGCACTGGACGGGGTACCCCCGGCCGGCTCGATGGCAGTGTTCGGATAAGTCAACTGGGCACTGTCAGCACCGCCTTGGCTGGCTCGCCTGGGTGTCTCCAGCGGCGCATCCCTCACGCTGGGTGAGGCAGGAGGAGAGAAGTTCGGAAGTGAGTCCTGGTGGTCAGATGTTCCTTGGTCCGCCTCTACCTCAGCTGTCTTCTTAAAGCTGGACACATTTTCCTTGTGATGGATTGTTGTCCCTTATGAGCAGTGACCATGGTCCCTTGAACACTTACAACGATCCATACATCTGGCTCGTAGGGCGTCCGGAACTTCCACCCGGGGTGTCGGTCTTTGATCACCACCCGGTCTCCCACCCTTAGCTGTGGTTCTTGGGCTCTTCGGGCCTCACTGGCCTTCCGATTCGTTGTCTCCCTCCTCGCTTGGACAGCTGCATCATCCCGCTCCACGGGCACCCACGTCGGGTCTGTCGGGATACAGTCTCGTGGGGCTCGCTTGAACAGGAGATGAGCCAGAGCACATTTGGTGGTGCTATGAGGGGTCTGTCGGTACACACCTAGAAACTGGTCAAGAGCTGTTTCAGGGTCCTCTTCATTCTCCACTGCGATGCGCAGCACGCGGTTGATTGTCCTCATCAGACGTTCTACCTCCCCGTTCGCTTGGGGCCATAGCGGGGTGATCTTCCTGTGGCCAACTGCTAGACTTTCAAGGTACTCCTGGAACTCCCGCCCCTGAAAAGGGGGTCCATTGTCGGACTTGACCTCTTCCGGTAGCCCCATCATCGCGAAGGTTCTGTTCATGACTCTCTTCACATGGGGAAAAGCTGTCGACGGGACCACTTCAACGATGGGGGATTTCGAGAATGAATCAACCATGACCAGCATGTGACGTCCATCTGGGAAGCTCCCGAAATCCACGCTGAGATGTGTCCACGGAGTCTTGCTTGGTTCTTCCGTAATCACGGGTGCTGGTGCTGGGTCCCCTCCGGTGTTCGTGCAGGCATGGCACTGCCTTACCATCTCCTCCACCATGGAATCCATCGCCGGGAACCAGACCTTGTCCCGTAACCTGGCTTTGGTCTTCGCCATTCCTTGATGACCAACGTGTGCCAATGCAAGGATCCTTTTCTGAAGACTCTCCGGAATCACTATCAGGTGTCCCCTCAGTACAACTCCTTCCTCCCCCACACTGAGTTCGCTACGGACTTGCCACAGCTGTTGGCGGGCATGGCTGACCTCCGGCCGGAGGATGCGGGCACCGTCCATGAAGTGGGCCCATCCGTTATTCTCCAGGGCTCTTCGGACTCGGGAGAGAGTGGGGTCTTCTTGAGTGGCTCGGCCAATCTCTTCAAGTGTCATGGCCTTGGGACACGCACCTTGCGACACCGTATTGACAAACGCCTCTGTGCTGCAGGCATCCGCCGACAGGTCCGATGGCATTGTGGACTCCGGGTGGCGAGACAGATAGTCGGCAGGGTTGTGGGCCCCTGGACGGTAGATTACTTTGTAGTTGTATGCTTGCAACTGCACCGCCCATCGCTCGATCCTCGGGGGTGCTAGCCGGGATGAGCCAGCAAACAGTGGGAGCAGCGGTTTGTGGTCAGTCACAACATGGAACTCCTGGCCGCACAAATACAGGTGGAAGTGCTGGCACGCCCATTTGATAGCCAGCGCCTCCCTCTCGATTTGGGCGTACCTGGTCTCGGTGTCAGTGAGGGCTTTGCTGGCATAAGCGACTGGCTTCCACCCTTCCTGGCCCTGTTCTTGAAGGAGGACTGCTCCTAGGCCCACCGGGCTGGCGTCAACGACCAGTTCTGTCCTTCGTCTAGGGTGGAAGTAGGCCATTACAGTCTTGTCCAGCAACCCTGCTTTGATATCTTGGAACGCTTTGTTGGCCGCCAGCGTCCACTCCCACTTGTGATCATGGCGCGTAAGGACGCGCAGAGGCTCAGACATGGCTGCCAGGTTAGGGATGAAGCATCCACAGTACGTGGCCATGCCGAGGAAACTTCTCACTTCGGAGGGGTTTTGAGGGGTGCTGGCTGCTCTGATAGCCTCAGCCTTCTTCGGGTCCACCCGGAGTCCGTCTCGGGTGAACGTGTATCCAAAGAAATCGACGCTCTCTTGATAAAATGAGCATTTGGATTGGTGCAGCGTCAGCCCACAGTCTATCAACCTCATCAGAGTGGCTCGGAGGTGAGAGTGGTGTTCCTCGAGCGGGTTGGAGAACACAAGGATATCATCGCTGAGGTTGATCACCCCTTGCAGCCCCGACAGTGCTTCCCGGATGGCATTTTGGAAGACTTCAGCTGCTGAAGATACTCCGAAGCTGAGCCTCTTGTACCTTCGGAGGCCAACGTGTGTCGAGAAAGTGGTAATGTACCGGGTCTCGGGATCCAATTCCAGCTGATGGTAGCCGGCGTTCAGGTCTAGCTTGGAGAACCACTTCGCCCCGTTTAGGTCCGCCACAATATCATCCATTGTGGGGGTGATGTGACGTTCTCTCTTCACCGCGGTGTTCGGCAGTCTCATGTCGACACAGAGTCGAATGGCTCCGGGTTGTTTGGGTTTGGGCGCCACGACCAGCGGGGACACCCACGGAGTGGGGCCAGAGACCTTCTCGATCACATCTAGCGCTTCGAGCTTTCTCAGTTCCTCCTCCACTTGCGGGCGTAAGTTGAAGGGCACCCGCCGGTGCCTAAGGGCCACAGGTCGTACCGAGGGGTCAATATGAAGCTTGAACCTCTTGCCTTTGAGTTTCCCCGAGTCCTTTGAAGAGAGCCGGAAACTCCTTCAGCATCGCCTCCGCATGGGAGTCATGGATCTGATTGGCGAAGAAGACAAGTCCTAGGTCCTCGGCCGTGTGGCAGCTGAGTAAAGTTCCCTTTTTTCCCTCAGTGATGTGGAACCTCGCCTCGGTGGAGTAGCTTCTGCTGGCGACGGTGGTCTGAATGACGCCACGGAGAGGAAGTGGGTCCGTCCCTCCGTACGTGTAGATTCGGGCTGTGGACGGTGCAAGAGGGGGTCGCGGCGACAGGCGGTCATATTGGTCTGAGTCCATCACATTGACAGATGCACCAGTGTCAATGAGAGCTTGTACACCCGTGCCTTCGATGTAGACCGAGCACATGGGAGGTGGTCTCCGACGGGTACCGGTCCTGCTGACGTACGACACCACGAATACTTCCTCTTCCTCGTCCTCATACACGGGACGTCGGTCCTGTGGCTGGTCATCCGGCACTGGCGGTTGGTCATCAAGGGAGATTTGTCAGACACGCTGGGACATGCTTCTGGGCCTCGACGGTACTTGTCGGAATCGCCCACCATGGCACACTCGGGCATAATGATTTAGCCTTCCGCAGCGGGAGCACGTTTTCCCTTTTGCCCCACAGACGGCCGTCGCGGGGTGATCCTCCCCACAGTATCCACACGGTCCACCTGATGGCGGTTTGGGCGCTTGGCGAGTCGGCATGGGGCGTCTCTGGATCACATCCACCCTTTCTTCCTTGATTGGCGGGTGTCGGGGCGCCTGTGAGGCGACGACCGGGGTGTGTAGGGCGGCTTCCATCTCTTCTGCCCTGACGTCCGACAGTTCATGGGATCGAGCCAGGACCAGGATCTCGTCCAGCGAGATTCCAGGTTGCCGGAGGATCAGTTTCCGCAGGAGTTTTGAGCGGCAGCCAGGAGGATTTGATCACGGATTTCCTCCCGCTGGTCCGCGAAGGGGCACGTGCTAGCCAGCCGGCGTAGACGTGCGTAGACCATATCAACGGACTCTGAGTCGGTCTGCCACGCCCTCTTGAACTTGAATTTCTCGAAGTTGTGGTAGAGCTGTGGGTCAAAATGTCTATTGAGCGCGGCGACCGCCGTCTCGTAGTCGTCTTCGTCTCCAGTGTTGGGAAGCGTCTCGAACAGGTCATAAATCTCTGCACCCCCGTAGTAGATGAGGAGTGACCGTTTCACGGAGCCATCTGTTTCCCTTGTCACCTTGAAGTAGTGGTTGAGTCGTCCGACCCATGCCTTCCATCGGGGCGCGGCAGTGGGGGGGTCCGAGGCCTCACTGAAGGTAGGGGTAGGGGTAGGGGTGCAATCGCGGTGTGGGTGTGCACCGGTGGGGGCTGATTGGCGCCAACGACTTGGTTACGCCCTCCATCTTGCTGAACGGCAGCACCGGCCGCCGGTGTGTTGCTCATTGCGGCCGTGTGGCGAAGCGTGGACGCGGGGCGTGACCTGCTTGCTGGTTGTTGTCGCCTGGCGCGGTTCACCTTATTTCCTTTTTTTTTTTTTTTTTTCAGCTGCAGCGCAGTCCTGCCAGTGGTTCCTGCTTTGGGCGCCTACAAACAACCAGCTCCTCCTCTGCGCCCTCCAAGGATCACCTGGCCCCCACGCGCAGAAATGCACAGAGCCCTCCTCACAGGACTCAGGGCTGACAGCCTGCTGTTCCTCCGTGGCCCTGTAGGGGGCGCGCAGCTCCAGGCACAGGCAGCAGAAGGGGCAGCACACTCCCGGGGCCTCGCAGTTCCGATGCGGCCCGGCGGGTCCAGACGCTGCAGATGGGTCCAGAGGGGCGCGTGCCGACATGGGCGTTGGAGCAGCCCCGTGCAGGAGGGGCAGGCGGGACACAGCGAGGCGCCCAGAGCGCCCCCGCACTTACCCGCACGAAGCAGGCCGCTTGATGGCGCCGCCAGCTGAACATGCTCCCGTTGGGCAGGGAGACGCGTGGGCGGGCGCCGGCCAGATCTCCGCTGAGGCGGGCAGGCGACGTCACAGGCAGAGGCCACAGACGAGGGGGGCACCAGGAGCAGCAGTCGGCCGGTGGACCGGAGCGGCGCGGGTGGGCACTGCACGCTCGGTGAGGCACACTGCACGTCCGCGGAGGGAGCAGGGCAGCGCGGGTGGGCTCCGCACGCTCCCAGCAGGGCTCCTGAAGGTAGGCCAGCACGCGAGGGGTGCTACCGGCCTCGCCGCCAATGTAGCGCGGCGGGGCCTGGTCTCAATTAGGCCGCAGCAGCGCTGATGAAACCACACGACACAGGTGTACTGGGTATCGTGGTCGGAAGACCCCGAGCGGTTTCCGGCCGTTTATTATATCCCCAGGGGTGAGCCCGCCCCGAGGGGTGTGGGGATGCGTGTTGGTGGCAACATTGTCTTAGAGAGTCCGGATGGCTCTCTACAGAGCGGTGTGAGTGACAGCTTTTTGGCTGCTTACTACTACCAGCTGCCTTTCCGAAAGTAATAGTCACTGACAGCCAAAAGAGATTGCGTCAATGAATGATTTTTTTCTCTGCCACATCTTCCATTGTCACTCCTTCACTGCGGCTCACACTGATACCGAAAACCGTTCTACCCGTACTTGTTACCGGGGCTCACGGCAGTTCCAGTTTTTGCTCTGCCCCAGCCTCGGATTGGCATGGCGGGCAATCGGGCATCGGCTGATGGGCCTCTGGCTGAGGCCAGTTGGTGAGCTAGTATTTTGGTCTACTAAGGACTCCACCCCGGCGCACAGTGTAAAACAAACATGACCCCATGGACGTGGTCAGGCCAGCGGGCTGATGTCAGAGGCAGAATGACAATGCGCTGCTTAGCTCGGACTGTCACAGCATGAGGTGTCCCTGCCCCATGGCTCCCTCCAGGTGGGACAGAGGCCTCAAGGAGCTGCTGATGAGAAGCCTTTAGCACTTCACAGGACTGCAGCAGAGGAGAGAACTGGAGCATCAGGTGGTGGGGGTTGGTGACAGCCTGTGAGGGAGCTCCTCACTTTATTTTTGTCCTTCTCCACTCCATGTAAGCAGCAGAGATAAATCAGTCTCTGCTCTTCTCTTTTGTCCGCCAGATAACAATTACTGTAGTTAACACGGACAGGTTGTGGCCTTAGTTGACTGTGAAACTGGGAAACCAGGTTTAAGTCCCAGCGTCAGTTTGGCAACCTGTGATTATGGGCAAATCGCTTAATCTACATGAACCTAAAAAAAACAATATGACCCTCAGTATTTGTAATGTTATCTGGTGCTCATGTAAAGTGCTCCAAAGCCTCTGGGCCTAGTTCATGCTATATAAATCTGCATGTAAGGAAAGTGACGCTACTTTTTGTTTCTTTTTATATTTACACACTAGCATCATTCCCTTTCTCAGAATGTACACGTGATGCTAGCCGCAAGTAAAGCAGAAAACACAGATGCACCTTCCACCAGTCTCTGAACATTGGAGGGCCTCTCTTAAGTACTGCAAAAAATAAAATGATTATCATAAAACAAGTGAGTGTAAAGGCAGTTTAGGTCTGTGCCATATCATGTTCCCCAGTGAACATTAATCAAAACACCCACAGCAAAAGTATGGATAAAAACACAATTAAAAGTGAGTTCCTAGTATTTTTGATAGTTCTGTGCTTCTAAAAGTTCGTTTTTTTCATTGGAATGTTAATATCCTATTTAAGTACTGGCCCTATAAGCTTTAAAATACTTCTATTACTGCAAATGTTTGTCATCATTTAGCTCCATTATCTTAACTAAGCAGTGTATTGCGAAAGGTTGCGATCTGCGAATTTGGCCACTTTTTTTTGGGCTGCCCGGGACGAATTGTGGCCCCAGTCCAACCCTTCTCTGCCCTACGGTCTTTGCCACTGTTTTGCTGCACTCACAGTCTGTATTAACATGCTTCTACTCTGACCTTCCCTCCTTGAGCGCACTGTAGCTCACAGTGGTCTCGATTTCTGCCCTTCCCCCAGCTTGTGACCAGCAACTCCTCAACATACTTGCCAGAACGTTTATTCTTTCCAACTCTGAGTGCCTGGTAGCTCCTCTGATATGCTTGTCCGACTGATCATTTAGTATGCAGAGCACCCAACAGCTACCCTGCATGGTAATGTTTATGTTATGTTATGTTATGTTATGTTAAGCGGTTTTGTAAAGCGCTCAGCTGCCCCGGCAAAGGGGCGTCCCGGCGCTAAGAGCAACAATAGCAACTGGCTGCAAGAGTCCAATCTAGCAAAGAAAAGGAAACCAAGAGAGGTAAAAAATGACAGACATGGGGACAGATAGCTTAGTGAGGGAAAAGGTGGGTTTTCAGTGCTTTTCGAAAAGCAGAATAGTTATCCATGCACCGGATATGACTTGGGAGACCATTCCACAACTTAGCAGCCAACACGCGGAAAGAGCGCCCACCAGCGCGAGCCCTCCTCACACGTGGAATCGATGCCAGCTGTTGATCTGCGGAGCGTAACTGACGCGTGGGAATATAAGCAGAAAGTAGACCAGATAATATCCCCGGGATCGGATGTTTCAAGATCTTGAACGCGAAACAGAGAGACTTGAACTCCACCCGCCTCTCCACTGGCAGCCAATGTAGCCGGCGAATGGTACTGGAGGTAGAGCAGCGTCTGGGCATGGCAAGAAGAGTTCTAGCGGCAACATTTTGGACCCTCTGCAATCTTGCGATCTCGGCCCTGTTGACCCCCAGGTAGAGCACACTGGCATAGTCCAATCTTGACAGCACAGATGCCTGCACGATCGTCTGCCGGATAGAGGGGTCAAAAAAGCCCAAAATGGGCCTGAGGCTGCACAGGATACCAAAACAAGTCGCCGCTACCCTCTTAGTTTGATCTAAAAAACTAAGCGCCGAATCTACCCAGATGCCGAGATTTTTCACCACCAGTTTGGGAGTGGGAGCCGGTCCCAGGGCGGAAGGCCACCAATGTCCGCTCCATAGCTCAGGATCTTTTCCTACCAGCAGGACCTCAGTCTTGCTGGCGTTGAGCTGGAGACAATTGGCGGTCATCCATCCTGCAACATCCGCCAACCCCCTTCGAAACTTAGCAGCATCGTTTAAACAGTCATTAGACAGGGCGACAATCAATTGAGTGTCATCGGCATATGACACTATAGTCAGCCCACTCCTCTTAGCTATTACAGCTAGGGGCTGGACGTACAGGTTGAAAAGCATAGGGCTTATAGCAGAGCCCTGTGGGACGCCCTGTTTGACGGAATGCACCTCAGAAGAAAAAGGGGGGGCCGACACCTGAAAGGACCTGTCCGAGAGGAAGGAGGTGAGCCACGCCAAGGCGGGGCCCACAATACCAGCCTCCTTCAATCTCTGGATCAGGATCTGGTGGGAAACCGTATCGAATGCGGCACTGAGATCCAATAGGATCAGTGCCGAAGTACGTCCCTCATCCAGAGCTACTCTCAGGTGTTCGGTCACAGCTAACAATGCGGTCTCCGTACTAAGACCCGGGTGAAAGCCGCACTGAGAGGAGTCCAATATGCAATTCTCCTCCAAGTGGCCTGAGACAATGGTGTTAACATAAGCTTCAGATATTTTAGAAATCCATGGAAGCAGAGAGATAGGACGATAGTTCTCAGGTTTTGCAGGATCTAAAATAGGCTTCTTTAATAGTGGCCTTACCGCAGCTTGTTTCCATGTCCTCGGTACTGTGGCTGTGGCCAGGGATAGATTAATGACCTGGCCCAGAGGTGTAAGAAGCACAGGTAGAAGTCTAATTAGATGTTCCGGCTTCATAGGGTCAGTTGGAGAACCCGATTTAGTCTTCCTGCAGAGTGTGCTCAGTGTTTCTTCAGTGATTGGCGGAAAAGTAGCCAGTATATGGGTAGAGGGAGCAGGATCCTCAGAATCGGGGCCCTTGGCTGTCTGGGGAAAGGTTTTATAAATATTGTCCACCTTTGTGATAAAAAAGGTGGCAAGGTCCTCACATTGTTCATTAGACTTAATGACAGAAGCCACAGGCGCCCCTGCGCTTTAAGATTATTAATAATGGCGAAAATCTTCTTAGAGGGATTCTGGCTGTTTCTGATCTCTTCAGAAAAATAGGTGGCACGTGCCTTCTGAACGACCCTATGATAGTTCTTAATGGCTGATTGATAAAGACCTTTCCGAGTAGAATCAAAGTCTCTCCTCCACTCCCGTTCCAGTCGTTTGCACGATTTGCGGATAATGGCTAGGTTGTTATTATACCATGGATTGGCCTTGGTGCTTCGACATTTTGATTGTTGAACCGGAATCAAATCATCCAAAGGCTGTCTTATCCAATCATAGAGCGCCTCGCTGGCGATATCTGGATCCTCTGGCCAGCTAGGCACACTCATAGAGAGGAAAGTACCAAGTTGGTCGAAGTCCAATTTATGCCAAGGGCGACGGAACGTGCATTTCTGATGTGACTTTCGTGAGGGTACTACCCCCGAAAGCATCATAGGAATCAGATAGTGATCCGTCCAGCATAGGGGAGTGGGGGTCGAGACAGAGAGATACGGAAGGTTCGAAAAGACTGGATCAAGTAAGTGACCAGCAGAATGTGTGGGGCCCAGCACCAATTGGCGCAGCTGACAGGCTGCTAGGTCCGCTGAGAACTTGGCCACTTCTGAATCATGAGAATTATCAAAATGCAAGTTTAGGTCCCCAATTACAGAGAAATTGGCATATCTCACACCCAGGGCGCCCACTAGGTCAGCCAGGGCAACCCTGCCTTCCTTAGAGGGGCCAGGCGGACGATAGACCAGGCTGCCAGACATAGTAAAATTGGAATTAAAAGTGATCCCGAAACGGCCGCACTCACAGCCCACTACAGTTTCCTTAATCAGTGTGCAGGTGTAGCATGATTTAAACACGATTGCCACACCCCACCTCTTGTCACTCGGTTAAGGGTTGCAATACTGTATCCTGGGGGCAGTGCAAGACCAGGTTCGATCACCGTGTCTACTGACAGCCAAGTTTCCGTCAGAAAAAGAACATCTGGTGAGTCGCCTTGTAGTAGGTCATATACATCTAAATAATGTTTAGCCAATGACCGGCAATTAAGACTGAGCATTTTGATATCTTGACCCACTACCAAAGGGTGAATAGGGGAAGAAAAGGTAATTACCCCTGAGTCAAAACCGCAGTTCCTACAGCAAAATGGACCCACGGGAGGGCTAGGGGGGAAGAGAACAGCCCGTGTTCCTTGTTGGTCTAATGGCCATGAGCTTATCCCGAGAATATAGACGCCTGTTTTGAAAAGATTATACAGAGTTAATGCATAACCTCTTGAGAGCTTGAGAACATAGTGATGCTCCATTACCACTACAACTATTATCACCACCAACACTATGACCTGACTCGTTATCCCCACCTTTACCACCATCATTACCATCATTACGACAATTAACTCCATTACCACCACTACCCCGACCTTTACCACCATCTTTACCATCATCGCTACCATTACATCACCATTAATATCAACATCATCACAATTGCCACCACCAACATTATGAACACCCCCGTTACCACCTTTCCACCAGGATTATACCCATTACCACCACCACAACTATCTTCACCACCACCACAAAATTACCATGACCTTTACCACCAGAATCATTACCACAACTTCCAATATCATCACCAATACATCACCATTAACAGCAACATCAACACAATTGCCACCACCAAAATTACAACCACCACCATTACCACAATCACCTTTAAGACCACCTCTGTTACCACAAAAACATTACTAATACCACCACCATTGTCATCACCATCAATACAATAACTACCATTCCAACCCATACAACCAGTACCATCATGACGACCACCATCAACACTACTACAAAAATCACTACCAAGATCATCATTCACATCACTCTCCTTGCTACCACTGTCCATATCATAAACACCACTATCCCCACCAAAACTGCTGCTACCATCACCACTATCACCAACACTACCATCACCATACCCACCTCTAGCACCACCACTGTTATTGCCATTACCACCACTAGCCTCACTTCCAGTATCACTATCACTACTACCACCACCCTGCCACAACTATCACCACCACTACTGCCCTCACCACCATCCCTATCACCACCAACACTAGCCATATTATCACTACCAATTTCCCCACCATCAGTCTCACCACCACAACTAACATCACTACTAATGCTACCACTGTCACCACAATCACTATTACCACCAGAACACTACCACCACCATTACCACCGCTGTTCTCTCTACCACTGTTGCTATCACTACCTCTGATTTCACATCACTACCGCTACCACCATCACCACTAATACCACCACCATCTCCACCACTGTAACAACCACTGCTATCACAACACTACCACAATCACCACTCCTGTGGTTATTGTCACCACTATCTCCAGCACTACTGTTTTCACCACCATCACCAACACTAACCTCACTATATTAAAACTATCACCAGTATCACCACCCACCACTACTGCTACCACCATCACTACTACTATCTCTACCATCACTCCCATGACCATCTGAACCATTACCACCACCATATTCACACCCACAATTACCGTTACTACCTCCATTACCTTTGTAATAAATAATAATAATCCATACTTGTAAAGCGCAAACATATCACCCCATAAGGTTTCAAGACACAGGGGGCCGTTGGGGAGATTAAGAGAGCTATTGTCCAGAGTCACATGATGCTCAGATGCCTCCGGTGCCGGGGAACAAACCGCGAACCCGCGCTCTGGAGTCAGCCGCTCTGGCCGCTGCAACAAACCTCTCTCCTTTCCACCATTACCACCAAAACCATTACTAATACTACAACCATTACCTTCATTGCCATTACCCTAGCCACCACCACAACAATCACCACCACCATACCTCTAGCAGCACCATTACCACCATTACTGTAACCACCATCCCCACCTCTGTCTCCATGCCCATCATGTCTACTAGAACAATCACAACCACTATCACCACCATTAACAACAGTATTACTAATATCACTGCCACTGTCCTCGCTACCACTGTCACCATCACTGATACAACTATTAAAACCACCACTACTGCTATCACCATAACAACTACTATTACCACCACCAATATCACCCTGTGAAGATCACTACCCTCACTACCACTATTAACACTACCACAACCACTACTGTTAGCATTGGTACTGACACCACTATTATCATTATCACCACTATCGCCACCAGTACTACCAACACCATAACCACCACTATCGCCAACATTACCTCCACTATCACTGCCAGCACTATCACTACCATCACAAACACAAGATTATCATGTGCTTGTCTGTGTAAGAACAGTGTGTGTTTAATCTGATATTGCACCAATTGAGATCTTTCCAATTCGTTCTGGGAGCATATCCCACTTTTGTGCCACAATATCAGTCTCTCATACAAACTCATATGGCAGACTCACACATGTCCACATAAACAGAAAGTGGCAATCCACTTCAGTTTCACTGTAGCAGGCTCAAAGAGCTGGAAATAGTTACTAAAATGTGTCACCAATATTGCATATTAAAGGTTATGGTCAGCGAATGTCAAAGCCTTTGTTCTCTTAATCGCCAGTTGTACACAAATCATTCGAGTCGTTGCGGAGCATGTGGATGTTGTAATGCATTCTGGGACTAGTAGAGATGGTGCGGGCAGGGCACTATTTAAATGTAATTGTGAGGGATGGGCGGAAAACAAACCTAGGAGGCCGGATGTGCTTCTCAATTTTGGCATGTTTATTCGGGAAGACAATGCAACAAAAAGAGAACCAAGAGAAATCCACAAAATAAAGGGGCGGGGGATGGCTTAATTCAGGGTCGCTGGTTTTGGTCTTTAAGTTCTTCTCCTCTCACTGGTAATCTTCTTTCTCTTTTCCTTTTCTTTGGTTCCAGATCTGGTTTCCAGTGGTGTATCGTCCCCACGTTGCCAGGAGAGAAGACAAGGAGAGCAAGGTAAGTAAGAAGGTCTGGACAATTGAGTTATAAGGGACAGGGACCCTCACCACACCCAGGTGTGCTGGGGACAAACTCTTTCACTCTTCAGTTACCACCTTCACTAGTTATTAGGTATCAATACTGATTCGTTAGACTTCTGGTTATACCTCTGAATCTTTGGGGGGCGGGGGGTGTGAAAGGAAAGCAAAACAAAATGTGCAAAATACCCTGCTGGCTTCACTGTTCTCTCTTTAGAGTTTCTAAGCTGACTGTGCCACTCTTATTTCTTTTGGTTGTTCTGGCTTTCTCTAGAGCCCAGCCTCAAACCCCTTTTCCTCGGGTTTCTTTCACAATAGCCTTTCTCTATACAAGAGATTTACTAGTAAAGGAACACAAAAACAGGTAATGGACAAAAATGTATATCTTATTAGGCAGGCTCGTCTTTTTTTCTCTCTTCTTTTTTTTCTTTCTTTCTTGAACTAATTGTTCCCGTGTTTGGGATATGGACTCTCCCTGGTCCTGTTATATGGTTCTTAGGCACATTATTGACATTGCTAAGTTAGCATGAGCTTCGCTGCCATGATGTTGCTTTTGCGCACGCTATTACATGACTTTGTTTTTGCAAGACTTTGTTTGTGCCTTTCACATGAGAACGGGTTGCCTTTCGCATTCTCTGCCTTTCCTGGAGTTTAGTCTGAACACGATATGCAAGGTCGATAAACAATGCCCCTTGTTATTCTGTTCTGGTCAGTCCCTAGCAACTAGACATAACATGCTACACAGCTGCAGTACTGAAGACTCGTGCTTTGATATTACGTTGTTGAATGTTGTTTTAACACACTTGGAGAAAGCCATTCCATGGAGAAGAGCTCTGCTGTTCCTATGATGTAAACCTTACATCCAGGCTTTAAGGTATGGGGTCTGCTGTCAAAGCCCAGAGATCGTCCTTTTTATAAAATAAACTTCTTCTAGTCAAGGGGAGGGTGGTCAGGCCTATAGGCCCTTATTTCCACAGTCTTCATAAAATGACTTCTCCCTTTGTATTCTATGGAATTGTAACAATGCTAACTGTGCTGAGTTTATGCATTTTGCTGCTAGCAGTGGCACGTATTCTGTATTGTAGAGCACGATAGTTAAAATAAACATTTTGAACTATTTCAGTGACTCTGCCTATTCTCATTGTGAACAAGTACGAGTGAGTGAGCGAAAGAGTACGTCTTGCTCCCGCGATTCCTGAGAGAGTCGGGAGTGTTGTGTTCTGGGTTGTCTAATCATTTGTAGCTCCGTGATCTTTGGAGGAGAACGAATGAGACACTATAGCTAGTCGGTTTGGGATTTTGGGTACTGATCTGGTAGGTTGGTACACCCCTATTCACTGAGGTCCTGTTTTCCTGCGCATAGTTCTGTGTATGTGCAGAATCCCTGCAACAGTCCCTAATCCCTACCCTTCTCAATTCTTTCCCGTCCTTCCCCGCACTGCCCCTGAAGCCTCCCTTCTCCTTCCACCCATGTACCGGGAAAGCTGCAACTCTCCTGAGTTGCGGCGGGAGTCAAGCTTCCCAGGGCGACCACCACTCTTCGCTCCAAGTTTCTAGAGCCTCGTCGTCTTCGCGCGTCGGCCTCTGTTCTCCAGCAGCGGAAAACGGGTGCCTGTCTCCGTTTCCCCAATCGGTATCTCCGACGTCCTCTCCTCCGTGGGGCTGGTCCTCCTCTCCTCTTCCGTAATCTGGGTCCACGCTCTCTTTTCTGGCATCTTCCGGGTGCCGCCCCCTTCGTCTCTCCTCCAGTCCTGTCGTCTTTGTTTGGTTCTCCTCCTCTCTCTGTGATTGGCCACGTACGTCTGTAGACCCGCCTTCCTACTTCGTCAGAGGTTCTTCGTCGTTTAGGTTAACCTCTTCGTTCTTTTGTTTACAGGGAACGGGCCGTCGGAGCAGTTCGTCAGGCTGAGAATGAAGAGGTAAGTGAGGGTGGATTATGGGTGTTGGGTTGGGATCCCTTAGGGGTGTTAAGCTGTTTTCAGGGAGCGAGGTTGGTTCTTTCTCACATCAATGCAAGTGGACACTTTTGGATTTCATATTTATGGAAAGTTCTATAGATCCATCAATGCACACCTTTCCCTTTAGCACTCAGGTTTTCACTTATGTATTTTGATCATCGCCAGGCTCTGATAAAATACATGAATGAGATTTTAAGAGGTTCTCAGAAGAAATGCATCCATTCAGGATTAGACCTTCACAGTGTTCAACTCGGTATCATAGCCTCCGCATGCGCTCCCTAGACTCAATCTCCAGGAAAGTGATGCTGATGAGGCACATAGGTGAGGACTTGATCACATATGCATGCAAATGTGACCTATTAATATGATCACTATGATCACATATGATTCCAAAACGTTGGATTAGAGACACCAAGAACCTTGATCATGGGGAACTGGCTGCGCGTTGCAAGTCTGACCTCCCCCCCCTCCCATCTCACAACGGTCAAAAAACTCAATGAACATTACTCCGCGACCATATCCAACATTCTTGATGATCTTGCCCCGCTTAAACTAAAAAGAACCCAAATCAAAGACAGAAACCCATGGTTTAACGGGTCCCTCAACAATGAGAGGAGATCCCTCCGGCAGACTGAAAGAAACTGGAGACAGCACCCTTCAGCCGCACATTTAAAACTCCTCCACCAGTCCAGAAACGCTTACAATAGGAGCATCCTCAACTCAAAAAAAGAATTCTTCAGATCAGAACTGGGGAACGCCAAGAACAGACCTCGCAAGCTCTTTGAAATAGTCAAACACCAATCGAACAGACTGGCTAAAACCTCTAAAGAAACCCCTAATTCCTTATATAATGCGAGGAATTCTCCTCTTACTTCTCCGACAAAATCACTGCCCTAGGAAACAATCTTAGATCAGCCACTTACTCCCAGCCCTCTCCGGATCTGCCGCCTCTCTCCGCGCTGCCCCCCCAGACATCACCCAAAAACCAAGCGCACTGGCCCAACTTCAAAGTCTATGACGAGCCGTCCGTCTCGAAAATCTTATCCTCCTTAAACCCGAACAACCACTTTAAGGACCCACTCCCCTCTAACTGCCTAGCCGCCGCCTCTCAAGCTATCATTCCTAGTTGGACTGCGATAATTAACGCCTCCCTTCTGCAGGGGTCGATACCTGACTCTCTCAAAGCTGGCCATGTCCTCCCCATCCTAAAAAAACCTACGCTGGATCCTGCTTCCCCCGACAACTTCAGACCTATATCTAACATCCCACTCCTAGCCAAAGTTCTGGAGAAATGTGTGCAACAGCAGTTGAGCCAACACATCACGAACTTCCACCTACTAGATGACTTCCAATCCGGATTTAGGCCTGGGCACAGCACTGAAACCACCCTTCTCCACATCGTGGACGATGCTCTCCAAGCCCTTGATCAAGGCAAGACCTATCTTCTAATCCTCCTTGATCTATCCTCGGCTTTCGATACGGTCAACCATGAAAAACTCCTTGAACGCCTCGAACTCAGGATGGGCCTGGATGGCCCTGTTCTTGAATGGTTTAGGTCCTTCCTCCAGAATCGCTCACAGAGATTCCTCATCAACGTAACCTGTCTGCTCCCTCCCCGATCACTGTTGGAGTCCCCCAAGGATCTACCCTGTCCCCTACCCTCTTCAACCTTTACCTCGAACTGCTAGCCGACGTACTACGCACCGCAAATATCTCCTACCACATGACACCCAGATCTACATCAAAATCTCTTCCCCTGAGAGAGATTCACTCCCTGAATGAGGCCCTGAAATTGACTGTCCAATGGCTCACCTCCAACCAGCTCAAACTCAACGCAAAAAAACAGAATTTCTCCTAATCTCCCCTCCCAAAACCAACCCTGACATTCAGGAATGGATCAAAGCGATCACAGCTTTAAACTGCCCACCGACCATAGTGGACTCCGCCAAATCCCTCGGAATAACCCTCGACTGCAGCTTGAACATGCGGGACCACATTAACTCAATGTCCAAATCAGCCAGATTTCACCTGAGCTACCTAAGAAAACTAAAACCGTTCCTTGACACTCCCGACCTAAAAAGTGCAGTCCAGGCACTAGTCATCTCTAGACTGGAATATGGTTGCTCTACCCTCTCGGGTCTACCCAGGATCTCCCTGGCTCCACTAAAAGCCTGCCTCAACATGGTCGCCAGACTATTAACAGGCTCAAGGAAATTCGACCACATCTCACCACACCTGAAAGCTCTAAACTGGCTTCCTCTTGAGGCCAGAATCCAACTTAAACTGGCTTGTATCACTCACAAAGCTCTATACTCAAATTCCCCGGCATTTCTCGCCCAGAAACTCGTGGTATCCAGAGGAGCCAGAAACTCCCGGACCGCCAGAGACCTCTTGCTCCAACCAGCACGTTTGCAAAAAAAAAAAACCTACAACCGGGCCTTCTCTGGGGCCGCACCAAGAATATGGAACTCACTCCCGCCCGCCATTAGAAGAATTCCATCTCTGGCACGCTTTAAAAAGGAGGCCAAAACCTTCCTTATGGGCAAATTCCTTCCCTAAACCCTGTTTGCAACCACCTCAGCGACTTTGCTCCAGGTCCGATTACTGCCACACCTTGGATTATCCGGATGCTATACACCCGGCACCTCTGGGCATACCACCCCTGGATCTGGGACCGCTCTTTCTGGATCTGGGACCGCTTGCTCTCGTAAAATGTATCTACGTGTTTTATCCCAAATGTTTCCCCCCTTTCCTAAGTCTCTTGTATACAACTTGTTAATCCTGTAAAGTGCTCTGATACCCTAAGGGGTCAAGTTCGCGCTCTATAAAACACAAAAATAAATAAATAAATACAAATCACTACTGTTGGAAAACGAGGCATTAGGTGTGAGGACTGCACAAATAATGGGTCTTCATTTGTCCTTCACTGGGAACCAAACACCCCATTGTAGCACCTGACTCTCAGAGGGTAGCGTTGCAGAGCAGTCTAAGGCTTACTCAAGGGAGGTGGTGTGGGCTAGTAATCGCCATTTACAGGTACGCGGAAATAACACTCTATAATTGATTGTCCAGTCTGTACTTTTATTTATAAACAGGAAGAGTACATTTATTACACACACACCACTCAGTACTATGCATCAATACATAAGTTGTTGGAAATACTTCTTGACATTGCGTAAACATTTCCACCCCTCCCGCGGGGGGGTCTAGTACCACCACTCACATGTGTGAACATCATCATGTCCCCAAATGCAACGGGTTGACCATAACCTGGAGTGAGGGCCCTTCCCACTGGAACCACCCCAGTGGTGGCCCACCCCCATTATTTCAACAAGCATTTATAATGAGAACATCTGCCATAGTGACACATAACCCTGACTGAGTATCTCATACTGACCATACAGTACACACACTTTAATCATAGTGGCTGACAGTCTGGTTGTTCAACTAACGCAGTGGCAAGAATACATGTCTAGCCATCACTTAGAATGACCAGTACTTATCATATCTGATAATGCAAGTCAATCACAGCCCCTAAAAGGATCACACTTATAATCACATGATTGTGCAATTACAACCAGGCACCCTGGCAAGAACGCCTGGCAACATATTTCCAAATTATTTATCATTTCACCTATGACATGTGACTTCCAGTCCCCAAAAGGAACAACATTATATAAATGCACCACTTGTTCAATTGCACCTCTTCACCTCTAGGGGATGTCTCCCCAAAGACATACCCAGTTCAGCCTCTCACACCTCAGTGCAATCCTAAACATCAACACCCAGTTGCAGAACAAAAGTTCCAGCATTAGGTTGGCTTAAAACCACTGCTGAACCCTTGAGGGGTTATTTCCTTTGAGTCCCCGGAGACTTAGAGTGGGAACTTTCCACTTTTGTGCTGGGGGAGTCTGCGTTGCTCCTGCAGCTCCCCCTGCACCTTAACACAAAAATGGTGGTGACTCCATTTTTCTGGGGTCACCACACGCCGAAAACGCAGGTTTTCCTGCAGGCTTATAATGCCTTACAAGGCATTATGGGGCGCTTTCCCCCTTCTCATGCATATGTGAGCAGTGGCACCCCCACTGCTCTGGGGAGAGCCACGCTGCCTGCGTTGGCAGCCTCACGCCGCATCTTCACTTCCTAGGGGGCCCGGTCCCACCCGGGCACCCCGCATCCTGGTAAGTTGGAGAGCAGCTCAGGGAGCCCACCCCCAGCTGCTCTCGACGGCTCCCTGACAGGCCAACACCCTCGCGTGCTGCCGTGGGGGCCGGCCCTTCATTCTGGTCTGCCCGCCCCTGCGGGCAGACACGAAGGCTTCATCCGGTCGGGCGGGGCCTAGGGGGAGTGCGACGGCACTCCCCCTCCTTCTTCTTGCCGTGGGGGAGTGCGGCAGCACTCCCCCCTCCTCTCTCCTTGGTACCGGGGCCCGAGGAAGGATCCTGGGCCCCACCCACTTCCTTTTCGGTGGGGCCCGGAGTTGGGGGTCCTGGGACCCTGGCGCCATTTCACGGAGGCGCGACGGTGCTCTCCGGCATCTCCTTCGTCTGGGGGCAGCCCCCGGGAACTGATCCACCCCTGGGGCACATCTAATACCAGCGGCAGAGCCCTACACGCTTCGTCGTCGGTCTGATCAGAGGTCAAAGGTTGCCTTCCTTTGACCCCGTGCAGCCGGTTTTGACAATCTTGGCCTCGTCTCACTCCTGGTGGCCAGCCCTAGCCATCTGGAGCACTTTTCACCACCCTCCTGACCTCCAAAAGGGTGACTCGGCAAGGAGCTGTCTTCACTGGCTCCCTGTGCCTGCCTTTCACCTGGCTCTCCTTCTGGGCCTCTCTTCTCCTTGCGCAGAGGCCCAGGCCTCTCCTCACTGGCCCTGGACTCCCTCAAAGGTGCAGACCAGAGTCCTGGGACAGTCAGGGGGTTCATCCTTCCAACTGCCCATGGCGCCAGGTTCCAGCACCACTCTTCCTCAGCAAGACCACACCCCAGAGAGAGCTCCTCTTCCTGTGCAAGACCTTTCAAGAGAAATTGGAGGGGGCTGGTAGGAAGGCACTTCTGCCCTATCCTGCAGCGACACATCACCTCTTTGCCCCTGGGGTCTCATGCCACATGGTCTCTGAAAAGCCCCCTTCCCCCCTTGATGACTTCATGGCCCGGGCCCGGAGCAGGCCAGGTGCCTGGCACCAGGTGACTGCTTCTGATTGATAACCTGCAGCTTCACCCTCCTGGAGAGGAGGCCTTCGCCCTTGGGAATGCTTGCAGTGAAGGGCTAGGCCTCTGATGCTACAGCTTGGGGAGGAAGGTAATTAATCCAGCCTGGCAGGGTCACACCCGGCTGGGCTCTGGTTATGAGCTGAGTCAGAGGAATATGACATTTCTGGATTACCCATAAGCAGTGCAGATATGGCTTTGGACTCAGCCGAATAATTCTTTTTACACAACTTACAGTGTACTTCAGTGCGTGTCTGGAATTTGTAGGCCCTAGGGAACTGAAACTACCCCATGTGGTCTCTGTCTCCATAGGAGAGTAATGGAGGGTTCCTACAGTGAAACAGTAAAGCACACTGACTTTCCCTTACATGTGTCTCCCCACATTATAAAGCCTATTCCATGTCACCACCCAACTCTGCATAATCTCTGCCGCACCATTCTATCTGTACCAGCTCCTGGGCTGCGCACAACAGGAATCTATCCCGCGCAGCCCAACACAGTTGCACACACGTGTGCACACGTGTCCACATGTAACCAGTCCAGTGCCCCTTACCATGGCTGCAGCGCAGCGGCCTTATCTCACAAGGCGGACACTGGTGAAATCCACATACAGTCCATTTTATCATGAGTTCACTGTGGGTAAGTCCCAGCTTATGAGGCTCTCCCACAGTAAAAGCTCAAAAATCAGGTGTTCAAAAAGCGAAAAATCCGGGTGGCTCAGATGGTCAGAACCACCTTCTCACAACTACAGAAAGAGCTATGTAGTGAAACAGAAAAGGGTTTTATTTGTTTAGATAAGTACAATTAAAATATTTAAGGACATCGGAGTGTTTTTGAAACAGCTTACTTTGAAGGCCGCTGCCAGACTGGTCCTCGACATCCCCGCCGCAGCCACATAACACAACGCCTCCGACAACTCCACTGGCTCCCAATCAATAAGAGAATCACCTTCAAGCTCCTCACACATGCCTACAAAGCTCTCCACAACGCAGGACCAGCATATCTGAATCAACGCCCTGCATTCCACGTACCCGCCAGACAACTTCGCTCTGCCCAACTTGCCCTGGCCACCGTCCCACGGATTCCCAAGACCAGAACCGGAGGAAGATCCTTCTCCTACCTCGCCACCAAGACCTGAAACACCCGGCCCCTCCACCTCAGGCAATCCCCGTCGCTGACCCAATTCAGGAAGTACCTCAAGAACTGGCTCTTCGACTGAACCTCCAGGCCCATACGGATCAGCAGCCCCTCAGCTCTTTGAGACCCTCACGGGTGAGTAGCAACACTAGACAAACTCCTGATTGATTGATTGAAGGCTTTTCGGTGTTGCCAAAGGGACATCTTCATGTGAGTTTCCAGTCTAATCTTAGTTATGTGCATCTTTTCATAGTCAATTCTGCAATTTTCATTTACAGTTGATAGATTGTTGTGTCCCAAAGAAAGAGGTGGGTGCATGAAAACACTCGGTGAAGTAGCCCATGGAAGTAGGGACAGAGAGGAGGCCCAGCACTGAAGAGCTGGAAGGGTAGTATCCGAAAAACCACTGGAGAAGGGGCTAACACTGTCAGGGACAAGGAGGAGGATCTGTGCTGTTATTGATGACAAAAAACAACCCACGTAATAAAGAATTATTTAAAAAACAAACAGTTCACAAGAAAGACAAAAAAAAATAGGGGCATCATGCTTGATACACACTTCGAAATAGCCAGGTCTCATGCATGAAAACCACTGTTATTGTTTTGATTGTGAGCATTCACCCATTTTTGTGAGAGGCACACTTATAGTGAGAACAAACCAGACAATCTACTCTCTGGAATGAAGCAGGAGACTCACAACCATACTGTTGACACAGCTTAAAAAGAGAAGTATGTAAATGGTGCAAAATATTTGTCAGGTGTTATGTCTAAAGAGAATCATTTTATGTAGCACTTTTTATACATCAAAGTATGATTTTATGTAAAAATAAAACATGAATCATATTATAAACCATTTACATACTTATATTTTCGATCAGTGGCTCTTCACCTGTGGTCCGGGGATTTCCTTGAGATCCGCAAAGCCTACTCAGGGGGGTCCGTGACTGCTTAGAAAATTAAATACTATTAAAAGATTAATAAAGTGTATACAAGTAAAGAAGCAACTGAAAATGTTAAAACTTTCTGAGAATATGAAAGAATTTGAAATTGGAGGCAAAAAAATAATTTAGAATCCTCAAATTGATTTATGGAAGCAGTGCAGATGAAGCAAAGGTAATATAATATGAACAATGAGTGGTGTCAATTGAATTTAGAAAAACCACAACCAGTGGGATAGCTCGATTATGTGCCGCCAGTGGTGGTCCCTGCGTTTGCCGCCTGTGGCAGCATGTAAGAGCGAGGGGGTGCTGGTGATTCCCGCGATGGTTACAGGTAAGAGGGTGGCCGCCACCCCCATAACTCATGCCGTTCCCCCCCCTTGCTATGCCACTGGCCACAACCTTTCTATTAAAACTAAAATGTTGATTTTTTTCATATTTGGTTGTGAAATGAATAAATTATTGCATTTTTAGTGTATTTGTTTGATAAATGCTTGTTTCTATATTTTTTGTGCATTATATTGCTTAGGCCAGGTTCCCCAGCTTCCAATATTGACTCTGTCGGGCCCCTAGATTCCAATAATGATTCAGTGGGTGTCCCCGGGCTCCAGTAATGATAAAGTGGAGGTTCATAAAAGTCAAAAAGTTAAGAACCAATGTTTTAGATCATATAGCAAGTAAGCATTTATCTGTACTGAAGACTGTATTAGCTTTTGAGATCAAAGCCTTCTTTTGGGAATGGCATTTATGTTCACCAAATGGCAGGGGCGGCTCCTCCAGTAGGGCGGAGGAGAGTCGCCCCACTGCTTTCTCGCAGTGCGAGAAGCAGAAACATAAAATGGTAAAACTACCATTTTATGTTTCTGCTTCTCACACTGCGAGAAAGCAGAAGTGTTTGGTTGGGGGCGGGCTGGTGGGTGAGTCGGAGAGGAGTGGCTTGCCCAATGTTGCGGCCCTGAATGTTTGGTCAGCCCTCTGGGGCCGACCAAACCAGTCATGCGCACTCTCCCTTTTCTCCATGTAGGCTGCATGCAGCCTACATGGAGAAAATGGCCTACCCATAGGTGCCATGGCTGGGCGCCGTACCCACCAATCACATCGCTGCCATTGCAGCGTTGTGATTGGCTTAGGGGAGGGAAGGGAGGCTGCCTGCTTCCTGTTCAGCAGGAGAGGAGGAAAACGGGACCCGGCCAGGAGCTGCAATAGCGCCGGACCCGGGAAGGTAAGTTTCTTTTTTTTGTTTATTCAAACCTCCCCCCCCCCGCTCGAACCCCCCACCCGCCACCCCACCCGCGAGTCATGCCAGTGATCCAGCGCTTACAATAAAAATAATTTCTCCTATTATGCTTTTGGTCATCCAGGTGCAATTATTTCTCTAACACACACACTATATCCATATGACGGTGGGGCCCATAACACCACATATACATTCACTTACTCATTTGTTCCCTGGATTTCCTCCGTCATGAAACCTAGGAGAAAAACCGATTCGCTGGAAGGAGACGGGATACCTCTTTTATAATGACACAATAATTCTCATTTGCTTTTAAGGTATTCCGCTCATTGGTCGATGGACCAACTAGTAGGAATCAGTTGATGGTGATTAAGACCAGCTCAATCACAATGAACTCTTTACCATTTCATTATTAGTCATTATACTAAAGAAAAATCACTGAGTCATTTGTTTAAAGAATAATAAAGTTTATATAAAGTTTTGAAATGTAGGAAATTTGAGATTAATCTTATTATTCAGATCATTGCATTTATCATCAATATAAAAATAGTTGAAATTGCATGGCACTTTTATTAGACGGAAAATGAGGTTAACATACTAAGAACTCTATAGATCAACCTATCTATCTCTCTGGGAAATCCTAATAATTCTAATAAAAACCTATCAAATAAGAGTTCTCCTAAAGCAGCATCTTATACTCAACTGGAAAAGGAAAATAACAGCAGCAGCATCAGCTCGTCAGCATCAGCAACCGCAAACTCTCCCATCTACAGCATCTAACTTCTCCAGCATCTCCCGCAGCATCCCGCAGCATCTACTCCAGCATTCTCTAACCCCTCCCACCAAGAGTAGGTCTTCTTATACCCTAATTCTAGCTTACAGCATAAAATGTTTCTTCTTACATGGCGCGATTCATTCTCATTGGTCAAAAACTCAGGTCCCTATACATTTTAATCAAACTTCCTGGTCTTAACCAGTTCCGTGTGGAATGTCCATGCAAGCATCGTTTCCCACAGTTCATGCACTTGCTCATCCGTTTCGATCAGTCCAAATTGTATCTTTTTCTGCTACATTTTGTATAATACAGTTCTTTCTATTGATTCAACCAGGCTTCTCACGCTTCTTGCTGATCATCTTGGCACACATCTGCTCAGAAGGGTCACAGCAGCCTTGACCATACTTTCATCTTAGCCTCTCGGCATCAGCACGTGATCATCCCTTTTCCACAGCCTCTCTCCTCTATCACATGGTCGCATCCGCTCATGCGCACTCTAGTAACTCGCGGCCATTTTATATTGCTGCTCGGCAGGCCTAAGCGCACTATTTTTAAAGAAAACAAAATGTTATTAAAACAGAGAAATATAAACCCATTTGTTTCCCTCCCGTCTTTCTACGTACCCCAATTAGGTATTACCTAGCAGAAGCAACATATAAAACTGTCCCTTACTTACCATCACTTTATTTTGCAACCACACGTTTTATTCAAAAGCACAAATCATGCATTTTATTATTATTTTAGTACGCAAAATATTATGTTATGTTAGAAACGTAAACAATTATTAGTCCATTACTTTGCACACTGAATTGCGTGTTACCATTAACCCTTTACATACATTGTTGGTTATTTACTTGAACGAACATGTTTATTAATATTGTACGAAAATATTAGGAGGTCAAAATTTTTATATTTTCCCTGCTCCATCAACTCCCCCCTTTGGTGATTTTTAATATCACCACAAAAACCCAAGTTATACAATTTTCTCAGACAGCATATATCTTTTATCCATTTGCTTTTGTTAGTTTATACTTCTGTATCCCTTTCAACTTGTTTCTTCGTTTTCTTGTACATGTTCTCTTTTATTTCTTCTAACTCTATTTCACCTATTTCTCTCTCTCTTTCCTTGTTTATCATGTTTTCTTTTTCTATCTTATTCTGCTTTCTTCTTCTCTTTATACATGTTACTGCAAGCTTCAGTACTAATATTATTATTATTATCATGGTTGCTATTATTATAACTTTCCCTATTATTAATCCACTCATTCTTGTTAACCAATTTGTTACAGAAGAAAACCCTTTACCAAGTTTTCCCCAAACACTTTCAACCTCCAGTGGAACAAGTTCTTTGTGCAAATTTGTAATATTTGTTATATACTTCTGTATATTTTCGCTTTTATCTGGAATGTAAGTGCAACAATGTTGGACTTTCAGCATTCCACAGACTCCGCCCTCTTTTGCCAAAAGAATGTCAAGGGCAAGACGATTTTGCATCACCATAGCTCTCATGGCAACCATCTCGGTATTTACCATTAAGAACCCTCCAGCAGTATCTGTAGATAAACGATCTACCACTGTGGATAATTTCCGAATTCTAAATGCATTCAAAGATATTCCCACTGCTGGTATCAATGCACCAAAAATATCACCTACTATTTCTGAAAAACTTTCCCTTTTCCCTTTTTCTACGTGTAAAGGTATTCATCATTTTGTGTGTTCCTTTTTCTTTTCTATCTACATGAAAAATCTTTGGAAAGACCAGGCCTAAGTAACATGACCCATACCAATGGTCCGGCAACCTATAATAAGCCCTATTCCCACAAACATAATAAATCCCTGGAAATATTGGATCTTTTCCCCCTTTGAATCCCCATCCACCTAGAATTTGGTAATTGTCGTGGCAATTGCTGGAACCCACAAAATAATTGTCATATCTTGTCTTATTTCTTCTAATGCACAACCTTCCCTGTTGGGGCCAATCCAGAGTCATAGCTGCATTTGTCTTTTTCTTGTCATGATGTTCTTCCTCAAACGCCCAAAGAGGTGTTTTTGTCTCTTCTATTACTTTTCTTTGAAATTTCACTCTTCTCTCTTCAACCATTTCTAGAAATACCTTTTCTTCCTTCTTTAACTCACAGGTAAGGTTGTACCTAAATATATTATCTGATGTTAAAATCTTATCTTCTAAGAAATATTCACCAAACGTCTTTCCCTCTTTTATTTTGTTAAGCTCGGGAACTACAGAAACTTTTGCAAAAATCTTATCTATATCAGTGTAATAATATTCTAATCTACCTGTTTTATAAAATAAGCTTGCTAAAACACTACATGTTATTCCATATGTCAAAGGGAGGTGATGATAAGTCACACCCTCTGCTACAGATGCAGGCAATTGCATACAAACATAGCAATCTCTTACATCCATTGTTTCTACGTACTCATACAGTAATTTAGTAAAAACATTCTTTGAAAAATCTGTTATTGATTTATCCTTATGTAATTCTGCACTACTTTTTAAAATAACTGGCTCTTGAGTGTTAGCTCCTTTTTCTTTCTCAGTGTTATTAGACTTTTCCACTACAGCTAAACTAATTGGAATAGTTATTGCTAAAACCACCCATACTGTTATTAATAAACCTGTACAAAAACAGCACATCTTGCACCATCTACTTAAAAACTCACATCTACACTTTCTATCTCTAATATTCTCCATTGTGTCTTTTAACCTTATTTACTTGTTTTCACTACACCTCAGAAATGACTTGCTTGCCACTCTGTACTTCCAATATTTTGTCTTTGCTTGGTACTTTCTTTTAATTCTTTTTCAGAATTCTTTCTCTGTCACATCCGGTAAATTCGTCAGTTCAGTGTTTTGTCAAATCCGGTAAACTATCTAAACTTCTTCAGTTTTGTTTGCTTCAGGTTTGTTGCACTTCACTTTCTCCCATCAGGTTTCTTTGTTCTGGGTTTTCGTGAGTGTTCAATTCTTCTTTGTGACTAGTCAAAGCACGATACAACCATACAACCATTCAGGCGATCTGTACTTTTGATTCACTTTCTTTATTCTTTTTGTTTTCTGCAAGTGTTTTCCACCTTGTTTTCCTTGCTCTTTTTGACTTGTTATTTCATTCACTTGTTCAGCACTTTTCCCATCCAATTTTATGATTCTGTATCTTAATTTTCTTACTTCGTTGGGCCAATTGTCTCCTTTTCTTGGCCTTTTTGCTTCACTTCCTTTTTCCTCTCTTTCTGTTTTCCAATTTCTTTTTCTTGTCTCTAGTTTTTCATTTCTTTCTTCTCCGCTTTCTTCTGATTCTGTTTCAATCTTTTCGTTATTTCCTCTTATTTTGAAGCTTATGATTTCACTTTCATCTACTTGTGGTTCTTTTCTTATCTTCCTTCGTTCTCCTATTTCTGTCCCTCCTCGAGGTTCTTCCGATTTTGTGTCAGTTTCTCTATCTGCTTCTAAATTTCCCTGTTCTTGTGTTTGACTATCTGTCCCTACTGCTCCTCGGGGTTTTTCCGATTTTTCTAACTTTTGGTTTGAAACTCTCCCTTCTTCATCTATTAATATTATCTTCGAAGGAATTTTACCACAACTTGTACTTGGTTGTTCACTGTCACTATCTTCTGGCTCAGTTTCTTCTCTTATGCTTTCAAAATTCCACTTTCTTTTTGTAATTTCTTCTCCTTCTGAATGTTCTGTATCAGATTCTGAACTGGTATCAGATATTTCCAGATGTCGACTTACAGGTCGATCTTCAAATTCTGGAACTTCAGCTATTTCTTCTATTTTCTCTTCTTCTTCTATCGTTTCACTTGTAGTTGGGTCTTCCAGATGTCGACGTACAGGTCGATCTTCAGGTTCTGGCACCCTGTTTGTCTCCTCTTCTCTTTCTGATGCTGAACTGTTATCTGATATTTCCAGATGCCGACTCACATGTCGATCTTTAGGTTCTGGAACTCTGATGGTGTGGCTGGCATGTACCCAGTGTTTCACTCCTGCACACTTGACTGCGGTGGTCGTCACTAGGATCACTTGTCGTGGTTCGTCCCAGCGAGGAACCAAACAGTTTCTTCTCCGGTGGACTTTTATTCGAACCCAATCTCCTGGATTCAAGTCGTGAGCTGGTTTTCTTTCAAGAGTGGTCGCATCCGGTCCAACCTGATGAAACACAGAACGCACCACATCAGCCAATCCTTTGCAATAATCCAGTACTAGATCATCAGTTATAGGTAGTAGCTTGTTGACAGGTACTTGTGCTTGTCTCATTGCTCGTCCCATGATTATTTCATGTGGACTGAGTCCAGTCTTCCTTTCCGGAATACTTCTGATTGTCATCAGAACCAATGGCAAAGCATCTGGCCATTTCAGTCCTGTAGCTTGACACATTTTCCCTAACCTGTTTTTGATTGTTCCATTCACCTGCTCTACTATTCCAGAAGCCTCTGGTCTGTATGCACAATGCAGTTTCTGTTTAATACTAAGTGCTTCACAAATCAGTTTAACTAATTCGTTCTGGAAATGTGTTCCTCTATCTGTTTCAATCGTGACTGGAAAACCATACTTCGGAATGAATTCTCGCAGCAAAAGTTTTGCTACCGTGATACTATCATTCCTTCTTGTTGGATATGCCTCCACCCAGCGGGAAAACAAACAGACGACCACTAGGACATACCTCAATCTGCTGCAAGGTGGCATTTCAATAAAATCCATTTGCAATCTAGTGAAAGGACCCCCTTCTCGTCCTATTCTTCCTAGACTCACTACTGTCTTCCTTCCTGGATTTAACTGTCGACAAATAAGACATCTCTGACAAAGACTCTCAGATATGGCTCTGAATTTTGGATTGTACCAGGTTTGCCTAAAAATTCTGATCATTGAATCTCTCCCAATATGGGCTTGTCCATGGTACATCCGTGCCATGTCAGAAATCATGCTATCAGGCATAACTGGTCTCTCATCCCTGTAAACCCATACATCAGTTTCTTCATGTTTTCTACATCCTGCTTTTAGCCAAGTATCTTTCTCTTCGTCTTCTGCAGCTTCTTGTAACTGTCTCACCTCATCCCATGTTTCAATTGAGTTAGTAAAAAGCAAAGGACAAGAAATATGCTCTCTTTCACGACATTTATTCAAAGAAACCACATTCTTTGCACAGTACTGTGCCGTTTCGTCAGCATATTTGTTGCCAACAGTAATGTAGTCTTCCCCATTTTTATGTGCATTGCACTTCACGACAGAAATCTGTTTAGGCAGCTGTATCGCCTCAAGCAACTTTTTCACAAAATCTCCATTTCTGATGGGCGTCCCTGCAGACGTCAAGAAACCCCTTTGTGACCAAATCTGACAAAAATCATGCACGACCCCAAAGCCGTACTGGCTGTCAGTCATAATCGTAACCCGTACATTTCTTCCCAACTTACATGCTTGAATCAGAGCTACTAATTCTGCAACTTGGGCAGACCGTACACCTTTCAGACAAGATGCTTCCAATACAGTTGCTACTGTGCAAACTGCATATGCTGCGCTTAGTACTCCATCACTTGTTCTCAAACATGAGCCATCCACAAACAGAATATAATCTGATTCTTTCAAAGGCTCATCTCGTATATCAGCTCTTGGTTTTGTACAGTATTCGAGCACATTCAGACAATCGTGATCTACTTCATCCATTTCAATCACATTCTCTTCATCTGGCAATGATGTTGAAGGATTCACATTCATACATCTGTCAATGGTCACATTATCTGCACTTAAAATTACCTTTTCATACCTAGTCAGCCGACTATGTGTCATGTATTGGGTTTTCGTTCTTGTCAAAAGAATTTCCACAGAATGGGGAACATACACTCTCAATGGATACCCCATCACTATGCCTTCACTCTGTTCCAGACTCACACAAGTAGCAGCAACTGCTTTCAAACATCCAGGCAACGCTTTCGCTACAAGGTCTAAAACAGCTGAAAAATATGCAATTGGTCTTTTCATAGTTCCATGTCTCTGCACCAAAACTGAAAATGCACATCCATCTCTTTCACTGCAATACAGCTCAAAATCTTTCTCATAGTCAGGCATTCCCAATGCTGGAGCCTCACACAATTTCTTTTTCAGCTCTCTGAATGCTTTCATTTCTTCATCATTCATTTCAAAAGTATCTTTAACATCCTTCTTTGTCAGTTTCTGCAATGGTTTAGCAATTAGTGAAAAACCGCTTATCCATTGTCGACAATATCCAACCATTCCCAAAAACATTCTTACCTCTCTTTGTGTCATTGGAGCTCTCATTCCTTGAATCATCATTATTCTTTCTGTCGTTACCTTTCGTACTCCTTTCTCAATTTTATGCCCTAAATACTGGACTTCTTGTTGACAAAACTGCAATTTTGAAGGGGACACTTTATGTCCTCTTTTTGCTAAATGATTCAGCAAAGCAATTGTATCATTGACACATGCTTCTTTCGTTTTTGATGCCACCAGTAGGTCATCAATATACTGAACCATTACTGACTTTTCTGGCATTCTTAAATCTTCCAATGATTTCTTTAGGATTTGAAATAAAGATTGAGGGACTTTCTGTGTACCCTTGAGGAATTCGGCACCATGCCAAAATACGCTCTCCAAACCTAAACGCAAATATTGGCTGGCTATCTGGATGCAATGGAATAGAGAAAAATGCATGACATAAATCAATTACAGTGTACCATTCTGCTTCGCGTGGAATCTGGTATAGAATCACAGCAGGGTTCGGTACTATTGGGCAACAAGGCACAACAATTTTGTTTACCTTTCTTAAATCCTGTACGATTCTATATGTTCCATTTGGCTTTTTCAGTCCCATTATTGGCGAATTACATGGACTGCTCATGATTTCTTTTAGAATCCCTTGTTCAATCATTTTATTTATTACTGGCGTTATTCCTTCAATTATTTCTGGAGTCAACTTATACTGGGGCGTATTTGGGTAACTCATTCCTTCTTTTACCGTTATTTTAACAGGATCTACTCCTTTCATTAATCCTACATCTTCTCCTGTCAAGTCCCACACTTCTTCTTTCACTGTCCTTTTCAATTCATTTGGGATTTTCTCTGCATCAAATACAGGAAACAAGCCATTTACTTCTGGTTCTAAATTTACCATTGTCATTTTATACAGCACATCCTCATCTGGGGTCTGAAATGCAATTCCGTCTGGAGTACAATAAATTGTGCAATTCATTTTACACAACAAATCGCGTCCTAAAAGGTTCACGGGACTACAATCACACACCACAAATCGGTGCATTTCACTAAATGGACCAATTCTTACCTTTACTAATCTAGTAAGAGGCGTTTCAATTTGCTGATTGGAAACTCCAACCACTTGTATATGTTCACCTGAGAGAGGAAGATTTGGAATTTCCACTGACCTAACAGTAGAACGGGTAGCTCCAGTGTCAACAATGAATGTTACATTTGCACCATTCACTTCTCCATCCACAAATGGACCTGACTGATCTACCTCTAGAGTTGCGCCAAGCACACACTCTTCCCTCTCTTTTAGACACCGTCATGAACTTTCATACGACTCATCTTCATTCTGTCGTAACCAATATTGTGACATTTCAGCTGCACGTGACAACTGTTTTACCTGTTCTCCTCCGTAGAATCCTGTTTCTGCACTGTATTTCTGTTGGTTAGCACTCTTGGGAAGTGGTGGTTGTGGCACCTGACCTTGTTGAGTAACTACCTCACTCTGCACCTGTGAATTTAATGATTGATTTTCCACATTAGGTTTTGGAGGAAATTTACACTCGTTTCTCCAATGCCCTAGCTTTCCGCAGTTGTGGCATGGCGACTTTTTCTTCGCCTCATCTATGCTCATTTGTCCTTTTCCTTTACCTATATCAGGTCGGGATTTAAACTGTCCTGTTTCACTGCTAGTATTATTCAATTGAGCTTCTTGCTTCTCTGCAACTTTCACCTGTGCCCACATGGCTTTCTCTTTCAATTTACGCTGTTTACTCTCAATTTCATCACTGCAATACTTAGCATATCTCAAAACTTCATCAACTGTGCTATTCTGCCATCCTATCAGGTGCTGCTTAATCCTTTCACTTATCTCTGGTGTTAATCCATACACAAACCTATATACAAAATGACTCATGTCCTTCTCACTTAGTGTCTCATAACCACTATACTGTTTGAAAACCAACAACAATCTCTCATAGTACGCGTGCACTGATTCTTTGCTTTCCTGTGTTGTTCTGTCTATTTTTACCCAATCTGTTTCTTTTGGGGGAATTTTATTCTTCAAAAAGGTAACTACTTGATCATACTTCCTCATCACTTCTGGACCTGACGCTCCTGTTTTGGCATCCCTTGGATATTCTACAGTTGGCCAATCAATTGTAATCTTACATTCTGTCCATAAATCAGCAGGTACTACTATATCAAACAATCCATCTAGATCTATCCACAGCACTTTTGACACCTTAACAAATCTCTCCACTTGTCTGTACCATTCTACTGGTTTCTCTCTCAATTTTGGGAAGTCATTTGTAAATGACAGTATATCCTGTCTGGTCCACGGAACATGCACATTACTACCACCTGGTGTTTCTCTCATCGGGTATTCCCTAGCAACTGGTTCCCTATCTGTTACTGCAAAAGCCAAAGATGCTTTATCTGTTGTTTTCTCATTCCTCTTTGTCCATCTATTTCTCCATCTATCCACATCACCCCATTTTCTCAATAAAACAATCAGCTCTTTTATCTGGGTCAGTCTTCCTGATGTGTTCAAATTTTCTATGTCTTTCTCACAAAAATCTACTCTGTACGGTTTCTGCAACGTCCTCACTTTCACGAATTCCACTCCTACTTCACCTGCAATCTCTTCCAATTTGTCATGTAAATTTCTAGCTCTCCAAGTAAGACTCTTGCACAAAAACATAATCTCGTCATCCTGATAATTTTTAGTTTTTCTGTTCCAATTGTTCCCAAAATCAACTCTTCCATGTCTATTTTTAACCTAATTACATCTAATGGTTTTTCTTCTGGTTATTTTGCTTTTAGTGCTTTCATCCATTCATTTAACTCTTCTGGAGTCGGACCTACAGGCGTACTATTTAATTCTATCCAATCATTGCTTCTTTCTGGTGTTCCTGATGCGGACTCTGTCACCATAGGCATTCTCCTAATCTCACTCTCATTTATCGTCAAATTTGTAGGTGGACTTGGTCTACACGTACTAGCCGAATTGTGAGCACCTTCATTATTCAGTTCCATCCCTTCTCTTTTTCTTTGCAAATGTGAATTCATGGGAATCACCAAAGAATGTTCATTTATTTTCTGATTCTCAAAAATTGGCATTACTGGACCTATCGTTACTGGTACCGTTACCGCTTCCATATTCTTTGTCAATTCTCTTATTTTCTCGGTCAATTCTTTTGTCGTTTTTGCTAGTTCAGTTGCATTGTCACTTTCTGTCTCTTCATTTTGTGAAATTTTAAATGTTTCTTGTGACCTATTTATTTAATTTCTTCGTTCGGGTTTTTTATTCCTCCCAGTTTCCATTTGCGGTGCATTAGGTGTCACCACCACAGAAGTCTGTTGGTATGGAGGTGGGTTTCTGTTTAAAATATCTTCCAGCAATTCGTCATCTGTTTCACTACCACCATACACATACTTTTCTACCACTACATGTTTCTTTTTCTCGGTACACTTTCTCTTTGCTTCTTCCTCAACCGCAAAAGCTGGAAACAAACCTCCTGCCATGTTAGCGTATCTCCAACGCTTTACTCTGTCCTCATGATTTATTCCCCACAACCTTCCGCGTATAAACTCATGATTCTTTAATCCTCTGGATCTCTCTCACTCATACATCTCATCTTCCCATTCCGCTAAAGCTTCAAACTGTGTCGGTCTAGGTCTAGGTTCTAACATTACCATCTTTTCTCTCAAGTTCCGTAATACAGCTACATTAAAGGAACCATTCTCGGGAAAAGCCAATGCTCCATCGTTCTTTGTGTATTTTGTCCAATTTTCTAACCATATGCATGTATGATATCCATATTTCAGCATCATATGTGAAGCTGGTGATTTCGGCGGAGGAATTATTTGTCCCTCTCTAGTCACTACCTTTTTGTCCTTCTTAAAGAAGTTCTTAACTTTCGACATCCAAGACGTTTTCTCTTTTCCATACTCATAGTACGACATGTTTCACAACCTTTTTCTCCTTAAACAATCCGCAATTCAACACTGTTCCCTATGCGTTATTTCAACTAATACTAGCGCGACTCACACCAACACTCCAATCACAGCGATTTCTGTCTACGGCGCACTGTCCAATCCCAGCGCGGCTTTTGTCTACGTCACTTTGCTCCTGTTCTCATGTGACTGGCGCACTCCCAGCGCGGCTTTTGTCTACGTCACTTCTACTCTTGACCCCTCCTTTACAAAATTTATCGGCAATTTCTTTTTCAACAATTCTTGTTAGTTACAACATTTTATCCACATTTCCATTGTCTGATTCGCTAAACCGAAAAGATAGCTTTGACCATTCACACAAGAATTCTGTATTTTCCAGTAGGCAGCGCTTACCTCTACCCTACCACAGAACTTTCAGTTTCGTCGATAAAGTAGCACTTCCCTCTACCTTACCCTTCTTTCAAGCAATCAATAAACCTGTTTCTCTGGGGATAAAACACATGTGGAGACTATACTGCTCCTGAGAATTAAGGCCAGAGTTTCACAAGAAAACCGATCACTATTTCACTTACACACCTTTTATACGCAAAATGTCCCTAAATAACACAACCTGTGTTATTACCAAATTGAACTCAGACAGTGTAAAATTCCATGCGACTTCTCTTGCCACACGTGTTCCACTTCCTACTTCCCGGAAGCGTGAAAACTTACATATAACATAACGCGACTCAACAAAAAGTGTTAGACATAAACTTATCAATAATCTATAATCAAAAATCAATAATCACCAACCTAATCTATAGTAACCATAACTCTGCTACCAAGAAATCTGATCCAGCGCTTACAATAAAAATTATTTCTCCTATTATGCTTTTGGTCATCCAGGTGCAATTATTTCTCTAACACACACACTATATCCATATGACGGTGGGGCCCATAACACCGCGTATACATTCACTTACTCATTTGTTCCCTGGATTTCCTCCGTCATGAAACCTAGGAGAAAAACCGATTCGCTGGAAGGAGACGGGATACCTCTTTTATAATAACACAATAATTCTCATTTGCTTTTAAAGGTATTCCGCTCATTGGTCGATGGACCAACTAGTAGGAATCAGTTGATGGTGATTAAGACCAGCTCAATCACAATGAACTCTTTACCATTTCATTATTAGTCATTATACTAAAGAAAAATCACTGAGTCATTTGTTTAAAGAATAATAAAGTTTATATAAAGTTTTGAAATGCAGGAAATTTGAGATTAATCTTATTATTCAGATCATTGCATTTATCATCAATATAAAAATAGTTGAAATTGCATGGCACTTTTATTAGACGGAAAATGAGGTTAACATACTAAGAACTCTATAGATCAACCTATCTATCTCTCTGGGAAATCCTAATAATTCTAATAAAAACCTATCAAATAAGAGTTCTCCTAAAGCAGCATCTTAAACTCAACTGGAAAAGGAAAATAACAGCAGCAGCATCAGCTCGTCAGCATCAGCAACCGCAAACTCTCCCATCTACAGCATCTAACTTCTCCAGCATCTCCCGCCGCATTCCGCAGCATCTACTCCAGCATTCTCTAAACCCTCCCACCAAGAGTAGGTCTTCTTATACCCTAATTCTAGCTTACAGCATAAAATGTTTCTTCTTACATGGCGCGATTCATTCTCATTGGTCAAAAACTCAGGTCGCTATACATTTTAATCAAACTTCCTGGTCTTAACCAGTTCCGTATGGAATGTCCATGCAAGCATCGTTTCCCACAGTTCATGCACTTGCTCATCCGTTTCGATCAGACCAAATTGTATCTTTTTCTGCTACATTTTGTATAATATAGTTCCTTCTATTGATTCAACCAGGCTTCTCACGCTTCTTGCTGATCATCTTGGCACACATCTGCTCAGAAGGGTCACAGCAGCCTTGACCATACTTTCATCTTAGCCTCTCGGCATCAGCACGTGATCATCCCTTTTCCACAGCCTCTCTCCTCTATCACATGGTCGCATCCGCTCATGCGCACTCTAGTAACTCGCGGCCATTTTATATTGCTGCTCGGCAGGCCTAACCGCACTATTTTTAAAGAAAACAAAATGTTATTAAAACAAAGAAATATAAACCCATTCGTTTCCCTCCCGTCTTTCTACGTACCCCAATTAGGTATTACCTAGCAGAAGCAACATATAAAACTGTCCCTTACTTACCATCACTTTATTTTGCAACCACACGTTTTATTCAAAAGCACAAATCATGCATTTTATTATTATTTTAGTACGCAAAATATTATGTTATGTTAGAAACGTAAACAATTATTAGTCCATTACTTTGCACACTGAATTGCGTGTTACCATTAACCCTTTACATACATTGTTGGTTATTTACTTGAACGAACATGTTTATTAATATTGTACGAAAATATTAGGAGGTTAAAATTTTTATATTTTCCCTGCTCCATCACCAGCCAGACTGCCAAATAGTCTGAGAACAGTAGGATTTCTGCGTTGTCAATCAGCTTCGATACCTCCTGTCGTTCACCTGCAGTATGGTGTCTCTGTCTTTGTGAGTAGGCAATTTAAATGTTCATTGAATGATTTTTAAAAAATCTTTACAAGTCAAAACAGCAACTATTATACAGTATTACCAATTCACTAAACATATTTTACCTCTATAAAGGTGTCAGGTGCATCTGTCTCTATCATTTTAAGAACAACTGACATATAATTCAAAAATCGATCAGTTAATTGAGGGTCAAGTCCATTTAAGTATGTGTTGATTGCCTCTTGACATGTTGATATCTTTAGTTGTACAAATATCAGTCTTAGCCAGTATCTCCTCAATGGATTACATTTTTGCATACCCACAGTATTGAATTAGAGACTCCTTCGCTGAAGCACATAGTCGGCAAGTGAGATCTATTTCCCCCTTTAGCTTCCTTGGGTGAAAAGTACCTGTCAAGGGTATCAGACAGCAACTCGCTGTTATTAATTCTCCCTTTTGTTTTATAGTTGGTGGCTCCTTGGCTGTAATACAGCCTTGTCGTCATTGAAATTTGCAAGTTTTGCTTGTTTGCTTGATAGTCTGGCTTTTTGTGCGATTGGTACTGACTTACTACATATTTCATCCAAGTGTACATTTTTGAGAGCTGATGATAGGTATATCTGCCCCCTCCAAGGAGTCACGTCCTTCAAAATTGCTTGCCACACTAAAAATGTCAGTTTATTTGGGGCAGCGTATTGTGCAAGAAGCAAAGGGACTGTTCATCAGACTGAATTCTAAGCGCGCTTGAGCTTGCACAGTGCTATCAAGTAAGTGAAATAGGAGTCTAGAATTTCGACCTTTTACAATGTCCTTCCATCTGGCTAATTTCCCATGAAAGATCACTATTCCATAAGTAAGAATTGACATTAACTTGACGTCTCTTGCATGCACCATTGGCCCTATACAGGGGCCTGTCAATTTGGTGATCAGGGTGGTAAAGGAGTTGTTTACTTGCTAGTGCTGTAGATTGTAACTATGTTAGCTGCATGCTTGATCCTCCTCATTCTTCCAAACATATTCCAAGATACTTTAACTATTGGAGAGCTCAACCTTTATGATTTCCTACTGCCAATGATCTGTTTTAGTTATTTTATGACCAAAGATTACTGTCTTCGTTTTGCCTTTATTAGTCCTTAAATTGTTTTCCATGCAGTAGCTACTCAAATCCTAAAATCACTCTGTCGTCTGCATATTGTAGATCAGTGTAGTAGGACTTTAATGCGGCAGTAGACGAAAGGAACTCTTAAATATATAAACTCACGCTCTGGGAACACATTTCACCACTTGTGGTCACAAAACATGGCTTGATGGAAAATAAATGTGTATTTTGTAAGGCTTCATGGTGCTATGCAATAACATATCTGCAGCAGTCAGACACTCATTTGTAGTACTACACTAATATCAGCCACAAAAACACCGCAGTGCAAATCACATCTCACGCCAGATATGTAAATGAGCACTAATAAATGTTGAATCATATGGATTATGCCAATTTTTGGACAGCCCCTTCTGCATCAAGGTCTCTTCTAAACCACAACCCTCAAACATAAACCGTATTTTTCTGGCAGTATTATCTTCATCCCATGCAGCATGAAGTACCACTAGCTGAACATTGTTGATTGAATCTCTCTGTGTTGAACACACAAGGTTAAAAGGTCAAGAACTATTTGTACACATAAACATTGGCTTGCAGGGAATGACAAGGGGAGAAGGCTACAGTTGTCCCTGAAGCATTGTCTGTTCCGACCGATGCGGGAGCCTGAGCCACCATTTACAAGATGGATGGTGTCCTTTGGGGACAACTTCTGCTATGTGAATCAAATACCAACCTATGTCAGGTTTCAGTATCTGCTCTATGGTTTGCGACCATATTGCTACATTTCATTGCAAATAACAATAATCAGAACACCCCTTTCACAATCCCGCTTCATTTCAATTTGTAATGAGCTGGAAAAGGAACTATGGGAGCCATAAATACTTGGGAAGTATTTTTACTTTACTGGGCACAAATTTTTGCAGTCCCAAAGCCTGTGATTTTGCAAATCTCGGGCTGCAAAACCACAAAAACTCTTTTGCATCAGGCCCTAGAACTTCAGACATTCATGAAAAGCAAGCGAATCTGAAATACAGCTCTTATGTATTAGCGCATTTAGCCACTGACACAGAATGGGTAAAAACCTTTGATACATGAGGGCCATAGTCTCATATCCTTCGCAGATGCTGGTCCATATTCATCCCATAGGTAGGACCTAAGAACATACTCCTGGAGAACTTAAAGGCATCACACATAGAGAATAGTCCAACCCAATAGCCTCCAAACCGCACAATCCTATAAGCAAAAGCCACTTCTGCCACATAACCCCAAGTTCCTGAGCAAGGCAAACCACTGCAGGACTTACTAAATGTATTTAACGCCCTTAGTTGGAGCCCCCTCTCATGACCACTTTGCCTACCCAGTCACATCACCTCCACCTCATCTGGTTCTACAAAGACCCAGGGCCCCTCCCATTGTCCAAGCTTCCCCAGTTCAACGTTTAGAGTTTACTACAGACATTGGCCCAATGTTTTTAGACAAAGTTCTAGTAAATATGCACCCACTGATATTAACAGGCATCTGTAAAACCTACATCCTTAATTGGTGTAGCTCCTTATCTATTCAGATCACATTGCACACCTCAATGTCACACTTTGCTTCATTTGTAGTTTTAATTTACATAAACTGTTTCAGATAATGTAACATGGTATGTAATGATTACAATTTTAAAAAATGCCAATCAGGTCTGTGTTAACAAAATGAGGCCCGTAGTCTCAAATGAGCAGGCAGTGTAAAATACACCCGATATTTAGATGCTAAAAGGCAGGCAATAATGATCACTGACTTATTTTTATAGAACTTTTATTTATAAAAAAATATTTATAAACTGTTTATATGTATGATTATTCTTGTGCACGCATAGAAGTACTGGCTGCTAGTCCTAACAGTAAGGTCTAGTGCTGAAACACCCTGACAGAAACACCTGACCGAACGCAGAGAGGCTCCACTCCTAATGCTCTATTGCAAACACTGACGTAAAGCTAACTTTTACGCCACCGACTTGAAACTCATTTATTGTTAAAAGATTGATTTCTAATAATATCTACAAATCTGTTGCATTTTTTGGTTTGGGTAAAAGTTGGACCACCTTCTGAGATTCTTTGAAGAGTTTCATGATCAACCTTTCAAGGAGTGTGTCTTTATTAAGTATTAACTCGTGTTAAAGATATTTATCCGCCATTTGAATTCTGAACTGCGCCATCAGCCAGTAGCCAACAAGTGAAGGCGATTTTCCGTGCACTAAAGCTGGTGATGCAGACATCACAGTCCCAGTGTACTCTCAGACCCTTTCATATCATGCCTGTCCCTAAGGAGGCTGTACATGGCGGCTTGTCCGTTTTGCCATGCTTTGGCCGTCCAGCATGGCTCCCTGGGGAGGCCTGTCTGAAAGACGCTCCTTTTCATTGGCTTTCACCAGCTGAGAGGCTTTCTCTACAGAACAAACAGGCAGATAAAAGCTAAAGAAACTGCCTCGAGGACCCTCACTATGTAGACAAGCGCCCCTTGAGTAGCGGCCCCCGCCGCCGTCAGCTGTACACGCCAGCAGCACGTGCTGGGGGCTCGCCCATTGCTGGAGCCCGCCGCCCATCGGCGCGAGGGCCTGGCAGACATTGTGCGTCATTCCTTCGGCCGCACCAGCTGCAGCCCAAGCTGCATTCATCGGCCTGTTGTTCCAAGCGAATTCATTAAACACAAAACCCTAAGTGGAACAGTTTAAAAAATGATGCATTAATGGTCACTTTGGGCGCAGGCATTGACTGCAGATGCAAATTGAAGACTTCTAATGTGAAGGGCCAGGCGTTTGATGATGTGGAGAGCAGACAAAGAGCACATCAATTCCTTCCTTGAGAGCAAATATAAATACATGCATAAAGCAACGGCCTGGGAACAGCACTGGAAGCCACAAGGTAGTGTCTACCGCACTCATCAGCCACCAGCGCGGAGCCACTGCAAGTCTGGATGAAAGGCCTTTAAATGCTGGTCAGCGAGTCTTTCGCGTTTTAGTTTCGACATCTGCAAGCTCTGCGCGTTCTCAGGACAGGATCTTCTTGATTTCACTTACATTAAAGTCAAGTATCAAAACATCCCTACACATAGGTACCAAGTCACCAATCTTTCTAGCCTCCTATATTCCCCACCCTTTCAAGATGATGTCTATAGAGAATGCCCTTGCCCTCTTTCCTTAAGAATTTAAATGGTAAATGAGTGCGGTATTCATTATTGATGCTCTAATACATGGAAGCCTGCAATGCCTGTATAAAGGCCAGTCTCTAATTTCCTTATAACAGGCAACAAGTGACTCATCTAGTCACTTGCAATAAAGAAATGACATAGTGTTCTGGCGTCACTGTATCAAAAACAAAAAATGAAACATGGCTTTGAAAGAAGGTCTATCTGCGGCCTAGTGGGTGACAGCAAGGTTGGGCGCATCCTATCAGGTCACTTGATCCTTGAATGGCTACTGGGAAGTTTGGGAAGTATGGCAGTCACTAGTGCAATGGAAGGGAGCAACTGGCGGGGCTTGGTGTGAAGGTGCACACAATACACAAGTGGAGGCCGAACCGACTCCCCGATAGTGACTATGCGATATCGAACGGGAGGGAACTATTGCACTGCTGATAAAAGGGAAGACACAAAAGGTGAAATGCAGTGGCCTCACAGAGCCTTGAGGACTCTGAACGGTATAGAGGAAAAACATATGTTCTGACTTCAGTTTTACATAGTTCAATAAAGGAAACAAAAGGACCTTGAGTGTAGCCTGCATTTCCCTGTAAGTAGATGAGTGTGTCGCAATGAGATTCCTGAGTCGTATTCTAGATCTTGGGCGGCCTACTTAGGGTCAAGAACACATCTTTCTACATAGGGGAGCGAGCAGTTGAATCTCTGCTGGGAAATAGTATCTGTGGCCCCTAGCATATGGGATGGTTGACAACAGAAGTCAATGACTTGCTATTGGACATTTTATATATTTCATTGGAAGGACCGCAATATACGGTACCACCTTGGTGAAGTATAGGTTAGGAAAGCCGGCACAAGCCAATAAAGCCATACACATCTGCTGCTGCAACTGTGGACCCTGTACTACTCAATTCTTCATTGTGGGGACCAAGTGAAGGTAAAGCATCAACTGCCAACATCATGGAAGCCATCGGAGACGCGTGAAGAGTACTTAAGCATAGAATTGACACGATTTCAGTGGAAATTACTTTGATCACCAAAGATATGAGGAAGGTTGCCAATAGAACTTAGGCAACATACAAAGCTGTTGATACAATTGCAGGCAATGTTACAGCAGCTTTGGATGGCAAGAATCTACAAGGATACTGGAGAAAAGTGTGGAAGATGCTGAAGGGAGGTACCGTCAAAATAATCTTTGTTTCCTGGGGTTTCATGAATTAACTCAGGGCCCTTCTTTGGAATTCATCCTCGAGCAATGCATACGTGAAATACTGAAGATTAAAAGAGATAACACAAGTCTCTGACACCGCTAAGTGAATTCAGTCCCAACCAGGAATGGTTCACCTTCATTGGGGGAACAAGCAAGTTACAGTTCCCGGATCAGCAAAACATAACACAACAATGGACACACCTGTAGTATTTACTATAACTCTCACTGCCTCATACCAACAAAGTCTAGTATTTGTGATGTAACTACAGCAATGATTTGCCAAAATATAGTGAGTAAACAGTATAGCAGCATGCAATTAGTAATTTAATAAATGTTTATGTTGTTATCTTGATTGCTGTAGTGATTCACTTTTCATTTATTAAGACACAGACCACTGCAATTGATTAAAAGCCCCATGGCATCATCCCAGCCTCTATGCAATTGAAGGACCAATCCGCGAACTAGTAGTAGTGAGGGAGTATGTGGGCTATCTCCAAGATTTCCCCTTTAAGAAGCTACTAGGTTGGCATGAGCCATAGGCCAGCTATGGAAAAGCCATCGAAAATGAGGCATTAGCTTAGTTTCTGCCTTCTACGCCCACTTCAATGGTACTATTGCGGGTGCCTATCTTTGATAAATTAGACACCCCAGGAAGATCCTGCTCTTCGTTGCCTGACACTACATGCAGACCTGGGATATCTGGTCACATACTACTAAAGATAAGGAACTGCAGTTCAAGACTTGCCACGGATATTAGAAGACCCACCAGGCTCAACACTAACACAAACAGTCTGAACTTGTGTCCAGCAAGAGAACGTTCTTCACATAAGGACCATGTACCACACACAATTGCAAAAAGAACAATTGATGGACAGACTGTTGACCAATGTCAAACATTCATCCCATTACAGAGATCTTGGCCAGGATCCACCTTTTTTGTGCTCCCATGACATTCCAGTTTAAACCCAGCCATATGCAAATCAGTCTTGACCCTGCTCCCCATGGGAACAGTCCAGCCCGAACTGCCAGGTTAGGTCCTCTCTGGACCAGAAGCAAGCATCCTGGAACCGGTTTCAGGGTTTCTCCCCTTATCAGCCAGGCTAGCTTGATTCCAGTGACATGGAGAGCACGGGACCCACGTCTGGGCATACCCGTCCCACTCGGGGTGACAAATGCAAAAAGAACAATTGATGGATAAAATGATGAACAATGTCAAGCATTACACTTCTATGGAAATGATGATATAGTATGTGGTTCAAAGTTGCTTGTTTAAAATGTTTTTCATCTACTGGGAATGGGGAGCAAGATTACAGACAGGTAGCCAATTGATATTACAGCATATGAAAAAGGCTAGGTTTTGTCAATGAATGGTGGCAAAACTGAAAGAGCATCATTTCAGAAATTGTTTGATGCTTTCTTTAGATCCAAGAATGGAAAATTCAGAATATTGCTGGAGTTCTTAGGTTACCCGCTTTTCACATGTTGGTGGTGGCTCTGGATGGGTCATTTAGAAGATGTGCTTGAGGACTAGGCACAAACATTTTCTATCCACCCCCAGATCGGAATGAAAACTGATGCACAGTAGTACATGATGATCAATCAATCAATCTGAATTTATAGAGCGTGCAGCTACCTCAACAGAGGTGTCCCGGCGCTAAGTTGCAGATTCGTGGTGGGGGCAATGAAATGGCAGACAGTCTAACAAAACTTCAATTAGGTTTCTATGTGACCACAATTCATAATTATTCATAATTCATAATCCAAGCAGTTGGTATGAGCAGAACTGTTTTTGTATTGTTGGATCCCATATTTGGTACAGTTGAAGTATATTCCACTGGTGGGGACAATGATATTGTGCGGTAGCTACATTTCAGAATGAAAAATTGGGGTTCTCCATAATGACAACAAAGGCAGAAAGCAAATTGTGAACAGTCAATTGTCAAATGATGCAGGGAAGTGCAGAATTCTGCAGGTACTTACAACAACAACAAGGTGATGGATGGAATGCTTGAATTAATCTCAACCACTGGCAATCTCTCGGGCCGCATCCCAATCCATCATTTCTCGGCCACCATGCCACCTTAGTTTGGACCTAGCCACATGCATATCATCATTCTATCCATCTAGTATATCACCTTTGTGTATACTTTGCTGCAGGTACTTATGCTACTGTGTTAACTAAGTATAGTTAACTAAGTATAATCAGTTCCAAAATATTACCTGCCTTAGGAGTACAGATTGAGATAACATTCCCTAGTAGAAGAATGAAAAGATTTGGTCTATAATGGCAGATATGGAAGCCACCCAAATAGTTTGGAAGCTTAAGAACACTGTTGCATGTAACAAGGGCAGCTTCAGTGCCAAAGTATACAAAGTATTAGTACACAAAGGGATAGAAAAAAGAACAAGTAGGACCTTTGATGGGAGGATAAAGATTAGAGGAAGACAAGAAGCCATGAGGATCCTAAACATCATGCAAAAGCAACCAGTCAGCAAAGCAGAGGAAACACCACAATATGTAGAGCTGGTGAAATGTGATCCAGCAAATGGCTAAGGGCCACAGGGAGAGGGAGTTTAATATTTATAAAGCTATAGTTAAGTTATGGATGAAGAACATTTCAAAATAACTCCGGGTGATGCAAAACCCTCCATGCAACTGCTTTGTCCTTCCATTGTAATTTTAGTTTTATGGCACAGTTAATCCTGTCCATGATCCTGAGGGGGACACAATTTACAAATCCAGTGCTCCTGAGAGGTACCATTAGAGTGCTCAGAGATTGGGTGACCCACGATTTGCCTCCACTCAATGTAGACTTAAGGAGGTAGCTCTCTCAGCCTTCTCTATGGAAGCCCTGGCTGATAGTAGCATTTTGGAGGTCAATACTTCCTATTTGCCCCAGGGGGGTGGGGGGTCAGGAAGAGTTTTTTTGGCCGAGGGAGGGAGTAAACACTCTTCCACTGCTGGAGGGGAGGGGGGCACCTTACCCATCAAAAAATGTAATCCCTGGTGTCTAGTGGACTTTCTGCTCACCCCGGGGGGATAGATTGGAGATAAAGATATCCAATCTGCCCTGGGGCTGAGGGGGGCAGAAAGATGGTTTATGGGAGGGGGAAGCAATAATCTCTGGTATTTAGTGGACTTTCTGCCCTCCAGGGGCAGACTGGAAGTAAAACCCTCCTATCTGCCCCATGAAGGACAGAAAACCTTTTGTTGCCAGAGGGAGGAGGCAAGCCATTTACAAAGGGGGGCGCTCCCCCTCCTCAAAAAAGGAATCCCTGACATCTATTTGGCTTTCTACTCTCCCGGGGGTGGGGCAGTTGGAGGCAAATGCCTCCTATCAGCCCCTGGGGGCAGAAATACATTTTTGGCTGGTGTGCACTAACCTATTGGCAGAGGGGGGCTCCCGCCAGTGGTGATCCCCAAGGGATCCACTAGGGAGGGATACCATTGGAAAGGGAGATTCTCCTCTATCCAACGGTACCTCCCTAATGAAGATCAGTGCTCAGGGGGCTGGGATATGTCCTCAAGCACTGTTGCTGTGAAAGTGAAATGAGCTGCTTGATTCATTTTACTTTCACTTTCAGTGAAATGGAGTCAGCGCTCCATTTTACAAGAATTAAAAACACAGTCTTGGACTGCTCTGGAAACTCTTCACCAGCAGCCTGACCTGAAAATTAAAAAAAGGAACGCCTCTAGTACAGAAGTTTTTCAACTGGGGGGAGCCTTAATTGACCCCAAGGTGGGCTCTAGGATCTAGCCAAAAGAAGCATCATGCTGATAACACTCCTTTATTTTAACCCCTTCCGCGCTGCGCGAATTTTCGCGCTGTGCGGGTGTTTTAATGAGTGGGCGGGGTTCGGACGGCCCCCGGCCGTCCTCCGCACACGCCCACCGTGACGTCGGATGGCCGGGGGCCGTCTGAAGCACACAAGGGGTTAAGTGAGAAAAATAAGCGTGAGTAAGAGACTCTGTAATGGGCCATCACTAACATCTTTCGGCATTTATTTCCTGGCTGAGAGTAGGTGTCAAGTGGAAAGTGACTCCAGATATTCCTCAAACCTCCCTCCTTCCATTTCAGATAGTCACACTGTGGATACTCTTTCACTTTAGTAAGGTCTGGCTGACCAGAGTAGTATGTATGGCATTCATGTATTTGATTGCATTTTTTAAAAAGGTGTAACAGAACTTAACTGTAATGTTTAAATATGATTTAGACATATTGAAACATTGCCAATTTATTAGAATAGTTGTGAAAAATTCGGGGGGGCGGGTCCCAAATTATTATTATTATTATTATTATTTTACAAGGTGGGTGCAGCATTAAATGGTTTGAAGACCACTGCTGTAGTGCAAGCACCACAAGTTTCTTTAAAGCCCGCCTCCGACAGAATGGCCGACAGATGCACTGGAGGGGGAGTACAGTCATAGGCCGGTGGTCACCACCCGCACTTAAGAGGTTACGAAAAACAAAAAAGAGGTGCAGCTCTTTGTGGCTGTAGGAAAGCATTCCTAGTTCCATGAGGCCCTCTTATGACACTGAGGAAGGGCACTGTTTAGCAGACATACCAAATCCCCTGCTCTGGGCTAACCAGCCTCTATACAGAGTATGCCAGCTGACAAACCCCCCTGCACCAACTGCCACCGGTCCTTTGTTCTCATGTCCATCCCTGAAAGGTTTCCATCCACCATCACCAAGAATTATTCCAGTCATCTTCTCAGAACCCCCTAGCTAGTGATTGCAGAAGGACGCAGTTTCATTTTCATGATTTTCTGCTCCAGGATGTCCTGCACATGGAGCATTCTGGAGCAAGAAATAGTTATGGCGAGGTGAAGAATGGCTTTCTACTTTGTCTCAGCGTGCCGGGCAAATTGGAAAACTTTGGCCACACTGGCCAAAGCCAACATTTCCCCAACACCACTTGACTCTGCAGGGATAGTAAAGAGCGTTGCCTACCTCTAGTTATGAGGAATGGTCGTTTAAGGTATTGTTTATGGTGGGACTCTTTGGAACAGGTATTTTATTTAACGTTGAGTTAGAGAGAAGGGTTATCAAATGGGATCAAAGTTAGTGAGGGTAATGATGAGAAGTGCGAAGAAAGACTACTTAGGGAAAAAGTATTTGTAGAAGGAGAATTGTTGTGCATCCAAATACAGCGTATCAAGCATCCAGGAGTGAAGGAATGTATGGAGGGCACTCAAATGAACTGCCCACAGTAGGAGGAAGGGAATGGTAGGCTTTGACAAGGAAAATACAGAGGAACTGAGTTCCAAAGTAGCGTCCCAAAAAGAAAGAAGGAAACATTTGGTATAATAGTGTTCTGCACAGGGCTGCGCAGTGGCAATCTCACCTATTGTATCCTGCTCCCCTTCTACTTCTGCTATAACGCAGTGTTAAGCAAGGAGGATGTTATTCGTCTTTCATCGCTATAAGACAGTGTGCAATAGGGCTACCACCCGCCACGTCACGCAGCATCCAAAACCCCTCTCTCCTATTCCATGGTTGTCAGCTATTGGTAATCAAGGGAAGTAGCAACTACCCTGAGCTCGCCCTTTGGTAACCTTTGCACAGCTCTTGCTACTACTGGTCTGAGGGGTCCTCTGAGGAGTCCCTAAGGCGACTGTAGGACCAGAAAGCAATCAGGGCTCTGGGCCCTGATTTAACTTCGTAGTTCCACCCCTTTATCCTAGAGCATAGCTTGCATTGGTACAGTGGCACCGGGTCCCAGAAGTCTGAGCGGCCCACTGAACCCCGATTATTGCTGCATTTCACAGTTCAAACTGCTGCCTGGGGACCCATTTCCTTCCTTGTGCTAGAATCCATGATACACTGGCTACGAGACTGCACTTACCCGCTTCATCTAGCCTCTCCGCAGAACACAGGAGGCTGTTGAGGGTCTAAGAGGTGGACTACGGGTCAGTTCTATGATGTCATCCGGAAGTCGAAGGACATGTGACACCACTTCCGCTACCCCTGTTATTTTGGCGAACATCTTATGCTCCATGTCCACTCCTGAAGCAGATTTTTCTGCAGGGCCTGCTTCCCCCCTCTTCCACCACCATTACCAGGCGCCGCCCCCAGAATGCCACAGCAAATTACACAGCTCATAATCCCATAACCAATAAACTCATAACATCAGATAATTTGCTCCCCTGAGGTGTTAAAAAGGGGCGCTCGGGGGCGGCGCTAAATTTCTCCTGCTCGTTCTGTCTCGCAGCCATCCATCATCTCCGCCTACCCACAAAGGCACACCTGCCGGGATTAGCCACAGCTCGACACGGACCCGCCATTATCACCATACAACAAAGGCGACGCCACCAGCGCGCACGTCCCAGCACCCATGGCAAAGTATTCATGTGGAAATTAGCATTCAGTGTTAAGAGCACTTAAGCAGTAATACTGTCAACGCCGTATCTCTGCTGAACAGATATATGCACTTGTTGAATTTCACAGTATTTCAAATTCTCTCATAGGAACTGAGCAAACACTGTAGTGGAATGTGAACCGTGTCAATGTTTAAAGAAAGCAGCATACATGTTTATTTTCTCTTTCATCGTTGGAGTAAGGGAAGAGCCAAACAGCAACAAAGATAAGAGGATGTAAGAACATGCATTGGCCCAGGGAATAGGCCCTGCTTCGTCATAGGGCATCCAAGACAAGATTGCAAGCAGATGCAGAGAACACACATACAGGAATGCTGTGCCATCCTGTATGTGCACATAGGAAACATACGCACTGGACTGGTACATATGACACCCACGCCGCCTACTTGAATGCACAAGAAAAAGTTTGGCAAAGGATTTCTTTTGCAGTTTATAACGTTCCAGTACATCAAAGAAACTAAAAACAAATTAAACGTGATCATTTACCTCTCAGATACATGTTTAACGCAGGCCAATTCGATGGAAAAAGAGAAAAGGATAAACAATCGAGGCATTCACATAGCGCCTCATTCTGAGTTACCTTTTAATTCTGTTACCGTCCCCATCGCAACCGGGCCCACTGTAAACACGCCAACCAGGTGTCTTTCGCCCAGAAGGCAGGTGAAATTCTGACGAAAAACCAACAATTAATTACCAGTGGAATCAGGAGCGGAATTATCAAATTCCCAATAATTCCCGATTTCAAAGGGAACCCTTAGGGTCCCACTTGAACGTCCCGTTAAACTCTGCACTGATTCGCCCAGTAATGGTAAGTAAGAGTGGGAGGTTACAAAGCGGCATACCAGGCTTCTCATAATGAGTCAAACAGGTCTGTTGTCTTTGAAAATTGGAAAAATTATAAATATCTGCTGTTAGACCTGGCTTCCTTGGCGTGATTTCCCTTGTCTTTTAGCCTCTACCACTTGTATTTTTGACTGTGTGCTGGATTTCGCTTTTGCTGATTTAGGTACTCTGGGCACTTTACCACTGTGGATCAGTGCCACAGTGCAAGTGCTCCCTATGTAAATTGGAATTCCGATTGGTTATCCGTGATTAGCATATTTGATTTACTGGTAAGTCCCTAGTAAAGTGCACTATGTGTGCCAGGGACTGTAAATCAAATGCTACTAGTGGGCCTGCAGCACTGATTGTGCCACCCACACCAGTTGCCTTTGAAATGTGTCTCAAACCTGCCACTGAAGTGTCTGCCCATGAAGTCTTTAACTGCTATGTCGATCAGGAAAGTGCACCCACTTGCCAGGTCCTAACCTTCTCTTTTCTTACATGTAAGTCACCCCTAAGATAGGCTCAAGGTACCCCCATGGGCAGAGGTTAGCACAACATTACATGCGCTTTGAGTAACAAAACTGTCCGCCTAATGTTTTCCTGGCTGCCCCGCCCCGGCCTCATGTCACCCGCGGACATGGCACTTTACTTTCTTGCTCTCCGCAGGCCTAAGATACCTTGCTGCGACCGCTGCACTCACAAAAGGGGACCGGGTCAGCGTGTAGGCTACTTTTACGCCCTTAAACCATTAGCCACATTTTATTAGTTTTTATCTTACATATTCAATAGCGGTTTCTTTTATTCTTGAACAGCCACAATGGTAATGTATCATGATATGTATTTTTATTATGAAACTGTGTAAATTGACGGATGTTTGTAAAGGTTTTAATTAACCGTACAATAAAATTTACCTTACCTTACCATGGGCAGAGTGCAGTGTATGTTAAAGGGAGGACATGTACTAGTGTGTTTTACACATCCTGATAGTGAACTACTGTGTATTTTGTTGTTCTATTGCAAGGGCTAGCTCTCCCATAGGCTATTACTGGAGCTGCTTTGTAATATTTTACAAGTGTAACTTTCAATTTAGAACAGCTAGAGATTTGGAGTTTGGGCTCTCTGAACTCAGAATTTAATAGCACACCTTTTGTCTTTGCAAATGGCACTTTTAGAAAGTGGGCATTTTATTGTTTCACCATCCTGTGTGCCTCTGCCTGCTGTGGATTCAAAGTCTGGCTTTAGACTGACAGGGGCCGTTTGTCTATTCGCTCCAGGCACTCACACGAAGGGAGCTGAGGTGTGCCCTGCATATGCTGATGAGTCATCCTGGGCTAGAGTGGTGGAGAGAGCACCTGAATAGGCTGTGGCTGCCCTGCACAATGCTTCTGGGAGTTCTCTTCCTGCCTTGTGGTGTGAAACCTAGTTCTTGGCCCTTGGAGATTGTTCCTGCTGCAAAGAACTATCAAGAACTGAAAAAACCTACAAAATCGACGCTTCGCCCTTCTTGCGGACGTATTTTCAGACGCAGCACCGTCATGCAGGAGAAAATCCAGGCGCACAGCCCAATGCGACTAAAGAAACCGGTGCAGCGCCTGCCAGGAGCCTGAAGAACCACTGCACACTGCACACCGAGTTCGATGCACTGGTCGTCGAAGTCTGAGACCACCCCCCGACTCTGACGCAGGCCCTGCTATGCGGCTACAAGAAACAACGCATCTTGATACCACAGGCTGAAGAAACCGATGCAGCACCTGTTTGCCGCCACCGCATCATTCATTGGAATCAATGCATCACTTCCCCCTACAGTTCAGATTCGACGCATCACTTCTCCTGTGTGCAGCAGAAATATTGCATCGCCTCTCCAAGGATTCAGGAACTGACGCATCACTGTGTTTTCCGATGCTTCCCTCCTCTGCGGCTGTTTTGCCTAGTAGATTTTGACACGTGTAAAAATCATGCATCCATAGATTCCCATGGACAGCTTTGCTTGAAACATTTTAAAAGTCATATTTTGTATGTGTAAGTTGGATTTTTGTCGTTTTGGTCTTGTTTGGTTTAGATACCGATACTTTATTTTTTTAAACTGGTGTTTTATCCATTTGTAGTGTTTTCACTGTGTTACTGTGTGTGTTATGTACAAAATCTTTACACATTGCCTCTGAGTTAAGCCTGTCTGCTCATGCCAAGCTACCAAGGGGATGAGCAGGGGTTATCTAGGTGTGTAACTCCCTTATCCTGACTAGAAGGAAGGGTCCCTACTTGGGCAGGGTGCATACATCTGCCAACTAGAGACCCTCATTTCTAACATCTGCATACTCCCAAAGACACACACTCCTTAAGTTAGTTGAGAAGATGTGCAGACCTTCTATATGATGCAACATAAAACTGCCCTCCTTACCACAGTACATCCCAGAGTTGTAACTTACTAGGCTGTTAAAAAAATTCAGTGGAATAAAGAATTTACTACTGGAATATCTAGGTGACCTGTGTATCACAGGCTTGAATCTCAACAGGATAGAGTGATCCCCACCGAATTGGGTAATGCTATTATCTGTTAAGCACAGCCAGACCGGGACCAAAATCATATATATATATATATATATATTATCTACTGGCGGTCGCCAGTAGATAGTTATAGTTAGGACCTATTTTCCATAGGAAATTCACAACATTCTATTTCCAATAACTTTGGCGCCGGTTGATGAATCTTCGCGAAATTTTCAAAACTTGTGGGGCGCTCCGGTTTGCTCCTATCCTGAAAGTTTCGTGGTGATTCGGCAAGCGGGGGCCGAGAAAAAAGGGGGGTCCCAAAACGTGTTTTCCCCATGCAATTTTCCATAGGAAACTTTAGACACGGCTACAGCCCGAACTGCTGAACGGAATTACACCAAATTTGGCAAAGAGGGAGTTCTTGGTTCAGAAAGAACCCTTTTTGTTAAATGGTGTAAATCCGTTCAGTAGTTGCTAAGAAAATCAAAAGTAAAAACACATATATATCTATGGCCGCGGAGGATCCGCGCACCCTCCCGATCACGAGCTGTATGCTAATTGGCTGTCAACACTCCAAACCAGGAAGTGTTGGCAGCCATCTTGTGCCTCGGTAGAACCGAGGCACAAGAAATCAGAGAAACAAGTGCACAAAACGCAAAAAGGGGGCAGGGTAGAAACACCCTGACCCCCTAGGCCTGCTTAGGGCCCAATTTTTTTTTTAAAAATCGGCAAAATCCGAGCAGGGTGCGCGGATCCAGCCGAGAAAAAAAAACGAAGCGCGGGCTCCCGTGCTTTGTTAATATTCAGCCCCGGGTGGGCCAAATCCCGGGGGCAATAGTAGTATTGGGATGGGGGCCCAAGGGGCCCACCAGCCCCGGGACCGCCACCCCCGGGGCTTATCTTACATAATTGCAGGGGGCTCACAGCCCCCCAGCCCGGGACCGCCACCCCCGGGGCTTAAAAATACATGGGTGGGGGGGCTCAAAGGCCCCCCCAAGCCCCCACCCCCTGGGGCTTTATGACAATATATGCGGGGGGCTCATGGCCCCCCGCAGCCCCGGGGACCGCCACCCCCCGGGGCTTTAAATTTTAACGTGGGGGGGCATCCAAGCCCCCCCCAAGCCCCGGAGACCGCCACCCCCGGGGCTTTAAATTTTAACATGGGGGGGCATTAAAGCCCCCCAAGCACCGGGGACCGCCACCTCCCGGGGCACTAAGTCTTTAAATTTGGGGGTCCGTTATGGACCCCCAAGGCCCGGGGACCACCACCCCCGGGCTTTGAAAATGTTGGGAGGGGGCCGCGCGGCCCCCTCCTGGAGCCCTTGATGGCCCTGGGGACCGCCACCCCCAGGGCCGGCTCCTGCAGTGTCCCGGGGTGCCCACCCCGGGACACTGTAGTTTGCTATGGCAGGGCGGGAGACTCGCGGCTCCCGCCCTGCCATAGCAAACTGCTTTGGTTTTTGGAAGAGAGAGCAGGAAACCTGCTCTCTCTTCAAAAACCAAAGACGATTGCTTTTCTACACGGGGACGCGGGGAGCCGGCGGAACCGTGGGGGATTGGGGACCCCCCCATGGTCCCCAACGGAGAGGGCCAGCCCCGGGGGATGGGGTCCCCGGGGCTACAAGTGGCCCGGGAGGGGGGCCACGCGGCCCCCTTCCCCAAAATGTAAAGAAAAAAAAAAAATTTAAAAAACAAAGGCCGGCCCCGGGGGATGGGGTCCGCGGGGCCATAAGTGGCCTGAGGAGGGGGGCAACGCAGCCCCCCTCCAAAAGATTAAAAAAAAAAAAAAAAGGCCATGCCCCGGGGGATGGGGTCCCCAGGGCCGATTAAGGCCTCGGGAGGGGGCCCCCTTCAAAATTTAAAAAAACAAAATTAGGGGGCAGGCCCTGGGGGATGGGGTCCCCAGGGCCAATAAATTAGAAAAAGAAGGGGGGCCACACAGCCCCCCTCATTAAAAAATAAATAAAATAAAAGACCGGCATCGCGCCAGTGGCCACGCCCCCTCCTTGCAGCACTCTGCAAACGCGCCCCCTGGCGCGTTTGCAGATGGGGAACGAATTTCCCTTGAATACTGGGGGTCCCTGGGGGCCAACTAGCCCACCAGGAACCTCCAGTATGCGCCAGGGGGCTGCGTTGCAGAGAGGTGTTCTGAGGCCACGCCCCTTTTTACACCGATCTGCAACGCAGCTCTGTGGCGCTTAATGGAGGTAGCTTGTGGGCTAGTTGCACCCCAGGGACCCTCAGGATTCAAGGGGAGTTAATCCCCCAACTTAAAACGCGCCACGGGCGCGTTTGCACAGTGGTGAAGGGAGGGGCGGGGCCTGAGGTGACATGTGTGCAAACACGCCCTGTGGCGTGTTTTAAGTTGGGGATTAAGTCCCCTTAAATCCTGAGGGTCCCTGGGGTCCAACTAGCCCACCAGGTACCTCCAGTAAGCGCCACAGAGCTGCGTTGCAGAGAGGTGTAAAAGGGGCGTGGCCTCGGACCACCTCTCTGCAACGCAGGCCTGTGGCGCTCACTGGAAGTACCTGGTGGGCTAGTTGGGCCCCAGGGACCCTCAGGATTCAAGGTGACCTAATACCCCAACTTAAAACGCGCCACAGGGCGCTTTGCACAGTAGTGAAGGGAGGGGGCGGGGCCTCAGGTGACATGTGTGCAAACACGCCCTGTGGCGCGTTTTAAGTTGGGGAATTAATTCCCCTTGAATCCTGAGGGACCCTGGGGGCCAACTAGCCCACCAGGTACCTCCAGTGCGTGCCACAGGGCTGCGTTGCAGAGAGGTGGTCCAGGCCACGCCCCTTTTTACACCTCTGTGCAACGCAGCTCTGTGGCGCTTACTGGAGGTACCTAGTGGGCTAGTTGGACCCCAGGGACCCTCAGGATTCAAGGGGACTTAATCTCCCAACTTAAAACGGCCACAGGGCTTGTTTGCACACATGTCACCTCAGGCCCCCCCTCCCTTCACCACAGTGCAAACGCACCCCAGGGCGCGTTTTAAGAGGAAGTTTTAATCCCCCTGCCCTATTATGTACTAGGGCCTTACAGAGGAGGTCATGCTAATCACAGGGGTACCCCAACGCATAGTGTTCCCTGGTGTATGTAGGTGTTTTCACTGTATTCTAAGTGTCTTTTAGCATAGCACTGGCTCTAGGCCTGGTTTGTCCGAGTCAGTTACCACCAGTACCCATCTGAAAAAGTTGTGGGCACAGGATGATTTTGCAGCAAGGCCTCTTTCTGCTCCTCTGTTGGTTCTTTCTGCACGTCTTGCTTCTTCCTACTCTTTTCTTCGTCTTTGTGGACTTCTGTTGCTTCTTTCTGCATTTCTTTTGCTTCTTTCTGTGCGTTTTTTCTTCTTTCTTCACATGTCCTACCACTGTAGGCATAGTTAGAAACTAGCATTTAAAAAACCTTTGAAATTCACTTAAAAAACCATAGGTTTCAGGCACATTATAGTTAGAAATTAGCATTTAAAAAACCTTTGAAATTCACTGGAAAAACCATAGGTTTCAGACACGTTATAGTTAGAAATTAGCATTTAAAAAACCTTTGAAATTCACTCAATAAACCATAGGTTTCAGGCACGTTATAGTTAGAAATTAGCATTTAAAAAACCTTAGAAATTCACTGAAAAAACCATCGGTTTTAGGGACAGTTATAGTTAGTTGGACATTTCACTCATACAAAACCATAGACATTCCCCCGTTATAGTTAGTTCAGCTAACTATAACTCTCGCCCGCAATGCACTGCTGATGACGTCACATATTACATCACTCATGACATGGTCAGTGACATCACTGATGACATCACTGATGACATCTCAAATGACATCACTGATTACATCACTGATGACATCATCCATGTGATAATTTGATGCATCTTCTCACACCCTAATATAACCTTTGATACACCCACTCTAAATTACAGACTGCCATTCTCAAAACCATAGACACTCCAACACCAATAACTACATACCCACTCACTGATTCTTAGGTCTACACACACATCCACTCACTCACCCGTACAGTCACTCATACTTACGGTCACTCAGTACAGGACTATCATATGCACTCATACACCTACATAGACACTCACACACCGCCACTCATCCATAGAGGTACTCACACACCTAGTCAGTCATGCAAATAATTAATCACACTCCCATTTACTCACCTATACAGTTATACACACACCAGCTCACTTACTCATACAGATACTAGCACATTCTTACGCTCTTATACAATCACTGATACAAGCACACACTCATCCATACAGCCACTCTCACAATCAGACACTCTCACTTATAGCCATTTATATACTCCAACACACATATATACTGCCTTTCACATATGTAGTTACTCACACATGTACCACTGAGATATACATTCACTCACTAACACACCCATACACACACTCACCCACCCATACAGTCCATCACAGATGAACTCTTGGAACCATGCACCCAGTGAATCACCCACTCACACATCTATGCACAGAGTCACACACACCCCACCCACACAAACACTCAGGCACCCATACAGATACTCAGACAACCAATCAATAACCCATATAGACACTCATGTAGCTATTCACAAACCCATGCAGCCGCTTACACAGCAACAGACAGATGGATACAGACATTCACACAGTTTAGTCACTAACCCATGCATTCAGTAAGATACGTTTAATCACTCACTTATAGTCAGTCACGCACCTACTAAATCATCCATTCAGACACTTATACACCCACTCATTCTTCAATACGCCTTTCCCTATATATATTAAACATATTTAAACTTTACAGAAACACACAGTCACTGGATGATGTCATCGGTGATGTCATCAGTGATGTCATTTGAGATGTCATCAGTGATGTCATCAGTGATGTCACTGACCATGTCATGAGTGATGTAATATGTGACGTCATCAGCAGTGCATTGCGAGGCGCGAGTTATAGTTAGCTGAACTAACTATAACGGGGGAATTTCTATGGTTTTGTACGAGTGAAATGTCCAACTAACTATAACTGTCCCTAAAACCGATGGTTTTTTCAGTGAATTTCTAAGGTTTTTTAAATGCTAATTTGTAACTATAACGTGCCTGAAACCTATGGTTTTTTCAGTGAATATATATATATATATATATATATATATATATCTCCTAGAGAAAATGGCAGAGGAGGTAGCAGTGGCCTCTTGCCTAGAAAAGCAAGCTTAGACAAGGTGAATAGCAAGAGCTATTGACTTTGCCAATATGTTTTAGCCATGTTGTACACCAGTGTGACTGCTGTTCAGCATGGCTAAAATTTAGTGGGGTAAAGGAGAGTGGCATGGAGTGGTCTGTCGTAGTGGTGTAGAGTGGCATAAAGTAGAGTTGTGGAATGTGGTGGAGGGAGTAGAGTGTTGTACAGTGGAATGGCATAGAGTGTTATAGTGTAGAGTGGAGTGGTGTAGATGGTGTTGTATGGAGTGGAGTAAAGTGTTGCAGAGTGGAGTGGCATAGAGTGGAGTAGTGTGGAGAGAGTTGAGTGCATAGAGTGGAGTGGCAAACAGTAGAGTGGAGTAGTGTGCTTTACAATAGAGTGGAGTAAAGTGGCATGTAGTGGAATAGAGGGAGTTTGGTAGAGCGTCGTAGAATGGAGTAGTCTTGTAGAGTGGCATAGAGTGGGGTACAGTGTTGTAGAGTGGAGTGGCATACAGTGAAGTAGAGCTGCATGGAGTAGAGTTTCATAGAATGGATTATCATACAGTGTAGTGCCACAGAGTGGAGTGTCAAAAAGTGGCCTATACTGAAGTGGCATAAAGTACAATGCATTGGTTTTGACTAAAGTGATGCAGAGTGCATTGGTGCATTGGTGTGGAGTGCAGTGACATAGAGCAGAGTGGTGTAGAGTGCAGTGGCCTAGAGTAGAGTGGTTCAGAGTAGAATAAAGTGATGTAGAGTGAAGTGGAATACAGTAGATTGTTTTGAGTAGAGTGAAGAGCAATAGAGTGGAGTTGTTCAGGGTGAGTGGAATTGTGTGGAGTAGAGTGAAGAGGTGTAGAGTACAGTGATGTAGAGTACAGTGGTGTAGGGTAGGGAGGTGCAGAGTAGAGTGGTGCAGAGTAGAGTGGTGAAGAGAAGTAGTGTGGAGTACAGTGGTACAGAGTAGAATAGAATAGCGTAGAATGCAGTGACATAGAGCGCAATAGTGTAGAATGGCATAGCATGCAGTGGCGTACAGTGTCTCGGTGCAAAGTAGAGTAGCATTGAGATCAGTGGCGGAGAGTGCACTCTTGCAGAGTAGAGTGGGGTAGAGTGCAGTGGAATAGAGAGCAGTGGCGTAGAGTAGAGTGGTGCAGAGTAGAGTGGTGCAGAAAGCAGTGGCGTACAGTACAGTGGTGCAAAGTAGAATAGAGTGGCGTAGAGTGCAGTGACATTGAGGGCAATGGTGCAGAGTGGCATAGCATGCAGTGGCATAGAGTGCAGTGGTGCAGAGAAGAGTAGCATTGAGAGTAGTGGTAGAGAGTGCAGTCTTGCAGAGTAGAGTGTCAGAGAGTGCAGTGGCATAGAATAGAGTGGCATAAAGTGTAGTGGTTTAGAGTATAGTGGCGTAGAGGGCAGGGGCATAGAGTAGAGTTGTGTATAGTACAGTAGAGTGGCATAGAGTGGCACAGTGTAGAGTGCAGTGGCATAGCGTGCAGTGGCATGGAGTGGTGCAGAGTGGAGTAAAGTGGCATAGATTGCAGTGGCATAGGGTACAGTGGTGTAGAGTAGATTGTTTCAGAGTAAAGTCTAGTGGCATACAGTCGAGTGGTGTAAGGTAGAGTGTAGTGGCATAGAGTAGTGTTGTAGAGCACAGTGGTGCAGAGTAGAGTGGCATAGAGTGTAGTTGTGTGAAGTGGAGTGGCGCAGAGTGGAGTAGAGTGGCATAGAGTAGATTGTTTCAGAGCAGAGTGAAGTGGCATAGAGTGGAGTGTTGCAGGATAGAGTGGAGTGGTACAGGATAGAGTGCGATGGCACAGATTTATGGCATAGAGTGCATTGCCGTAAAGTGTAATGGCATAGAGTGCAGTGTTTTGGTTTTTTTTGTGGAGCTTTATATAGCGCGAACTAGACCCGGAGGTATCAGAGCGCTTTACATGAGCACCAGTTACGTTACAGACGGACACATTAATTTTGGTTAGGGACGGGGAGATTAAGTGATTTGCCCACAATCACAGAATGTTGAGCGTTCCTGCCGAGACTCGAACCCGGCTCCACAGCTCCGAGGTCGTCCGCCCTAGCCATTAGCCACATTCTCTCCCCAGTGTTGCAGTGTAGAGTGGCATAGAGTGGTGTGGCATAGAGTAGAGTAGAGTGGTGCAGAGTAGAGTGGAGTGTGTTAAACTGGTCTGGTGTAGAGTGCAGTGATAAAGAGACCAGTGGTGCATAGTAGAGTGGGGTAGAGAGCATTTGCATAGAGTAGAGTGGTGCAGAGTAGAATAGAGAGGCATAGAGTGAAGTGGCGTAAAGTACAGTGTCATAGATTGCAGTGGTACACGGTGCACAGTAGATTAGAGTGGTGTAGAGTGTAGTGGCATAGTGCATTGTTGTAGAGTGGTGTAGAGTAGAGTGGTGCAAAGTAGAGTGCAGTCCAATCTAATCAATCCAATCAGTTATTTGTATAGCACAGTGTTAGATTTGGGGGTCTCTAGTTGGCAGAGGTAGGTACCTTTGTCCAAATAGGGACCCTTGAGTCTAGTCAGGGAAAGTAGGTACACTCCTGAAATAACCCCTGCTCACCCTCTTGGTAGCTTGGCACGAGCAGACAGGCTTAGTTCAGAGGCAGTGTGTAAAGCATTTGTGAACACATACAGTAATCAAGTGACAACACTACAAATGGACACCACACAGGTTATATATTTATAAAAATAGGTATACTTTATATAGATTTATCACAAGACCATAAACGACAAAAATAATCCACAATACTGTCAAGAATGCTTAGTTCTGATCAAAAAGGCTTAATTCAAGGTTCTGTGCGAGTCGGAAGCCTCCTCCGGCTACGGCGATGTCAAGAACAAACAGAGTCTAACAAATCCAGCTGACCGCGTCGAGACGGGCCAACACAGCGTAGACAGACTCGGTCACAGTACCTTTTACTTGAAGCGGCAGGCACGGGCGTGCGAGCCGGATGGCTGTACGTCGCGGTCGCAATGCAAAATGGAAGCGTTGCAGGACGCGTTGTCCCTCGATGCGGTGCAGGCAGCGGCTCGTTGACGTAGTCGAGACGGAGTCGGTGAGACCAGGGCCGTGCGTTGCAGGGCGAGACGGTGCTTCGATGCGGTGATGGCAGGTTGCAGTGCGGCGACGGAGCCGCATTCGGGAGCTGGCGTCAATCAGTCCGGACAGCGGTGCGAGTCGGGCGGTGCGTCGCAAAGCGTGCGAGCGGTGCCCAACTCCGGTGCGGTCACAAGACTCGAACTCAGCAGCAGTGACCGTGTCGGTCGGACCAGTTCGTTTCGGCGAAGCGTTGCAGGACGCGTTGTCCCTCGATGCGGTGCAGGCAGCGGCTCGTTGACGGAGTCGGTGAGACCAGGGCCGTGCGTTGCAGGGCGAGACGGTGCTTCGATGCGGTGCTTACAGGACACCGAGCCGGTCATCGGAGTCGGTCACAGCTCCCTAACCCTGTAGCCACTGAAACAGCGTTTCCAGCAGCAATTCACAAGGCTGGTGAAGTCCACTGGTCCTGGGACTTCGGTCAGGGGGCAAGCTCTCTCTCAAGCCCTTGGAGATCCTTCACAAGTTGATGAAAGTCACAGCAAAGCAAAAGTTCCTTTTCTCCTTTCTTTGGCAGTCAGGCAAACCACTGCAGGCCAATCCCCCAAGCAGCACTTCAGGCTTAGGGATAGTCTCTCCTCAGTTTCTTCTTGGTTCCGCTCCTCGGCAAAGGTTTCTTCTTGTTCCCAAAAGTGATCTAATTTTCCTGGGGTCTGGGTGCCCCTCTTATACCATGATTCTCTTTGTTCTCTGGAGGCAGAGAGGCCTTTGCCTAGCTTACACCAGTTCTGTGCAGCTTTGGAGCACTCTGTGTACATAACTCCTTCTTTCCTTTCAGAATGTGGGGCAGGGTACTCAGACGCCCGGCAGGAGGTGGAGCCAGCATTGTGGCAGGCAGGCACAGCCCTATTCAGACCCAGATGCAACTCCTCCCTCCACTCTGGATGCAGATCTCTCTATTCAGCCCTGGGCTGCCTCACCCTGTCTCCTGTGGCCACCCCCAGCCCCTGTCACGCACAAACCAGACACACAATACACAAGCTGGCAGAGGCAGGCTGGATGGTTAGGCAAGAAAATACCCACTTTCTAAAAGTGGTATTTTCAAACACAGAATGTTAAAACCAACTTCACTAAAAGATGTATTTTATCATTCTGAGTTCAGGCATACTAAACTCGAATTTCTACCTAGTTCCCTGAGTCAGTTTAGGATTATAAGATGTTATAATCAAACTGCCCATTCTGGCCTATGGGGAACAGGTAGCCTTGCAATAGTGAAAAACGAAAATGGCTGTAATTCACTATTAGGACATGCCACACACACCAGGCATGTCCCACCTTATCCTTACAATGCACCCTGCCCGTAGGCCTACCATAGGGGTGTCTGATATGAAGAAAAGGGAAGGTTTGGGGACTGGTAGGTGGGTGCACTTACCAAGTCGACATGGCAGTCACAGACTGCACACAGGCTCTGCAATGGCAGGCCTGAGACACACTTTACAAGCTACTTCTGTGGGTGGCACAACCAGTGCTGCAAGCCCACCAGCAGCATTTGATGTACAAGCCCTGGGCACACTCAGTGCACTGTACTAGGGTCTGACAGTAATTCAAATAAACCAAACATGGAGTCACTAATTCACATCACAATTTACAATAGGGAGCACTTGCACTTTGGCACTGATTAGCAGTGGCAAAGTGCCCATGAGCATCTAGTCCAGCAAAAATATATCGACAACAGTGGAGGCATTATGAAAAAAATGGAAGGGAGACCCACGCCAAGGATGCCAGGTCTAACACGTGTCCCCTCCAGCTGAAATGTGGGGAGAACTATCCTACCTCTAGGGAGTTCTCATCACTAAGGCGGAAGAATCTGGACAGACCATCAGCATTGGCGTGTTCTGTACCAGAGCGGTGTTCCACCGTAAAGTCCATCCCCTGTAGGGAAATGGACCACCTCAACAGCTTTGGATTCTCACCCCTCATCTGCATCAACCATCTGAGGGGCCTGTGGTCTGTCTGAACCCGGAAGTGAGTCCCAAACAGGTATGGTCTCAGCTTCTTCAGTGCCCAGACCACAGCAAATGCCTCACGCTCAATAGCACTCCATCTCTGTTCCCGGGGAAGTAACCTCCTACTGATGAAGGCTACAGGTTGGTCTAGGCCCTCCTCATTGATCTGTGATAGAACAGCCCCTACACCATGCTCTGAAGCGTCCGTCTGAACAATGAACTCATTGGAGAAGTTGGGTGCCTGGAGCACAGGCGCCGTGCACATGGCAGTCTTCAAGGTGTCAAAAGCTTTTTGACAGGCGTCAGTCCAAATCACTTTCCTGGGCTGCTTCTTGGAAGTCAGCTCTGTCAAGGGGGCAACAATGCTGCCATACCCCTTGACGAATCTCCTGTAATACCCGGTGAGTCCTAGGAAGGCTCTCACCTCTGTCTGGGTCTTGTGGGGCTCCCAAGCCAGAATGGTATCAATTTTCGGTTGGAGGGCGCCACCTGGCCGCTCCCAACCTGGTGTCCCAAGTACACCACAGAACCCTGCCCAATCTGGCACTTACTTGCCTTGATTGTGAGGCCTGCCCTCCGCAGCGCCATCAACACTTCCCAGAGGTGGCGCAGATGTTCTTCCCAACTGGCACTGAACACTGCGATGTCATCCAGGTAGGTGGCACTGAAATCCTCCAGTCTAACCAACACCTGGTTGACCAACCTCTGAAAGGTGGCAGGGGCATTCTTCATCCCAAAGGGCATCACCCGGAACTGGTAGTTCCCATCTGGTGTGGAGAATGCTGACCTCTCTTTTGCCCCATCAGTCAAGGCGATCTGCCAGTACCCAGACGTTAAGTCAAACGTGCTGAGGTACCGCGCAGCCCCTAACCGATCTATGAGCTCATCAGCTCTGGGGATGGGGTGGGCGTCAGTCCTGGTGACGGAATTGAGTCCCCTGTAGTCCACACAGAACCGGAGTTCTGGTGTGGCACCAGGCGTGGCAGCCTTTGGAACCAAGACCACTGGGCTGGCCCAAGGGCTGTTAGAGGACTCAATCACCCCTAGCACAAACATCTTGGAGACCTTCTCCTTGATGCAGGCTCTGACCCTGTCAGTCACCCTGTAAGCCTTGTGCTTCACAGGAAGACTGTCCCCAGTGTCCACATCATGGATGCACCAATGAGTGACACTGGGAACCAGGGAAAACAGGTCAGGGAACTGTCCCAACAGCTGGCGACAGTCACCTTGCTGCTCAGGTGTGAGGGAGGTAGAGAGGTTTACTCCCTCCACTGATCCATCTTGCTCTCGGGCTGACAGGAGGTCAGGAAGAGGCTCGGTCTCCTCCTCCATCCCATCATCTGTAGTTAAGAGCATGCCCACTTGGGACCTCTCCAAGTGGGGCTTTAGGCGGTTCACATGCAGGACCCGCAAGGGGTTCCTGGGAGACTGCAAGTCCACCAAGTAGGTAACTGAACTCTTGCGCTCCACCACCATGAAAGGGCCGGTCCACCTGTCCTGGAGCGCACAAGGCTCCACAGGGGCCATGACCCACACTTTCTGACCAGGCTGAAGCTCTACCAGAGTGGCATTCTGGTCGTACCACCGCTTCCTCTCCTCCTGGCTGGCTTCCAGATATGCCTCAGCAAGTTCTCTGAAACGCCTAGTCTGGTTCCTGAAGGCCAGCATGTAACTGTATACATCCTGGGGAGGTTTCCTGGGAGATTGCTCCCAGCCTTCCTTGACCAAACTTAGAGGTCCTCGCACCGGGTGTCCATAGAGGAGCTCAAAGGGACTGAACCCTAGAGACTTCTGTGGCACCTCCCGGTATGCAAACAACAGGCATGGTAAGAGGACGTCCCATTTATGCCTCATGGGTTCTTCCAGACCCATACCCATGCCTTTGAGGGTCCGGTTGAATCTCTCAATCAGCCCATTTCCTTGAGGGTGGTAAGGAGTGGTGAACTTGTAAGTTACACCGTACTCCTGCCACAGGGACTTCATGTACTTGGACACGAAGTTGGTACCTCTGTCAGACACCACCTCTTGAGGGAATCCTACACGTGAGAAAATTCCCATCAGTGCCCGTCCCACCACGGGGGCTGTCACTGTCCTCAGAGGGATGGCTTCAGGGTACCGGGTGGCATGGTCCACCAAGACCAGGATAAACGTGTTGCCCATGGCTGTCTTGGGGTCCAGTGGCCCCACAATGTCAATACCCACCCGTTCAAAGTTTGTGCTGACCACAGGGAATGGCTGGAGAGGAGCCTTGTGCTTCCTCCCACTCTTTCCACTTGCCTGGCAAGTCTGACATGTCCTGCAGTGAGTGGCGGCACTCCTGCGCATCTGGGGCCAATAGAAATGGGTGACAAGCCTTTCAAAGGTCTTGTCCTGCCCCAGATGTCCTGCTAACGGTACATCATGAGCCAACCCCAGTAGGAAGGCTCTGAAGCGCTGGGGTACCACCAGCACACGGGCTGACCCAGGCTCAGCAACCTTAGGCTCTGAATACAGGAGACCATTCTCCCAGTAAATCCAATGTGATCCAGACTGATCACCTGCTGCCTGGTCTGCGGCCTGTTGCCTCAGACCCACGAGAGAAGGGCATGTGTTCTGCTCCTCGCAGAACTCATCCCTGGAGGGTCCTCCTTCTTGCTGCCAATTGGTCAGCTCAGGTAGGTCCCCCAGTTCAGCTACCTGTTCCCCTGTAGGCTCCAGGGCATCCCCCTCAGGGTCTGCCTCCTCCTGGACCGTGGGAACTTCGGGGGCCGGTTTCCTGCCTCCTCTCTCTCCGGCAGGCACCTGGGCCTCCCTCTCAGGCTCCAGGTCCTCTTGAACACCTCTAGCTGCCATTGACCGGGTGGTCACACATGCCCAATCAGGCAAGCCCAACATTTCTAAATGCGCACTCCGCTCCACCTTAGCCCAAGGTGAGCTCTCCAAATCGTTCCCTAACAAACAGTCAACAGGCATGGCTGGCCTCACAGCTACTTGAAGAGTACCAGAGACCCCCCCCCCACTCAAAGGGAACCTGAGCCACCTTGCAGTGACTCTCTGTGTTGTCAGTGGCAACAACTGGATAGAATGCATCAGGGATAACCTGCTCTTTAGTCACCAGGTGACACTTGACAGCTGTCACACTGGCTCCTGTGTCTCTCAGAGCCTTCACCCTATGGCCATTGATGGTCACCCACTGCCTGTATTTCTTAGTCTTGTCAGGCAGCTGGGTCCTAGGGACCATCTCAGAGTCTCCTAAGGAGACAAGGGAAAACACTGTGGGATCCCCCCCACCTTGGGCACCCCACTCCTCCCCCAGGGCTACACTAGCCAACTGCCGGGGGACTGCACCAGTGGGTGCTGGTTTTCCATGCAAAGGGCAACGAGGATCATTTGCCTTGTGGCCAGGGGCGCCACACTTGTAACACACCAGTGGTCCCTGGTGAACAGGGGGGCCTGTCATGCCACTGGCTTCTTCTCAGGGGGAGGCTGGGAACCTTTCCCTTGGTTTCCTTGGGGTCTACTTTGGGGCCCTTTATGGAACTCCCTCTGTTTACCCTTGTCCCCCCCACTCTTCTGCTGGGGACCCTGCCCACCCTTGGCGGAGTCTCCCACGTGACCCTTGTGGACCCGGGTACTCACCCAGCGGTCCGCCTCCTCAGCAAGCTTTCTGGGGTTAGTCAGCCTGCTATCAATCAGGTGCTGGCGTAGCTCAGGAAAACAATTACTTGACAAGTGCTCCTATGCAATCAAATCAAAGAGCGCCTCAAAATCATTCACTTTGCTACCCTTCACCCAACCATCCAATGCTCTGCAAAAAAAAGTCACGTATTCAACCCAGGTACTGCCTTCAATCTTCTTACAGTTCCTGAACCTCTGCCTATAAAGCTCAGGGGTTAAACCATATCTAGTCATCAATGCATCTTTCATGTGGCTGTATGAATTATAGACTTCAGAGGGCAAATCCAACAAGGTATCCCGCCCTCACTAAGGAACCGTCCCCACAACCCCGCTCCCCAATCCTTCTCAGGGACCCGGTGGGAAGACATGGCTACCCATAGGCTTTGAACCACTGCCCAATGTCATCATTTTTAAAAAACTCCTTCACCACATCTTTGGGAATATACACCCTAGCTTCAACAGGCACCAGAGTACACTGCCACCAGAGGGAGTAATCTCTAACCTTTTGGCCTTCAATTCCAACTCCCTCAAAACTTTCTCATGTTCAAACTGCATTTTCTTTTCCTCTAGGGCTAATTTCCTAGTTTGCATTTCAAATTCTAACTGCCCATTCAGCTTGAGCTTGGTCAGCTCCATTTCGTGCATCCTACTCTCTTTCCTGTCCTCCAACTCTTCTGGAGACAGTCCTCTGGCAGAAACACTGCTACCTACTGGGGTAGGTGGTCTTCCAGCCCCTAGACCCAATAGCCCCTCCAGCTGCCCTTCTGCATTCTCAGCCCCCTCCACAGGGGCACTCCTTGATTCGACCCAGGCCCTCAGCGCCTTTTGGAGGTCCTCCTTCCTGGCGAGCCCGGTCATGGACACTTTAAACTTTTTGCAGAAATGCTTGAGCTGCTTGAGGGTGTAGCATTCTAGCCTCTCCTCTTCCCAATCACACTCAACAGAGGCTACTGATGCTGGTTTCTCCATGGTGATTAAACTTGGCAGTTGCAAAAATAGAAAATCCCAGAAAAAATGCTATCAAAAAGTATGTGGTTGCGTTTTGGTCTGCACTCAATAAGTAGTGTTCACCAATTACTGTACATGAGTCACAAATGCAAGTCCAGAATCCTCACCGCTGACCACCAATGTTAGATTTGGGGGTCTCTAGTTGGCAGAGGTAGGTACCTTTGTCCAAATAGGGACCCTTGAGTCTAGTCAGGGAAAGTAGGTACACTCCTGAAATAACCCCTGCTCACCCTCTTGGTAGCTTGGCACGAGCAGACAGGCTTAGTTCAGAGGCAGTGTGTAAAGCATTTGTGAACACATACAGTAATCAAGTGACAACACTACAAATGGACACCACACAGGTTATATATTTATAAAAATAGGTATACTTTATATAGATTTATCACAAGACCATAAACGACAAAAATAATCCACAATACTGTCAAGAATGCTTAGTTCTGATTAAAAAGGCTTAATTCAAGGTTCTGTGCGAGTCGGTAGCCTCCTCCGGCTACGGCGATGTCAAGAACAAACAGAGTCTAACAAATCCAGCTGACCGCGTCGAGACGGGCCAACACAGCGTAAACAGACTCGGTCACAGTACCTTTTACTTGAAGCGGCAGGCATGTGCGTGCGAGTCGGATGGCTGTACGTCGCCAAAATGGAAGCGTTGCAGGACACGTTGTCCCTCGATGCGGTGCAGGCAGCGGCTCGTTGACGTCGTTGAGACGGAGTCGGTGAGACCAGGGCCGTGCGTTGCAGGGCGAGACGGTGCTTCGATGCGGTGCTGGCAGGTTGCGGTGCGGCGACGGAGCCGCATTCGGGAGCTGGCGTCGATCAGTCCGGACAGCGGTGCGAGTCGGGCGGTGCGTCGCGAAGCGTGCGAGCGGTGCCCAACTCCGGTGCGGTCACAAGACTCGAACTCAGCAGCAGTGACCGTGTCGTTCGGACCAGTTCGTTTCGGCGTAGCGAAGCGTTGCAGGACGCGTTGTCCCTCGATGCGGTGCAGGCAGCGGCTCGTTGACGGAGTCGGTGAGACCAGGGCCGTGCGTTGCAGGGCGAGACAGTGCTTCGATGCTGTGCTTACAGGACACCGAGCCGGTCGTCGGAGTCGGTCACAGCTCCCTAACCCTGTAGCCACTGAAACAGCGTTTCCAGCAGCAATTCACAAGGCTGGTGAAGTCCACTGGTCCTGGGACTTCGGTCAGGGGGCAAGCTCTCTCTCAAGCCCTTGGAGATCCTTCACAAGTTGATGAAAGTCACAGCAAAGCAAAAGTTCCTTTCTCCTTTCTTTGGCAGTCAGGCAAACCACTGCAGGCCAATCCCCCAAGCAGCACCTCAGGCTTAGGGATAGTCTCTCCTCAGTTTCTTCTTGGTTCCGCTCCTCGGCAAAGGTTTCTTCTTGTTCCCAAAAGTGATCTAATTTTCCTGGGGTCTGGGTGCCCCTCTTATACCCTGATTCTCTTTGTTCTCTGGAGGCAGAGAGGCCTTTGCCTAGCTTAAACCAGTTCTGTGCAGCTTTGGAGCACTCTGTGTACATGACTCCTTCTTTCCTTTCAGAATGTGGGGCAGGGTACTCAGACGCCCGGCAGGAGGTGGAGCCAGCATTGTGGCAGGCAGGCACAGCCCTATTCAGACCCAGATGCAACTCCTCCCTCCACTCTGGATGCAGATCTCTCTATTCAGCCCTGGGCTGCCTCACCCTGTCTCCTGTGGCCACCCCCAGCCCCTGTCACGCTGTCACGCACAAACCAGACACACAATACACAAGCTGGCAGAGGCAGGCTGGATGGTTAGGCAAGAAAATACCCACTTTCTAAAAGTGGTATTTTCAAACACAGAATGTTAAAACCAACTTCAAGATGTATTTTATCATTCTGAGTTCAGGCATACTAAACTCGAATTTCTACCTAGTTCCCTGAGTCAGTTTAGGATTATAAGATGTTATAATCAAACTGCCCATTCTGGCCTATGGGGAACAGGTAGCCTTGCAATAGTGAAAAACGAAAATGGCTGTAATTCACTATTAGGACATGCCACACACACCAGGCATGTCCCACCTTATCCTTACAATGCACCCTGCCCGTAGGCCTACCATAGGGGTGTCTGATATGAAGAAAAGGGAAGGTTTGGGGACTGGTAGGTGGGTGCACTTACCAAGTCGACATGGCAGTCACAGACTGCACACAGGCTCTGCAATGGCAGGCCTGAGACACACTTTACAAGCTACTTCTGTGGGTGGCACAACCAGTGCTGCAAGCCCACCAGCAGCATTTGATGTACAAGCCCTGGGCACACTCAGTGCACTGTACTAGGGTCTGACAGTAATTCAAATAAGCCAAACATGGAGTCACTAATTCACATCACAATTTACAATAGGGAGCACTTGCACTTTGGCACTGATTAGCAGTGGCAAAGTGCCCATGAGCATCTAGTCCAGCAAAAATATTTCGACAACAGTGGAGGCATTATGGAAAAAATGGAAGGGAGACCCACGCCAAGGATGCCAGGTCTAACACACAGCATTGTCACCGCTAGGGATATCTGGGCGCTGAGGATGCAGTGTCTCTGTCGATAAGCCAGGCATTGAGTCTCTTTCTGAAGTCTGCCAGACAGGGTGCTGTTCAGAGGTGGAGGGGCAGGCTGTTCCAGGTCTTGGTGGCAATGTAAGAGAAGGAGCAGCCACCGCTGCAGCAGATGTGGGGGTGAGGGCAAGGGAGGCGGAACAAGGATTGATGGAAATTCAGTTGATGGTTGATGTAGGATGATCCTTGATCATGGAGGACTTTTTAGGCATGCGTGAGGACCATGAACTGGCATCTCTTCTGGATGGAGAACCAATGGAGGTCTCTGAGGTGGGGGGTGATGTGCGATCCTTTGGGAAGGTCCAGGATGAGTCTGGCTGCAGTGTTCTGTATGATCTGGAGTCGTCTGAGGAGCTGGGTGTAGATGACGGCGCAGAAAGCGTTGCCATAGTAAAGGCGGCTGGTAACGAGGGCCTGAGTGATGTTTTTTTTTGTGTTGTTTGGGATCCATCTGAATATTCTGCAGAGCATGCGAACAGTGTGGAAGCAGGAGGAGGTGACTGCAATGACCTGTCATTTCATGGTTAGTTGGCTGTCGAGGATGATTCCCAAGTTGCGTGCGTGGTCTGTTGGTGTGGGGTTTGGTCCAAGTTCAAAACATTTTTTAAAATACTCGCAGAAATTCACAATCTAAAATGTACCAAAGGAACCCATCCTATGTCTCAGTAATTTTGTCACAAACTGGCAACTCCTCAAATAACAAAAGCAGACATGTTGGATTCATACTAAACACACAGAATAACCAATAGCACTACCCCATTTCCAACAAACCCCTTCAGAGGTAGGTTCACACTGCTGCTGATCATCTTTAAAGAACTATCACCAACTTCATTTGAAGATCTTGTCAGAGAGCCCAGTCGGTTGCCCCTCTGACCCTTCTCCCCACAAATTTTCAAGAACGTTCCTCTAACAACTTCAGCAGCCATCCCAGTCAGAATACTGATCAACAACGCAGCCATCCCAGTCAGAACACTAATCAACAGCTCCTTAACAACAGGAGATTTTCAAAAAGCCTTAAAAAAGGCATGCATACACCCATTATTAAAGTAAACATACCTTTGCCCTCAAGACCCAGAAATTACAGATCCATAGCAAATTGCCCATTCCTAGGCAAACCTATAGAAAGAAGAGCCTTCACCCAGATGTCACAATTCATTGAAGAAAACTCTCTACTTTCGGACTTTATTCCATCAGAAAGGATCAATAAATCAGCCCTAATCTCCATCTGAGATTACCTTAAATACACATGCTACTGTTATTGGGCCTTTCTGCTGCCTTTAACACAGGGAAGCATGGCACACTAATCCTAAAACTCAAGGAAGCCAGCACAGAGAGTACCAGTATGTCATCTTATGCACACAATAGATCAAATGTGATCCATACTCCTCCTTTCTCCTCATCCTCAAAACTCTATCATCTCACCCCTCCTTTTCAATGTCTACATGAAATCCTTACAAGATGATTTTCAGTTCACATCTATAATTATTCAGACGTCATATACAGATACTTCCAAAATTGGAGAGCCCCAAAGACATTGGAAACTCCATAATTTTCAGTTGCATGTTATGTTATGTTAGTATTATTTGTACAGCGCACGTACACCCTACGTTTATTGGCGCTAATAGGTGACAATAGTAAAAGCCAGAGGACAACTATACTAGTTTACAGATGAAAGACTAATTTAAATAACCAAGGGCCTGATTACAAGTTTGGCGGCGCAGGGTCTGCCCGCCAGAATAGGAGTTTTCTCCTGTCTGGCAGGCTTTTTTGGTGTTCCCTCAGTAGTGCCTCTAAAAATGGGCACCGTAATGGGAACGCCCAAAAAGTTCCTGCATGGCATTCCATGCAGGAACTGGTGTGCATACAAAAAGGGGGGCACATGTTGTGCCCCCCTGTGTGTATCCACATGGCGTGAGGCACTAGGGGGCCCTGTAGGGCCATCTTTGTTTCCTCTCTGCCATGGTTTTCCTGGAGGAGGAACCGCCATGAAAACCGTTGCGGTGAGGAAACTTGTAACATGCTTGGCGGGACCCTGGCTGTCCCTCCAATCATATTACTGCCTCAAGACCTAATTGTAATAGGGCCATGCCCCCGCGAGTCTGGCGGTCCGTGGACCGCCAGACTCATAATCAAACCCCAAGTTTTTAAATCTTTCTTAAACCTCTTAAAGTTATTGGTAAGGCGAAGGGCAGGAGGGAAAGAGTTCCAAAAGGTTGAAGTTAGTACCAAAAACCTAATACAACCCATTCTTTTTGAAAGTCAGGATAATCAGCAAGCTGGATGAGGAGGACGTAAAAACCAACCAGCCCCCATTACCGATGGCCATATGGAAGAAGTCCATAGGTTTGCTTTGTTGTTCACTAGAACAATTTCTGTTTTTACCTTGTTAAGTTTAAAAATATTGCTACTCATCCAGTCCCAGATAAAGCATATTATAGATTGAAAATTTCTTTGGGAAGCAAGGCAGCCAATGGGTCTAATATTAAATTGAGAGTCATTAGCGTAGTTGTAAATTTTACAGTTGTAAATTCTGCATCTGGGCTTTTGACCAGTAGATGGCATGGAACCACAGCAAATTGTACACCTCTAAAACAGAAATACTCACCACTGGTGACTGGAAAACATATTACCCTCTATTTAAGCTTGCCTGACAATCTAGGATAGCTGCTGAAAATATACAAGGAGATAAGATACCTTGGAATTACTATGGACTCCTAGCTGTCATGAATGCCCAAGTGGATAAGCTATCCAGATCAAGCTTTCTTACCATGAATACACTGTGACGCGTCTTCCCACACCTCAGATTCCCTACAAGGTCCATGCAATAATCTTTCTTGCTCCATCAAAAATAGAATATGCTTATTGTTTATATTATGGGTAACTTTAATCAACCATGAGACGATTACAGAGAATTCAGAACCATGCCGCCAGACTATTCCTACACATAAAGACCCAAGCCAATATCTCCCCTGCCTTGAATGCCCCCCACTAGTTTCTAGTTGCAGGAAGATCTCCAAGCTGCTTTGTATCACCCGCAAGGCAATACATGGCAAAAAACACTTTTCATCAGGAAGAAAATCACAAAATACACCCAACAAATGAACCTATGCGTCTGACTACCACACTGTCTCAAAATCCCAACATACAAGAAAACCATGGACCTAGTTCACAAAGATAAACTTACATTGTTGTGTAGGTTTAGACTTGTTGTAGTAACTTTACTACTGTATTGGTATTCACAAACTACAAGTGTAATTTTACTACAAGAAATTTTATATAGAGAACTTTTTATAGAGACTTTGTAATCAGTATGTAGATATGTTTAGGTATGTGGGACTATATATATACATATGTGTATATATATATATGTATATATATGTATATATATATTTATATATGTATATATATATGTGTGTGTATATATATATATATATATATATATATATATATGTGTGTATATATATATATATATATATATGTATATATATATATATATATATGCATATATATATATATATATATATGCATATATATATATATATATATATATATATATATATATATTCACTGAAAAAACCATAGGTTTTAGGGAAAGTTATAGTTAGTTGGACATTGCACTCGTACAAAACCCGTGAAATTCCCCCGTTATAGTTAGTTCAGCTAACTATAACTCGCGCCCCGCAATGCACTGCTGATGACGTCACATATTACATCACTCATGACATGGTCAGTGACATCACTGATGACATCACTGATGACATCATCCAGTGACTGTGTGTTTCTGTAAAGTTTAAATATGTTTAATATATATAGGCAAAGGCGTATTGAAGAATGAGTGGGTGTATAAGTGTCTGAATGGATGATTTAGTAGGTGCGTGACTAACTCTATAAGTGAGTGATTAAACGTATCTTACTGAATGCATGGATTAGTGACTAAACTGGGTGAATGTCTGTATCCGTCTGTATGTTGGTGTGTAAGTGGATGCATGGATTTGCGAATAGCTACATGAGTGTCTATATGGGTTATTGATTGGTTCTCTGAGTATCTGTATGGGTGCCTGAGAGTTTGTGTGGGTGGGGTGTGTGTGACTCTGTACATAGATGTGTGAGTGGGTGATTCACTGGGTGCATGATTTGAAGAGTGCATCTGTGATGGACTGCTTGGGTGGGTGAGTGTGTGTATGGGTGTGTTAGTGAGTGAATGTATATCTCAGTGGTACATGTTCGAGTAACTACATATGTAAAAGGCAGTATATATGTGTGTTAGAGTATTTAAAAGGCTATAAGTGAGAGTGTGTGATTGTGAGAGTGGCTGTATGGATGCGTGTGTGCTTGTATCAGTTATTGTATAAGAGCGTAAGAATGTGCTAGTATTTGTATGAGTAAGTGAGTTGGTGTGTGTATAACTGTATAGGTGAGTAAATGGGTGTGTGATTAATTTTTTGCATGACTGACTAGGTGTGTGAGTACCTCTATGGATGAGTGGCGGTGTTTGAGTGTTTATATAGGTGTATGAGTGCATATGATAGTCCTGTACTGAGTGACTGTAAGTATGAGTAACTGTACGGGTGAGTGAGTAGATGTGTGTGTGTAGACCTAAGAATCAGTGAGTGGGTATGTAGTTATTGGTATTGGAGTGTGTATGGTTTTGAGAATGGCAGTCTGTAATTTAGAGTGGGTGTATCAAAAGTTATATTAGGGTGTGAGAAGATGCATGAAATTATCACATGGATGATGTCCTCAGTGATGTCATTTGAGATGTCATCAGTGATGTCATCAGTGATGTCACTGACCATGTCATGAGTGATGTAATATGTGACGTCATCAGCAGTGCATTGCGGGCGCGAGTTATAGTTAGCTGAACTAACTATAACGGGGGAATTTCACGGGTTTTGTACTGAGTGCAATGTCCAACTAACTATAACTTTCCCTAAAACCTATGGTTTTTTCAGTGAATTTCTAAGGTTTTTTAAATGCTAATTTCTAACTATAACGTGCCTGAAACCTATGGTTTTTTCAGTGAATTTCAAAGGTTTTTTAAATGCTAATTTCTAACTATAACGTGCCTGAAACCTATGGTTTTTTCAGTGAATTTCATAGGTTTTTTAAATGCTAATTTCTAACTATGCCTACAGAGGTAGGACATGTGAAGAAAGAAGAAAAAACGCAAAGAAAGAAGCAAAAGAAATGCAGAAAGAAGCAACAGAAGTCCACAAAGATGAAGAAAAGTGCAGGAAGAAGCAAAAGATGTGCAGAAAGAACCAACAGAGGAGCAGAAAGAGGCCTTGTTGCAAAATCATCCTGTGCCCACAACTTTTTCAGACGGGTACTGGTGGTAACTGACTCTGACTAACCAGAGCCAGTGCTATGCTAAAAGACACTTAGAATACAGTGAAAACACCTACATACACTAGGGAACACTATGCGTTGGGGTACCCCTGTGATTAGCATGACCTCCTCTGTAAGTCCCTAGTACATAATAGGGCAGGGGGATTAAAACTACCTCTTAAAATGCGCTACGGGCGCGTTTGCACAGTGGTGAAGGGAGGGGGGCCTGAGGTGACGTGTGCAAACGCGCCCCGTGGCGCGTTTTAAGTTGCGGGATTAAGTCCCCTTGAATCCTGAGGGTCCCTGGGGCCCATCTAGCCCCCCAGGTACCTACAGTTAGGACCACAGAGCTGAGTTGCAGAGAGGCGTTCCGAGGCCACGCACCTTTTTCACCTCTCTGCAATGCAACTCTGTTGTGCTTACTGAAGGTACCTGGTGGGCTAGTTGGCCCCAGGGTCCCTCAGGATTCAAGGGGAATTAAATCCCCAACTTAAAACGCACCACAGGGCGTGTTTGTGCACATATCACCTGAGGCCCCGCCCCCTCCCTTCACCACTGTGCAAACGCGCCTCGTGGCGCGTTTTAAGTTGGGGGATTATGTCACCTTGAATCCTCAGGGTGCCTGGGGCCCAACTAGCCCACCAGGTACTTCCAGTAAGCACCACAGGCCTGTGTTGCAGAGAGGTGGTCCAAGGCCACGCCCCTTTTTACACCTCTCTGCAACGCAGCTCTGTGGTGCTTACTGGAGGTACCTGGTGGGCTAGTTGGACCCCAGGGACCCTCAGGATTCAAGGGGACTTAATCCCCAACTTAAAACACGCCACAGGGCGTGTTTGCACACATGTCACCTCAGGCCCCGCCCCCTCCCTTCACCACTGTGCAAATGCGCCCTGTGGCGCGTTTTAAGTTGCGGGATTAGGTTACCTTGAATCCTGAGGGTCCCTGGGGCCCAACTAGCCCACCAGGTACTTCCAGTAATGCGCCACAGGCCTGCGTTGCAGAGAGGTGGTCCGAGGCCACGCCCCTTTTACACCTCTCTGCAACGCAGCTCTGTGGCGCTTACTGGAGGTACCTGGTGGGCTAGTTGGACCCCAGGGACCTCAGGATTCAAGGGACTTAATCCCCAACATAAAACACGCCACAGGGCATGTTTGCACACATGTCACCTCAGGCCCCGCCCCTCCCTTCACCACTGTGAAAACGCGCCCCGTGGCGCGTTTTAAGTTGGGGATTAACTCCCCTTGAATCCTGAGGGTCCCTGGGGTGCAACTAGCCCACCAGCTACCTCCATTAAGCGCCACAGAGCTGCGTTGCAGAGAGGTGTAAAAGGGGCGTGGCCTCAGAACACCTCTCTGCAACGCAGCCCCTGGCGCATACTGGAGGTTCCTGGTGGGCTAGTTGGCCCCCAGGGACCCCCAGTATTCAAGGGGAATTCGTTCCCCATCTGCAAACGCGCCAGGGGCGCGTTTGCAGAGTGCTGCAAGGAGGGGCGTGGCCTCCGGCGCGATGCCGGTCTTTTTAAAGAAGGGGGCTGTGTGGCCCCCTTCTTTTTCTAATTTATTGGCCCTGGGGACCCCATCCCCCAGGGCCTGCCCCCATTTTTTTTTTTTTATTAAATAAAATTTGGAAGGGGGCCGAGTGGCCCCCCTCCCGAGGCCTTTATCGGCCCCGGGCACCCCATCCCCCGGGGCATGGCCTTTTTTTTTTTGGTTTTAAATGTTTTGGAGGGGGACTGCGTTGCCCCCCTCCTCAGGCCACTTATGGCCCCGGGGACCCCATCCCCCGGGGCCGGCCTTTGTTTTTTTTTTCTTTTATTATTTAAATTTTGGGGAAGGGGTCCGCGTGGCCCCCCTCCCGGGCCACTTGTAGCCCCGGGGACCCCATCCCCCGGGGCTGGCCCTCTCCGTTGGGGACCGTGGGGGGGTCCCCAATCCCCCCACGGTCCCGCCGGCTCCCCGCGTCCTGCAGGAGCCGGCATTGCTTTTCCACACGGGGAACTGCTTAGATGCAGCTCCCCGTGTGGAAAAACAATTTGCTTTGAATTTTGGAAGAGAGAGCAGGTTTCCTGCTCTCTCTTCCAAAATTCAAAGCAAATTTGCTATGACAGGACGGGAGCCGCGAGGCTCCCGCCCTGCCATATCAAACTACAGTGTCCTGGGGGTGGGCACCCCGGGACACTGCAGGAGCCGGCCCTGCGGGGTGGCGGCCCCCAGGGTCATTACAGGCTCCAGGAGGGGGGCCGCGCTGCCCCCCTCAAAACTGTTGCACAGCCCCGGGGAGGTGGTGGTCCCCGGGGCTCGGGGGTCCATAACGGACCCCCAAATTGACATTTTAAGTGCCCCGGGGAGGTGGCGGTCCCCGGGGCGTGTGGGGGGGCTTAAGCCCCCCCACACAGGTAATTTAATTTAAAAAAAAGAAGCCCTGGGGGTGGCGGTCCCCGGGGCTGCGGGAGGGCTGAGTGCCCTCCCGCACGATTTAAAATTCAAAGCCCCGGGGGTGGCAGTCCCCGGGGCTTGGGAGGGCCTTAGAGGCCCCCCAAACCATTTTTTTTATTAACCCCCGCATGCCCCCGGGACTTGGCCCACCCGGGGGCCAAATAACAACGAAGCGCGGGAGCCTGCGCTTCGTTTTTTTTTTCACGGCGGGATCCGCGTATCCTAAGGCATCCTGCCAATTTTGTTTTTTAAAACAAATTTTTGGGGGGGCCCTGGGGGTCCTTGTGGGACCCCCTGAGCAGGCCTAGGGGGTCAGGGTGTTTCTACCCTGCCCCCTTTTTGCGTTTTGCGCACTTGTTTCTGTGCCTCGGTTCTACCGAGGAACAAGATGGCTGCCAACACTTCCTGGTTTGGAGTGTTGACAGCCAATTAGCATACAGCTCGTGATCGGGAGGGTGCGCTCAGGGTGCGCGGACCCTCCGCGGCCATAGATATATATGTGGTTTTACTTTTGATTTTCTCAGGAACTACTGAACGGATTTACACCATTTAACCAAAAGGCACGACTCTGAACCAAGGGCTACCTTTTTGCCAAATTTGGTGTAATTCCGTTCAGCAGTTCGGGCTGTAGCTGCGACTAAAGGTTCCTATGGAAAATTGCATGGGGAAAACACGTTTTGGGACCCCCCTTTTCTCGGCCCCCACTTGACGAATCACCCTGAGACTTTCAGGATAGGAGCGGACCGGAGCGCCCCACGAGTTTTGAAAATTTCGTGAAGATTCGTCAACCGGCGCCAAAGTTATTGGGAATAGAATGTTGCGGATTTCCTATGGAAAATAGGTCCTAACTATAACTATCTACTGGCGACCGCCAGTAGATAATATATATATATACATATATATACATATATATAACCCATAACTGTGTTATGTATAAGTGAATGTATGTATATTCATGCTTTACATGATTATGTGTCTCTGGATATGTAACAGTCATTATGTGCAAATGCATGTGTGCATTAGTATGTATCAAGGCTTTGTATAGGGATGTACCAGCATGCATATGTACGTACGGGTAGTACAAATGTACATGTGAAACTATATACATAGAATATAAAAATATTATATATATATATATATATATATATATATACACACACATATATATGTGTGTGTGAATACACATATATTTGAAACAAAAACTATGATTAGGAGAATGCATGCATGTTGATGCATTAGATAGATACTCATCTGGGCATGTAAATATGGCAATGTGCCTGCAGAGGTAGCCATATACTTAAGATTATGCACTGCATAAGGAGATAATTCCTGTGCATTCATGCAACACCAAGCCACGCACAGCCTTGCGCAGCATGGGGCCCTGAGTCCAACGCCTCCGTGGGTAGCCAACCCCCCTCTGTGTACAGCAACAGGCTCTGTAACCAACCCCTCGCAGTCAAGCAACCCCACTCCTTCGGCCATGCGCAGCATGCGGATGGCCACAGGGCCTAACCTGAAGTCAGGCCCTGAGTATAACCCCACACACAGGCAGCCAACTCCCAAACTGGAGGAGGTCATGTGGCTCCCTTCACAAGCAACTGTTGGCCCCAGAGACCCCATCCCCCAGAGTCTTTTTTTTTTTTTAAAGAACGGGAGGGGGCATGCAGTCCCCCTCCACAAACAACTGTTGGGGCCAAAAATATATTATTAGGAGAGAGGGTCATGTGCCCCTAAATCCCAACCAAGTGGGCCCCAGGGACCCGTCCCAGATGCCACACTTTAATTATGGGGAGGGGGCATGTACACCCTCTCCGCAAGCTCAAATAGAACCCGGGGATCCCATCCACTGGGGCCACATTTTCAGGAAAGGGGAGTAGAGCACGTGGCCCTCCCAAACCTTAAAAGGCCTTAAAATTCCTTACTATTGGAGGGGAGGGTGGGTGGCACCCCTCCTCAAGCTCACATGAGCCCCAGGGACCCCATCCACCGAGCCCAAACATAACATTGGGGGTATGGGGGAGCCCCAGGGCTCCTGTGGCCGAAGTTGGCCCCTGCACTGGAGCTTCACATTGCTCCCAACAGAAGGGAGCAGTCACTGTTTCCCTGTCCACAAGTGCGCCGACAGGGAAAAAGAAGTATGCTCCCACCTGTAAGGAGCATTTTCAAAGATCCCGCCAGATGGAAGCACACTTCTTTCCCTGCACGTGGTCCTGCAGGCAAGGAAAACTACTGTGTTCTGGGGATGGGCTCCCTAGGAATACAGTTAAAGAGCTGGCCATAGGGAATGCGGTCCCTGGGGCCTTGTAAAGGTCGGGAGCGGGCTATGTCTCAATCAATCAATCAATCAATCATGATTTGTAAAGCACGACTACTCACCCGTAAGGGTCTCAAGGCGCTGGGGAGGAGGGGAGGAGCAGGATCCAGTCCATCAAGGAGGGGGTCTGTCGAAGAGCCAGGTTTTGAGGTTTCTCGTGAAGATGGGGAGTGATGTTGTCTGTCTGATGTCTCAGCTCCCCTCTACTTATTGTTTGGCCTAAGGGCCCATTTGAGCTCAGAAGGGGAGCCGCGTGCCCCTCTTGTCTATAGATAACGTGTTTAGGCATGAGGATGGGGTCCATGGGGCCGCAACAGGCTTAGGGAGGGGGGCCGTGATGCCTGATTACTTTTCTTATTGGGGCCTAGGTGGATCCCCTCTGTCCCCCCTCCCCCCCACAAGGGCTAGAAGGGCAGGGTATCCCTGCCCTGCCCCTTATGTTGCTTTTTAATAAAATTGCAGAACATGGGACCGAGTCTTGCAATGGCTGCCAGCAACATTTTTCTTCATGTTCATTGGAACACTGCTAACCAGGCCTCAGTGCCACGGCTATGACCCCTAAAACATGTCGAAATTGGTTACACTCCTGATTGGCATATTTAACTTACCTATTGGATCCTAGTATATGGTACAAAAGTATACCTAGGGCCTCTAAGTTAAATATCACTAGTAGATTGCAGCATATATTGCTCCACCACTAAAGTGACAATGGAAAGCATGTCCCCAGGCCTGCCCGTGCAGACTGGGTATGCAGTGTTAAAACTACCAATTCGAACTAGTAAAATAAACCTCTTGTTAGGTTTAAAACAGGCTTTTCAAAACTTATAAGTCATCCCTAAGTTTGGCCCTAAATAGCCACATGGCAGCCAGCATGGCACTAAGAAAGTTGTACATGTATATTATATGTTATACATGTCTTGGCAGTGAAAAACCTCTAAAGTCGTATTGTTTGACCTAAGGGCCCATTTGGGCTCAGAAGGGGAGCCGCGTGCCCCTCTTGTCTATAGATACCTTGTTTAGAAATGAGGATGGGGTCCATGGGGCCGCAACAGGCTTAGGGAGGGGGGCCGTGATGCCTGATTGCTTTTCTTTTTCGGGCCCAGGTGGATTCCCTCTGTCCCCCACCACACAAAAGCTAGAGGGGCAGGGTATCCCTGCCCTGCCCCCTTATGTTGTTTTTAAATAAAATTTCAAGACAGGGGACCGAGTCGTGCGACGGCTGCCAGCAACATTTTTTTTCATGTTCATTGGAATACTGCTAACTAGGCCTCAGTGCCACGGCTATGACCCCTAAAACATGTCGTAATTGGTTACACTTCTGATTGGCATATTTAACTTACCTATTGAATCCTAGTATATGGTACAAAAGTATACCCAGGGCCTGTAAGTTAAATATCACTAGTGGATTGCAGCATATATTGCTCCACCACTAAAGTGACAATGCAAAGCATGTCCCCAGGCCTGCCCGTGCAGCTTGGGTATGCAGTGGTAAAACTACCAATTTGAACTAGTAAAAACCTCTTGTCAGGCTTAAAACAGGCTTTTTAATACTTATAAGTCACCCCTAAATTTGGCCCTAAATACCCAAATGGCAGAGAGCATGGTACTAAGAAGGTTGTACATGTATATTATATGTTATACATGTCTTGGCAGTGAAAAACCTCCAAAGTCGTTTTTTTCACTATGGCAAGGCTGGATCTTCCATAGAAAAGCACTGGGTTACATTAGAACACCTTATAATACTTGACTTCAGTTTGGGAGTAGCTAGAAAAATTATCCAATGTTTCCTTTTTTTTAGTCATTTAAAATCCAACTCAATGGTCTTCAGAATTTACATTTCTATTTTGAAAATTACATTGTTAGAAAGTTGTAATTTTCCTGCCTTAGACAAATATGTCTTTCTGCCAGTGTTCAGTGTCTCCCAGGAGCCAAATGACTCCTCGATTAGGTGTGAAGTGTGTCCCAGAGCTGAGACAGAGGGAGAGGAGTTGACCTTCACCTGGCAGGATGGCCATCTGAGCTGTGTCCAGGAATATAATTTACTTCAAAGGATGCCTTTCCCGTCATAGGCAGATGTATCTCACACCTGGTCCTGCCCCTACTATTGTCCTGCTAGCCAGCAAGGCATCACGTTCTTTGGGAGAGAAGCTGCCCCAAGAACCAGTTTTGAGTGACCCCAAGGGAATGTTTGCCCATTATCATAGTCACGCCTCTGGGTGAATACAGGGAGTTCTGCACAGGGGAGGAAAGGTTCTGCCATGTTGGTTTTAGGTCAACTGGGGCACTGTTGGATAGGTTACAGAAAAAAACATAGGGAATTCCCCAAAAGAGGATAGGGCCACCCCTAGAACTTTTTTGCCCATTGCTTAAGGAGTGGCCAGGAGTTTCCCCCGCCCACATGCTGGCACTGGGAATAAATGTGGCACTCCCAGTGCCATCTTCAGAACACTGCTAGATCTGTGGAAGACAAGAGAAGGACTGCACCCGCTGTTGTGACCTTCAAGGAGAACCCTAAGAGCTGGACCTGCTCCAGCTTGTGCCCAGGACCAAGATGTAGACTCCAAGGGTCAGTTGGCTGATTTTCTGTTAAGCTGCAGGGATGCAGAAGCTACAAGAAGCCCCCTTTCCTGAAGACCTCAGCTGAACAGTTCCAATTGGACCTGTCCTGGACCCTACTGTCAGGGCTGGAATGGCCGTAGCAGGCACCGGGCGTTTCCCCGGTGGGCCACCAGAGTGGGGGACAGTTTTGGACCCCTGGGGGGCCGATTTTGTTACCGGGGGCCGGTTGTGCAGCATAGCTGCAATATCGGCCCCCTGTAACAAAAGCAGATGCAGTGTGTTCCACGCGCCGCCGCGGCTGGCATGACTCAATTGCAAGAGCCGGTTTGCGTTCACAGTTCGGCCCTGCCTACTGTGGCTTCTACTGTAGTGTGTCCCGACCTTTAGGTGGTGTTCATATGGTCCTGGGGCCCTTCATGTCAGTGTGTACAACTCCTGCCTAGTTCCAAATGTTGGGACTTAGAAACTTTTTCTAAACTTTTTGTCTGGGGAACGAACCGACAAACGATCAGGACAAACTAGCCAAGTCAATCTGATGAAGATACCTTGCTGTTGGGCCAAGGATTCAGGTTACTCTAGCTCTGAGCTTTTCCATAGCAGTAAATCATTTTCAGCTGGACATTGCAGAAAAGACATCCAGCCTCGTGGAGCCCTGTTGGGCTAAAGCTTCCAGCTTTACCCCACTGGAGGAATCTGTGCTCCAAAAATGTGACTAAGTCTGAAGGTAGAAATCTGTAATGGGGGAAAGTGCTAAAAGTAACCAGCAGGTGACAAACCTTCCTTGGTCAAGAATTTTAAATTTCTTCCGCTCAAAGCTTTCTTTCCAAACGTCAACGGCTTCATTGGGACTTCGTTCGATGGCTATCCAGCTGCATGGAACTCATCTCAGACACAGCCTGCTGCATTGCCCTGCTAAGGATTTTTGACTTCCATTTCAAAGAATAAGTCAGAAGGTCAAATTTCCAACTGGGACAAACCTGGTCTGTGTATTTGACCCTTGCTTCATTGTGGCTGGCTTTGAATCTTACGCCTGTCCCAGTCTAGCATGATCAGTTGCCTGCGGTTGGCACATTGCTCTTTTAGGTGTTATTTTTTATCCCTTAATGGATTTTTGTAGTTTTGGTGCATTTTGTTCATGAAAATATTATCTATTTTTATAAATTGGAGCTGAATTGTTATTGTATTGTGTTTTTTTGACTTTTCAAGTGCTTTGGTACTTCTAAATGCTTTACACATATTAGCTCTGTGCTATAGCTACGTGGAGTTGAGCTCAGGTTTACATTTCTGAAACTTTTACTGAACCTAATAAGAACAGGGCCATTGTTACTTGTGATGGACTACCATCCACTCCAACTAATAATCCCCTTTCTCACACCACACAAATAAGGACCACAACAATACGAGGGATGCCACAGGGCAGGATTCACCATCAGGGTGCCCCATATTGTATTGCATTGCTGACTGACTCACTCCCTCTCTCCCATTTGTCTAAATTCCGTTTCAGAGCCACTACTTTTCAAATAAACAATACATTGTGCATTTCATTGAAAGATCACAGCACTTTTCTTGTGCACTTCAGCTGCACGCCATGCTAATATTCTCTTTTCCCATCCTGTCCCATAGCTCTTTAATCAGGGGCGGCTCTGCTCTTAGTGTAGTATATCACACTGGTTACTGTCTAGTCAAGAAATGGACCCAGAAGTATGGGAAGCCGTTCATGTCAAAATTACAGATCCCCATATAAGACATCTCCTGAAATGCATGGGGTGCTGCAAAATGTGTTTGACACACACCAGAATGAATGTAACATGTGTTAAAACATATATGAAACATGGCAGAATGAATATACTATCTAGTAGACAATTGAAATAACACACACTCTGAGCTGGATAAAATATATACTGAGATGTATAGTAACTATGTTGAAAGGAATATGGTGTTGCTGAAAAGAATACAACAAAAACTGCAGTGAATATAACCCTTATTGAAATGATATAGACTGGTGCTGAAATGAATATGAGCCACATTGGAACGAATATGGCAATTATTACATTAAATCTGATACTCTTTAAAATGACTGTGACACTCATGAAATGAATGTCGGACATACATCAATGAATGCAAGCCATTGTCGAATGAATATGGCACATGTCCAAATGAATATAAGATAAGTTGAAATAAATACGACTGGTGTCAAAATGAATATGACTAACACTGAACTGAATATGAAACATGTTCATTTGAATATGATTGCAGTTGAAATTAATTTGATGTACAATAAAATGAATATGGCCCACTCTTAAATGAATATGAGACGCTTTGAACTGAATACAACATCCATTGGAATGAATATGATACATAATAAATTGAATGCAACACTTTTTCAAATGACTGTGACACTCATGAAGTGAATGTCGGACATACATCAATGAATACAAGCCATGGTCTAATGAATATGGCACATGTTCAAACAAATATAAGATAAGTTGAAATAAATATGACTAGTGTCAAAATGAATATGACTAACACTGAACTGAATATGACATACGTTCATATGAAGATGATTACAGTTGAAATTAATTTGGCATGCCTTAAAAGGAATATGGCCCACTCTTAAATGAATATGAGAAGCTTTGAATTAAATACAACATCCATTGAAATGAATATTGCACATCTTGAAATAATTCTGACACATGTTGAAACATACATGACATATGTTGACACAAGTAACATGTTCATTGAATTTGAAATTACACACTTTCAAAGGAATATGACAACTGTCATAATAAGTCTTGATCTGTTGAAATAAACATTACTCATGTCATAATGGATAAGACAGGCATAGCAATGAATATAACAATTGTTAAAATTAATTTGCCCTATGTTAAATGAATGTGATTCACAATTGAATGAGTATGGCATGCACTGAAAGTAATCTACCTAGTGTTAAAATGATAATGACATACACTGAACTGAATCTGGTATATGTTGATATGAATGTGACTGCAGTTGAAATGAATTTGTTATGCCTTAAAATAAATATGGTCAACGTTTAAGTGAATACGAGAAGCTTTGAACTGAATGTGCATCCATTGTAATGAATATAGCATGTTTTGAACTAAATCTGAAACTTAATGAAATCCTCATTTTGTGCAAGGCAAACTCTTGTTTAAAATGATAAAGTGGGCATGAGGAATTGCTCATTTTTACATGCTCAACCTCTTGTTTGCTGAATGTATTGCTGTTTTAGACTCTGAACACTATTTGATTTGATTTGAGCATTTATAGAACGCACAACTGCCCGGAGGCGTCTAGGCGCTAATACCCCGAAATACAGCAAGGCTGCCACTGCGACTAGGTGTGTGAGAGTTAGTTGACGAAGAGCCATGTTTTTAGTGCTTTTCTAAAGGCCAGAAGAGTAGGGCTGTGTTTTATCCTGTCTGGGAGCATGTTCCAGGTTTTAACAGTCCCGACCAGGAAACTTCTTCCACCCCAGCGAGCTCTCTTGATCCTGGGTGTTTGTAGCAGTTTATGGTGGCCAGACCTTAGATTTCTAGGAGGTAAGTACCAGTTCAGTCGGCTCTTCAGATAGTGAGGACCAGACCCATGGAGTGCCTTAAACGTTAGGCATTGGGATTTGAAAGTAATCCTCTTGGCCACTGGGAGCCAGTACAAAGTTCTCAACTTGTGCGAGACTGGCTGAAATTTCGGGATATCCAGCAGCAGTTTGGCAGCCGCATTCTGAAGACGCTGCAGCTTTTGAAGGTGCTGGGTTTGGATCCCTACGTACAGCGCATTTCCGTAGTCCAGTCTGGACAAGGCTGGTGCCTTCACCAGGGTTTTTAAGGATTCCGGAGGAATGAAGGGGCGAATTTTCCTAATCATCTTTAAGATGAAGAAGATTGAAGAGGTGAGGGAGTTGATCTGGTTTTTAAAGGACAATTTATCGTCAAAAATAAAGCCTAGATTTTTTGCCTTTTGCACCGGGACAGGAAGGTCTCCCAGACAGGACGGCTACCATCTGGGTGTCCAAAATGAGGTGTCCGACCCAAACAGGAGAACTTCTGTTTTTCCCCCATTCAATTTCAGACAGTTCTCCCTCATCCACTGATGGACCTGAGTCATACAGCAGTTGAAACGATCTGCTGTCTCTTCAATGTTGCTGGAAATTGATACGACTAGCTGTGTATCATCAGCATATGAGACCAATGAGAAGCCGAACTTCCTGATGATTTTAGCCAGAGGGGAAACATATAGATTGAACAGCGTAGGGCTTAATGCTGAGCCCTGTGGTACCCCACACGGGAGTGTGAATTGTTCTGAGGAAAAGGTTCCGGCCTCTATCGATTGAGCCCTATCCGAAAGGAAAGAGGATAACAGTTTGAGGGCCGTGCCTCTGATTCCTATCTCTGAAAGCTTGTTGACTAAGATGGCATGGCTCACCGTGGCACTGCTGTCAGCGCACAGTGCATGTGCTCTGAACCCTAAAACCTTTAGTCATTGAATAATCATTGATTGGCATGCTAAGGCCATTGTGTATGATGTAGAAACTGCACCCAGGGCGTGGAAAGGGAAAAGTCACCTGAGATCTGCAGCACTTATTGTACACTCCACTCAGTACGACAAGGAAACATGATATCAGGGCTACCATTGTGGCCTGACTGCTGCAAACGGTTAAACTAACTCTTTTTAATAGGTAAAAACCTCCCTTTCAAATATTAGTAGGTCACTCCTATGTAGGCGTTGTAGCCAACAAGCTTCGGTGGATGGTATTTAAAAGTGTCACATGTTTAAAATAAACATGACAACGTCCCTAAAGCAATAAATCCCATAAAGCTATTTTTGGTTTGGCAGGTCTTGCTGTCCTCTATATGAAACCAAAGTGATTTCGAATTTTTATTAAATAGAAATAATAAATAGAAAGTTACCATTAATCTGCCTGAGCTGTCACAAGGCTAAATAGCATTCACTTTTGCCAACTCCCAGCCTGTTCTCAAGCCTGGTAATAGGTGTGCAAAATGTGTGAACTGCATCCCAGAAGCAAGCAATAGGCTGACCTGAATGGGCAGAGATGACCCCTCAGAATTCCACAGAATATTCACAGGGGAGGCTGTGGGCATCCTGTTGACACTGTAATGTCCAATCCTGCTTAACAGGTCTGTTGAGCCACATCTAACACTTAACAGAGAGAGAACAAGATGCCAAGACAATTCTTGTGTATCTAATGCCTTTTACTGAAAGACCGTGCTTTGTTGTGACCTACCAGGCCTCAGTCTCTGGGTTTGTTGTGGGTACAGGGAGTGCTTCAAACTGCATTTTAGTGTTAGTTGTGGGACGGCACTAGGATTACCATGGTACACTCCCCACTCACACCCACAGCATCAGAGCCCAAGTTTAGTGTGGCCAAAGACCTTTGCCATAGTGGATTTGCTCTGACACATTGCATTTTTGGCCTTTTTAGAGTAACGCAAACAGGAACTACGGCAAAAATAGATTTGTCACGACCTGGGAGCCTTTACTCCATTGGTCATAGAGGAACTAGGAGTGTCATAGGGTGTCCCCCTCAGGCTGATGAACTGTACAAGTCTGGACCCTCATCATTAGTCATTGCTCAGAAAAATGCTGAACTTGCAAAAGGATGCCAGGCAGACAGAATCTGCTGCGCTTGGCTTTTGTGACCGGCAAGAAGGACCCGAGTAGTTTAGACCCCCTTCCTTTTGAAACAAAAGGTCAGAAAGGTCTCCAAAGATCATGCGGCTGATCCTCTGGGTGGCTCCAGGAACCTAAAAAAGCTGAAGAGGACATTCCTGTGAAGAATGCCAGTTGACCAGTGGCAACTGGACCTGGAGTGGACTTTGCTGTTTCCATCTGCCAGTCACCCTGAGGGACAGATTTATCATTATTTCATGCAGAGCAGTGCAGAAAGCCACCTTGCTGGGTGAAAGAGAAAGGGCAGGATTGCACCATATTTAACATAATATGGCACATTCCTGTACTTGCTTGCACTGGCGCACAATGTGCTGCCAAGCTTCAATGCAGCAAACAAATGATGGACGGAATGCTGACAATGCAAACATTCTCCCCCAGTCAAAAGATCTGGGTTAAATCCATCGTTCTTTTGCCCACTACGCCACCCTAGTTTGGACCCGGCCATATGCAGTCTTGACCCTGTGCCCCATGGGAACAGTCCAGACCGAACTGCCAGGCCAGGTCCTCCCTGGACCGGAAACAAGCATCCTGGGACCGATTTCAGGGTATGTCACCCTTCTTCAGCCAGGCTAGCTTGAATCCAGTGGCACAGTGAGCAAGGGACCCACGTCTGGGCATACCCATCCCACTTAGGGCGAAAAGTGTTACAGCAAACAAATGATGGACGGAATGCTGACAATGCAAACATTCTCCCCCAGTCAAAAGATCTGGGTTAAATCCATCGTTCTTTTGCCCACTACGCCACCCCAGTTTGGACCCAGCCATATGCAAATCAGTCTTGACCCTGTGCCCCATGGGAACAGTGCAGACCGAACTGCCAAGCCAGGTCCTCCCTGGACCGGAAACAGGCATCCTGGGACCGATTTCAGGGTATGTCACCCTTCTTCAGCCAGGCTAGCTCGAATCCAGTGGCACAGTGAGCAAGGGACCCACGTCTGGGCATACCCATCCCACTTAGGGCGAAAAGTGTTACAGGGGGTGAATGTTTTGATTTGTTCTGCATTCCGTCCATCAATTGTGTGTCTTAAGCTTCAATGCAGGCATCCTTGCGCCGTGGTGCATGGGTGCCTGCTTTGCAGACAGGATTGTTTTGTGCAGGAACGGGCACCTTCCTGCACAAAAACAATCCCCTGAGGCATTTCCTCTTTCTATGTAGGAACAAAAGAGGAGAAATAAAGAATTTTCTCCTCATTACGCCTGACCTGGGAAGGCATATCATTTTGCCTCATTCCCAGGCCTACCAGTAATGGTAAATCTGGGAATGCGCCAAAATCCTTGGGTGGATGCATGGGAAAACCCACTCTCCAGCCATGAACCACCTCCCTGGGGCAGAGTAATGCAACACAGCAATTTGTGCTGCATTTTGTTAGTCTAGATTTATCAAGCCACGCAGGGTGACCTTGCATGGCTTGATAAATGTGAATGAGTAGTTGTGTCGCCCTTGCGCCCCCTTGCATTGCGCAAAGGCAATGCAACCCATTGATAAATCTGCCCCTGAGAGTCTAAAACTACTCCACATGGGGTCCTGTGGACCTTATAAGTGTCCTCCTGTAGTAGTTCAGGCACCACAAGAAGTTTTGGAACTTTGCTCCAAAGCTTCAAGGGGACCGACGGCAAAAAGTATTTGATTGGCAGTCCCACAGTGTGAGATTGAAATGCCTCAGAAAACGAAATAGTTTGGACTTGGAAATTATTTCAAACTTTCCTACTTCCAGGCCTGAGCAGGGCCAATCCACTTGGTGTATCCAGCTTGGTGAGGCGGCCCTGATATTAAAATGCACAACCCTCTTTTATCTGATGAAATGCCCCTCATTTTTGATGCAATGCCCTCCTGTGAAGGCCTCTGGTTGTCAATAGTTGGCTAGTCTCTTGCTCTCTGTGGGTCTACTGTTATGTGTTTCAGGTAGGAGAGGGACGGAAAAGACTTCGGGGCATATTATCAAGCGGCAGCGATAATTATCGCTGCTGCGCTTAGCGTGAGATTTCCTATCGCTGGAAATTATCGCCATGCTAGCGCTGTATTAACAACGCATAGCGCAATGGCGATAATTATTCCAGCGATAGCGGTGTTTTCCATGGAACATCGCTGGTTTTCCAGCGATGTTCCATGGAAAACGGCGATAATCCTTGCTGATACGACCCTGTGGTCGTATCAGCATAATCCACCTCCCATGCAAAGTATGTCTAACACTGGATTTTAGCAGACGTTAAAATCCAGCGTTAATGGCCGGTTAGCGCGATTTTGTTTATTGCTACGCCGGCCGGGCATTGTTGTAAATATCGCGAAGCTGCCTTCGCGATATTTACCCATGTAGCATATTGAGGCACGCCTACTTTGCATCTCATTAACGTTGAGATGCAAAGCGGGTGCTAACTCACGGAATCACGCGCTAGTGTGTCCTTGCTAATCTTGCGATAAAATTATCGCCGCTTTTCGGCCCAAAACGGACGCTAAAGCGGCGATAATTTTATCTCCCCTCTTGTTAATATGCCCCTTCTTTAGTAATCATAGTTCTGAATCTTTTCTTTTTGCATATAGACATCAACCCAGTCACATATTTCTTCCAATGCCCTGCATTACTTATGCAGTGAGTATGTAGCTAGCTAGGGGAACTGTAATTCTTGTAAGGTCATAAGGGCATGGTTTGCACTGATGCTGGCATGGTAAACGGGGCCAGGCTTTTCTTCCACAGGTGATTAAGCTAAAAGAGAGCAAAGGACAAGGGAAGATGTCCTTTTCTCCTGCTTCAATGAGAACAGAAACAGAAATGAGACCAAATTCTTCCCACATTTTTACATATAGAAAGAAGAAAATCCCTCTTTGAATTGTTTTTTTTGTAGGATCCTGCACATAAACATTCCTGCCCGTAACACAGGCCCCCTTGTAGCATGATGCAAGGGTGCTTGCGTTGTTGCTAAGCAGCACCAAGTGTGCAAGCACTTGAAGAGAGCTGAAGAGTGCCATATAGTTTAAATATGGCCCTTCTCAGCTCTCTCCCATTCACAAAACACAGCTTAGAAACTTGCCTTGCTGCACTGTGTTACATAAATTGTTAGTAAATCTGCCCCTAGACCTGAGCCTGCTGATCTTGTGGCACAGTTGTGTCTTCCCCTTTTTGACCATGGATTGTGGGGTGTGATGCTGACTGGAAGGTGCCTCCTACTACCTGGATCCATGTCGGGTCCTATGACATTTTTGTTTTCAATCTACTTGCAAGGGCATACAGCCTACAGCTTTGCTAAAGGCAATTCAGTTAATAGGCTTTGCAGACAATTTTGAGGGGAACCTATGGGAATATCCTGTTCCTTCAGCCTCCGGCATTCAATTTAACATGTTGTTTCTTTTGTGCCAGATTCCCTGGTGTTGTGGTTAGTATTCTGTATGCTTGGGCTACCTCTTCCATTCAGTCCTCTGCCCTACAGAGCCTTGACCACTTTGACTTGTCAGTTTCCCGTATTCTTGTACACTTGCATGTACCAGTTCTCCTTGGATCCCATTCCTACCTGGATCCATTCCCCGCATTTAGTCCTCTACCTTCCCATGTGTACCCCATCCTGGTATTGTGGCTTCAACCCACCTCAACAGGTTATGAACTCTAGTAGTCTTCTCTTCCTGGCCTCCAATTAATATTGTGTAATTTCTTTCTTTCACTCTCCTGCACACACTGGGTGTATCCCATGCAGTCTATTTTTTTCCTTTCCTTCTCTATTCTTTGCTTGTGCCATTTTCTCCCTACATCCTTTCATGGTTTGTCCTTACTTTGCTGTGTTTTTGTGACTGGGCTCCTAGACACTCTCATGCTTCCTACCTTCCTTTTTCACGATAATGCCGTTTTCATCACCTGGTCCCAATGAGACCTGGCCTCCCTATCTATCTCTCCCCTGCCACACCCCTCTACTTGGGCAATTGCTTACCTGGTCCCTCTAACCATTGCAGTCTGTTCCTTACCAGAATAACAATTTACTTACCTTTGGTAACGCCTTCTCTGGTAGAGACTCTATCTAGCCGCAGATTCCTTTCCTTACAATATTTCCCAGGCATCAGACTAGATCCAGAAGTTTTCAAGCAGTACCCCTGTGTGCCGGTAGGTGGCGTCGTTCAGCTTTGTGTCAGTGGTGTCTGCGCGGGCAATGAGATGCGTGGTGCCTATATAAATGCCACCCCGGAGCACTGATGTCAGTTCCTTTCGCAACTTTCCACACAGGAATGCAGGTCCACAATGAAGACTGACAACTGGACTGAAATTCTAAGGCCCTTAGAAGGGTGACCCTCACACTGTAATCAGTTCTGCGAGCGTGGAGGATGGGATGGCCAGTAAGGAATCTGCGGCTACATAGAGTCTCTACCAGATAAGGCGTTGCCAAAGGTAAGCAACTTGTTCATCTGATAGAGACATCTAGCCACAGATTCCTTATCTTAGAATAGAAAAGCCAAGCAATGCCTCCAGGGAGGTGGGTAGCAAAGCTGATTTAAACCAGGATGTCGTACAGGACCTAACGGACAAAGTGCCCGTCACAATGGACCTGACTGTCCAGGCAGTAGTGCTTGGTTAACATGTGCAGAGATGCCCATGTTGCTGCCTGACAGATATCCAGGACAGGGACTCCTCGGGCTAACGCAGTGATCGCCGCCTTGGCTCTGGTGGAATGAGTACGTAAGCCCTCAAGGGGCTGCTTCTTGGCCAATGCATAGCAGATATTTATGCAGAGCTCTATCCCTCTTGAGATGGTCCATTTCAGTACAGCCTTCCCTTTCTTAGCCCCTAGGCACCCCACAAAGAGTTGATCGTCTACCTGGAACTCTTTTGTGTGATCAAGGTAGAGCTACTACTCTCTCTTTGGGTCCAGACGGTGGAGTCTCTCCTCCTTTGAAGTGTGAGATGGAGAAAAGAAGTTAGGCAGTGTGATATTCTGGCCTACATGGAAAGGAATCACAACCTTCAGGAAGAAGGAATCATGTGTCCAGAGTACCAGATTGTCCGGATCGAAGATGTTGTAGGGAGGGTGTACAGAGAGTGCCTGCAATTCGCTGACCCTTCTGGCCAATTTGTAATAGGCATTAGAAAAGCAATCTTCATAGTTAATAAATGGTGAAAATGTTAGACCTGGCATCCTTGGCATGGTTTTCCCCTGTCTTTTTATCCTCTGCCTCCTGTATTTTTGCTGTGTGCTGGATTTCGTTTTTGCTGGTCTAGATGCTTTGGGCACTTTGCCACTGCTGATCAGTGCCAAAGTGCAAGTGCTCCGTATGTAAATTGTGCATATGGATTGGTGTTTCCCTGATTGGATTGTTTGACTTACTACTAAGTCCCTAGTACAGTGCACTGTGTGTACCCAGGGCCTGTAAGTCAATTGCTGCTAGTGGACCTGCAGCACTGATTGTGTCACCCACACAAGCAGCCATTCAAAAGGGGTCTCAGACCTGCCACTGCATCGTCTGCGTGCAGTCTCTACTGCCATGTCGACCTGGCAAGTGCACCCATTTGCCAGGCCCTAACCTTCCCTTCTAGTACATGTGAGTCACCCCTAAGGTAGGCCCAAGTTACCCCTATGGGCAGGGTGCAGTGTAGGTGAAAGGTAGGACATGTACTAATATGTGTGATATGTCCTGATAGTGAAATGCAGTGACTTTCGGCTTTCACTATTGAAAGGCTATCTGTCCCATAGGATAGAATGGGAGTTTATTTATAATATCTTATAAGTATAACTTTCCATTAGGACAAGATAGAAAGCTGGAGTTTGGTATCTCTGAACTCAGAATATAAAAATGCATCTTTTGGTAAAGATGATTTTTATATTGTGTGTTTGAAAATACCACTTTTAGAAAGTGGGTATTTTCTTGCTTAGCCATCCTGTGTGCCTCTGCTGGTTTGTGGATTGACTGTCTGGTTTTGGAGTGACAGAGGCTGGGGATGTGCATTCTCTTCAGACAGCCACTGGGGGGGTTGAGGTGTGTCCTGCCTTTCCTGGATGAGTCAGGGCTGGGGTGAATAGACCTGGGTTGCATTTAGAGTAGTGGGAGGAGATTTCCCTGCACCTGAATAGGTCTAGTCTGCCTTGGACAATGCTGTCTCCACCTCCTGCCGGGAAGCTGGGCCGGAGGACAGAACTGGTTTTGACTGAGCACAGAGTCCCTCTGCCACAAGAGAACAAAGAGAAATGGAGCATAAATATTGGGGCCCAGACCATAGGACTTTAGATTACTTCTGGACTGAAATGGAACATCTGCCAAGGAGAAGAACTGGGAAAGCTGAAGGAGAAGTACTGCCCCTTTGCTGTGTGCTGTCTGGGGTTGGCCTGCAGTGGCTGTTTCTGCCAAGGAGAGGACAAAGACTTTGCTGTGTGCTGTGTATCTGCTTGAAGATCTCCAAGGGCTTGAAGTAGAGCTTGCCTCCTGTTTTGAAGTCTCAGGGACACAAAGACTTCACCACCAGCTCCCCTGAACTTCCTTACTGGGAGTTCTGACCTGCCAAGAGGTGCCTGTTCCTGCGTTGGGCCTCTGGGGTTTGTTCTTGCTGCTTGGAGCTGGGAAAAGAGAAGCAACTACGAAGCGTGAAGCATCTGCACCGTTTCCGACGCAACACCGCAGTGCGGGAAGAATTTCCACGCATCGCCATCGTGTTGCTGAAGAAACCGACACAGCGCCTGCCCGCGGCTGGAGAAATTGCCACACGCTGAGTTTCGTGTACCGATCCCTGAAGTCCGAGATCACAGCACCGACTCCGACGCAGGCCCTGCTGTGCGACTGCAAGAACCAACGCATCGTGGGACCGCGGCTGAAGAGATCAATGCAGCGCGGTTGCCGCCCCATCGAGAACCAATGCTTCGCACCGGGGAGCCAAGTCTACAGCAACGCCGGGGCCGCATTGTAAGGAACCGACGCATCACCTCCCCTGGAGCAAGAAACCAGCGCATCACCTTCCCTGTGCATAAGGAACCTACGCATCACCTTCCCTGCAGCGGTTTTTGCTTATGATTTTGACGCATCCTAGGTACTTTGTGTCGAAAGTGTCGCATCTATAGTGTGCTATAGACAGAACTGTTTTTACCTTTTAAAAGTCAAATCTTGATAACTGTATGTTGGATTTTTGTCATTTTGGTCTTGATAAGGATTACTTATTTTTCTAAACTGGTGTGGTGTCCATTTGTAGTGTCTTCACTGTATTGCTGTATGTGTGCACAAATGCTTTACACACTGCCTCTGAGATAAGCCTGCCATGCTCATGCCAAGTTACCAGGGGGGTGAGCAGGAATTGTCTAAGGGCGAAACTCCCTTACCCTGACTAGAAGCAAGGGTCCCTACTTGGACAAAGGTACCTACCTCTGCCAACTAGAGACCCCTATTTCTAACAGAAAGCAATTGTGCAGTGGCTCACATGATGTGCACATTAGGTCCTTTTGTGGCATCATGAAAGGCCTTGGAGGAAATATATGTTGCAAACCTTTGAGTGACCTAGCCACAACAGGTGACTTGAACAAAGAAGATTGGTCTGGCAACCACAAAAAGACTGAAATGGCCCATAGGTAGCTGTGCTGAGAGCAAGGCCCTGCTGGGCCAAGGATAGATCAAACAGAAGAACCTGAGAAAGGGGTGCAGATAGAGGACTGATGTTCCTATATGAACACCATGCCACAAATGTATCCCACCGGCTGGCGTATACCGACTTGGTGGAGGAATGCCTGGCTGCTTGAATAACATCACAGACTTTGTGAGTAAGTTTGAAAGCTGTCAACTGTCACCGCTCAATTTCCACTCATAAAGGTGAAGGGTGTGCAGGTTCGAGTGCATGACCCTCCCCTGTTGTTGCAACAGTAGATCCTCTTGATGAGGCAGCCTGATCGGGGGACTGATGCTCATGCTCAACAGCTCGGAATACCAGACTTTCCATGCCCAATTCAAAACCAGAAGAATGATTTGGACCCAGCCATTCCTGATCTTCTTGAGAACTCTGGACAGAAGTGGTACTGATAGAAAGACATACAGGAGGCCGGAGCTCCACTCGAGACTAAAAGCGTCTCCGAGCGAAAACGCCTTGGAAACTCCAGCGCACAAAATTGCAGACATTGCAAGTTCTTGCCGGTGACGAACAGATCTAGCTAAGGCTCTCCCCACTCTTGAAAGAGACCTTGCACCACCTCTGGCTGGAGATGCCATTATTGATCCACTAGGCATTGTTCTCTGAGTTCGTCCACCCTGACCTTCACAGAGCCCGCTAAGTGTTGAGCCACCAGGGAAACACCCTGCTGTTCCAGCCATGTCCAGAGACGTACAGCCTCTAGACAAAGGGTCCACGACCCTACTCCACCCTGTTTGTTGCAGTACCAGATGGCAATTGTATTGTCCATGAACACAGGTACCAGTTTTCTCTTGTTAGAAGGAAGAAAGGCTTTCAATGCCAAGTGGATTATCCGAAGCCCTAACATACTGATGTGAAGCCCGGACTCTGTCAGAGACAAGAGTCCTCTGATCTCCATCACTCCCAGATGGCTGCCCCAGCCAAGGAGTGGCACATCTGTCACTATGGCCAGCTCTGGTTGAGGAAGGTAGAGAGATCTGCCCCTGACCCAATCGTGGTTCGTCACACACCACTGCACATCTTTCACAATTGCCTCCAAGAGGTGGACCATGTTGGAGAGATTCACCTGATGATGTGCCCACTGGAACTTCAGGTCCCACTGCGGAGTCTGCATATGTCAAGGGGCATGTGTTACAAGCAGGATACAGGATGCCATGAGGTCCAACAGCCTCAGTGTCATTCATAACGAAATCCAGGATAGAGGCTGAAACATTTGTATCAAAGCCTGAATATCCTGGACTCACCAAAACTGCACTTTGTCCAAAACAGCTCCGATGAAAGGGAGTGCATTATAGGGAGTCAGGTGTGACTTTGGCACATTGATAGTGAACACCAGCAAGTGCAGGAGGTTCAACGTAGTCTTGGGGTCAAGACTGATTTGCATATGGCTGGGTCCAAACTGGGGTGGCATAGTGGGCAAAAGAACGATGGATTTAACCCAGATCTTTTGACTGGGGGAGAATGTTTGCATTGTCAGCATTCCGTCCATCATTTGTTTGCTGTAACACCTGCAATATCTGAGTCCATTCTTAGAAACTGTAAGTGGACAGAAAAGCCATATTGAGTACATGTGCAGGACACCCTTCATTACGAGTTTCCTAGCTCCATGATCGCTTCACTGTACCCACAGATGTTTGGTACCAAACATCAGGTGCCCCCTGAAAACCTACATACTACTTGTGTGGTTACTGACCATTCCCAGCCAGCCGCCACCACTAGATGTGTACCTGACCTCATGGGGTGAGAGCCTGCGCACTCAGAGGCCGGGAACAAAGTCTCCTCCGGGCGGAGGTGTTTCACACCTCCCCCAGGGCAGGAACAGCCTTCCAGGGTGGGAAGCTTCAAAGGGCATGCCATCTTTGAAATGTAACCCAGGCAGCTCCAACTAGTGGATGACGCCAACCCTCCTGTCGTGACCTCACTCTTGGCGGGAGGACAGGTGGGAAAACTAGAAAGAATAGGAGGCGTGCCCACCTTCAGCTAGCACCTCCCCTAAGGTGTAGCAGGCGAGGTGAAACACATTTTTCAGTCCCCTCCATTTTGATTTGGAGGGAAATCGTCATGTTAGGGGTATGCCCATTCCCCAGTGAGAGGGGTCATACAGAGGGTATAGTCAACCTAAGGTAGATGTCCCAATGGCCATTACCTGGCACTACATTTAATGCCCCTAAATTTAGTATTTAAGCAGCATCCCAAAGCCCTGAACTTCAGATTTGATGGACCTAAGAAGAGAAAGGCAAAGAAGAGCTGTTGACCCCAAGAACAGAGAACCTGCTGTGGACGTTTGGGCGCAAAACCTTACCCGCCACTGCCAAACTTGACAATCAGTAAAGACTGTCTCACCCTGCCGCTTAGAGACCTCTACAAACCCAAAAGGTCCTCCAGCCATTCTGACTCAACCTCACTCAGACACAATCATTCTTGCTCACTCTGACTCATTCACTATCACTCTCTCTCTCACACTGACTCACTGTCCCACTCATTCTGACTCACTAAGACTCACTCAGACTTGACTCACTCAGTCTCACAAACAGTAACATTCAGTTACACTCCCTGTCTGTCTCCCTCACTCATTCATTCTCACTCTTCTTATCACTCACAGTCCTCACTTTGACTCACTCCTTCATTGACACTCTCTTTTACTCCCACATACATGCTCACATACACACACTATGACGGACACACACTCTCACATATATATACACATTATTTAAAAGCATTTTTTACTTACTTTGCTGTCTATGCAGGTCCCGTTTGCTGCTGAACCTTTCAGCTTTGGAAAATTGAAACTGAAACCTCAAACCTGCGCAGTCGCAGATTCGAGTTTTCAGTCTCTGCTAATTCACCCCACCCTTTCCCAACTCTATGACAACCTCGGAAAGGGTGGGGTGACTTGCGGATTGATGTGTGGCCTCGGGCACTGCAGGGCTTCAGCCTGCAATGCCTGTGTCTAACTTTATCTGTGAAGCTTTACCACATCACAGATTGGGAGGCACTGAGGAATGCCAGGGGCCTGAGGCCAGAGCTGGGGGTTTCAACAGCCGCAGATAATCTCTGATGGCTGGTCCAGGCTCCTTTATGCGTCTGCACGAGACATCAGACATTGTCTCTGTTAGAAGGTGGTTCTGCCCATCTGAGCCGCCCAGATGTTTTGCTTTTTGAACACCTAATTTTTGAGCTTTTACTGTGGGAGACCCTCATAAGCTGGGACTCACCCACAGTGAACTCATGATGAAAGAGACTGCATGTGGATTTTACCGGTGTCCCCCTTGTGAGAGAAGGCCGCTGCAGCCGGAGTAAGGGGCACCAGACTGGTTACATATAGACACGTGTGTACATGCGTGTGCACACGTGTAGGGGCTGCGCAGGGGAGATTCCTGTCGTGCGCAGCCCAGGAGCAGGTACAGATAGAATGGTGTGGCAGGAATGATGCAGAGTTGGGTGGTGACATGGAATAGGCTTTATAATGTGGAAAGACACATGGAAGGGAAAGTCAGTGTGCTTTACTGTTTTCACTGTAGGAACACTCCATTACTCTCCTATGAAGATGGGGACCACATGGGGTAGTTTCACTTCCCTAGGGCCTACAAATTCCAGACACGCCCCGAAGTACACTGTAAGATGTGTGAAAAGAAGTATTCTGCTGAGTCCAAAGCCATATCTGTACTGCTTATGGGTCATCCAGAAATGTCATATTCCTCTGACTCACCTCATAACCAGAGCCTGGCTGGGTCTGACCCTGCCAGGCTGGATTAATGACCTTCCTCCCCAAGCTGTAGCATCAGAGGCCTAGCCCTTCACTGCAAGCATTCCTAAGGGCAAAGGCCTCCTCTCCAGGAGGGAGAGATGGGGGTGGAGCTGCAGGTTATCTATCAGCAGTCACCCGGTGCCAGGCACCAGGCGTGCTCCGGGCCCAGGCCATGAAGGCGGCAAGGGGGCTTTTCAGAGACCATGTGGCATGAGACCCCTGGACGACGCCATTTTTAAGTATCCCAGAGGCCTGTGCAGGAAGGAGGGAGCAGGGCCCAAGAGGTGATGTGTCGCTGCAGGATAGGGCAGAAGGGCCTTCCTGCCAGCCCCCTCAAAATTCTTTTAAAAGGTCTTGCACAGGAAGAGGAGCTCTCTCTGCGGTGTGGTCTTGCTGAGGAAGAATGGTGCTGGAGCCTGGCGCCATGGGCAGTTGGAAGGAGGATCCTCCTGACTGTCCCAGGACCCTGGACTGCGCCTTTGAGGGAGACCAGGGCCAGTGAGGAGAATTCTGGGCCTCTGAGCAAGGAGAAGATAGGCCCAGAAGGAGAGCCAGGTGAAAGGCTGGCTCAGGGAGCCAGTGAAGACAGCTCCCTGCCAAGCCCACCCTCCTGGGGGGCCAGGAGGGTGGTGAAGAGTGCTCCAAGTGGCTAGGGCTGGCCACCAGGAGTACGAAGAGGCCAGAATGGTGGAAATCAGTCCCCTGGGGGCTGAGATATGCCCCCCCAGAAAGTAGGTGACCTTTGGCCTCTGAGCTGACCGACGACAAAGCGCGTGGGGCTCCACACCGGTCTTAGATGTGCCCCCGGGTTGGGTCAGGTCCCGGGGGCTGCTCCCAGAAGAAGAGAAAGTCGGGGAGCGCCATGCTCCCCATGAAGGTGCCCAGGAGCCTACCCTGCTCCCGACGAAGAACACGTGGAGCACCGACACGCTCCCCGTGAAGGTGCCCAGGGGGTGCCAGGAGCCTACCTTGGCCCCCGAAGAAGCGGAAGTCGGGGAGCGCCGTCTCACTCCGCGTGAAGTGATCCCCAGGGGCCCAGACTCTGGGCCCCGCCAAAGGTAAAGTCGGGGAGCGCCGTCGCGCTCCCCGTGAATACCTCCTAGGGGCCCGGGACCCCCAACTTCGTGCCTCAGTGATGCCGGAAGGAGGGGGAGTGCCATCGCACTCCCCCATGGTCCCGGTGGACCAGCAGCAGCCTCCGTGTCTGCCCGCAGGAGTGGGCAGACCAGAATGGACGCACTGGCTCCCGCACAAGGGTGCGGGCCAGATGGGAGCCGGCAGGAGCAGCCGGGGGTGGGCTCCCCGAGCTGCAATCACCTCACCTGTGAAGAAAGGGGCCCGGGTGGGACCAGGCCCGCAACGAGGTGCAGAAGCGGCGTGAGGCCGCCAACGATGGCAGCGCGGCTCTCCCCGAGCAGCGGGGGAGCCGCTGCTCTGTTATTCACTGTGCATGAGGAAAATGCCCCATAATGCCCTGCAGGGCCCAGGAAGGCCTGCAGAGAAAACCGGCTTGTTGGTGGTGTGGGGTGACCCCAGGAAGATGGGGTAACCGCAAAATGCATGCAAAGGTGCAGGGGGAGCTGCAGAAGCAACGCAGACTCCCCCAGCACAAAAATTGAACGTCCCCACCCTTAGTCTCTGGGGGACTCAAAGGAAACTACCTCTCAAGGGTTCATCTTTGTTTTAAAACCTACCTCATGCTGGAACTTTTGTACTACAGTCAGGAGCTGATGCTTAGGGTTGTACTGAAGTGTGCTGGGTTAAACATGGATTGTCACTGAGGTGATCCTCCTAGATGTGGGAAGGTGTACTTGCACAGGTGGTGCATTCACAAAAAGTGTTTTTTTTGGGGACTGGAAGTCACATGTGTAATGTGATGACATAAGCAAAGTGGGTTAGGTTGCCTGGTTGTACATGCTTAATTCTATGATTATAACTGTCATGCCTTTTAGGGGCTTTAATTTCATTGCATTATCAATGTGACCAGATATGATAACTACTGTCATTCTAAGTGAATCCTACACATGTATTCTTGCTACTGCATTAAGTGATGAGCAACCCAGATTGTTAGCCACTATGATTCAGGGGTGTATATTGTATGGTCAGTATGAGATGCTCAGCCAGGGTTATTTGTCACTATGGCAGGTGTTCCCATTAAATATGCTTGTTGAGGTAATGGGGTGGGTCGTCACTGGGATGGTGCCAGTGGGCAGGGCTCTCACTTTAGGTTATGGTCAATCTACTGCATTTGGGGGCAAGATGATGTGCATACATGGGAGTGGTGGTACTAGACCCCACCCCCCCCTGCGGGAGGGGTGGGAAATGTTATGCAATGTCACAAAGTAATTCCAACAGCTTATGTATATTTGTAAATTGTTGCATGGCATTGAGTATTGTGTGTGTTTAATAAATGTACTCTTCCTTTTATGAAGCATAGTACAGACTGGACAATCAATTATTGAGTGTTAGTTCTGCGTACTGGTAAATGGCGATTATTAGCCCACACCACACCTCCCTTGAGTAAGCCTTAGACTGCTCTGCAACGGTACCCTCTGAGAGTCAAGCGCTACAATGGGGTGTTTGGTTCCCATTGAAGGACAAATGTAGACATGTTATTTGTGCAGGCCTCACAGATACTGCCTCATTTTCCAACAGTCTCTAACAGAGCTGCCTTAAGCTGCTGCTAGACAGCATTTTCTTTTCATACCAAAGTGAATAAAAGATTATTATTCACTCTTGGTATAACAAGGGGGGCCATAGCCCTGGAGCCCTAAAGGGACCCCCCACTGGGTGAATATAATTAATAGAGAGCACTGTGGAAAGTAGTGTACACTCATCAAGGGTCCTCCAGTGATATCTTTCTTCAGGAGCAACTTAGTAGAAACAATGCCTCCACTGGCGATGGTAAGAGGATAGAAGGCCTGTGTCTGAGAGGTACTCATACACCCAGTGTGCCTCCTAAGAATAAACACCTGATGCTCGGGAGGCCAGGAAATTATAGCAAGGTTAGAGAGGGCTAGTAAACAGCTTTGTAGGGAGAGTGTAGGCAGCAGGTATGTCTCAGCCCTTCGGTCAGCAGTGAAAAGCATTTAACCCCTATCCAGAGGTAGGAGTCATGTTGGCCGCACAGACAGAATCCCGCGCTGAGTCCAGCAGATAAGGTGAACAAACGACGAGGAGTGCATACTATCAAAGCACTCACATACATGCCAATATTTTAGAAGAGGAAAGTGGGAGGTTTTTAAAAAAATAATCAGGAGAATGTTTTTCTCCCATTGACTTCTAATGAGGCCTGAATCGGGTCTATTGTCATGTGTGGGACTTGCAAGTGTGCTGCTGCAGGATCAGATATCAGAAATGTAAATATACTTTTTTTTCTGTACCGGTCAGGAGCACAGAGAAAGCGCTGTGAAAGACAGAGAGAACTTGGCAAACATGTTGTCAGACTCACACAAGAGCAGTCCCTGTCGGCAGAATCCCTAAGTCCTGGCTTTTTGGGCATCCGCGCTGAGCATGCTGTGATATCTAAGGCCATACTTTAACTCTAAAAATAAAACTACAATGCTCACAATGTATATTGTAATAAACAGTCAGGGCTGGCTGAAGGAGTTGCACATGACATGGGACCACTTGGCAGCTTTTTCAAAATTTAGACACCAGGCAGAGGGGGCATTATGGTACTTTATCGCTCGCTCGAGTACAGTTGACATTTCCTCTGTGCCCAAGACCGAAATGGTTATAGATAGGGACAAACGGAAGCCCACATGTCCAGGGCTGCGGGCCCATGTTTGTTCAAGCTCCTAATCCTCACTGACACACATGCCAACAGACTTGGAGACTCCCGATTCTGAAGACACAAATGACTTTATTTTAGGTGTCTCCATCCTGAAATTGCCCCTGCTTCATTAGAAGTCAATGGGGGAAAAACTTTTGCTCGATTTTTGTTTTCAAAATCTCCCTCTTTGCTGTTCTAAAATGTTTGCATGTATGTAACATGCCCGTATTTTTACTCTCCCCATTTGTCAAAAGTACTGCGAGGTTGGCAAACACTCACCAAGTATTCGAGGACTACTCTAGAGTAGTAAACCCTCATCTCTTCTATTATTTGGAGGGTATTTCTTATGTGCATCTCATCAGTCTTGGGAGCCAGCACAGACAGATCCTTCCTCTGATGTGAGCAGCACTCACCCGGTGCAGGAACTGCAACAGGTAAAGTATATTCATTTCTGCTCTGGACAGGCCAGGGATCGCTGGTGCGACTGAGGCTCACACGCCAGGTTTTTTGAGTTCTTGGCTAGACAGTGCATGTACTGTCTCGAAGAGACTGCTGTATTGAATATGTGTGCCTCAGCCCGCCCACATGCTTCCTATTTGCTCAGTCCATTGTCTGTCTCATATTCTTTGTCACCATTTGTCCCTGGCATGCATGGTAATGCCTCTTTTAGTGTTTAGCCCTCCCCCCAGTGCATGGACCAAGTACTTAAAAACAACCCCTGCTCCCGCTATTACGAGAACTTTTGGACCTAATTTTTTCAATTCTTTTTCAGCACTCTACATAGAGCTCATGCTTTTACAAGCTCCGTCTCCTCCCACCCGCCTTCATGCCCCGTCACTGATCACCCCCTCCCCCAACCCTGTCACTGCTTTTCCCTTTGTTGCACTTTCCCTGTTTCCAGCACCTCCCTCCCGCCACTGCTTGTTCCCTTGCACCTCCTCCAATCTCGGGGATCTGTCAAGAGAAGGGAAGTTTGTCCAAGGCCAGGCTCATAGCCTAGGAATGATGTATCATTGTTGGTATATTTCTTTTATACGTGATACTGGCCCAGAGTCAGCTTTGGATAATGGACTGCAATGATACTTATTGTGCATTTTCTTAATAAGTGCATGGGATTTGAAGGATCTCCATACTCTTTGCTCATTCGAGGTGTGTTAGAGTCCCGCTTTGTATATTTCCAGGTGTTTCACGGTGCTACGAGCTTTTGTATATAGTGCATAATATAGGGAGCTCCGGCATGTTTGCACATTACGTTTCTGAGTGATTGTATATTTCTTACAGCTTTAATGCTTAGGTCTGTAGTCTCTCGTATAATTTTCTCCCCTCATAACATGGGAGTGCCGACTATAGATTGTTAAATTGTTTAATACAGTAGACGCCCGCGGAGCATCTAGCTGCACAGCATCGGCATCAGCAAGAATATGTTAATTATCAGCTGTTGGCTGAGCTTTCAGGGCAGAGGATTCATCTTTATCGAATGGTGAGAGTGAAACGTCCTAAATGTGACTGTTGTGCTTCCCATGGAGGTGTTGCCACTGAGTGTCCATCAGGAGAGCTTTGTTGCGTTTCCTCATTTTTTTCCTTCTCCGAAAAAGAAGCTGAAGAGACTTTAGTTTCTGGAAGCAGTTCATTTACTGACGCAGGAACAGAACAGGGAGATCCTGCAACTTCTGCTTCATGTACTAATACACTGGACAAATCAGCATCAGAACTTTTGTTTGCAGATGGAGGAGGAGGATGGCTGGCTGTGATCTGTCTACATCCTTTTCTTTTTCAGGGTAGGTGTGCGCTGATCACCTGACTGTGTAATCGAAGATGCATTATGAACAGACTCAAATGCCCTTACTTAGCACAGCAAATGTGTTTCCAACTGACCCGAAAAACACCATCACTTATGGCCATTTCTTTTAAAATCCCAGGCCTATGGAAGTTCCGGCAGGGGCGGCTCCTCCGCTCAGGCGGAGGAGCGTCGCCCCACTGCATTTCAGCACTGCAAAAAAGGAAAAATAAAATGATAATAGCGCAATGTTATTATCATTTTATTTTTCGGTGCGGAGGCAGTTTTGAGGGGGGCAAAGCAGGGGGGAGTGTTGGCCCTCTCCAAGTGTGCATGACTGTTTGGCTGGCCGTCTTGGGCCGGCCAAACAGTCATGCACACTTTACATGTTCTCCACTGGCTGTATTGTACAGCCTGGGTGGAGAACAAGCTCGGGCTCCCAGTCCCTGTCTGAGCACCAAACCATGGTGCTCAGACCAATCTTGACGCTGCTGTCATGGTGACAGTAGCATTGTGATTGGCTTAGGGGAGCCTGGGTGCTTCCTGCTTGAGGTTGACACAGAAGGAAGAGGAGGGAGGCGAGGTGGCAGCCGGCAGGTAAGTGATTTTTTTTTTATACCCACCCTCCCAGCCCACTACTACTGCCAGGGAGGAGCTGCCACTGAGTTCTGGGTTTATGCAGTGGTCAAAGTGGGGGAAAAAAGTAGAACTGTGGAGAATCAGAGGGAGGAAATAACTTGAGGATTGGGTCAGTGGGCGGAGTCAGAGGTGCGGCCAGAAAGAGCAAAACATTCCAATTTCTAGTATTTGTATGGCATTTCACATTGTGCATGAAGCAGAGAGACCATGAAGTTTGCGAACGTAGGGGCGTATTTACAATAAAGTGGCGAAGCGTATCGTTAAGCCAAGAAGGCTAATGACACGCTTCATCACTTTTAAACGCAGGGCTGCACCATATTTAGTAGAATATGGTGCAGCCCTGCGCTGGCGCCAACTTTAGCTGCCTAGCACCAACGCAGGCACCCTTACACCATAGTGCAAGGGTGCCTGTGTTGAGAGGAAGATTGTTTATGTGCAGGAAGGGGGACCTGCACATAAACAATCTTTGAATGCTCTTTGTAACTTCTATGTGTGCTACTTAATGCGGCACACATAGAAGTTATAAAATGTCATTTAAAAAAAAAATGATTGTTTATGTGCAGGAAGGGGTACCTTCCTGCACATAAACAATTTGCTGTTCCTATGTGTGCTGCAGAAGGCAGCAAACATGGAAATAGCAAAAACGAGAAGAAATAAAGCATTTTGCCTGTTTAAGACCAGGTTTTTCCTGGTCTTAATTTTGGCGCTGCCTCCTATTTTTGCCACCCTTGTAAATAGGGGGCAGCATCAAAATCAATGGGTGTTGCGGTGGAACGTCCACTGCAACACCCATTGCCCTCCCCTTTCACGCTAAATACAGCGTGAAAGGGTGCCTTATTTACAAGGCAGCGTTAAGCCACATTAAGTGGCTTAACGCTGCCTTGTAAATAAGGCAAGGCCACTATCGCCATCACAACATCACTGAAAGTGATGCTGTGGTGGCGATAGGTGCTTGTAAATATGCCCCGTAGTTTGGTGTGCGTGCAAATCCTGCATTGCCGATCCCTGGTGAGTTGCACTAATACTGATAAAACAAGGACAATGGAAGTACCAATGGGTGAGGCGGACTGGCCTCAAGGGTCCTGTGACCTCAGTGACAGAGTCACTGTTGCTCTAGTGTGTGCTGCTTCGGCCTGCCCGCAAGACTGGAGGTGAACTTCAGTGTGGGTTGTGGTGGACAGGCCTTCAAGGTTAACCCACACTTGCCACCACTAGGTTAACCCTGCTGGTGCTAAGACACCAGGGCTTCTATGGTCTGGCGGGGCCTTCTAAAGTCTAGCACGGGAATGTGCTCCCTCAGGAGAGTGGTCAGGTGGACTGGTCATGAAGGCTGAACCTGGTTCCTCAGTTCCAAATTCGGCAGCTCTGGCCATAGTGCCACATCCTTTCCCCCACTGAACACCATACTGCTCCACAGAGAAACTCGCACTGCCTTCAGCTACAACCCAATTGTGCCCCGCTATAAACACCTGGATGCGACTCAATTCAAATTATGCACTCGACAAGAGTAATATGCTGCCTGAAAAAAAAAAGTACCACCATCCTGGAAAAAGCACGCACAGGGAATGCAAGATTAAGTAAAGCATGTGAAATGTAAGCAGGAACAACATGGTTACCTTTACCCTTTTACACTCATTATTCAGAAATCAATTAGTGTTTTTGCCTGGAAGGGACCCGTTTCAATGTCCATTGTTTATAAGCAGTATGCTTTAAAAAGACCACTTATCTGAACACAGAGCCGCGGTACACATTTTACAAACTAAAATAAGGACAACAGCTGATTAGGATCACATTGAACGTTTTTCACTCCACGGACCATTACAAAAGTGTCTGCCAAGATTCCACTACCAGACCTCAAATATAGTTCTCGGGCATCATGTCAATACAGGTTTTATTAGCTTTGGTGCCAAAGCATCTACTTTTATTTTCTTCAGTGGGTCTTAAAAACGGCTTCCAAATTGCTGATTTATTTGAAAAGGTGCACACAACAGGACTCTGCTAGCCTCTAAACACTATCGTGCTTTTTGAGCTCATTTGTGGTCTACATTTGTCCAGCTCATCGCTAGGGCTGATTAGCTGGGCTGGTGAGCATTTTTGAAAGAACTGCTTGCCCTCCTTGCTATTGAGCACCAGAGAGCTAATCACTTGTTTCTGCAACTTTCACCCTTATCAGTGTTTCTTCAAGACTCTCCGCTCCCTGACTGACTACACTGCTTAGCTCCCTTTTGCAGAATCCACTCACTTGTACACTCTAGGCGAGACCTATTTGCTTTGCCCATTGCACGGAGAAAGTGGCATGGCGAAGCAGAGAGTGTGACAAAAATGTGCACTGGCCTGCAGGAAGAGAAGGTTACTGGCATTGGTAGTGGATACTTTGAGTCACACATAGACTGTGCCTGTCCGGGGAAGCCCACAGAGGAATCGGGTTTTTCTCTGCAGGAATCAGGAGGCCGGAGACTAGCCTTAAAATCGGTGGTCTCCCGCCTGAATCGGGAGGGTTGGCAGGATGCTGATTCGGCGCGCAGCCCGTGTTTAGCCAGGATGCAGGCCCCGATGGAAATTGCGCACCACCTTGTTATAGAGCGCTGATCTGATGCCAAGGCGTCTATCTCCATCACTTTCAGCATTTAAAGGCACACTACTTTGAGTTAAGAAGTGTGGTAACAGCTTGCACGGCTAGGAGCAGGATGGAAATCATGTAGCAATGGAGCCTCGTACAGTCAGCACTTTCCAGGGCGCCAGTAGAGATCCGGAAGGTAGCCCGTACCACCTCTGTACATGGGCCGGCTGACCTGCAACAGGAGCTCATAAGGGGAGAGCGGAGCCCGCTGAGGAGAATCTCGGTGTTCTCACCGCTAGTGCATCCGGGCTCATGGCCGCAGACGCCGTCACCACCGCAGCCGCACTCATCCAAAAATATGCATCTTTGGGGGGCAGCAGTGGCTCTCGCTACGAAGCAGCAGCTAGATCTCAGGTGGGGGGCACTGATGGACACCTGAGAGCACCGCAACCCCTGCTGCAGCGCTTCGCAGCCGTAGGGAGTGCAGTTCTCATTACAGTTTATAGGACATGCGTCCTGTCAAAGGGACAGTGAGAGGCACACCACCAGGATCACGGGCCCAAAGAGGCTTCAAACACGGAGCAAGCCCGTCCAGGCCCGCTTCACGCCTACAGCCGCTGATGGCAATGGTCAGTGTAAAGGCGAGTTCCGCCGTATAAAATGAGGATGCTCACTCCGTTATGGGTTCACTGAACGTTATTTACTTCATCGGAGGGAGAGCGCGGGGCCGCTGTGTCCGTAGCGCCCAAGTCCGCAATCGCTCCCGCTGCTCCCGTGATGCCCTGCGCGGTCACGTGGTGATTGTGAGCTAGACCGCAACACCACAGTCAGCAAGGCTCCGCACCGAGTGGCGATAATGTGCACGGACACCCAGGCCTCCAGGCTTTCTCTGCCGTTCATAAATGCGAGCGGAGCTTGTGGTATGTGGTGAGTGCATGGGTCATAGCGCCCGAGGCCTTCAACAGGGCACGCCCAACGGCGCCCCGGAACAGTACCTTCCCTGCGCCAAAAAGCGACGTCAGAGGATATCACTGTGATTGGCTGTCAGTGTCACGTGCTTTTCAGTATGTGTTATACACACAATTCATATCCAATTTCAGTGATGCCCATATTCATTTCAAGAACAGTGTTATTTGCCTCACTGTTATTTATATCAATTTCAAGAGTTCTTATATTTAAACCATTCTGTAATGTTAATTTTTTTATTTATTTTTAAATTAGCTTTTGTGTTATATCAACCCTATACAAAACAGTACACTTGCCTACAGTAAATGACAGCACCTTAACACATGGGGCAGCATATATTTTAATAGATTAACAGTCCAGCAGTGTCCCTCTTTTCTAAGAACATTTTTTTCACACATCAGGATGGCACCTCCAAAGCATAGTGGCATTCATCAAAGCCGAAATGGGGCCGAGATGGCACTTCAGATACTATTACATTTGGAGCTTTTGTCCTGGAATCAGTGTGTATACACATTCCCATAATGCATCCATCCCTCCCCCATTTTACTCTTTGGGGACTCCACATCCTAGCTGCCATCGCACCAGGCGGCGCGCACCTGCATCAAGGAATATCTGCATAAAGAACTTTCCTCATTGACAGTGCGGTTGGAGGCCACTGAAAGGGGTCTCGATTGTGTTTTATCCCAACAAAAGCAAGTTGTATGTTCAATACCAGTAGCAGAGGATGGTGCCCAGGTTATGACCTCCAACTGCCAACTCAAACTGGGTAAAGACTCTAGCACCAGCCACACAGCCACTTTACCTAGAGATGCTGTAATTAGCCATGGTAAAGGGACTGAGGTTGCGAATACTTTGCACGCATCACAAGCGTTAGGAGTTAATAAGGCCTCGTTGTCCTTTAACTCTGGAGCTGCGGGGATACAGCCACCTATGCTAAATACCTCAGTATCCATACAGAGGCAACCAGTGACTGATCTCACCACAGCATCTTGCCCGTATGTACTTGTTTTGGTAGGAGTTCCTGAGTTGAATGTGAATTAATGAATCAGAAGGAGGGTCAGGACGAGTTGACTAATACATGTTTAAATTGGCTGGCCCAACAGAGGAAGTTCCCCTATTACATGGCTAATGAGATTTTGCTCACATGGAGAGTGGTACGGTTGTGGTCGGGATCCAAGGATCATTGTAGTGATTGTATAATTATAAACTTCAGATCCCCCCAGGTAGTGCAGAGGTTATTTGGCCTGCTTCCCTGACTCAGAAGAGAGTCCATGATTGGGGTATTCCAGCTGGGGTATTTTTATAAACCATCTTTTGTTAGGGAGTGTGATAATTTTGCAAAAAAAGGTCATGTCTTCGCATTGGCCCTGTAAGGACTCCCATTGAGCATGTGATGAGGCCTGTTGGTTTTACAGTTCCCACCTCGAATCGTTTTGATGCCATGGATGGGGTGGAGTGACTAGCCCGTGACAGGAATGGTTCTCCCTGATTATGCTCTCCATTAGGGAAGGGCAGGAGAACTATCCATGGTGATAGGGCACACTACGATGACAAGGGCGAGTCATGGTTTGACGTCGCCGGCTTTGCTCTCGACGACAGGTCAGTCAAGTTATGGAGGTTTTTGACAAAAATGCTCCAAATGATCTCAAACTTCTGAATCGTTTTCCAAGAAGGTCCTTTTGTGGGTTCAGTGTGTCCTTAACAACAATCCAAGGCTCCAGAAGCTCTGGAACCTCATCCTTCTTCCCTCATGCTCCCTTCATTCTTCCTCACCTTTTACCCCTAATCGCTCATTCTATATCTCTTGGATTTCACCTTCTCTTTTCGCTTTGCGTGATAAGTGCAATTGACAAATGATGATGTCCTAAAATGTTCACCACCCTGTCTATTTTAGGGCAATCTAATACCTCACGCCACATGCCTCTGTTCTTATTCCTCATTCCTTATCACTCATCCGTATCTCCAATTTCATTTGTCCTCATGACTCAGTGATCACCCCTCATTCATCAAACCTCTCTCCTTAACCCCCATTCTCCACTTGTCACCATTCAATTCTTATTTATCAGTTCTAGTACCTCACCCCATCCCACACTGTTCTACTTTTACACCTCATACCTCACTCTTTATATCTCATTCCTCATCTCTCACTGCACATTCTTTTCATTTTCACCTCTTTATTGTCTATGCCTTACTTCAGATTTCTCATCCCTCAATCTTCATCTCCCATTCCTCAATTCTCATTCTGACCTCATTGCTCTTCATTCCTTGCTTCCTGTCCCTAACCCCTCATTTCTCATTTCTCTTTCTTCATCATGAGACCTTCACTTCTCTTCTTTTCTTCCTCATACCTCAACGCTTACACCTTACTCCTTACTTCTCGTGCCAGATTTCTTGTCCCACACTCTTCACATTTTTCACTGCTCGGGCCTCAACCCTCAGTCAACATCCTTCACCTCTCACCTCTCAACCTTCGCTCCTCATTCTTTATCTCTCTTCTCTCACTGCTTATCCTACACTTCTCCTCTCTTACTCTTCATCCTTTACTCCTCACTCATTACCCCTTGTCCCTCAATAACCTTTCACACCTCTGTCTTAATCTCTCACTCACAATTTCTCACTCTTTAACCCTCATCCCTCACCCTTTATCCTTGGTTTTGTATTCTCACTCTTCAGTCTTCATTTCTCAGCCTTCACTCCTAATCACTCATCCCTCGCTTCTCATTTTTCACTACTCATCTCTTGCTCCTCATACCTCATGCAGTACTCTTCATCTCACACTACTTACTCTTCATGCCTTAGTCTCAGTCCTTATCCCCATCCATCACCCCTTCATTTCTGATCACTATCATCCCTGATTTATCTTTCACCACTCTTCCCTAACATTTCATCCCCACACTGTGCATATAAGTTCTGTGATGAATTATTGAGTGTTGTATTCCTTTTAACATTTCTAGGTCTCTCTTTGGCAGCGCTTGCTCTGTCTCTTCGAGACATGCTGTATTCAGAATATGGGCTTGACGCCCTGCCCATTTTCTGGCTATGTACTTAATTGGCTCCTTTGAGTGTGTTTTTGAATTGTTTTTTGTTCATTGGTTAATTTGTTTCTAAGTCCCTCCTTAGTACCTCCTTTCCTCCTGTTGTAGCCTCCCACGAGGACTGCCCCTGTTACATGTGTTCTTACTCTGGATGTTGAATTTACAGTGTCAAATGTCTGCTTTTCTATCAAAGTCTTTGATAGAAATGCAGACATTTGAGGTGAGCAAATTTAGAGTGTCACTGGTGTTGAGGGTGCTCTATACAGGAGCTGCTTTCCACCTAAACTTGAGAACTACCCAGAGTTTTCTGCTTCTTTTTTGCATAATGTATGTGCCACTCTAAGCCTGAAAGGGTATTGTTTTGACTTATACTGGGTGCTCCCTTGTGTCTGGACAATGCTATACCTCTCTGAAGAGCTCTAATGAGAGCAAAACACATGTCAGGGTTGCTTTTATTCATTTCAGGTTGGCTTGGTTGGTATTTTACCAATTCAAAGCTGTAATACTGTGCCTGGAGTGGTAAAACGCTTTTATCATTTTACAGCTCGGCTTGGATAGCACTGTGCTAGTCCTATGCTTTAAAACGTTGCTGTAGAAATGGCAAAAGACTTTGTCCCTTTCTATCTCGACGTGGATGGCACTGTACTAATCCTATGCTTAAAGACTTTGATAGAAAAGCAGACATTTGAGTGTTGCTGGTGTTGAGGGTGCTCTATACAGGAGCTGCTTTCCACCTAAACTTGAGAACTACCCAGAGTTCTCTGCTTCTTTTTTATATATAAATGTGTGTGTGTATGTATATATATATTCACTGAAAAAACCATAGGTTTTACGGACAGTTATAGTTAGTTGGACATTTCACTCGTACAAAACCCGTGAAATTCCCCCGTTATAGTTAGTTCAGCTAACTATAACTCGCGCCCCCGCAATGCACTGCTGATGACGTCACATATTACATCACTCATGACATGGTCAGTGACATCACTGATGACATCACTGATGACATCTCAAATGACATCACTGATGACATCATGCAGTGACTGTGTGTTTCTGTAAAGTTTAAATATTTTTAATATATATAGGGAAAGGCGTATTGAAGAATGAGTGGGTGTATAAGTGTCTGTATGGATGATTTAGTAGGTGCGTGACTGACTCTATAAGTGAGTGATTTAACGTATCTTACTGAATGCATGGGTTAGTGACTAAACTGGGTGAATGTCTGTATCCGTCTGTCTGTTGCTGTGTAAGTGGCTGCATGTGTTTGTGAATAGCTACATGAGTGTCTATATGAGTTATTGAATGGTTGTCTGAGTATCTGTATGGGTGCCTGAGTGTTTGTGTGGGAGGGGTGTGTGCGACTCTGTGCATAGATGTGTGATTGGGTGATTCACTGGGTGGATGGTTTCAAGAGTGCATCTGTGATAGACTGTATGGGTGGGTAAGTGTGTGTAAGAGTGTGTTAGTGAGTGAATGTATGTCCCAGTGGTACATGTGTGAGTAACTACATATGTGAAAGGCAGTATATATGTGTGTTGGAGTATATAAATAGCTATAAGCGAGAGTGAGTGATTGTGATAGTGGCTGTATGGATGAGTGTGTGCTTGTATCAGTGATTGTATAAGAGCGTAACAATGTGCTAGTATTTGTATGATTAAGTGAGCTGGTGTGTGTATAAGTGTTTAGGTGAGTAAATGGCAGTGTGTTTAATTATTTGCATGACTGACTAGGTGTGTGAGTACCTCTATGGATGAGTGGCGGAGTTTGAGTGTCTATATAGGAGTAAGAGTGCATATGATAGTCGTGTACTGAGTGATCATAAGTATGAGTGACTGTACGGGTGAGTGAGTGGATGTGTGTGTGTAGACCTAAGAATCAGTGAGTGGGTATGTAGTTATTGGTGTTGGAGTGCCTATGGTTTTGCGAATGGCAGTCTGTAATTTAGAGTGGGTGTATCAAAGGTTATATTAGGGTGTGAGGAGGTGCATCAGATTATCACGTGGATGATGTCATCAGTGATGTCATCAGTGATGTCATTTGAGATGTCATCAGTGATGTCATCAGTGATGTCACTGACCATGTCATGAGTGATGTAATATGTGACGTCATCAGCAGTGCATTGCGGGGCGCGAGTTATAGTTAGCTGAACTAACTATAACGGGGAATTTCACGGGTTTTGTACGAGTGAAATGTCCAACTAACTATAACTGTCCCTAAAACCTATGGTTTTTTCAGTGAATTTCAAAGGTTTTTAAATGCTAATTTCTAACTATAACGTGCCTGAAACCTATGGTTTTTTCAGTGAATTTCAAAGGTTTTTTAAATGCTAATTTCTGACTATAACGCACCTAAAACCTATGTTTTTTTCAGTGAATTTCAAAGGTTTTGTAAATGACAATTTTTAAATGTATTAATTGTTATATTTATTTTTTGATACTGATTTACTACATTTTTTAAACTATTTATTTTTAGATATTTTATTTATTAAATTACATTGTAATTACATTATACATTACATTACAAAATATACTTTCTCAGAATGAATTACTTTAGTTTAAATACTTTGCAAATAGGCAATAGAGTTTTAAGTACAGTAGTTACAGTTGTTGCAATGGGCAACACAATTTCAAACACAATGCAACATTGAGCTCAATGTGAATTTCTAGTTAAATGCAATTAGTTACTTTATGGATTACTTTTCTAACCACAGGACTGGATCCTAGATTCAGTCCTGGGACATCTCCTGTAAACAGTTGAGTAAAAGCGTTTTGGTTACAGTAGTGATTTTTAAGGAATATTATTGTATTTTAAAAGTTGACACTTAGAAACTTTTTCACATAGAATCACCAATGTTATCCTATGGGAGGAAATTCACTTAGCAGGTAAGTAGTGTTATCGTTACTTTTTCTTACTCAGTGTTGGATCCTGGATCCAGCACTGGTGCATCTCCTGTAAACAGTAGAAAGAATGCGTTTAAGTCATACATGCGATTTTTAAGGAATATTTGTAGTTTGTGAAAATCGACACTTTGAAACTTTTCTGCTGAAAACCAGACAATGGATTCCTATGGAAGGAAATATAAGTTACTGGTAAGTACGGTTAGAATTACTTTTCAGGGTCAGTGCTGGGCTAAAAGATGCAGCACTGGGTTCTCTCCTGATAACAGGTGAGTAAATCGGAATTCGTAGTTCGGTTGATTTTAGAGGAATATTATAAAGTTCCAAAACTCCACACTTAGAAGAATTTCCAAGTGAAACCAGTCAATGTTAGCCTATGGAAGGAAATTCAAGTTACTGGTAAGTACGGTTAGAATTACTTTTCAGGGTCAGTACTGGGCTGAAAGATGCAGCACTGAGGTCTCTCCTGATAACAGGTGAGTAAATCAGAATTCGTATTTCGGCTGATTTTAGAGGAATATTATAAAGTTCCAAAACTGCATGTGTTTGTGAATAGCTACATGAGTGTCTATATGAGTTATTGAATGGTTGTCTGAGTATCTGTATGGGTGCCTGAGTGTTTGTGTGGGAGGGGTGTGTGCGACTCTGTGCATAGATGTGTGATTGGGTGATTCACTGGGTGGATGGTTTCAAGAGTGCATCTGTGATAGACTGTATGGGTGGGTAAGTGTGTGTAAGAGTGTGTTAGTGAGTGAATGTATGTCCCAGTGGTACATGTGTGAGTAACTACATATGTGAAAGGCAGTATATATGTGTGTTGGAGTATATAAATAGCTATAAGCGAGAGTGAGTGATTGTGATAGTGGCTGTATGGATGAGTGTGTGCTTGTATCAGTGATTGTATAAGAGCGTAACAATGTGCTAGTATTTGTATGATTAAGTGAGCTGGTGTGTGTATAAGTGTTTAGGTGAGTAAATGGCAGTGTGTTTAATTATTTGCATGACTGACTAGGTGTGTGAGTACCTCTATGGATGAGTGGCGGAGTTTGAGTGTCTATATAGGAGTAAGAGTGCATATGATAGTCGTGTACTGAGTGACCATAAGTATGAGTGACTGTACGGGTGAGTGAGTGGATGTGTGTGTGTAGACCTAAGAATCAGTGAGTGGGTATGTAGTTATTGGTGTTGGAGTGCCTATGGTTTTGCGAATGGCAGTCTGTAATTTAGAGTGGGTGTATCAAAGGTTATATTAGGGTGTGAGGAGGTGCATCAGATTATCACGTGGATGATGTCATCAGTGATGTCATCAGTGATGTCATTTGAGATGTCATCAGTGATGTCATCAGTGATGTCACTGACCATGTCATGAGTGATGTAATATGTGACGTCATCAGCAGTGCATTGCGGGGCGCGAGTTATAGTTAGCTGAACTAACTATAACGGGGAATTTCACGGGTTTTGTACGAGTGAAATGTCCAACTAACTATAACTGTCCCTAAAACCTATGGTTTTTTCAGTGAATTTCAAAGGTTTTTTAAATGCTAATTTCTAACTATAACGTGCCTGAAACCTATGGTTTTTTCAGTGAAATGCTAATTTCTGACTATAACGCACCTAAAACCTATGTTTTTTTCAGTGAATTTCAAAGGTTTTGTAAATGACAATTTTTAAATGTATTAATTGTTATATTTATTTTTTTGATACTGATTTACTACATTTTTTTAAACTATTTATTTTTAGATATTTTATTTATTAAATTACATTGTAATTACATTATACATTACATTACAAAATATACTTTCTCAGAATGAATTACTTTAGTTTAAATACTTTGCAAATAGGCAATAGAGTTTTAAGTACAGTAGTTACAGTTGTTGCAATGGGCAACACAATTTCAAACACAATGCAACATTGAGCTCAATGTGAATTTCTAGTTAAATGCAATTAGTTACTTTATGGAGGGGAAGTAATTCCCCTTGAATACTGGGGGTCCCTGGGGGCCAACTAGCCCACCAGGAACCTCCAGTATGCGCCAGAGAGCTGCGTTGCAGAGAGGTGTTCAGAGGCCACGCCCCTTTTTGCACCTCTCTGCAACGCAGCTCTGTGGCGCTTTCTGGACGTACCTGGTGGGCTAGTTGGCCCCCAGGGACCCTCAGGATTGAAGGGGATTTAATTCCCCATCTTAAAACGCGCAATGGGGCCTGTTTGCACACATGTCACCTGAAGCCCCGCCCCCTCCCTTCACCACTGTGCAAACGCGCCCCGTGGCGCGTTTTAAGTTGGGGAATTAACATGCTGCTCCCCGTGTGGAAAAGCAATTGGGTTTGCATTTTGAAAGAGAGAGCAGGTTTCCTGCTCTCTCTTTCAAAATGCAAACCAAGATTTGCTATGACAGGACGGGAGCCGCGAGGCTCCCGTCCTGTCATAGCAAACTACAGTGTCCCGGGGTAGGCACCCCGGGACACTGCAGGAGCCGGCCCTGGGGGTGGCGGTCCCCAGGGCCATCAAGGGCTCCAGGAGGGGGCCGCACGGCCCCCTCCCATCCAGTGCACAGCCCCGGGAGGTGGTGGTCCCCGGGGCTCTGGAGGTCCGTAACGGACCCCCATATTTAAATCTTTAGTGCCCCGGGGAGGTGGCGGTCCCGGGCGTGTGGGGGCTGGAGCCCCCACACAGGTTTTTAAATTAAAATAAAGAAGCCCCGGGGAGGTGGTGGTCCCCGGGGCAGCGGGAGGGCAAAGAGCCCTCCCGCCATCATTATTTAATAAAGCCCGGGGGTGGCGGTCCCGGGCGTGTGGGGGCTGGAGCCCCCACACAGGTCATAACATTTTTAAAAAGAAGCCCCGGGGGTGGCGGTCCCGGGGCTGCGGGAGGGCCAAGAGCCCTCCCGCACCTTTATTTTTGAAAGCCCTGGGGGTGGCGGTCCCCGGGGCTTGGGGGCCTTAGAGGCCCTCCACATTAAATTTAAACACCCCCCCACCATGCCCCCGGGACTTGGCCCACCCGGGGGCGGGGCAAATTAACATCGAAGCGCGGCAGACGCGCTTCGATTTTTTTTTTTTCCGGCAGGATCCGCGCACCCTGAGCGCATCCTGCCGATTTAAAAAAAAAAAAAATGCTTTTTTCTGCCCAGGGGGTCCTTGTGGGACCCCCTGAGCAGGCCTAGGGGGTCAGGGTGTTTCTACCCTGCCCCCTTTGTGCGTTTTGCGCACTTTTTTTTACTGCTTTCTTGTTCCTCGGTTCTAACGAGGAACAAGATGGCTGGCAACAGTTCCTGGTTTGGAGTGTTGACAGCCAATTAGCAGACAGCTCGTGATCGGGAGGGTGCGCGGATCCTCCGTGCCCATAGATATATATGTACTTTTACTTTTGATTTTCTCAGCAACTACTGAACGGATTTACACCATTTAACAAAAAGGGTTCTTTCTGAACCAAGAACTACCTCTTTGCCAAATTTGGTGTAATTCCGTTCAGCAGTTCGGGCTGTAGCCGAGTCTAAAGTTTCCTATGGGAAAATGAATGGGGAAAACACGTTTTGGGACCCCCCTTTTTTCTCGGCCCCCGCTTGACGAATCACCCCGAGACTTTCAGGGTAGGAGCGGACCGGAGCGGGCCATAAAGTTTGAAAATTTCGCGAAGATTCGTCAACCAGCAAGAGAGTTATTTCAAATAGAATGTCGCGGATTTCCTATGGAAAATAGGTCCTAACTATAACTATCTACTGGCAACCGCCAGTAGATAATATATATATATATATATATATATATATATATATATATATATATATACATACATATATATAAGATCTATACATATGTGTGTGCACACACTCCTATATGTACTATATGTATATATTTATATAAGTACACAAATAGATGTGTTTCGGGAGTGTGTGTGAGACACCTATAGTGGGTGCTGTCTTGTGTCTGGACAAAGCTATATCTGTCTGGAGAGCTCTTATAAGAGCTAAACATTTGTTAAGCCGGCCAGAGGAGCTATTCCTTTGCTTATCCGGACTTCCCTGGGGCATCCTTCCCCCCATTTTTTCCTACCTCTCTCCTGGATTTGCTGCGGCCGCACACTGCCTTAATTGGGCTGGTGGGGAGCCTGGGCAGCGTAGCTGAGAAGCTACCTGCTGGGGGTGTCCCGGGGTGTGGTGTGCCAGCCATGCCTCACCCGTGTGGCTCTGCGGGTCGGGATTCTGCGCCTGGTGCTGGCCTCGGACGCAGCCGCCTTCTTGGGTGCGGGGTCACCGCTGCTGGCCAGCGCTTCTCGCTGTGAGGGGGCCTGTAGCGGCCCTGGAATGCATTCACGCCCGACCTGGCTGACATCTTGGGGCCCCGGTATGCTGTTGTGGCCCCCTCTTGCTGTCCTCTGCAGGGCCTGAAAATCCACCCAGAGACTGCCTGTGAGTGACTGCTGACACACGCTGCTGGGACGTGCTGATTGGGAGTGCCACCATCTCTTTTTTACTCCTTTCATATTTTCTGCTTTTCTGTCACTTTCTTTCGCTTTCTGCATTTTTTCTGCCACTTTCTTTCACTTTCTGCATTTTTCTGCTTTTCCACTTTTTCCTCTTCTCACTTTTGTTCCTTTTCCTCGCTATGTCCCTGCAGCTGCTTGTCCCCTGTAGCCCCACCCCCCTCCAGCACTGCTTACCTGCTACTCCCACCTCCCAGCTGTATAGCCCTTCCCCTCCTGCTACTTAATGGAGGCCGCTGCGTGGCCGCACTGCTGCACGCCGAAGGCACCTGGACCACGCCAGCTCCACGGACCCTGGTCCTTGGACCATCCACCTCTATGACACCAACACCCTCCATGCCCTCAACACCAGACGCCACACTGCTTGCCGCCGGGCATCGCCAAATTACACCCAGGGCCCTTGTTCCTACCGAAACTGCAGCTGTACCTTCGCCTGCCACCGCACACCAGCCCCACCCACCGCACGACCGACAAATACCGGACCCGACCGCCTCAGCTGTATCCTGCTCAACACACGCTCCCTCTACAAAAACACAGTGGAGATCTGGGACCTACTCTACTCCATTGACCCCGACATCACCTTCCTCATGGAAACCTGGATGAACTCCATCTCTGCCCCGGACATCGCCACTGACATCCCGGATGGCTACAAGATCATTCACAGGGACTGCATCAACAAACCGGGTGGAGGCATCCCCATCGTACACAAAAGTACCCTCTGCCTCACCACTCGGACGACCACTTGACCAACATGGAGCACCTTCACTTCCAGGTCCAGACCAACCCGAACACCACCCTCTGCGGCACCCTCATCTGCAGACCCCAAGGACCCCGTCCAACCTTCAGCGACTCCATCATCGACTTCATCGTACCACAAGCTCTGGCCTCCACAGACTACATCCTCCTCGGCGACTTCAACTTTCACCTGGACCACCCCAACGACAAGAACACATTGTCCCTGCTGGAGAACCTCACCACCGTCAGATTCAAACAACGGGTCACCTCCCCAACCCACTCAGCAGGACACACGCTCAACCCCATCTTCTCCGCCAGCAGCAACATCACCTTCAGCCACACCTCTGAGCTCCTTTGGACCGACCACCGCTGCGTCCAAACCCACCGTACACCACTGCGCCCATCGATACCCTTACAGAAGTTGGAACAAAGTCACAGAAGAACAGCTCACCACCTCCCTCAGTGAAACCCCACCTACGACATCCACGGATACTAATACCTCAGCACGCAACCACCACATGAGGCTCTCCAACTGAGCCGACACACTGGCTCCCCTCAAAGAAAACTCAGGCAAGCGACATTCCAAAAAAGCCAGCTGGTTCTCTCCCGCCCTTCATGAGTCCAGACGCACCTGTAGACGGCTTGAGAAGAGATGGAGAAAATCAGCAAGACCCCGGAGGACCACTCAAGCCTTCAAAACCGCTGTCACCGCACACCACCACCTCATTAGAACAAAGAAAGCGGCCCTACAAGAAAGGATCAACACCAACGCACTCAATAGCAAAGAACTTTTCGCCATGGTCAAAGAATTCACCAAACCCAGCACAGAGACAGCAGGCATCCCACCCTCCCAAGACCTCTGCAACAACCTCAGCACCATCTTCCACTGCAAGATTAAGGAGATCTAAGACAGCTTCAACAGCCTCAATACCCAAAACCCTCTCACACCACCCGTTACCACCGCACCCAATGACAATGGACCCCAGCAGACCCTGCTCAGTTGGACTCCCCTCACTGCTGACAACACCCTCAAGATCATGAAGAGCATTCTTTCTGGAGCTCCCTCGGGCCCCTGCCCGAAAGACATCTTCAACAGAGCCGCCACCTCCATTGCCCCGAACTCTGCTGCACCATCAGCTGCTCCATCAACTCTGCCACCTTCCTGAAAGACTGGAAACACGCAGAGATCAACCCCTTGCTGAAGAAACCCTCTGCCGATCCGAAGACCCATCTCTCTGCTCTCTTTCCCAGCCAAGGTCATCGAGAAGGCAATCAACGCCCAACTTTCTGAGTTCATAGAAGAGAACCACATCCTTGACCTCTCCCAATACGGCTTCCGAAGCAACCACATCTCCGAGACTGCCCTCCTCGCAGCCACAGATGACGTCTGCACCCTCCTCGACTGAGGTGAAACTGCAGCCCTCATCCTCCTGGACCTCTCGGCTGCCTTCGACACCATCTCCCACCGCACCCTATGCACAAGACTCCACGAAGCCGGCATCCGCAACAAAGCCCTGGAATGGATCCGCTCCTTCCTCACTGGCCAAACACAGAGAGTCAGACTACCACCGTTGCACTCTGAACCCACAGAGATCAGCTGCAGAGTACCTCAGGGCTCCTCCCTGAGCCCCACTCTCTTCAACATCTACATGGACTCGCTTGCAGCCATCGTCAGGAACCACAAACTCAACATCTTCACCTACGCCAATGACACACAGCTGATCCTCTCCCTCACCCACGAACCCACAGTCGCTAAGAACAACTTCCATGACAGGATGAAGGCTGTCGCCACCTGGATGAAGGACAGCTGCCTCAAGCTCAACTCAGAGAAGACTGAAATCCTCATCCTGGGCTCCACCCACTCCGCCTGGGACGACTCCTGGTGACCCACAGATTTTGGATCCCCCACACTCACAGATCATGCACGAAACCTTGGCATCATTCTGGACTCCTCGCTCACCATGAACCACCAGATCAACGCAGTATCATCATCCTGCTTTCACATGCTACATCTGCTCTGAAAGATCTTCAAGTGGATCCCCACTGAGTCTAGAAAGATGGTCATCCACACACTCATCAGCAGCAGACTCGACTACGGCAACACACTCTACGCCGGCATCAATCAGAAACTCCTCAAGAAACTGCAGAACATTCAGAACGCCTCCGCCAGACTAATCCTCAATATCCCCTGCCGCAGCCACATCACCGGTCACCTGAGAGACCTCCACTGGCTCCCAGTCAACAAAAGAATCACCTTCAAGCTCCTCACACGAGCCTACAAAGCCCTACACGACGTGGGACATGCGTACCTCAACCACCGCCTCGCACTCCACTCACCCACCAGAGCCCTCCGCTCTGCCCAACTGGCCCTGGCCACGTATCCGCACGACCACGTCCGGAGGAAGATCCTTCTCCTACCTCGCAGCAAATACCTGGAATTCAGAAAGGACCTCAAGACCTGGCTCTTCGACTGAACCACAGTGCCTTAGACGGATCAGCAGTCCCCCCCACCAGCGCCTTGAGACCCTTACGGGTGAGTAGTCGCACTTTACAAGTCACATGATTGACTGATAGACTCATGTGTCAAGGGCTGCTTTTATTCAATTCAAAGCTGTGATACAGTGCCTGGAGTGGTAAAACGCTTTGGTTATTTTATATTTCGGCATGGATGGCACTAGCTAATCCTATGTTTAAAGACTTTGCTGTAAAAATGACAAAAGACTTAGGGCCTGATTACGAATTTAGCTCTCCGATGGACCACCAAACCCACAGTGGCGGTGCGGCTACCGGCGGTCCGACTGCCGTATTACGAGTTTGATGGTTGGACCGGCATAGGACCGCTGTTACCACAGGGATCCACGATCCCTGTCAGTCTTGCCGCGGTCTGAAATCCGCAATATGCCGGTGGTGCTGCTGCAGCACCGGCAAGCAAATTACGAGTTTCCTCACCGCTACAGTTTTCATGGCGGTAAGCCCACCATGAAAAGTGTGGTGGTGAGGAAACTCTGTTGCCTCTAGGCCAGGTGATGCATGCAGGGGGGCATATGGTTTGCACCTCTGTCTGTATGCACCCCCTGTTCCAGCACGGCATGGACTTCACAGTCCATGCTGTGCTGAAACATGCTGTGATGGTTACATGGCGCTGCCTTTCTAAGGCTCACATATGAGTCTTTGATAGGCACCGCCGTGGGCCGTCTAGCCGCCGCAGGACTACCCGACCTGTATTCCAATCGGAATACGGCGGGCGGCCAGACTACTGGTTTGGCGGTCTTGGAGCGTGGCGCTGGCGTGGCAGCCTGCTCCAAGACCGCCAAACTAGTAATCAGGCCCTTAGTCACTTTCTAGCTTGGAGTGGATGGAACTGTACAAATCCTATGCTTAAAAACTTTGCTAGAATAATGGACATTTGAGGTAAGCAGATTTGGTGGTGTTGTAGAGTGCCCAATAGAAAGGAGCTGCACTCCATGTAAACTTGGGAACTACCCAGAGTTCCCTGCTTCCTCTTTGCATAATTTAGACGGCACTCTAATCCTGAAACGATAAAGATTTATACATATGTGTGCACACCCATATATATGCATTTATATGTGTGTGTGTTTTCTTTTTATTTTGTATGTGAGAACCCCTTTTTTATTCCATACCTCCCTTTACCTCTACCCCTTCCTAAACCCTAAAATCACTATTACCTCCCTTTACCTTTACCCACCCCTAAAATCAAAAATTATTCTTACCTCCCTTTACCTCTAACCACCTCTAAACCCTAAAATCATCCTTACCTCCCTTTATCTCTACGCGCACATAAAAAAATTATGTTATTTACAAAAATACTTACCTATGTGATAAGTACGGTGTGACAAATGTAGAAATATTTACCTGCGTTGCAAATGGATGCATGTAATGGATGCATGGTAAAGGCTGGTTTCTTGTTTTATATTCTGTTAAATGTGTGTTATATTAATTTTAGTTAATTCAATGTAGTCCTTATCATATCCTTTCAGGATATGTAATATTCATTTCAATATGTAATATTAATTTTAAAGCTAATCAACATAAGTTCATTGCAATCCATATTCATTTGAACAGGGTGATATTCATTTAAACATGGCTTGGTTCATTTCGATATGTGCTTATTAATTTCAAAGCATTCTACATTTATCTCAAATAGTTTCATATTCATTTAAAAAAATGTCATATTCATTTTAATAAATGTCATATTCATTTTGATGTGGCCATATTAATTTCAACAGGTGTCATATTCATTTCAAAGTGGTTCATATTCATCTTAACATGTGTCATATTCTTTTCAATAAATGTCATATTCATTTCAATGGATGTCAGATTCAGCTTAACACCTGTCATATCAATTTTAACATGGGTCACATCCATTTCAACATAGGTCATATTCATTTCAATACATGAAATATTCATTTTGTTGTATATCATATTAATTTCAAAGCATAACATATTCATTTTGACAAGTTTCATTTTATTTTCAGCCATTTTAAGCCATTTTGAATCAATTTCAATGGGGCTCATATTCATTTCAATGTATGTCCTATTCATCTTAGCATATATCATATTACTTTCAATGGATGTCTCATTCGAAATAACAAATCTTATATTAATTTTAACATGAATCATATCCATTTCCACACGTATCATAATCATGTCAATGTGTATCAAATTACTTTCAAAACAAGCTGTATTCAATTGAATAAATGTCATGTTCATTTTGATGTTACTCGTATTCATTTTAAAACATGTCAAATTAATTTCAATGGACCTCATATTCATTTCAACTCATTTCATATTCATTTTAACTTGTGTTAGATTTTTTCAATCAATGTTATATTTATTTCAATATATGTCATATTCATATTAACACTTGCCATATTCATTTTAAGATGCAACTTATCCATTTTAACATATATCATATTCATTTGAATATGTATCATATTAATTTCAATGCATGCTATAATAATTTTGACAAATGTCATGAGAATTTCAGCTTTGTTCATACTCATTTTAAGGCATGTCAAATTCAGTTCAATGGGGCTTATATTTATTTCAACACAAGCCATATTCATTTGAAATCATCTCCTATTCATTTCTATATATCTCATATTCATTGCAATCTAGATAATATTCATTTCAACTCAATTTATATTCATTGCAACATGTGTTATTTTCATTTCAGTGTATGCTATTACAATTTCAATATGCATTATATTCTTTTCAGAATATAATATATTCATTTCAGTAACTTATATTCATTTCAATCTGTCATATTCATTTTAATGTATGTCATATTCCTCTTGGCATATGTCAGTCATTTCAAGGAATGTCCCATTCTTTTGATGCATATTGTATTTGTTTCACTGATTGCTATATTGTTTATAGTGTGGGCCATATTCATTAAAGTATCATTGATGTATATTTCAATATATCTCTTATTCAATTCAGAGTGTGTGTTATTCATATTAATCACTAAGTTGTATATTCACTCTGCCAGGTTTCATATTTGTTTTGGTTCAAGTCAGATTCACTCTGCCAGGTATCATATTTACCTTGACAGATATTATATTCATTCTGGTGTGTGTCATAATCATTTTGCATCACGATATGCATTTCAGAAGGTGTCGTATATGGGGATCTGTAATTTTGACGTGAACGGCTTCCCATACTGAAGCCCCTCATGACAGAGCAGGCTCGATTCTGCAGAACAGACAGCAGCACGGCCCTGAACCATAAAGCAACGAGAAATGAGAGCGGCAGCAGGGGAACGGCGTAGTAGTGACATTATTAGGCTTAAAAGAAGGAAGTGTCTATTTATCCGTCTGCCCGCCAAACTGTACACGGTGTCTGCTATTTAGCTGACAGATTAGATTGAAAATTCTACCACTTGCTGCTTAGATAGGATCTGCTACTGCGGTTGGTTGCAAACAAATGGCATGCCTTGTTCATCCGTCTACATTAGCATGCCACCATAAAGTCATGGAACGCTAATATTTATTTATTTAAAAAATATTTGAGGTATTTTTTTTATTGGGACTTTATAGATTGGATTACTTCAAACAAAGTAAACCTTGAAGTTCCCACATTAGCATTGTACACTCTGCATTAGCATACAGTTTCAAGCACTCTTAGCTCTATGAACCAGGATCAGAGAGAATTGCGATTGTGGTAGCGGGTGTAACGTGTTCAGGGTTTAAAATGGTGAATATTTGGTTCGTACAGCACATTTGACACTCTGTAACAGGGTGTCAGAGCGCATTGCTGCAAGTGTTTCAGTGATATGCAGCTCCAGGGAGAGGAGCCATTGCATTCATCAGATGAGGACATATGTCAACACAAAGAGGTGCACCTGAGGTGCCTGTGCCCAAACACAGATGGACATGAGGCAAAGGACCACTCTGCCACACATGTTGCACACATTGAATTGTAAATATCTGCTGGGTTTCTTAAGCTCAAAGAAGGCCCTTTCTCATCAACAGCAAGACTCAATGGCAACACCCCACCCACTCCCCTTCCTTGCACCCTCAAAGCAGGGCCACGCGCACCTCTGCAGATGCCTGGAAGCTGCCAAAACTGCTGCATGCACCCCTTCCTGTGCGGCGGTAGAAGCAAAGGAATATACTGATAGTACCCAGTGGTGGGGAAGAACAGGGTTCACACATGTCATCATTGCTCAACAATGACAGAGCAGCAAGCAGCACCGTGAAAGCAAAGAGAGGACTGTAACCAGTCTACCTTGGCAGAACCACCAAACAGCTAGCATCTGGAGGAAGTGCAAAACGTGCAAAAATGCCAAGAGCTTCCTCCAAGGATTTTTTTTTAAATTGCAGATGAATTTGTGAAAGTTGACACAAATTTTAAAAAATGATGAATTGTGAAAACTGCAACCAGCGAGTAAGCAAATGGCAGAAAAATGTTACCTTTAAGTCATTCTTTCGTTGCTGTATTTTCAAAGCAATATAGGAAAACCTCTTACTGTGGAAAGAGGATGCTTCTCTGTGGCCTGTGTAAGTCGCCATATGCACTGTGGCAAAGAGCATTGCTTATACATTGCTGTGTCGTCCTGGCATTGTGTGATATAACAGTGGTGCGCTTTGTACTGTACTGGGGGATCAAACATGACACTGGAGTGGTTGAGAGGAAGGTGATCACACTCTTCTTGCATTACAGACAAGAAACCTGCCTAGTCAGTTATTGAATAGGGAATACTGAGTAGGCGAGGGGATGTTGAGAACTCTTCCATTTTGAACAGTCCTTGAGGTATATTTCTATAATTGTGTATATTGAGGATGTTTCACAGTATTAGGGAGTGTGGACACCCCTCCATTTTTGATTGTTTTTAATATGGCTATTGCTCAGTATTTAACACATTTCATTCAGGTAAATCTTGTGGTATGATTGACTTAGCAAGGTACTGTTCATAGTTTGGATCCTTAGTGTGCTTGAACCGAGCATAGGAGATGGCACTATTGTGTGTCCATTCAGACATCGGTGTGTCAGTTATTTAGATGCCTGGTGTTGGACTTTTGCCTTTCTGCAGGGTCATCCCCAAACTTTTTGCCTTCACCCTCCTGTTTTCTGAACCTGTTTTTGTTGGCTTTTAGGACTCTGTACAGTTTACCACTACTAACAAGTGCTAAAGTGCTTGCCTCTTCCATAGGATAACATTGGGTTAATTTATTACATTTAATAAGTGATAACTTTCAATTGTGAGAAGGTGGGAATGTCGAGTCTGGTATCTAAAGAATTGTAATTTAGAACTCTCTTTAATGGTAAAGTCAGATTTTAAGTCACAATTCTGCACATGCCACTTTTAGAACGTTGAAGACACACAATTGATGGACGGAATACAGAACAAATCAAAACATTCACCCCCCAGTCAAGAGATCTGGGTTAAATCCATCATTTTTTTGCTCACCATGCCACCCCAGTTTAGACCTAGCTATATGCAAATCAGTCTCGACCCTGTGCCTCATGGGAACAGTCCAGCCCGAACTGCCAAGCCAGGTCCTCCCTGGACCGGAAACAAGCATCCTAGGACCGGTTTTGGGGTTTCACCCCTCATCAGCCAGGATAGCTTGAATGCAGTGGCACAGGGAGCTCGGGACCCACGTCTGGGCATACCCGGCCGACTTAGGGCGAGGAAGCAAAAGACACACAATTGATGGACGGAATGCAGAACAAATCAAAACATTCACCCCAGTCAAGAGATCTGGGTTAAATCCATCATTCTTTTGCTCACCATGCCACCCCAGTTTAGACCTGGCCATATGCAAATCAGTCTTGACCCTGTGCCTCATGGGAACAGTCCAGCCCGAACTGCCAAGCCAGGTCCTCCCTGGACCGGAAACAAGCATCCTAGGACCGGTTTCGCGGTTTCACCCCATATCAGCCACGATAGCTTGAATCCAGTGGCACAGTGAGCCCGGGACGTACCTCTGGGAATACCCGGCGCACTTAGGGCGAGGAAGCAAAAGACACACAATTGATGGACGGAATGCAGAACAAATCAAAACATTAACACCCATTCAAGAGATCTGGGTTAAATCCATCATTCTTTTGCTCACCATGCCACCCCAGTTTAGACCTGGCCATACGCAAATCAGTCTTGACCCTGTGCCTCATGGGAACAGTCCAGCCCGTACTGCCAAGCCAGGTCCTCCCTGGACCGGAAACAAGCATCCTGGGACGGGTTTCGGGGTTTCACCCCTCATCAGCCAGGATAGCTTGAATCCAGAGGCACAGTGAGCCCGGGACCAATGTCTGGGCATACCCGTCGCACTTAGGGCGAAGAAGAAAAAGACACACAATTGATGGCAGTTCAGGCTGGACTGTTCCCATTGGGCACAGGGTCAAGACTCATTTGCATATGGTTGGGTTCAAACTGGAATGGCATGGTGAGCAAAAAAACGATGGATTTAGGCCCAGATCTCTGTACTGGGGTCAATGTATGACATTGTTCTGCATTATGTCCATCAATTGTTGTTTTTGCATTTGTCACCCCGAGTGGGACGGGTATGCCCAGACGTGTGTCCCGGGCTCTCCATGTCACTGGAGTCAAGCTATCCTGGCTGATGAGAGGTGAAACCCCGAAACCGGTCCTAGGATGCTTGTTTCCAGTCCAGGGAGGACCTGGCCTGGCAGTTCGGGTTGGACTGTTCCCATTGGGCACAGGGTCAAGACTCATTTGCATATGGCTGGGTTCAAACTGGAATGGCATGGTTAGCAAAAAAACGATGGATTTAGGCCTAGATCTCTGTACTGGGGTCAATGTATGACATTGTTCTGCATTCTGTCCATCAATTGTTGTTTTTGCATTTGTCACCCCGAGTGGGACGGGTATGCCCAGATGTGGGTCCTGTGCTCTCCATTCCACTGGAGTCAAGCTATCCTGGCAGATGAGGGGTGAAACCCCGAAACTGGTCCTAGGATGCTTGTTTCCAGTCCAGGGAGGACCTGGCCTGGCAGTTCGGGCTAGACTGTTCCCATTAGGCACAGTGTCAAGACTGATTTGCATATGGCTGGGTTCAAACTGGAATGGCATGGTGAGCAAAAAAACGCTGGATTTAGGCACAGATCTCTGTACTGTAGTGAATGTATGACATTGTTCTGCATTCCTTCCATCAATTGTTGTTTTTGCACTTTTAGAAAGTTGGCATTTTCCTGCCCTAATCATTTGGTGCCTACAACCTGCATCCTGTGTCACATGTCTAGGTGTAGCTGCCAGTTGGTCTTTGTGTATTGCTCCCAGACAATGAGGCAAAGGGGAAATAGTTGCTTGCAGGATGGGCCATCTCTGACTTGGTGCGGGGGAGGAGCTGTCACCCACCACACACATCACAAAGGCTCCACATGAGCATACTCACAAAGGGTTTGACACTAGTCTTTTGTGACCCCAGACAAGCTGGAGACATGGCAGGGAGCAGGAAATTCCAAGCACCTCTGGGGGTGGAAACCTCCAGAACCTTCTCTTACTTCACATAGGCGCCAGGTTTAAATAATGGACCCAACTCTTTAGTACACCTCTGGATCTGTGGAAGACTCAGAAGGACTTCTGTTAGGGGTATACCACGGAGCAGGGGGCCCCAGTCTCCTATACATAAAGGGGGGACCCCCTCAGCTCAAGTCTATGAATATTACCAGAGGCCCCCTTGCAATCCCTTGCAGGGGGGCCTCCTAAGGTTTCCTTATGCCACTGACTGCTGTGCTGCTCTGCAAAAAGGACGGCTTCTCTGCTGTCCTGGTGCCTGAGTGAAAAGGACTGAACCCACATCTTGAACCCAGGACCAACAGAATGACTCCAAGGGCTAGTTGGCTGACCTCCTGATCAGAGCCTCAGGGACAGAAAAGGCTCCAACCATCTTGAACCCAGTGCCTGTACCCTGTCTGCTGTGAGTCCTACCCCCCATGTGGTGCCACCCTAGTCCTGGACCCTTGGAAACGGGCCTGAAGGTGCTTTGCCAGTCCTGCTGTGGTCCTGCAGACAGAACCGATGCGGCGCAACACATCTCCTTGCAGACGCCTCAAAACAGCCACTGTGCGACGCATCCTTGATGTAGGCCTTCACATCGCAAAACCCTTGTCAACTGCATCTTTGATGACAATGCAGGACTTCACATCACTGCCTCGCAACTTCTCGGACCTGCTGCTGTGCAACACATCCTCGACCCAGGATCATGCAGCACTCCGCAAACCCGGATTTGAGATACTTTGTTCAATAGGCCTAACTTGGTCCCTGTATCCAGCCCGCACTCCGTCGTGGTCAGCCTGAACTTGTGACTTTGTCTCAGTCCGGTGCGACCAGATAACCACAATTGGTGTGTTGTGCTTGTAGGCCCTATTGTTACTTAAAACTTTGGAATTTCATCTCTCTGAGTCTATTGATTAGATATTTGTTGTTTTGATCTAAAAAAAAAACATTAAATTTTACTTTATTTTTCTAATTGATGAGGGATTTTTCCTATGTTATGTTTTCACTTTATAAAAAGAACAATTGATGGACAGAATGCAGAACAATGTCATAGATTCACCCCAGTACTGATGGATTTAACCCAGATCCCTGTGACTGGGGGTGAATGTTTGCATTGTCCAGCATTCTGTCCATCAATTGTTTCTTTTACATATGTCGCCCTAAGTGGGAAGGGTATGCCCAGACGTGGGTCCCGTGCTCACTACACCACTGGCTTCAAGCTAGCCTGGCTGAAGAAGGGTGATGCCCTGAAACCTGTCCCAGGATGCTTGTTTCCGGTCCAGGGAGGACCTGGCTTAGCAGTTCGGGCTGGACTGTTCCCCCAAGGAACAGGGTCAAGACTGATTTGCATATGGCTGGGTCCAAATTGTGGTGGTGTGGTGAGCAAAAGAAAGATGGATTTAACCCAGATCCCTGCGACTGGTGGTGAATGTTTGCATTGTCCAGCATTCCGTCCATAAATTGTTTCTTTTACATATGTCGCCCTTAGTGGGAAGGCTATGCCCAGACGAGGGTCCCGTGCTCACTACACCACTGGCTTCAAGCTAGCCTGGCTGAAGAAGGGTGATGCCTTGCAACCGGTCCCAGGATGCTTGTTTCCGGTCCAGGGAGGACCTGGCTTGGCAGTTCAGGCTGGACTGTTCCCCCAAGGAACAGGGTCAAGACTGATTTGCATATGGCTGGGTCCAAACTGGGGTGGTGTGGCGAGCAAAAGAATGATGGATTTAACCCAGATCCCTGTGACTGGGGGTGAATGTTTGCATTGTCCAGCATTCCGTCCATCAATTGTTTCTTTTACATATGTCGCCCTAAGTGGGAAGGGTATGCCCAGACGTGGGTCCCGTGCTCCCTACACCACTGGCTTCAAGCTAGCCTGGCTGAAGAAGGGTGATGCCCTGAAACTGGTCCCAGGATGCTTGTTTCCGGTCCAGGGAGGACCTGGCTTGGCAGTTCGGGCTGAACTGTACCCCCAAGGAACAGGGTCAAGACTGATTTGCATATGGCTGGGTCCAAACTGAGGTGGTGTGGTGAGCAAAAGAATGATGGATTTAACCCAGATCCCTGCGACTGGTGGTGAATGTTTGCATTGTCCAGCATTCCGTCCATAAATTGTTTCTTTTACATATGTCGCCCTTAGTGGGAAGGCTATGCCCAGACGAGGGTCCCGTGCTCACTACACCACTGGCTTCAAGCTAGCCTGGCTGAAGAAGGGTGATGCCTTGCAACCGGTCCCAGGATGCTTGTTTCCGGTCCAGGGAGGACCTGGCTTGGCAGTTCAGGCTGGACTGTTCCCCCAAGGAACAGGGTCAAGACTGATTTGCATATGGCTGGGTCCAAACTGGGGTGGTGTGGCGAGCAAAAGAATGATGGATTTAACCCAGATCCCTGTGACTGGGGGTGAATGTTTGCATTGTCCAGCATTCTCTCCATCAATTGTTTCTTTTACATATGTCGCCCTAAGTGGTAAGTGTATGCCCAGACGTGGGTCCCGTGCTCACTACACCACTGGCTTCAAGCTAGCCTGACTGAAGAAGGGTGATGCCCTGAAACCGGTCCCAGGATGCTTGTTTCCGGTTCAGGGAGGACCTGGCTTGGCAGTTCGGGCTGGACTGTTCCCCCAAGGAACAGGGTCAAGACTGATTTGCATATGGCTGGGTCCTAACTGGGGTGGTGTGGTGAGCAAAAGAATGATGGATTTAACCCAGATCCCTGTGACTGGGGGTGAATGTTTGCATTGTTCAGCATTCCGTCCATCAATTGTTTCTTTTACATATGTCACCCTAAGTGGGAAGGGTATGCTCAGACGTAGGTCCCGTGCTCACTACACCACTGGCTTCAAGCTAGCCTGGCTGAAGAAGGGTGATGCCCTGAAACCGGTCCCAGGATGCTTGTTTCCGGTCCAGGGAGGACCTGGCTTGGCAGTTCGGGCTAGACTGTTCCCCAAAGGAACAGGATCAAGACTGATTTGCATATGGCTGGGTCCAAACTGGGGTGGTGTGGTGAGCAAAAGAATGATTAATTTAACCCAGATCGCTGTGACTGGGGGTGAATGTTTGCATTGTCCAGCATTCCGTCCATCAATTGTTTCTTTTACATATGTCACCCTAAGTGGGAAGGGTATGCCCAGACGTGGGTCCCGTGCTCCCTACACCACTGGCTTCAAGCTAGCCTGGCTGAAGAAGGGTGATGCCCTTAAACCGGTCCCAGGATGCTTGTTTCCGGCCCAGGGAGGACCTGGCTTGGCAGTTCGGGCTGAACTGTTCCCCCAAGGAACAGGGTCAAGACTGATTTGCATATGGCTGGGTCCAAACTGGGGTGGTGTGGTGAGCAAAAGAATGATGGATTTAACCCAGATCCCTGTGACTGGGGGTGAATGTTTGCATTGTCCAGCATTCCGTCCATCAATTGTTTCTTTTACATATGTCGCCCTAAGTGGGAAGTGTATGCCCAGACGTGGGTCCTGTGCTCACTACACCACTGGCTTCAAGCTAGCCTGACTGAAGAAGGGTGATGCCCTGCAACCGGTCCCAGGATGCTTGTTTCCGGTCCAGGGAGGACCCGGCTTGGCAGTTCGGGCTGGACTGTTCCCCCAAGGAACAGGGTCAAGACTGATTTGCATATGGCTGGGTCCAAACTGGGGTGGTGTGGTGAGCAAAAGAATGATGGATTTAACCCAGATCCCTGTGACTGGGGGTGAATGTTTGCATTGTCCAGCATTCCGTCCATCAATTGTTTCTTTTACATATGTCGCCCTAAGTGGGAAGGGTATGCCCAGACGTGGGTCCCGTGTTCACTACACCACTGGCTTCAAGCTAGCCTGGATGAAGAAGGGCGATGCCCTGAAATCGGTCCCAGGATGCCTGTTTCCGGTCCAGGGAGGACCTGGCTTGGCAGTTCGGGCTGGACTGTTCCCCCAAGGAACAGGGTCAAGACTGATTTGCATATGGCTGGGTCCAAACTGGGGTGGTGTGGTGAGCAAAAGAATGATGGATTTAACCCAGATCCCTGTGACTGGGGGTGAATGTTTGCATTGTCCAGCATTCCGTCCATCAATTGTTTCTTTTACATATGTCTCCCTAAGTGGGAAGGGTATGCCCAGACGTGGGTCCCGTGCTCACTACACCACTGGCTTCAAGCTAGCCTGGCTGAAGAAGGGTGATGCCCTGAAATCGGTCCCAGGATGCCTGTTTCCGGTCCAGGGAGGACCTGGCTTGGCAGTTCGGGCTGGACTGTTCCCCCAAGGAACAGGGTCAAGACTGATTTGCATATGGCTGGGTCCAAACTGGGTGGTGTGGTGAGCAAAAGAATGATGGATTTAACCCAGATCCCTGTGACTGAGGGTGAATGTTTGCATTGTCCAGCATTCCGTCCATCAATTGTTTCTTTTACATATGTTTTCACTTTATTACTGTTTGAAGTACTGCATAAATAGTTTGCACATTGCCTCTAAGTTAAACCTGACTGCTTTTGTGTCAAGCTAGCAGAGGGATAAGCACAGGTTAATTTCAGGTTTGCTTGTATTTTACCCTGACAGAGATTTTGGTTGCTGCATAAGTAGTGCCCCCTGCCTCCACCCCCAACCAATAACCTAATTTAATACACCTGGTAATGCATCAGGGAAGTTTTGGGATTGTTTGAGTTTTTTCTCTTCTCAATTATTTCTAGCACCATGCCGAATGTGCAAGCCCAAGCCTATAAAATGGAATAAAATGTTTGTGGATTATCTCAAGGCTGTAAGCATACTAAATATGCTGACAGAAATGTGGCTCTGCTAATGAACTGTTTTGGACTGGGAGGTCAAGATGTGTATGTAGGCATGTATGTATATAATATATAGTGCAAATCTTGTCAGAGGGCAGCAGAGCTCTGTATAGGGTCAAAGGCAAAGATACAGTCCACAAACGATTGAAGTGTTAGTGAGGCTCTGGGCAGAAGTAAGAAGTCACTGCATTGTGATGGACTCTTAGCTAAGGTGCATCATCAAATCTTTCCTTAATTGGAGCAGGGGTGGGCTGGGCCTGATGGATACAGGGATGTTGTTCCAAATCCTGGATGCCTATATGGACAATTCCAAAGCCTGGATGCCTGTATGGAGAAGATTGTTAAGTTTGATTTTCTGTACTTCTTTGCTTCCACTCTAATCATGTCCTACCTGCAGTGTGCTGAGAGCCACCAGAGATGGTCAGTTTGTCAGGCAAATGGGCTATGGTGCTGTTCGTAACAGCTTTGTAAATGCTACATGTGGTTTTAATGATAGTCCAGACCAGGAAGGGGAGCCAGTGGAACTGCATTAGGATAGGTATCATGTTGTTATATTTCTTTAGGTTATAACTGAGATGTGCTGTGGTGTGTAGGATGCTGTTGAGGAGGCCAGTAAAGAGTATGGTAGGCCACTAAGCAGCGCATTGTCATCATCCAGATGAGAGGGTACAAGGGCAAGAACAGTAATTTTGAAGTCGCTTCCCAAGAGGAATGGTTTCACTTTATTTTAGTAGAGAGAGTTGGTACTGGGTCATCTTTATTTTCTTGACAATGTGTTCTTTGAGGCTGAGGTTTGTGTCCTAGGCGAATCAAATTGACTTCACAATGAGGAAAATTTGAAGTTAGAAGCCACCAAGATTCCTATATTGAGCTGGAATTGAACTAGTTCCTGCATTCTGTTCTTAGCAAATAACAGGAATTCTGTGTGTTTGGAGCTGATCTTTAAGAAAACGATGGATATCCAGGTCTGGATAATGTGCAGGCAGTGTTTGAGGTATTGGATATCTGGATTGTAGGAGCATAAGATGGGAATGAAAATTTACCAGAGTGAAAATAGAGGCAAGAATGCAATGAATTTAAGATTGGTATAAGGATGTACATTTTCTATTCAAAATATGTATAGTTTCATAAAGGCACTATTTTGGGAGTACAAAACAGAGAGAGGGTGAAATTGGAAAATGACTGCTTTAAGAAATGTTGCAAGCACTTGGGTAAAAGTATGGCCGAGGTGAATGAAGATGTTAAGGAACTGGTATTAGTTGTGGATGAAAGTGAGGATAAATGTTGTCTGGGAATGGTGATGGTGAGTAGAGTTGAATTTAGAATGATAATGGTCCCAGGTTCCAAGTTAACTCCAATTCCCAGGGAGTAAAATAATAATCAGCTTAAGGGTAAGGAGGAGCTAAAATAAGGTATCAATATAACTCAGGGGTACACAAAATCGCCTATGGAGGGTTGTGGGTATTTTGAGGAAGAGTTAACATTTGGTGAAATGAGAATTCCAGGAAGAGTGCCTGTAGTTCAAAAGGGAAATGGGCTATTGGGATGGCCCCTTCAAAAAAGACTTATGATACAAATAGATCTCAACAATGAATCTCAAGTGTTAAAATGTAAGGGAGAAAATTTGAAATAAGGGTTGGCGAGAGAAAGAGGAATTTGCCCTGTTATTTCATGAAGAATTAGGGTGTTTAAACTATTCCTGAATAAGACTAAACATAGCCCCATGCAGGAATCCTACATAGGAGCTGTCTTAGAGAATCTGGGAAGGAAGAATTGGAGAGGTTATGCCAGGAGGCTATGATTGATCAGGTTAAAGCCAGTGCATAGATTAGTTTAGTTTCTATAGCCAGAAAAGTGTTAGGATCAAAAAGATTATGCTTTGGTTTGCAAAGACACAATAAATGTGTAGCGGAGGAAAAACACACAATGCAAAAAATTGTGTCTTGGTCAATGCAGCTGTTTATATTCACTCTGGAATTATTGTCAGGCTACCATCAGGTCGAAATTCTTCCTAAGTACAAGGAACGTACCTGGTTAATTAGTCCAAAGAGTTTGTTTAGGTTTTGTGAGATGCTATTTGTCATGGTGTCTGCATAACCGTATTACAGAGGGTAATGCATCAACTGTTTAGAGGGACATCAGAGGCTATATTGCAGACAGCACCCTAGAGGCACAAAGAGCATCTGTGCTAATTTTAGGCACCCCCAGTATTACAGGCGGCATCAGGGACGCTTGTGAGAACCCTTCTGTAATAGTTATAGCGCTGATGAACATATAGCACAAGTGCCATCTTAGGAGGTCATTCAAACATTTACATGAGTCCAAGTTCCATGTAAATGATGGAAACAGAAACACTTTGCCTTTGCACCTGTGTCACTGAGTCAAGGAGGCCGTCGGGAGGTGCACTGACTGTGTGCCACAGAAATGGTGGCATACAGTCAGTGCACCCCATGAAGGCAACCCTCTGAATGAGATAAAGGGGGAACCGTGGAACCCCCAAACATTTACCTGCAGGCAGAAGCGGTCACTCACTGCATCAGCCTGCAAGGAGATCTCCGGGCCCCTTTTTTGTTCAGGTGGATGCCACCAACACACTGAAAGACGGAGCGAGTGCTTCAATTAGCTAGTCCTTTTTTCACTAATGCACTGCCCCCAGAGCAGCAAGCTTGGGGCTGTTCTTGGGCAACACAGTCTCAGTAATAGGGTGCACTGTCTCTGCTTGTGTCCAGCACATCAATTTAAAGGTACGGCACAAACAGAGACAGTGTGTCATATTTGTAGTACGGCCCCAGATGTCCTGTAATTCCAGCAATATATTTAGTTGCCAGTTATGGCACCCCAAAACATGATGAAGGAATAAGAAAACTGCTGGAAATACTAAAAGAAAAATGACTTACGGTTAAAATGGAAAAATTTAGCTTTAGGTAAAAAAAGTGGTAAACTATTTGTGATATGAGATTAGTGGCAAATGAGTGAGAGCATAGGAAAATGTGGGTAGTGTTAATAGAGGAACACGAAGGACGAAAGGCATGGTGAGTTTATTACCATTTGTAGGTAGGGTGGAATTTTACTGAAAATTTGGAGAGAAAAAATGAGCAAAAGAGAGTGACTAGAAAGGGAGTAAGATTTGAAAGGTCTAACAAACGTGAGTATGAGTTTGAAGGGTTGAAAACAATTTCAGAAGAAGCTTCAGCTTTAGAAATGTGTCCGACCACGAACAATTTGAAATGACCACTGGCACAAGCCTTTATGGACTGGGCATTCTTACCACAAGAAAACAAGTAAGATGTTGTCCTCATACCTTTTGTGTAAAGACATTTGAAAGAAACTCAGTTAAGAAGCATTATTGAGAAGGGTGTGTTAGCAGCACATTGAACAGCAAGAAAGTTTAGAATGTTTGTGGGAATATAGTTAACATACTGAGAGGTTTTGACAAAGTGAACTTGTGTAAGTTGTAGGAGGGCTTCATAAACACAAGACCATGAATCTGACATGCAGGAACAAGTAATTAGGTGGTTTCTAGGTTGGCTATGGAGGTCAAAGAGCAGGAGGAAGTAGAGGAAAAGAAGCTGTACCAGAAGAAGAATAGTGAAGGTGCTCAGAATGGGGTGAATAAACTAATCTGAATGGTGAAGGAGGAACAGTGGATAAATGATAATCTAGTGTTCAGGGGTAATAGCATAATTCCACATAAATGTGTGTGGGATAGATTAGCAGAAGAAGTACAGGGGCAGATTTACAAGCCCCTTGCGTCACTTTTACGCAGCTGTTGCGTCACTTTTGTGACGCAACGGCAGCGTAGACAATGCGGCAAATTTACAACGTGACGCATCTAGGGAGATGTGTCATGTTGTAAAGCCCCGGGTGACATTATACCTGCGTCAGCTATAATGTATGCAGGGTAGGCGTTCCCACGCAGGAAAGCCTCGTAAAAGTGATGCAGTGAAAGCTACAAGATTTCACTGCGTGACTTTTAGGACGCCACTGCGTCAAAACCTTACGCCTGCTTGAATTCAGACACAGGGGGAAAGGGCTTTCCCCCTACATCTGTATAGAGTGGATTCCTACACCACGATCGCGGGTAGGGCCGCGATCTTTGGGGCAGGAATTGACCCACTAGACCACCAGGCTAATATTTACTGCGTTTTTTGGGGAGCGATCCCTAAGGGAATCGCCGCTCCCCTGGGGCATGTTTGGTCCATGTTTCGGTTTATTGTAATGATTACGGGGAGCTGCCTTTTCTTAATGGAAGCAACCACTTGGGTAAGGTCGCTCCCTCTTGGGGGTACTTTTTTAAATAAATTCTGCCCTGCCCCAAGAGTAGTTCTGAAATCTGAAGGGGGAGCAGAAGCCCACTAGACACCAGTATTTGTAGTTTATTATATGTCATGGGGTAGCCCCTTGGGCAAGGGTCGCTCCCCTTTATTTAGGGAAATGTTTTAGCCATTTTCTGCCCCCTCTGGGGACAGATTGGCCATATTGTTAGGCCCATCTGCACCCACGGGGGCAGGAAGCCACTAGACACAAGGGATTTTTACAGTTGTATGCATTCTTGGTTAAATTAAAAGAGAACAACACTGTATGTATGCAGCAATGAAGGTGCTGTCAGCTTTCAATGAGAAACTGTCATTTCCACGAATTAAATAGGGTAATGCCAAGGCTACAGTATGGGGTTTCAAGCTAATTCCCAACTACCACATCATTTCTAGACAAGATTAAGGGGAATCACTGACAAAATATCGATGGACAAAATATCGTGTTCCCAAAATATCGGAACATAAATATCGATGTAAAAAATATTGACATCCTATCTACATAAAGGTAAATACTAAAATATCGAAAAAAATATATAATTGTTAAAAATATCGAAGTTAAAAATATCGTTTTTTTATAAATGTATAAAAAATAATGTAAAATAACTTAAATAATACACATAACTTAAAATAAAATATTTAGAATTATTAAAAAATGTTAACAATTATAAGTAATAAATGTAATGTAAAAATAAATTAAACATACATATATAAAATGTAATATATAGATTTACTTAATAATAATGACTAAATAATTATTTTAATAAATTATATAATGTTAGAAATATATCAAAAATTATAAATACATATATATATATACATACACCTGAAAGTGTTGGATAGCGGAGAGGAATAATTTACTATTCCCACTCCAGCAGGTGCAACAGTAGGGAAAGTGTTGGATAGCGGAGGGGTAAAAATTACTATTCCCACTCCAGCGAGTGCAACAGTAGGGAAAGTGTTGGATAACGGAGGAGAATAAATTACTATTCCCACTCCAGCAAGTGCAACAGTAGGGAAACTGTTGGATAGCGGAGGGGTAAAAATTACTATTCCCACTCCAGCGAGTGCAACAGTAGGGAAAGTGTTGGATAGCGGAGAGAAATAATTTACTGTTCCCACTCCAGCAAGTGCAACAGTAGGGAAGGTGTTGGATAGAGGAGGGGTAAAAATTACTATTCCCACTCCAGCAAGTGCAACAGTAGGGAAGGTGTTGGATAGCGGAGGGGTAAAAATTACTATTCCCACTCCAGCGAATTCAACAGTAGGGAAAGTGTTGGCTAGCGGAAGGGATAAAACCAAAGATTACAGCTATTGAACCAAAAACCACAAACAAAATAATAACAAAACAATTACCAAAAATATTTATAAATGAATAAATGAATATTAATGATCAACTATTGATTAATTTATTTAAACTAAATTACTTTTCACCCTCTACCCCAATAAACACCAAAACACACTCCTAAAAATATTTACACAATTTCCATAACCAATTTTGCATTCATAAATTAATAACAATTAACAACAAATCATTAATTAATTAAAAGAAAATTCTTCCCAACATTTACAACTATAAACCCCACAACTCACACATCAAAATTATTCTACAATTACCATATTTAATTTTTAATTAATTAATTAGCATTAATTAACAAATAATTAATTAATTCAAATAATTTACCAACCACCATATCCCCTATAAATAACACCACCAATGTTCTAAAACATGACACAATTATCATAATTAATTAACAATTAATTAATTAATTAATTAATAACAAATAAACAAAATAAAACAATTATTAATAAATTAATTTACACAATAAACACTATAAAATAACATTAAGTAAATATTATTTTAAAAATACTAAAAAATGTATTAAAATTAAATTACTTCCCAACCTACTCCCCTATCAACCCACAACGCGCTCCTAAAAAAATGACACAATTAACAAAATTACCAATTAATTAATAATAATTAAGAAATCATTAATAAATAATTCAAAATAAATTAATTACCACATTTAACAATAAAAAAAAAAATACATACATATTAATAAAAAATATTAATTAATTAATTAAAATTAAATTACTTCCCACCCTACTCCTCTATCAACCCACAACCCGCTCCTAAAAAAATTACAAAATTAACACAATTACCAATTAATTAATAGTAATTAACAACCAATTAATAATAATGAATAATTAATTAATTACCACAAATAACAATATAAAATATTAAATACATAAATATTAATTAATAAGAACTTGTAATTAATTAATTAATTATAATTCAATTACTTCCCACCCTATTCCCCTATAAACCCACAACCCGCTACGGAACTAAAACGCAAAATTTAATTAAAATAAAATTAATAACTTCTAAAAATTATTAATAAATTTATTATAATTAAATTTCTTCCCACCCTATTCCCCTATAAACCCACAACTGGCTACGGAACTAAAACGCAAAATTCACTTAAAATAAAATTAATAACTTCTAAAAATGTAATACATATATTAAAAAACAAATGCAATAGTTAGACAAAAAAAGAACACATACATTTAAAATACATACTAAAATACATAACACTAACTAAAAAAACGATATTTTTAACAACTATATTTTTGCTAACGATATTAATGACATCGATATTGTTAAAAACGATATTATTTACCTTAGACTCGATATTCTGTACCACAATATTCTGACAGTCGATATTTTTGTATCCCGATATTTTGCACTCGATATTAGTGCAGGTCGAGAATAACAACTCGATATTCTGACTGTTTACCGGTTAAGGGTGTGCATGGGACAAATGTTGGCCCTGCACACTCTGCATCCAATTATCTAGAAGAGAACTATGCCAGATGGTATTCCAAGCATTAATTCTTCACGCCTTTACACACTTCAAGCAGTCTCCTCCTCAGCGGGGTAAAGGACGATTTACCTGTGGATGAGGTAATGGGGTTACCATATAATACTGGCATTTATATTAATATGGTACTGTAGCATCTGTGCAAGACACTTTCCAGTTGTGGTTATAATCCAAGGAAGGAACGGGAAAAATATACACTAGTGCCAGGAATATATTTTGGTTGAAAGGCATAGGTTAAACCAATGTATATCATAAGCAGTATTAATTTGAGTGCACCTTCACCTCAGAGGGTCTATTGGCACTACTGACAGATAAAATATGTTTATTGGGGCACATACGTTATTACTCAACTCAGTGGGTATCATTTTACTGAGCCCTGAAGGATAAAAGGCTAAACTCGCCCACAAAGGGCAGGGGTAGCAAAGGGTCAAACTCAGAGCCTTGCACAGGATGCATTAATCCGCTGGCCAGCGGCGGCTCCTCCGCTAAGAAGGAGGAACGTCGCCCCTCTGCTCTCCGAGCAGTTGAAAGAGTAAAAATAAAATTATAATAACGCAGCGTTATTATCATTTTATTTTTCCTACTGCATTGGCTCTGTTGGGGCCGAGCTGGGCTCCGTGATGCCAGAGCACTGCAGGAGGAGGAGTGGTGAGTGCGCTCTGTAAATGCGCATGATGCTTTGGACGGCCCTCTCAGGCTGGCCAAAGCGTCATGCGCACTTTGCATGTTCTGCACCCAAGCTGCATTACAGCCTGGGTGGAGAGCATGCCCGGGCCCCCAGCCCCTGTCTGAGCGCCGAACCACAGCGCTCAGACCAATCACAAACCTGATTGCGTTCACAGCTTAAATGGTCCTAGTTCAGTCACCAGATATTCAGACCACACTTCATTCAGCAGAGAGGAAGAGGTTTTTATATACGAGGTTTGAGATCACATCGATAATCGTTCCTTTCAGGAAAAAATAGTTTCTGGTCCTCTTCTAATAGGGCACTGGTTGTCTCAGTTTTCAACAAATCAGGAAAACATTTCTGCAGGACCTTGGATGTTAAGTATTATTCAAGATTATCAAATAGAACTATAGAACTATATCCCATTCCTTACAAATAATTTCTCCCCAAACAATTGCATTTTTCACAAGAACGTAGCTTGTTGGTGAAGTAAGAGACAGATATATTGCTTCAAAAGTAGCAGTAGAACTGAATTCCATGCATCTGTCAGTTTTTCTATGCACAATTTTTCATACTGGGAAGAAAAAAGAAAAACAAATGCCCTAACATTTGTCTGAAGAGTTGCAATTAAATTAAGGTTGAAACAATCCTTTAGTTCAGAAATTACCTACTACCAAGGGATTGGTTAGCCGGACAAAATCTACAGGATGTACATAGAACATTTTTTAATTTCCAATAAAAAGGTTAAACTTCCAGTTCACCTATTTCCCATTTGGTTTGTCTTCACCTCCACGGTGTTTACAAAGGTAATGAAACCTATTGCCTCAATGTTGAGGTCTCAAATTGTCGATATGACGGTTTACCTAAACAACACATATTTCTGCTCCAAGATCACAAAATTCTTCAGTAGCAAATTTGCTGAGTGATGTTGTTATTACTGCAGGATCTGGGTTTTGTCATCAACCAGCAAAATTCCAACTTCATTCAGTCGAGTCAAGTAGAATTTGGTTTCAAGATGGATTTGGAACAATCTGTTCTCCATCTGCCAAATAGCAGTTTCAGTAATAAGAGGGGAGATACCGTAGGGCCTACACAAATTGCAAATCTCTCTACATGACTTAGCCAGGATAGTGGGTCTCTAGTCTTCTTCCTTTGAGGTGGATTTCATAGGTTCATTCCAATAATGAGCTCTTTAAAAGTCAAGGATTTGAAATAAGGTCTCACTTATTGAGACATAATTCCTTGAATCAGGAAGCTCGGGTGGAGCTCTAATAATGTTTATAGTAACTTCACAAGATTGGTAGTAGTGGTTCCCAGAAGGGAAATGACCGCACATCAAAAAATTATCTTGTCCTTCTAAATGCCAATACTGTGTGAAAATAGTTTAAGCTCAAGCGAGGTGCTATGCAGGCTCTGCACCTTACTACCAAAAGGTGCTACTTGCGCAATCACAGATTACTGCGCCACAAACATTACAAATAATAGAACCTTTTGTGTAGCACTCTCTTTTAGGTAAATCAAAAGACAAATAAGTCCTGAATCTGATTACAATGTGGATTCAATTGTCCACAACATTCCCATTGAAAAAATCCCAAGTTGAAATCTACTTTTCTCACGAACAGAAGGAGTCCAGAAAGTTCGTTCATTCCTTTGCTGATTTATTGGTTGTGTGATTCAGCAAACATCAGCCGACACGTGTTTCGTCTTAATCAAAAAGACTTTTTCAAGGCAATTCAAAAAATTCTGGTTTTCTAAGGCATCCTTGGCTTTTCGGTACTGCTAACCCGATACATCAAATTCCAAAGTGGCGAGCCTTTTCAAATATGTAAAAACTCCAACTCGTAGATCAAAAAAACTTTTTTGTAAATCTGTTATTCAGTCCTTCAACGCATGACATGAAATCCATACACGCACGAGAAATGTAGTTATAGGCACAGTGCCGAGTAAGAGTCATTGATAAGCCTCCTCTCCGACCGGAGCTTGTACAATCATACCATGACGCAAATCAAAACAGTCAACCCTCTAATAATGTTTAGTTTAGATCATCTGGACTCTAGATGCATTATACAGCTGTGCTCTTTTTGCTTCTATCCCGTTCTAGCCTTAGTATCAGATGCAAGCCTGGCAGGATAAGGGACAAGGTGGGGTTAGTTCTCAACATGGACTAAGAAGGAGTCACCACTAAATATAATTTGTTGAGAGATACTTGCAGGATCCTTTGCCATTCAAAGTCTCACAAAGGACAAGGTGCTATTCTGCTGCACATGGAAAGTCTTATAAGATATATAACCCATTCAAGGGGCATAAAATCTAATCTTCTGGTTGAGTTAGCAAATGTTTTATGGGAATTGTGTTTGTGTGTTCGTTAGGAAAATCCACATTATTACATCTTTCTGATGGTGGTATTGCCTAAAAGATATGGTAGCCCCACAGGCCATTTAAATCTTAAAGTAAAAGGTCTGCAGTTGGACATTTTTTGGAGCCTCCTTAGGGCCCTGGATATTTTCGGAATCATTTAACATTCACAGAAACTACCACTAGTTAAATTCAGACTATCCTGTGTAACACATTTTTAGGTCGAGCCTGGGCAGCGCATGTGCTGCTCTGCGAGCCATGCTGTATTGAAGTATGTACTTGAAGCCCCGCCCACTCTCCGCCCATATTTGTCATTGGCTTGTGTCATTGTCCTTCGTAAATGCTGCCTTCTAATTAGTTATTAGGCTTGTTAGTCCCTCCTTAGTAGTGCCTTGTCTTCATTTGTAACCTCCCATGAGGACTGGCCCTTTTACTTCAGTTGTTACAGGGTACGTCTTCTTTATTCTGTAAGCACTATTTTCTTTAATGAGTTTCTCTTACTGCAGGAGGGCAGGATGGTCTCTCGTGTGCAGTTGTGACCACTGGCTTGTTTATTTAACTCGTAGAAAACGGGGAGCTCTTCAGGGGCCATGGGAGACAGAAGGGGGCAACTCAGCGATGCCTTCAAGCATTTGGAATGTAATAGGTATGGCATTTGGGAGAGTTTAAGCTATTGGCATTGTAAATTAAAATGTCTTTTATTTATGTTTTAAAAACCTAAACATAAATAAACAGCATTGTCATTTACAATTCCAATAGCTCAAACTCGCGTAAATGCGAGACCTATTGCATTGCAGATGCTTGTTAGTAATTAACCTCACTTCTAGTCCATAAGCACTATAATCAGGGAGTGTTCAATAAAAACGGCTACGGGTGGAAATCCTCTGTACTGTCAGTTATCACTGTTGTACTTCTAAATCATTCAACTCTGAACCTTGCGTTAGGTTCTCGTTATAGTTTATTACTTTATGATCAGATACTGTTATCTTAATTACTCACAGCGGCCCTTTTATCATCTGTCTCTACTCAGCTTGTTTCTGATAACATCAGAGGTGCACGTGCCGGGATTCATCCTGTTATTGATTACATTTAAGAGGGTGGTTAAATGTTTCTGGTATTGTGAGTCCATGAAAAAAGTGACTATTGAGACAGTTAATAGACTTCCAGAGCAGCAAATGCCCCCTTGTCAGAATTAACTGTATGTAGGCACACTAACCTCAACAGCACATGCACTGAACAGGACCTAGTAACCTGCCTGTACCTAACAGATAACTGTGCGCTTTGGGGACCCGAGCAGCCCACATTTTGAGTACATGCTGGTCCCACACTTTGACAGGTGACACAGACTGCCTTGTTTGCGGTACACCCTGGTCACATACATGAACCGACCCACACACTTCCAACTACCTTAAATCATCTCTAGACAAGGACCAGTCTCTTCACAGAGCTACTGGTCAAAATACTCCTCCATCAAGAGGCGCTGGCAGAAGATTTTAGTTAGCGTTACATTAAAGAAATGCTGCAGAGAGTTCATAGCCTATCACTCAATCACCTCAACAGACTGAACATCTCGCATTCTGAACACATCAGCTGCAGACACCATCATTGCCATGGCACCTGCCACAAAGTAACAGGCCCTGCCCCTGAGAAAAGCATGACCCTGAGCCAGTCTACATCTTCACACATACCCAGACCACTCCCAACACCTTCACGGTGCCAACCACGACAATGGAAAACTGTCATTGGGCCTCATTCACTAGACTAGGTGTGCAGCTACGATGAACTCAGAGGAGCCAAAGAAGCATTTGCCTGAGTGTATTGTTAATTCTGATTCATGGAATAAGGATCATTGGGTTTGTAGCTGTAGAGTATCTGCTGATTTGGTGGATTTTGCACATTTGGAAAGTTAAAAAAGGGTGGGAACTAGATTGTTTTCAGTGGAGGGGCTAGTGGACAATAATAATGGGCATCTACAAAATCATAGGATTGAGGGTATTCACAAAGTTTCCCAATAGGTTTCCAAGCTTAATTAATCCACATGCTCATTGTGCCACAAGAGAGTGGAATACGACTGGGTGGGAAACCCCCTCTCCAGAAACCCACCCCAGAAACCCACTCTAGCTCATCCGACAATGCAAATGTTCATTACAATTGATAGACTTCTTGATGACTATGAATCATGATTTGACTACTCTCATACACTGGATCATTTCTCACAGATATTAACGAAGGAAAAGCAAACCTCATCATGCTAAACCTGCTTATCGGGTCTTGTTCTGTTTGATATGGTGGAGCATCAACTTCTTCTGGACCACATAGAAAGATGGATGGGGATGATTGGCATATCTTTATCATGCACTCAATTACTGAATCACTTTCGACAAATCAAATCTGAGAGGGGGATCTGACTACATTTTATCCTATAAAGATTTTCTCAACTGCAGAATGCATTAGAGATTGCTGTTTTTCTTTTCCTGTTTAGCATTAACATGTTCCTACATTCGGAGGTCATGTATCAGTAGGACCTTAAAGACCTTAGAGGTTGTGATATGCAGCTATTTCACTTACTGTTATGAAGTTGTGTAAAGCACTGTATGTTATCTCATGATTATTTCAGTATGCTAGAGGAGATAACAAATATACAGTTCAATGAATAGAATGGAGCAGTAGGAATTCAAGTGGATGGGTTATTACCCAGGTCTGAATTCAAGTCTGATACTTCTCTGTTGTGTAGAGATCAATTTAAAGCAAGGATTACTTGCTCATTTTCAAGGAGCTTCAGTTGTAGTTGGGTTCAACACTTCTGTTGAGGTAGAGGGTGTCACAGAGTCTGCACCCCATGGATCTGCTCAGTGTTTTATCCTCTTGAAGGATTGATTATGGATTCGGTGGGATCATGCCGGCAAATGATAAGATCCATTTTCTGTCTGGGGTGTAGTTTGGTGGTAGTTTCTGTAGGTATTCTAGGCCTTTGTACCAGCAGGTATTATGGACTGAGCAGAGGAACTTGACGTTTCTTTCAATTATGAGCGACCTGGAGAATGATACCCATGATCCCTGCCTTCACATGTGCAGCAAACAAAGGTTTGGAGTCAAAAATAATCCAAAGAATGGGGGGCGTGGCCAAGCCGCAGACCAAGATGGCCGCGCGGCGTTGAAGCTCCGCCAGCCGACCGATGACATCCGAGCTTTCCCCCATGCTACCCGCACGAAACGCGGCAGAAATGCCACTTGGGGACTGCGGCTAACCTGTGGTGCGACCCGGTGCCTTTTTGCGGCGCCTGGGAACGGTGGCGGCGACGCTGGGCTCCTGTGCGCAGATGATGCAGCCGGTGTGAAGATGGCGGCCAAGGGGAGGACGGAGACGGCCGGGCCCTTACCCGCAGCTGATGCAGCGAAGTTCCAGCGGGACCCAGGACATTGCTCCCGGTGAGTGCTGCGGGTGCCGGTCTGGTGTGCCTCCGACCCCCCCCTCCTGCGCACAGGCACGAGCGTAAGTGGCTCGTTTGAGGCCGCGGGTGAGCCGGCCGCATCATAGCGCGCTCCCCGCCGGGCTGTGCAAACACCCCGCGGGCCCGATATAAAACAAGCGGTGATACTGAGCCGCTTGGGGGTCCACGGGGGGGGGGAAGTTGGTGGCGCCCTGTTGCCCCCGGTGCCTGCTGCCTCTACCGTGCGATCCCTGGAGGCCGAAGGCCCTACTTGAGGCGTGCCGGGCCCACATTCAGATCGGGCATAGACCCTGCTTCTCGACCACATGACCCAGTTCTACCGGGCCGCTGCTGTCTCTGTGGCCCAGGGAGGCGCTCCCCTACCTGGCTGGTGCCTAAATTTGCTACACTGGAACAGGCCTGGATTGAGAGACGTATACAGGACACATTGCTGCACTGCGCTGCTAACGCCCACCCAGATACCACTCTTGCCTCTTTGCGGGGATTGCGGGGCGGACACGCCATTACACCAGGCTCCCGGCGTTACCATCCGTGCCTAAACATTGACCGGCATTGAGTTGGGGGCCGCTGATAACACCGGCTCCGACTCGGGGCCCTGCCGTGCGCCATAGCACACATTGGCGCGGCCTCTGCTCCCTCCACTAGTTCTGCGGCATGGGTCGTAAGGACCCGAAACAACGGACACTGTCATTTGATAAGCCTTCGGAGAAACAGGCGGAGGACGGTGCAGAGATGGCGGAGCACGGCCAGGGCACTGAGCGGGATGGGACTGTTGCGGCCCCTCCGGCGGCATGGCTGCAGGAAATGAGGGCTGGTTTTCGATCACTGGATGGTCGCTTTGATTCCCTTGACAAAACGCTTGAAACGATGGGCACCAAGATCCAGGTCCACGACGGGAGGCTGGATGTGGCCGAGACCCGAATATCGGACGTGGAGGATGGCGCTGCGCAGACAACCAAGAGACTGGACAGAATGGAGCGCATCCTAAAGGAAGTGGCCATTAAAAATGAAGACTTCGAGGCGCGCAGCCGCCGGAACAATCTACGGATTCTGGGAGTCCCTGAGTCCACAGCCACTGGCCGCCTCGACACCTTTGTGGAAACTCTACTTTCAGATTTGTTTGGTCGGGACTCTTTCACAGCTGGCTTTGTGGTGGAACGGGCCCACCGCTCCTTGGGGCCGCGTCCCAACCCGGGCTTGCCCCCCCGTCCCCTCATTGCTCGCCTCATGAACTTCAGAGATCGCGACACGGCTCTTCGCCTGGCACGCGAGCGGGGAGACACCACCTGGCAAGGTTCCAAGATTGCCTTATACCCTGACTTCACCGTTATGGTGCAAGACGCCAGACGCAAGTTCAACGGGGTGAAGGCTGCTCTTCGCAATCTCGGCCTCAAGTACGGCATGCTCTACCCGGCCCGACTCAGAGTTGAAACGGGGGGCCGGACACGCATTTTCGAGACACCACACGAGGTCCAGGAGTTCTGCCACACCTTTAAGCGCAACAATGAGCAACCACATAATGACAGAGATGATCCGCCTCCAACCCAGAACGTATCGGCCGTCAGCCAGGAACTGTTTTCCGAACCTGGTGCGGGGGGGCCTGGCTGAGCAGGGACCCTACGGTTCTCTTGAAGTTGGCATGGGGACTGCAAGACGTTAATGTTTAATTCATTTGTCATAGTTGGTCGACTGACGTGGCGTTGCCACCCCCCTGGGTTGATACCCCGGGTCCTTTACTGGATAGTTCTAATGTACCTCACTGCAGTTGTATTTTTTTCCAGCACGATTCATTGGTACTATGGGGTTTCTTTTTTGCAGGTTGGGATTTGCCTCGCCTTTTGGTTAATGAGGCTGGGTGGGGGGAGGGGGGTTTGGGTAGGGTTGCAGATTCTTTATTTGATTGTCCTTTTCTATGCTACATACATGCAGATCATCATATTCAATGTACTCTCCGATTGGCTGAGACTTTCCTTTAACCACAAATGGCGCAATTAGGTTTGTCTAAGGGCCCCGCTAACTTATCCCTGTTGTCCTGGAACGTTAGAGGCCTAAATAACACGCGCAAGCGGAGACAAGTGGTGCATTACCTCGCCCGGCACAAAATCGACATTGCCTTCCTCCAGGAAACACATTTACCAGTCACAGATCAGGCACGGTTTGCTTCCAGCTGGGGGGCGCATAGATACTTTGCCAATTATAGCAACTATGCCAGAGGGATGGCTGTACTTATTCACAAGAGGGTCCCCTTTAGTTGTCAATTGCTGATCAATGATAAGGAAGGCCGCTACACCATTGTCGGGGGGTCCCTGATGGGTCACAAAGTGGCGTTGATATGTGTCTATGCCCCCAACACAGATTCCCCAGACTTTTTCTACACGTTGCAGGCACAACTGACAAAATTGGAGTCATCTTTGATACTGATGGGTGGGGACTTCAACCTCCTGTTCAACCCTACACTCAACAGCACTTCCCGCTCGGCGGACTCCAAGCCTAGGGCAAGGCGCGCGCTATTAGATTTATGTGAGCAGCTCTCACTGGTAGATGTCTGGCGCAAGCGCAATCCGACTAACACGCAATACACACATTATTCAGGGCAACATGACACTTGGACCAGGATTGATTTCTGGCTCCTCTCCCCGGAGGTTTCCGCGTGGTTTCGGGCGACAGCTACTTTCCCCAGGACATATTCAGATCACGCCCCGGTCCAGCTGACTCTAGGTGTCCCTCGGCCTGAGGGTTTTGAGAGGCAGTGGCGGTTCCCCGGACGCGCGCTCTTGGATACACTTTTCTGCCATGAGGTTGGCGAGGCCATAGAGGACTACTTCACCAACAATACCGGCTCAGTAGACACATGGGCAGTGCTTTGGGAGGGCTTCAAGGCCTACATCCGAGGGGTCTGTATCTCCAAACACGCGGGAGTGCTCGGTGCCTTACGCACCACACTAGCAAGGCTGGAAAGCGAGCTTGCAGACTTAGACAGGGAGGCCATGGCCGGTTCGTCTGACCCGCCGCAAGATAAAAGACTGGCCCTGCTCCTGGAATATAGAGAGACTGCTGATCGAGAGATTCTTTATTTAGGCAAATATCAAGTGGCTAGGCGTTACGGAGAGGGCGACCGACCAGGTCGCACTCTAGCTCAGGTATTACGGCCCCCATATAATAGAGCTTTCATTACCGAGATTCGCAACTCGGACGGGGTTATGCTCACGTCCCCCACGGACATCGTGGAAGAATTCCGGTCCTACTATGCAGCGCTGTACACTTCCAAAGCAGATGTGGACCCCGCTGCGTGGGAGACCTATTTGGATGAGATAGCCCTATTCTATTTAGAAAAAGACATGCAGGACTTCCTGGCTGAGCCGATCACAGTGACTGAGGTGCGCGGTGCGATTAAAGAGCTTCGGGGGTCCTCTGCGCCCGGGCTGGATGGCTTTACCGGGGAATTTTATAAGGCTTTTATGGATCAATTGGCCCCAAAATTGATTGAAGTATATGCCGAAGCCTTAGAGCAAGGGGCTTTGCCCCCCACGTTAAGCGAGGCAGTTGTTATCCTCCTTCCCAAACCTGGCAAGGACCCCACTCTTTGCAGAGTGTATCGACCGCTCTCTCTATTGAACATCGACTATAAGATACTGGCCAAAATTATCGCACATAGGCTCTCACAGCTAATGGAGTACATTATTTCCCCAGCTCAGTCCGGCTTTGTTCCCCACCGATCGACCTCCCTGAATTTGCGGACATTGTTTGCGGCGCTACATAGGATCAGCCCTGAGGTACCGGCTGCGGCTATACTTCTAGACACCGAAAAAGCATTTGACACGCTGGAATGGCCCTTTTTTTTATCCATCATGAGACGTATGGGCATGCCGGCCGGTTTTATAGACACCACGAGCCTGCTATATAGTCGCCCGAAGGCTCGCCTGCATTTGAATGGCACACTGTCGGAGGAGTTTCCGCTCACCCGGGGTGCGCGACAGGGCTGCCCCCTGTCCCCCCTTTTATTCATACTTGCCATGGATCCCTTAATACGGCATTTCCAAGAAAAGCATCTGCATAGGGGGCTACAGTTTAGGACGGGCCCTCTGTTGGTGTCCTTATATGCGGACGATACCATTTTATACGTTAGGGAGCCGAGCCTGAACCTGGACCCGCTTGTCCGAGAGATCCTACGCTTTGGGCGGCACTCGGGCCTCGGTATTAACTGGCAGAAATCTATCATATTCCCTTTAACCGTCGGCACTACCCCTTGGCCCTGTGACTACCCTCTGGAGTGGTGTACAGACTCTGTGAGATATCTGGGAGTTCAGATACACTTAAATCCGGCTCAGATCATACAACTTAACTACGGTGCAGCCATGGTAAAGCTGGAGGCGCAGGTGGAGCGATGGTTACGCCTGCCTCTATCCATGGCGGGTAGAATAGCTGTGATAAAGATGATGGTCCTGCCCAAATTTCTGTATTTTTTAAATAATATCCCCATTCCACTCACGAAGAGCTTCTTCAGTACTTTGCGATCCCACCTGCTTCGGTTGGTGTGGGGCGGGAAACAGCCACGGGTCCGATGGACAACACTCACCCTTCCGTATGAAAGGGGCGGCTTCGGGGTGCCGGATTTTTATTTATACTATTTAGTGGCACAAGGTAGTTACGCCTATGCCTGGTATCACCCGGACGCCAGGATTCCATTTCTGAGACCAGAGTCTGATTTTGTCCTCCCCGACCGGTTGGCGAACGTGCTCCCCACAGGAGAGCCCAGAGATCCCATTGACATTCAGACGGTGTCAACCACCAGCTGGGCCTGGAGCAGACTCCAGCGCTATACTGGGGCTCCTGCGTTGTATGCGTCGGCTCTCCCGCTCCCCAATGTCCACCTGCTCCCCCTCACGGGTGAGAGGCTTGTACAGCGTACATTAGCCAAATTCGACATTGTTAAGATGGGAGACCTGTACCCGGGGGGCCATGTGTTTTCGCCCACGGAGGAGACGCGCTTCCAGGAGGCCACGTTCATGGACCGGTTTGTACTGCGTCGCCTCTCCTCTGCCTTGCGGGCGACATTTACCTGCTACCCGTTGGAACCGGTCTCGTTTGCGCCTCTGTCTCTAATTATAGAGAGCGACTGTGGAGTGCATCTGGTATCTAAACTTTATAAGCTTTGTAGTGCGCAGATCCCCGTTGCAGATGAGAGATTGCGGGCGGAGTGGGAGACAGACCTGGGACAACCAATCACAGACGATCAATGGGCCGTATGCTGCGCTGCCACCGGCAATATATCCCTGAATAGTCGGCATAAGCTGCTGCATTTTAAATTTTTACGAAGATTATACATGACACCGGCTAAGGTACATAAGATAGCTCCCACCAGGCCACACACTTGCCCGAAATGCGGTGCTCAGCAGGCGGACTTTGCCCACATGACCTGGACCTGCCCCCTCATCAGCTCTTACTGGGCAGATGTGCATGCCACGCTGGGGTCCATGCTCGGCATGGAACTGACTCCCATACCGGAGATAGCACTCATGGGTTATACGGTCAATTTTCCTAAGAGGGTCCAACGACTAGCCTCCCTTGGGCTTCTGTTGGCAAAGAGAGAGATAGCATTGCGGTGGGGTTCCAGAACTTCTCCTACATTACAGGGTTGGTTACACAGTATGGCGTATTGTAACATCAATAGCGAGATCTACGCCAGCACGCAGTCAGGCACGGCCCGCCCGATAGATATCTGGGGCCCATATAAGTCATATGTTGATAACCTGCGCAGCGAAACAGACACACAACTAAGTTCAGGCCTAGTGCCAGCTGGGATTGGGTGATCCTCCACCGCACCACATCTTACTGTGTACCAGACAGCCCGCACCACCGAGTTTGGCCCCCCCTCGTCCTCGCGGCGTTCGTACGCACCCCCGTCCCTTGCTAATGCAGGAGACAGCTGTTCTGACACCAAACATGGGGGAAGACCTGGGCTACACACACCCCAGAAGTGGGGAGGATAGATATAGGCTACCTGCTACATATAGCTGATGCACGTTGTCACCTTGATGTCGCCATGTACTTTCTGTGGTTTGTATCGGATGAGACTATGTTGATTCGCCAATCGCAATTGCATGAATACATCATGATTACTTACATTGCACTGACTGTCTGTATTGTTATGGATAATCGATAAATAAAGTTTAAAAAAAAAAAAAAAATCCAAAGAATCAATGCTTTTAAGGAATTGAGGGAGGGGGTTCTAGGCCGTGGGGCAAACTGAAGGGTAGTGGAATGGGTTTACTTGCTCCCATTACAATAATCACAGTCTTACTCTGTTCATGCAGAGGAAGGTCTCCTTGTAGACTCAGTGCCAAATGCAACCACTGTGAATGTCTCTGAAGACTTGGGTTGCATGGACCCAAAGGATTACCAGACAGCAAACACAATAACTATAATACTAGCCATGTGACAATTAGGGGGTTAATAAACAGAGTTAGTTGTGATGGTCATCATAGCCCCGATTTTTGCAATTCTGTTAACCACTCTTTCCGGAGACATATCCAGCAATATAAGCAATTTCTACTGATAGGTGACTTTAATCTTCACTTTACAACATGGAAGATCTTCTCTGCAAAAGGCTAGAAAGTGAAATGTCAATAATCAAACTAAAACAAAGGGTCTCAGGGCCGACACTTGTGGCAGATCATACGCTAGATTTGCTCTTTTCAAACATAGAAAACACCACAATCCATGACATATTCCCACTAATGTGGTCCAATCACTTTCTAATCAAGTTTTCTCTCACTTTACCTTCAACCAGGAAACTACCAGCCAATTCACCCCCCAACCAGAAAAGACCATGGAGTAAAATAGACGTTGCTTTCTTCTCAAACCATTTCTCTCCACCAGAAATTGGTACAAACTTGTCTCTTAAGCATTTTTTGGCCAATTTTTATTTGCCCATTACCAACTCTCTGGATAACTGCCAGTGGCGGCTGCTCATAAATAGTACTGGGGGTGTGGGGGGCAGAGGGGGAGATTAGAAAAAAAAAATTAACTTACCTGCCACCGCCTCTCCTCCATCCTTCTTCTGTTGACGAAGCAGGAAGCACACAGACTCCCCTAGCCAATCACGACGCTGCTGTCACCAGCATGACAGCAGCTTTGTGATTGGTCTGAGCGCCTTGGTTCGGCACTCAGACAGGGAGTGGGAGCCTGTGCACGTTCTCCACCCAGGCTGTACAATACAGCCGGGGAAAGAAATGCTAAATGTGCATTACTGTTTGGCCAGCCCAAGACGGCCGGCCAAACCGTTATGCACATTTAAAAAGTGCCCACCACTCATTTCCCTGTTGGCTGTGACGACAGCCCAGCCCCTCCCCACACCGCACCTAAAATATATTCGAACTGAGCCAGTGTGGAAAAATAAAACAATAATAACATTGTGTTATTATCATTTTATTTTTCGCTTTTGCACGGCTCAGAGAGTAGTGGAGCGCCGCTGATAACTGTGCCTCGTGGAAAGCTAACTGCGCACCCAGGCGATTACCACCGGAAATGGTACTCTGTGGAGTTAAGACTAGGGAAAAGAAAATGCAAACTGCGAGAGCAAACATGGAGAAATTCCAAGAGCTCAGAGGACCAAAGGGCGTACAAACTAAAACTGACTATATATCATTGCACTCTCAAAAGAGCAACAAAGAGTACTTCATTAAAAGACTAGAAAAAAGCAGGATTCCTCAAAAGAACTTTTTTTAAATAGTAAAAATATTGTCCAACCCAACCACCCTATCACAAGCCATCAAACCATCTGCCAGCCATTTTGAGGATTTAGCAAACTTCTTTATGTGCAAAATAGATCAAATTTACTCTACTTTTGAGTAACAACCATCTTTAGAGGAGATTTTCCTGGGAGTAGCTAGGCCCACTGTTAGAAATGGGGGTCTCTAGTTGGCAGAGGTATGTACCTTTGTAATAATAGGAGCCCTTGCTTCTAGTCAGGGTAAGGGGGATACACTTCTAAAATAACCCCTGCTCACCCCCTTGGTAGCTTGGCACGAGCAGACAGGATTATCTCAGAGGCAGTGTGTAAAGCATTTGTGAACACATACAGTAATACAGTGAAAATACTAGAAAAATAGTAATCTTTATCTAAACCAACAAGACTAAATACGATAAAAATTTAACATGCAATACTCTTGAAAAATAGTACTTGTGCAAAATAACCTTTAAATTGCAGGAAAATCAATAAAAGACAGTTCCTCCTGGGGCTACCGCGAAACTGAAAACGACAGAGTCTAACAATTCCAGCTGACCGCATCGATACGGGCCAGCTAAAGCGTCAACAGACTCGGACACAGTACCTTTCTCGTTGCGACCAACACGTCGGGTCGAGTCGGTGTGGGCAAACGTCGCGGTCGTGTTGTGAAATGGAGCATTGCGGCGGACAATGTCCTCACGATTCGGTGCTGGCAGCGGCTCGTTGACGGAGTCGGTGAGACCAGGGCTTGCGTTGAAGGGTGAGACGATGCTCGCTACAGTGCTGGCAGGTCACACTGCGGCGACGAAGCCGGTCGATGTTCGGGTCAGGCAGCGACAGAGTCGGTGATGTCCTTGCAGTGTGTAGAGAAGTGTTGCAGAGTGCGGTGTCCACAGGACCCGGTGCAAGCAGCGGCTTGTTGATGGAGTCGGTGAGACCAGGGCTGCGTTGCGAAGCGCGGCATTGCTCTTGGCAGTGCTTTCAGGACACGGAATCCTGCGACGAACTCAATGACAGAGTCTGTTACCCTTTTTCTTCTGCGGAGACGATCAGAGACGGTGCCCACAGACACGGTGAGGTCTTTACTGGTCCTGAGACCTCTAGAACAGGGGGCAAGCTCAGTTCAAGCTCTTGGAGATCTTTTCTTCAAGCAGGGGAACAAAGCAAACAGCAAAGTCCTTTTCTCCTTTCCTTGGCAGCAAGTAGCCACTGCAGGCCAACCCCAGACAGCAAACAGCACAGGGGCAGTATTCCTCCTCAGCTTCTCCAGCTCTTCTCCTTGGCAAAGGTTCCTCTTGATTTCCCAGAAGTGATTTAATGTTCTGGGGTCTGGGCCCCGATATTTATACCTCAAAATCCTTTGTTCTCTCAAGGCAGAGAGTGTCTTACCCAGCCAAAACCAGTTCTGTCCTCACTGGTGCAGCTTCCTGGCAGGTGGTCGAGACAGCATTGTTGAAGGCAGACCAGGCCCATTCAGGAGAAATGAAATCTTCTCCCCCTACTCTAAATGCAGCTCAGGTCTATTCAGCCCAGCCCAGCCCTGACTCATCAGGCTCTCTGGAGCCACTGCCCCTCTCCAGCCCCTGTCATCCAAAAGCCAGATATGCAATACACAAACCTAGCAGCGGCACATTGGATGGTTAAGCAAGAAAATACCTACTTTCTAAAAGTGGTATTTTCAAACACAGAATGTAAAAATCACCCTTGCTAAAAGATGCATTTTAACATTCTGAGTTCAGGCATACTAAACTTTATTTTCCTTCCTTGTTCCCAGGGGCAGTTATGTTTATAAGAGGTTATAAACAAACTCCCCATTCTGTCCTATGGGAACAGGTAGCCTTGTAATAGTGAAAAACGAAATTGGCAGTAATTCACTATCAGGACATGCCACACACACTAGGGCATGTCCTACCTTTCACATACACTGCACCCTGCCCACAGGGGTACCTTGCGCCTACCTTAGGGGTGCCTAATATGTAGAAAAGGGAAGGAAGGTTTAGGGACTAGCAAGTGGGTACACTTGCCAAGTCGACATGGCAGTACTAGACTGCACACAGGCTCTGTAATGGCAGGCCAGAGTTACATTTTCCAGGCTGCTTCTGTGGGTGGCACAATCGGTGCTGCAGCCCACTAGCAGCATTTGATTAACAGGCCCTGGGCACACACAGTGCACTGTACTAGGGGCTGACAAGTGAATCAAATATGCCAATCATGGAATCACTAATCCATAACAACAATTTACAAAGGGAGCACTTGCACTTTGGCACTGAACAGCAGTGGCAAAGTGCCCAAAGCATCTAGACCAGCAAAACGGAGTCGAACACACAGCAAAAACACAGGAGGTAAAGGCAAAAATGCAGGGGAGACCAACGCCAATGGTGCCAGGTCTAACACGTGTCCCCTCCAGCTGAAATGTGGGGAGAACTACCCACCCTCTTGGGAGTTCTCTTCACTAAGGCGGAAAAGTCTGGACAGACCATCAGCATTGGCGTGTTCTGTACCAGGGTCCTGTAGGGAAATGGACCACCTCAAAACATTTTGATTCTCACCCCTCATTTGCATCAAAAGGGGCCTGTGTTCTGTCTGAACCTGGAAGTGAGTCCCAAACAAGTAGGGCCTCAGCTTCTTCAGCGCCCAGACCACAGCAAATACCTCACGCTCAACCGCACTCCACCTCTGTTCCCGTGGAAGTAACCTCCTACTAATGAAGGCTACAGGTTGGTCTAGGCCCTTTTCGTTCAGCTGTGAGAGCACAGCCCCAACACCATGCTCTGAAGCATCTGTCTGCACAATGAATTCCCTTGAGAAGTTGGGTGCCTGAAGCACGGGCGCCGTGCACATGGCAGATTTCAGGGCATCAAAAGCCTTCTGGCAGGCGTCAGTCCAATTCACTTTCTTGTTATGTTATGTTATGTTATTCGGCATTTATAGAGCGCACAGCTACTCGATTGAGTGTCCCGGCGCTAAAACAACCTGGTCGTGACTGACAAACAGGCACTAAGCTTGCTGAGATGAGAGTACTATTGCTGAAATAACCATGTTTTCAATGACTTCCTAAAGGACAGAAGGTCCTGTATCAGTCTAAGTGCCAGAGGGGGACTGTTCCAGAGGTGTGCTGCATGCACCTGAAAGGAGCGACCCCCTATACTTGCCCGATGGAATTTTGGAATACGCGCGAGATGCAGCGCAGAAGATCTCAGAGCACGAGGCGGGCGGTAAAATTGGACTCTATTCCTGAGGTATGGGGCCCCCGAGCCTTGAAGGCCAAAACCATTGCTTTAAAAGTTATGCTCTTATGGATCGGGAGCCAGTGCATAGCATTCAGGTGGGAGGATATCCGAGTCCTGGGGCCGAGCATGAGTATCGCCCTAGCTGCTGCGTTCTGTACTACCTGTAGTCGATTTAACAGGTATTCAGGGATACCCAAGTACAGAACATTGACGAAGTCCAGCCTAGAAGTAACTAGTGCCTGGACCACAATTTTCCTGTGTGCTACTGACAACAGAGGAAGGAACTGCTTGAGCATCTTAAGAATTCCAAAGCATGCGCCCACTACAGATTGAATTTGGGAGTTCATAGATAGATTATCCTCAAGCCTGACTCCTAAGTTTTTTACCGCTTTCACTGAGGAGGTTGGGGGAGACATATCCTGGGGCCACCAGTTACGCCAGATATTATCAGTAGGGAAGCCAAAAAACATAATCTCCGATTTCTCAGAGTTACATTTCAATTGAAGTGATTGGAGCCAAGAGAATACCTCAGTGAGGCAGGTGTTTATCACTTCTCCTCTAAAGACTGCCTCCTTGTCGCAGGTAAAAAGAAGTTGTGTATCGTCAGCGTACGATACTATCTTGGCTCCATGGGCTTCAGCTAGGTAAGCCAGGGGGGTCATATAAAGGTTGAAGAGGGTGGGGCTCAGAATCGAGCCCTGCGGGACCCCCACCTTTAGAACGGGGATGGATGCTGCAAAGTGCGGAGCCCAGACCGTTTGTTGACGGTCTTTCAGAAAGGAGGAGAACCACTGAAGTACCGTGCCACCACAGCCACACTCCTGAAGTCTCAGGAGGAGCTGATCATGGGGCACGGTATCGAAAGCCGCGGATAGGTCCAGTAATATTAATACGGCCTTCCCACCTTAGGCTGCTTCCAGGAAGTCAGCTCGGTCAAGGGGGCAACAATGGTGCCATACCCCTTGACAAATCTCCTGTAATACCCTGTGAGTCCTAAAAAGGCCCTCACCACTGTCTGGGTCTTGGGGGGTTCCCAAGCCAGAATGGTATCAATCTTGGGCTGTAGGGGCGCCACCTGGCCGCTCCCCACCTGGTGTCCCAAGTACACCACAGAACCCTGCCCGATCTGGCACTTACTCACCTTGATCGTGAGGACTGCCCTCTGCAGAGCCTTCAACACTTCCCAGAGGTGATGCAGATGTTCCTCTCCAAGTGGCACTGAACACTGCAATGTCATCCAGGTAGGCGGCACTGAAATCCTCCAGCCCACCCAACACCTGGTTGACCAACCTCTGAAAGGTGGCGGGGCATTCTTCAACCCAAAGGGCATCACCCGGAATTGGTAGTGCCCCTCTGGTGTTGAGAATGCTGACCACTCCTTTACCCCATCAGTTAAGGCAATATGCCAGTACCCAGACGGCGTTCAGTCAAACGTACTGAGGTACCGGGCAGCTCCCAACCGATCTATGAGCTCATAAGCTCTAAGGATGGGGTGCGCATCAGTTCTGGTGACTGAATTGAGCCCTCGGCAGTCCACACAGAACCGGAGTTCTGGCATTGCACCGGGTGCAGCAGCTTTTGTGACCAAGACCACTGGGCTGGCCCAAGGGCTGTTTGAGGGCTCAATCACCCCTAGCGCTAACATCTTGGAGACCTCCTCCTTGATGCAATCCTTAACCGTGTCAGTCACTCTGTAAATTTTGTGTTTTACAGGAGAACTGTCCCCAGTGTCAACATCATGGACACACCACTGAGTGACACCAGGGGTCAGGGAGAACAGAGCAGGAAACTGTCCCAACAGTTGGCATCAGTCACTCTGCTGTTCAGGAGTCAGGGCGGGGGAGAGTGATACACCGTCCACTGACCCATCATGCTCCTTTGCAGACAGAAGGTCAGGAAGAGGCTCAGTCTCCTCTTCCATTCCAGCATCTGTTGCTAGGAGCATGCCCACTTCTGACCTCTCCAAGTGGGGCTTCAGGTGGTTCACATGCAGGACCCCTAAAGGGTTCACAGGAGACTGCAAGTCCACCAAGTAGGTGACTTTACTCTTGCGCTCCACCACCTCAAAAGGTCCGGTCCACTTATCCTGGAGCGCAAAGGCTCCACTGGGGCCATAACCCACACTTTCTGTCTAGGCTGAAACTCAGAGTGTCATTTTGATCATACCAACGTTTCATCTCCTCCTGGCTGGCTTCCAGATTCGCCTGAGCGAGTTGTCTGAAGCGCTTAGTCTGGTTTCTGAAGGCCAGCATGTAGTTATATACATCCTGGGGAGGTTTACTGGGAGCTTTCTCCCAGCCTTCTTTCACCAGATTTAGAGGTCCTCTCACAGGGTGCCCATACAGGAGCTCAAAGGGACTGAACCCTAAGGACTTCTGCGGTACTTCTCTGTAAGCAAACAAAAGGCATGGTAAGAGGACGTCCCATTTACGCCTCATGGGTTCACCAAGACCCATAATCATGCCCTTCAGGGTCCGGTTGAATCTCTCAACCATGCCATTAGCTTGGGGGTGGTAAGGAGTGGTGAACTTGTAGGTAACACCACACTCCTGCCGCAGGGACTTCATATACTTAGATATGAAGTTGATACCACGGTCGGACACCACCTCTCTGGGGAACCCCACATGGGAGAAAATCCCCATCAACACACGACCCACCACGGGGGCCGTCACAGTCCGGAGAGGGATGGCTTCCGGGTACCGGGTGGCATGGTCCACCAAGACCAGGATGAACCTGTTGCCCATGGCTGTCTTGGGATCCAGAGGCCCCACAATGTCAATACCAACCCTCTCAAAGGGGGTGCTGACCACAGGAAAAGGTTGGAGAGGAGCCTTACACTTCTTCCCACTCTTACCACTTGCCTGGAAAGTCTGGCAAGACCTACAGTAAGTACCAGAACTCTTACGCATTTGGGGTCAGTAAAAGTGGGTGACAAGCCTTTCAAAGGTCTTGTCTTGCCCCAAATGTCCTGCCAAAGGCACATCATGAGCCAGACCCAGTAGGAAGGCTCTGAAGTGCTGGGGTACCACCAGCACATGGGCTGACCCAGGCTCAGCAACCTTAGGCTCGCTATATAGGAGACCAATCTCCCAGTAAATCCAATGTGATCCAGACTGATCACCTGCTGCCTGGTTTGCAGCTTGTTGCCGCAAACCAACAAGAGAAGGGCACTTCTGCTGCTCCTGGCAGAATTCATCCCTGGTGGGGCCTTCTTCCTGCTGCCAATGGGTCAGCTCAGGCAGGTCCCCCAGTTCAGCCACTTGTTCCCCTGTAGGCTCCGGGGCATCCCCCTCAGGGTTTGCCTCCTCCTGGACCGTGGGAACTTCGGGGGCTGTTTTCCCGCGCTTCCTGCCTCTTCTCTTTCTGGCAGGCACCTAGGCCACTCTTTCGGGCTCCATGTCCTCTTGAACGCCCTTACCGGCTGCCATTGACCGAGTGGTCACACATGCCCACTCAGACAGACCCAACATCTCTAAATGAGACCTCTGCTCCACCTTCGCCCAAGGGGAGCTCTCCAAATCATTGCCTTGCAGACAGTCAACAGGCATGGCTGGCCTCACAGCTACTTTCAAGGTACCTGAGCCCCCCCCACTCAAAGGGAACCTGTGCCACTTTGCAGAGGCACTCTGAATTGTCAGCGGCAACTACTGGGTAGAATGCGTTGGGGACCACCTGCTCTTCAGACACCAGCCGACAACTGACAGCTGTCACACTGGCTCTGGTGTCTCTCAAAGCCTCCACACTATGGCCATTGATGGTCACCCACTGCCTGTACTTTTTAGTGTTATCAGGCAGATGAGCTCTTGGGACCATCTCACTGTCTCCTAAAGAGACCAGGGACATCTCTGCGGGACCCGACCCCTCTGGGGCACCCGACTCCTCCCCCAAGGCTACACTAGCCATTTCCCGGGGCGGTCCACCTGACCACAACCAAAACATGCCTTGGAACCCCTATGAACAGGCTTGCCTGTTGGGATCCATGGCTTCTTCTCAGTGGGAGGCTGGGAACCCTTACCTTGGTTCCCTTGGGAATTACTTTGGGGCCCTTTCTGGAACTCCTTCTGTTTACACTTGTCCCCCCCACTCTTCTGCTGGGGACCCGGCCCACCCTTGGCGGAGTCTCCCACACAACCTTTTTGGACCCTGGTGCTGACCGAGCGGTCCGCCTCCACAGAAAGCTTTCTGGGGTCAGCCAGCTTACTGTCAATCAAGTGCTGGCGTAGCTCTGGAAAACAATTATCTGACAAGTGCTCCCATGCAACCAAATCATAGAGCCCCTGCAAATCATTCACCTTTCTACCCTTCACCCAACCATTCAATGCTCTGCAAAAATAGGACACATACTCCACCCAAGTACTTGACTCCAGCTTCTTGCAGTTTCTAAATTTCTGCCTTTACAGCTTTGGGGTCAACCCATACCTGGCTATCAAGGCTTCCTTCATTGGGGCATAGGACATCTGATCCTCAGTGGGCAAAGCTAGCAATGTCTCCCTTCCTTCACTGACAAAGCGGCCCCACAACCCCACTCCCCAATCTTTCTCAGGGACCCGGTGGGACCTCATTGCTACCTCATAGACCTTGAACCACTGACCAATGTCCTCATGCTTCATGAAATTCTTAATAACATCTTTGGGAATGTATACCTTTCCTTCTCCAGTCACTGATGGTGCGCTGCCACCAGAGGGATTGATCTCTAAACGTTTTGCTTTCAGATCTAACTCCCTCAACCCTCTCTCATGCTCTAAAAGCATCTTTAACTCCTTGAAGGCCAATTTCTTGCTCTCCAAATCCAATTTCTTACTATCCATGTCACACTCCTTCCCCAGCCTGAGCTTTGCAAACTCCATCTCATGCACTCTGCTTCTATCGCTGTCCTCCAACTCCTCTGGAGACAGACCCTTTGAAGATACACTGCTGCTCACCCTGGAAGGCAACTTCCCCCCAGTCAGGCCCAATAGCCCCTCCAGCTGCCCATCTAAATTCTCTCCATCCACCATAGGCTCTTCGGTATGCTCACTGGCATTCCTTGATTCCAACCAGGCCCTCAGCGCCTTTTGGAATTCCTCCTTTCTGGTGAGGCCTCTCATAGATATTTTTAATTTTTTGCAGACAGCTTTAAGTTGTGGCACAGTGTAGGTATCAAGCCTTTCCTCTTCAAATTCAATATCCACAGATGCAAGCGATGCTGGTTTGCTCATGGTGAAAATTGTCAGTTCTCAAGATGCAAAAAAATCCAAGGAAAAACTCTACCAAATGTATGTGGTTGCGTGCTGGTCTGCACTATACTAGTAGTGTACACCAATCACTGTATGTAAGACACAAATGCAAGTCCAGATCCTCACCGCTGACCACCAATGTTAGAAATGGGGGTGTCTAGTTGGCAGAGGTAGGTACCTTTGTCCAAATAGGGGCCCTTGCTTCTAGTCACTTTGTGAAATGGAGCGTTGCGGCGGACGATGTCCTCACGAATTGGTGCAGGCAGCGGTTTGTTGACGGAGTCGGTGAGACCAGGGCTTGCATTGAAGGGTGAGACGATGCTCACTGCAGTGCGGCGACGGAGACGGTCGATGTTCAGGTCGGGCAGCGACGGAGTCGGTGACGTCCTTGCAGCGTGTAGCGAAGCGTTGCAGAGTGCTGTGCCCACAGGACCCGGTGCAAGCAGCGGCTCGTTGACGGAGTCAGTGAGACCAGGGCTGCGTTGCAAAGCGAGGCATTGCTCTCGGCGGTGCTTTCAGGACACAGAATCCTGCGACGAACTCAATGACAGAGTCGGTTATCCTTTTTCTTCTGCGGAGACGATCAGAGATGGTGCCCACAGACACGGTGAGGTCTTTGCTGTTCCTGAGACCTATAGAACAGAGGGCAAGCTCAGTTCAAGCCCTTGGAGATCTTTTCTTCAAGCAGGGGGACAAAGCAATCAGCAAAGTCCTTTTCTCCTTTCCTTGGCAGCAAGTAGCCACTGCAGGCCAACCCCAGACAGCAAACAGCACAGGGGCAGTATTCCTCCTCAGCTTCTCCGGCTCTTCTCCTTGGCAAAGATTCCTCTTGATTTCCCAGAAGTGATCTAAAATTCTGGTATCTGGGCCCCAATATTTATACCACAAAATCCTTTGTTTTCTGAAGGCAGAGAGCGTCTGTACCCAGCCAAAACCAGTTCTGTCCTCACTGGTGCAGCTTCCTGGCAGGAGGTGGAGACAGCATTGTTGAAGGCAGACCAGGTCCATTCAGGTGAAAGGAAATCTCCTACCCCTACTCTAAATGCAGCTCAGGTCTATTCAGCCCAGCCCTGACTCATCAGGCTCTCTGGAGCCACTGCCCCTCTCCAGCCCTTGTCATCCAAAAGCCAGACATGCAAAACACAAACCTAGCAGAGGCACACTGTATGGTTAAGCTAGAAAATACCTACTTTCTAAAAGTGGTATTTTCAAACACAGAATGTAAAAATCACCCTCACTAAAAGATGCATTTTAACATTCTGAGTTCAGGCATAAGAAACTTTATTTTCCTACCTTGTTCCCAGGGGCAGTTAAGTTTATAAGAGGTTATAAACAAACTTCCCATTCTGTCCAATGGGAACAGGTAGCCTTGCAATAGTGAAAAACGAAATTGGCAGTAATTCACTATCAGGACATGCCACACACACTAGGGCATGTCCTACCTTTCACATACACTGCACCCTGCCCACAGGTGTACCTTGGGCCTACCTTAGGGGTGACTAATATGTAAAAAAGGGAAGGTTTAGGGACTGGCAAGTGGGTACACTTGCCAAGTCGACATGGCAGTACTAGACTGCACACAGGCTCTGCAATGGCAGGCCACAGTTACATTTTCCAGGCTGCTTCTGTGGGTGGCACAATCAGTGCTGCAGCCCACTAGCAGCATTTGATTTACAGGCCCTGGGCACACACGGTGCACTGTACCAGGGGCTGACAAGTAAATCAAATATGCCAATTATGGAATCACTAATCCATAACAACAATTTACAAAGGGAGCACTTGCACTTTGGCACTGAACAGCAGTGGCAAAGTGCCCAAAGCATCTAGGCCAGCAAAACGGAGTCTAACACACAGCAAAAACACAGGAGGCAAAGGCAAAAATGCAGGGGAGACCCACGCCAATGGTGCCAGGTCTAACACCCACACAAATAAGGAAGAACACACTTAGGCAACTTTTTGTGAGTCCTTCTGTGAACTAGGTAGAGAAAGTGATGCTAGAGGTCAGGGCCGGCTCCCACATGATCCTTTTAAACACTTCATTTTCTCCTGCCTGGCCCACATACTCAGTCCCTACCAAACAAATATCTTCAATCTCTCCTTATCTAATGCTGTGATACCCCCCAAGTCCAAGAAAACAGGGAGAGACGTATCCATCTTATCCAACTATTGACTTATCTCCCTTACATGGCTAGGTTTTTTTTGTTTTATTGTTTTTTACGGAGTTTTATATAGCGAGAACTTGACCCGAAGGGTATCAGAGCGCTTTACATAGCACCAATTGCGTTACATGAGGACACATTCTGGAAAAACTAGTTAACAACCAACTAATTTATTTTCTGGAGAATAATAACCATCTGGACATATTACAAATGGGCTTCCGAGCCAAGAATACTACTGAATTCACCCTCCTTGCTGTCTTGGATGACATCCGATTAGTAGTAGATCAGGGCAAAGCCATGGTCCTGCTTCCACTTGATCTCTCCGCGCCATTTAATACTGTCTCTCATATGCTTTTGATAAAAAGCACCACAAGGCGGGGCTACATTCAAAAGCCTTAAAATGGTTCCAGTCCTTTCTAAGCAAAAGAACCCAGTCCGTTATGCTAAGCACTTCTAGTTCGCCTCCCATGTATCTACGTGGCTCTTCATTGAGCCCATAACTTTTTAACACTTATGTCTTCTCTCTGGCACACATTGTCAGGAACTAGGGTTTCGAGATTTGCTTTTATGCCGACAACACCCAGCTAATTATTTCCATTGGTGAGAAGCACCATGAGACTAGGACTAAACTTATTATTTGTCTATCCGAGGTAGCGAATTGAATGACATATCACTGCCTAAAGTTAAACACAGATAAAACTGAGCTCTTACTCGTTGGCAGTGCCCACCAGGTTTGAGACTCTTCCTGGTGGCCACCTTCACTGGGCTCAGTCCCCGAGCCCAAGGAAGTGGCAAAATACCTTGGCATCCTAATTAATGACTCCCTCTCAATCCAGGAGCAGGTCAACATCACATGTGGCAAGCCCTTTGCACTACTGAAGATCCTCTGAAAACTATTTTGATGGATTCCCATTGACTGGCGCAGAACCGTAGTCCAGGCTCAAATTACACCTCGACTGGACTACGGAAATGCCCTCTATGTGGGCATGGCAGACCACCTGTTCACCAGATTGCTAAACTCATCTGCAATAAAGATAGGTTTAGCTCTACTTCAGCATGCCTCAAGATTTTACATTGGCTCCCAATGCGCAAAAGAGCCAAATTCAAACTTTTGAGTCATGTGCGCAAAGCACTTTACAAAGATGGACCTGCAATTCTATTCTCTAAGGTAGAATTCTACAAACCTTCACGAAACCTGAGATCTGCTAAGCTGGCTTTAGCTAAAGCCCAAACGTGTCAAAAAAGTCAGAATGGGTGGCTTCTCTTTTACCCACTTAGCAGCTGCACAGTGGAACCTCCTGAACCTCACTTCCGACCATATCAGGTCCAGAAAGAGCCTAAAAACATGGCTTTTCACAGGTTAAGCCCAGTGCACCATCTCTTAGGAAAAGCTGCAGTCTAGCGCCGTGATAACTTTCAGGGGATGAGTGTTGCACTCTACAAATACCGTCAAGAAATAAATAAATTAAGGCAGAGGTTGCCAAAATGTTGGAACTGGTTATAGAGATCTTGTAGTCTTTGGTCTAGTCCTGTAATTCTAGTACCAAAGCAAGGGACTACTCACTTGCAGTTCTGTGTGGACTACCAAACCATCAATAAGGTAACCAAAACTAATGTCCATTGAATGCCAAGAGCGGATGAGCTTGTGGATCAGTTAGGTGCTTCAAAGTACCTGAGCATCTTGGATATGGGTGGATATTGGCAGATCACTTTGGCAAACACAAAGAGATGATGGACGGAGTGCAGAAACTTTTCAGACACTCACCCCCAGTCACACATCTGGGTTGAATGCATCATCGTTCTTTAGCTCACTTCGCCACCCCAGTTCAGACCCAGCCATATGCAAATCAGTCTTGACCCTGTGCCTCATGGGAACAGTCCAGCCCGAACTGCCAAGCCAGGTCTTCCCTGGACCGGAAACAAGCATTGTGGGACCGGTTTCGGGGTAACACCCCTCATCAGCCAGGCTAGCTTGACTCAAGTGGCAAAGTGAGCAAGGGACCCACGTCTGGGCATACCCTGCCAACTTAGGGCAAACAAAGCAAACACAAAGAGATGATGGACGGAACGCTGAAACTTTTCAGACACTCACCCCCCAGTCACAGATCTGGGTTGAATCCATCATCGTTCTTTGGCTCACTTCACCACCCCAGTTCAGACTCAGCCATATGCAAATCAGTCTTGACCCTGTTCCTCATCACCTTGGCACCAAATGCCATAGGAGAAGACAGCATTTTCTACACCAGAGGGACTGTATCAGTTTAAGGTGATGTCCTTTGAGTTGAAGAATGCTTCTGTCACTTTTCAGTGCCTGGTGAACCATGTTCTCTCAGTGCTGGAAAAGATCTGTATGGCCTACCTAGATGATATTGCAGTGTTCAGCAATTCATGATGACCACATGAGGCACCTATAGCAGGTGTTGGCTAGGATACAGGAGGATAAACTGAACACCAAGGCATCTAAGTGTCAGGTGGGGCAGTCCTCTTTAATCTACCTTGGGCATGATGTGGGGAAGTAGGGAATGGGAAGATTCACCTGTTGGATACCAAAATTCAGTCTATGATGGAGTGGGAAATGCCTTTTTTAGCGTCCTACCCCAGCCCGGGTACATGCAAATGATCACGCCACACACGGAGCTTGGTATTACACGTCTTTATTATTCTTCAGCGTGTAACCGTTAACTGAAAATTCTACATCATTTATTCTATCACCCAAAACCAGGCAATGATGTCACTGTTCCACGAAGTCCATCATGAACCAAAAGGGTCCCGTCATCTTTAACTCACAAGACACTACAACTCCCCCTTTATTAAATAAAAAGTACCAATAATACATATATACATTACAACTCTTCAATAATTAATGGTAGCCTGCGGAGATACCGGAGAAGTGTCCATGCCTGGCATTGGTGACAGAGACATTGGTACAGTCATTGGGCTCTCTAAATTTTCAGGTGGACAAGTCTCACTCCTGACATCTGGAGTTGACGAAGGTAGTGCCACGTGCTTGAAATGCAAAGAATCTCATCTAATGGTCTTGCCAGGAGGGTGAGCAATCACCATGGGTCCTTTACTAGTCACAACCCTCAGTGGGTCAGCATCAAAAGGAGCGTCAGACTTGCGCTTCCGTTTCTGCCTGACATTAACTTGGTCTCCTCATTTGAACACAGTGCTCCGAGCACAGCGGCGTCTATACGCATAGTGTTGTCATTTCTGAGATTCTGAGGCAACAAGTTAGTGAACTGGCTCAAAGGGACACCGTAGAGTTGTTGCTATGAAACAAGCTCTACGGGACCAAGTGTGGTTCCCTCATCTTGATGAATGAGTTGAAAAAGAATTAAAGACATGCCATTTGTGCATCTGTTTGTCATCCAAGACAACCCCACATCCGTTAAGCATGTCTGATCTTCCAAAGCATGCATGGGAGAAGATTGCAATTGATTTCTTTGGACCCCTTGACAGTGGACATCATCTACTGGCAATTGCTGATGGCTATTCTCATTTTTCCCTTGTGGAAGATCTGTCTTCAACTACTCATGACAGAGTCATTGAGAGATTAAAAAGTATCTGTGCAACCTGGGGTTTTCCTTCTATTTTGAAATCTGACAATCATCTGACTTTCAATAGTTGAGATTTTAAAAATTTCCTCACTCATCTAAATGTCCAGCATCAGTAAAGGACACCTCTCTGGCCACAGGTGAATGGTGTGGTCGAGAGATGTAAGAGCACCCTCAAGAAGACAGTTCAGTGAGCTGCGCTGGAAAAGCTTGAACTCAAATCAGTTCTTCAGTCTGCACTTCGTGCATACTGATCAACTCCGCATTCTACCACAGGTGAAAGCCCTGACACCTTAATGTTTGGAGAGAGACATAGGCACCAAAGTACCACAATGGACCAATGAGAGATCTATTGACATTGATAAACTTCACACTACTGACTCATCTCACAAACTCAAATGAACACCTATGCGTATAGACGCCCCTCCTGGCACATGGGGCACCACTACCATCCTGCAAAGACTTCGTCCCTCGTTATCCAGCAGTATCTTCCATGGCAGCCTCTCCTGGCATATGGGGTCACCGCAACGGTGCAGCACTGGCTTTGCTCTCACTGCATGGCACACTTACCACGGTTATCTCAGGCCGCAATGGCAGGCCTGGCCTCCGTTTACAAACATCATATCCTCACCACTTCCTAACATGTGCGGGAAGGGTGCATGCACTTTCACACTGCAGTGCAGTGGGAAAGGGCCCGGAGCCCTAAGACTCCACACGAGAACCAGTACCCACACCGGGTTGCCATTGCGGGCTGGCAGCCTGGGTCTCCAGGACATCTGTGGGGTCCGTGTGCGATCCGGCAGAGAACTGGCAGTCCAGACTAACGCATGGCACTTCTGTGGTGCCACTGTGCACACCGGCCCATTTTGGCAGGCTTGTGGTGGGGGTCTTTAAATGTTCCTGGCACATGGGCTCAAGCAGACTGGCACTAGCAGGCCGGACATGGGTCCAGCACAACTTTGGTACTAGCACGCCCACCGCTTTGTCATGACAAGCGGACGGACTGTTTCACCCCCTCAGCTAAGCACCGCTTCCTTCCACACTGCACCCACAGTGGGGAAAGGCTCCGGCCCTACGGCCGCAAACGGGCCTTGGCATCCACGGAAGGTGTCCCATCGAGGGGGACTGGCCTCTGGTGTAGGGGGACCCCACCTAGGGGTTTTCCCTTGTTCGGGGCAGTGGTCCTGATTGTACCTCCACCCGGCCACTCGCCTACCCCGAGCTTCACCCCTAGGGATATGAAGTAGTAGGGGGGTCCCCCTCCGGGTTGGCTCACCAGTGGTGATGCCAACCTGAGTAGGAGGCATAATGGCCGGCGAGTCCCACAGGGCATGATAAGTGCCATGTCCCCGAACTCGCCCATGCCATACCCAGCCTAGGTATGTGGTGTACCCTTTCATAGGGCACCCCTGGGGACAACATCTAACCGAATCATGCGAGCACCCTGCTACTACCCATTATAGGGAGGGTGCTCGTACTTGCCCACTGCAGTACAGTGAGAACAGATTCTGAGTTCTAGGGTCATGAAAAGCAAGTATGGGAAGACTAAAAGGTAGAAAAAAGCAAAAAGTTTAAGGGATGTTCCCCTAAGAAGGCCATGACCAACAACCCCAAATGTGATTTAGGGAATGGACCATTGAAGTTTTATGTTGAGGTTATGCTTCCTTAAAAATACATTCTTCTCCTCTTCCTCTTCCGCTAGAAAGGTAGTCTGTCACAGCAGGAGAGACTCTAAAGCATTTAGTCCCACAACACAGGCAACTGGAATGACTAGAGTTCACACTTGGATAATCAAAAGGTTAACCCCGGGCTCCCAACCCTACTCTATTATTTCCTTATCAGCCCCATATCCTTCCTGAGATTTGTACAGGGCTCTTCCTTTTGATCTCTTACTGAATCAAACTTTGAAGTTTACAGGTGGCGCCTCACCCTCCCTCTTCCAGTACGTCCCACCCAGCTCTCAGGAATGCAGCAATTCCCAAATCTGTCTGAGGTAATTCTGCTCAATCCGGCTCTGTGCTCCACTACAAAGTCTAACCCTTGCCAGGAATAGACCATCTCAACACTTGGAATTCTCTCCCTTCATAGTCATCAACCATTTCAGAGGCCTATGATCTGTTTGCACCACAAAGTTAGTGCCAATCAAATATGGGCTGACTTACGCAAGGCCCACACTATGGCAAAACATCCTTCTCAATAGCCACCCAGTTCTGCTCTCTGGGTAGTAATCTCCTACTAATAAAGGCTACCAGACTCTCGCTATCATTGTCATACAGTTGAGCTAATATCACTCCAACTCCTTTGTCAGAGGCATCCGTCTGTAGTCAAGTGCTTTCAGTACTGGTGCAGTGCATAGTGCCTTCTTCTGTTCCTCAAATGCTTTCAGACACTCTTCAGTCCATATTACTTTTCTGCCTGGGCTGCTTTTTAGAGGTCAAAGTAGTAGATGGGGAAAATATACTTTCATAGTTTGCCATAAAATTACTCTAATAACCAGGGAGTCCTAAAAAAGCCCTCACTTCAGTCTGGGTAATAGGTGTATTGTCTTGTGAGTTAGAGATGATGGGACACTTTCGGTTCCTGACAGACTCCATCGAAGTGTGTGGGTGATAGAATTCATGATGTAGAATGTTCAGTTAAGGGTTACACACTGAAGAATAAAGACATGTAATATCAAGCTCTGTGTGTGGCATTGTCATTTGCATGTACCTGGCTGGGGTAGGACGCTGCAACTGGCAACGGGGTCGGTGATTATGTAAACCCTGAGACTTGAAGAACAGAGAGTGTTATCCCAGAGACTTTGCAGTGGTCCAGCAAACCGCTTGTGTGTGCCACATGTGCCTCAGTCAAAGTGAAAAATCGATGGTTGGCATATATGAAGTCAAAGCACCACTCCAGCCAGTGCAAGGCCTGTGAAGAAAGTGAAGAAAGTTTGCTTGTCATCAGATAGAAATTTGCTGGTAAGTCAAGAGAGAGGTATTGTGCCACAATGCGACACAGAGCCATCATTCATACAGCACGTCAACACTAAAGGTAATGACAACTAGGTACAGAGGTACTGCTAAAGGCAGCGATAGCCAGGTGCAAGAAAGCACTAAAATGGAAAACATTGCTGATGGAAAGAAACGCTAAAGGCAGTAGAGACCAGTTACAATACAAAGAGACGAGTAGGGTGAAGAACCGGTGCAGGAAACAAAGTCATTACTCACCACAAAAGAAGAAGATAGCGCCTTACAACCAATAAGCGAGCGCAACAACACAGATGTCAGAATGTGGCTAGTGCATGGCAAAGGTGCCAGTATAAGCGGGCAGGAGACACCGTCGGAGCAAGCTCCTCTCTATATAGCAGAAAGTATGAAAGGGTTATGATGATGACGCCTTCCTATAACCACTGCTTCTCTTCGATACCGCCAAAAGAGAAAAATATTGATGGCAGATGGATTGCCTGGATCAATAAATCAATCAGGGAATTTTAAGAGCGCTACTCACCCGTGAGGGTCTCAAGGCGCTGGAGGGGGAGAGTGCAGCTCCGGGATAGCCGAAAAGCCAGGTCTTGAGGCTCTTCCTGAAGGTGTGCAGAGTAGGGGAGCGTCTGATGTTGACTGGGAGCTCGTTCCAGGCCTTGGCAGCGATGTAGGAGAAGGCTCTTCCACCTATTCTGGTTCTGCGAATGCGCTAGGTTTCTGCTAGGGTGAGGTCGGCTGAGCGGAGGTTTCTTTTGGGTACATGGAAAAAGAATCTTTCATTGAGGTATTTGGGTCCGATGTTTTGGAGTGATTTGTAGACGTGGGTGAGTAGCTTGAAGGTTACTCTCTTCTCGACGGGGAGCCAGTGGAGGTCCATTGATGGATGGAAACCATTGATGATTTCATTGATGCACTAGAAGAAGCAAATGACAAAAAGATCATAAAATATCTAAACAATTAAGCTGGTGAAGGAGTAAAGAAGTTCTAAAGAAAATACCACAAGCTAATGAATTGACGTACCATCAAATCAAAGAAGCGTTAAACATCAAGTTCAATCCAATGCTGAATGTCGACTATGAAAGGTACATTTTCAGTCAGGAAAGGGAGAGAGCTGGTGAAACCATGGATGAGTTTGTAGAAAGACTTGATTCGCTTATAATTTCAATGATTTCAACGATGAAGATGCCATGCGTCTCAGGATAATTGAAGATTGCCTCTCCGATTCCTTCAGACGACAAATGCTGAAAGAGACACTCAGCTTGGAGCGAGTACTCATGGTTGCCAGAGCGTAAGAAAGAGGTGACAGACAAGCAGCTAACATGGAGGCCAGACCGGCCCAAAATGGATCATCAGTGAGTTGAAAATCAAGGTGAAACACAAGGCCGAAGGCCATAGAGTAATGTCTCCAAGGAAAAAGATGCGTTTTCGATGTGGGTTTTCCTTTTCACATGAAGGTAAACGTCCCACCATTGGAGGCAAGATCAAATGTGTCACGTCAAGAAAACAAAATGGATGCCAAAAAGTTCCAGACATGATGCTCTGTGCACGACCACAAGGCCAAGCAGCAACATCAGTTGAGGCAAGTAGAAACTGAATGATGTTGATTGTCATCAAATTCTTCATCCAAGAGTTCGTCATTGTCATTGTTGAGCGACAGTGAGGAAGATGGGTGCGCAATGTCAATGTTGACTGCTGGACAAGGTGCATATATAGGATTAGCTTCATGCAAGGAAGAATGTCGGTCGAAGCTAGGTCGACAAGTTAAAGTGCGAAATTCATTTGGACACTGTCCCAAGATCACACTAAAAGGGAATGGGTGCTGTATACCTTTTATCAATGACAGTGCTGTGTCGATAAACATTATAGCAGTTAAAAGTACAATTACCTGTCCCAGTGCCCCGTTTAACTAAACCAAAGTGCATATGTGGGCTGCTTCAACGCCACTGAAAAGTCACTGTTCATTCATAGCAACTGTGGAGCATAAAAATGCAAAAGTACAAGCGCTGTTAGACCTGTCATCATTAGGGTGGTCTTCCCCCAAACATTTTGTCTGCTTTCCTCCAGTTTTTGTTGTTTCTTTTTGTTGTTCTTAGGACTCTGAGCACTTTACCACTGCTGACCAGTGCTAAAGAGTATGTGCTTCTCCCCTAAACATGGTGACATTGGTGCATTGGCATCTTTAGTTTACTTATAAGTCTCTAGTAACGTGGTATACCATATACCCAGGACCTTCAATATAGGTGCTACTAGTGGGTCTGCAGCAATGGTTGTGCCTCCCAAACAAGTAGTCTTCAAACCTGTCTCAGGTCTGCCATTGCAAAGCCTGTATGTGCAGTTTACTGCCACTTTGACTTGACATTTAAAACCACTTGCCAAGCCTTAAACTCCCCTTGATACACCTAAGGCAGACTCCGGGTAGCCCTAAGGGCAGTGTGCTGTGTAACCGAAAGGTAGGACATGTACTTTTAAGTTTTACATGTCCTGGTAGTGACAAACAGCAAAATTCGTTTTTCACTACTATGAGGCCTACTTCTCTCATATGCTAGCATTGGGGATTCCTTAATACACTTTTAAACTGTAATCCCTGATTAGAAATATCTTTGGAATGGTGATGATAAATGCTTTTAATGGTAAAGCTGCATTACTATTTTAGAAATGCCACTTTTGGAAAGTGGACATTTCTCTGCTCTTACTGCTCTGTTTGCCTTGCAGCCCGTCTCTAATACTTGTCTGGGGTGGGTGACAGCTACACTTTGTGCATTCCCTCTAGACAGCCACAAACACAGAAAGGGTGGGTGTAACAGAGAACTCATCTGCATTCTAATAGCTCTTCCTGGGCAGGAAAAGAGATGGAGAGCTGAACCTTACACACCTGAATAGGCAGTGTCCTGTTTCCCACACAGAGGGCTGATTACCCCCTACTTCTAGTCTGGAGTCAAGGCTGGGAAGAAAGAGGGACCTGTGCTCTTTAAGGGTCTGCTTTGAAGTCACTCCCACTTCAAAGGCACAACTGGGTATAAGTACTGGGGCTCTGATCCTACCAAGACATTACACTACTGGCACTGTGAAGAACTCTGCCAGGACTAAAGACTGCAGTGCTACAAGGATTGCCACTCTGCTTAACTGCTGCTCTGGAAGAACTGCTTTTCTGCTTTGATATGCTTCCCTGATGCCTGCTGATCTCTGCCCTGCTGAGGACAAGGACTGGACCCATTTCACTTGAACCCAGTGTCGCTTGCCCCCTGTTCTAAAGTCAAATACTTCCTTCACTCCTGCAACAGCACCTAGTATCCGCCATCTGTGAGTCCTGTCCCGCCAAATGGTGCCAATCTAGTTCTGGGCCCTTGAAAGGTGATTTCTGCTGTCCAGAACCATCAAAATCAATGCATTGATGACTTTGTGTCGTTTGGAACGGACGCATTGACCTTCGACATTGACGCAGAAGCCTATCAACGACATCGATTCGACGGACTGCCTAGCTCGAGAGTGACGGACAGCACGGCTCGATGATAAAGCAGTGCCTTCATCGTAAAGGGGTTCGTCAATGAAGCCTTCATCACCTGTGAGGCTCAGGACTGATGCACCGAGTCTTCGACGTCAATGCTTGCTCCATCCAAGGTACTTTTTCAGAGGGAACTGTGTGAGTCCTGTAGCTGGCCTGCCCTCCATCGTGGTCAGCCTGAACTTTGGATTTACCCCGGTCCAGCGCAACCTCAAGTAAATTTTAAGTGCTATTTGACTCTAAGCACTAGATTTTGATTTATTCTTTAAAAATTCATAACTTCGGTTCTACTTATTGGAATTTTGTCATTTTGGTTTTGTTTTACTCATAAAATTATAATCTATTGTTCTAACCCTGTGTTGAATATTTTGGTGGTGTTTCCATTGTGTTACTGTGTGTTGCACAAATACTTTACACATTGCCTCTTTAGATAAACATAAGTGCTCTGTGGCCAGCTACTAGAAAATGAGCACAGGTTATTTTTTAGAGTGTATCTAGCATGTATCTAGCTTACCCTGACTAGAGTGGTGATTCTTGCTTGTACAGGGTGCATACTCTGACAACCAGACACCCATTGCTAACAAGCGCCAATTCATGTGTTGCCAGGAACTTCATCGAGGGCATGTTTACTCAGTTTCAGTACTGCTACTGACATGGGACCAATTTCTGTGAACTACAATGCCATGCCAATACCTATCATAAGATAGTGAATCAGTTTCCATCTTTGTTTCATGAACTAGAAAGACTTAAGACCATTTAGTTGCTGATGCAGGTCTCACTTTAAATGCATCAAAGTGTGAGTTTCATCAAACCAAACTCAAGTTCTTTGGTCATATCTTTTTTGATGGGGGAATGACTCCAGATCCAAATAAAGTACAGGCCTTGCCATCCACTCCTCTGCCACACGATGTAACTATGCTGAGATCCTTCTTTTGTATGGCCAGTTACTGTTCAAGGTATATACGTGACTTTGCCACTGTAAGTGCCCCATTGAGAGACTTGATCAAACAAAATGTCCCATTTCAATGGCCAAGCTTTAAGAAAATCAAGCATGCAATTGAGAACGGAACTGAAATTGCATACTTTGATCGAAAATTGCAGACGAAGGTTGTCGATGATGCAAGCCCAGTGGGGCTGGTTGCCATCCTTGCCCAGAACACTGGACATCCCAATGCCACAAGACACATTGTGACTTATGCTAGTCAAAGTTTGTCATCAACAGAACATGCCTGTTCACAACCTGAAAATGTGATGTGGGCTTGTGAGCATTTTCATGTGTCCTTATATGGAAAGCATTTCACAGTTGTCACCGATCACCAAGCATTGCTCACCATTTTCGGCAATACTAAAGCCAAGATGCCCCCTTTCATTGAGAGGTGGGGGTTGCGACTGCAGGAGGATGATTATCCGATTGTGTATCGTCCAGAGGAAGATCAAAACGCTGCTGACTACTTCTCACGTGTGCCAATACAGTGTCATGGCACTACTTCTAAAGTGGCTGATGCTTATGTCAACTTCATTGAGAAGTCCAGGGCCCCTACTGCCATATCCATTACCGTGGCACTCCCCGAGAACTATCGCATCCAAAGGATTGATAGGGAGAACGGGGCAGGCGGAGGTATTGCCATTATCCATAAAGATTCTATCAAGGTATCTATACTCGAACATTGCTCTGAAGATAAGATAGAGATCTGTATTTTTAGAATTGATCTCTTGCCCCATGACTGCTGGAAAGGTGCCCTTGTGTACCTCCCCCCTGGACACCTCCGTGATTTTACGATCCAACTGATGGAATTGATCGCTCCCCATACCATTTCTACCCAACACTTTCTTTTATTAGGGGATTTTAATATACATAGTGAAATTGCCTCTAACGCAGAAGCCTCTCTGCTCCTTGCCGATTTGGGTACTATAAGCCTGGAAAAGATTAATGAGGGCCCAACCCATTCGGCAGGACATACGTTGGATCTTATTCTGACCAACTGACCGCACATTCATATTGAGGCCCCCCGACATCTGGTATGGTCCGACCATTCCCTGATTGATTTTCAAATTTTTGGGGCCAAGGTTGAGTCCACCCCCTCCAATGTCTCCTATAGTTTTAGGAGACAATGAATCTTTATGAACGAGTTTTTGGGACATATGAATTGGGAATCTAGGAGTACCAAAGATTGCTTCAATGACTACCATAATGCAGTAAAATCAGCTATTGATAGTTTGGCCCCTCTGAAAAGTTTACTCAATGATACACAATGGCCAAATGCAGCCTGGTATTGTCAGGAACTGCGTAAGCAGAAAACCCTTTGCAAAAAACTAGAGACGCTGGCGCCACTCACACGACCAGAATGATAAAGAAACCTATCAGACTTCCTTAGGTCTCTCTCTATCACAAGAATTTAAAAAATGCCCGCAGATCCCATATCACCTCATGACTTAACCAGGCAGGGAATTCTTCTAAAGAATTATATCACATTCTTAAATCTTTCACTAGTCCAAGGGCCTGCACCAATGGTATCTCCCCGTCTCAAGAACTTTGTGATGAGATCGCTAATCATAAATCAATCTGATTTATGATAAATTCATGGGAGCCTGGGATTCCCCGAGTGAAACAATAAGTCACATTCTACCTACCTCGGACAATGTCCACTTTTTGGATAGCTTTCCCCCGCTCACAGTAGACACAGTTGAGGTAATGTTGATAGCAGCCAAACCAGGGTCACCTATGGATTTAATTCCAGCTAGGTTCTCTTCCCTGCTACATATACAACTGTCTCCCTCTATCTGCACGTTACTCAATCTCTCTATGAGGGAAGGCCAACTTCCATTAGAATGGAAAGCTGCACAGATAATCCTCATTCGAAAAAAGGCGAATGTCCCAGTAACAGAGTTATCTAACTGCTGCCCTATCTCCCCTCTGCCCCTACTGACCAAACTCTTGGAAAAACACATTAATAAATTACTCTCAGAATACACTGAGTCTATTAGATGCCTTGCTTCCTCACAGTCGGGCTTCAGAGCAATGTACAGTACGGAGTCAGCACTGATTGCTGTTACAGACAACATAAAATATTCCCTTGATAATGACCAGGGAGTCTTGTTGGTGCTGTTGGATTTGTCGGCAGCTTTCGACACAGTATCCCACCTAATTCTGCTCCAGAGACTTAAGGAGATTGAGATCTGTGGACAAGCCCTAACATGGTTTTCGAGCTTTTTATTCCATCGATCACAGACCATTAATCTTGGACCCTTCCACTCCCGAACTATGGAACTTACCAAGAAAGGGCCACAGGGATCTTGTCTCAGCCCCACTTTGTTTAATATTTATGTGGCACCCCTTGAAAAAATAATCAGAGAATTCAGCTTCACTCCGATTTCATATGCTGATGATACTCAGCTTTTGCTATCATTCGATAAGAATACTATGAACACTCGGGCCATATTATCAAGAACGGCGATAACATTATCGCCGCTTTAGCGGCAGGAAACTGCCGCTAAAGCGGCGATAAGGGGCTTGATAATATGCCCTATAGAATTCAATAGAAGCCCAGGTTCTGGTGTGAAGGACATCAAACCTGGGCTTCTATTGGAATTCTATAGGGCATATTATCAAGCCCCTTATCGCCGCTAGCAAAACCAAAGGGGATGAAGGACGGAGTGTTGAACATTGTAAGCACTCACCCCCAGTCAACTGATCTGGGTTTAATCCATCATCATTCTTTAGCTCACTCCGCCACCCCAGTTCAGACATGGCCATATGCAAATCAGTCTGACCCTGTGCCTCATGGGAACAGTCCAGCCCGAACTGCCAAGCCATGTCTTCCCTGGACCGGAAACAAGCATCCTGGGACCGGTTTCTGGCTTACAGCCGTCATCAGCCAGGCTATCTTGAATCCAGTGGCAAAGTGAGCAAGGGACCCACGTCTGGGCATACCCTGCCAACTTAGGGCGAACATAGCAAAACCAAAGGGGATGATGGGCGGAGTGTTGAACATTGCAAGCACTCACCCCCAGTCAACTGATCTGGGTTTAATCCATCATCATTCTTTAGCTCACTCCGCCACCCCAGTTCAGACATGGCCATATGCAAATCAGTCTGACCCTGTGCCTCATGGGAACAGTCCAGCCCGAACTGCCAAGCCATGTCTTCCCTGGACCAGAAACAAGCATCCTGGGACCGGTTTCTGGCTTACAGCAGTCATCAGCCAGGCTATCTTGAATCCAGTGGCAAAGTGAGCAAGGGACCCACGTCTGGGCATACCCCTTTAGCAGCAGTTTCCTTCCGCTAAAGCGGCGATAATGTTATCGCCATTCTTGATAATATGGCCCTCAGTCTTGTTTCTCAGAAGGTATGACAGCAATTGCATCTTGGATGACGGAGAACTTTCTCCAGCTGAATGCTAAAAAAACAGAGTTCATGCTCTTTGGTGATGCCCATTCGCTCTGGTCTCCAGAGTGGTGGCCCCCTGAGTTGGGTAATGCCCCGCTCCTAAGACAGCGGTCAGGAACCTGTGCGTCCAGTTAAACCAGAAACTCACTATGAAAGATCAGGTGGTGGCCACCTCTGGTTCTTGTTTCTATTTGTTGAGCCTTTTGCACAGAGTTTTTCCTTTTCTTCCTCTCTGTGTGCGAAAAACGCTTGTTCAGGCACTAGTGATTAATCGCCTGGACTATTGTAATACCCTCCTAATTGAGACAAGCGAATCTTCCTTAAATAGACTCCAGGTGGTGCAGAATACTGCTGCCCAACTTGTTAGGAACTCACCAGCCAGAACGGCCTCTCTCCCCCTCTTGCGACAACTTAATTGGCTGCCTATACGCAAGAGAGTTAAGTTCAAGATATGCTGCAATGTCCATAAAGTTTTGAATGGGAACGGACCCGGTTACTTAATTGAAAAACTCGTCCCCTACCAGCCAAATAGATCTCTTCGATCAGGAGAGAAATCCCTGCTTGTGATTCCCTGTTGTAGAAAAGCTCATACGGGTGGTTAAACCTTTTTCTACTTAGCCCCCTACTATTGGAATCAACTCCCGATCCACCTTAGAAAATGAACAGACTATCTTCCTTTCAGGAAACTGTTTAAAACAGAGCTTTTCTGAATCTATTCCCTCTGGTCTATTCCGGCTTCTATGTTTCCCACAGCACGGAGATACCCATTCGGGGGTGATTCAGGCACTTTAAAAACTTAAATAAATTTAAAAAAATATATATCAGTAGAACAAATCATTGTAGCCGAGAGTACTGACAGGAATTTGCTGATTCTCAAAGACATTATTACACGCCAATCATGCCGAAAACATAATCAACCTCTTCATAATGACCTTGAATACCAGAAAATGTACAGGAAGAATTTACAGTTGCACCAGAAGGCATCATCTTACAAGAGTGTGGCAACCCCATATTCCAGGATGGTCTGCCAGAAATAATCACACTGTGAGGATTGGGCCGAAGCTTAAGAAATGTGAAGCCGTGATGACCCGTAGGTCATAAGAAGCATCGAGGACTGCAGCAGACCTGACTCCGTGGACTGATTGAGAACGTCGAAGGGGCATCACCACATCACTGGGGCCCAGATCAGGAGCATTGGATTCAACCTCCCCCCCCCCCTCTGTTAGGGAGCGCAGAACTTACCATGCAGGAGGAGCGCAGGAATACCTCTGATCACTGCCAGAGCTGACTGCGTATGCTCAGAGGAGAGCCAAGTGCTGCTACGCCTTCCGTGTGCAGCCAACTCACTGAGCGGGATCAGAGCCTTGTGACTGCCCTCGATTGGGGCACTTGCTGAGATGCTGCACGCTTCCTCTCTACTGGAGCTGGTAAGACTGGTATGGGCCTACTGGGCCCTGGGGGACTTGCTGCTGAGAGCGCTGCAGTGCCAATATACTTTTGACTATTTTCTAAGAGTCAAAGTAGACTCTTAGTGAACATTCCCTGGATGTGGCCACCAGTGAATGGGTAATAACCCCAACTACATTGCAATGAGCGGGTGCTACATGGATTTGCCTGTAAAACATTAGAACCCCGACCTCAAGGGGGCAATCTGTTGTTGTCTATAAATGTTGTATCCTGCCTTTGAGTGTGCAAAGTTAGAAATATATTACTTTGTTTTATTATAAAAATAAGTATTTGACTGAACATTGACTTATTGATACTGCTATACACTCTTTAAGTGATGTTTCATGTTCACTAATCTGTATCCACATCTCCCACCCTACCCAAGGAAGCCTTTGACTGCTCGTCCACAGTGACCACTGAGAGTCAAGTGCAGAGGAGGCTTTGCCCAATTGCTCAGGATCCATAGTAGGTCATGCCTTGGAACATCAGGTGTACAAGGCTTCAACCACTATGGTTGGGCCCAGTAACCCCTGCGTGCCCATGGCCCTCTGAAAGGGGTTCTGTGATGTCTGTTTACCTGTTGGTAAAGTTCCCAAACTGTGATATTGACATTATAACAATTTCGCCATCAGCCCTCTGAAACACATAATAGTCCCTATATCATTCCTGTGTCTGCCCTTTTTTCTCCTACAACCTACCAATTCCTGTTTCCTTATTAACCTGGGCCCTGCTTCCATGATGCTGTGAATATCACTCCCATGTGCCCTCATTGCTTCTTCATCAACTTCGCTAAATCGCCTATTTGACCTTCGAAAGTCTACCCTGTCTTGGACTATACCCCTCGACCTTGGTGAAGTGGTCTAGCAAAATACAAGCTGCCTTATAATAGCAGCATCTATATTTAACAAAGATTGTCTTGGCTGCTGTGTGTAGGTAGTTTGGATTTAATCTCTGCGCATAATTGTCAAATAGGTCATTATGGGTAAAAAAGATCAGCAATGTGGATAACAAGGAAGAAGAGAAATCTGCTGTACTGCTCTCTTTTAAGCACTGTCTAGCAAAGCTTACTTCTGCAGCAAGTCAATAAATAGGTGCTCCGAATCAGTCAAAATGGGCTGCCAGTAGCCACAAAGGATGGTGAGTACAACTCATAATTAAATGGAAGAAAGATGCTGGGCAGCTTGAAAAGTACATTTTCAAACTATAGGAAGACAGTAAAAAGGCATGATGGCAACAGATGTATCTATTTTGCCACTCACATTTACAGTGTTATAAAAACCCTGGTATGGATCATCATATCACAACTTTTGCATTATATTACAAATAAATGCACATCTTCAGCTATTTATTAAGAACCTTCCGCACAACTATTGGTTTAGCAGTCATCATTGACGCATTGAGAAACACTAAATATAAGTCTTATTTTCTGTTTATTTCTGTTGTTGAAAATAACCAACTTTCGTGCAGTATTTCCCCAAATTATTGGCTTCTTTTGCTGAATCTATTTTTGCTGGCCATAGCACTCTGCGCACTTGAACCCAGGACCCCAGATGTGACTGGAAGGGTCAGTTGGCTAACCTCCTTTGTGAGCTATATAGACACAATGAACTTCCAAGAGGCCTCTCTCCCTGCAATTGCCCAGCTGACCAGTTCTAACTGGATCTGCCCTGGATTCTGCTGTTGGCCTCTGCTAGAGTGAGTCCTAACTTCCAAGTGGTGCACTCCAGGTCCTGGATTCTTCCCTGGTTTTTGTGTGTACTCCTCCTCTCCATAAACTGCACGAAGTAGGACTTGGAAATTTCTGCCAACTTTCTGCCTGGAAAACGGTTGTATGTCAGAACCCCGCAGGCACTTACCCCGCACGCCTTTACCACAAAGTCAGTACCCCGCATGAGATGTTACCACACGTTACTTTAGCATGCAAATCCTTACAACAACTTGCTTTGGGGGCGCTGGACTTTGGAATTGCATAAATTACTATTCCAAACCCAGTCTACGCAACAATAGGGAAGGTGTTGGACTTACAAATCTAACACCAGTCCAACAACGCGCCCCCTACAGCAAGTCATTGTAACAACTTGCGTACTAAAGTAACTTGTGGTAACGTCGCATGCGGTGTACTAACATCGTTTTAAAGGCTGGTTATTGTTAAGACTGCGGGGTAAAGGATGTTTTCCCAGGAAAACTGACTAGGGTCGCTGTCAATGCCGCAGCTGTCCACATTGGATCGCCAGTCTGCCTCAATTTGCTGGTTTTCCCCACAGAAGGAGATCTGTCTTCTAGAAACAATTCTAGTTCCAAAGGTAGAGGGATTCATCACGACCGACACCAAGCAGCATCCAGTTGATATTGAGGCCTTCCTGAGCACGAACTTCGGACTTCATCCACTCAGAGCTTTCCTGTCTTTGCCAACGACCTCACAGGGACCCCACTCTACAGCAACCCGCCATCGTCAAGCTTTGCTTTGGATCCAGCTTGCAGCTTGACTTGTGAATGACCACTTTTTCTCCAGAAAAGTTTCAGAAGGTAAACTTTCCAACTGGATGAACTTAGTCCTTGTATCCAACAAATCGCGGTCAGCTTTAGGATTTGACTTTGAGCCAGTCTAACGTGACCAGATAACTGCAGTTGGTGCTTTGGGCTTGTTCGCTCTATTTTTAATTCAAATTTTAAAAATGCATATCTCTGTTTCTACTTATTGGTTTTCAATCTTTTGGTGTCATTTTATTTATTGAAATATTCTCTATTTTTCTTAAGTGGTTTGGAATACGGCTTATATTATGCTTTTACTTTATTGCTGTTTGAGTACTGCATAAATGCTTTACACATTGCCTCTAAGTTAACCCTGTATGCCTTGTGGCAAGCTACCAGAGGGTTAAGCACAGGTTTATTGAGTGACTTTTGTGATTCACCCTGTCAAGGATCATGATTATTATTGAGTAGATTCTCATGCCCCGCAACTAATATTTCAATTTCTTACATCCATAATTTAAAAGAAATACAGATAGAGTTATAAATGGTGTACAGAATGTATTTATCTGTAAAATCAGTAAAACTGAAAACTGTGAGCCTAAATCATGATACTGAAGAACACCAGCAGCAGTACAAAGTCATATTGCTGCCATTAGACTGGTTGTAAGAAGTGCACATCACAGTACCAAAAGCTTACCTGAAGCCAAGTGCATAGTAAAGGAAGCAGTGGAAACTATCACTTCTTTTACACGCCATTGGAACACTGAATGAGCTGTGTTCTTCCCCTTACTTTCTGAAAGAGCAAGTGAAAGTTTCAAGGCAATAAGAACTTTTTTAGGAGAGGTGACAGGCTCCTAGCTACAGAAAGCATACTTTTCTGCAAACATGTACACTAAGGGTCAGGTTATGAATGACATCAATCATTACCCACCTGTCAATAAGAGCGCGTATGTAGAGTTACATGCCACTGTTCTTCGCAGACAGTCTTGAAGACTTGGAATGCACAACGAAGAAAATTACATATTGACAAGATTGTCAATCCATTCACTTTCAGACACAGAAAAGTGCATTTTCATCTAAAGCCTTGAGTAGAAGCTGAGCACCAGGAATTGGAACGCCACTTAGTCATACAAAGGGTAACTGGCCAACCCCGTTGGTGTCACTCATGGTTGTTACGAGGAAGCCTAAATAACCAGGAATGCAAAGACTCTGTCTAAATATGTGTTTGCTAAACAAGACATTTAAACGAGACTGGCTCCTTATGACAACCATTGACAATATCAATCATAAACTATAGTGCGCCAAGTGGTTTTGTAAACTGGATCTCAACCTTGGTTACCAGTAGACCAGCAACAGTTAGAGGAAAAGCCTAATGCATAACCACCTTTTCAACACATGTAGGCTTACGTCAATAATGTCTGTCTAGATGGAGTACTACATGGCAGTGATGAGCCCCCGATCTATTTTACAAAGAAGAGGGCTGGCTCTGTTTAAGGATTCAGGGAGTGTTCTGACCCAATATCATATATGTAAAGCAATATAAACCTCACTGACCATAGATGAGATGCACCAGAAAATTTGAATATTTGGCTGTAGAACTCTGTGCACTTTATCCCTGCTAACCAGTGGTAAAATGCCTGTGCTTTCCCTTTCAACATGGTGAAACTGGCATACCCCTAATTGGTATATTTAACTTATCTGTATGTCTCTAGTGTATGGTACAAAGGGTACCCAGGGCCTCTAAGTTAAATGTCACTCGTAGACTGCAGCACCCATTGTGCTATTCACTAAGGTGAGAGTGCAGACATGTCTGTATGCCTACCATTTGTAGCCAGCAGTTTTAAACTGCAAATTCGACCTGTCAAAATAACCCCTTTTGACTGGTCACAACCTTTCTTTTAGATATTTATAAGCACAAAATATGATTTTTAAAACGTCCTTTTACACTACAGATTTCAAATATCTACTTTCACCACTGATCAAGAATACTGATGAATTTGTGAAAATAACATTCTAGCAAATTTCTATTGTGTACTTTTCACCTGGTTTAAATAGGCCTTTATGTACAATCTAGTCTTCTAATTGGAAATGCAACTTTACCTTCACAGTAACAACCAGCATTTGGTAGCTGGTTACTAAAGGGTCAAACTTTTATTTAATATATAGCATGTCCCACATTAAACACTCGACCCTGTGGGCATACAGGGCTCAATTCAGGGTGACTTTGCTAATATATAAAGTTATCTTTCCTACATGGTAGAGCACAGCTCTCTGACTCGTTACTGCAAGGTTTTAAACTGCAGCCAACCATGACACAAAGGTGTCTCTGGAGACGTACACGAAGTTATACATGTGTGTGGTGTAAACATACACTTGTGCGAAAAAGACATTTAACTTTGACCCTACTGGTGCATTTCCAGTGCCATCTTACCATGGCCTTTCTGAAAAGTTAAATAAGCCAATTGCGTGTTAACAAATTTGCCATATGTTTATAGAGAAAGCGCACATGTGCTATGGCACGGAATGGGAGTTTCTCAATGCCCAGATTCCTATGAACAGCTAAAATCAATATGATAAAAATGTCGGCAACCACTCAAAAAGTCTTTGAAGCAGCTGAAAAGCAGCATAGAGTGGTTTATACAATTTTTAGCAAACGGATATGTAGCAATCATGTTCAAATGTTATTCACCAACAATTAATCATTCTGTTGAGCTTGAACACAGCACACGATTCCTTAATGCTGTCCCGTCAACTTCCCAGAGTAAAATAGTTTGTGTTAACTATATGCAATTCTGCACTCACCAGAAGACAAACCGACTATATACTTCTTGTAAAAAAAATGAGCACCTCTTTTATTCTGCTTACATCAAGTTTGGTTCAGAAAATTGTGCCTGGGTCTCAATATGGGGTTTGCCCCACTTCTGGAAGCCCACCTAACTATCAAGTAACAGCACAGCAATGACTGCAAATGACTACGGGCAGATTTACAAGAACTGACGCACCTCTGCATATCAGCAGAGATGCGTCAGTTAATCTGCGTCACGTAAAAAAACCCTTGCGCCACCATGGATGCGTCACATTTACAATGCGGCGCACCGTGGCTCAAGGATTGACAGATGCGTGACGCATCTGTCGGCGAAAGCTAACGCAGTGCTGGAGTCGTGTCGCAAGCGCGACACAACTCCAGCACTGCTCAGGGGCGGCCTATACTTGCTGTGCTGCGTCACTCCTTATGCCTGCTTCAAGCAGGCGTAAGGTTTTGACGCAATAGCGTCGTAAAAGTGACTCAGTGAAATCTTGTCGATTTCACTGCGTCACTTTTACGAGACTTTCTTGCGTCGGAACGCCCACCCTGCATACATTATACGCATACATTATACCTGAAGCAGGTATAATGTGACGCAGGGCTTTACAACGTGACGCATCTCCATAGATGCGTCACGTTGTAAATGTGTCGCAACGTGGCGCATTGTTTACGCCTCCGCTGCATCACAAAAGTGACGCAACGGCGGCGTAAAAATGTCGCAAGGGGCTTGTAAATCTGCCCCTACATGTTTACTGAATACGTGTCTGACTATGGATCGCGTTAAGCAGTGGCGTAGCAAGGATGCCTTGGGCCCTCAAACAATCAAGGAATACGAGCCACCTTGCCCATACTGGTCGGTAATTTAATGGTAAAACACAGTCGTAAGTGGAGTGCAGTGCACCCCTTACACTTCTGTGGCCTGGTGCCACTGCACCTGTAGCCATGCCTCAAATCTCAAGATTCAAGCCATTATAAATTCAAAAAGTTTTAGTAATGTTTATCATGTGTACATATCACTGTCCTGCACTACATGCAGCTGGAGTGGACAGCATAAAACCCACAGGACATCAGAAAATCCAAAATACAATAAACAATGCTTCTAGGTTACACATATTTTTAGTCTTTTATTCGTTCAGTAAGAAGACCTCCGTTACATACAACCAGGGCTTTAAGTGGGAAAAATAAACTGGGGGTGCTCTAAAAGGGGCGGGGCAAACCTCAAAGGGGTGTGGCCTATCTCAGTAGGGGCGTGGTCTAAATAAAGATAACTAGTGTAGCAGTACCCCCTGCTCTGACAAGCCGTCAGCTCTAGGACTCCTCAGAACCCCCCCCCCCCCTCCGTCGTGTGTGTCAGACCGGGCTGAGACAGCTTCCCGGGCACACACACACAGCCGCACCCGAGTACTTCACAGGTCTTTAAAAGACCATTTGCATGTTAATGATTCTTTGTCGTTTTTTCACCCCTTCTTAGAGCAATTGCACAGCTCAGCACCAGGATCTGCATTTAGAGGTCGGAAAAGGAGCAGTGTAAAACCAAATGAGCTTCTGTGTCAGAAACCAGAGACTACAAATTCAATCCCTAAAAATAATTCTGCACCACTGAGCGCCACTACATATTTGTTGCAAAGTACCTACACACATGAAAGGGACTGCCAGTAAATGGGTGGAGCCTCACACAATCAAGGCGTCAGCCTGTGGTTCAAGAATCAATCCCAGGTCATCTCTCTCCCGCTTTGAAGCACCATCAAAAGATGGTGGTTGCGGGAGGGACAGAGAGACGACATCAGGTAGGAGGGCCGAGAGGGAATTCCAAGTTCTGTCATTTTCTGGGGCCATGAAACCTGCTAGTGAAAGAGTGAGAACGGAGAAAATGAAATAACCACTCTCCCGAGTCATAATTAGCCCCCAAAAATGTAATCGCTTAAAATAAAAGTGCACAAATGATCACTAACAGTTGTTGCAAGGTCCCTGATTAGATACACGTTGCTGCTATGAGATTGCAGCCTCACCCACTAAGGTATTTAGGCTAGGGTTCAGGATTCATACATAGGTCATTTTTCTCCCACTCGGGAGCAACGTTAAAAGATGTTGCTGTGCCCAAGAAAAGAATGAGAGTCTTGCTAGCTTTAGGTGCAAAATAATGAAGTATAATTCCTCCTGATAGTCGTCAATCAATTTAAGGAGTAACTTAAAGCATATTTGTTCCTAAGTGGTTAACCTTGATGTGCCCAGGCCTGCCGATCCGCAAGCACCTTGATACCTTAAGTATGTGTGTAACAATAGTCCAAGAAAAAAAAAAGAAAACGGACTACCTCTGCGAGGCCCGAAAGTAGAGCCCGATAGAGACCCGTTTCGAGGCCCCCTAAAAATAACTGCCGGTGCTCAGACCCGGACAGACCCGGCCCACTTAAAGCCCTGCATACAACTAATTTGCAGTAACGTTCCCACATCCCCCCCACACACACGTGCTTCGACGTGCTCTAACCTTCACGTGGGTCTAAAATAAAATTGGCGTTAGCACATCCGGACTATAATTACAGAACTTTAAAAAAGTAACTTACTTATTAACTATTAAATCACTTAAACAGGAAAACAATTAACTCGCATTACTAATGAAATGTATGGAGTTGATTCAGTGTTAAATAAGAGATATATTTGTTATAAACAAGATACAGCCGCAATTTATTATAGAACGGTCTATGCTGCCATCTCGTGTAGTACAGCAGTATAACATTTAAACTTTAAACTACATCCCGTCCTGAGTGCATGTAGGGGCATATTACCAAGCCCCTATTGCCACCACAACGTCACTTTTTGTGACGTTGTGGTGGCGATAGGGTCAGCGCCCTATTACCAAGGCAGCGTTAGACCACATAACGTGGCTTAAAGCCACGTTAAGTGGCTTAACGCTGCCTTGGTAATAGTGCCCCTTTCACGCTAAACTTAGCGTGAAAGGGGCGTGCAGTGGGTGTTGCGGTGGGCGTTCCACCGCAATACCCATTCACTTTGACACTGCCACCTATTATCAAGAGAGCCGATAATAGGTGGCAGCGCCGAACTTAAGACCAGGAAAATCCATGTCTTAAGGTGGCGATACCAGGAGAAATGCTTCATATCTCCTCGTTTTGCTTTTTCCATGTGTGCTGCCTTGTGTAGCACACATGGAAAAAGCAAAATGCCAAGGTATGTTTATGTACAGGAAGGTGTCCCTTCCTGTACATAAACAAGTAGTGTGTTTAAACTGCCAGATAGTTAAACAGTTTGGAATGTTTTTCAACGCTCTGCTTATTTCCGATTTAAGTTTCAAGTCTCAAATAGCGTTCTCTACTTTCGTTTCTCTCAGCGGTAGTGCTGGAACAATTTTCAGAGTGGAGGTGCTGCCATCAATGTTACATTACTGAAGTCATAGGGATTGTGCGTCACACAAAGAACATGTGTAGCAAATTTGCTGAGCAGGACAGTAGGAAGAGTGTAGTATGTAATTGGAGGTGCTTTTTGGAAAACACTGTCGCAAACATATTACTAAAGCATGGTAGGGTAGTGTCATTTCTAGACAGCACATTACCTATCGAAACGGCCTCTCCATTTACTCAGATACACAGTGATTTGATGATAAAAATGCACAAACGATAATTTGTGGAAATCGGGTTTCAGCAAATAAGCATGACTTGATTTATTTTGAGAGTGTAACAAAGAACAAGGGAACCCTGTATGTCAAGAGGGACCGAGGGTACTAGTGTATTGGAAGAGACATAGGTCCATACCAAACAACATAAGAGTATAAGCACAGAACTGCAATTAGAGCTGTGTAGTGCATCCAAATGGAAAGGATTGTATTTATTTAAACAAGCAGTAAGAAGGAACAATAACATTAACAGTCCAGTGGGTAATGTAACGGGGTATGGAAACCAACAGATTACCAGACCTCAGGCATTCGCATCAAAATGTGACATTAACGATACAGAATAAGAACAGTCACAATGCCAAAAGACGACTCGTGCTCCACATAAATCATCATACATTAGGAGTCATGGTGTGAGTGTCGACAACGTTTCGATCCCTACTCAAAATAGGGGGATCATCATCAGGACTGGAGGTATAAAATGCCTGAGAGAGCCTGGGTGCGAGGACCCAGCGTAACATGACGATCCGTGCAAGACAGGGGCGTAACAAAGGCCCCCGCAGCCCCCGCAGTGCAGGGGGGCCCCCGAGCTCCAGGGGGCCCCCTCAGCACAGTACCATGGCCTGAGTACTCCGGAGTTAAGTCCAGAAGGGGGCACCTTCATGCACTTTGCAGGGGGGCCCCCTCAAGTTTTGTTATGCCACTGGTGCAAGATGATCCTTGGTGAGGGCGTCCAATCGGCAGCCGAAGGGTCTGTGGCAATGCGGGGAGAAATGTAAGAGTCTGCAGGGACAAGTGGCTGCACAGTTACAAAGATGATGCAAAGAGCCTGACAACACTTAGAACCTATTTAATTGATCTAGGTCTTTCAATTACAGTTAGCATACAAGAAAGGATTTCTATTTGTGGCAAGACATGAATGTACCTAAAAGCGGAAAAGATGGTTACATCAGAAAAGAAACCCTAGTCTGGTGAAGCAATTTAATTGATCAGAAGAGTGAAGGTTTTCTAGTTTTCTTGTCAAAAATGTTCAATTCCATTAAGGACACGATGGCAAGGATTAGGCTTCCATTCCCCATAATAACCCCAAACATGTCATATTCTAATACACCAACCACTATGATCTCAAACCTCCTAATGCGGCAAACACAATCTTGCTGCCTCTTTCTTTGTGAATCCTATCATCTTCACACCATTTAAATATAAAACTTCCAAAATATCAAAATCAACATACACTCCCAGCACTCAGGCTTGTGCTGTTCTCTTTTCCAACATCAATCGTGTTTCATCCAAAAACACTAACTGGGAGTGGGATCATTTTGGGAGTTACCGCTATTCAGTCTTCATATTCATTCTTGCTTCTGCTTGGTCTCTAAAACAAAAACAATGGAGATAACTACTGTCTATGTCACCAATATTAATAAGGGTGGGTAAACAGAAAATGTAATTGCAAATATAATTAGAACATTGGAATGTTGAGGCTCTGGGCTTCTAATGGCTAGTAGAAGCCCGGAGCATCAACATTCCAATGTTTTCCTTTCACAGCTGTTGCTGTGAACTAAGGCCTAAAGGAGCCCGAGGGGATTTCAACACCCTCGTGCTCCGTGAGGCCTTTGTTTTACTAATTAGAACATCCTACCCTCTAGGGGTGGACTGTTCTAATAGCCTTATAACCCTCCGTAGCCGGCTATACCAGCCATTCAAGGCCCGTTCTAACACTGGAACGGCCTTTAATCTCCGGTATTGCCTGCAACGGTGGGCTATACGGCAATAAAGTAAACTGTAGGTCAGGTACATATAAAGACCATAATCAAAGGGTGGGACTCCAGTTCCTGGGTCTGGGAAGGGTGCAGAGGTGGTCCCGATCTATAAAAAAGGAGCCAGAGATGACTCCTCAAACTACAGGCCCATTAGCCTGATTGATGCTCTGCAGAAGGTCTTTGGCAGAGTCCTCCTGCAGAGGATCCAGCTATGGGCAGATGACAATGCCATCCTTTCACAGTACCAGGCTGGCTTTAGGCCAAGGACAGGAACAATCGATCAGGTGTTTAGGTTGCTACTTATCTACTGGAAAGTAGTGGTGATCGGCAAGGGCAGTCTCTATCTTGCAATTATTGATCTAAAGACTGCCTTTGACCTGGTTCCTAGGAGCAAATTGTGGCTGACACTCAGAGATATGGGTATCCCCCACTTATCCTCAATTTGCTGGTCCGGCTCCATGAAGGAAACTACGCCCAGGTTAGATGGGGGGGGGCGCAAGGACAACTGACAGAGCGCATCCGAGTCAACAGGGGAGTCAGGGTTGTGTCCTGGCGCCCACCCTATTCTCTCTCTACATGAACGGGGTGGTCAGCTTTCGCCAAGAAGATCCAGCAGACGCACCAACCGTAGGGGTGTGACCAGGTACCGACCCTCCTGTTTGCCGACGACACCTTGCTGGTGTCTAAGGCCCCAGCAGGGTTGCAGCGACTACTCAACAGGTTCCATATCTTTTGTGACGACCAGGGTTGGTTATTAACACTCTAAAAACCAAATTCATGGCCTTCAACCCCTATAAGTCTTACAAAAGCAACACTCTACTAGGTGGGATACCCTTAGAAAGGGTGGGTGTAGGAGAGTAGGATCTGCTTCACATGGGTACCCCCACTTTTTGCTGATGCTTCACTGTTTTTCGACTTTAGTCTGGCTGGGGCCCTGCTAATCAGAACCCCAGCCTAGCTGCTTCCTCTCTAAAATGATTTCCATGTGCCTTAGGCACATCTCTGATTGGAATCTGGAGTGCCCTTATAAGTCCCTAGTATATGGTATACTATGTACCCAGGGCATAGGTACCTCAGAGGCCTACCAGGGGATGCAGCATGTATTGTGCCACCCCTGGAAGGCCATCCAAAATGACACCACAGGTCTGCTACTGCAGCCTGGGTAAGGTGGTGCATGCACCCCTTACAGTGGTATAGGCTACCTATATCACTACCATTGCACACACATATAAACCTATAAGTCACTCCTATGGCAGGCCTTACCAATCCTGAAGGCAGAGTGCTTGGTTTTTATGTCAGAGGGTGCCCCTGCATGAGCAGAGCCCCTCTACAGCGTTCGGAGTCCCTCGTCTGATGCTGTTTGTGGTACAGCCTGACCATATACTCTTAAGTGCATTATATCCTCGCGGTACAATGCTAACTTTGGACTTGCTGCACCAAAACATGTCGTGTTTGGTGTCAAACATCTTGGAATACTACCCCCCCCCCCGCCAGTCCTGGCAGCGGGGGTAGCATTCCACCCTTCTAGAGGGAGAGACATGTACACACCGGGCTACCCGGTAACTTCTTTTCAGAGCCCTGGCATCACAAAATGGATGCCGCTGCCACAGACACGGGTCTGTCCTCCTGCTGCTGACTGAAACTCCGGCAGGGGAGGCCTGGACAATAGGTTTCCTGTCGAAGGGAGGTGTAACCACCTCCCCAGACAGGATAGTGTGTATTGGGGCTGGGCGGGAGCACCCTCTGGTGCTTTGAAGTCCTGCACTGGGGGCACATTTGGTGTCCCTGTGCATATGCCAGTTCAAACCGGTTGCAGGGGCTACCTGCCCCTGCTCTGGTGCAAAACTGGACAAAGGGAAATGGGTGTAACTACCCCTCTTCCCTGACCCTCCCATAGGTGGGTCCCCAGAGTATGTCCAACCCCCTAACTTAGTATAAGTATGGGACCCCAGTCCTTAGGACTTTAGATTATCCTGGACGAAACTCTGACACTGAATCCTGGACCTTCGATGCTCTACTTGAAGACTAGAGGACTGAAGAATCTCCCTTGGGGTCAAGGAGTGTCTCCCCTGCTTGGCAGGCACCAAAGAAGCAATTGTCCGGTCTGCATCGCCAAAGCTCCCGCCGGACGCCAAAGTCTTTGCATCACCAGAGGTGGATTTCCAGACTTCCCCGAGGCTGCCCTGAGTCCCCAGCAAAGCTGAGGCCCGTAGCTGTTGTGGGTAACGTGGAACCGTGACCCCTGGACACCAAACACATTTGCAAGTGCATCCTCTTCTTGGTCTCCCACGAAGTTGTGCTTTGGGCTCCGAGTAGCCCTCGCCTCCAGCACCGACTGCACCGAAGATCACTGGCCTCCACTCCACGAGTGTCCTGTGAGCCAGCTCCAAGTGCGTCCACTCGAGGCTCCTTTGCGGTCGCTAGTCCGTTGGCTAGTGGGCCCTCCCGAAGGCAACTCTTCTTCTGCTGGGGTTTCCCTGGTTGCTCCAGACGTGCCCTGACTTACCCTTGCTGGGTGAGTCCCCCAGACCTTGCTGGTCTGCATCAATGTCCTTTCTTTGTTTCTACAAGACTTGCCGTTGCCAAGGCTTGTTGGGTCCAATCCGGTCGCCGACACCCCTGCAATCGACAGACGTCGTGGGACAGCTCGAATCCAGCTCCTGGTTGTCATCGACGCCTCCTGGACCTCGTGGCTGAAGAGTCAAGACGACCGTCAACCTACCTGAAGCACCCGACATCGGTGGGCATCTGCTCATCGCCTTCCTGGTCACTGGCTAGTGACCCAGACTCTGTCCCCTCTGCTTTCAGGTTCTTCAGATCTTTGATCCACCCTTGGATCCACCCGAACACTTTCGACTTGGTCGCCAGCAGCACTTTGCAGCAGATCGCCATTGAAAACAACGACGAAACCCGACCCCGAAAGACACCTATGCACCCGGCTTCCCTGGGTGAGGTAACTCGAGTACTCCGGTGCTCCCGTGGGTATAGACTCTAGAACAACCTAGTTCTAAAGGGGTTTGCTCCAAGTCCTCCTCTAAGTGTCCTTTTTCTTTAAAAACTCCAACCGCGACATTCCCCATAGAAGTCAACGGCGGCTCACGGCTGTGTTCTCACACTGCACGCGTCCCCCGTGGGTCCCCTGTGTCACTACCTTGGGTGGTTCCTTGGGGTCCAAGCACTTCTACAGGCTCTAGGCCTTGTGTCTAGCTCAGTCGTGGTTCTTATACCACTTTATTGGTATATGGTTTGGTACGCCCCTAGGGCTCAAACGTGTATTTGTGCTATTACTGTTGATAACTGACTTGTAACTTATGTACTTCGAACTCTAGACTCATAAAGAGACTAGAGTGGTGTGTTTAAGACTAAATACATATATTTTATATATATACCTGGTGTGGTCCTCTTTCATTTGGTCACTCAAGAGATTATAGACTGGTAAAACAAGCTGCTTTACATTCCTTCAAGACTTAGCCTGAAGGCTGCTCTCCATAGCTACCACTAGGATAGCTTTCAATAAAGGTTGTCTTTAACCTATCTCCAATAAGGGGTTGTTTGGACTGGTGCAAGGTGCCCACTATAATTAGTGGACAGCATATACCAGGCCAACTTCTCACATTGGTGGCAGCGTGTGGGATTCCAGCTTGCTATTGTTTTACCAGATAATCTCAATTGAATTGATCAACTGAAAACCACTAAGGGTACCTTAGGTACATATAAATCAAGCTTAGGATACAGTAAGTTCTACTGAACTTAGAGTTGTGTGTTAAGGGATAGCACACCCTTTCTACAACTCAAGAGAGTTTAGTAGGCCACACTAGAGTAGGTAGTGCATACACCACACCACACTAGTAATGTCTTCACTGCCAGGAACCAGGGAGCTCCTGCCATCCAGATATGACAACCTCACATTCTTGGAATTGAGAGAGTTGTGCAAAGTTAGGAAGTTGAAGACAGGCAAAAGTGCCAACACCCAGCGTCTCCTGGAGATGCTTCTGCTGGATGATCTTAGAAGACCCATAAGGTCTGAAAGGGTAGGCAGAGAGGGTGGGGCAGAAGATGAGGGAGAGACCAGGGATGAAAAGGCCCAGGACCTGACCTCTGAAACTGGCCAGGGGGATGACAATGATCCTGACCTGGAAAGTGCAGCTACTCCTGAGGAAGAGGAGGAGGCCCAGAAGGACCTCCCCTTTGTCCCCCCAGGAAGAGTTGAGAGTGTGCCCAGAAGGACTAGATCTCCTTCTCAGGAGTCTAACCACTCTGACACCTCAGTAGGGACCTCTGTCTCCTCCCATGGGAGGGAATCCTCTCATGAGAGGAGAACAAGACTGATTCAGTATGAGCAAGCCCAGCTTGAGCTCAGAAAACAGCAGTTGGCTATAGACAGGGAGTCCCTAGATCTCTATAGACAGAGAAAAAGATGGGACTAGAGTCCCATGGTGGCAGCAATTTCCCCAGAGATAGGGAAAGGTCTTATGACCATAGAAACCTGAGCAAGATTGTCCCTCCCTACCAGAGTGGGGATGACATCCACAAATGGATAACTGCACTGGAGAGGGCCTGTAAAGTACAGAGGGTCCCTCAGGAGCAGTGGGCAGCAATCTTGTGGCTCTCCTTTGCAGACAAAGGTAGACATAAGCTCCTCACTGTTAGAGAGGAGGATTCTGACAATTACAAAGTCTTGAAGAGTGCTCTGATTGATGGGTTTGGCCTAACAACTGAACAATACAGGTTAAAGTTCAGAGATACCCAAAAAGCACAGACTCAAGACTGGGTGGACTATGTGGATTGTTCTGCTAAGGCTCTGGAAGGTTGGTTGAAGGACAGTAAGGTATGTGACTTCACAGGATTGTACAATCTTATCATGAGGGAGCAGATTCTCAATAACTGTCAAAATCAGCTGTTGCATCAGTACCTGGTGGACTCTGATCTGACCTCTCCCCAAGAATTGGGAAAGAAGGCAGACAAATGGGTCAGAACCAGGGTGAGGCAGAAGGTACAGAACCAAGGTGGTGACCCTAAGAAGCAAGATTCTAAAAACTCTGATTAGGGTGGGGAGAAGGGTAAAGACCAGAAGTCTTCATAAGGTCCCCAAAAATCTTCTTCAGGTGGGGATTCACAGCCTAACAAGGGAAAAGGCCAAAAGAAACCATGGTGCAAAGTCTGTAAGCAAAAGACACACTGGACCAGTGATTGCACCAAGTCCAAAGACTCTATTCCAGCCCCCACCAATGCCCCTAAGGCACCTATTCCCCCTAGTGCAGTTACAATTGGTGGTGGGAGTACACAGGCCAAGGGTTTAGTAGGGTTGACCCTGGGTGGTGAGATGAGCTCTGGCCTAGTCAGAGAACTCACTCAGGCTGTCCTAGTCTGTGATGGAGGCATGGATGTGACCTCCTCTGTGAGTCCCAGTAATCTGGGCAAGTACAGGCAACAGCCCTTAATCAATGGAAAAGAGGCTTTGGCATTTAGGGACACAGGGGCAAGTGTCACCATGGTGACACAAGACCTTGTGGATCCTGGGCAGATTATACTTGGTGAAATGTACCAAGTGACCAATGCTAGCAATGTCAGAACAGACCATACTCTGGCAGTTGTTAACTTCTCCTGGGGAGGGGTAACTGGCCTTAAGAAGGTTGTGGTGAGTGCAAACCTACCAGTGGAATGCTTGCTTGGCAATGATCTAGAAACTTCAGCTTGGGCAGAAGTGGAGCTCAGGACCCATGCAGAAATGCTGGGGATCCCTGCAGATGTGTTTGCTGTGACCAGGTCACAGAGCAAAATGTCTAACACTGAACAGGCCTTGGATCCTGGAACCATGGACCAAGGGCCATCCAAGAGGAGGAGTAGTAGGGTTAAGGCAGTGCCTTCCCCCTTGACTCAGAAGGAACATCAGTCTCTTGAGGGGGATGATCTCAGTCCTGAGGAAGGAACTGTCCCAGAGGAGCTTGAACCTGACCAGGTTGAGTTCTTGGGGACAGGGGGCCCTTCCAGGGCAGATCTGAGCCAGGAGCAGCAGAGCTGCCCCTCTCTTGAACCCTCAGACAGCAAAGTGCTGCTGAGGCTAATGGGAATGCTAGTGGTCCCCATAAGGTATATTGGGATGATGGACTCTTGTACTCAGAGTGTAGAGACCCCAAGCCTGGTGCCACCAGGAGGTTGGTTATACCTCTGAAGTTCAGGGGCTTCCTATTGACCCTAGCCCATGATATTCCCCTAGCAGGTCACCTGGGCCAGAACAAGACTTGGGACAGACTTGTCCCTCACTTTCACTGGCCCCACATGTCTGAAGACACCAAGGAGTTTTGTCGCTCCTGTGTAACCTGCCAAGCCAGTGGGAAGGCAGGTGGCACCACAAAGGCCCCCCTGATACCACTACCAGTGGTAGGGGTGCCCTTTGAGAGAGTGGGGATTGATATAGTTGGTCCCATGGATCCCCAACCAGCATCTGGGCACAGGTTTATCCTGGTGGTGGTGGACCATGCCACTAGGTACCCAGAGGCTATTCCCCTTAGGACCACTACAGCACCTGTGGTGGCAAGGGCCCTCCTGGGAATGTTCTCAAGAGTGGGCTTCCCTAAGGAGGTTGTATCAGACAGGGGTGCAAACTTTATGTCTGGATACTTGAAGGCAATGTGGAAGGAGTGTGGAGTGACTTACAAGTTCACCACACCCTATCACCCACAATGCAATGGTTTAGTTGAGAGATTCAACAAAACCTTAAAGGGCATTATTAAAGGGCTCCCAGAAAACCTCAGGCGAAGATGGGACATACTCTTGCCCTGCCTTTTATTTGCATACAGGGAGGTGCCTCAAAAGGGGGTTGGCTACAGCCCTTTTGAACTTTTGTTTGGTCACCCTGTCAGGGGTCCATTGTGCTTGGTGAAGGAAGGATGGGAGTTACCTCTCAAGCCCCCAAAGCAAGACATAGTGGACTATGTACTTGGTCTCCGCGCCAGGATGGCTGAGTACATGAAAAAGGCAACTAAATACCTTGAGGCTAGCCAGAAACTGCAAAAAGCCTGGCATGACCCAAAGGCTGTACTGACTGTTTACCAGCCAGGACAGAAGGTGTGGGTGCTGGAGCCAGTGGCCCCAGCAGCTCTCCAAGACAAGTGGAGTGGACCCCATACCATTGTTGAACAGAAGGGTGAGGTTACCTATTTAGTAGACCTAGGAACACCCAGGAGTCCCCACAGGGTTCTCCATGTCAACAGATTGAAGCCATATGTGGACAGGGCAGACATGGGCTTGCTCATGGCTACTGAGGAGGGACAGGAGGAAGAGAGTGACCCACTCCCTGACCTGCTCTCACAGAACCCTGATGATGGGTCAGTGGATGGTGTAGCCTTGGCAGGCAGCCTCACTGCTCAGCAGCAAACTGATTGTAGACAAGTGCTCAATCAGTACAGACATATGTTCTCTCTGACTCCAAGTCAGACCACCTGGTGCACTCATGAAGTGGACACTGGGGACAGTCTGCCTATTAAAAATAAGATTTATAGGCAACCTGACCATGTCAGGGACTGTATCAGGACAGAAGTCCAGAAAATGTTGGATTTGGGAGTTATTGAACCCTCAGATAGCCCTTGGGCTAGTCCAGTGGTCCTTGTGCCAAAACCTCACACCAGTGGTGGGAAAAGAGAGATGAGGTTTTGTGTGGACTACAGGGGTCTCAATGCAGTCACTAGGACTGATGCCCATCCAATACCTAGGGCAGATGAGCTAATAGACACTTTGGCCTCAGCCAAGTATCTAAGCACATTTGACCTGACAGCTGGCTACTGGCAGATCAGACTAGCTGATAATGCAAAGCCAAAAACAGCATTCTCAACCCCTAGTGGACATTATCAATTTGTGGTAATGCCCTTTGGTCTGAAGAATGCACCTGCCACTTTTCAGAGGTTGGTGAATACAGTCCTTACAGGTCCGGAGGCCTACAGTGCAGCATATCTAGATGATATTGCTGTCTTTAGCTCCACCTGGGGGATCACCTGGTCCACCTCAGAAATGTTTTGGAGGCCCTGCAAAAGGCAGGCCTCACTATCAAGGCCACCAAGTGCCAGATAGGGCAGAGTCAGGTTGTGTACCTGGGCCACCTTGTGGGTGGAGGCCAGGTTCAACCATTGCAGAGCAAAATCCAGACCATCATGGACTGGGTTGCTCCAACCACCCAGACTCAGGTGAGAGCCTTCTTAGGCTTGACTGGGTACTATAGGAGATTTGTCAAGGGGTATGGATCAATAGTGACACCCCTGAATGACTTAACTTCCAAGAAAATGCCCAAAAAGGTTCAGTGGACAGCTAGCTGTCAAAAGGCATTTGATGACCTGAAGCAGGCCATGTGCACTGCTCCCATTCTCCAGAGTCCTGATTACTCCAAGAAGTTCATTGTCCAAACAGATGCATCTGAATTGGGGGTAGGGGCTGTACTGTCACAATTGAATGATGAAGGTCAGGATCAGCCAGTAGCTTTTATTAGCAGAAGGCTGACCCCTAGAGAGAAACGTTGGTCAGCCATAGAGAGGAGGCCTTTGCTGTGGTTTGGGCTCTGAAGAAGTTGAGGCCATACTTGTTTGGTACTCACTTCCTTGTTCAAACAGACCACAAGCCCCTCCTATGGCTAAAACAAATGAAGGGTGAAAACCCCAAACTGCTTAGGTTGTCCATTTCCCTACAGGGGATGGACTTTACAGTGGAACATAGACCTGGGAGTAACCATGCCAATGCAGATGGACTCTCTAGGTACTTCCACTTAGAACATGAAGACTCAACTGGTCAAGGTTAGTTTAATGTCCCTACGTTTGGGGGGGGGGGTTGTGTAGGAGAGTAGGATCTGCTTCACATGGGTACCCCCACTTTTTGCTGATGCTTCACTGTTTATCGACTTTAGTCTGGCTGGGGCCCTGCTAATCAGAACCCCAGCCTAGCTGCTTCCTCTCTAAAATGGTTTCCATGTGCCTTAGGCACATCTCTGATTGGAATCTGGAGTGCCCTTATAAGTCCCTAGTATATGGTATACTATGTACCCAGGGCATAGGTACCTCAGAGGCCTACCAGGGGCTGCAGCATGTATTGTGCCACCCCTGGAAGGCCATCCAAAATGACACCACAGGTCTGCCCCTCGCTGCCCCATTGTACTGTGCCCGTATTTCTGTTTGTTTTTCTCTCCATTTTCCCTTCTGTGCCCCTCGCTGCCCCATTGTACTGTGCCCGTATTTCTGTTTGTTTTCTCTCCATTTTCCCTTCTGTGCCCCTCGCTGCCCCATTGTACTGTGCCCGTATTTCTGTTTGTTTTTCTCTCCATTTTCCCTTCTGTGCCCCTCGCTGCCCCATTGTACTGTGCCCGTATTTCTGTTTGTTTTTCTCTCCATTTTCCCTTCTGTGCCCCTCGCTGCCCCATTGTACTGTGCCTGTATTTCTTGCCTTTTGTCTCCCCATTTTCCCTTCTGTGCCCCTCGCTGCCCCATTGTACTGTGCCCGTATTTCTGTTTGTTTTTCTCTCCATTTTCCCTTCTGTGCCCCTCGCTGCCCCATTGTACTGTGCCCGTATTTCTGTTTGTTTTCTCTCCATTTTCCCTTCTGTGCCCCTCGCTGCCCCATTGTACTGTGCCCGTATTTCTGTTTGTTTTTCTCTCCATTTTCCCTTCTGTGCCCCTCGCTGCCCCATTGTACTGTGCCCGTATTTCTGTTTGTTTTTCTCTCCATTTTCCCTTCTGTGCCCCTCGCTGCCCCATTGTATTGTGCCCGTATTTCTGTTTGTTTTCTCTCCATTTTCCCTTCTGTGCCCCTCGCTGCCCCATTGTACTGTGCCCGTATTTCTGTTTGTTTTTCTCTCCATTTTCCCTTCTGTGCCCCTCGCTGCCCCATTGTACTGTGCCCGTATTTCTGTTTGTTTTCTCTCCGTTTTTCCTTCTGTGCCCCCGCTGCCTCTCTCCATTCCCGCCGCTGCGTCCCCTGTGGCCCCGCCCCCCTGACTGCCCATTCGCTGCCCCTGCCTCCCGCCTCCCAGCTGCTCCTCCCTCCCACCTCCCCATATATGGCGGCCGCTGTGCGGCCGCGCCGCTGGCGCGCCGACGGCGCGCCTAAGGCAAGCCCGTCAGCGCCCGTCCGCGACTGGACCGCGCCCAGCGCCAGAACCCCTGGACCGCACGCCCCCCGCTCCAGCCTCGAGGACCGACGCCGATACGATGCCACCACACTCCACGCTCTCAACCCCGGACGGACGCACAACTGCTTCAAGGCCGCCCCGAAACACACCCATGGTCCCTTCACCTGCCGGAACTGCAGCTACACCAGCCTCAGAGCCACCGAGGCGCCCGCCAAGAAGGACCTCAACCACCTCCGGTGCATCCTGCTGAACACCCGCTCCGCACGCAAACACGCCGTCGAGCTCTGGGACCTGCTCGACACATCATCACCAGACGTCGCCTTCCTGACAGAGACCTGGATGAACGACTCCTCCGCCCCCGACATCGCCATAGCCATCCCAGACGGCTATAAGATCACCCGCAGAGACTGCATCAACGCAGTAGGAGGAGGAATCGCCATCATCCACAAGAACACCATCAGGGTCTCGACCAGCACCGACGACACTCTCAGCACCGCCGAACACATGCACTTCCAGATCCACACGGACCCCAACACCACCCTTAGAGGCACCCTTGTCTACAGACCCCCTGGGCCCCGACCCCAGTTCAGCGACTCCATCGCCGACTTCATCAGCACGCACGCCCTGACCTCTACCGACTACATCCTCCTCGGAGACCTGAACTTTCACCTGGAGAACAACAACGACAGCAACTCCACCACCCTGATCGACAGCCTCGCCAACCTCGGCCTGAGCCAGCTCGTCACAACACCGACCCACTGCGCCGGCCACACGCTTGACCCCATCTTCTCCTCAAGCTCCCACGTCTCTTTCAGCCACACCACGGAACTCCTCTGGACCGACCACCGCTGCATCCATTTCACCTTCCAGAAACCCACCACACACCACCGCACCCAACAGATCCCACGCCGCTGCTGGAGCAAAGTCACCGAAGACCAACTCCGGGCAACCCTCGCTCTCAGCCCTCCCTCCGACCCATCCAACACCGACGACGCTGCCTGCAACCTCAGACGATGGATGGACGACTGTGCCAACACCCTCGCCCCGCTGAAAAAGCTCACCTACAGCGACACCACCAAAAGAGCCAGCTGGTTCACCTCGGAACTCCTAGTTTCCAAGCGCACCTGCCGGAAACTAGAGAAGAAATGGCACAGCGATAAGACACCGGACAGCCACACATCCCACAAAGACGCCATCCGTAACCACCACCACCTCATCAGGTCCGCCAAGAGAATCTCCTTCAAAGACCGCCTCGACAAAAACGCACACAACAGCAAGGAGCTTTTCAACATCGTGAAGGAACTCTCCAATCCCAGCTCCAACACCAACGACATCCCGCCGTCGCAACCCCTGTGCGATTCCCTCGCCACCTTCTTTCACCGCAAGATCGCCGACATCCACGACAGCTTCGACACCCAGACAACCCCAACTAAGATCGATACACCAGACCCGCCACACACCATCGACCACGACCCCCTGCCAGCCTGGGCCAGCGTGAACATCGAGGACACCATCAAGACCATGAGCACAATACACTCCGGCTCCCCGTCAGACCCTTTCCCGCACCACATCTTCAACAAAGCCAGCAGCTCCATCGCACCCCACCTGTGCAACATCATCAACCTCTCCTTCGAGACCGCGACCTTCCCAGAGAGCTGGAAACACGCAGAGATCAACGCCCTACTCAAAAAACCCAAGGCGGACCCGAGAGACCTCAAGAACTTCCGGCCCATCTCTCTGCTTCCGTTCCCAGCCAAGGTCATCGAGAAGATCGTCAACAAACAGCTAACCCGATACCTCGAAGAAAACAGCATCCTGGACCCATCCCAATCAGGGTTCCGCAGCAACCACAGCACTGAGACTGCCCTCATCGCCGCCACCGACGACATCAGGATCCTGCTGGACAATGGTGAGACCGCAGCCCTCATCCTGCTGGACCTCTCCGCCGCCTTCGACACTGTCTGCCACCGCACTCTACGCGCACGCCTCCACGACGTAGGGATCCGAGACAAGGCCCTGGAATGGACCACCTCCTTCCTCGACGGCAGAACCCAGAGAGTCCGCCTCCCACCTTTCCGATCCGAAGCCTCCGAGATCATCTGCGGCGTACCCCAGGGATCGTCCCTCAGCCCAACACTGTTCAACATCTACATGGCCCCGCTCGCACGCATCGCCAGACAACACGACCTCAACATTATCTCCTACGCCTACGACACTCAACTGATCCTCTCCCTCACCAAGGACCCCCTCGCCGCCAAAGCCAAACTCCATGAAGGAATGAAGGCCGTCGCCGATTGGATGAAGATCAGCCGACTAAAGCTGAACACGGACAAAACGGAGGTCCTCATCCTCGGCTCCAACCCCTCAGCCTGGGACGACTCCTGGTGGCCAACGACGCTGGGAGCAGCCCCGACACCCACCGACCACGCACGCAACCTGGGAGTCATCCTCGACTCAACGCTCTCCATGGCCAAGCAAGTCAACGCAGTCTCCTCCTCCTGCTTCAACACCCTCCGCATGCTTCGCAAGATCTACAGGTGGATCCCGACAGACACAAGAAGAACAGTCACCCAGGCCCTCGTCTGTAGCAGACTGGACTATGGGAACGCCCTCTACACGGGAGCCCCGGCCAAGCTCATCAAGCGACTGCAACGCATACAAAACGCCTCCGCACGACTGATCCTCGACGTAACACGCCACAGCCACATCACCCCCCACTTGAGGAACCTGCACTGGCTCCCCGTCGACAGGAGGATCACCTTCAAACTCCTCACCCACGCACACAAGGCACTCCACAAAACTGGCCCAGCCTACCTCAACAGACGACTCTTCTTCTACGTCCCCAACCGCCAGCTCCGCTCCGCCGACCTCTCCCTCGCCACCGTCCCCCGCATTCGAAGAACAACCACCGGCGGCAGATCCTTCTCACACCTCGCCGCCAAGACCTGAACACCCTTCCACTAAGCCTACGAAAGACCCAAGACCTGCTGACCTTCAGGAGGCTACTCAAGACCTGGCTGTTCGACCAGTAGCAGCATCCCCCCCCTTCCCTCTCCCCAGCGCCTTGAGACCCTCGCGGGTAAGTAGTGCGCTCTACAAATTCTGTGATTGATTGATTGATTGATTGATTGCTACTGCAGCCTGGGTAAGGTGGTGCATGCACCCCTTACAGTGGTATAGGCTACCTATATCACTACCATTGCACACACATATAAATCTATAAGTCAGTCCTATGGCAGGCCTTACCAATCCTGAAGGCAGAGTGCTTGGTTTTTATGTGAGAGGGTGCCCCTGCATGAGCAGAGCCCCTCTACAGTGTTCGGAGTCCCTCCTCTGATGCTGTTTGTGGTACAGCCTGACCATATACTCTTAAGTGCATTATATCCTCGCGGTACAATGCTAACTTTGGACTGGCTGCACCAAAACATGTCGTGTTTGGTGTCAAATATCTTGGAATACATCCCCCCCCCGCCAGTCCTGGCGGCGGGAGTAGCATTCCACCCTTCTAGAGGAGAGACATGTACACACCGGGCTACCCGGTAACTTCTTTTCAGAGCCCTGGCATCACAAAATGGATGCCGCTGCCACAGACACGGGTCTGGCCTCCTGCTGCTGACTGAAACTCCGGCAGGCGAGGCCTGGACAATAGGTTTCCTGTCGAAGGGAGGTGTAACCACCTCCCCAGACAGGATAGTGTGTATTGGGGCTGGGCGGGAGCACCCTCTGGTGCTTTGAAGTCCTGCACTGGGGGCACATTTGGTGTCCCTGTGCATATGCCAGTTCAAACCGGTTGCAGGGGCTACCTGCCCCTGCTCTGGCACGAAACTGGACAAAGGGAAATGGGTGTAACCACCCCTCTTCCCTGACCCTCCCATAGGTGGGTCCCCAGAGTATGTCCAACCCCCTAACTTAGTATAAGTATGGGACCCCAGTCCTTAGGACTTTAGATTATCCTGGACGAAACTCTGACACTGAATCCTGGACCTTCGACGCTCTACTTGAAGACTAGAGGACTGAAGAATCTCCCTTGGGGTCAAGGAGTGACTCCCCTGCTTGGCAGGCACCAAAGAAGCAATTGTCCGGTCTGCATCGCCGAAGCTCCCGCCGGACGCTGAAGTCTTTGCATCACCAGAGGTGGATTTCCAGACTTCCCCGAGGCTGCCCTGAATCCCCAGCAAAGCTGAGGCCCGTAGCTGTCCTGGGTAACGTGGAACCGTGACCCCTGGACACAGAGCACATTTGCAAGTGTATCCTCTTCTTGGTCTTCCACGAAGTTGTGCTTTGGGCTCCGAGTAGCCGTCACCTCCAGCACCGACTGCACCGAAGATCACTGGCCTCCACTCCACGAGTGTCCTATGAGCCAGCTCCAAGTGCGTCCACTTGAGGCTCCTTCGCGGTCACTAGTCCGTTGGCTAGTGGGCCCTCCCGAAGGCAACTCTTCTTCTGCTGGGGCTTCCCTGGTTGCTCCAGACGTGCCCTGACTTACCCTCGCTGGGTGAGTCCCACAGACCTTGCTGGTCTGCATCAACGTCCTTTCTTTGTTTCTACGAGACTTGCCGTTGCCAAGGTTTGTTGGGTCCAATCCGGTCGCCGACACCCCTGCAATCGACAGACGTCGTGGGACAGCTCGAATCCAGCTCCTGGTTGTCGTCGACGCCTCCTGGACCTCGTGGCTGAAGAGTCAAGACGACCGTCAACCTACCTGAAGCACCCGACATCGGTGGGCATCTGCTCATCGCCTTCCTGGTCACTGGCTAGTGACCCAGACTCTGTCCCCTCTGCTTTCAGGTTCTTCAGATCTTTGATCCACCCTTGGATCCACCCGAACACTTTCAACTTGGTCGCCAGCAGCACTTTGCAGCAGATCGCTATTGAAAACGACGACGAAACCCGACCCCGAAAGACACCTATGCACCCGGCTTCCCTGGGTGAGGTAACTAGAGTACTCCGGTGCTCCCGTGGGTATAGACTCTAGAACAACCTAGTTCTAAAGGGGTTTGCTCCAAGTCCTCCTCTAAGTCTCCTTTTTCTTTAAAAACTCCAACCGCGACATTCCCCATAGAAGTCAACGGCGGCTCGCGGCTGTGTTCTCACACTGCACGCGTCCCCCGTGGGTCCCCTGTGTCACTACCTTGGGTGGTTCCTTGGGGTCCAAGCACTTCTACAGGCTCTAGGCCTTGTGTCTAGCTCAGTCATGGTTCTTATACCATTTTATTGGTATATGGTTTGGTACACCCCTAGGGCTCAAACGTGTATTTGTGCTATTACTGTTGATAACTGACTTGTAACTTATGTACTTCGAACTCTAGCCTCATAAAGAGACTAGAGGGGTGTGTTTAAGACTAAATACATATATTTTATATATATACCTGGTGTGGTCCTCTTTCATTTGGTCACTCAAGAGATTATAGACTGGTAAAACAAGCTGCTTTACATTCCTTCAAGACTTAGCCTGAAGGCTGCTCTCCATAGCTACCACTAGGATAGCTTTCAATAAAGGTTGTCTTTAACCTATCTCCAATAAGGGGTTGTTTGGACTGGTGCAAGGTGCCCACTATAATTAGTGGACAGCATATACCATTCCAACTTCTCACAGTGGGCACCTTTGACTACCTTGGTGTGTGACTCTCTGACAAACTGTCATGGAAGCCCCACCTAGCAAAGATGTTGATGGGGCACAAATGAGTAGTTGGAGCTCTCGGGAGGGAGCATCGCTTCTCACACAGCAGACCGGTAGCCCCAGCCCTCCAGGTTTATGATGCCAAAGCAGTTAGTTCAGCACTTTATGGTGCAGAGCTATGGGGATTTGATAAGGCTCATGATCTCTGCAGATCTGAGCACAAGTTTCTCAGGGACCTGGTGATGATGCCCCAAAACATCCCCCTTAACCCTCTAATGCTTGACATGGGTAGGCGATCGATTGGTGATAGGGCAAGGTTGAACCCGCTGCTTTTTTGAGCTCACATTAGGTGGATCCCTGAGCTCCTCCCCTATGCTGAAGCCCTTACCGAGGTGATACGAATAGATACTGGCTGTAAAATAGGCTGGTTCTCCAACATCAGGAAAATGATGGCAGCTTTGGGGCTGCAAGCGTATTGGGACAGGCAGGAACCACCAAGGAAAGAAGAGCTTAAACGTCTGTATTGGGAATGAGTGGATCATCAAGAAATCTGCAAACCGAATCTGGGTAGATTAACAGCAGAATTTCACCTACACAAACAGACCAGATACCTGGAGCCCTTCTTAGATACTATTCAGGCCCCATGGATGTTATACATCAACTTCAGGTTCGGCCCACTGCCTGTCTGCGAGACAACAGCGAAATGGCACTCATGCAATCAAACACCAAAGGACTGCCCATGCTGCAGGGCCCCGATAGAAAGTGTTGCCCACGTTCTATTTGCTTGCACGGCATATAATATCCCGAGGGCCAAGTGGCTAAAACCATTGTGCCGGCACCTGTGCACATGGGATTATCGTGTTGTCCTGCGCATCCTTAGGTCTGATCCCAGGGCCTTCTTTGCGTGTTGTGTGGCAAAGTTCCTTAGTCATGCATGGCTGATTAGACAGAATTCTTGGCAGGAACAGCACAGCACTCTGCAGAACTACGTTGATACACAGCCACTGAAGGGCTCAAAGGCTGCTTCTTTTAGTTTTAAAATTATATGCCACGCACGAGCACTTTCTTTCCTTATTTTTAACCTTACGTGCTGTTTTCTTAAGGAGGGATGGAACATTTTACTAGGCTTGCTGGGGGCTACAACCTGAGCCTACCCAAGATGAATTGTTACGCAGCTCCTCCCTCTCTATTTTTACTGTATTTAATGTACGTTTTTACTGTTACGATGTGTATTAACTTTTCAATTAGCTGATCCGAGTTATTACACTTTACACCGAGGGCACAGCAGTGCACCTGGTTGGATCGCCTGTATATATTATTTTAGTATGCTGCTGTTTGATATGCTTAATTTGTATTTCTCTCACAAAACGTCTTTTATGCTTTTATGACACTAGGGGGCCGATTCCGATCTCGCTCGGACAGCTCTCCGAGAGCTGTCGGTAGCCTTACCTTGCGACCGACTCGTTCCGGGAGCCGGTCCGTCCGGGCGATGAAGTACGATGCGCAAATGTGTAAAAATCCCGATCGGCACGTTGGCTCCGATTCCAGCAACATTTCCTGTACGAGCCGGATCCGTAAACGCCGATTTGAGTCGCACGGAAGCATTTTCACAGCAGTTTCCGGCTGGACAAGTACGATGCGTACTTCATATGCGCCAAACGGGTCGCCACTTCCAGCACGTCACAGCATCTGGGAGAGCTGTATTTCAGGTCCGATTCGCGCCACAACACGATCCACGGCTACGAGTCGGACCAACTATCAACGTGTACGAGACGGAGCAACAATCAGCAAGTATGAGACGAACCAATGATGAATCCCATCGCGCAGGTCATCCCAGTACTGTATATCTATGACCGGATCAGGAACAGACGCGTACGTCGCAGACGGTAAGTCAAACACCCACCACACAAACAAACGTCACGAACCCGCAAAATGCTACACACACATAGGGGGTGGATATCCCTTCCACCAGCAACAGCCAAACCATAGGGGTTGTATGGTTATCACTAACAGCAGTCTCCACTCATAGGGGGGGGTGCTCATTACTACCAGCAGTCCCTACTCATAGGGGGGTGTATGGCTATCACTACCAGCAGTCCCCACTCATAGGGGGGGCTTATCACTACCAGCAGTACCTACTCATAGGGGGCTGGATGCCCATCACTACCAGTACCCCCTACTCATAGGGGGCTGGATGCCCATCACTACTACCATCCCCACTCATAGGGGGCTGGATGCCCATCACTACCAGTACCCCCTACTCATAGGGGGTTGGATGCCTAGCACCACCAGTACCCCCTACTCATAGGGGGTTGGATGCCCATCACTACCAGTATCCCCTACTCATAGGGGGCGGGATGCCTAGCACTACCAGTACCCCCTACTCATAGGGGGCTGGATGCCCATCACTACCAGTATCCCCTACTCATAGGGGGCTGGATGCCCATCACTACCAGTATCCCCTACTCATAGGGGGCTGGATGCCCATCACTACCAGTACCCCCTACTCATAGGGGGCTGGATGCCCAGCACTACTACCATCCCCAGTCATAGGGGGCTGGATGCCCATCACTACCAGTACCCCCTACTCATAGGGGGCTGGATGTCCATCACTACCAGTACCCCCTACTCATAGGGGGCTGGATGCCCATCACTACTACCATCCCCACTCATAGGGGGCTGGATGCCCATCACTAGCAGTACCCCCTACTCATAGGGGGCTGGATGCCTAGCACTACCAGTACCACCTACTCATAGGGGGCTTGATGCCCATCACTACTACCATCCCCACTCATAGGGGGCTGGATGCCCATCACTACCAGCAGTCCCTACTCATAGGGGGTGTATGGCTATCACTACCAGCAGTCCCCACTCATAGAGGGGGGTTTATCACTACCAGCAGTACCTACTCATAGGAGGCTGGATGCCCATCACTACCAGTACCCCCTACTCATAGGGGGCTGGATGCCCATCACTACTACCATCCCCACTCATAGGGGGCTGGATGCCCATCACTACCAGTACCCCCTACTCATAGGGGGCTGGATGCCTAGCACTACCAGCATTCACACACATAGGGTGTCTAAGCAAACCCCCCTACCATCTTTGCAAGATTGTTTTTTGTGTGTCAAATGCTTACAACACAGATTCTGACAGTGAACATACAATGTGATTCCAATCACATGTGTGCCCAAAAGGTGATTGTGGGGTTCAAAAATCCAGCATTTTTGGATCATTGTGGTAATGGGGTCTAAACCCCCCATCACTACAGTGACCAAAAGGTGATTGTGGGGTTCAAAACACCAGCATATCAGGAACATTGTGGTAATGGGGTCTAAACCCCTCATCACTACAGTGACCAAAAGGTGACTGTGGGGTTCAAAACACAAGCATATCAGGAACATTGTGGTAAAGGGGTCTAAACCCCCCATCACTACAGTGACCAAAAGGTGACTGTGGGGTTCAAAACACCAGCATATCAGGAACATTGTGGTAATGGGGTCTAAACCCCCCATCACTACAGTGACCAAAGGGTGACTGTGGGGTTCAAAACACCAGCATATCAGGAACATTGTGGTAATGGGGTCTAAACCCCACATCACTACAATGACCAGAAGGTGAGTGTGGACATAAAAATAGCAGCATCTTCAAACCAGCATGTAAGATTCCTGGTCCCAACACCACAAGCAATGTTGTGGCAATGTAGTGGTTGAGTCACATACAAACATAGATTTGGTGAGGCAAAGATTGCTGTGTATCACAAGAACACCCTCTGCCATGTGCAGACAAGCATCGGCCATGATCCCTGACAATGCCTCCAGTGTCCAATTAGACTATGTGAAAAGTGAGCATCATGATGCATACACACATATCTTTACGAACAGACACACAAACTAAGGAATCCTGTGGAGACTGTAGATGTTAGGTGACCAAGTCCCATACCATGGCAGCAATGGGACATACCAAACATGATGAATGTGCAGGCTGATGAGCTAGGAGACCCAGGGACACTAGGGAAAAACCTCCAAACAACATCCAGCCAATGGACCGCAAAAGCCATACCAATGCAGTGGTGCAGATGCACAAACACAGACAGGCAGCCCCACACTGCATATCAAACACAACATGTGTGTGTGTCTCAGTGTCCCCAGGCTAGTACACAACACATGATGGTGGGCTGAACTCCAATGACACAGATGTGTACACAGTGCCATACAAAAGTAACTCATGAACTGTGCACCCCTTTGTGGGCAAGCAGGCATTGTCAGATGAGTGAAATCCCAACGGATTCATGTGACACAAGCTGGGCGGAACAGCAACCAACACAGCAAGAGACAGACCCACTACAGCACTACCCTCAGGGACCCTACATTGGGGTGACAGTAGCCTGTATGATAATCCCACTGTGATGACAAAGGTAGATGTTGCGAATACTGTGGAGCACAGTCACTTGTGCGCACTGGGTCATGTGTCCTGACCAACAAACTTCCATCACACCTACACAAACATAAATCACTGGCCATGGCCTGTAATCAATGGGCAAAATGTAGGTAGGGGCCTAGCCATGAGACAACTCACATTTGGCCACTCTCAACATCACACACCTTGATCTGCACCAATGTGCATCAGCTAAGCACACATGGACTGGTGACATTGCTCATGCCCACATGACAATCCCAGGGGTGGTGGGGGGATCCAAGGTACCCAAAAATCATCCCACATGGCCAGTCAACAACCCTTGTGAATGTCTGCCACACTGCACAGTATGCGGTACATGGGCATGACGTGAAATCTACCAGAATCATTGGGATCCCTGCCACACTCCCACACCAATGAGGAACCAAAGGAGACCCACAAAGAACACATGTCGACACCTTCCAACATTGCAGCTCTGACCCTGATGAGTGGGAGTAGTCACACACACATACAAGTGACCCACTCACAGACAGATACCACATAGTGAAAACAACATGATGTTGGTAACACAGAAGTGCCAAGGGGAATCCTGAATGTGTCCCACATGCGTTTGACAACATCCCCGGACCTTACAACTAAAACACCTAGGGATGACACCCTAATGACCAGTAGTTTGCCATGCACCTACATCCCAGAAAACCCAGGGCAAAGATGTTGGATGAACACAGGACAACTCAGCAAGCGCCACAAACAGGAACATCTGTAGGGAACACAGGCTGTGTAGAAAAAGGAAAGGGAACACACACAGACATGCTCACACAACACACACCATGGGCTCAGGAAATGTCACGGAATGGCACACTGCCATGAGGGGACTCCACTCCTGGGGAAGGTCAGCTGTGCAAAACGTTGTCTGTGCAGGGCTCTGTCATGTCAGCATAACACTTGCTCAGTGAGCCAACAATTACAACACAATTGAAAGCTCTGGTCACATCAGCCTGTGTACGGGAGTGTCCCTTAAGTCATCTGCACATACGCAATACACATGTATAGCAAGTTGCACTGATGACACAGATGACTTGTGTACCATTGATGCACAAACCTGCCTGTCCAGTGGAGATGGGCCCAGTCAGGGAATCTTACAATGTGCACAAATGTAAGCCCATCATATGTGCAACAGGGTATGCCAAAGATGTGAAGTAGCAAACAAAAGGAGAAAATCCTAGTCCCAAACTTTTGCTATCATTACACCCTGAAATTGCAGCAAAGGATGTCATGGATGCATACCAGAATAGTACACATATCCCATGGACCACATGGAGTCCATCACATCAACAAATCAGTTTCTTATTCCTTTAAAACACCATTACAACAGCAAGTTCATGATACTCATCATCAACATCATGTACATTAGATGCAACACAACTGGATAACAACAATTGGCTTTATTCAGCACATAAATCCTTGTAACTGTTAAGTCCACAATGTCAAAAGGCCAATAGCCAGTCCATTTCAAGAGTCCTACCAGGGTGACATGTGACAAGTTGTCACCCATTGCTTGCCTGCACTGCTACGGCCAGGGGACATCTCCCCTTGGAGGGGCATACATAGGGGCAGGCCAGGCACTGCAGGGACAGGATCAGGGGATAGCAGAATGGGGCAGGGGAGGGGTGGTGGGTGCAGGAGTGTCACTGGCAACTGCAGTGGAGGTGTCTGACACAGTGGGCGCCATCACCACTGCAGGGCTCAAGTCAGATGTGGTGGGTGCCGTCACCACTGCAGGGCTCAAGTCAGATGGGGTGGGTGCCGTCACCACTGCAGGGCTCAAGTCAGATGGGGTGGTTGCTGGCACCACTGCAGTGGGCAGGTCAGATGGTGTGGACGGGGTCTCCACTGCAGTGCCCAAGTCAGACGGGGTGGATGTGCTCTCTACTGCAGTGCCAATCTCCAAAGGAGTGTAATGGGGTTCAGATGAGGTGGGCAGGACAGAGGGGGGACACGGTCTCCACACCAGTGGCAGGAACAGGCTGAGCGTGTGAGGTGGGGGTGGAAGTGCATGTGGTGGGGGGGAGGGCCTAAGCATTTTGGGGATGCGGTATCGGTGTGTGGGGGAACCTGGGGCAGGGTGTGGTGGGGGGACCTGTGGAGTGGTGGCCTGGGGGCTGGAGGACGGAGACTGTGTGGTGGAAGTGCGGGATTGTGGTGGGGTCTTGCCCTTCCTGGTCCGGGGGATTTGCGGATGGGGGCCTCAGTGTTCCTACGCCTGGGGGAGGGTGTCCGTGTGGCAGGGGAACTCCACTCTGTGCATGGTGACTTCCTCTTCCCCTTGTAACTTGGATCAGATGGATCGGCGGGGAAGAGGCCAAGGTCACAGAGGAAGAGCTGCTGGGAAGGGGGGGTTGCAGGTGAGGTAAGGGAAGGGGTTTTGGAGGGAGAGGCATCTGAGGACTGCGGAGTGCTCGTGGATGCCTGTTTGTGTGTCTGTGACCTGTCCCCTGTGTGTGTGCCATCAGTCCCCGGAGTGTGCGTGCTTGTGCGTCTGGATTTTGTCTTGCGTGGCTGTGTGCTGCTTGTGTCTGTTGTGGTGCGTGCCTGTGCCGGTGTGTGCGCCTTGGACAGGTAGGGTAGTAGGGATTGTGGATGGGGCAGAGGTAGGAGGGGTGAGGGACTGGTGGAGGAGGGACACTTTTGCCGTCTGTGAGGAGGCCATGGACTGAATGGTCCGCTGTAGGGCAGACATGTTTGATGAAATGCCCTCCATGAAGGACACCGGTTGTGTCAACAGACTGGTGTGAGAATGGAGGACACTCAGCATCGCTGTCTGCCCTACATGGATCTGCTTAAGTAAGTCCACAGACTCCACACTCAGGGCAGCAGGGGAGACAGAGGCAGGGGGTGCGGTGCCTGGCACGAAGGAGACATGCTCCCTTACACGGGAGCCTCCACGGACATCTGGGATGGGAGCAGATGGGAGGGTGGAGATGGTGGTGGTGGCGGGGACAGACTCGCTAGGTGTTGTCTGGGGTCTGCTGACACCCGCCTCCACAAGGGAGTCATCACTCGAGCTGCTGTGTTCCTCAGCCGAGGTGGTTGTAGCTGAGGTCTCCTCAGTGTGGCTCCCCTCACCCTCCGTGCCACTGGGTCCCTCTGACTCCTCTGCAGCGGACCCAGTCTGGCTCTGCGGCTCCTCTTGGTCCGTGGAGCTGTCTCCTCCAGTAGCCGTAGATGTATCTGCAAACAATCAGGATAAACAGATCCACATCAGTCACCTGTATTGACCTGACACATCACAGTCAGTACAGCACATTACAGAGCACGCCTTGGCATCATTTGCAAAATATTGCAAAAAGTGCTGACACATATTTGAACAAGACACTTGTCAGTCTGCCAGTCAACCATGCCCCTCATATCCTTCCCGTCCATGGACCCATCTGTCTGGTGCATGTAGTATGCCACTACTCATATGTGCACACATGCACCACATAGACAGTTGTCTGAACTGCAGGATTTGTGATTGAAATGTGTCAGTACACACATATCCCATCTCCTGCCACTGACTCAGTACATGTGTCAGGATAAGGGATGGCCAAAGTCATTGTCAGTAATATGGATATGCTTCCTTCACCAGACACCATGATGTGCTCATGTATTGATGGTCAATGCCACAATTGAGTGCATGCAGGACAACTGACATTACTGCAGGATACACATTTGCAAGTGGTATACCATGCTACAGGCCAGTCTGGCTAATCAGTCATTACTGGCTTCAGTCACAGGGGCAGTGCATCCAAAAACAAACAGTCTGCACTGTGTCACAATCATGTTTTTGTGGGGAATGTAAGCTCTGCAGCTGTCAAGTGCACATGTTCACCCACTGCTACCCACATCTTAAGGCATCTGATGATCCCACGTTATACAAATGCTACAGTTGAGTGACTGCAAGCACAAATCTGTAAACATGATCACATCACAGTCTGATGAGAACGAATTAAAGCTGCCTGCACTTTAATGTAGAATACACCATTAGGCACAGTCAAGTGATTACACACCTATGTTTTACCCCATTGTGCTGATCCAACAGCCACATCTCAGCTGGCTGCCCACCCCAAACTGTTTAACACCCCAGGAGTCTAAAAAGCTAGGCCACTCCACAATGACACAGAGGCAGACACCTGATTGCACATTTCACAATGCACAAAATGTAGGCTGACACACAGGAGTAGGAGAACAGAGTGTACTTTCATGTCCGGAGTAGGCATACCTGTCCTGGTCCATGTGCAACATGGGATTACCCTGAACACTAGGCATGTGTCTATGCATGTGTGACACACATGATGTACATTCTTCTGAGGCCCCAACATTGTCTCACCTGCTGCATGGGTGTGTGGTAAATACCCCAGACACATATGGTGAGCCAGAGCAGCAATTAGAACACATATTAATGGCCCACACAGAGTACATGTCAGATTTCTGGCAATGTGCAGACACATGTCAATCAATTGCCTCACTCATGAAGCCCAAAACAATGCACCGGTAGCAGATGCTGTTTCCAACCTTAACCTTGGACAACAGCAGGGACACACAACCCAAGTGACACAAGTCACAGACTGAAAGGGCCACACCTGTGTATCAGATGAGGATGGGCCATAACCTAATTTAGGCACATGACTCTTGTTCAAGCAGACAGACGAACTGTGGGAGTGTAACCAGGCTGAAGGAGTGCAAATAGCATGTGAGACATAGTTCACAGAAAAGGCATGCACTTACCCCCTCCTTGCTGCTGTCTGGCCTTTAACTGCCCATCCAGGTCAGGGAAGACCACCGTCAGAATCCGGAGCATGTGGGGGGTCAGGATCCGTCGTCCGCCCCTTCTGCGAGGAGGCGACAGCTTCAGCTGGACTCTTGCGATCCTCCGGGTCCAGCCACGAAGGTCCTGCCACCTCTTCTGGCAGTTGCGGATGCGGCGCTTGTAGACCCCCACAGATCGAACTGCCCGGACGATGGTCTTCCAGATCTCCTGTTTCTGATGGGCATCAACCTGTGAGGATGACAAAGTTAAAAGACCATTACTACACATGCAACATGTTTGTGCATCACACAGTTGGATATACATGTCGTTATCACAAGGGCATATGATGTACACAGGTAGTGCAACTATGGTAATGGACAGTTGTCCTGCATTAACAACATGGAAACATTGCCTGGGTATTATAACCGTGTAATAATGCACTTTTTCAGCACAGTACCTGTTCACTACAGGTACCTACACACTTTGGGGGTTACAACTACTCAGTGAGCATGCTAGACACTGGTGTACACAATGCCATTAGTGCTAGTCAGACAACATGCACAATGAGAAAGGATGTGGACTGCACACTCACCTGCTCCCCTGGTTTCCCATACAGCTTGCTGTACTGTGGAAGGAGGCTGTCCAGCAGGGCCTGGTTCTCCTCCTCTGTGAAGGCTGGGGCCCTCTCCACAGTACGTGCCATTCTTGAAGCCAGAGGATGCAGAGACAGCAGCAGTGGTAGCAGAGATGTCAATCTGGAGCATGTAGTGCAGGCAAGTGAGCTCTCAGGGGAACAGACAGCCTTATATCTGTGCTGCAGAGGCAGATTCTGTCCCATGCGTCCAAAGCGATAGGTCCGACACGTTTGCATCCTATGAATCTGGCCAATCCATCGCATTGCACGCCTCGTACACGCCTTCCGCATCGTTCAAAAATTTCAACTTCATGACACCAATGAGTTTGATACATTGTTGTAGGGAGCCAACGGATTTTTCAGCACACGAATCGTACAAGTATCAAATCCGCGTCCGTCTCCATGGCAGTCAATAGCCAATGCGTGCGCACGCCTTGGTCCCTAGGTGTCCGACGCGTCTTTTGAAAACTCACACGCGTATGTCACCATTACATTCAGGGTCCAAGGCGTGCGCACGCCTTGGTCCCTAGGTGTCCGACGCGTCTTTTGAAAACTCACCCGCGTATGTCACCATTACATTCAGGGTCCAAGGCGTGCGCACGCCTTGGTCCCTAGGTGTCCGACGCGTCTTTGAAAACCCACCCGCGTATGTCACCATTACATTCAGGGTCCAAGGCGTGCGCACGCCTTGGTCCCTAGGTGTCCGACGCGTCTTTTGAAAACTCACACCGCGTATGTCACCATTACATTCAGGGTCCAAGGCGTGCGCACGCCTTAGTCCCTAGGTGTCCGACGCGTCTTTTGAAAACCCACCCGCGTATGTCACCATTACATTCAGGGTCCAAGGCGTGCGCACGCCTTGGTCCCTAGGTGTACGACGTGTCTTTTGAAAAAGTCACCAGCATCTGTCACCATTGCAGTCAATGGGCAAGGCGTGTGCACGGATCGGTCCCTAGGTGTACGACGCGTCTTTGAAAAAGTCACCCGCGTCTGTCACCATTGCAGTCAATGGGCAAAAGGATGCCACCCACCATAGCTTGCCAGGGACCCATGTGCACACCTACAACAATACAGCCTGTGACACAGTATATCAAAAGGCATGTCAGGCTGCATTACCTGTGTGTGTATGTGGGTCAACATGTGATTTAGTATGTGGCACTTAGTGGCACCCACTCCCAGGCTGTGCAAGGTGTCATGGGGACAGATACCTTTGTGTGTTGTGCACATAACCACTGTGATTGACAACTGTACAGTTCAGAGCACAAGGCATGAACACAGTTCCAGGGGTACATTGTGTATGACATGTGACATACACCCTGACTCTTAGGTGGAATGGTATGTGTGTCACAGGGTGTCCCAGTGCCACAAATGTGATGTTCATCCACAGTATGTGTGCATTTTGCAACGCAGATGACTCTGATTTCATGTGCTCAATGTCAAACGGTCACCACATCCATGTGTTTTGTCAATGTGAGTTGATGTTGCGTCTGTGTGTCACAGACATCCATGTATGACCTGCAAACAAATCAGGTGGCACTTCATGTGGGTGTCATGTGTGCGTTGTGGCGTGTACATGAGACGCTACATCATGATAGTGTCCTTGTGGCAATACAAGGTCCCTGTGTGTGTGTCTGTCAAAAACCTGTGATGTGGGGAAGACATCTGTCCTCACTAGTCACTGTGGTGTGTGTTTGGTATGTGACACTCGTACTGATGTACTGTGACAGAGCCCATAGATTTGTCACAGCACAACATGGACCTTGTTGTGTAGACATGTAGAGCTGAGATGTCAGATGATGGGCATGTAGCTGACATATGTGCCCATACCCAACAGCACACACATCAGGTACTTGTGTCCTGTTATGATGTTTCATGTGCTATTTAGCGTGGACACTGGCACATAGATAGGGGAACTGACAACCTTTCTTTGCTCATCTATGTACTGCAGGAGACCAGCTGTCCACAGACCGTTCCCTGACCTTGCAACCATGGTTGAACGTGACTGCATCCGACGGTACCGCTTCACTAGGCCACTGATTGATGATTTGGCGGAGCAGTTGGCCCCACACTTGCAACCTGGCCGGCCATACCCTACAGCGCTGACCCCCAAGGTGAAGGTGATGGCAGCCCTACACTTCTTTGCCACCGGTACCTTCCAATACACTGTGGCTTCTGCTGGTGGGATGTCACAGACCATGTTCAGCCGTGTGCTTCGAGATGTGTTGGAGGCGATGTTGCATTTCCTCAACCACTACATCCATTTCCCAACCCCACAACAACTCACTGACATCAAGAGTGACTTCTATGCACTGGGAAGGATGCCACATGTCATTGGCTCCATTGATGGGACACATGTGGCTTTGGTACCACCACAGGCACATGAGCAGACATACCGAAACAGGAAACATTTCCACTCAATCAATGCTCTGGTGGTATGTCTGGCGGACATGACCATTTCACATGTGTGTGCACGTTTCCCAGGTTCAGCGCACGACGCTTACATCATGAGGAGTAGTCGCATCCCGACGATGATGTCACAGATGCAGAACCAGCGTGCCTGGCTTGTCGGTGTGTACTGACTGTTTACCATTGTGTGTGTTTGGTAATGTTGTTTTCCACCCTCTTTTCAAACTCATCTAATGTGCAATTGTCTGTATGTAGGTGACTCCGGATACCCCAACATGCCGTGGTTGCTGACACCCCTCAGGAACCCTGTGACACCGGCGGAGATGCGCTACAATGAGGCACATGGTCGGACCAGGAGAGTGATCGAGCGGACATTTGGTCTCCTGAAAAGCAGATTCCGCTGCCTGGACAAGACAGGAGGGGCCCTCCCATATGCACCTGCTAAGGTGTGCAAAATCTTCATAGTGTGCTGCATGCTACACAACCTGGCAGTGAGGAAGGAGTTGCCTCTCATCCAAGATGACGATGACCAACATCCGCCAGCCGTGGAGGATCCTGCCCTGGGGCATGATGCCAGTGATGGTGAGGGTGAGGGTGATGTTCGGACCCAGCTGATCCACAACTTCTTCACATGAATGTCAGTATACAGTGATGTGTTGTCAAAGTATTGTGTTTGCCTGATATATGTTGGTGGTGCACTGGTGCTGCTTGAGTGTGGCTGTGTGCTACTTGACAGGATGCTTGCAGTGATGTGTCCTTTCAGGTAGTCTGTACTCCCAAACAGTGTTTACCTGATTACTAGGTTGTGTTTACGTAGCTTGGGATTTGTTTTGGGCATGTATATTGTAGTTGTATGCTGTAAATCTGTGTTTTTGATTGTGTTTTCTGTCTGTCCTTCACAGGGTACTTTGGCTGCTGTATGGTGAGGTCTGAACCCCGACACCCAGATTCCTGTTCCAGAGTGCAAGTAGTCGTTGTCCCAACCAATGATGTGCCACACACCCCTGGACTTTCATTGTTTACCACTTGGTTACTTTTTGATCACTGTCACGTGAGGTTACCTTGCATCAGTTGTGGAATTCTCAGGTTGTAAATCTTTTATAAACCTGTGCTTCACTTTGGGATGTGCTTCGTCTGTATCCACACATCCGACAGTCATTTGCATTCTGTACCTGTGGGCTGATTGCCACTGACTCAGGATGGGTGTGGTGTATGTGCATTCCACTGTATTTCCTGTCAACATCAGTGTAGGCGATGAGTTAGATGGCCATGGTGAGTATGTGTTGTGTTGCCCTAGTGGTGTGTCTCCCTCATATGTGTCACATTACCATGACTCACATAACGGTGTTCACATTGCTGTAGTAGTTTGCATGCACAGTGTTCTTTAGCAGATCATCATCTCCATGACACAAACCAAGTTTAAATCACAACAGAGGCAAGTATTGTGTGATTGTGATTTTATTTACAAACATGTGTGAGGATAGTGAACGTAATTGGAAGTGCTGTACAGTGTGATGGTAATCCAAAGTTCACAGGTGAGTTGGTAGTGTTGGAAGATGAAATGTCCAGAGTAAAGTCCACAGTAATTTGATGCATTGTTCCAACTTAGACCCTCCATGTCAAGTGGGTGAGTTGGGTGTCAGTCAACAAGGTTAAATGGTTTGCACACAAAGGACGATATCAAGAACAGGTGTTGAGTTCCTGGGGGATGTGCATGGCCATCAGCGTCTCACTTGCCCTTCTTCGGACGACCCCTCTTCTTTCTCGGGGGACCCTCAAGTGCAGGCTGCTGCGGTGCCGAGGACTCTCCGCCAGAGTCCTCCTCCCTCCCTGTGGCAGTTGCGGATGTTGTGGCAACAGATGTCGTGGGCGCACAGGGAGGTGTGGTCATGTTGGCGCTGATCTGGCGGAGGCATGTCAGTATGTCCCTATGCACCGCTGTTAGATCATCCAATTTGTCCCACTTGGACTCCATGCGGGACATGTGTGTCTCCACCCGGGACATGTGGGAGTCCAAGCGGGCATGATGGGCAGCCTGCTGTTGTTTGAGGTCCTTGAGGATCCCCACTACCTGGCCAAAACCTCCGGTGCTTTCATGGTACGCATCTATGATGCGTCCCAGGTGTGGCTCATCATGCAGTCCAGCCCCCTCTGCAGGCCGTGTCCTCTGCCTGCCCCCCTCCCACCGCCCCTACCCACACGGGCAGGACCTGCCGTGGCAGTCACAGGCGACACTGGGCCCCCTTGGGTGTTGGCGCTGGTGGTGTTGTCCGTCGCTTCCAGGGTGCCCTGTGTACCTGTGCCGTCGGTGGTCTGTGGCCTTGGTCTGTCTGTGTTGGCAGGGGTACTCTGTCTGTTGTCAGATGTGGCAGGAGTGGTTGCAGGGGGTGCTGATGTTCCTACTGCTGGTGCTGCACGATGACTCACACCGGAGGTGCCAGGTCGTTCGTGGTCGTCGTCCGAAGAGGACAGAGACTGATCCACACCGGAGAGCTCAGGGTCCGCCAGAGTCTGGGACTGGGACTCTTCTTCAGTTCCTGCTGTGTCCCCAGCATCCCCTGTGGTTGGAAGAGACACACAATGTATGTTATGGTTCTACACACATCAACGTTTCACACACATGACAGTTGCCACTGGACATCATTATGAGAGTCTGTACATTGCATTGCCCTAAGTTGTGACAGACAGAGGTTGATATTGTTGAAGCACTTTGTCATGGCAACCTGAAGCATTTCAATGTGCACGTCAAGCTGTGTGCATGACCAGCTCATGTATTGATCAATTGTCTGTACATGGCCATTGCTACTCAAGTGCCATCACATGCCTGACACAGCTGTATCATCCCTGTCCACATTTGTGCTTTAACGATGACATACGTACAATTCCACTTAGGGTATGTTGCAAGCTTGGGGCATGTGTGGTGGCAGTTTTTGCTTGTCTTTGTGCATCACATTGGTGTGTCTGAACAACATGGTCACAGTCCGGTATGCCTGAGATCTAATGGGAGATACTATTTGGTTGTCTGTGTTCCTAGTTCACATCTCATTTCATACAAGTCATGGTGTTACCGTAGCTAATGATGTTGGTGCTGAGTTTTGTACGTGCTAACGTCATTTATCTTGTCAATTTCCTCCATGGTGAGAGGGATTGAGCACAGCAGCTCTCTTGCTTTTCCATGCTCATGACAGTGATGGCCAGAGGTGTGTGTGTTGCAGTTCTGCTGCTGTGAGTTGCATGCCTCCTCCAATGCA